>JAWHQI010000129.1:2695000-4042500 GCA_033032865.1 Dactylorhiza incarnata | reverse complement strand
TAGGTCATATTAATTCAACTCAACCGACTGCGGTCGATTTGGACCATTTGCTCAAAAAGTGTTTCGTGATGGCCATGTTGAACGACGTGACCTGCGACGGTCACTTCTGCTAGATGACCTCGGATTCGAGTGTAATGAGTTCCGATACCCTTGAGTTGACTATACGAGTCTAATGCAACTGATGGAAGTTGATTCGGAGCACGTATGCTCACTATACTAAAATAGCTCCGTCGTGACGTGCTACAGTACTCAAAACGGTCACTTTCACCAAATGACCTCGGGTTGGAATGAAACGAATTCTGTTGCACTCGTATAGACCATATGAGTCTAACGCAACTGACGGAAGTCGATTCGGAGCACGTATGCTTCATATTCTAAAACTGCGTCGCAGTGACGCGCTGCGGTACTCAAAACGGTCACTTTCACCAGATGACCTCGGATTGGAACGAAACGAATTCCGATGCACTTGTATCGACCATACGAGTCTAACGCTACTAACGGAAGTCGATTCCGAGCATGTATGCTCAATAATCAACTTTGACGTTGTGGCGAAGCACGATGCTACCCAAAACAGTCATTTCTCTAAATGTCCACCACTATGTGGTGAAGGTCGGGTCATGGTTGCCTTATGACCCGGCCTAGGTTCCTCCAAGGGTTCAACTTAACCGGCTAGACCCCTTTTCCAAGTTGGGATGTTACACCTCTCTTGCTGACCTGAAGTAGAAGAACCATCGCTTTCAGATGATTTTTTCTTCTTATCCCACTTCTTCTTCTTCCCAGAGAAGAGCACCTCATTATCTCCCTCGGAGATAGACATCCCAACCATCTGCTTTGCCAAGCTTTCCTGCGAAGCAAGCAAATTCTCCAGCTCAAGCAATGACGGCTGATTGGCCCAGCCTTGGACAGAAGTGACAAAGGCCACACATTCTCTCCACAATCCGCGGATAATGTGCCTCTTTAGCTTTGCCTCAGAAATGGGCTCATCCAGATCTAATGCAGAAATCTCCGCACAGAGGTTCTTCATCTTTAAAAAGAAAGTAGAAACCGAAAGATCACCTTGAGTGGCCTTCGCCAACTCATTTTCCAAGAACTGTAGCCGAGCTACATTCTTCTTATTGAACAGCCCATCAAGAGAAGTCCAAATCTCAGCAGCAGATCGACATCCTATGATGTGATCAAATAGCTCCGATGAAATTGCCCGCTTGAGAGTAAACTCAGCTTTCGCATTTGTTTTCTTCCAAGCTTTCACGAGCTCAGCATTCCCTTCAACAGGGACAACTGCTTGTCTCGCATCTCCTCCGACAACTTCCCAAAGATCCTCGCCAAGAAGATAGCTTTTCATACAAGACTTCCACTTCTTAAAGTTAGTCTGTGTAAGGAGCTCAATACCAAGACCTCTTGCAATTCCAACTTCCATTGCAGTACTACTGATTTACTTGTGCTCCAAAAATCCAAGCAAGATAACTGCGGCTGATTCACTGCTCAAACCTCTGTCCCTCTGATACCATGTGAAAAAATTTCTCTTTTATTAATTACTATCAGACACCAAGTTAAGGTTCTGACAAGCGGAAAAAATGGGAACTAGGTCGCAGGAACACTCTCAACCATACTGAGCACAATAAACTAGAAACAATGAAGGAACACGAGGACTAGTATTCAAAACTCTTCTTTACAACTTGAGGTACACATGGCGAGACATGCTTCACCAATACAATCGAAGAAAGAATAACAAAAAGACAAAGCAGAAACCGCCCAAGCCGCCTGACTAGCAAGCTGCCCGACTTAACAAGGCTGTCCGCGCAAAACGCCAAGCCGCCAAACTACAACTCAACACGCGGACTACCCGTTATTCCAATGCTGACACTGTCCGCCCGAGCAAGACCGCCTGACCGTTGTCACTTAGCCGCTCCTAACCGCGAACACTGTTGCTGACAAGCTGAACAGAAAACAGACCGGCAAGGCAAGCCGCCTAACCGCACGGTCTGACCTTATTAAAAGCAGAAACACAAGCTGAAGAGAAAAGCTGCCGCAAACCGCGAGCACCTGCTTCTACCCGCCGCTGACTGCCACCGACTTAACCGTTGCGATCTCCTCTGATCAAGTCAGAACCACACACAAGCCGCGCAACTTGTGAACACAACAGAGTCAATTCTCAACCCGCGCGACTAAAAAAAGTCTAACTGCACAAATGACTTGCGAGCTCTCGCTTACTGTTCGATGTATTTGATCTGAGGGAGAGGTCCTATTTATAGGTGCGAGGCGGAGTGTGGTAACCACCCATAATGATAGGATAACCGCCCCAACCCGGCAACGGGTCGAAAACAAACCGTGCAGCTTAAAGACAAGCCGCACCGGTCAACCAGAACACCAGGACTTGAAGCAGACCAAGTCCAAAAAACAAGTCGGACTGGCAGACCGCCAGCCCGCTGTGGGTAGAAACCCGCGCGGTCACTTCTGCTAGATGACCTCAGATTCGAGCGTAATGAGTTCCGATACCCTTGAGTTGACTATACGAGTCTAATGCAACTGATGGAAGTTGATTCGGAGCACGTATGCTCACTATACTAAAATAGCTCCGTCGTGACGTGCTACGGTACTCAAAACGGTCACTTTCACCAAATGACCTCGGGTTGGAACGAAACGAATTCTGTTGCACTCGTATCGACCATACGAGTCTAACGCAACTGACAGAAGTCGATTCAGAGCATGTATGCTTCATATTCTAAAACTGCGTCGTAGTGACGCGCTACGGTACTCAAAACGGTCACTTTCACCAGATGACCTCGGATTGGAACGAAACGAATTCTGTTGCACTCGTATCGACCATACGAGTCTGACGCTACTGACGAAAGTCGATTCGGAGCACGTATGCTTAATAAACAACTTTAACGTTGTGGCGAAGCATGATGCTACCCAAAACAGTCATTTCTCTAAATGACCACCACTATGTGGTGAAGGTCGGGTCGTGGTTGCCTTATGACCCGGCCTAGGTTCCTCCAAGGGTTCAACTGAACCGGCTAGACCCCTTTTCAAAGTTGGGATGTTGCACCTCTCCTGCTGACCTGAAGTAGAAGAACCATCGCTTCCAGATGATTTTTTCTTCTTATCCCACTTCTTCTTCTTCCCAGAGAAGAGCACCTCATTATCTCCCCCGGAGATAGACATCCCAACCATCTGCTTTGCCAAGCTTTCCTGCGAAGCAAGCAAATTCTCCAGCTCAAGCAACGACGGCTGATTGGCCCAGCCTTGGACAGAAGTGACAAAGGCCACATATTCTTTCCACAATCTGCGGATAATGTGCCTCTTCAGCTTTGCCTCAGAAATGGGCTCATCCGGATCTAATGCAGAAATCTCTGCACAGAGGTTCTTCATCTTTAAAAAGAAAGTAGAAACAGAAAGATCACCTTGAGTGGCCTTCACCAACTTTTTTTTCAAGAACTGTAGCCGCGCTACATTCTTCTTATTGAACAGCCCATCAAAAGAAGTCCAAATCTCAGCAGCAGATTGACATCCTATGATGTGATCAAATAGCTCCGATGAAATTGCCCGCATGGGAGTAAACTCAGCTTTCGCATTTGTTTTCTTCCAAGCTTTCACGAGCTCAGCATTCCCTTCAACAGGGACAACTGCTTGTCTCGCATCTCCTCCGACAACTTTCCAAAGATCCTCGCCAAGAAGATAGCTTTTCATACAAGACTTCCACTTCTTAAAGTTAGTCTGTGTAAGGAGCTCAATACCAAGACCTCTTGCAATTCCAACTTCCATTGCAGTACTACTGATTTACTTGTGCTCCAAAAATCCAAGCAAGATAACTGCGGCTGATTCACTTCTCAAACCTCTGTCCCTCTGATACCATGTGAAAAAATTTCTCTTTTGTTAATTACTATCAGACACCAAGTTAAGGTTCTGACAAGCGGATAAAACGGGAACTAGGTCGCAGAAACACTCTCAACCATACTGAGCACAATAAACTAGAAATAATGAAGGAATACGAGGACTAGTATTCAAAACTCTTCTTTAAAACTTGAGGTACACATGGCGAGACATGCTTCACCAATACAATCGAAGAAAGAATAACAAAAAGACAAAGCAGAAACCGCCCAAGCCGCCTGACTAGCAAGCTGCCCGACTTAACAAGGCTGTCCGCACAAACCGCCAAACTACAACTCAACACGCGGACTACCCGTTACTCCAATGCTGACACTGTTCGCACGAGCAAGACCGCCTGACCGTTGTCACTTAGCCGCTCCTAACCGCGAACACTGCTGCTGACAAGCTGAACAGAAAACAGACCGGCAAGGCAAGCTGCCTAACCGCACGGTCTGACCTTATTAAAAGCAGAAACACAAGCCGAAGAGAAAAGCTGCCGCAAACCGCGATCGCCTGCTGCTACCCGCCGCTGACTGCCACCGACTTAACCGTTGCGGTCTCCTCTGATCAAGTCAGAACCACACACAAGCCGGGCAACTTGTGAACACAACAGAGTCAATTCTCAACCCGCGCGACTAAAAAAAGTCTAACTGCACAAATGACTTGCGAGCTCTCGCTTACTGTTCGATGTATTTGATCTGAGGGAGAGGTCCTATTTATAGGTGCGAGGCGGAGTGTGGTAACCGCCCATAATGATAGGATAACCGCCCCAACCCGGCAACGGGTAGAAAACAAACTGTGCGGCTTAAAGACAAGCCGCACCGGTCAACCAGAACACCAGAACTTGAAGCAGACCAAGTCCAAAAAACAAGCCGGACTGGCAGACCGCCAGCCCGCTGTGGGTAGAAACCCGCGCGGTCTCAAGACAGACCGCCCGACCTCCACTTCACTTTAACATTTTCAACACTCTCTCTTCTCTTCTGGAATGAGAGGGAGCAGAGCTGTTGTTGGTATTAGAAACATACTGAGTTTCTCGATCCATTACACTTTGCGGGTGAGAATTTTTCTTTTCATTGTGTCAGAGATAAAAGGCAGAGGAACGAAGCGAAGTAGCTCGAGCAATGCAAGAGGCCAGATCTAGGAATGTGTTGTTCCACTTAATTAGATTAGTAGAGTAAAGAGAGGTGTGGAGCAGCTCGCCTTAATTAGTAGATCGTAGAGAGAGAAATGAACGAATCCGCTCACCTTAATATGACTGAGGTTCATGGTGAATCAATATAGTAGCAAGAATGATTGAAGAGTAAGAGTCAGAGTGATGAATAGAGCTAAATGATCAGGTGGGCGGTGTTGTCAAGTGGAGCGATGTAATAGTGGAGCATTATGAGAGGCAGGATTCGGAGAAGGCGGAGAGTTGAGAACTAAAGGATCATATGAAGAGATAGATTCAGAGGTAGGGGTTGAATCAGCGGAAGGTGGTGAGAAGGGTATTTGGACTTCAAGAAAAAAGAGATCTTCGTGTGTGGAGAAAGGTTTAGGGGAACATGAGGCTATAACAAAACAAGCATGGTATGATTTTTTAGGAAAAGGATGGGAAAGAAGATACGAAGACGTTTGATCATATCATTTATGTTGAGAGATGTAGCCAAGAAAAACACAAGAAACAAATTTATATGATAGCTTATCATGCTCAATGAAGGGTAGCTGAACAAAACAAGCGCAATCGAAAACCCAAAGTGACGAGTAGTCATGAATATGATTGTATATTATTTGACAGTGAGATAATTCTTTAAGCGTCGGAGTTGGAATTCTGTTGTTTTGGAGCACTTTGGTGAGAACAGCTTCAACCAAAATCTGAACAATAACAAATGCACTCAAGAGGAGAGATCAGGTAATATCAAAGATATGGCGATGAAATTGCCCAGTGACCCCATTTTGTTGATGACTGCGGAGGCAGGATAATTTGTCAAGTGTTCATTAAGAGGAGCTATTGACAGAATTAATGTAATGTATGTTCTCCTCTCACTTTCTATTGGTGAATGCTCTCACTCTCTGCATGCATAAGGATTAAGGTGGTGCTTATGCTGATATATCAGCCTCAAAGTTCAGACTTGGGTACGAGCAGAGGTTATTGGCCCACCAAAGCAAAACCCAAGGGCCTGAGAGCGAGAACGGGGAGGATGGGAATTTGGTTACTCGAACGAATCCAAATTTCGGCTAAACATAGATAGGAGGTCTCAGTGCACACCCAGGAGTGTATATGAACTCTCCCGCCCAACCCAAATGCTCTGCTAGGTTAGGGGAAGAGGCAACTGTTGATAGGAGGGGTATTTTGGTAACTCTCTTGGTTGTCCACGTTGGATCTCGACGAGCTGGGTGATCTCTATAAATAGGGCTCTGAACCCTTCCAATGGATCATGCCTTCTTGAGCTTCTCCAAAGAGGAATATGGACGCTCTGGGCTCATTTCAATGCTTTTCATCCAATCCTATTCGTATCCAGGAGGAGGAAGAGAATAAGAAGTATACTCTCTAATGAGCCAAAGCATGTCGTCACTCCCAAGATTGCTACGCCAAAATCGGCGTCCTCCCTCTCAGAAGACGACATTGCTAGAAGTGAGGCCGAGAAGAGCTCACGGTCGAATGTGCAGGTATCTGAATGTCGAGTGCTTTAGTTTTATTTGTTGCCGACACATGAGGCTTTCTTCTCTCTAGGTGATGGTGTCAGCGCTCCTCAGCGAAGTCTTTTAACATAAATGAATCGACTCTTCCCAGCACGTACGGTTGCTGATGGCAGCGTATTCAAGACCCCGCCGTCAGGTATGTGTGAATGTTTCCTTCTGAGGCCCCTTTTCTATGATTTATACTGAGCCGCCACTGGACCCCGATGCAGATTCAAGCTTGCAAAAGAGGATCGAGCCCTCGATGCCTCGCGAGACCAACCAGCTCAAGGAGGCTCTGAAGAGGGCCAAGGTGGTCTCCTTCAAGCTTCTAGCAGGCTGACATTCCTACACCTCCATCAAGACTTCGCATGGGGACTCCAGCTTGAAAGGATCCACCTGCCATCTGTTGAAATTTTTGTGTGCTACCAATCAAGGATACCAAAACAGAACAAACACAGCTGTAATATATACTTGGCAACAAGATTACAACAGAACACGGCTGAATACAAGTTGCTTCCAACTTGAATCACAACAACCAATAGTAGTAAGGAACTTGGTCACGGACAAGGTCCGCTTCTCCTCCCGAGCACACCGCGCTGGTGATACTCGTCGCCTCGATACTCGTCACGGATACTCGGCACGACGATACTCGTCACCGATGCTCGTCACCGATACTCGTCACCGATGCTCGTCACCGATACTCGTCACCGATGCTCGTCACGCAGATACTCGTCACGACGATACTCGTCACGCAGATACTCGTCACGCGGAAAGAAGATTGCGCTGAAGGACAAACTAGCTAGAGGAAAATTCCCGCTGCGAAGAAGATCAATGGAGAGGCTTCGAAGCCAACGATTCTCAGTTCTCTATTCCACTTCGTATTGAAAGAAGGAGTCTGGAAGATCGGACCAAGAAGTCTAAAGAAAGACTGAGCAAAGGGCTCCCTTAACGCAGTTCCTTAGAGAGGAAGAAAAGCAAAGAGTAGCGATCGCCAGTGGCAGGGGAGGCACTAGACTTTATACTCGTCACGACGATACTCGTCACGCAGATACTCGTCACGACGATACTCGTCACGACCTCCAATACTCGCTACCCGCTCAAGGGAGCTACCCAAACTTACTCCAAGTCCGATGCTCGCCAGGTAGCACTCTGGTATCTCTAACTCGCTCAGAGTTGATGATACTCGCCACTTCTGATGGCTATACTCGTCACTCTCAGAGTATATACTCGTCACTGTCAGAAGGTCTGGATTCGTTACTCTTTAGGGGGGGGGGAGGTACCCCTCTATTTATAGGCAACTCAAGGGGGGCTAGTATGCCTATACTCGGCACGGATACTCGGCACCGATACTAGTCACAGATACTCGGCACGGATACTCGTCACGGATACTCGGCACCGATACTCATCACCGATACTCGGCACGACGATACTCATCACCGATACTCGGCACGACGATACTCGTCACCGATGCTCGTCACCGATACTCGTCACCGATACTCGGCACGGATACTCGTCACCTGGATAGTCGCCACTATCCCAGCATATACTCACTTCACAAATCTAACACTCCCCCTTGAAGTGAGCTCCGGGAACAACTCCAAGCAACGAGCGAAGCCTCCGGAAGGGCCCCGCAGATAGGGGCTTTGTGAATATGTCCGCAAGGTTGTCTTCGCTTCGCACATGCTCCACAGTGAGCAAGCCACCCAGCACCTTCTCTCTGATGAAGTGATGCTGGATCTCTATGTGCTTGGTCCTCGCATGACACACTGGATTGGTTACCAGTTTCAATGCACTCGCATTGTCCCCGCGAAGCACAGTAGGTCCGCTGACCTCCTCATCCACATCCTCCACTAGTCTCCTCAGCCAGACACACTCCTGAGCTGCTAAGGACGACGCCTTGTACTTGGCCTCCGTGGTAGAAAGGGAAATAGAGTCCTGCTTCTTGCTACACCACGAGATAGCAGCAGCTCCACACAAGAACACGTAACCTGATGTCGACTTGCGATCATCAACGTCACCTCCGTAGTCTGCATCCGTGTATCCGTGTAGCTTGAAGTCAGACTTCTCCTCATAGGACAACCCCATCTCAAGGGTGCCCTTCACGTACTTCAGAATTCCTTTGGCTGCCTCCAGATGAGGCTTCCGCGGCTCCTGCATATACCGACTAACTCGGCCGACAGCAAAGGCGATGTCCGGCCTTGTGATAGTCAGGTAGATAAGACTCCCCACCAGTGCCCGAAAGATCTTCGGATCAGGAAGAATCCTCCCTTCTTCCTTCCGAAGCTTCAGCCCAGCCTCCAGAGGAACGGAGCTGCTCTTCCCCTCTTTCATGCCGAATCTCTCGACGATCCTCTCGGCATATGTCCTCTGGGAAACATCCAGCCCGCCTCTTCTCTTCTCCACTTGGAGGCCAAGGAAATGGTGCAGTTCACTAAGATCCTTCATCTCGAATCGTATGGAGAGCTGCTGTCTCAGCGTCGCGACCTCCTCAGGGTTGTTCCCTGTCATGATCATGTCGTCGACGTATAGCAGCACCAGCATGTGAAGACCTCCACTCTTCTTCACGAACATGCTGGAATCTGAGTCTGAGGCATCGTAGCCGCAGAACTGCAGATACTCCGCGATCTTCCCATACCAGGCTCTCGGCGCCTGCTTCAACCCATAGAGAGCCTTCTTCAGCTTGCAGATGTGGCGCGGCTGAGACTTGGACACGTATCCAGGTGGTTGCACCATGAATATGTCCTTGTCGATCTCCCCATATAGGAACGCGTTCTTCACGTCCAGCTGCCATAGCTTCCACCCTCGGCACGCCGCCAGAGCGATGACCGTCCTCACCGACGTCATCTTCGCTACGGGACTGAAGGTCTCCTCATAGTCCTCTCCATAGGTCTGTGAGAAGCCTCGAGCGACAAGCCTCGCCTTGTACCGCTCCACTTCTCCATCAGCCCTCTTCTTCACCTTGTACACCCACTTGCAGGTGACAGGTTTGATGCCCTCCACCATGGGAACCAGGTCCCATGTCTCGTTCTTCTTCAGGGCCTCCATCTCTTCCTCCATGGCCTCGTCCCACTCCTTGATGCCAGCTGCATCCTCAAAGCAGGCAGGTTCCCTCTCATCGAGTGGTCCTGCGAAGAAGCAGGAAACCAGACTCACGAAGTTCCCCTCCTTATAGCGAGCAGGCGGGACGATGGTCCGCTTCGACCTCCTCAAGGCTTGGCCACTATCTATCGCTCCGGTAGAATCCTCTTCTCCAGCTCCTCTCTGTCCTCCTCTAGGAGCAATACTCTCCCTGCTTCTAGAGATCGAAGCTCCCCCTGAGCCAAATGCTCCTCCTGAGCTAGATGGCGATGGGGCACTTGGAGAAACCTCCAACTCCACAGTAGGGTCCTCAGTGACCCACTCTTCTTCTCTCCTGCTCGATTCTCCACTCTCCGGCAGCACCACGGAAGAGACTCCCTGATACGAGATCAGTTCGTCAAACACTACGTCGCGCGAGACGACGAACTTGTCGGTCTGCGGGTTCATGCACTTCCAGCCCTTCTTCCTCTCGTCGTAGCCGATGAAGACACACTTCCTCGCTTTCGGCTCCAACTTGGTTCTCTCGGCCTCTGGAACGTGCACGAAGCAGGTAGAACCAAACACCCTCATGTGACTCACATTCGGCTTCTCTCCAAACATGAGCTGGTGCGGAGACACCATCCTGTTGGGACTCAATGGTAGCCGGTTGATCACATGGGTGGCACACGCCATTCCCTCCGCCCATAAGGCCTTGGGAATGCTCTTGGCATGTAGCCAACTCCTGGTAGTCTCCACCAGATGGCGGATCTTCCTCTCAGCCACCCCATTCTGCTGAGGGGTGTGAGCGCAAGAAAGCTCCCGCCGAATGCCGAACCTTCTGCAGAAGGAAGCAAACGCATTGGAGGTGAACTCCCCTCCATTGTCGCTTCTCAGCT
This sequence comes from Dactylorhiza incarnata, assembly GCA_033032865.1. Lineage (NCBI taxonomy): Eukaryota > Viridiplantae > Streptophyta > Magnoliopsida > Asparagales > Orchidaceae > Dactylorhiza > Dactylorhiza incarnata. The sequence continues at coordinate 4,032,019 of JAWHQI010000129.1, read as the reverse complement.
TCTTCACTCTGCGATCCAGCCTCCCTTCCACAAGTTCCTTCCACTCTTGGAACTTCGTGAATACTTCTGACTTCTCTCTCAGAAAGTATACCCACGTATAGCGGGTGTAGTCATCCACCAGAACCAGCGCATACTTATTTCCTCCATAAGTAAGGGTGGCGCACGGCCCCATAACATCAGCATGTACGCACTCAAGAGGTACCCTACACCTGGTCTCCGATTTGTCAAATGGAAGTCGATGTGACTTTCCAAACTGACAACCTTCGCACACATGGCCGTCGCCGCAAGAAGAGAGATGAGGTAGGCCACTCACTAGGCCCTTTGCTGCCATCATCTTCAGCTTGTCCATCCCCACATGACCCAGCCTCTCATGCCAGATCACAGCGCTGTCGTTCGTCTTCAGCTTGTCCACGTAGGCACTTGCAGACAGAACATACAAGTCCTTCACCCTTCTCCCGGTGAGCGTGACGTCAGCATCGACAGACGATAGGTTCTTCAAGAACTTCACCTCCTTTGGTCCAAACAGCACGTGGTATCCAGCATCCACGGCGTTTGCCACTGAGAAGAGGTTCTTCTTCATGCCAGGCACGTGATAGACACTCTTCAGTGTCACTGGCTTCTCTCTACTCCCAAGGGACACCTTCCCTTCTCGCTCCACTGGATGCACCATATCATCCGCAGTGATGATAGCATCCGATCCTTCATATGCTGCCGAGGAGGCAAACTTCGACATATCTCCAGTGAGATGATGCCCGCAACCGGAATCCACTATCCAGTCGTCCTCAAGGTTGATGGAGGCTAAGTCATCGACTGACGTTGCCGTCATCTCTGCCAGGAAACAATTGTCCCCCCTCTCACCGCCCTGGTGACCTCCACCTCTTCCTCCACCTCTTCGATGGTCTCCACCTCTCTGATGGTCTCCACCTTTCTCAGCAACATGATCGGCCTGGAGATTAGACCGACAATCCTTTGCCATATGCCCGTACTTCTTACATGCAAAGCAAAGGTATCTCCCCTTCTCGTCACGGGCAGGAAGGAACTTCCCCCCATCTCCCTGAGATGACGTTGAAGGTCCCTCTCGGGGGTTCTTCTTCCTCTTGTCCCAGGATCTCCTCTTTCCTGAGAACAAGGCCTCGCCATCTCCTCCTGAGATGGATACTCCCATCATCTGCTTCGCCAAGCTCTCCTGTGACGATAGCAGGTTCTCTAGCTCCAGAAGGGAGGGCTGAATAGCCCATCCTTGCACGGAAGTAACGAAGGGGACATACTCCCTCCTCAAGCCTCGGAGTATGTGCCGCTTCAACTTCGCCTCTGAGATTGGCTCTTCAGGATCCAAGGCCGAGATCTCCCCACATAGGTTCTTCACCTTCAGGAAGAAGGTGGATATCGCCATCTCGCCTTGAGTCGACTTCGCCAACTCATTCTCCAGGAATTGTAGTCGCGCCACATTCTTCTTGTTGAATAACCCATCGAGGGCTATCCAGATCGCAGACGCTGACTTGCAACCAATGATGTGGTCGAACAAGTCAGGTGATATGGCTCTCTTCAAGGTGAACTCCGCCTTGGCGTTGGTCTTCCTCCAAGCTCTCACAGCTGGACCATTATCGCCGGCAGCTACAACTTCCTCTTGCTCCTCACCACCAACGACCTCCCATAGATCCTCTCCAAGAAGGTAGCTCTCCATGCATGACTTCCACTTCTTGAAGTTGGTCTGGGTGAGCAACTCAATACCAAGTCCCCTAGCATACCCTCCTCCGCCGTCCATTTTGGATTCTCAACCTTAAACCTTGATAGCACGCGCTGCTTCAGCAACCTCCCTCTGATACCATGTTGAAATTTTTGTGTGCTACCAATCAAGGATACCAAAACAGAACAAACACAGCTGTAATATATACTTGGCAACAAGATTACAACATAACACGGCTGAATACAAGTTGCTTCCAACTTGAATCACAACAGCCAATAGTAGTAAGGAACTTGGTCACGGACAAGGTCCGCTTCTCCTCCCGAGCACACCGCGTTGGTGATACTCGTCGCCTCGATACTCGTCACGAATACTCGGCACGACGATACTCGTCACCGATGCTCGTCACCGATACTCGTCACCGATGCTCGTCACGCAGATACTCGTCACGACGATACTCGTCACGCAGATACTCGTCACGCAGATACTCGTCACGATGATACTCGTCACGCAGATACTCATCACGACGATACTCGTCACGACCTCCAATACTCGCTACCCGCTCAAGGGAGCTACCCGAACTTACTCCAAGTCCGATGCTCGCCAGGTAGCACTCTGGTATCTCTAACTCGCTCAGAGTTGATGATACTCGCCACTTCTGATGACTATACTCGTCACTCTCAGAGTATATACTCGTCACTGTCAGAAGGTCTGGATTCGTTACTCTTTAGGGGGGGGGGGGGGTACCCCTCTATTTATAGGCAACTCAAGGGGGGCTAGTATGCCTATACTCGGCACGGATACTCGGCACCGATACTCGTCACGGATACTCGGCACGGATACTCGTCACGGATACTCGGCACCGATACTCGTCACCGATACTCGGCACGACGATACTCGTCACCGATGCTCGTCACCGATACTCGTCACCGATACTCGGCACAGATACTCGTCACCTGGATAGTCGCCACTATCCCAGCATATACTCACTTCACAAATCTAACACCATCGAGCATTCTGGCATGCGAGTTCCATCTAGCATGCGAGTTCCTTGTGAGTCCTCCAGGTTACTTGAGTATTATATCAGGTGATCAGTTGTAGTGCGTTGACTTCAGTTGTGTAGGTACTCCTCCCGGGGGTGCACCCATGACCGGTGAGGTGAGACCAACAAAGTCGGTGCAACCTCAGCCACCCAACCAATGTCCTTTTGATCATGTTATCACCCTGAACATCCCGACGAATGGTCCATCAGCCTTTGAAAATATTTAGAGTCGTATGGCGGCCTTCTTCAACGACATGGATTCATAGATGTGTTTGGTAATCACGTAGTCCCCAAGTGACCTCTGAAGGTCAGTCCCAAGGGGAAGGAGCCTGCTATTGTGGTAGGCCTAGAGGCTCCTCATGATGGGAAGAGGAAGCAGAAGATGACTGTCCATAAAGGAGAGTCATTGTGTGTCGCCGAGGTCTCTGACAAGGAGTACCCCTCATCGCATCCGCTCTTTGGGGAGGGAGGTTAGTAAGAGGACATTGTTGGGTCCCTGCTAGTGTCATAGTCGAAGGCAAAGTGTCGGGTCTCGCTGAACTCTCGCTTTCCCTCTTGGATTGAGGACGGCGAGCCGAATAGTGACGCCTACAACCTGTGCTTTGCGTTGTACGACCGAGAAGAGGCGCGAGAATCATTATGGCCAACCCAAAAGGCCTTGCTCTCTAGATGGTTGAGCTGATCCATGCGACGGTCCTGTCCCTACTCCACTTTCGGCAATAGAAGAATCAAAAGACTTATCAGTCCTCTCTTTAACTGAGCTAACTGACTCACTTAAAGCTCATGAGGAATGGTTAAAAGCTGCAGACCAGGAAATGGAATAAGCCTTGCAATCCAAAATGCACTTAAGTAAGACCCAACAACATGTATTTCGGAAAAATGAATGGAACAGACCCAAAGAAGAAGGAACTCTAAAATAGAAGCAACAAATCAAAATGAAAGGAAAAGGGAAATCTTATCAAATACCTGAAAAACCACAAGGGACACAACAATATTGCATCATATGCAACAAAAATACACGGCTCCAAGGAGTGTTTTTCAAGATGCAAAAGGTGTCGAATTCCTAATCACTCTGAAAAAAACTGCTGGCACAACTCCAAAGAGGAAGCCAAGTTTGCAGGAAAAGAAAAAGAAAGTAAGGAAGAAATGTTCAACACCTGCTTCAAATCTGAAGGAAAAAAACCAAGTATATGGTATATAGATAGTGGGTGCTCTAATCACATGACAAATGAAAAGAAACTTTTTGCTTCACTTGATGAATCATACAAATCCCAAGTATTTTTTAGCATACCTGATGTCCACTATGTCCCAACTTTGGCCCAAAATCTTCTCAATGTAGGGCAACTAATGCAAAAAGGGTATGGAGTTTCCTTCATTAAAGACACTTGTAAAATTTCTGATAACAAAACTGGTCAAGTTAACGCCTCTGCTCTTATGACTAAAAATAGAGTATTTAAGCTTGATGTCTCCACCATTGAACAACTAATGATGGCCTGCCAACTTCAAGTAAAAGGCTCTCTATCTGAACTTTGGCACCGAAGGTTAGGCCATGTTAATTGGGATGCAATGCAACTTGTAAAAAGAAAAGAACGTGTTAAAGGGCTGCCAGATTTCTGCATTCAAAAACAGTTCTGTGAAGGATGTGTTGTAAGCAAGGCTCACATACTTCCTTTCCTTGCCTCTACTAATAACAGAAGTTCAAAGCCCCTAGAACTGATTTAGGGAGACTTATGGGGTCCTGCATTAGTGGACTCCATTGGAGGTAAAAAATACTTCTTACTTCTTGTCGATGACTTCAGCCGATATATGCGGGTATATTTCTTAACCCATAAAAGTGTGGTCTTTACTTTGTTCACTCACTTTAAATGGAAGTGGAAAAACAACTATAATGTAGCATTAAAATCAACAGGACTGATCGGGGAGGTGAATTCACCTCAACCCAATTCAATCATTTCTGCAAGCTTGCAGGAATTAAAAGTGAGTGCACAACTCCTTATTCTCCACAACAAAATGGCGTGGTAGAAAGAAGAAACAGATCTGTGATGGAGATGGCTCACTCTGATACACAACAAGCAAATGCCTAAGGAGTATTGGGCTGAAGCTGTGAACACAACAATTTATCTTCTCAACATGCTACCCTCAAAAGCCTTGAACAATTCAACACCATATGAAGCAATCTATGAGAAAAAACATTCTATACAACATCTAAGAGTCTTTGGGTGTACAACCTATTATCTTATCCTTACCATCAACAGAACGAAGCTTGACAGAAAGAATGAAAAATGTGTATTCATCGGCTACTGTTGGAAATTGCATTCACAATTACCTTGATTTGTGAGAAGTCACCCTTAAACTAAGATTGAATTGCTTTTGTATTTGATATGCTTTTCTAGTATTGTCTTGCAGATTATCATGAGTAAGTGTAAGCCAATGTCAGGTCACAATGGGTCTGCAAACACAGTTTCATAGTATGTAATTCCTCATTTTATGAAACATGGTGATGACTCATATGTGATCTCTCTATTGAGATACACTTCATTTTCAAGACTATTGAAGACCTTGGAGTGCAGCTGCAGCAAGTGGTCTAGAAAAGATAAGGAGCAAAAGAAAATAATTTTTCTAAGGGGATGTCTCGAGAGATCGAGCTTGTCTCGAGAAGTCAAGGCTTGTCTCGAGATGCAGGCTCTGCTCTTTTCGGAAACTCTATCTGGATGTCTCGAGAGATCAACCATGTCTCGAGATCTACTGGACCGAGAGATTTCCTTTGTCTCGAGAGATCCTGCCTTACTCGAGTCTGCAATCTTTTGATCTCTTATTCTCAGTTCTCGAGAGATAGATTTCTGATGTCTCGAGATTTTTGGTATGTCTCGAGAGCTATTCCTTATGTCTCGAGAGATCCATTTTTCCCGAGACATTGGTCTGATGATTTCTCCTCCTTCTGTTCTCGAGAGATACTCCTCATGTCTCGAGAAATCCCATTTGTCTCGAGACATCTGTCTAAATTTTGATTCTCTCTGTTCTCTGTTCTTGACGACCCGTGATCGCTCATTTCCGATTCTAACGGCTTTCTTGAGAGCATTTAAGGCTGGTTTATACATTAATTGCCATTCTCTATATATATAGGATTGGTTTTGGGGTTTCAAAACAAGTTCTCTAATCGTTCAAGCCCTAATTCTCTTTCCCGATCTAGAAGAACGAGAAAAGCGCCGCCTCGCCGTCGCCTACGTTTGGAGATCAATCTTCTCATAGGATTTGTCGATCTCATTCAGGGAAGATTCGATTGATCCAAGGTCTGATTCTACAACCTCTATTGGATCGTTTCGGATTGCAAAGGTCAGATTTGAAGGATCTTAGTTCTTCCTCACCGTTCTCTAAAGCCATTCAAGAAGAAGGAAGAATACACCTCTATCTTTCAGATCTGGTATTGTTTTGTTCAAAACTTTTATCATCTTTGTAGGAGAGATTGTTCTCCGAGTTGTAGGAGTTGTAATCTCCGAGTTGTAGGAGTTGTTCTCCGAGTTGTAGGAGAGGTTGTTCTCCGAGGTGTAGGAGTTGTTTTCTCCGAGTTGTAAGAGAAGTTTTCTCTGAGTTTGTAGGAGTTTTGACTCCGAGACAGTAGGATCGTTCTTGATCCGAGTTACAGAAAGTAGTCAAGTCTAGCTGTGGTGCTAGATTGGCGAGGCCGGCAGTGGAGTACCCAAGTACGGGGAACCACTATAAATTCCTGTGTTATCTGTGGCTGTAATTTCTTTTCTGTGCTGTGCTTTACGTTTAATATTTTAATTCCGCAAAAGACGAAGAGATCACCTATTCACCCCCCTCTAGGTGATTTAGGTAGGCAACTAGATACTTCAATTGGTATCAGAGGGTCGTTGTTCGTTGCTAGGTTAACACCTTGAACAGGATCCATTCTTCTAGTTGCTAGCAAGCCATGGATAGAGTCAAGGAATCCTCTCTGAAATTGCCCATCTGCACCAAGGCCAACTTTCCTATGTGGAAGGAAAGGGTCCGTTTTTATATGGAAGCTGCAGATCCCAGAATCTTCCAAGTCGTGGAAGAAGGTCCGCATGTGCCAATGACTGCTTCGTCAACAAATCCTACTGTCCAGATACCTAAGAAAATGATGGATTTGAATAAGGATGAGATAGCTCTTGTTGCTCTTGACAAGAAGGCTAAGAACATAATTGCTAGTGCAGTGGACGATTCCATGTTGCAAAACTTAATCCACTGCAAATCAGCCAAAGAGATGTGGACATCCTTAATTGTTCTAATGGAAGGTACTGACGAGGTAAGAGAAGATAGAAGGTCTCTACTTAATCAAGAGTACGAGGCGTTCAAGCAGAATAAGAAGGAGTGCATTGCTGATGCGTACGAAAGATTCTTCAAGATAGTCAATGGTTTGAGGAACTACGACAGGGAGTTCACAAACGGTGAACTAAATGACAAATTCTTGCGTTCCTTAACGAAAGACTGGGATAGCAAAATTGTTGCCATAAGAGAGTTTGGAAAACTGCCAAGTCTAGAACCTCAAAATCTGTTCGGGAAGCTGCTGTCTCATGAATTACAAATGAACATCTGAAAGTCTGAAGAGGATGTAAATCGAGCCTCAAGCAAAGAAAGAACCTTAGCTTTGAAGGCAGAGAACTCAAAGAAGAGCAAAGCAGTGATACCGATCAGAGAAAAGGAATCTGATATTGAAGAAGAATCGGAAGCCAGCTCCTCCTGTTCCGAACTGTCTGATGGGGAGTTCTCTTTAATTTCCCGACAATTTAAGAAACTGCTGAACAAACGAAGGCACATGAACAACAAGCCGTCTTCCTCGGATCATAAACATTCTCGTCGTGATGGCGACTATCACAGGAAGGGCTCAAGCAATAATGGAAGGTATAAATCCAAACATAACAAACATATTTCTTCTGACATTATTTGCTACTGTTGTAATAAGCCAGGGCACATGATTGCTGAGTGTCCCTACAAAAAGAAAGAAGGTGGAAGAAAAGAGGACAAGAAATCCACTCATGGAAAGAAGAAATCAGATAGAAGCTTTGTCGCTAAGAAAGCCAAAACTCTGAGCGACAGTGACTCCGATGAGTCGAGTGATGAAGAAGAAGCTTACTTCGGTCTAATGGCTATGCCTGATGATGAAGAAGCACCCCCGTTCACCGGAAAGGTAAATGATCACACTATTCTATCTGATTCTGATAATGCTTCGGCTGAACAACAGGATAACTCCTTAGACGATGAATCTGAGCTCATGTCTCAATATACCAAAATGCTCCAAAGTTTTGACAAGTGCCGAAAGGTTGTCAAAACTCAGGGTAAGGAGATCATGGCTCTCAAGGAGATGGAATCTAACTTGAGAAAAGAAGTTGAAGAACTTTCTTCTCTCAAAGAGGAAGTCCAATCCTTGAAAGACAAGATCAAAAGCTCGGAAGAGACTCTTGCCCTGAGAGATCATTCGATAAATGTATTGGAGGAACAGCTTGCGGCTGAGAAGAAGCTGGTTGAAGCATTCTCTCAACCTAAAACTGTTCTGCCAATTATTGGTACTTTTACCACTAAGGCAAAAGGAAGTGGTATAGGGCATGAAGCTAGTACTAGCAATTCTTCAAAAAATACAATTGCTAAGAGAAATGGTTTTGTTGCTAAGAAAGCTACCGCCAAAGAAAAAGGGAAAGCTCATCAAGAGCCTGTAGCATTCAAGAGAGTCATATTCCCTACGAATGCTTATGATATGGAGAGTTCCTATGGTCATTTCACACGACCAATTCCTTTTTCACCTGTGAATGATCATAAGGAATGGGCTCCTCCCCGAAACTTTGGTGATAGTGCTTTTCAAGCACCCTATCAAGAGATTAATCGGAAAGGGTACGGTCCATTTGTTCATGGCCCGAGTGCTAAGAAAGCACCAAAAGTGAAGGCTGTTGCACCAAAGCCAAAGAAGACAGTACCATCTTGTGTGTGCTGCCCTCATGAGGCATCCTCATCTAGAAGGGCTGCTCCTGCAAGAGCTAACGCTCAAAAAGTAAAGCAGGAAAGTGTAAAAAGAAGGTACAACAGATTCAACTGTTGGTGCTGCGGCAGGATTGGTCACTTTGCCGTTGATTGTTGGTTTAATACAACGTATACTAGGAGACCACAAGTGAACGTTACAAGACCGACCACTCGCAATGTTAACATTTATCGTGGTGCTCAACTGACAAGGGACCAAGGACCCAAATATGTTTGGGCTCCTAAGGCAAAATAATCTGTTTTTGCAGGTATGTCCAAAGGCCAACAAAAATCCTATCTGGTATTTGGACAGTGGATGCTCTCGGCATATGACCGGGACAAGAAGCCTTTTGCAAAACTACATTCCAGTTGCGAACGGTCCAAAAGTTATTTTTGGCAGTTCAGACAGAGGAATAACTAAAGGTTATGGTATGATTTCTAACGGTAATGTATCGTTTTCCGATGTAGCTTATGTGGAAGGATTACAACATAATCTGATAAGCATAAGTCAACTTTGTGATAAAGGATACATTGTTGATTTTCATAAAGATAAATGTTTGATAAAGTCAGCTGAAAATAATGAAACGATTTTATCAGGCATTCGCTGTAGAAATATATTTTGTTTAAATTTTCTTTGCATATCATCTTCTACACCCGTATGTCTTTTAGCTAAAGATAGTGCATCTCTTGTCGACCAATGGCATAAGAGATTAGCACATATAAATCTCAAAACTATAAATAAATTGTTTTCACAAAACTTGGTGCGCGATGCTCCTGATGTTAAGTGCATTAAAGATAGACCTTGTCATGCTTGTGTAAAAGGCAAGCAAACAAGAGCTACCTTCAAGAGCATTATTGGCAAAGATTCCACCAGGTGTTTATACCTGCTCCACATGGATTTGTTTGGTCCTTTGCAAATTAGGAGTTTAGGAGGAAAATCTTACACATTAGTTATTGTAGATGATTACTCTCGTTTTGCCTGTGTATTCTTTCTGAAACACAAGTCAGATACCTTTGACACTTTCACTAGTTTTGTCAGGCAAGTCCAGAATGAATTTAACTGTTCGGTGGTCAAAATCAGAAGTGACCATGGTACAGAATTTGAATCTGGAGCCATGACAGAATTCTGTGAAAGCCTCGGTATCTTTCATGAGTTCTCCTCTCCTCGAACTCCACAACAAAATGGAGTAGCTGAGAGAAAGAATAGAACACTCATTGAGGCTTGCAGAACCATGTTGAGTGACTCTTCATTACCTGAATACTTTTGGGCTGAAGCTGTCAACACTGCATGCCATGTGCAAAACAGAGCACTCATAAACAAAAACCATGAAAAGACTCCTTATGAACTTCTAAAGGGCAAGAAACCAATCATCTCTTATTTTAGAATCTTTGGTAGTAAATGCTTTGTACTAAACAATGGAAAGCATTACAAAACTAAGTTCAGTGAAAAGAGCTTTGAAGGTATTTTTGTAGGCTATAGTAGCCATAGTAGGGCATATAGAGTTTTTAATAAGAAAACCCGGGTGGTAGAAGAATCTATTAACGTTGTATTTGATGAGACGAGCATGCTACAAGGCAGCTCTTCTAGCATTTCTTCTGTAGACACAGGTTCAAAGCTATAGGATTTAAGCTTGGATCAGCCAGTTGAAGGAAGTTCACAACAGTTCATCAAGATTCCCCCAACAACTACCTATGAAGAAGATAATCCTGATGAAGAGCCAATCCAAGTGGAGGAAGATACTCCAACTGTAGAAGAAACTACTATTGGTCAAAATCATGCAAGGAACCTCGGGCTACGACACTTGAGGGATCATCCAGTTGATCAGATCATAGGAGATCCTCATGAAGGAATAAGAACAAGACGAGGTACCATTAACGAAAATATGCACCTAAGTTTTCTTTCGCAGGTTGAACCAAAGAAATTTCAAGAGGCAAATGAAGATCCATCTTGGATAATCGCTATGGAAGAAGAATTAAACCAGTTCAAACGCTGCAAGGTTTGGACACTTGTTCCAAAACCCAAAGACAAGAATGTCATTGGAACAAAGTGGGTGTACAGAAACAAGCTGGATGAAGAAGGAACAATTATAAAGAACAAAGCCAGACTTGTAGCTAAGGGATACAGACAAGAGGAAGGTATCGACTTCGATCAGACGTACGCTCCAGTAGCAAGGCTCGAAGCGATCAGACTCTTCCTTGCTTATGCTGCTTTCAAGGGTTTCACCGTATATCAGATGGATGTCAAGTCCGCTTTCCTAAACGGAGACATCAAAGAGGAAGTATACGTTGAACAACCCCCAGGTTTTGTTAATCCTGATCATCCCAATCATGTTTATTTATTACAAAAAGCTTTATATGGTTTGAAACAAGCTCCTCGAGCTTGGTACGAGACGCTGTCTAACTTTCTTCTTGAGAACAAGTTCACAAGAGGAAAGATAGATAAAACATTATTTCTTAGGGAAGTAAAAGGCAAGATTTTGCTAGTGCAAATCTATGTCGATGACATCATATTTGGCTCTACGGATAATAACCTTTGCAAAAAGTTTTCTAAACTTATGCAAGGGAAATTTGAAATGAGCAGTATGGGTGAGCTGAAATATTTCTTAGGACTTCAAGTGAAGCAGTCAGAAGATGGAACCTTCATCTCTCAGACAAAGTTCACTAAGGAGTTGATTAAGAAATTTGGAATGGAGAGTGCAACCTCTATGAGGACTCCAATGAGCTCAGCTATGTCTCTGGACAAGGATGAAAAAGGGAAACCTTTTGATGAAACCAAGTACAGAAGCATAATTGGCTCTTTGCTTTATCTTACTGCCAGTAGACCTGATATAATGTTCTCTACATGTGTATGCGCTAGATATCAGGTGAACTCTAAGGAATCCCACTATACTGCTGCGAAGCGGATTTTGAGATACCTTAAAGGCACACCAAATCTTGGCTTATGGTACCCAAGAAGTAATGATAGCGAACTAATTGGTTTTTCAGATGCAGATTTTGCAGGTAGCAAAGACGACAGGAAAAGCACTTCCGGGACATGTCAATTCCTCGGAAGGAGACTTATTTCCTGGAGTAGCAAGAAGCAGAATTGTGTCGCAATTTCAACCGCCGAGTCGGAATACATTTCTGCTGGCAGTTGTTGCGCACAACTTCTATGGATAAGGAATCAACTTCAAGACTACAACATGAAGATCAAAGATATTCCCATGTTTTGCGACTCTTCCAGTGCAATTGCTATCGCAAACAATCCAGTCTCTCACAGTCGGACAAAGCACATCGAGCTTCGATATCACTTTATCCGGGAGCATGTGGAGAAGGGTGACATAAGTCTGAGATATGTCCCCACGGATAAGCAAGTTGCAGATATCTTCACGAAGCCGCTGGATGAGACTAAGTTCTCTTTCTTCAAGACGGAACTTGGAATGCTCAACATGGAGTAATGTCCATTCAAGCAAATCATGAAGACTTGGAGATTTCAAGACTCAAAACCTGTTCCTGGACAATTTCAAGCTGATGTCTCGAGAACTATAGATTGTCTCGAGAACTACAAGGTCTCTCGACAACTCTGTCACTTCAAGATCTCGAAACAAATCTAAAGGACTTCTGGGAGTTTTCGAGACATGACAAGTCTCTCGAGACATAGTCAGAACTCGGGAAATGGTAATGTCTCGAGACTTAATCTATCTCTCGAGACATCAGGACAAGTCAAACCGCGCAGAGTTTCCAGAGTTCTCGAGACATAGCCGATGTCTCGAGACATAGGTCTGTTTTAAAACTATTCCGAAACTCAGGTATGTGCCGTTTCCCCTATTTTTTTTTAAATGTCACCTAAAACGTCAAATCAAGGTCATATATATATATATACATCCTATCGGAAACTTGGTGTTCACTAAACCTTCGACCCCGAGACCTCGACCCTTCGACTTCCTCTCGAGCGGCGACTGGACGACTTCGTGGTTCTCGGAAGTGGATCGTCTCCCCTGTTCTTCTCCTCCTCTCAAATCCTTCGATGGCTCCCTCCTCAAATCCCAAGATCGGAGTTGGCAATGAGGTTGTTCGCTCGGGTATTGCCGACTTATCCGAGGACTTCCAGAATCTCTTCTGTATGCTTGATGCCGCCGGTTTGGAATTTGTTCTTGAGCATCCTTGCCGTATTCTGTTTGATGAGGTTGAAGAATTCTTCACCAATGCAAAGGCTATCAAGGACGGAAGGATGTTGGTCTCTTTCGTAAAAGGGATCAAAATCAAGATGTCTCCCAAGACCCTTGTGAAACATTTGCACCTCACTAAAGTTGATTTTGAAGAAGAGATAAGTGACAGTGATTGGTTGAGAACAGCTCGATACTGTGGTCTGGACTCAGACTTTTCTGCTGTTAAAAGGAGCAAGATGAATGATGCAGGCAAGCTCTTGGTGGATATAATTCTAAAAGTTCTCTTTTGCAAGCAAGGCACACAGGGGCATGTATCTGAAGAGACCTTTCTTCTGATGGTTGGAATAGTCACTGGGAAGAAGAGAGATTGGGCCTCAATCTTGTTCTCCAACATCAAGGCCTCAATCAGCTCTCCAAAGTTTGCAAGGATCATCACTCTGTTTCTGAATCAGTTCAATTCTGCCATTTTTGACATGTCCAAAGGTGCAGTTATTCATCACCTCAAGAAGATCGATGTCGTCACCATGCAGAGATGGGACATTCGGATCCAGAAGCCGGGAGTGGCTAGTGCAGTTTCTGAGGGGGAGCCTCAGCAGTCTGCAGAAGCTGGTATTCCCTCTGAAGGCCAGGTATCTGTAGTACCCTCATTTCCCCTTCCTCCTCAGATTAGACCTAAAGCCTCAGGCAGAGCTAAGCTGCCAATCCGTTCAAAGACCAAAGGTCAGCCCTCCTCAGCTCCAGAAGTTCCCATTCCTCCATCAGTTCCAGCAGAACCAGCAGTTCCATCAGTTCCATCCGATAATATTCCTTCACCATCTCATCCTCCTTCAGCTACTGAAGAAGAAGCCTCCTTGGCAAATGAGGCAGTGGCAGCTGTTCTCATGGATATTCAACAAGAACCCTCTGTTGTGCACAGTCCCAGTGGCCAGCAGGCAGGGTCTGGTGCTGATTTTGCCTTCAATCAAGATGATGATGTTGATTCAGTACATGTTTCAACACCTTCCCCAGTACATGTTGAGGGGGAGTCAGAGATTGATACAACCAAGCATGCTCCGGATGAGCTAGGTTGTGAAGACGGTAAGGTAGCACCTTCTTGTGAAAATGAAGACATTCCTGATGATGAAGAAGCTCCAGTAGATATTCATATTGCTGCTCCTACTGCTCCTCTACCATCCTTTCACTCTTCTCCTCCAGTACATGATGCAGGTTCCCTTCTGGGACAAATAGAGGCTATGCTAAAAAGGCAAAGTGAACAGTTTGAACACTCCTTGACGACTGTCCACAGGAGGATTACTTCAGTGGAAAGTGAGCTTGGTCGGGAGCTAGCCAAGATCAAGACAAATTATGAACATCTTTCAGATTTGATGTGCCATGGAAGCAAGTCAGTGGAGCATGCAACTGCCGGTGTAGGCACTGTGCTGAAGCAGACTGTAATCATAACTCAACTTCAACAAACTATGCTGAATGATGCTGAAGCCAACACTTTCAAAGTTGTTGATGAAGTGGGCAAGTTTAAAGATGATACTCTCCAAACTCTATCTGTAGAAGTCAGAAAGGGGGAGGAAAATATAGTAGCTCAAATGACAGATTTGGTTGAAAGCTCAGTATCTGCTCTTCAAAGCTCATGGAATTCTCAGTTTGAGCAGTTCTCTACCAGGATGTTGAAGCAAGTTGCTGATATTAATGCTTATTCATTCAAAACAGCAACGTGGCTGCATAATCAGATCTTTCCTGAGTTGGAAATTGATCCTGATGTTCCTGTTCCTCAGTTCTCTCCTAGACCAGAAGATTTTGTTGGCAAGGCTCCTTCTGTTGCAGATCAGTCAGATAGGACTGGGTCTAAAAGAAAAAGAAATTATGGTGAGGGTCCCTCTGCTACTAGATCTGTTCCCTCCTCCAGTTCTGCAGGTTCTTACAAGGCTAAGGTTGAGAAAGGTTATCCAGAACTCTGGAGCCCTGTCTCAAAAGATATTATTCTTGAATCCTATAGGTTAGTCCATGAAGGTAAATTGAACAGATCTGAATGCTACAGCTCTCAAGAATGGGAAAAACATGAGACAGCTCAAAGGAAGCGAAGGATTCATTTCAGAGCTTTTGGTTATAATAATGTTGATGCTCCGGAACCCCCTCCGTTTTATCATCCCAAGCCTCATGCTTATTTCTCCAGACAAGAAGAAAAGATGAAAAGACGATCTTGAAGGATGATAATGATGATTCTGTGAAGACACATTTTGGTTTCATTCTGATTTAGTGAACATCAAGTCTTCTGAACAATTCAAATTTAGATATATATATATATATATTTGATGTTTTGATGTTCTTTACTTTTTCATTTCTATATCTTTGTGTAGTGTAGCATATTTATTCTTTAACTGCTGTAATTCAACTTAGTGTACAGGGTTCTGACTTCTACAAATAGGGGGAGATTGTTGGAAATTGCATTCACAATTACCTTGATTTGTGAGAAGTCACCCTTAAACTAAGATTGAATTGCTTTTGTATTTGATATGCTTTTCTAGTATTGTCTTGCAGATTATCATGAGTAAGTGTAAACCAATGTCAGGTCACAATGGGTCTGCAAACACAGTTTCATAGTATGTAATTCCTCATTTTATGAAACATGGTGATGACTCATATGTGATCTCTCTATTGAGATACACTTCATTTTCAAGACTATTGAAGACCTTGGAGTGCAGCTGCAGCAAGTGGTCTAGAAAAGATAAGGAGCAAAAGAAAATAATTTTTCTAAGGGGATGTCTCGAGAGATCGAGCTTGTCTCGAGAAGTCAAGGCTTGTCTCGAGATGCAGGCTCTGCTCTTTTCGGAAACTCTATCTGGATGTCTCGAGAGATCAACCATGTCTCGAGATCTACTGGACCGAGAGATTTCCTTTGTCTCGAGAGATCCTGCCTTACTCGAGTCTGCAATCTTTTGATCTCTTATTCTCAGTTCTCGAGAGATAGATTTCTGATGTCTCGAGATTTTTGGTATGTCTCGAGAGCTATTCCTTATGTCTCGAGAGATCCATTTTTCCCGAGACATTGGTCTGATGATTTCTCCTCCTTCTGTTCTCGAGAGATACTCTTCATGTCTCGAGAAATCCCATTTGTCTCGAGACATCTGTCTAAATTTTGATTCTCTCTGTTCTCTGTTCTTGACGACCCGTGATCGCTCATTTCTGATTCTAACGGCTTTCTTGAGAGCATTTAAGGCTGGTTTATACATTAATTGCCATTCTCTATATATATAGGATTGGTTTTGGGGTTTCAAAACAAGTTCTCTAATCGTTCAAGCCCTAATTCTCTTTCCCGATCTAGAAGAACGAGAAAAGCGCCGCCTCGCCGTCGCCTACGTTTGGAGATCGATCTTCTCATAGGATTTGTCGATCTCATTCAGGGAAGATTCGATTGATCCAAGGTCTGATTCTACAACCTCTATTGGATCGTTTCGGATTGCAAAGGTCAGATTTGAAGGATCTTAGTTCTTCCTCACCGTTCTCTAAAGCCATTCAAGAAGAAGGAAGAATACACCTCTATCTTTCAGATCTGGTATTGTTTTGTTCAAAACTTTTATCATCTTTGTAGGAGAGATTGTTCTCCGAGTTGTAGGAGTTGTAATCTCCGAGTTGTAGGAGTTGTTCTCCGAGTTGTAGGAGAGGTTGTTCTCCGAGGTGTAGGAGTTGTTTTCTCCGAGTTGTAAGAGAAGTTTTCTCTGAGTTTGTAGGAGTTTTGACTCCGAGACAGTAGGATCGTTCTTGATCCGAGTTACAGAAAGTAGTCAAGTCTAGCTGTGGTGCTAGATTGGCGAGGCCGGCAGTGGAGTACCCAAGTACGGGGAACCACTATAAATTCCTGTGTTATCTGTGGCTGTAATTTCTTTTCTGTGTTGTGCTTTACGTTTAATATTTTAATTCCGCAAAAGACGAAGAGATCACCTATTCACCCCCCTCTAGGTGATTTAGGTAGGCAACTAGATACTTCAGCTACAGTGAAAAATCAAAGGCCTACATGTTATTCAATCCTATACACAAAAGCTTAATCATCAGTAGAAATGTGAAGTTCAGTGAAGAGGATATTTGGTCTTGGCAGTCATAAGGGGAGCTGCAAGGATCTGTCTCACCACAAGTCCCCAATGGCGGTTGAGCCTTTGTCAAGCACCATCCAGGCCAATGAATGTGAAGTGAGAGATCCAGTTCCAGATTCTTATATGGGACATTCATCACAAAATGTCTCAGATTGCAGCTCGGATTCATCATCACCAAGACATACTCGGAGTTTAAAAGAACTGTATGATTCAACAGATATTGCTATGTACTGTGAAAACCCCACAAATTTTGAAGAAGCTTACAAACATACAGAATGGAAAGAGGCAATGAGTGAAGAGATTAAAATGATCACCAAAAATCATACCTGGGATCTAGTCTCAAAGCATGCTTTCAAATCCACCATCGGTCTTAAATGGATTTTCAAAACAAAGTATACTGAAAAGATGGCAAAATATCCAAACATAAGGCACGACTTTGTAGCAAAGGGCTACACTCAAAAGGCTAGTTATGATTTTTCTGAGATATTTGCTCCAGTAGGTCACCTGGACGCAATGCGTCTTGTAATTGCTATTGCCGCTCAAAAACATCTGCCCATATATCATCTCGATGTAAAATTGGCCTTCTTGAACGAGACTATAGACGAAAAAATCTATGTCAAGCAACCAGAAGGATTATAGAAGGAAGGGGAAGAGAGAAAGAAAGTATATAAGCTCAAAAGGGCCTTATATGGCTTAAAACAAGCACTGTGCGCCTGGAATTCAAATATTGATAAATTCTTTGTGGAACAAGGGCTAATTCGAAGCATTAATGATCCATCTCTACATCCAGCAGTCAGGTGAGCACTACGATTTTATTTGTATCTATATATGTAGATGATCTCATAGTTACAGGTAACTCCAATGCCATGATAGCAACATTCAAAAAGGTTATGAAAGAAAAATATGAGATGACCGATCTTGGTAAACTGAAGTTCTTCCCGGGTTTCCAAATTCATGAAAGTTCAGATGGCATTTTCTTCTCCCAGCAGAAATATGCTGGAGATATACTATAAAAGTTTAAGATGACAAAATGCAATGCCACTCAAACCCCAATGGCAACAAGTGAAAAGTTGTCTAAAAATGATGAAGAAGAAAAAGCAAATGAAGAAGAATTCAGATCCCTGATAGGATCTCTGATCTATCTCTCAAACTCACGACCTGACATTGAGTTTGCTGTAAACGCTCTGTCCAGGTACATGAGCCCTCCGAAAAAATCACACTTTGATGCTGGGAAACGTATTCTCAGATACATAAAAGGAACACAAGACTGGGGAATATTGTATAAGAGAAATAAAGAAGCAAGCCTGAATGGATTCTCAGATTCTGACTGAGCCTCATGTGTTGATGACCGAAGAAGCACTAGCGGGTTCGTGTTCCTACTTGGTGAAAACCCAATTATCTGGGGATCAAGGAAGCAGAACACTGTAGTTGTATCTACCACTGGAGCCGAATACATGGCTCTCAGTAGCGCCAGTACTTGTGAAGGGATCTGGCTGCGCAGAATCATCACAAAAATCCTAGGAAAGGAAGAAGAAAAGCCCACTGAAATACTCTGTGATAATACCTCAACCATTCAACTACCCAAAAATCCAATCATCCAGAAGAAGAGCAAACTTATTGACCTTCGATATCATTTCATAAGGGAGCAAATCGAAAGGGAAATCATTCAAGTTACTCACTGCAAAAGCACGAGCAAGTTGCAGATCTCATGACGAAGGCACTGGGGATGGAAAAATTTGGTACTCTGCGTGCCCGTCTAGGGCTTATAAGCAAATCTGTTTTAAGGGAGGATGATAAAATTAAAACCTGATTTGGTAATGTCAGGAAGTATTATATATGTAATGAATATGTATGGGCCTAGTACTGTTGTAACTGCGTCGTTTGTCAGTTTTGTGCTTACTATTGCAAACGACGCCATCCCAGTAAACCTGTATAAAATGCAGGTTATTGTATGAAAGAAGACGATGATGAAAGTGCATCTTTATCCTCAGTTGCTATATTTTTCTTTCCTCCCTTTTCTAACAAAAATTGTGGTCATGAACAAAGTTGCGTTGTTTGAAGAATCTGTGTTTTCATTACAGTCATGAATGTGAAAACAATTCTAGAGATTTGGTAGCATAGAACAGCGGTGACTACTAACCTCGAATAAATCCAAATAGTTTATAAGTAATTCGAATAAATTAATAACATATGTGAATCACATAGATCAAATTGAATGGGAAAATAGAATAAATTCTTTGCATCTCTGTTTATAGGGGAAAAAGTGTTAGAATGTTTTATATTCTAATAATTAATTTGGACTAATTTATATTCAGATGTCGTGATAAATTGTACATAATTATTTAAGGTCGTTCAGACTCCCATGAATGTGAGTTAGTTTAGTCGTGAGAACATTCGAAACTCGTGATAGATTGGCCAGATCATCTCGGTATTTCATGAATTTTTGGAAATCATTGCAACCTCTTTCATATTTGTTTTTATTCTTTTGGTTTGGAAGAACAACAACCAGCCACATCAATCTTTCCTATTCTAGTTTCTTCGGTTTTTCAAGAGAAAGGATTTCGGCCATCTATAGTGTCCGATTGTTTCGCTCTTGATTTTTCAATTTTGGTTTATTTTGATCAAACAAAGGTAATTTTTCTTTCATTCTTTCATGTGATCAAATATTATATATTACCCCTTAGAGTCTAATCTGGATGCATAACTGAAAGCAAGATGTCTGGTAAAACCATTCCAATGCCCCCTACTCCCCAGGTAAATGACAATCAGAAAGGAGCAAGCTACGGAACATGGTTCATAGGAAAGTTAGAATGGAAGAACCGTGCAGATGTTCTTTCGAACACTAACTCTATTCTCTTAACCAAAGAAAGATTCTCTAAAGAAGAAAGAAAATTGTTTGCAGCGTGAAATGACATAATCTCAAATGCGGGATTACTTGTCTTGCTAAGAGTTATCAATGGATTGACAAGCACGACATCTATTGAATGAACGACAAGAAAGGATATGATTCTTTTCATAAAGCTGTCCAATTGGCTAAGGGACATAGCTAAGGAAAAGCTATGATCCACCTCTTCGAAGATGCCTAGAATAAACTGCAAGAGATGAGACATTTGCTTTCACTAAAGGACTGAACTATGTACCCATAATAGGATGAAGAAAGAGATGATTAGCGCTTTCTAATTGTGGGAAAGATGCATCAAAAGTAGGGCTATTCTTCAAATAAGGGCATGTGGGACTTCACCGACTTCTGCCAAGGCCTGAGCGACGCAGACCAGCCACCTCGCTGCCGAGATCTTCCCGAGATCGCTCAAGTGTGGTCTTCGGGCAACCTCATGTACAACCTGTATTCGTCGAGGGAGGACCAAGTCCAATTATAAGCTCATAACAGCAAGAAATTGACTGTTGACTAAGAAGGATAACATCACTAGAGATGTGGACAACCAATGCCTGACAATGCAGGCCATTCACCTCGCTAGCGAGATCCTCCCGAGATTGATAAGGCGAGCTCTTTGGGCGACCTCAATGAGCTCGCCAATGAGCTTGCATAACCCTGGTCAAGTTCAGGAGGTCATTCCAGGCCAATCATCTCGCCCAAAGCCATATAACATGACAAATCCAGTATTTTGCGGGGACGGTATTCACATATCACAAAACTCCCAGTCTGGATTACCTATAAATAGGACCCCAGTGCACACAGAAAAGGCACGCTGGACCCCCTCCCCAAGGTTCCTCATTTGCCGTGATTGTGCTTTTCTTGTGCCTAGAACAATCTTGATTTTAAGAGGGGAAGTTCCTATATACTTTCAGTTGTGTGGGAGAACCTCCTCGCTGCAGCTCATGGGTCTTGTTTATAGGCAGTCCAACTTTCTTCTCGCGTAAATCATCTCTCTTGTTATCTGGTTCGTGGTGTTAGACCGCAGAATCAGTATCCTCGGGTTACCCTTTTGGTTTGAACTTTGTGAACAAATTTCTCGGTTCCAACATGTACGCTCTAAAGGAAATTATGTAAGCGGATGTCAATGATAGATCTAGGGCAATGCCAATGATAAATACAAAGAGAAATGGGCTACAAAATCGGCATTGAACGACAGATATGTTTTTCCAACTGACAAGAGGTATTGTCTGCCCTAAGATTTGAAGGCGAAGATGCTGCGCAACGATGAGTATGAAGGCGACTTTATATCGGTGAGTCGATAGGCGAACAATCTAAGAAGGCTCTGAAGAAGGTGAGCCGATAGGTGAACTACGTGGTCGCGATAGCGACAAAGAGGATGAAGTCGGTGAGCCTATATGCGAACAGTCCAAGAAGGGAAAGTGAAAACGAAGATTCTTGAATTTATCTTTCCTTTCCTGTTTTAGATTAAAACCCATCATCTCTACGCTTAGCCGCTCCTCCGCCTGTTGAAACCGGCAACCGGTCTCCTTGAGTTCGGACCCACTGGGGGGTGTAGCCGACGCTTACTTCTCTCTCACCAAACTTTCCTGACGGTGGAGGAGAAAACTAGAACAGACCCAAGGCCGCAGCGAGGAGGTCCCGCCACACACCCGGAAGTTCTTAGAGAGCTTCCCCTCCCAAACCAAAGCTTAGCCGGGCACCTTGGAGGGCACTAGCATCCAACCAAAACCTGCCTGGAGGAGAGGATTCTCTCTGGATCGGTCTCCTCCAAGGTGCCCTTAAGGGTCTATTTATAGATTCTCTAGACTGGTCTGTAAATAGCATGAACCCGTCTTTTGGTTTTATTAATCGCACCCCCGATTGGTCTGCTAACAGCCTAACTCCGCTGTTCTGAAGGGCTATTGGCAGCCCACCAGGGATATTTAGGTCATTTCCGCCTAAAAGCCTTTGGGGGCGAGTGATCTGTGAGAGCACCACTCGCCAGACTCCTCTCTCGCCCTGTTTGGCCGGGCGAGTGCCTGCACGCGAGATGCTCAACCTGTTCACGCTCTTCGGGAGCTCCCCCGCATACGTCGGACGCTCCTGAGCTCTGGGCGGGTGGTCTGCGAAGGTGCCACTCACAAGTCTTCTCGCCTATTGCTGCTCTTCATTCGCCAACATCCCTTACCGCCGCGCGGGTGCTCTGGGGGAGGGACCACATTCGCCCTGTGGTCCGCCCCTTTCCTCGACTTGGTCGAATGGTCCGCGGGGCTTGTCTCTTGTCTCTTGGTCCCTCCTTTCAGGTCCGGGGGCCCACTCGGTGAATACGGGGTTGTACACAATCCCCGCTCTTTGCGAGTGAGTCATCCGCTCGGAAAGAACAGTCCAACCCAGTATTCAATGAGTGTCTGCTGACCTGGACAGAATCTTCCTGTGGGTCCCACCTCTACCCTATATATATCTCGGGCCCGAGCCATTTCTCCAAAAGCCTTCTTTCCTGCTGCAGTGTTTCCTCCCGAGCTCCAACTTTTTGCTATTTCGAAGGGTTCCCATGGAACCATCGTCTAAACCGGTCTCATCGTCAAAGGTAAATTCGCTCGCGACGGCCCCAGGAAAGGATCCCCCCAAGGCTGCCCGGTTCGCCCCCTGGCTTTCCTCGAGAAGGGACCCCAATGCTCCCTTTCGCTCCAGGAGGGCCCTGACCGTTCGTCGGGGTCGGGAGGAGCGAGATCCCGCTTCGAAGTCTCCCCATCCGGCCGTCCTCTCTCCCCCCGACCTCCGAATGTAGGTACTTTCATTTCACGTTGCCTCTTCGCTATTCCCCGAGATGACATTTCCCGATGGCTCGAGAACACTCGCAGGAGGCGCTGGATACCAAGGAGAGCCGTGGGGCCGCCATGCTAAAAACTGTGCCACCTCTGCCTGTCGATACGAGAACCTTGTCAGCCCTCAATCTCTCTCCTTCAATCCCTCCCGGCGGGACCCGACCTCAAACAGGTAGCGTCTCGCGAACTGTGAATGTTCTTACCATTCCTTGGTTCTAATCGCCGCTTTTCGTAGCCCTCGTCCCGGGTACCGCGGGATTGACCCTTACTCCTCTCCGCTCTCCCTTTCGCCAGGGAACCCCTACTTCTGCGAACGGGCAGGGGGGGGGGGGGGGGGGTTCGCCGGCGATGGACCACGGTCGCGCTCCGCCTGCCTCGGATCAGGCTGCCATCCCCGCCATCAATCCGAAACCCTTCCGACCAGGGAAAGGTAAGTCTATTCATCCCACGGCCAACATCTTTGAGGTGAATCCCTCGACTTCTCGCCCCCTAGGCAGCACGAGCCCGTACCAGGTAGGTAGCCCTCTTGGCCTTGCCCTGATTTTATTCTCATTTTTGAAGCGAAAGATCTTCGTTCTCGCAGGTCACCGGAGGGCCTCCCCCATGGGGTTCTACGACGGCGGAGAAGGAATGGTTTCGCCGCCCCCCTCCCCCGGAGAGCTTGAGGATTTTCTTGGCAACCCCACCGATGTTCATACCACGAAGGAGCGGATGAAGGAAGTGCTGGGGAAACTCATCTTCATGCAGCGGGAATTCGCAAGTCAGTTGGATGGTCAGCAGATGGAGACCGCCCACGAGCTCAAGGTCCTCCGACGGGATTACGCTCGCCTTCTTGCTGAGGTGGAACGCTTGGGCGCCGAAGGCGGGGAGCTTTCTCCCGGGAGGCATGCCGCGCGAGCCAGGGACCAGCTGCACCTAGCCAACCAGGAGATTACCGCGATGACTGCGTACTATCACCTGAGGGCGTCGCCGGTCGTTGATACTCGAGGTCGGGGTCGATGGCATTGGCTAGAGCATTAGTCTACCGGCCCCCTCCCCTTCTCGCTTTTCCTTTTGACGCTTTCGGGAAACTCTGCAAGACTTTGGTTCTATAATGATTTTCTATGTTCTGCGGATGATAGCTTAACTCCTGATTTCGCCTTTTACTTTCCTATATTTCTTTCGTTTTTGTTGTGGGTTACCACCTTGCCTTGCTTTCCGCCTAACTGAGTTAACTTCCAGCCACGCGGTATTTTGGGAAAACATCATTCGTCGAGCCCTCGAGAATGTCTGGGCGAAAACAGGCCGGCTCGTATTTCGAGGCGTCGGGGGAGTGCCGTCGCCATCGGCTCACCCGCCGCCCAAGGAAATGATTACTTTTTTGTACTTTCCTATAAATAGGCTCTTACCAACTTTATTTAATACACTTTAACCCGTCTTCTTCCTCTTCATTCGCCGACCGCTTTCGCACCTCTCACCTTTGCGCGAGCTCGTCTACTCCAGACCCTTGTGAGATGGGTGGCGAACCGGATGGAAGGGGCAAGTGCGCCGGCGCTTTCGCGGACCACGAATTTGACTCCTGCGAACTCACCGAGGAGACCTTCTTGACAACTATTGCGAATCACATCCCGGGGGAGTTCACCGCGACCCGTCCGGAACCCGGAGATCGCATCAATTCCTTCTCTCCAGGGACCCTCGCCATCCCGCTAGATCACTTCGAGGTGGGGTTCCGCCTCCCTATCTGGCCGGAGGTCCGCCAGACACTCTGGTACTTTGGATTCGTCCCCGCCCAGCTCAACCCGAACTCCATCGCCATGCTGGTGGGGTTCGCCTGCTATCTGCGGGAAGAGAGGATCGAGTTCAGCCTCCCCGTCTTCCGCAAGCTCTTTACTTTTCGCGCGAAGCACGGAACCTCCTTCTTCTCGTGTCAAAACCCTCTGAAGGTGGTCGGTCTGGCCAATAAGAACCACGACTGGCTTCGCCGGTTCGTTTTTGTTAGGGGGAACTTTGGAAACGTCCTCTTCGCGCCGGTGCAGGAGGAGGATTCGACCTTCCGCACCCCATCGCTGGGCGGTCATGAGTCAAAGCTCCACCAGTTTATCTTGGAGCAGGGCATGGATGTCATCCACCTCCGGAGGAATGTGGATTCGCTCCCGCCGATTCCGCCGGGCGAAGGTAAGTTTGGGCCATCTTCGCGCTACTTTCCTCTCCCTCCTTCTAGCTATACTTACCGAGCGTTCTTTTCCGACTATAGGCGTCCGCGACTTCCCGCTGAACCCTCCGCGCCCTGCCGGAGCGGCTCTGGGTCATTCGCTATCCACCGCGCGAGCTGCCGCCGAAGCCTGTCGGGAGGACCTGGCCTTGTCCAAGGCTAGCGGTCATAAGCGAAAGTCGGACTCGACCGCGCTTCCCTCCTCGAAGAAGGGGAAGGGCCCCCCATCGTCAAAGTACAAGGCCACCCCGGCCTCAAAAGGGAAGGAAGCTCCGAGCGAGGTTCCGGGGGCGAATGTTCCAGCGGGGACCTCTTCGGGGCCTCTGCCGAGAGATCACCGTAATTTTGCCAACGGCGAAAAACTCGTGGACCCCGCGGGAGCCCCCCTTGTGAAGTGGGACCGAAATAACAACCGGGTCTCCCTCTCGACCCTCCATCCGTCGTGGATCGAGACCGGCGTCGCCAGCGGTGAGGCCTTTGCTTTCTCCTACGCCCTATATGGTCGTGACGACGCTGAGGTGTTCGACGCCGAGAACACTCAGGTGCTAGCCCACGAGACGGCGCGAGCTCTCCTTCGAGCGCTTGAACTCACACACATGTCCTCTCGCCGGAGCATCAACCTCGCGCGAAGCCTCAACGAGGTGGATACGAAACGGGCGAGTGCCTCAGCGGAGGCCCGAGTGTTGAGGGAGAAGCTGGATGCCGCCGAGGCCCTACTCGCTAGTCTCCCCATCCAGGAGGTATGATCTCTTCCTTGGACTTGCTAACCACTGCACTCTCCCACCTTTCTGACTACTCTTCTCCCCGTAGGACACCACCAGTGCCGAGATGCTGCGCATTCGAGTGGCTGGCTTGGACGAGGAGAATCGGGGGCTGAAGGAAGACATTTGGCGCATGCAGGCGGATTCCACTCAGGCCCTTGGCGAAGGAAGCAAAAGACACTCCTATTCGAGCTTCGAGTTCGAGGAGCTGATGCAGGAGAGTGTCTAGGCTGCTGCGGAGCATACGCTGCGGGCCCTCCTCGACGGCGGGTACCGGAAGGAGGGGGCCGAGATGCTGTTGGCGCACCAGGTCGTGCCGGACATTTTCCTCCCAGTACCTTTCCCGGACGGCGAGGACTTTCCTCCGAATGACGAGGTCATCTCCCTGGGTTCAGATGAGAGCGGCAACCCTTCTCGCAAATGAGGGCGAGAGCTTGCTAACCGTTTTGATGACAACAATTATTCTTGTGATAATTTTTGCGAGGGCTTTTGTTGGCACACCCGGTGGATATACTCGGGGCCATTTTACCTATTTTGTCTATGTGATAGTTTTATTTGATCATTGCACAATCGTTTTACTTCTGTTTTCCGCTAGGCTCGTTAGGACGGTATAACGTTGTGTGTCTGCATCGGGCACTCGCCGAGTACCGAAGGAAGCATAGACTATCTTTCCCCTGCCATCCATTCGCTTAGATCGGGGGGCTTTCGTATGAATCGGCGCTTCGCGACTCCGGCCTCGGCGCTCTCGCTAAGGGGCTCTTCGCTCTCTCGCTAAGAGACTCAGGTGCTTCCGCTGACTCTTGTCGGGGTCGTTACTGCGCTCGTGTGTTTGCCGAGTTCGAATAGCCTCCCGCGACCACTCGAACGGAAGCGTGTTCGCTGCGCAACCGCTGGCCCAGTACTGCCCTTGGTTTGTATCATTCGCCCTCCCGGGGTTTGATTTTGCCTTACTTCAATTCCTCATTTTTAAGCCTTTCCCTTCCTACCTCATTAGCTAGGTGTGAGCCTGGTCTGTGGTTTCGCTCGGGGCTGATCTCTGAAACATAGAACCTGCCACCGAGTGAGCCTTCGGCCCTGCCAGCATGGTGAGAGCCTGGTCAGCGGGTCTGCTCGGGGCCAACTGCTTTTGGAACCTGCCACCGAGTGAGCCTTCGGCCCTGCCAGCTAGATGAGAGCCTGATCAGCGGGTCTGCTCGGGGCCAACTGCTTTTGGAACCTGCCACCGAGTGAGCCTTCGACCCTGCCAGCTAGATGAGAGCCTGGTCAGCGGGTCTGCTCGGGGCCAACTGCTTTTGGAACCTGCCACCGAGTGAGCCTTCGGTCCTGCCAGCTAGATGAGAGCCTGGTCAGCGGGTCTGCTCGGGGCCAACTGCTTTTGGAACCTGCCACCGAGTGAGCCTTCGGCCCTGCCAGCTAGATAAGAGCCTGGTCAGCAGGTCTGCTCGGGGCCAACTGCTTTTGGAACCTGCCACCGAGTGAGCCTTCGGCCCTGCCAGCTAGATGAGAGCCTGGTCAGCGGGTCTGCTCGGGGCCAACTGCTTTTGGAACCTGCCACCGAGTGAGCCTTCGGCCCTGCCAGTTAGATGAGAGCCTGGTCAGCGGGTCTGCTCGGGGCCAACTGCTTTTGGAACCTGCCACCGAGTGAGCATTCGGCCCTGCCAGCTAGATGAGAGCCTGGTCAGCGGGTCTGCTCGGGGCCAACTGCTTTTGGAACCTGCCACCGAGTGAGCCTTCGGCCCTGCCAGCTAGATGAGAGCCTGGTCAACGGGTCTGCTCGGGGCCAACTGCTTTTGGAACCTGCCACCGAGTGAGCCTTCGGCCCTGCCAGCTAGATGAGAGCCTGGTCAGCGGGTCTGCTCGGGGCCAACTGCTTTTGGAACCTGCCACCGAGTGAGCCTTCGGCCCTGCCAGCTAGATGAGAGCCTGGTCAGCGGGTCTGCTCGGGGCCAACTGCTTTTGGAACCTGCCACCGAGTGAGCCTTCAGCCCTGCCAGCTAGATGAGAGCCTGGTCAGCGGGTCTGCTCGGGGCCAACTGCTTTTGGATCCTGCCACCGAGTGAGCCTTCGGCCCTGCCAGCTAGATGAGAGCCTGATCAGCGGGTCTGCTCGGGGCCAACTGCTTTTGGAACCTGCCACCGAGTGAGCCTTCGGCCCTGCCAGCTAGATGAGAGCCTGGTCAGCGGGTCTGCTCGGGGCCAACTGCTTTTGGAACCTGCCACCGAGTGAGCCTTCGGCCCTGCCAGCTAGATGAGAGCCTGGTCAGCGGGTCTGCTCGGGGCCAACTGCTTTTGGTACCTGCCCCCGAGTGAGCCTTCGGCCCTGCCAGCTAGATGAGAGCCTGGTCAGCGGGTTTGCTCGGGGCCAACTGCTTTTGGAACCTGCCACCGAGTGATCCTTCGGCCCTGCCAGCTAGATGAGAGCCTGGTCAGCGGGTCTGCTCGGGGCCTATTATAACCCGCATTTTCTCAATATTTAAAATATATCAGAGTGAGAGAAAATACGCGTCGTGATGCCACACCGTGCAGGGGACAACTGCAGACGCTCAGGCAAACTCCTAAATCTAATGCTCTTTTATGAAAACACATGTTATTATTATAAAATAATATTTAAATTTAAGTTGAGAACCGTATCCCTCGGTTCAGTGGATCAACTAGTCCACGAGTAAAAGTATACGTAGTCGTAGCGGAAAAATACTTGATTCAATTCTTTTATGGTTCTATATGAGCCCAAAGACCTAACATACAGCTAATGTTATGCATGACTCTAGATTTATTATAAATAATAAAAAGGTTTTATAACGTTCAAAATATGGTGGTTTTCAGTTAAAGATATGCGATGAATCTAAGTTAAAAGCAGCTTTTTATATTTAAAGTAACTAACATGCATCCTAACATAAATCCTTCCCAGAGAGCAACTGTAAGAACTAACAGTAGGTAACAGCAGTAAACACTAGCGAGTAGTCTAACATCCACGACACAACACTATGGGCGTCAACAAACAGACACAAACCCATAGGAGCAAATCTAGTCAGAAAGGACAAAACTACCTCACAGAAGGAGGTGAAACAAACGCTGCCACTACCTGCAGCACAGAAACCTCGAGCTCTACCAGACGAACCTGCTGCTGCTCTAAACTTGAGGCATTCAAAAGAAAAGAACGCCTCAGCAAGAATGTGCAAGTGGTAGCAAGAAAAATCAAGGTTAGCAGCAATCATCAGTAAAAGATTGCAGAAAAGAGAGCTAAATAGAATAACACTTAATCTTATAACAACCCGAGCCAGCTCAAACGAGTGCACTCGGTAAGAGGAAGAGAAAAGCCTGCACTGAAAGGTAATAGCCAAAGCAATCATAGCCAACCACGTGTCCGTCCCTGTGGCTCAGAGGTGATTATACATATAATATATCATAATACCATACATAAGCATATAAGCTTAATAAAACTTGAGACTGATCAGCTCGAGGGAAGAGCGTCCCCCAAAAGAAGGCACTGCGACGGTGGTACCTTCCACTAATGCTCGCAGCCCCACAAACAAACAGGAGTGCTGCGGCTGTGACTCTAATCCACCCAAACTAATAGTCCAAAAGAGGCACTGTGGCGGTGACTTTAAGCTCATACGCTCAACAGACTCACACTTAGCACCTGTAGCAGGGGTGCACAATCATATATATATAAGTATATAAACAAACCTCAGTGCAGGACACCTGAGAACACTCAGAACATTAGACTACGAAGATCATGGAGATCAAGAACCACTCACCGAAACCATCCCGGGGAATTAGGCAACAAAGCATACTTAGCTCATAAATCCAACCGAACACAAGGAGGAGTGTCAGACTGGGAAAACATGATAACAAATGGTTTTAACCATAATTCAGAACGAGAGAATCAGGAAACACCGGATTCAGCAATAAATCAATAGATTAATATTTAACTTACG
This sequence comes from Dactylorhiza incarnata, assembly GCA_033032865.1. Taxonomy (NCBI): domain Eukaryota; kingdom Viridiplantae; phylum Streptophyta; class Magnoliopsida; order Asparagales; family Orchidaceae; genus Dactylorhiza; species Dactylorhiza incarnata. Next base: position 4,002,483 of record JAWHQI010000129.1, on the reverse strand, counting down.
ACAGAGCTGAAGATTTCAGCAACCCGACACCATGCAAGGCTTGGTGTCGGAACGAGACGGAGAGAATCTTAACACGAAGGCCAAACACCAGAACAATACTAGTGGGTTCATAAGAAAACGCTTGGAACATAGCTAACACAGATCATAAAGTTCGGGAACCACTCAACGATCTATTTTGGAGTATAGAAGAAATAATCCGATGAAGGAACACTTAACACCACGGGACAAAACAAGACATGACTTCGCCAAAAGGCTCAACCAAAGAGCTTAGAACACTTGAAAACAATGATTTAAGATACTCGGGCCCATACGGCAAAAAGGGCACACAACATTGGTGCAATAATTCAAGATACCCGACAAGGATAAGCTTAACCCGAATGACAAACACCAGATAAAAACTCAACAGGTCAAAGAGAACACTTGGTGAGTCCAAACTTGACCCCCAACCACTCTCGTAATAATACGACGAATGAAGCACGAAAGGACACAATAAATGATCACTAAAACAAATCCAGGACACTCAAGGAGTAAGGCATAGCTACCCCTAAAAGATCTCAGCAAAAAGGACATAAAAAACTTGATAACATCGCTTAAGATACCCGGGAACACCAGGTAGAAAAACATAAAGACATGCTAAAGACCAATCAGAATAAGCGATGGAATCGACCGACAGACTTATCAAAAGTCGACCGGAAACTCAACAAAAGCTGACGGGAAGAGACTTACATTACGGTCAACAAGGAAGACTTAACAAAAAGTCGACGAGAAGGACTCAACAAGAAGTCGATGAGAAAGACTTAACAAAAGGTCGACGAGAACACTTAACCAAAATTGACTGGGAGACTTTATGTCAAAGTCGACGGGAAAGGTCGATGAAATCGACGGGAAGACTTCATAATGAAGTCGACGGGACAACACAATAAAATCGACTAGAAAACTTGATAATAATCGACTAGAAGGTCAATTAATTGACGAGAAGGAGTAGAAGAAAGTCGACGGGAAGAATATAGCTAAAATCGGCTGGCTATCCCGTCGATCTTTACTTGGATAGATATCTAAGACAAGAGAAAGAAATTTCTAAGACAACCAAATCAGCAGAGCGACATCAATTCAGAACCTACAGCAACACTCAACACCAAAAGAAATACATATATATATAAATACATATATATATGTATACATAAAAAGGCACATGTATATTTATATGCATAAACATTGAAGCAGAAGATTTATAAATCTGCAGAAACATACAAGCCAGGGGAGGGGAGAGCAAACCACCTCTTGCCTTTAATCGAAACGCCGAAGAACGGCCTCACAAGCCCTCCACACCACGGATCGGCTCAAACACGGCCTAAATAAACTCTAAAACACTAACTTTGACGAAGGGATTCGCTTGACACGACGCGACAATAATTTGGCAATGTTACGAGATTATGATAACAATTGGAGGCACTAATACTACGATAGATTGCAAGTGAAAAATTCATATCATATACCCTAACGAGACGAGTCGAAACGAACGCCCTACGGAATCGAGTGACAAAACAAAACGTTCAAGGTAGCAGATCGGGCATAGCGGTGCATCAAATACGCATTTATAAATGAATAATGAAAGATTTTACCATGATCGGACGAGGAAGAAAGGAGGGGAAAACCACCACTTGCCTTGGTTTCGCCGGAGACGTCTTCTGAAATGCGCCACGTCGTAGATCGGGGCAAAAGAAGACGGGAGAAGTTGAAATCTACAAGAAATCGGGCGAAAAGGGGTTAGGGCCTAAAAATCCTAACGAAAAAGTTTCACGAAACGGAGGGAAATTACCACGAGTGCGAAGCTCTCGTCGAGAGCTTTCCGGATCTACGCTCGGTTGAAAATTTCATCCACCGGAGCTCCGTCGGCGGTGATGGAAAGGTTCGCGAAAAAGAACTCTCTCTCCGTCTCTCGTTTCTCTGGTTCGGCCGGACAAAAGTGAAGGAGGAGAAGATGAATAGGAGGTCTAGGTTTTCTTACGGAAGAATAAAAGATCAACGAGTATATATATATGTGTATATGAATATCATAATTAATATTCATAATAATAATTATAATCATAGTAAAAATAATAGAATTTATCTTAACAGTAGGAAAGAAATAAAATTCACGGGAGAAGGATTTCTCGGGAGGTTTAAGATTTCACGCGATATTATTCTATAATTAAAATAGTAAATGTATAAGATTTCTTATACATTTAGAATTTCTCGGGAAGTAGGAGATTTCTTATACATTAGAATTTCTCGGGAACTCTTTCATTTGCCGAGAATGTTTAGTAATAATTATGGGATTATAACAATATATATATATACATAATATTATTATTGTAATACCAAAATTAAACGAACACAGAAATTGACGAAATTCGCACCGTAGGTGAACGACGGCGCTACGAATCCAACGGCGAAGTCGTAATCAAAATCCGACGTGCCATTCTCGAGTTATAGACGTTCCAAGTGTAACACCCCAAAGATCGTGGTTCAGCGAGGTAGGCGGAATGGTAGTGTTGCGCTCGGGATAGGCTCAAGATTCCAGATCAGGTCAATGCGCACGACCATTGTCCTCTTCGCGCACGACCATTGTCCTCTTCGCGCACGACCAGTGATCGTGCGCCAATGATCGTGCGTAACCCGCAAAGAATCGGAGTTCTGTCTCGGCTTATGCGCACGACCATTGTCCTCTTCGCGCACGACCAGTAATCCTGCGCCAGCGACCGTGCGTTAATTCAGAAGAAAATCGAGTTCTGTCTCGTACAATGCGCACGACCATTTCCCTCTTCGCGCACGACCACTGACCGTGCGCCTGTGATCGTGCGCCCTGTTTATTCTGTTCCGCGATTTTGAGCGGAGAAGAAGATCGGACCGTCCAAATCTTTTGGAAATTGATCCAACGGCTAGGTTTAGTTGCGGGAGACTATTAGGGCTGATGAGAGGGGGTTAAACCTCATATTCTCTAAGCCATTCTCTCTCCAAACCCTAGAGAAAGAAGGAGGAGCCAAGGAAGAAGAAGGGAGATTCCGCCATTGACGGAGCTCTGGAGCTCCGTTTCGCGAGCCGTTTCCAGATCTGGAGAGTGCAGCCCGGTGCGGTCGTTTCCCTCCGTCTAGAATCTCGGATCCATGGCGAAAAAGAATGCTCCTAGGGTAACGATTTCTTCTCCCGTTGTTTGGACTTGTCTTTTGTCCTCTCCTTCATTTCTCTATGCTTGCATGAGGGATCCCTTTCACCAAATGGGTGAAGTGTAGGATTTCCTTAAGTTCTTCGGAACTCCGGGTCGATTGTGTCCGTCCCCGGCATATTGCATGTAGAAAATCCGGTAGTCGTGCGGATTTAGGCATTGTGTGTGAAGCCTATTCGTGGTCGTGAGCCCGAATCGGTGATGCTTGATTTGCGACGTTGCATTTAGGTTAAGCCTAGAATGCGTGCCGGAGAATGACTCTGTGATATATGCGATAGTATTGCGGGATTTAAGCGTAGGCATCTTGTGAAGATCCTAACGGAAGCCCCATGCTTTGCGAGTGGTTGAATGCAAACCTTCACCACTAGAATTGTTGAGGAGTGTTCTTGTACCTCCTTTTGGTTACGTGTAAAGCCCTAACGATCCATCATGCCCTCCGGCCGAAAGGCGGAGTTTGGTCTTGAGTCGTTACAAAGTAAACTTTTAAGGCTTGAGTGTTGTAACTTATGTTTTGTGTAGCACTAGCGAGTGCTAAACCCTTACGGGCCGAGGTGATGTCATACCCGCATCGTGTGTTCAATCGATGACAAGAGCACGGGAATTGGCTGAACTGAACCTGTTTCCAGGCGCGGCGGTAGGGGGATTTATCTCTTGTAAACCCGAACGACCTTGGGAGAGGTTGGGAAGGGCGTCTTGCCTAGACCGACCAAAAGCTCTTTTCTATCTAGAGTTTCCGGACTCATGATGGTTTTGGTGCTCGGGAAGAAGTACCTTTGGTGCATGCCTTGTGAGCATGGAGCGTGCGGTTGTGTGTACCCACGTTTGTGATGAATTGATGTTGTTAGCCTTATGCGGTTGTTTAGGCAGTTGTGGGGAACCTTCGGGTGAACTCAACCAACATCATGTGCATACCTAGGTTCCCTTCTTTTGATGCTCAACCTAGAAGATTGTTTGTGCTTGAAACCTCACCTTGTGTAGTTGCACTTTCTTTATTTTAGTACTGGTGCTAGTATGGCTTGCTTGCAGGGTAGAAACTCCGCCACCCCAGGAAAGGGGTGGGGTCGTTATAATTTGGTCAGCTGTGCTGACCGTTACTCTGTTTGCCACCGCTGGGTGGAATGTTCTTATGTAGGTGCAGGTGAGCCTAGTGGGAAATAGCGGGCGGTGGCCCTATTGCTGAGTTGGCCCTTGAAGGCCAGCCTCCCTTTTCTGCTTTCTCATGTATCGCCGGCCTGCGTGCCGAAGTATGTTCTGAGTTTTGTACATTGGTGAATGTAAGGCCTTAAGGCCGTAACTCTTATTCAGGATACATTCCTATGATAGTGGACAGTTCTTTTTGAATGGTTTAATTAATGCTTCCGCTTACGTTTTGTACTCTCGTTTAGTTGTTACTTTTCTGGTTATCACCTTTTAACTCATAGCTAGTGTGGTTTGTATGGCGTGGGGTCCCGGCCGGACCTGCTGTTATACCTTTCGTACTGGCAGGGTGTTACAATTTGGTATCGGACTTAAGGCGTCGATCCGTAGTTTAGCGAATTCGGGACGAATTCCTTTTAAGGGGTGGTGTGCACGGGATGTGCATTCACCTAAAACGACAAAAACTAATAAGAATGTCCACTTAGGAATGGAAAAACATACTTGTTTGCGGAACCTGAGCGTTCCATGATTGTTGTTTGCTATGCTTTCAGTCACTAAATTGTCTCTTACACGATTATAGGTGACTAGGAGTGGTGCGGGGCCGTCTCAACCCCGTAACACTGCTGAAAGTAGTGGGTCGTCTGAGGTGACAGCGACCACTCCTTCGGCTGAGATGATCAAGTTAGTCGCTGAAGCTGTCTTCGCGATGATCAACACTCAGTCTGGGCAGCTTGCACAGCCTACTACTCCGACTCTGGATGTGGCCCCTGTAACTGTTGCTGTAGTGGAACCTGCGGTAGAACTGAGGGTGGAACGTCGAGTTGCGCAGGTAGTAGTGGGGCGAGCGCGTGACCAGCAATTAAAGTACTTTCTGAGCCTCAACCCTCCATCCTTCGAGGGGACGGAATCCCCTGGGAGAGCTGCTGAGTGGTTGTCAGAAATAAAGAGGACTTTAATGTCAATGCTTATAAGCAAAGATATGTTGGTAACCTTAACCACCTTCCTACTTATAAGAGAAGCAAGACTTTGGTGGGAAGGAGAGTTGTTGCTCAAGTTTGGTGGGAGACAACTTTCCGAAATCTCTTGGGAAAGCTTCCATGAGTCATTCCTTCTAAAGTTTCTACCCCTAACTGAGATTCCTGAACTACAAGATCAGTGTTCACACCTAGAGCAGGGAGAACACTCAGTGGATGAGTACCTGATTGAGTTCATCAGTCGGAATCGTTATGAGAGGTCTATGTGGGAAGATGAGGAAACCAAGGTCAACAAGTTCTACAATGGTCTGCGAGATGACCTAAGACTAATGCTTGTGGGTCCAAAGTTACTCGGCTTCAACGTCTTAGTGAAAACAGCTAAATCTCTGGAAACAGATATGAAGAGTATGCAGCGCGCGAAAGACTTCAATGTAAAGAAGTCAGAGTTTCATGCGCCAGTCTCTCAGTCCAAGTCCGAGTTCAGAAGAAACAAGAGAAAGTTCAACTCTGTGGAAGTTAAGACTGCACGGTGTTCCTTAATTTGTTTCACTTGTGGAAAGGTGGGACACAAAGCCGCGGTGTGTCGAAGTGGTCCCCCAAAAGCAAAGCGGAGAAGTGGACTATGCTCGTGCGATGGGTTCAGCTCCTATGGAGAAAGGCAAAGCGGTGGAGTCTTCGATTCCCCAATATTCTCTAACCCAGCCGAGAGTCTACTCTTATGGCCAGCAAGAGGTCATTCAGCAATGCGATGTTGCCACAGGTATGGATGATCATCTCCAAATATGATTTATACCCCGTGTGCGGCTAAAGATAGAAATATGTCCACTGTATCTGTTGACAACAAAATTTTATGTCTTGTATTTGTGTGCAATTAGGCCTTGTCCTAATTATCGACTATTCGACGAGAGCTCTGTTGGTGTGGGAGCATCGCTCTCCTATTTGTCTAAGGACTTCGTGTTATGAATCGAATTGTCATTTACCTTAGTCAAGGATAGATTGGAGGTAATGCTGCCTAATAGATCTTGAGTGAGCGCGAATAGGAGAAGCTGTGAAAAGGCGCGAAGATGTTCTTCACCTTGTTGAAGGATTCGGGGCCTAAGACCAGTTTTGTGTTGTCCTAGTAGTAGCGGACCAAGCTGACCGAGAGGAACCGTTATCCGATTCCGAGAATCGACGACTTACTTGACCAACAGGTTGGGTCGACGGTATACTCTATGCTTGATTTAAGGTCCGGCTACTATCAGCTTAGTATTAGGGAATGTGATGTTCCAAAGACAGCGTTCAGTACCCGCTTTGGGCACTATGAGTTCACGGTGATGCCGTTCGGTCTGTCTAATGCACCGTCGGTATTCATGGACTTGATGAATAGGGCATTCCGTGAGTATTTGGATCAATTTGTGATCGTCTTCATCGACGACATTTTGGTATACTCTCAATCGGAAGAGGAGCATGTAGGGCATCTGCACGCAGTTCTGAGCACCTTGAGGAGGAGTCAGCTCTATGCCAAGTTCTCCAAGTGCGAGTTTTGGCTACCGTCAGTAGCATTCCTTGGTCACGTCGTTAGTGGAGATGGAATTGCAGTAGATCCGTCGAAGATAGAAGCGATCCGAGCGTGGCCTTTGTTGAGAAACGTAGCGGAAGTCCGAAGTTTCTTAGGACTTGCCGGCTATTATAGGCGCTTTGTGGAAAACTTCTCGAGGATCGCACTTCCTCTCACAAAACTGACTAGGAAGGATCATAAGTTCGTTTGGTCGCCCGAGTGCGCACGAGCTTTTGAAGAACTGAAGAGTCGTCTGACCACGGCGCACATTCTATGCTCGCCGCAAGGTACGGAAGGCTACGAAATTTATAGCGACGCCTCAGGAAGTGGTTTGGGTTGTGTCCTAGTGCAATTCGGGAAGGTAATTGCCTACGGCTCCCGGCAACTGAAGGTTCATGAGAGGAACTACCCGGTCCATGATTTGGAGCTAGCGGCCGTGGTATTTGCTCTTAAGCTTTGGAGGCATTATTTATATGGCGTGAAGATCGATATCTTTACCGACCACAAGAGCCTCAAGTACTTGCTGGATCAAAGGGAGTTGAATATGCGTCAAAGGAGGTGGATGGAGTTCCTTGGGGACTACACCTTCGACATCAATTATACTCCCGGTAAGGGAAACGTAGTAGCGGACACGCTGAGTCGTCGGGCTCCCGCTCAAGAAAATTGGATTTTGATGCACGATGAGCGTCTAATCCGCGAGCTGGAAGAAATGGAGATCATTTGCATTGATAGGAGAACATCTACTTCAACATGCTTGAACTGGATGGAGGTTCAATACGACCTTGCCGACCGAGTTCGACAAGCATTGGAGCTGGACGAGAGCATGAAACGCTATAAGGCAGAAACCGTTGAGGGTTTAAACGTTGATTTCTCCTTCGAAGACGACCTTATGTGGAAACAGGAAAGGTTGTGCATCCCAAACGTTGGCGCTCTACGGGCGGAGTTGATGTACGAGGCTCATCATACCAAGTACTCAATCCACCCGGGGAGCACTAAAATGTTTATGGATATGAAGAAGCTTTTCTGGTGGCCGGGTATGAAGAAAGACATTGCCCTTTATGTGGCCAAGTGTCATACTTGCGCGTTGGTGAAAGCGGAATGTCAACGTCCCGGTGGGTTTCTGAAGTCCCTGCCGATTCCGGAATGGAAGTTTGATGATATTTCGATGGATTTCGTGCACGGATTGCCGAGATCGCAGCATGGAAACGACGCCATCTGGGTGATCGTGGACCGTTTGACAAAGGTATCACACTTCATTCCGAACCGGAAGGATGATTCTGTAGAGAAGCTAGCAAAGCTCTATGTTGATAGTATTGTGAGACTGCACGGTATCCCTCGTAGCATCGTCAGCGATCGTGACGGGCGTTTCACATCGAAAGATTGGAGGCTTATCCATGAACTGTTGGGCACTAAATTAAAATTCAGCACGGCCTTCCACCCGCAAACGGATGGACAGACCGAGAGGACCAACAGGACTATGGAGGATATGTTCCGAATGTGCGCTCTAGATTTTGGAAAGAAGTGGGAAGATCATCTCTATATGATCGAATTCGCCTACAATAATAGCTACCAAGCCAGTATAAAGATGGCTCCCTTCGAGGCCCTCTATGGTAAGAAGTGTCGTACGCCGTTGTCTTGGGCGGAAACGGGCGATACTAAGCTAGTAAAGCGAAAGGACGTTGAGGAAGCAACTTCGACGACCCGAACCATTCGTGAAAGGCTATTGATTGCCCAGGTTAGGCAAGCAAATAATTACAACGCCAAGCTTAGGAACCTAGAGTTCGCCGTCGGTGACCGGGTTTACTTGAAAATCAAACCGTTCAAAGGAGTATCAAGGACCCGACGCTTGAAAAAGCTCAGTCCAAGGTACTTAGGACCGTTTGAGATTGTGGAACGTGTTGGTGATGCGGCTTATCGGCTTGCACTATCTGCAGAGCTGAGCGGTCTGCACGACGTGTTTCACATTTCAGTTCTGAGGAAGGCAGTGCAAGAGCCTACTCATATCGTTGCGGTTGGCAAAGTATCGGTGGATAGTGGGTTGTCGACGAAAGTCAAGCCCTTACGCATCGAGGAAACCGAGGTAAAGCAGTTGCGGATCAAGTCCATTCGGATGGTAAAGGTCCGGTGGGATAATTGCGACCGAGAGGAGCTAACTTGGGAGAGAGAGCAAGCGATACTTGCGGAGTACCCCGAGCTATTTCTCTCAGGTAAATTTTCTTTAAAAACTGTAAATTCCTGCTACTACTGTTTTCGAAATTTCGGGACGAAATTCTTTTAAGGGGGGTGGAGTTGTAACACCCCAAAGATCGTGGTTCAGCGAGGTAGGCGGAATGATAGTGTTGCGCTCGGGATAGGCTCAAGATTCCAGATCAGGTCAATGCGCACGACCATTGTCCTCTTCGCGCACGACCAGTGATCGTGCGCCAATGATCATGCGTAACCCGCAAAGAATCGGAGTTCTGTCTCGGCTTATGCGCACGACCATTGTCCTCTTCGCGCACGACCAGTGATCGTGCGCCAGCGACCGTGCGTTAATTCAGAAGAAAATCGAGTTCTGTCTCGTACAATGCGCACGACCATTTCCCTCTTCGCGCACGACCACTGACCGTGCGCCTGTGATCGTGCGCCTTGTTTATTCTGTTCCGCGATTTTGAGCGGAGAAGAAGATCGGACCGTCCAAATCTTTTGGAAATTGATCCAACGGCTAGGTTTAGTTGCGGGAGACTATTAGGGCTGATGAGAGAGGGTTAAACCTCATATTCTCTAAGCCATTCTCTCTCCAAACCCTAGAGAAAGAAGGAGGAGCCAAGGAAGAAGAAGGGAGATTCCGCCATTGACGGAGCTCCGGAGCTCCGTTTCGCGAGCCGTTTCCAGATCTGGAGAGTGCAGCCCGGTGCGGTCGTTTCCCTCCGTCTAGAATCTCGGATCCATGGCGAAAAAGAATGCTCCTAGGGTAACGATTTCTTCTCCCGTTGTTTGGACTTGTCTTTTGTCCTCTCCTTCATTTCTCTATGCTTGCATGAGGGATCCCTTTCACCAAATGGGTGAAGTGTAGGATTTCCTCAAGTTCTTCGGAACTCCGGGTCGATTGTGTCCGTCCCCGGCATATTGCATGTAGAAAATCCGGTAGTCGTGCGGATTTAGGCATTGTGTGTGAAGCCTATTCGTGGCCGTGAGCCCGAATCGGTGATGCTTGATTTGCGACGTTGCATTTAGGTTAAGCCTAGAATGCGTGCCGGAGAATGACTCTGTGATATATGCGATAGTATTGCGGGATTTAAGCGTAGGCATCTTGTGAAGATCCTAACGGAAGCCCCATGCTTTGCGAGTGGTTGAATGCAAACCTTCACCACTAGAATTGTTGAGGAGTGTTCTTGTACCTCCTTTTGGTTACGTGTAAAGCCCTAACGATCCATCATGCCCTCCGGCCGAAAGGCGGAGTCGGGTCTTGAGTCGTTACAAAGTAAACTTTTAAGGCTTGGGTGTTGTAACTTATGTTTTGTGTAGCACTAGCGAGTGCTAAACCCTTACGGGCCGAGGTGATGTCATACCCGCATCGTGTGTTCAATCGATGACAAGAGCACGGGAATTGGCTGAACTGAACCCGTTTCCAGGCGCAGCGGTAGGGGGATTTATCTCTTGTAAACCCGAACGACCTTGGGAGAGGTTGGGAAGGGCGTCTTGCCTAGACCGACCAAAAGCTCTTTTCTATCTAGAGTTTCCGGACTCATGATGGTTTTGGTGCTCGGGAAGAAGTACCTTTGGTGCATGCCTTGTGAGCATGAAGCGTGCGGTTGTGTGTACCCACGTTTGTGATGAATTGATGTTGTTAGCCTCATGCGGTTGTTTAGGCGGTTGTGGGGAACCTTCGGGTGAACCCAACCAACATCATGTGCATACCTAGGTTCCCTTCTTTTGATGCTCAACCTAGAAGATTGTTTGTGCTTGAAACCTCACCTTGTGTAATTGCACTTTCTTTATTTTAGTACTGGTGCTAGTATGGCTTGCTTGCAGGGTAGAAACTCCGCCACCCCGGGAAAGGGGTGGGGTCGTTATAATTTGGTCAGCTGTGCTGACCGTTACTCTGTTTGCCACCGCTGGGTGGAATGTTCTTATGCAGGTGCAGGTGAGCCTAGTGGGAAATAGCGGGCGGTGGCCCTATTGCTGAGTTGGCCCTTGAAGGCCAGCCTCCCTTTTCTGCTTTCTCATGTATCGCCGGCCTGCGTGCCGAAGTATGTTCTGAGTTTTGTACATTGGTGAATGTAAGGCCTTAAGGCCGTAACTCTTATTCAGGATACATTCCTATGATAGTGGACAGTTCTTTTTGAATGGTTTAATTAATGCTTCCGCTTACGTTTTGTACTCTCATTTAGTTGTTACTTTTCTGGTTATCACCTTTTAACTCCTAGCTAGTGTGGTTTGTATGGCGTGGGGTCCCGGCCGGACCTGCTATTATACCTTTCGTACTGGCAGGGTGTTACACCAAGCTACGATAATTTATAATTAAATTATCAAGATTTCAAACGCGCGCCGAGGCTCCAAAAATGATCGGATCGCGACGAAACTTGACGGGCAAGTCTAAAATTAAACAACTTAATTTCCTATCGTAAAATTTTCCAATTTCGGTAACTTTCAAAATTTTGTCGGCTTGACCAAACGGACACGAGAACGCACTAATAGCGATGCGTCGTTAACTCTGCACTGGCGTAACGCCCTTACGTCATTATTACGACAATTAAAACAATTAAAATAATAGTCGAAAATCAGGGGCGTTACAGTCACTCCCCCTAAAAAGAAGTTTCGTCCCGAAACTTAGAACGTAAAACGAAACTTGATGCCAAGAAAGATAGATTGAGATTCGCTGGATAGAAACTCTACCCGAAGAGGCCTAGGAGAACAACTGAGGATAAGATCATCACTCATCATTGACTCTTACGTCCCCAGAATACAGACAAACGTCTCGACAAAGGAAGAATTAGGCTGCAATAGAGACACTGAGCTAGGGGCATGACAAACAAAAGCACAAACTTTCACCACTGGCTCACGTGAAACAGATCGTGAAAACCAGGGAAAGAAGCAGGCAAACACAGCCTAACAGCAGACACTCTGATGCACTCACTCTGGCACCAGAGAAACTATCTAGAAAACCATGCCCCCAACTACGAGCTCTAAATTAGCACTCTGCCAAATTGCACATTTCTCATAATGCATCTGAGCCAACAGTAGCTCCTCACGGATAAGCGAAACTGCGACACTCAAATCCACCAAGGCTTCCAAAATCTGCCTCAAATCGCCGGCAAGCACAACATTCAGATACAAACCTTGTCACGCCATCTAGTACTTCCAAACACCGACCCATCTCCATAAACCACATCACATTTCTTTTGGAATCCAAATGGGTAGGCAACGCTAGAACTTCACGATTTTCCATAAATCCTTGCCCGAATATCCTCAATAGCAGGAATATAATATTTACTTCTAAATTTCTACGTGATCATATCTTTCTACAAAAAAAATCCAGAAAATCTTTGCATTAGACTTAATCCTGAATGAATTGCAATTCCAATCTATAAAAGGCTCCCCCAACACTAAGCTGGTCAACAATAATATTGCTTCCAACAGTTGCCAATAAAATTCTCTCTGCCAGCTACTACACTAAAACACTAATGATGTGTGTAGGGTAATCCTTCCTATAAAATTTCAAATTCCATGAACCATTCGCAAGCACAATCCCTGTCTACGTCAGAACAGAACACTCAAACCATGATCAAAATTCACGACAAGGTCTTCTAAATCCAACACTTCCAAATCAACCTAAGCGATAAAAACCACTTAGAAGGGAATATAACACTTATGGGATCAATAAAACGATCGAAAATCTAACGATGATCGGCCACGAAACTGAATCGCTACGCGCACCTGAGGATTCATCCTCTACTTGGGGAGTCGATCCCGACGTACTACGCTCTGAAGTCATCTCCTGCGATTACGAACGAACATCTCATCCATACCTAGTTACCTAGCTTACTACCTCAACTAGGAAACTAGAATCATCTAACTCAAATAGATCAGAAATGTATAGACACTTGCACTTGCTGTTACCTTGCTCTGGGATTTCATAAATGATGTTATGCTCTAATACTTGGGATGATGCTCTGTCATCCCTTTTGACTCTTGTGCCTATGATATGAATGCATGTATTCTTTATTCTCTTTTGAAATCATGTGTGTACGTGTGTCATCATGTAAACCTTAACTTAGCACGCGTGCTTATGCGATGATATGTTATGCATGTAGTGCTATGCATTCTAAAAAGGCCTTAATGCATGTCATGAGCGGCGTACACATGTAACGTTATGCATCCCATACTACATAACATTACATGTAACGAAAAAAGAAAACGTGCTAATGGGCATCCATGTAATGATGGTTATGCATCTCATACTACATAACGTCACATGTTGCCACCTATGGTGGATCCATATACAAACACATATTATGCATCCCATACTACATAATATGCCCCGTATACTTCTTATCATGCTATGAGTGTAGTGACTATGCTTTGGTTAAGGTGTACTGATGACACATCGGTGTGTGTATGCAAATGAATGGAGGAAATAAAACTTATCAGATTTGCTGGTTCGACCAACTTGCCAAACCAACCTACCTCTGATACCAACTATCACAACCCGCATTTTCTCAATATTTAAAATATATCAGAGTGAGAGAAAATACGCGTCGTGATGCCACGCCGTGCAGGGGACAACTGCAGACGCTCATGCAAACTCCTAAATCTAATGCTCTTTTATGAAAACACATGTTATTATGATAAAACAATATTTAAGTTTAAGTTGAGAACTGTGTCCCTCGGTTCAGTGGATCAACTAGTCCACGAGTAAAAGTATACGTAGTCGCAGCGGAAAAATACTTGATTCAATTCTTTTATGGTTCTATATGAGCCCAAAGACCTAACATACAGCTAATGTTATGCATGACTCTAGATTTATTATAAATAATAAAAAGGTTTTATAACGTTCAAAATATGGTGGTTTTCAGTTAAAGATATGCGATAAATCTAAGTTAAATGCAGTTTTTTATATTTAAAGTAACTAACATGCATCCTAACATAAATCTTTCCCAGAGAGCAACTGTAAGAACTAACAGTAGGTAACAACAGTAAACACTAGCGAGTAGTCTAACATCCACGACACAACACTATGGGCGTCAACAAACAGACACAAACCCATAGGAGCAAATCTAGTCAGAAAGGACAAAACTACCTCACAGAAGGAGGTGAAACAAACGCTGCCACTACCTGCAGCACAGAAACCTCGAGCTCTACCAGACGAACCTGCTGCTGCTCTAAACCTGAGGCATTCAAAAGAAAAGAACGCCTCAGCAAGAATGTGCAAGTGGTAGCAAGAAAAATCAAGGTTAGCAGCAATCATCAGTAAAAGATTGCAGAAAAGAGAGCTAAATAGAATAACACTTAATCTTACAACAACCCGAGCCAGCTCAAACGAGTGCACTCGGTAAGAGGAAGAGAAAAGCCTGCACTGAAAGGTAATAGCCAAAGCAATCATAGCCAACCACGTGTATGTCCCTGTGGCTCAGAGGTGATTATACATATAATATATCATAATACCATACATAAGCATATAAGCTTAATAAAACTTGAGACTGATCAGCTCGAGGGAAGAGCGTCCCCCAAAAGAAGGCACTGCGACGGTGGTACCTTCCACTAACGCTCGCAGCCCCACAAACAAACAGGAGTGCTGCGGCTGTGACTCTAATCCACCCAAACCAATAGTCCAAAAGAGGCACTGTGGCGGTGACTTTAAGCTCACACGCTCAACAGACTCACACTTAGCACCTGTAGCAGGGGTGCACAATCATATATATATATAAGTATATAAACAAACCTCAGTGCAGGACACCTGAGAACACTCAGAACATTAGACTACGAAGATCATGGAGATCAAGAACCACTCACCGAAACCATCCCGGGGAATTAGGCAACAAAGCATACTTAGCTCATAAATCCAACCGAACACAAGGAGGAGTGTCAGACCGGGAAAACATGATAACAAATGGTTTTAACCATAATTCAGAACGAGAGAATCAGGAAACACCGGATTCAGCAATAAATCAATAGATTAATATTTAACTTACGACAGAGCTGAAGATTTCAGCAACCCGACACCATGCAAGGCTTGGTGTCGGAACGAGACGGAGAGAATCTTAACACGAAGGCCAAACACCAGAACAATACTAGTGGGTTCATAAGAAAACGCTTGGAACATAGCTAACACAGATCATAAAGTTCGGGAACCACTCAACGATCTATTTTGGAGTATAGAAGAAATAATCCGATGAAGGAACACTTAACACCACGGGACAAAACAAGACATGACTTCGCCAAAAGGCTCAACCAAAGAGCTTAGAACACTTGAAAACAATGATTTAAGATACTCGGGCCCATACGGCAAAAAGGGCACACAACATTGGTGCAATAATTCAAGATACCCGACAAGGATAAGCTTAACCCGAATGACAAACACCAGATAAAAACTCAACAGGTCAAAGAGAACACTTGGTGAGTCCAAACTTGACCCCCAACCACTCTCGTAATAATACGACGAATGAAGCACGAAAGGACACAATAAATGATCACTAAAACAAATCCAGGACACTCAAGGAGTAAGGCATAGCTACCCCTAAAAGATCTCAGCAAAAAGGACATAAAAAACTTGATAACATCGCTTAAGATACCCGGGAACACCAGGTAGAAAAACATAAAGACATGCTAAAGACCAATCAGAATAAGCGATGGAATCGACCGACAGACTTATCAAAAGTCGACCGGAAACTCAACAAAAGCTGACGGGAAGAGACTTACATTACGGTCAACAAGGAAGACTTAACAAAAAGTCGACGAGAAGGACTCAACAAGAAGTCGATGAAAAAGACTTAACAAAAGGTCGACGAGAACACTTAACCAAAATTGACTGGGAGACTTTATGTCAAAGTCGACGGGAAAGGTCGATGAAATCGACGGGAAGACTTCATAATGAAGTCGACGGGACAACACAATAAAATCGACTAGAAAACTTGATAATAATCGACTAGAAGGTCAATTAATTGACGAGAAGGAGTAGAAGAAAGTCGACGGGAAGAATATAGCTAAAATCGGCTGGCTATCCCGTCGATCTTTACTTGGATAGATATCTAAGACAAGAGAAAGAAATTTCTAAGACAACCAAATCAGCAGAGCGACATCAACTCAGAACCTACAGCAACACTCAACACCAAAAGAAATACATATATATATATATATAAATACATATATATATATGTATACATAAAAAGACACATGTATATTTATATGCATAAACATTGAAGCAGAAGATTTATAAATCTGCAGAAACATACAAGCCATGGGAGGGGAGAGCAAACCACCTCTTGCCTTTACTCGAAACGCCGAAGAACGGCCTCACAAGCCCTCCACACCACAGATCGGCTCAAACACGGCCTAAATAAACTCTAAAACACTAACTTTGACGAAGGGATTCGCTTGACACGACGCGACAATAATTTGGCAATGTTACGAGATTATGATAACAATTGGAGGCACTAATACTACGATAGATTGCAAGTGAAAAATTCATATCATATACCCTAACGAGACGAGTCGAAACGAACGCCCTACGGAATCGAGTGACAAAACAAAACGTTCAAGGTAGCAGATCGGGCATAGCGGTGCATCAAATACGCATTTATAAATGAATAATGAAAGATTTTACCATGATCGGGCGAGGAAGAAAGGAGGGGAAAACCACCACTTGCCTTGGTTTCGCCGGAGACGTCTTCTGAAAGGCGCCACGTCGTAGATCAGGGCAAAAGAAGACGGGAGAAGTTGAAATCTATAAGAAATCGGGCGAAAAGGGGTTAGGGCCGAAAAATCCTAACGAAAAAGTTTCACGAAACGGAGGGAAATTACCACGAGTGCGAAGCTCTCGTCGAGAGCTTTCCGGATCTATGCTCGGTTGAAAATTTCATCCACCGGAGCTCCGTCGGCGGTGATGGAAAGGTTCGCGAAAAAGAACTCTCTCTCCGTCTCTCGTTTCTCTGGTTCGGCCGGACAAAAGTGAAGGAGGAGAAGATGAATAGGGGGTCTAGGTTTTCTTACGGAAGAATAAAAGATCAACGAGTATATATATATGTGTATATGAATATCATAATTAATATTCATAATAATAATTATAATCATAGTAAAAATTATAGAATTTATCTTAACAGTAGGAAAGAAATAAAATTCACGGGAGAAGGATTTCTCGGGAGGTTTAAGATTTCACGCGATATTATTCTATAATTAAAATAGTAAATGTATAAGATTTCTTATACATTTAGAATTTCTCGGGAAGTAGGAGATTTCTTATACATTAGAATTTCTCGGGAACTCTTTCATTTGCCGAGAATGTTTAGTAATAATTATGGGATTATAACAATATATATATATATATACATAATATTATTATTGTAATACCAAAATTAAACGAACACAGAAATTGACGAAATTCGCACCGTAGGTGAACGACGGCGCTACGAATCCAACGGCGAAGTCGTAATCAAAATCCGACGTGCCGTTCTCGAGTTATAGACGTTCCAAGCTACGATAATTTATAATTAAATTATCAAGATTTCAAACGCGCGCCGAGGCTCCAAAAATGATCGGATCGCGACGAAACTTAACGGGCAAGTCTAAAATTAAACAACTTAATTTCCTATCGTAAAATTTTCCAATTTCGGTAACTTTCAAAATTTTGTCGGCTTGACCAAACGGACACGAGAACGCACTAACAGTGATGCGTCGTTAACTCTGCACTGGCCTAACGCCCTTACGTCATTATTACGACAATTAAAACAATTAAAATAATAGTCGAAAATCAGGGGCGTTACAGGGCCAACCTTTGAAGTTTTTGGAATCATCACGCAAACCATTACACCATGCACATGTATAAGAAGAATCAAGCTTAAAGCAAGACATCATTACTATTACATGAACTTAGTGATAGAAACGCTTTAAGTCATCGCCGCTCCACGTATGACCAATGGGCTCACCCTCCACATTACGGAGGCGATACCCCCCTGATTTTAAAGCTTCTTCTACAATATAAGGACCTTCCCAGTTGGGATTAAGTTTTCCTACCGCGGCTGACCTCCCGGCCGCGTCGACCTTTTTTAACACGAGGTCACCATTTTCGAACTGCTTGATCCGGACGTGCTTGTCGAAGTATTTGGCCATATGCCGCTTAATTTCTTCTTGTCGAATGGTGGCGAGGTCTCGGACCTCTACGACCAGGTCCAAGGAGAGCCTTAGCTCCTCCTCGTTCCCGGCTCTCCACCCTTCACCACTGTTTGAGGCGGCTTTTACCCTTGGCGTCTCGACTTCAAGCTCTACTGGGATGACGGCCTCAGAATCGTGAGAGAGTTTGAATGGGGTCTCCCCCGTGGCGGTGTTGGGGGTAGTCCTTAGCCCCCAGAGAACCGAGGGGAGTTGCTCCACCCAATTTCCCTTCAAATTTTCTACCTTCTTTTTAGTAGGTTTATTATAATTTTGTTAGCAGCCTCCACCTGCCCGTTGCTCCTGGGGTGATGGACGGATGCGAACCTGAGGTCTATCCCCAACTGGCTGCAGAAGCGGGTGAACTCCTCGCTGGCGAATTATGGTCCATTATCGGTCACTATGGCTTGCGGGAGTCCATGTCGGCAGATGATCTCCCCCCATACGAAGTTGCGGATTACCTGGTAGGTGACCTTGGCAAGCGCCTTGACCTCCAACCATTTCGTGAAATAATCGATCATAACCAGGAGAAACTTCCTCTGGCCGCTGGCCTGAGGGAAGGGTCCTACCAGGTCCATCCCCCATATGGCGAAGGGTCAGGGTGCCGTGATGCTCCTTAGCCTCTGAGCGGGCAAGAGTTGAAGTGGGGCAAACAGTTGGCACTTCCGGCATTTCCTGGCGAACTCTGCCGCATCCTTGCTTAGGGTCGGCCAGAAATATCCTTGCCTCATTATTCTTGCTTCCAACGTCCTGCTCCCCGAATGGCTGCCGCATTCGCCGGAGTGGATCTCCTCCAGGATTCTCGGGACTTCTTCTTCTGAGATGCATCATGCCAGGAATCCCGAGAGGGTCTTCCGATACAAGTCCCCTTCATGGAGTGCGTAGTAGGCGGACTTGTATCGAAAGCGCCTTTGATCCGGAATCTCTTCTGGAAATTTTCCTGTCGACAGGAAGGTCACGAAAGGATCTTTCCATGAGGTCCGCTGCTCGATATCCATGAGCTCCCCCTCCTCTATCGAAGGGCGGAACAAATCTGTCAAAGTTCCCCCAACCCGAGGACCAGACTTGGCTAGTCGATCGGCCAAGGCACTCTCCTCCCTTGGGACGTGCCGGATGGAGAAAGTTGTGAACGCTCCGATGAGACCCCTTACTTTGGCGAGATACCGGACAAGCGTGGGCTCCCTTGCCTCAAATTCACCCTTGACCTGCAAAGCTATCACCATCGAATCTATGAGAACTTCCACATCATGAACTCCTAACTCTTGGGCCAGACGCAGTCTGGCGATCACCGCTTCATACTCCTCCTGGTTGTTGGTCACGGGAAAATGTATCACCAGCGCTTGCTCGATTTTCGCCCCATGAGGTCTTTCCAACACTACCCCTCCTCCTAGGGAGTTCTTGCCTGAGGCTCCGTGGACCAGCAGCTTCCAGGGGGCATGGTGCAGGACTTGCTCCTCTTCCGTCTCGACCACGAAGTCCGCCATGAAATCCGCTACTGCTTGGGCCTTTATTGACAATCGTGGGAGGAAGGTGATGTTGAATTCGCTCAACTCTATCGACCACTTTGCGAGCCTCCCAGGATGTTCTACCCCCTCGAAGATTTTTCGTAGGGGGTGATCGGTTTTTACTTGAACCGAGTGAGCCTGGAAGTAGGGCCTGAGCTTTCTTGCCGAGATGACCAAGGCAAAGGCTAGTTTTTCCAGGATCGGGTATCGGAGCTCTGCCTTCTTCAGAACCCTGCTTACGTAGTATATGGGTAGCTGCCTTTTACCCTCTTCCCGGACCAGGACGGAGCTTACGACTTCAGCCCCGACCCCGAGGTACAAGGACAGGTCCTCCCCCTCCTTGGGACCTTGGAGTAGAGGAGCCCTGGTGAGTTGGCTCTTCAAGGCCTGGAAGGCCCCCTCGCATTCCTCCGTCCATTCGAACTTCCGATTGCCTCGCAACACTTTGAAGAAGGGGGAGCATTTCTTCCCCGCCCGAGAAAGAAACCTACTCAGCCCTGCGAGCTTCCCGGTCAGCCGTTGGACCTCCTTAGCGTTTCACGGCGATCCTAGCTCCATTATGGCCTTTACCTTGTCCGGGTTAGGTTCTACCCCCGAGGGGGTGATAAGGTGACCACGGAACTTTCCCTTGCTGGCCCCGAATACGCACTTCAGGGGGTTTAACCGCATCTTGTACTTGCGCAGGGTGGCAAAAGTCTCCTCGAGGTCTTGGAGGTGAGAACTCATGCTCTTGCTTTTTACCATGAGGTCGTCCACGTAGACTTCCAAGTTCCTTCCTCTTTGCTCCCTGAAAACCCGGTCCATCATTCTCTGATAGGTTGCTTCTGCATTTTTGAGCCCGAAGGGCATCATCTTATAGCAGTAGCACCCCTCCCTGATGATGAATGAGACATCGTTGACATCCGGGGGGGTGCATCCTGATCTGGTGATAACCTGAAAAAGCATCCAAAAAACTCATCACAGAAAAACCGACGGCTGAGTCAACCAGCACGTCGATCCGAGGCAGGGGGTAACAATCCTTAGGGCAGGCTTTGTTTAACAAAGAAAAGTCAATACACATACGCCAGCGGCCATCGCCCTTCTTTACCATGACGACATTGGAGACCCAGCCTGGGTACTGGATCTCCGATACAAAACCTGCTTCGAGGAGCTTTGCCACCTCCTCGTGGATTGGTCCTTCGAGCTTGTCGGCTACGGTCCTTCTCTTCTGTCGGATGGGACGGGTCCCTAGCTCGAGGTTGAGTCGGTGGCAAGCCACGTCCGCATCGATGCCTCGCATGTCCGCTGCGCTCCATGCGAAGACGTCCACGCTCCCTTGGATGCACTCCAACATCCTTCTCTGGTCTTCTGGGCCGAGGCCCCCGCTGATCCGCACCTTCTCCACCCTTCCTCCTTGGGTGGTGACCTCCATCTCAATCACTTCTTCCGCCGCCTCCAGCCGGGGTGGCTCTTCCCACTTGCCCCCTGCACTTCTCCCTTCAACTGAGATTTCCTCTTCTGCTGCAGCTTCCTCCTCCATGGGCTCGACTCGCTCCTCCTGAGACATCTCCATCCCTTCTCCTCGGATCCTGCTTTCTTCCTCAACTCTCCCCTCCATCCTCTCTTCTTCCGGCCCCTCTGGCCCCTCCTTCCCCTTCATCTCCTCATCCATCTTCTCAGCTTCCTCCATCTAGGAGATGGTGTTGACGGCAGTAACATAACACTGCCTTGCCACCTTCGCATCCCCCCGGATCCGGACCTGGACCCCTCCGTCGTGGAATTTCAAGCACTGGTGATAAGATGAGGGCACACATCGGAAGGTGCTGATGAGTGGACGCCCGAATATTGCGTTGTAGCTGCTCGGGGCGTCCACAATGACGAATCGACAATTCCTCGGGGACCCCTCCCAATGACACCTGGAGGCCAACTCCTCCCTCAACCTCTTTCCTCTCCCCCGAAAAGCCGAACAACGGCCCATCGGAGGCCTGCACCAGTTTCTTTTCCACCTCCAATGCGTCGAAAGCCTTCTTGAAGATGACGTTCACGGAGCTCCCGTTGTCCACCAAGATCCCGGAGACCGTGAAGTTTTCTATTGCCGTCTGGATCACCAAGGTGTCACAGAACGGGTCCTTGTAGTCGGGCATGTCTTCTGATGAGAAGGTGAGCTTCTCCGAGGGGGGTGGGGTCTGGGAAGCCGATGTGACGCCTCTCCTTCTCATCGCCTGGAAGCTCCTCTTGCGAGTTGCCTCGATTCCGACCCCTCCGTGGATCACCCCAATCCCTCCCCTGGCTCCTACGTCTGCCTTGTCTTTGCACCTGTCCTCCTCTGCCTCTGGGAGCACTTCCTCGATCCTGGCCTGCTGCCGCCGTGGCTGACCTCTCCCTCTCATCTCCAAGAATTCCGGGCAGGTGGCTGTTGCATGACCTTCCTCCTGATGGAAGTCACAGTAAGGCAATATCACCCTGCCCCCTCTTCCGCCTCTTCCCCTTCTTCCTCCTCTTCCTCGGCCTACCGCCATAGCTTGCTCCCGGGGAGGGTGAGGGGGCCTGGGGCCTTGCCTCCACTCTTGGTTGACCCCCTCCTGCTCCCTTCCTCGGTATCCCCCTTCTTGACCTCTCGCCGGTCCCTCCTGACGCCTCCAGGTCAGCCGGTTATTGGGTTCCTGACGTCTCCAGTCCCGCTGCTGCCTTTCGAACCCCTGGCCCCTAGGTTCCTCCCTTCTTCTTCCTTCATGCTGCCTCATCTCGGGCTCGCTCATCTTCGCCAACCTCCTGTAAAACTCCGGATTGGCTGCCTCCCCTTCTATCTCCTCTGCCGCACGCTCCATCAACTCCTCAAAAGAGAGAGGAGGCATTCTCTTCAGGTCCATTTTGAAGAACCCATCTCGCAACCCCACGATGAATGCCATCTGGAGGGTGAACCCCGGCACCTCCTGCACGAGGCGGACCTCCTCCTGGAACTTGTCCATGTAACGGGCCAGTGATTCTCCTTGCCCTTGCTTGATCTTGAAGTGGGCCTCCGCGTCTTTCTTTCTCTTCTTTGACGTCGAGAAGCGCAGTCGGAAGCTCCGACGCAGATCGTCGAAGGCATAGATGGAACCCACGGGGAGCTGGTGGAACCAGTCCCTAGCTTTCTCCTTTAGAGTGATTGCAAAGAGTCAGCACTGAAAGGTTTCCGACATGGGAAGAATTTAGACCATGTCCTCAAACCATTGTAGATGCACGACTGGGTCATCCTTGCCGGTATAATAGGACATCTCCGGCCCTCGGAACCCCTCTGGCACTGGGGCCGATAGAATCAACTCGCAGAAGGGGCTCCCTTCTCTTGCGCGGCAAGTGGTCCCCTCGCGCGGGGCCAACTCGCACACCTCCGCACTCGCCGGGCAGTTGAACAGCTGCCGCCCGGGGAGATCTCGCGCACTCGCCTCCGCTGGCACCTCCTTCCCGTGTCGCTGCCCCGGGGCGTTCTCGCCAATCTGCGGGGGCGGGACCACGGGAACTACTGGGGTCTCGCACTCGCTCCTCCCGGCGAGAACCGTCTACAGGACTTCTCGTTTGAACTTCTCGAACATCTCTAGCCACTCCGTTGTCGCTGGTGGCTGCGAGTGGCCTGAGTCGGAACCATTTCCCCCATCTCCTGTCATCAAGTCCAGTTTGAGATTTTCCTTCACCGGCTACGGTTCACGCTCACCGCACCAAAAATGTTGAAACCGGCAACCGGTCTCCTTGAGTTCGAACCCACTAGGGGGTGTAGCCGACGCTTACTTCTCTCTCACCAAACTTTCCTGACGGTGGAGGAGAAAACTAGAACAGACCCAAGGCCGCAGCGAGGAGGTCCCGCCACGCACCCGGAAGTTCTTAGAGAGCTTCCCCTCCCAAACCAAAGCTCAGTCGGGCACCTTGGAGGGCACTAGCACCCAACCAAAACCTGTCTGGAGGAGAGGATTCTCTCTGGATCGGTCTCCTCCATGGTGCCCTTAAGGGTCTATTTATAGATTCTCTAGACTGGTTTGCAAATAGCATGAACCCGCCTTTTGGTTTTATTAATCGCACCCCCGATTGGTCTGCTAACAGCCTAACTCCGCTGTTCTGAAGAGCTATTGGCAGCCCACCAGGGATATTTAGGTCATTTCCGCCTAAAAGCCTTTGGGGGCGAGTGATCTGTGAGAGCACCACTCGCCAGACTCCTCTCTCGCCCCGTTTGGCCGGGCGAGTGCCTGCACGCGAGATGCTCAACCTGTTCACGCTCGTCGGGAGCTCCCCCGCATACGTCGGACGCTCCTGAGCTCTGGGTGGATGGTCTGCGAAGGTGCCACTCGCAAGTCTTTTCGCCTATTGCTGCTCTTCATTCGCCAACATCCCTTACCGCCGTGCGGGTGCTCTGGGGGAGGGACCACATTCGCCCTGTGGTCCGCCCCTTCCCTCGACTTGGGCGAATGGTCCGCGGGGCTTGTCTCTTGCCTCTTGGTCCCTCCTTTCAGGTCCGGGGGCCCACTAGGTGAATACGGGGTTGTACACCGCCCATTCGGGCGGCCTAAGCTCCGATCCTTCGTCTTTAATAGCCTCTTTTGCTTCGTTCTGTTATCACTCCAACTCGTACCATTGCTCTCTTGAAAAGTATTAATACCTCGTGGAGATGTTTCTTCCTATCTGTTATCAATCGTAGAGGGCTTGCTAGCTTGATTAACTATTCTAGCTTACATGAAAGAATTAAACAGATCTTTTAGTTTGCATATTGATCTTTCAATTTAGTCTTAGATTTTGATATTTCTCCACTAGAGATTAACTAAGGGGATTGTTACCCTTCGACTGAAAATGACTATTCGCAGCTCCAAAGAAACTTAAATTTGTTATTCGCAGAGATTATTGTTATTCGCAGACCAACATAAAAATAAAAAATAAAAATACATGAATTCATGCTACTGTATAGTTCATATTAACATAAATAGTAAGTATAACAAGCTCAAAATAAAGGCATTACTACAGAAGAAATGTGATGGATAAATCGGTTGAAAAAAACTTTTGAAATGTTAACTACAAATATATCCTCCAGCAAGAAGAAATCATTGGAAAGAAATCTGGATTATTGTTGGCGAGCGGAAGCTTTTAAAGGAGACGACGACGGAAGCTTTGCTCACCGGCGAAATCAGATGAACAGATGAGATCCTTCTTCGTCGGCAATGTTAACTGCAAATATATCCTCCTGCAAGAAGAAATCAGTGGAAAAAATCTGGATTATTGCAGGTGGGCGGAAGCTTTTAAAGGAGACGACGGCGGAAGCTTTACTCACCGGCGAATTCAGACGAACAGATGAGATCCTTCTTCGTTGGCAATGATAACTGCAAATATATCCTTCAGCAAGAAAAAATCAGTGGAAAAAAATCTGGATTATTTCAGGCGAGAGGAAGCTTTTAAAGGAGACGTCGGCGGAAGCTTTTAAAGGAGACGTCGGTGGAAGCTTTACTCACCGGTGAAATCAGACGCTTCTTCGTCGGCGACAAGGTGGCCTCCATCGCCGGCGACCAGGTGGCCTCCTTCGCCGGCTCAGGCAGAGAAAAATAATAAACACCAAAAAAGGGTTATTATTGGTCTGCGAATAGCCATTTTCGATCTGCGGTTAACAATCCCCTTAATTAACCTTACATTGACGATCCTACATGATTAACATTATTTAATTCATTTGAATTAAGCTTAATTAAAATTTTAATTCATAAATAATGCATAAATCATTAATTAAATCTAACAAGGAGGATCGTCAAAATAAAGTTTGAGAGTTCGGAGTATGCTCTCTCTCACGTTCCTTGTAAGATTTAATTAATGATTTATGCACTATTTATGAATTCTAGCGATTTAGGACACCAAATTTCGCACGGCCGTAGATTTTCAGCTTGCCCATGCGTGTATTTTTTGCCCGGGCATATTTTTTCGACCGAGTGTATATTTTTTGCCCGGGCGCGCATTCTTTAGCCCGGGAGCGCATTTGTTGCCACGACACACATTTTTTGCCCGGGCGCATATTTTCAGTCCGAGCGCGCATTTTGTGCTCGGGCGTGCATTTTGCGCCCGGGCGCGTATTTTTCTCCCGAGAGCACAATTTTTTTCCCGGGCGCACATTTTCTCGCCCAGGCAAAAAATGCGCGCCCGAGCGAAAAATGCGTACCCTAGCGGAAAATGGGCAACAAGGAGAAAATGCGCGCCCGGGCGAAAATGCGTGTCGTGGCGAAAAATGGGAGTCGGGCAGAAATATGAGCTCCCCGGTGGTAATTATACCCCCCCCCCCCCCCCCCCCCTCCACGTGAAAAATGCGCCGAACATAGATTTCTTCATTTCTGATGACCTTGAAGAAAACTATGTTTTAGTATGTGTATCAGTTCGATCGGCTGAATTCCAATATACAGCCGAACAGTTGAATTACTAATTCTAATTCCGGTGACAAAACTCTTGTATTCAGTCGAACAATAGAATTGAAATTGACTTCAATTCTATCTATTTCCTACGGAAATAAGAATTGGGTTAATTTCAATTCCTCCATCTCATTACCAGCAAAATGAACGGAGCCTAAAATCAAATTGAGTCGAATCAATCAATCCCGATTCAACTCAATATCCGAATTTCGAATAATATATCTCGCGAAGCGAAAACTTAATATCCTCCGCAAAAATCACAAGTTTCTTCCCGCCAGAGCGCCAATTAATTATATGCATGTTTCTATTATTGTTTTCGAAATATTCTTCCATTATGACAAATAATTCTCATAATATTTTTTCTTTTTTTGTTCTTTTTATTGACCTTATATAGACGGATCTATTTTTCACGTCTACTTCCCGTTCTCTCTCTCTCTCTCTCTCTCTCTCTCTCTCTCTCTCTCTCTCTCTCTCTCTCTCTCTCCCTCTATGTCGCTTCCACCGCCGCCGCCGCCGCCGCTGCAGATGATTTACCAGCCGGGCAACGTCTCAAACGGCGGCAACCATGGCTCGACTGTAGCTACGTTCGTTATCGTCATCTTCATCGTCTCTCTTGGAGTCGTCTGTTTTGCTGTCAGCCGGCATTGCTCCCAAAAAAGAAATCCCCCTGCTCCGCCCCCGCCGCAGCCGCCGCAGCGGCCGCCGCCGTTGACGGAGGTGGTGGTGGTGGGGCCAGAACATCGGGGATACAACCACGGCGATGGGCGGTTCCGGTCAGAGCCGGCGTGGGTGACAACGCCGCATTGGCAGCCGGAGCAGCAGTGGCAGCCGGAGCAGAGTTATTGGCAGGAACCGGCGGATACAAGGCAGTCATGGCTGTGTTGAGAAAAGTAAGCCGTCGCCGCTCCGATGGTTGCTTCCTGCGGAGCTCTGATGCGCGTCGTTGTCCCTCTCCCTATTTTTCTCATGCATCAAGCTAATATATTGGAACATTTTGTTATGATGAACAATATGGGCTTGTATGTTTGCCCATCAATGTTCAATTTTGTTTGGGTCTTTATAAAGCCATGTATCTTTTTGAGAACAACATTGCAAGAAGTATGAATGAAATCCTCTTCTGTTGAATTCCTTTTTTTCTCTTGCTTTACAAGCTTAGGTTATTTTCCTCTTTGCCAGTATCCTCCATCAGTTCTCTCAAACCTCTGAGCTCTTTTTTGTTTTCTCCTGGCTCTGTGTAGTAACTCTTTTAAAGCTCTTCATCAGTTGGATCATCACATGACATCATCTATTGGCTCATCTCTGGTGTTTTCCCCCAATGGTAGTGTCCCAATTTTTGAAGGTGAAACATTTGAATTTTGGTTTGTTCAAATGAGAACTCTTTTCCTCTCACAAGGTCTGTGGGACCTTGTCCAAACAGGTTATACAATACCAAGTGAAGAATCCTCATTAACCTCCTGGGAGCCAACCCAAGTCAAGACTTATGAAGAGAATCAAAAAAGAGATGCCAAGTGTACAACCCGTATTCGCCGAGTGGGTCCCTCAAGACCACTGGCGAGATCTAGGTCAGCCAGACCATTCGCCCAGGCTGAGACAGGTGGAAAGAACCCCGGGTAAATTGGGGGGAGCCGTGGGCAGGAAGGAGAAATCGGCGAGTGGCACCCTTGCGAACCACTCGCCCAGAGGTGTGGGCATTCGCCCAGTCAAGCGAGAGTTCGGCGAGTTGTGCCCTCATGGACCACTCGTCCCCAAGGGCTTTAAGGAGGAAATGACCATGATGCCCCTTATGGGCTGCAAATAGCCCTTCAGAACAGCGGAGTTCGGCTATTAGCAGACCAATCCGGGGTGCGGTTAGTAAAATTAAAAGGCGGATTCATGCTATTTGCAGACCAGCCTAGAAAAATCTATAAATAGACCCTTAAGGGCACCTTGGAGGAGATAGCGATTTTTTGAGAGCCCTCTCCTCTAGGCTAGTCTTGGTTGGCTGTTAGTGCCCTCCAAGGTACCCGGCTGAGCTTTGGTTTGGGAGGGGAAGCTCTCTAAGATCTTCCGGGTGTGTGGCGGGAGCTCCTCGCTGCAGCCTTGGGTCTATTCCAATTTTCTCATCCACCAGTCAGAGAGTTTAGTGAGGGAGAAGTAAGCGTCGGCTACACCCCCCAGTGGGTCCGAACTCAGGAGACCGGTTGCCGGTTTCAACATTTTTGGTGCGGTGAGCGTGGACCGTAGCCGGTGAAGGAAAATCTCAAGCTAGGTTGGATGACAGGAGATGGGGGAAATGGTTCTGACTCGGGCCACTCGCAGCCACCAGCGACAGGGGAGTGGCTGGAGATGTTCGAAAAGTTCAAGCGAGAAGTCCTGCAGACGGTTCTCGCAGGGAGAGGCGAGTGCGTGACGCCGACAGTCCCCGTGGTTCCGCCCCAACAGATCGGCGAGAACGCTCCGGGGCAGCGACTTGGGAAGGAAGTGCCAGCAGAAGGAAGCACGCGAGATCTCCCCGGGCGGCAGTTGTTCAGCTGCTCGGCGAGTGCGGAGGTCTGCGAGTTGGCTCCGCGCGAAAAGACCACTCGCCGAGCAGGGGAAGGGAGCCCTTTTTGCGAGATGATTCTCTCGGCCCCAGTGCCGGAGGGGTTTCGAGGGCCGGAGATGTCCTATTATACCGGCAAGGACGACCCAGTCGTACACCTGCAATGGTTTGAGGACATGGTTTCAATTCTGCCCATGTCGGATGCCTTTCAGTGCCGACTCTTCGCGACCACTTTGAAGGAGAAAGCTAGGGATTGGTTCCACCAGATCCCCGTAGGTTCCATCTACGCGTTCGACGATCTGCGCCGGAGCTTCCGGCTGCGCTTCTCGGCGTCGAAGAAGAGAAAGAAGGATGCGAAGGCTCTCTTCAAGATCAGGCAAAAGGGAGGGGGAATCACTGGCACACTATGTGGACAGGTTCCAAGAGGAGATACACCTCGTGCAGGAGGTGTCGGGGTTCGCCCTCAAGATGGCATTCATCGTGGGGTTGCGAGATGGGTTCTTCAAGATGGACCTGAAGAGAAGGGCTCCTCTCTCCTTTGAGGAGTTGATGGAGCGAGCAGCGGAGGAGATAGAAGGGGAGGCGGCCAACCCAGAATTCTACAAGAGGTTGGCAAAGATGAGCGAGCCTGAGGTGAGGCAGCAAGAAGGAAGAAGGCGAGAAGAACCCAGGGGTCAGGGGTTCGAAAGACCGCCTCGGAATTGGAGGTATCAAGAGCCCAACAACAGGTTGGGCTGGAGGCACCAGGAAGGACCAGCGAGAGGTCAGGAAGGGGGGTACCAAGGAAGAGAGGCGGGGGGAATCAATCCAGGGTGGAGGCAAGGCCCCAGACCCCCTCACCCCCCAAGGGAGCAAGCTATGGCAGTAGGCCGAGGAAGAGGAGGTAGAGGAGCCAGAGGAGGAAGGGGAAGAGCAGGAAGAGGGGGTAGGGTGACGTTACCCTTTTGTGGCTTTCATCAAGAAGAAGGTCACGCGACGGCCACCTGCCCAGAATTCTTAGAGATGAGGGAAAGGGGTCAGCCACGGCAGCAGCCAATGAGGATCGAAGAAGTCTTCCCGGAGGGGGAGGAGGACCGGTGCGAAGACAGGGCGGATGTAGGAGCCAGGGGGAATTGGGGTGATTCATGGTGGGGTTGGGATAGAGGCCTCTCGCAAGAGGAGCTTTCAGGCGATGTTCCGGAGAGACGTCGCGTCAACTTCCCAGACCCCACCCCCCTCAGAGAAGCTCACCTTCTCCTCAGAAGATATGCCCGATTATGAGGACCCGTTCTGCGACGCCCTGGTGATCCAGACGGCGATAGAAAACTTCACGGTCTCCCGGATCCTGGTGGACAATGGGAGCTCAGTGAATGTTATCTTCAAGAAGGCTTTCGATGCGATGGAGGCGGAGAAGAAGATGGTGCAGGCCTCTGATGGGCCGCTGTTTGGTTTCTCAGGAGAAAGGAAGGAGGTTGAGGGAGGTGTCGGCCTCCAGGTGACGTTAGGAGGGGTCCCAAGGAACTGCCGGTTCGTCATCGTTGACGCTCCGAGCAGCTACAACGCCATATTCGGACGCCCCCTCATCAGTGCCTTCCGATGTGTGCCCTCATCATACCACCAGTGCTTGAAGTTCCATAGTGGATGAGTCCAGATCCGAATCCGGGGAGATGCAAAGGTGGCAAGGCAGTGCTATGTGACTGCTGTTAACACCATCTCTTGGATGGCGGAGGCTGAAAAGATGGATGAAGAGATGAAGCGGCCGGAGGGGCCAGGGGAAGGAGTGGAGAAGAGGGGAGTAGAGGAAGAGGACAGCGCCCGAGGAGAGAAGATGGAGGTAGCTCAAGAGGAGCAGGTCGAACCAATGGAGGAAGAAGGTGCAGCAGAGGAAGAGGCCCGGGTAGAAGGGCGAGAAGCGAAGGGCAGATGGGAAGGGTCGGCCCGGCTTGAGGCGGCGGAGGAAGTCGTATAGATGTAGGTCATCACCCAGGAAGGAAGGGTGGAGAAGGTGTGTGTCAGTGAAGGCCTCGGCCAGGAGGACAGGGCAAGGATGCTGGAGTGCATCCAGAAGAACGTGGACATCTTCGCATGGAGCGCAGCAGACATGCCAGGCATCAAGGCGGACGTGGCTTGCCATCGTCTCAACCTTGAGCCAGGAGCCCGCCCCATCCGACAGAAGAGGAGGACCTTCGCCGACAAGCTCGAAGAACCGATCCGCGAGGAGGTGGTCAAGCTCCTCGAAGCAGGTTTTGTATCGGAGATCCAGTACCCAGGCTGGGTCTCCAATGTCGTCATGGTAAAAAAGGGCGATGGTCGCTGGCGTATGTGTATTGACTTTTCTTTGTTAAACAAAGCCTGCCCTAAGGATTGTTATCCCCTGCCTCGGATCGACACGCTGGTTGACTCAGCCCTCGGTTTTTCTGTGATGAGTTTTTTTGATGCTTTTTCAGGTTATCACCAGATCAGGATGCACCCCCCGGATATCAAAGACGTCTCGTTCATCACCCGGGAGTGGTGCTACTGCTATAAGATGATGCCCTTTGGGCTGAAAAATGCAGGAGCAACCTACCAGAAAATGATGGACCGGTTTTTTAAGGAGCAAAGAGGAAGGAACTTGGAGGTTTACGTAGATGACCTTATGGTGAAGAGCAAGAGCGCGAGCATTCATCTCGAAGACCTCGAGGAAACCTTCGCCACCCTACGCAAGTACCATATGCGCCTGAACCCCCTGAAGTGTGTTCGGGGCCAGCAAGGGGAAGTTCCTGGGACACCTTCTCACCCCTTCGGGGGTAGAACCTAACCCGGACAAGGTCAAAGCCATCATGGAGTTGGGATCGCCTCGGAATGCCAAGGAGGTTCAGCGCTTGACGGGAAGGCTCGCGGGGTTGAGCAGGTTTCTCTCCCGGGCCGGGGAGAAATGCACCCCCTTCTTCAAAACGTTACGAGGCAACCGGAAATTCGAGTGGACAAAAGAATGCGAGGAGGCCTTCCAGGCCTTGAAGAGCCAGCTCACCCAGGCTCCGCTGCTCCAGGGTCCCAAGGAGGGGGAGGACCTAGCCTTGTACCTCAGAGTCGGGACTGAGGCCGTAAGCTCCGTCCTGGTCCGGGAAGAAGGCAAGAAACAACTGCCCATCTACTACGTAAGTAGGGTCTTGAGGGAGGCGGAACTCAGGTACCCAATTTTAGAGAAGCTGGCCTTCGCTCTGGTCGTCGCGGCAAGAAAGCTCAGTCCATACTTCCAGGCCCATTCAATTCAAGTGGTGACTGATCACCCCCTTCGCCAGATCTTCGAAGGAGTAGAGCACTCGGGGAGGCTCGCGAAGTGGTCGATAGAGTTAAGTGAGTTTAATATCACCTTCGTCCCTCGACTATCCATGAAGGCACAGGTAGTGGCAGATTATGTGGCCGAGATGGAGGAGGATCAAGCCCCCCGTCATGTTCCATGGAAGCTGCTGGTTGACGGGGCCTCAGGCAAAAATTCTCTCGGAGGAGGGGTGGTGCTGGAGAGCCCCCACGGGATGAAGATCGAGCAGACGTTAGTAATACATTTCCCAATCACCAACAACCAGGCGGAGTATGAGGCAGTGATCGCCGGCCTGCGTCTGGCTCAGGAATTGGGAGTCCATGACGTGGAGGTCCTCACCGACTCGATGATAATAGCCTCTCAGATCAAGGGAGAGTTTGAGACGAGGGAACCTACACTCATAAGATACTTAGCCAAAGTGAGAAGCCTCATTGGAGCGTTCAAGACTTTCTCCATCAGGCACATCCCTCGGGAGGAGAGCACCCCAGCGGATCGCTTGGCCAAGGCCGGTCGTCGAGCCGGAGGGACCCTGACAGACCTGTTCCGCCCTTCGATCGAGGAGGGGGAACTCATGGAAGTAGAGCAGCGGCCCTCTTGGAAGGATCCCTTCGTTACCTTCCTTGCAACAGGGAAATTTTTGGAGGAGGTTCCGGACCAGAGGCGCTTCCGGTACAAGTCCGCCTACTACGTGCTCCATGAGGGGGATTTGTATCGGAAGACCCTCTCGGGCCTCCTGGCCCGATGCATCTCAGAGGATGAAGTCCCGAGGATCTTGGAAGAAGTTCACTCCGGCGAGTGTGGCAGCCACTTGGGGAGCAGGATGTTGGAGGCAAGGATAGTGAGGCAGGGGTACTTTTGGCCAACCCTAAGTAAAGATGCAGCGGCCTTCTCCAAGAAGTGCCAGAAGTGCCAAATGTTCGCCCCGCTTTAGCTCTTGCCGGCTCAGAGGCTAAGGAGTATCACGACGCCTTGTCCATTAGCCATATGGGGGATGGATCTGGTAGGACCCTTCCCCCAGGCCAGTGGGCAGAGAAGATTCCTCTTGGTCATGATCAATTACTTCTCGAAGTGGTTGGAAGTTAAGGCGCTGGCTAAGGTCACCTCCGAGGTGATCCGCAACTTCATATGGGGGGAGATCATCTGTCGACATGGGCTTCCACAGTCCATAGTCACAGATAATGGCCCGCAATTTGCCAGCGTGGAGTTCATCAGTTTCTGTGGCCAGTTGGGGATAGACCTCAGGTTTGCATCCGTCCACCATCCCAGGAGCAACGGGCAGGTGGAGGCGACAAACAAGATTATCGTGAACTTGCTCAAGAAGAAGGTGGAAAATCTTAAGGGCAATTGGGTGGAGCAGCTCCCCTCGGTCCTGTGGGCTTTAAGGACTACCCCAACACCGCCACGGGAGAGACCCCTTTCAAGCTCTCTCACGGCTGCGAGGCCGTCATCCCCATAGAGTTCGAAGTCATGACACCACGGGTAAAGGCCGCCACGAATGGAGAGGAAGATTGGAGAGCTGAGAACGAAGAGGAGTTGCGGCTCTCCCTCGATCTCATCGAAGAAGCCCGGGATCTAGCAGTCATTCACCAAGAAGAGGTCAAGCGGCGGATGGCCAAGTACTTCGACAAGCACATCAGGGTCAAGCAATTCGAAAAGGGGGACCTAGTACTCAAAAAGGTCGACGCAGCTGGAAGGTCTGCCGTAGTGAGGAAGCTTAATCCCAACTGGGAAGGTCCCTATGTCGTGGAAGAGGCACTAAAGTCTGGGGGATACCGCCTTCAGAATGTGGAGGGCCAACCCCTCAGTCACACATGGAGTGGTGACGATCTCAAACGCTTCTATCCCTAAAAACTATGTAATGCTAATGTTTTTGAAATGAGAATATTCTGTTTAACCTGTATGTGCGAAAGTAATGCTGCAGCTTGTGGGGAAACCTCGAAAGTTCCAGAAGATGGCCCCGAGCAGACCCGCTGTCCAGGCTCTCATCTAGCTGGCAGGTCCGAAGGCTCACTCGGTGGCAGGTTCTAAGTTGCTGGGAAGATGGCCCCGAGCAGACCCACTGTCCAGGCTCTCATCTAGCTGGCAGGTCCGAAGGCTCACTCGGTGGCAGGTTCTAAGTTGCTGGGAAGATGGCCCCGAGCAGACCTGCTGTCTAGGCTCTCATCTAGCTGGCAGGTCCGAAGGATCACTCGGTGGAAGGTTCTAAGTTGTTGGGAAGATGGCCCCGAGCAGACCCGCTGTCCAGGCTCTCATATAGCTGGCAGGTCCGAAGGCTCACTCGGTGGCAGGTTCTAAGTTGTTGGGAAGATGGCCCCGAGTAGACCCGCTGTCCAGGCTCTCATCTAGCTGGCAGGTCCGAAGGCTCACTCGGTGGCAGGTTCTAAGTTGTTGGGAAGATGGCCCCGAGCAGACCCGCTGTCCAGGCTCTCATCTAGCTGGCAGGTCCGAAGGCTCACTCGGTGGCAGGTTCTAAGTTGCTGGGAAGATGGCCCCGAGCAGACCCGCTGTCCAAGCTCTCATCTAGCTGGCAGGTTCGAAGGCTCACTCGGTGGCAGGTTCTAAGTTGCTGGGAAGATGGCCCCGAGCAGACCCGCTGTCCAGGCTCTCATCTAGCTGGCAGGTCCGAAGGCTCACTCGGTGGTAGGTTCTAAGTTGTTGAGAAGATGGCCCCGAGCAGACCCGCTGTGCAGGCTCTCATCTAGCTGGCAGGTCCGAAGGCTCACTCGGTGGCAGGTTCTAAGTTGCTAGGAAGACGACCCCGAGCAGATCCGCTGTCCAGGCTCTCATATAGCTGGCAGGTCCGAAGGCTCACTCGGTGGCAGGTTCTAAGTTGTTGGGAAGATGGCCCCGAGCAGACCCGCTGTCCAGGCTCTCATCTAGCTGGCAGGTCCGAAGGCTCACTCGGTGGCAGGTTCTAAGTTGTTGGGAAGATGGCCCCAAGCAGACCCGCTGTCCAGGCTTTCATCTAGCTGGCAGGTCCAAAGACTCACTCGGTGGCAGGTTCTAAGTTGTTGGTAATATGGCCCCGAGCAGACCCGCTGTCCAGGCTTTCATCTAGCTGGCAGGTCCGAAGGCTCACTCGGTGGCTGGTCCTAGATTCTCAAAGGTCGACCTCTGGAGCACTCGCGAGGACTGCACACCAGTGAGGTTGTCTCTCCTCTCTCCCTTATAACCTATCCATGCGAGACCCCTGACCTAGGCGAATGGTCAGAGGAGGCGAGTGAAGCGAGTAGCGGAATATCGGAAAGAGCAGGGCATCCTAGGTCACCTTCGAGCGTCCGGCGAGTGGCCAAGACAATTACACTACGACCTAGGGTCCTAACGAGCCTAGCGAAATACGGTAGCGAATGAGGAAAATTAAGATAGCACAAAAAATTGTAATCAATATATATGACAAGGGGACTCTCCCCAGTTCATGATTACATCCAAAATGAAAAACAAAAGGAGAGCGGAGAATAACAAGGGCCCATCTCATGGGTCAGCAGGCTTCTCGCCAAGAGATCCGTCGCTCTCCCCCGAGTCCAGGAGGAGGGCGTCTTCTCGCGGCTCGCCGTCCTCGTCTTCCGGGAAGGGGATCGGGATGTAAAGCTCAGGGACGACTTGTCGGGCGGAGAGGCATTCGACCTCCTCCTTTAGGTACCCAGCCTGCCGCAGCACCTGCAGCGCGTGCTTCACGACGCTTTGAGCATTCTCCTGCATCGGCTGCTCTAGCTCATGGGGAGGGTAAAAGTGCCCCATACTCCCTGAGGCGAGTGCCAAAGCATCGACTTCTCGCGACTGTTGGGCCTCGGCCTTAGCCAGCCGGACTTCCTCCTCAAGGTCGACCACCCGCGCGCGAAGCATCTCGGCGATCGTAGTGTCCTGAAAAAACAAAGGTGGTGAGAAGAAAGTGCGGCAATCAGCAACGTTCATTCGTGTGGGGGAGGGGGGGGATATACCTCTCTGACTGGGCGGCTGGCGAGAAGGGCTTCCGCAGCTTCCAGCTTCACCTTGAGTTCATGCGCCTCGACAGAAACAAGAGCCCTGGTCTCCTCAACCTCGGCCAGGCTCCTTGACAGATTAATGCTCCGGCGCGAAGACATATGCGCGAGTTCCAGCGCCCGTAGCATGGCCCTAGCGGTCTCATGGGCAAGAACCTGCGTCTTGCTACAGAGTACGTGGCCATTTGCGCAGTGGGGGATCGACCTCCTCGGTCCCCTACCTCTAGCATCCGGGCAGAGGAAGTTCATCATCCTAGCCATAGATTACTTCACCAAATGGGTGGAGGCAGAGACCCTGGCCAAAATTACGGAGGAAAACGCCAAGCAATTCGTCTGGATGAACATCGTCTGCCGCTTCGGCATCCCAACTGCGATCATTGCCGACAACGACACTCAATTCACTGGGAAGTCCTTCACCAAGATGTGCGAGGACCTGAAGATCAACCTGCGTCACACGGCCGTGGCACATCCGCAAACCAACGGACAAGTAGAAGTCACAAACCGCACCATCCTCAAAGGACTGAAAACACGCTTGGAAGAAGCCGGGGGACAGTGGGTAGACGCGCTCCCGAATGTGTTGTGGGCGTATCGCACAACAGAGAGGACTCCTACAGGGGAGACACCTTATAACCTCTGTTACGGAACCGAAGCTATCATCCCCGTCGACATCGGCGTTCCGAGTGCTCGAGTACTAACCTTCGACCCCAGCAAGAATGATGGACTGAGAAAACCTCGATCTAATCCCAGAAGTTCGAGACAGCGCTGCTCACCGCGCTGCACTCTACCAAATGCGTGTGGCCCGGACCTACGACAGGAGGGTGAAGCCCAGACCAATCAACGTAGGAGATCTCGTCTTACGCAGCGTCGAGGCCGCCGGCAAAGGCCCCCAAGGAGATAAGCTCTCACCGGCCTGGGAGGGCCCGTACGTAGTCACCATAGTCGTGAAACCTGGAACATACAGGCTTAGGACGGCGGAAGGGAAGACTTTTCCACGCACCTGGAACGCTCAAAACCTGCGCCGCTTTTACCAGTGATCCAGGGACCTCTACCATGTACTAAGCCACGAGCTCAAGCTCGCGTAAACTTATCTTCAATTTATGTACAAGCCGCGAGCTCAGACTCGTGCACCTATCTTATATTTCATGTTATGTAAAAGCCGCGAGCCCAGACTCGTGCACCTATCTCATCTTACATAAAGCTATGCACCAGACAATTTCATACTGTAAAACCATATTTTGACACTTACACTCACTTAAGAAAAAACTTTATAAAGAGGCCCTGCCTCGGGGGCTTTGCACCGCCGTCGATTGAAGGTTCGTCCTTCTCCTCCGGCGTCGAGTCCCAGCGTCGTAGGGGCCTGCCCCCCTTACGTTCGCCCCCGGTTTGAATACACCAGCTATTCACCAGCCACTTCGGGGCCCTGCCCCGGGGACTTTGCACCGCCGTCGATTGAAGGTTCGCTCTTCTCCTCCGCCGTCGAGTCCCGGTGACGTAGGGGTCTGCCCCCCTTACGTTCACCCACGGTTTGAATACACCCGCTATTCATCGGCCAAGCCGCGAGCACAGACTCGTGCAAAAAAGCCGCGAGCGCAGACTCGTGCAAAAAGCCGCAAGCACAGACTTGCGCAAACTAATTCTCTATTGTGTAAAAGTCGCGGGCTCAGAACCGCGCAAGCTAATCTGTCATTTTGCAGAAACCCCTCAGCCCATACGGATATCAGAGCCGGGCAGCAAGCCCACAATGACCTCAAAAAAACAACACCCTCCAACATCAGCTCCTACCAGAAAAGCGCCGCACGGAGGACAATGGGTAAAGCCGCCGCAGAAAAGGTCAAAACCTTCGAACTCCTCGCTCCGGGACTCGGACTCCGAAGGTTTGGGGGGCTTATGTTGTACACCCGTAAAGGCCTTAGGACGCACCTGAGGAAAGCCCCGGAAAAGAGAGGCGGGGTCGACAATCAAAGAGCGTGATAGCACGCAGGCTGCACCCCCCGACCGCACCGCCCTTAGGGGTGCGGCCGGCCAAGTCGCACCCCCCAAGGGGGTGGGGTGCGACCGAGCCGCACCCCCTTTGGGGTGCGGCCAAGCCGCACCCCCCAAGGGGGTACGGCCAAGCCGCACCCGTTTGGGGGTGCGGCCGAGCCGCACCCCCCTTTTGGGGTGCGGCCAATCCGCACCCCTTGGGGGGTGCGGCCAAGCCGCACCCCCCTTGGGGTGCGGCCAAGCTGCACCCATTGGGGGTGCGGCCAAGCCGCACCCCCCTTGGGGTGCGGCCAAGCCGCACCCCCCTTGGAGTGCGGCCAAGCCGCATCCCCCCTTTGGGGGTGCGGCCAAGCCGCATCCCCCCTTGGGGGGTGCGGCCAAGCCGCACCCCTTGGGGGGTGCGGCCAAACCGCATCCCCCCTGTGGGGGGTGCGGCCAAGCCGCACCCCCTTGGAGGGTGCGGCCAATCCGCGCCCACCCCTCCTCGGGGTGCGGTCCGGCGCCCTCTCCTCGCCAAAGGATCTGGTCCCCCCTTTGGGGGACAACTCCCCGTCCGCCGTCCGCCCGAGGCGTCCCACACTTGGAGCGCTTCGGCGCAAGCACGCGCTCAGAACGTTTCTGAGCGCGATCAGGAAGTTTTCTCACTTTTTGTCTTTCCGGCTTCTCACTTTTTGTCTTTCCGGCTTCTCACTTTTTGTCTTTCCGGCTTCTCACTTTTTGTCTTTCAGGCTTCTCACTTTTCAGGAACGGCCAGTCGCCTTTTTTGCCTCTAACAGAGCTGCCCGAACTGCCCGAGCCGCCCAAGCTGCCCGAAGGGCAAGGTGGTCATTTACGAAAAATGGCGATCTGTGTGCCCCAAACCGGAAAATATGATTCGTCCACCAAGCATTTATGGAAACTGCCAACGACAAGATTACCAGACTACCCCCGGCCAAAGCTATAAAAAGGGCCGTGGGGCTTCATTTGAAGGGACCTTGACTTCGGGACCTGGGAGAGCTCCTTGCAGACTTTTGCGGAATTCTCCTTCGATGCTTGAAGATTTCCTTTCCGGACTTGGAGATTTCCTTCATCCCGAAAGGCGACGCAGCAGCTCACTTTTGTTCCCCGGAGCAGCTCACTTTTGTTCCCCGGAGCAGCTCACTTTTGTTCCCCGGAGCAGCTCAGTTTTGTTCTCCACCTTTCTCAGAAGGAGAAAAGGACATAGTTTTTTCCAAGAGGCGTCCTGTCGCCTTCGGATCTCTCTATCTCTCTACTGCTGTAACGAGTTGCGGCCTGTAGCACTCGAGTTCTAATTCTCACTTTGTAACCCCCCTGAAGATAGTGGAATTTGGTCGGCACAGCTCCGACCACGTGGTTTTTTACCCTTTCCGGGTTTTCCACGCTAAAAAGTCCCAGTGCAATCAACGAATCTCTAATTGACTGTTTGCGCGCTTAGCCCGCTCACGAGCTAAGGCGGTTCAATCAAACCGGTCTACCAAGAGCCCTAAGCGTTCCGCAACATATATATATGTATATATATATATCAAAAATTAGAGGTGACTAGGTCAGTTTTTTTGGGTGACATACATACCATTTGAGGTCACGGGTCGGGACATGGACATTGAACATTCAAATGAATGACAGATCAATGGGTAGGCTTGAGAGTATATGTCTGGTAACCTGCAAGCTGCACAATAGTTTGGTATTGCTTGGTAGACTGGACTGATCATGAGTCTGCAATTTTGTAGCGGTAGGTGGGGTTTTGATGGTGGCATGAGAGAGTGTAGTGCTCATGCGAGTTGTCAAGTTCGATAGTTTGTACTGACTGATGGGGGACCACATTGTGAGGTGGTGGACCCATGATTTCTTCTGGCGATGTGGTGGAACATCGAGGAGGTGCATTGGATCGTCTTTCAGTGACTCGAGTTCGACGAGTCAGATTTTGCGATCTTACTGCATTGATATCATAGATGTGAGTCAGGGCAAGGATGATACTTCGTGTAGTTGGCGATGCTACGTGCAGACATTGCTTCCCGCTAAGAGAACGTTCTACGTGCAGGTGGTTGCTCCAGATCATAAACCAAGGTGATGGTTTATTAGGCGGATTGGTTTGGATACAAATCCTAATCAGATCCGGTTCTCATTCTTTTAGGTCTTGTCCAGACCTAATGTCATGACTCTCCTCGTTGGTCTCTGATAGAAGATCCCTCCTGTAAGAGCCATCAACGACGCACTAGCCGCCGGAGCTCGACATAGCCTGGAGATGATGTCCACCGTTCTTCCCTCTCCACCTCGTTCGAGTAGCGGTTTCTGTTAGTGGCAGTGACTAGGTCGCTAGGTGGTGACTGAGCAGCGGGAGAACTTCGACAGATGTCATGCGTAGTGCCTGTGATTTACTCGGACTAGAGAAGTTCTATAATACCCCATTTTTTTTCTTTTTGAAAACCCGGGTCTTATGCCCAGAACCGTCGCTTTGCGGTGACATCATCACTCGCGAAGGTCGCCACCACAAAACGCCGCTTCTGCCAGCCATATCGATCACAAAAGAAGTAAGCATAAACAAACTTACAGAAGTTTATGTCCATATCACATAGAAAATAAAACCATCAAAAGAGATGTCCACATATAGTAACTGAATACAAGATAACAGTAATAATAAAGGGCTCCAGCCCGATACATTAATTCTTCACTACAATTTCACTCGCGGAAGCATAATCTACTAAGCTAATAGAACACTCACAGATCCTATCATCGGTGATCCCATGCTAGACTGTCCCGCCTCCATCTGCACAGGCCTTTGGTGCTGCAATGTCTCCTCGGTCCCCTAAAATAATAAGGTCCACCGACTGTTAGTCAAAAGACTAAGCCAATCCCCCACCCCTCCCCCGGTGACTCCTAGGCACCGTGCGGGAAGGATGAAGCGGAGGACATCAAGGGGTATAATCAAAAGCAGGTGACAGCGATTCTAACTATGGAAAGGTATATCGCTATACAATATATAGTACAATGAGTAAAGCAGTAGGAGGTACAATAGCATCAAGTAAGCAGTAGTAATAAGTAAAGCAATAGTAAAGAAGGGCAATTAGAAAAACAGTAACAAGAACAGGTAACCTTGATTTATAGTAATGTCCATACAAAGCTATAGACCAAGGGGTCGTTTAGCAGGGTCTATCGTATAAAAAGTCTCATAACCAATTTATACGATAGGGGTAGGGGTTAAAATGCAATGTTCATGTTATGTCATGCAGTTTATGCGGTTTATGCTATGTTCACACAAGTGCAACTCACACATTACGACTCTATGCGCAACCTTTAGTTCCCTCTTTTGAGAGCTAGCAAAACTCCCAGGATACTTCCGTAGTGGCGAACAGAAGCGGTGGGTTGGGTCTCGCCCATATCTAGGTTGGTATCTGCACTACCTAACCTAGACCTATCGTACGCCTCAACACTAAGAACACAACAACGAAGCTCTTGCGTACTCTTGCTGAACAGTCCACCAGACTTTTCTTGGTAAAGTGTTATCCACACTTACCGAGCCCAAGTATCGATGTCGGTGCGATGACTGTCAACACTAAAGACCACCACCATATGCACATACAGATATGAGTCCTACTATATCCCGAGCCATAAGCTCCCCGGACAAACCTGTCCGACACAATAACCTTCCGAGCCACTGGCTCGCCGGACTAACCCGTCCGTGCCAACAGCCATCGAGCCTACCGCTCGTAAGTACAAACCTAACTAACCTCCCGTAAACATGGAGTGTAGGTGTGTGCATTATTAAGTTAATCTTGCACTGTCATTTATTCCTGCACTTTAGGGTTAACCATGGACT
This sequence comes from Dactylorhiza incarnata, assembly GCA_033032865.1. Classification (NCBI taxonomy): domain Eukaryota; kingdom Viridiplantae; phylum Streptophyta; class Magnoliopsida; order Asparagales; family Orchidaceae; genus Dactylorhiza; species Dactylorhiza incarnata. The sequence continues at coordinate 3,960,815 of JAWHQI010000129.1, read as the reverse complement.
TCCCGAGGACTACCCTATAAGGGTCTCGCTACGGTACTAAGAACTATAATGGGATGACACCCCAAAGCTTCATTTACAAGGCATTTAATGTTATTGGTAACTACCCATAAGTATACCCTTCTTATAATTACTCTTGGATTAACCCTAAACATTTTACGACTTCCTAAGGGAAAGACGATTTATCGTCAATCCCTAGCACTATCTTGCCCATCATCGGGCACACTCATCACACCAACTCCCATTGGTGATCTTCATCCTCCTCAACCAGACAAGGTACATCATCTAACTTCCATTCCCACCTAGTGGACTACTAGTTAAGCTAACTCTACAGTTTCCACTATACGCAGACCAAAATGAACTACATGAGTTGCATAAGAGGAGGTACTCTAAATAATCATTCACATGACTCAAGATTATTACTGGAATACTACCATGATGTTATAAGACTAAATCCAGAGAATCATATTTTTTCTAATTTAATTGGCATTTATTATAATTTTCTCAACACTGACCCAGTATGAAATTGAACATGAAGTATAAAATCCTCTTATGATATGACCTCCAAAATTTTTTGGAAAATCTATGGTGTCAAAATAACAACAAATACCTAATACCACAATTTTACAGTAAGTTATTGGCCTCCAATTATCATATTAAATAATTATCCAAAATTGGAAATTAAAGAAGGAACCACCAAAAATACTTATCCAAAAATTATGGTAAAATTACCAGACCTATATATTGATCAGAAAAGACTACTGACTAAATTTCAGAATTTATCAAAACTAATTAGTCACATGAATAAATATTCTAAGTAAACTCATACTAGGGAAAATTGTGAAGTATCCTACTGATAAATAATTCCAAAAATTATACAAAAATTCACAGAGCTTTCTAATGCCCTAAAATGTCCTACCACCAAGTCTCACATTTTTCCAGAGATTATTTGGCCCTCATTTATTTATCATAATCCTAAGACAAAATAGATGACTTGTTTCAAAAATTACACAAAAATTATCAGAGGTATATATCATGATTTTATGTAATCTACCAAACTTTCATCAACATCCAAGATAATTTGAGTATGTAAATTTCTTTTATAAGAAGGTTCCTTAAAAATGTTATAACCAAAATCAGAGGGGATAAGTGTTCCCAAAATTCTCATAAACTTTCCTAGAGCATATTACACCCTATGAACTTATCTACCAAGTTTCATGACCATTCAAGGACATATGCCCATATGTCTTTCATAATGCTCAAAGTTTAACCCTAGGGTTAGAACTAGGGTCTTAGGGCATATCAACCCTAGTTCACCCCAAATCACTCATGGGGGTGTTTTATGTGACCCTAAACCAGTGGCCAAAGTTTCATATTATCTTGATGAGATTTGACCACCTAATTCCATCATGTGCACTTGTGACCTAGTTTGACCAAACTTGGGTTAACTAACTACCCAACTAAATCAGTCCCAAATGGGATGAAATTTTTACCAGGGTCATATAATAACCCTAAGGAGCACCCACCAAAATTTGGAGTGGATTGGAGGTCATTAGACCATATAATTAATTAATATATGAATTATTAAAGTTTTACAAAAAAACTTAGAATTTTTTTTTCCAAAAGTTCCCATCATTGGATATGTTAAGGGTGTATGTACAAATAGCCTATATTTCAATTTTCAAGTCCATATCTTTTCCCAATCAAAAGTTATTCAAGAAATACTGGTTGTCCTATCCTAGGGACCAGTCCTACCAAAATAGCCCAACAGGGAGCTACAGTGATTCTTTTGGGCTGAAACAAATTTTAAATTAAAGTAAACACCAAGGGCTACAACTTTGGTGTTGGACACTTTTTCATCAGAGGAGCCTAATTATTTTTAGTAATTAAATTAAGGTACTGCATGAAATGTGACATAAATACAATTAATAACATAGCATATACATTTGATCTCTGTACAGATCTTGGCGCAAATCGTGCGGCGCGTGGTCATCGTCAAGCTCAAGCCGACGGTCCCGAGTCCTCGCGCCTGGGCCTCCTTCCACCTCATTTTCCCGGCCACCTAAGCGCCGCCCCGGCCGACCAATGCCACCACCACCTCCGTTGAGGTGGTGGCCGGCGATTAGGGGTGGTTGGCCGGCCGGAGGTGGCTGGAACAGGGAGTTCTAGCGGGGGAAAGAGAGCTCGAAATGAGCCCTTTCAGGAGCTTGATTCGATCCCGATTAGGCTCGAATCAAGCCCGAAAATAGATGAGGATCTAGCACTAGGGGAGGGAGGGAGGACCTGTGTTGTGGCCTGGTGTCGCGAATTCCGGCGGGTTGCCATGGCCGGAGCTTGAGCTTTTGGTGCCATGTTGATCTAGGCCTCCACTGCACGATTCTCTCTAGAAGAAGGGGGGTTTAACTCCTCTCACTCCTCTGAAGGTGTTAAAGGGTTCAATTGGAGGCAAGAGGGGGGGGGGGGGGGGGGGGGGTTCACTTGGTGGCCATTAATGGCCCTTGATGAAGGATTTCAGTTTTATCTATGGGAGATGAATTGGGCATCAATGTGGTCGGTAGAATGCTGGAAACTCCTCCTCTCGCCAAGAGGAGATGAATGGTGCTATTAATGGGGAGATTGAAGGTTTCTTCTTCCTCCCCATTATTCCCCGTCTTTCTCTCTCTTTCCCATTTGGGGCATTCTCTCTCCTGGCCGATTTTCTTGAAATTGAATGGTCAATTCAGTAGCACCCAACCCCATTAGGTGGTGGACCACCTCGATCAATTGGGTCTAGCCCAAGTGGATTGGGCTTGATTAGGTCAAAATAGGTCATTTTGACCAAATTTGAGGTAGAGTTGACTTTAGTCAATTTGACCATTTGGGTTAACCCCAATGGGTGTTTGGTCACCCATTGGCCTCCCTTAAGAGTTAGGAAGGTCTAGGTAGGGTCAATTTGGCAAGGTGAGGGTCAATTAACCTTTAATAGGCCACTTTAACCACAAATAGTGCTAGGGTTGACTTTGGTAAAATTGGCCAAATCGGAGGTCCCATGATGGGGCTTTTTGGTCCATTGGGTCCCTAGTATCCTTATAAGGGTATGTGCAAGGTCAATTTGGCATGGTGGAGGCCAATTGACCCTAATTATGCTACTTTAACCATTATAGGGTTATGGTTGACTTTGGTCAATTTGGTCTCTTTGGTTGACCCCAATGGGTCCTTGGTGCTCTAAGGGAACCCATAAAGGGTTAGGGATGTTATGGTGGGATCAAATGATCAATGTGAGGCCCTAAAGTTCAACCCTAGGCTTGTTGACTAGAAATTGTTATTTGCAGACCACTATGGTTTTCTCCTTCTTGCCTATGTTCACATGCCCTTAAGTGCTTCCTATGGTTTTGTCATGACTTGGTCATGACAAAACCAACTTAGCGGTCTAGTTGTTTGGGGGATGTTACAAGTTCTGTGGGTCTCCGGCCGGAACCTTGGATTTAAGGTAGGCTGCACATCAACGACAATACCTTTATTCAATGGGTGTTCTCTCTCCGGCGGTGGCCTAGGATTGGTCTCCCGACGACGCCAAGAAGCTTCATGTGTGAATCTTCTGCAACCGTAAGTACTCTACATATTGCAGCAAGTTTTATCATTCCTCAGCGGGCGGAGGTGTCCAATTCCACACGTGCATTTTATCGCATATTGTAAATTTTCTTCTTGGGTATTATATATTACGTGGTTGTGAATTGACATTGGTGGCAGAGGCGGATTCAGAGGGGGGCCCGAAGGACACTGACACCCTCATTATTTTTCAAAATTGTTAGTGGATTTGGATTCTTCTTGTCGAGACAATGAATTTTGACTACTTATGTCAAAAACGGTGGTCAGATGAGGGAGAAACAACTCTGATACGATGAAAGTGTTCTCACGTCGCGTAACTAGTTTGTTTTGAGACAAATATCGGCTATTCGCGGACCAAAGTTGGCTATTCGCAGACCAAATTTGGTTATTCGCAGACCGAGTTCAGCTATGTGCTCCCCCAAAATTAATTTCCAACATGTGATCCACGACCCTCCTACTCACCCAGCTAGCATTTGTGTTTAGAAATTTTTTATGCACCCCCATTTATAATTTTTTGGATCCGCCAGTGATTGGTGGGATTGCCAATTTTCCGTATTGCATTTGTTCTTATATTTCCCTGTGTGCAGTTGCACCTATGGGAATTGTCCCTGTGTTTTCAGTTGCAGTATTCATAAATGCTTGGCTTAGATACAATGTAATAATTTCATTTTAAAATATTCATGTATTTAATCTCCATAATAATTAAGTGGCATATATTCCTCTTTAAATATATCTTTATTTCATTTTCGTTCATGCACACATAGCATGCAGTAAAAAATTATTCAATTAACATTAAAGAATTTAATTTAAAACCAATTTTAAAACCTCACTAGGGCTCCGTTTGACAACTAAATTGTTGGTGCGAATAACGCACCTGATTAAGATCACGATGCAGAACCTTTAATCTCGCCGTCTATTTCCGCTAGCATGATTTTTCACGCATGATTGATCTAAAATATGGTCAATATTTAATACGATCGTATTATACAAATACAACCATATATTTTCACAGATCATCTCCGTTATTGGAATCACGATCATACGACTCTATTTGCTCCTGCATGATACGATGATCTTTTTTGATCACCGTGCGTTATACTGCACACACTTAAATATCTCTCCCGTTTGACACAACGTTTTTACTCTAGTGAGTTTGGACAAACATCGTCACCATAGAATATATGTTTGGCATGACAACACGGTACTCATGATAGCCACCAATAAAAGAAAGCGAGTTTTAAACATAAAAAGATTTTTTTTTTGTTCTTAGAATATATAAACATCTTCAATATATATATCAAAAAATTGTGAGCTATAAAACATAAATCATGCGGTTTCCATTCTTCCACGGGACGAATTTTCTTACGTCATACTATATAATAATTTTATTGTTTTTCTAGATAAATTATGCAATTTTATTAATTTTTTGTTCTTAGACGCTAATCACAGGCTATGCGCACACGTAAAAAAATACTAAAACATCCCGAAACCTTCCTCTTCTGGAGAACCCCCAAATTCTTTACTATGTTTGATTTTATTTTGTACTACACATTTTTCCTATTTATTTGAATGTGAATGTTATGCTACCAGCTCTCTTAAAGCTGTTTTTGTGTTAGTTTTGATATTAAATATTAACTGTAATTATTCATCCCTCTAGAAAAATAATAAAATTATTATATATTATGACACCATGTTTATATATTCAAAGAATGCAAAAAAATGCACTCCTAATATTTGTTTTTTTTATAGTCAATGCCACTTGTAAAGAATCCATGACTTCAATTCCGAACATATATTTTATTCAAACAATTAATCTCGGCCGTGAAATATATACTATTTATTTGTACTCAAATGAAGGAGAAAATTGTTTGGGCGTGTAACATAACAAAGATCATCGTGCAGGATGCGCTATCACACCGCCGCTTTTCACGAGCACGACTTTTTGCGCCGTATTTCAAGATCATTATATTACACCTTTATTTGGGCAAATAATCTTTACCGTTGAATAGCTTACATACAACTACCAAATTCAACTCTTCAATTCCTCTCTCTCTCTCTCTCTCTCCTCTCTCTCTCTCTCTTCAATAATTTCTATTTAATGCTGTCGGAAATATTCTTCCATTATCAGAAATATTTTCTTCATTATTTTTACCTTAAATTTCGGTCCCGTTATTTTCAAATTTATAGATCGACCAGCCAATCATCGATCTTGTTTTCTTGTTACCTGCTCTCTCGGCCCCCGCTGCAACCATCGCCGCCGCCGGAGGTGGTGTACCACCTGTCGTATGTCTCCGGCGACAACGACCGCGGCATGATGGAACCTGCGGTCGTAATCTTCGCCGTAATCGTCGTTCTTGCAGTCATCTCTTGCGTCGTCGCCAGGCTTTGCTGCAGAACCAGCGGCTCACTCACTGCGGCGGCTCCGTCGGCGAGGACTGGGGAGGTTCCTGATCTTCGGAGGCCCGGCGAAGATGAAGAAGAAGGCGAACCGTCTGCCCAGGCATTGGCGGCGGAGTCACGGTGCTATGCTTTGGAATGTGAACTGAAGGGCTTAGGTTATATCCGATAGGTTTTAACTTTGAACCGTGTGCCGTCCGATTTTCGATCGAATGGTTCACAAAATTCAAAGTACAGTATTTTCTTTTTCTTTTTTAGTAAATACAGTCAGATTTTGTTACGGTTCTTCCCCCACCTTATTCTACATGCGTTAATTACTTCTATTGAATTCGGATATTGGATCATCCAATTATTATATATAAACATTCATATTTTTACATTTCTTTTATATGGCCAAGCTCTTGATATTTGTTAGGTTGTGAGAATCGGATCGGACATTGAATCGGACGATGAAATATTCAGGGTCTAATCGGTTCGATCAATTCAACCGGGGTTCAGAAATAGGTATATATAAAATAGGGCGTATTTTCTTGTTATTTTCTTGTTACAAGGCGTATTTTCTTGTTACAACACGTATTTTCTTTTTTACATGTAATTTCCTTCCGGACGTCGCGCTTTCTTTTTCTTTTTCTGGTTTTGCTGGCAATCCGATAGCAGATCGGACGGACAAGATTTCACCCGCACGGTTCTCCCATGCGCTACCATTGATTTTCATTTATGCAATGACGTGTAATATTTTGGTTATACGAAAAATAAAAATAAAAAAGTTAAAGATTATTGAACTCATTGAGACAGGAATAAATCTTCATGAATAATATTCATTAGATTTTCAACTTGAAATGTTTGGAATGTATATTCACATCATGATATTGCTTCAAGATTTTCAACTGTATAACAAAGGAAGTAATCTTAGTACAATAATACATTTGGCACTAGCAAAAATACACTTACAATAAATAATAGATTACTTATTTGTAGTCTAATATTGCCACTTCTTTTTTTATCACTATTTGCACATCTTTATGATTATTATTATATTTTAGAGAAAAGGGTGAGGGAAATGGAAATAGAGAAAGAAAGAGAGCGAGAGTGGGTGGAAATTCGTACATAAATTAAAACGAGTCATTTGGTCTTTGATGTTGCAAGGTAATGTCAATTTGATCAATAAACTTTTAAGCTGTGTTATTTTCATCCTCTTGGCCAACATTCAACTTCATTTTGAGTATAATTAAGGCTCTGTTTGGGACAGCTAATGCTGATGAATAATCTCGATTCAAAAGGCAATGCAGTTTTACAACTGTTTGTTTGTGCAGCTCTTAAAAAATCACTTTTTTAAAATTGATAATAAGTTGATTTTTCATAAGCTACTCGGGTCCAGCTTACGGCTTCTCAAAAGCGCTTCTCTTAAAAAGCCTTAAGTTGGTTTTTTTTGCCTGGGCGTGTTTTTTTCGCCCAGACCTGATTTTTTCGCTCGGGCACATGTATTTTCCGGGCGGGTTTTATTCGCCCGGGCACGAATTTTTCGCCTTAGCGCGATATTTCGCCCGGGCGCGGTTTTTTTCGCCCGTGCATGTTTTTTTTTTCGCCCGGGCGTATTTTTTTCTCGCTTGGGAGAATATTTTTTCGCCATGGCGCGATTTTTTTGCCCGGGCGCGATTTTTCGTCTGGGCGCGATTTTTTTGCCCTGACGCGAATTTTTTCCCCGGCACGATTTTTTCGCCCTAGCGCAAATTTTTCTCTTCGGCGTGATTTTTTCCCACGGTCGCGAAATTTTTGATCGGTCACGAATTTTTTGCCCGGGCGCGAATTTTCGCATGGGCGCGAGTTTTTCGCACGTTCGAGATTTTTTCGCCAGGGAGCGAAATTTTTGCCCAGTCACGAATTTTTCGCCCGGGCGCAAATTTTTCCCTTTGGCGCGATTTTTTCCCGCGGGCGCGAAATTTTCGCACGGACGAGAAAATTTCGGCTGGGAGCGAATTTTTTACCCAGGCGCGAAATTGTCCATGGCGTGATTTTTTCGCCCGGGCGCGATTTTTTCGCACGAGTGAGATTTTTTCGCCCGTGAGCGAATATTTCGCTCGGGTGCGAAATTTCGCCCCGGCGCAAATGTTTCACCATAAACGGCGAACAGATCAAGCATACCCGAACATTCGCGCCCGGGCGAAAAAATTTTGACCGGGTAAATAAATCGCGCTCGGGCGAAAAAATTACGCCCGAGAGAAAAACGTGTCCCGTAAAAAAACGCGTCCCAACGAACGGACCAAAATGAATGAATGAAACTTTATATAAACACTTATGGACAAACTATCAAAACAGTCTAATGCTTATTCATCGTTGCTTTTATAAAATCTATATTCAATAATTTCTTTTCAATCAGCAGCTTATTCATCCGCATTTAAGCTGTCGGACAGCTGATGGCAGAAAAGTTGATGGTCGAATATAGCTGATCGAATAGAGCTGCTACTCATTATTGGCCAATAAATTCACAATTCCTATACTTTACAGACCTCACAGCAGTAGTATCACCACTGTATAATTTACCTTAATTGATCTACAGAACAATCAGGGGAAGCAGGCATTGCAGGATCAACAATAGGAAATGCGAAGCTTTAGAAGATGCTCCATCATCGCCATTATTCTTTTGTTAAGTGATTCTTCTGAGAGCCAATTCACAAGTCGCCGTCGAAAGGGATTGAGCCGATGTCGTCGGCGAAAGGGATCGAGGGAATGTCGTCGGCGAATGGGAGAGAGCACGTCGGCGTCGTCAAGTCGTCGTCGAGAGGGATCGGGGAGGGAGCGGTCGAGTGGCGCAATAAAAAAGAACGGAAAAAAAGTATCGCATATTTAGGAGCCGCGTGCATGGAGGAGCGAAAGCTGGAGTTCTAGCGTCGATGAAAAATCAACTTATCAGCTATTACTCAATAAGTGTGTTTCTAACAATTACACAACCAAACGGGTCTAGAATTGGGTTTGCGTTTGGATTAGAGATTATCCATCCGCAAACGCTGGCCCAAAGAGAGCCTAAAAGACTAAAAAAGACCATAGATGAGAAATTCAAAGACTATTTTGACACAATTAAAATTTTAGGGACTAATTTGACATTAACTTGAAACTTCAAGGACTGATATGATCTATACAATAAATTAAAATAAAATAAAATATAACTTGACATTAACTTGAAACTTCAGGCTGACCATTTCGACCTACTAATAGGCTACTACTTAATAATGAAAAGTGGGCAAATGCGACGTGTTTTCTAAATGATTTACATGGAATTTATTTTAAGATAAAGTCAATTCTTTCCAATCTATATAAGAATTAAATAATTTCGGTTGAGATATGCTATCGCCTGAGGCATGTTTTTCGCCCGGGATGCATTTTTTCTCTCAGACAAACATTTTTCGCACATACAAGCATTTTTTATTCGGAAGCGCATTTTCGCCCATGCGTGCGTTTTTTCGCCAGGGCGCATTTTTTTGCCCGGGCGCGTGTTTTTCGCCGGTGCACGTATTTTTTCGCCCGAGCGCACATTTTTTCACCTGTGGGTGCTTTTCGCCTTGACTTTCGGTTTTTCGCTTGGACGTACGTTTTTTACCCAGGGCGCGTATTTTTGCCCGGCCGAGCATATTTTGCATGGGCGAGCATTTTTCGCACGAGCGAGCATTTTTCGTGCGGGCGCGCATTTTTTTGCCTGGGCGCGCTTTTATCGCTACATCGCTCATTTTTTGCTCGTGCGCGCAAATTCTGTCCAGGCGCGCATTTTTTGTTAGTGCATGCATTTTTCGTCTGGGTGCGCATTTTTTCGCCAGTGCGCACATTTTTTCACATGTGCGTGATTTTCGTCTTAACTTATGGCTTTTCATTCGGACACACATTTTCCGCCCGGGGGAGTGTTTTTTCACTCAGGCACACACTGTTTCGCCCGGCGCGCGTATTTTTGACCTGCCGAACGGGCACCGTTCGTTAGTGTTCGCCCGGCCGCGCGCATTTTAGCGCGTGCGCCCGGACACTCTTTTTTCGCTCGGGTGCGCGCTTTTCGCTCTTGCGCGCAAGTTTAAGATTGAATTATATCTAACGAATGAATAATAAAATTGATCATTTCACAATGTTCTCCAATTCTGTTTATTAGACGAACACTATAATTGAAATTGATCTCAATTCCAATATCCAATTTCAATTTCATCCAAACAAACGGTGCCTGAGGTCTCCTTCCATTGTAGGCACGCGGGCACTCCGACCATATTTCTCCGCTTAGTATAGATAAACGGCCGCCATGGGTCGGAGGCTTTCAACGTGAACCAGATGTTGCATTTTATAGTTTCTAATGGTGAAGCAATCCATTGTAAATTGGTCGGCAACTACAATGGATGAAACGACGGCGACGGAGCAACCACGCCGCTGTCTCTAAGGGTTCATTTTATGCTTAACACGATAAAGTTCACAACCGCCAAATATTTGAACTTAAACAGACGCATTTCTAGGAGTGTGGTTAAGAGTTTACGAACGATAATTCATGACTTATTTTAGGCAAATGTTACGGGCAAACCTATTATAGCTATGCGCAAACCAATTTTGCGTGCAGATCACAAAATTATACTATGTTACAAGTGAAAATTAGGTGTACAAACCAATTTTAATTTGCACATAGCCATATTAGGTTTGCACATAACATTTGCCTTATTTTATTGTTCGTTTGTTAGATCACCCTTGAAGTGTGCACTGATAATCAAATATCGTCGATCCATCTCTTAAAATGCTCACATTTGTCACCTTACACTCATTCATGCTCTTATTTTATTATTTATTTTTATTTTCTCAAAAAAAAAAATGATGGCTCGGCGTGGAAATCCTCTTCATTTGAGACCAAAATGAGGGGTCCATTTCACAGTCAAGATTACTAAACCCGTTAGATGAAGGAAAAAAGAATCTGGTCAAGATTACTCTCCATCTTATATTTATCTAAATGTGTAAAATATTGTTTTAATGAAAAATAAAAAAAGATAAGATTACTCAACCCGTTAGATGAAGGAAGAAACGATCTGGATCATTTGCCTCCAAATGGAGAGGATCTCAGTTCTCACAGCAGAAGGAAAGCGCCCCCTTCATTCATGGATACCGAAAAATTTGGTGGGAGATGCAAATATTCAATCTTTCTGAACGGTCAACAAATATAACAAATTCCGTAGAGCCGAAACCAGTAAAAATAAAACCCGCCCGTCAACGGCGTTGGAGGAAAGAGACCAATTTTGGCATACCTACGACGGAGATCAAACACGGGTATTGGGCCTCCTGAAAGGAGCCTCCGTCATAGCCTTCTTTCGCGCCTCCTTCATTTCATTTCTTCGCGCGTCCCTCGCTTCGACGCCTGCCACCACTCTATCCGCAACCAACTCGAACCCGGGGACACTGCGCTCCATCCTGCTCCACAGTCTCCTGCTCAGCGTGCGAAGGGTCCTCAGCAATCTCTGCGTCCAGAAATATTGAAACCTCGACTTTTTTAAACAACATTGCTCAAAATGTATCACATAACATTGTTTTAAATGTCCTCCGACATGTCCGACATGTCATTTTTTAGGGCAAAACGATATGTTTTTCTAAAAAGTATAGATTATGTCCTTTTGTAAAATATAGGCCGACATGTCCGATTTTTTCCGATATATCGGCCGACACGACTTTTAAATATATCGCCCGCTATTTTATTTTATGTTTATATTAACAGACTAGCAACATATGCTTAAATCGATTAGACTTATTATTTTAATTTTTTAACGTTTTATTCTTACAACCAATTTTGTATAATTGTTTCACAATTTTTTAATTTCATATTACAACAAATATGAAAATATTTAATACATTTATTACAAAAATATGAAAATATTTAATTCTTCTTTATTTGCAATAAACTTATTGTTATCAAAATAAAATTATTGCATACTATTAAATATATTTACAATGTATAATTTTGTATTTGTTAATAATATTTTAACGTAGATACTATTCGATTTTATTTCGTAATATAAATGACTCATTTTTTATCTATTTGTTATATTATTTTTTTATTTTTATAAGATATAATTATAGTTAGTAACTTAGTATACATAAAAATAAAAAATTTATTTATAAGACATGGAAATCCGATATTTTAAAATATCCCCGACATGTCTCCGACTTCCGACATCCGACATTTAAAAACTCAATCCGATATGTCGCCGACATCCGATATTTAAAACATTGATTCACATTTGCTATAAAGTTTTGCTGGCTTCTGCTAGGGTCATATCAAGATAAGCTCAATGCCTAAGCATATAAGAATGAATTAATAAAAAATAGGGAATAAGATTTTTCTGCTTCAAATTATATGAACTTCAAGCTTATGGAAGGGTGTGACATCACATCATAATTTAATTAATAATGTTATAACTATTTGGCATTAATTCATGAGAAATATTAATTAATAATCAGCAATTAATTTTTTAATTAGATGTCATTTAGGGTCTTTCCTTAATCAGACATCATTATTAGGGAGCATGGTACCAGTACTTATCAAACAATATAGATAGTTAACTACACGCGATTAGTGTGACCCAGAAGTCTATAAAAAAGCGTATATTTTTCATTCCAGGTCCCGTTCCAAAATCTCGATCTAGGAGCACGACGATGTCAACACGTGGCGCAGAAGAAAAAAAATGCAACCACGGAGCGAAATCTTAACTACACGTGATATCACTTGGGCTCCGTTTGGGGGGACTTATTTTCAGTTTTTCACCGGTCAAGCGGTTACGACCGCATGAACCGGTGAAAATAAGTCCCCCCAAACGGAGCCTTGATCTCCATGTGATTTCCATGGAAAATGACTTCACCTGCATTTTATATTTCCGCTCCGCCTCTCAATTTTTTTGTCGTAACCGTGCCACGTGTCGTATCAGATAGCACCCGGACCGGGATTTCGCTTTGGGATCCGGATTGAAAATCCCCCCCCCCCCCCCCCATAAAAGGGAAGTCTTGTGAGAGTAATGAATCATCTTTGGATCATGAGTTTCTATCTCTATCTATCTATAGGAGAGAAAAACTTCGGGGGAATCAACCCTCGAGAATTGGCGGGGATTCGTCCCTCTGAGTATATATTGTTGCTCTCATTTCAGTTAAATTTTGTTCTTCGGTGTTCTCTCCTCTCGTCCCCTAACCTCGGAAATTTCTCTTTCGTGGCAGATTTTCGTTCCTTTCCTCTTCTAAATCAAATGAAAACAAGGAAAACATGCCTACTTTCACATCCTTCTCCACAATTACCCAAACTTATTAAAACAACAAGTATAGTGTATATATATAGGGTTATTTATCTGTACTTCCCCTTGAAGTTTGCGTAATTACAGCTTGCACCCCTCTAACTTTCGAAATTACAAAACCCTCCCTTCAATGTTTAGATTTCATAACATCCGTGCACAAAAATACCCCCCTTGGAGTAAATCTTCAGGGGCGCACATCCTTCTAAAGCTCCACAATTACCCAGACTTATTAAAACAAGTATAGTGTATATATATAGGGTTATTTATCGGTACTTCCCCTCGAAGTTTGCGTAATTACAGCTTGCACCCCTCTAACTTTCGAAATTACAAAAACCTCCCCCCAATGTTTAGATTACATAACATCCGTGCACAAAAGTACCCCCCTTGGAGTAAATCTTCAGGGGGCGCACATCCTTCTAAAGCTTCACAATTACCCAGACTTATTAAAACAACAAGTATAGTGTATATATATAGGGTTATTTATCCGTACTTCCCCTCGAAGTTTGCAATTTTTACAGCTCGCACCCCTCTAACTTTCGAAATTACAAAAACCTCCCCTCAATGTTTAGATTTCATAACATTTGTGCACAAAAGTACCCCCCTTGGAGTAAATCTTCGGGGGGCGGGGTCACATCCTTCTAAAGCTCCACAATTACCCATACTTATTAAAACAACAAGTAGTGTATATATAGGGTTATTTATCGGTACTTCCCCTCGAAGTTTGCGTAATTACAACTTGCACCCCTCTAACTTTTGAAATTGCAAAAACCTCCCCTCAATGTTTAGATTTCATAACACCCGTGCACAAAAGTACCCCCCTTGGGGGGGGGGGGGGGGGGGGGGGGGGGGTCTTTTTGTGCATGGATGCTATGAAATGTAAACATTGAGGGGGGTAGTTGTAATTTCGAAAGTTAGAGAGGTGCAAGTTGTAATTAAGCAAACTTCGAGGGGAGGTCCCGGTAAATAACCCTATATATATAGCAAAAATAAATTAAAAATTTGTAAAAACAGCATGCAGATAGATATAACAAAAAAAAGGAAAGAAAGGAGGCACCTTGAAATCTCTGTTCCAATGTCTAACATATGGAGGGCCAGTTGTATAAGAGCCAAGAGGGTGTCGGCACCACTCGCCATTATATGTTATCGCATCCATCGCCTGTTCCACGCTTAGGACCTCCCATGGCCTTAAGCCAGGAATTATTTCTGCCAGGCGATTCCTGGGGAAACAAGAGGGGGCTCAAATTTAACATGAGGTGCTGATTTGTTAGTGGAACTGGAAATTAAAACTAGAAAATAATGAAGATCAATGGATTAACAATTTAAAAAAAAATTATATTCGGGTGCGTCTCCACCGATGACCTGTTTACGAGCAAATTGGTCTGACGAGCCGAATGGATTCAAAGCCCAATTAGGACCAAGAGGCTAAATAGACCCAACAGCGTCTAATTAGTTTGGTCAACCCTTGGTCAAGGGATCTAGGGTTGAGATTATATTGATCATTTTGGTCGAAGTGTACAATTAACTGGTCGGGTCTTTTGGAGTTTTAGGTTTCGTTTGGCACAACTTATTTGCTCCGGTGCGTTTGGTTAAAAATGTCAATCATAGAATGTATGTTTGGCAAAACAAAGGTTATGACCGCTACCAAGAAAATAAACTAGTTTTGAGCATAAAATGCATGAATTGTTTTAGGTGAGGTTGGGCGTTCACGAACGACGGTTCATGACCATGTGGGGTTGAGCCCCTTATCTCTCTCCCTCCCCGCTCTGCTCTCTCTCTCTTCCTCTCCCTTTAAGAGTTTGGATCTTCAAGGAGAGGTTCATGGCTGTTCCCCGGAGCATGTGGGGTTGTTACTTGTTAGTGATGTCCGGCCGGTAATTATGGGAACTTGCCAACTCAATGTAACTCCAACTACTCGTTTTAGAATCTTGTGATTATTGCACATATGATGTTTCTTCTTGGTTAGAACTGAGTTTGGAGTCCCTAGGTTCAAGATCTTGGTCATTGGAGGTGTTTCTTCGTTTTAAATCGAGTTCTTGCACCCATCTTCTATGCTTGGTGTACGGGATCTTGATTGTCGGCGGCATTGTAGATTGTGTCCTTAGCTCAGCCAGCCTAGTTAGTGGTTGATTAGGGGAAACCAGGCCAGGTATACTCGACCAAGCCCAAGTAAGGCTCGATCTGGGTACAAGTCCACCTCTGGTGCATCTAATTGGGTACACTCAAGGGTAAATTAGGCTCACCCAAGCCCTATGGCTAAGATGATATGAAACTTGGGCGCTGGTGGAACCAATTGAGTTCCACCAGCCACCCTGTTGGTTGCTGGTTTCTGAAGGATTATACTCCATGACGTGCGTAGACCACTGTGCTGTGAGGAGTTTTCCAGCTCAGACAATAGCCGTGCAAAAGACTTGAGATTGGTGTGCTTTATCTCAATTATGGTGCTGGCTACACCAGACTTAGGCTTCGTTTGACACAGCAGTGGCGGTCGTAAACGCATGGGTTAAACCGTCATTCGTTAACGACCACCTAAAAAACTTCATCCGTTTGAACATAAAAGTGGATGAAGTTCCTTAGGTGGGCGTTAACAAATGACAGTTTAACCCTCATGTTCATGACCGCCACCACCGTGCCAAACGGAGCCTTATTCAGACACCACGGTAAATGAGACTTGTTGAGTCAGGTGTGTTGTCCTTGCTACACACAAATCTAGATGTTATAATATGCTGAAAATGTTGTGCTAAAAAAAGATAAAAATGTGTGTGATCGCATTAACATACTCTATGGTGCAGTTGCAGGCATTGTTAGCTTAGTGGGTGTTTCTCGTAAGGTTGTAGCAAGTGAGAATACAATAGCTCTTGACGAGCAAGAACCGTCATGGTTTGAAGACATTGTTGGCGTGAAGGAGTGGTAGGATGTCATGGATGAGGAGATGAATTCCCTCTAGAAGAATGAGATCTGTCATTTTGTGCCAAAGGTGGATGGTGTCACTCAGGTCACGTACAAGTAGGTGTATTAGGTATATGGTAAAGAATAATGCGGATGGCAGTGTGGAGCAGTACAAGGCTAGCTTTGTAGCTTGAGGATTGTCACAGCTGTACGGGGAGGACTATGAAGAGATTTTCAGTCATGTGGTGAAGATGACTTCAGTTCAGTGATGATTACCTTGGCAGCTTCCCAAGGTTGGTGATCGTGGCAACTCGACGTAAAGAATGTGTTTCTTTATGACGAAATTAACAAAGATATCTTTATGGAGCAACCATCATGGTGCATATCTGAGTCACACCCATGATATGTGTGTAAGTTGAAGAAGACCCTTTACGGATTGGGGCTTGGCTTGGTACGGGAAGATTGCGGAGTATTTGTAATTTTGTAGGTACTATGCACCAGATTCAGACTCGAGTTTGTTTATGACGAAGAATGTGGACTTCATGTCCTCATACTGTTATGTTTTGATGATATGATCGTGACAAGAAACGGTCTCAGAGTCTCAATAAGACTATATATGTTGTAGTTTTTTCTTTCAAATCTCAGGAAAGAAAGACAAACTGGATAGCCTTAATTGTGTTGTCATTTTAAGTTTTAAGCCTCTGTGCAACAAAAAATTTTCAGCCAATCAAAAACATTGAATTGTTATTACTAACCTAGAGGTCATTTAAAAAAAAATCATTTCATATTGGCGCAGAAACAAGGTCCTGCACGGCTGCACCTTGCATTGCAGTCTAATTCAACTAAATCTTTAGAACCAAATCAAAGAACAAGTTATGAGTGAACTAATGCAAGTGAATAATTTACTAAACATGATTGAATATGAATTATGGCTATCTCATTGGAATTCTTTATTCAAATACAAAATACAATAATCGCATATATAGAGTATAGATCACTATGAGTTTTTACAAAAACTACTAAACAGATTGCTATGCAAGATAATGTAGAAAAAACAAGAAACTTATGGGGATCGTCAACCCACACGCGTATAATCCCGCAGGAGGAGGTGAAACGCTACCCGTTCGGGCGATCCGAGTACACGGATGCGTCCGGATAGTTGTTCCGAGCCATTTTCATATATTACTTTGTTTATTTCAAGTTGTATTTGACACCCGATCGGCTCGGACATTATGAGCCGTCCGATTCGGGTGCCCTAGTCCAGTTTTAGTATTTATATGCATGCAAGGGGCGGTAATAAGCATTGTGGTTTTAGGATTGAAAACCGTTGATCACTCTCCCTTGGTGCAACGCCGAGCGGCATCTTGGTGGACTCCAAGCTTCGATCCCAACTTCTCCCGTCGATCCTCATTGCCCGCAGATCTGCCCCGTAAGTTCCCATAGTCTTCCTTCCCGTCGACCCCATGATCCACGACTTCCTTCCCTTCCGTTCATCTCCACAACCGCAGTTTTCATTTCCGTCTAATCCCGTCGACCTCCACAGATGCAACTTTCATTTCCGTCTATTCTCGTTGATCTCCACAGCCGCAGCTTTCACTCCCGTTCATTCATGTCGATCACCCACAACTGCAACACCCCTCTTCCTATCGGCCTCCGCAACCCGCCAATTACCCGTTCCTATCAATCCCTCACAGTCTGCAATCCTTCCTCCCCGTCAACCTCCACTGTCGAGTACTCCAAATCCCCTACCCGAGCCCCACCTCACTACTGCCCAACCACCTGCAACCCTAGAGAGAGACGACCTCCCTTGATTGCCTTGCCCAACTCCGCCGCCACTAGCACGTGTAAGTCGCTATTTGGAATAACTGATTTCTATTATTGTGTATTTGGACACATGTTTTGTTGGATGCTATCTTACATTTGCTTTTAGTATTGTGAAATCACGTGATTTGCAGGGCCTAGAGGTGCACAAAAAGATCGGGCCTTGAAAGCCTGCCTGGGCCCGGCGTGACAAAAGCCCGGTTAGGCCTGGGCCCGGATAGGCCTGGTCCAGGTCCGGCCTGATGGGCCTAAGGAGGCCCCCATTTAGCCTCAAAACCTGGCCTGGTGCCCGGCCTAGGCCAGGCCCAGGCTAGGCTCGGGCACCAGCCTGGCCTGGGCCTGGCACCCAGGCCAGGCACCAACTCTCAATCCCTCCTGGAGGCGGGATTTCATTTGATTTCCAAATGAAATCCCGCCTAGGGGCGGGATTTCTAATAATAGGCGGGATTTATCGATTTTTTTAATTAAAAGCTTATTTTTAATTATTTAATTTTAATATATATTAAATGAAATATATTAATTAAAATAAATTATTTATTTAAATGCCAGGACTGAGCCTGGCCCGGCCTGAGCCTGGCCCGGCCTGAGCCTGGCCCGGCCTGCAGGGCCTTAACAGCCCTCCTTTGGAGGTGGGGGCTGGGCCTGACTTTCGTCAGGCCCAGGCCTGAGCCTGGAGAGAGAAAAGCCCAGGCCCGACAGGCCGGGCCTGCCAGGCCTTTTGAACACGACTGGCAGAGCCTATTTGGCGCGTGTTCGAAAGTAATTACAACTCAGTTGTTTGTTGAATGAAACTTGCTAATCAATATTTATGAACAACTCTGCATATGCTTTTGTTTTGTATTTTGATCATCATGCCCTGCGATATCTCGATTCGCAGAAGAAATTGGGCCACCTCCATGCGAAGTGAGTGGAGTATATGCAAGATTATCATTACGTTCTCAAACACAGAGCGGGTGTTGAGAACAAGTCGGTTGACGCCTTGTTTGTTGAATGGAACTTGCTAATCAATATTTGTGAACAACTCTGCATATGCTTTTGTTTTGTATTTTGATCATCATGCCCTGCGATATCTCGATTCGCAGAAGAAATTGGGCCACCTCCATGCGAAGTGAGTGGAGTATATGTAGGATTATCATTACGTTCTCAAACACAGAGCGGGTGCTGAGAACAAGTCGGTTGACGCCTTGAGTCACCGAGTCAGCATCCTCCATACCATGAGTACACGAGCTGAGGGCTTTGAGCGTATAGTCCACTACTACCCCGAGTGCCTAAATTTTGGTGATATTTATGTCGCACTGATAAGAGATCCTCCTGAGCTACGTGAGGGTTATGTGATCTCGGACGGGTACTTATTCTTGAGCTCTCTCCTCTGTGTTCCTCAGACATCCCTCTGAGATTTCCTTATCTGGGTGTTACACAAAGCAGAGCAACATGACATTTCGGTCGGGACAAGACGATTGCATTAGTTGAGGTTCACTTCTTATGGCCTGGCCTAAAGAAGAACGTTACACGGGTTGTTAGGCATTGTCATGTCTGTCACACCGCGAAGGGGTCACATCAGCCCACGACATTATACACTCTGCTTCCTATCCCACAGAGGCCTCAGATTGACATTAACATGAATTTTGTACTCGAGCGCTCTCGCACCCTGAGGAAGTTCGATTCTATCTTTGTCGTGGTGGACCGCAACTCGAAGATGACCCACTTTATTCCTTGTCGTAGGACCGTTGACGCTTCTCATGTAGCCGCTCTATTTTTTAAAGAAGTATTCAAGTATCATGGGTTACCCACTTCTATAGTTTCCGACCGCGACGTTCGCTTCATGAGCTATTTTTGGAAAACGTTGTGGAAGAAAACTAGTACGACTTTGAGGTTCTCCACCGCCTACCACCCACAGATGGATGGACAAACCGAGGTTGTCAACCGTAGCCTAGGAACTCTTTTGCGATGTCTAGTTTGGGATAATCCATCCACCTGAGATTTCGTCCTACCCATAGCTGAGTTTGCATATAATAGTTCAGTTAATAGGACCACCAGTCTAAGTCCATTTCATATCATGTTAGGCTATGAACCTAGGAAACCCATTGACCTAATTGGCGTTCCCTTAGAGGCCCGACTTAGTGAGTCTACAGAGTTTTTTATTTAACACGCGCATACACTTTATGACTCAGTCTGAAAGAAAATCGCAATGAGCAATAATTACTATAATACTCATGCAGATCAGCACAGGAGTGAACAAAATTTTGAGGCTGAAGAGCAGGTGATGATTCACATACGACATGAGAGGTTCCCACTGGGAACGACAAGAAAATTGAGTGCTCGCAGAATGGGTCCATATACAGTCATGCGACGGATCGGTACGAATGCCTATGAGATTGACATCCCACAAAATATGAGCGTAGGCCGAGTATTCAATATAGAAGACTTGACTATGTACTACGAGGAGCACATGTATGTGGACCCCTTTTCCACACCACCCTTTGAGCCACGACCTCCTTCAGTTCCTGCCACTTCGCCTCAGCCCCAGCTGATTGAGTCTCACCTTGAGAGCCACCTCGCGCCCCCCACGGTTCCACCAGCTCAACATTCAGACGAAGACACATTTCATTCAGAGTTACATGTGCCCACAGGAGATACATTCCAGATCATTGGTCATGACTTCACCCCAGCAGGCGGGCGAGATATATTGAGATATCTTGTCTGTTGAAGCGGCCGCCCAACTTCGGATGACACTTGAATTTCTCACGAGGAGCTCCAACAACTCGCCCATAGGCTATGCTGAAAGTACGATTGTCTTCACTCACCGGAGATAAATTCTTTCAAGCCCGGGGAAGTTGATGGGATCGTCGACACACACGTGCATATTCCCGCAAGAGGCAATGAACCGCTACCCGTTCGGGTGATCCAAGTTCACGTATGCGTCCAGACGGCTGTTCCGAGCCATTTTTATATATTACTTTGTTTATTTCAAGTTGTTTTTAACACCCGGTCGGCTCAGACGTTATAAGCACTCTGATTCGGGTGCCCTAGTCCAATTTTAATATTTATACACATATAAGGGGCGATAACAGACATCATGATTTTAGTTTTGAAAAACCGTCGGCCAGTCTCCCTCGGTGCGACGCCGAGCGGCATCTTGGTGGACTCCAAGCTTCGATCCCGACTTCTCCAGTCGATACTCACTGCCCACAGATCTCCCCCGTAAGTTCCCATAGTCTTCCTTCCTTCTGTCGACCCCCACGATCTACGACCTCCTTCCCTTCCGTTGATCTCCACAGCCGCAGTTTTCATTCCCGTCTAATCCCGTCGACCTCCACAGCCACAACTTTCAATCCTGTCTATTCTCGTTGATCTCCACAGCTACAACTTTCACTCAAGTTCATTCCCATTGATCTCCACATCTACAACTTTCACTCTCGTCCATTCCTGTCGATCACCCATAGCCGCAACACCCCTCTTCCCGTCGGCCTCCACAACCCGTCAATCCCCCGTTCCTGACGATCTCTCATAGTGCCCGGCCGCCTGCAGCCAAATCCCCTACCCAAACCCCACATCACTACTGCCCGGCCGCCTGCAGCCCTAGAGAGAGTCGACGTCCCTTGATTTTCTTGCCTAACTCCGCCGTCACTAGCATGCGTAAGTCGTTAATTGGAATTACAGTTTTCTATTGTTGTGTACTTAGACACATGTTCTGTTGGATGATATCTTACATTTGCTTTTAGTATTGTGAAATCACGTGATTTGCAGGGCCTATTCGGCGCGTATTTGGAAGTAATTGCTAATCAGTTCTTTATTGAATGTAACATGGTTTCTTGAATCAATATTTGTGAACAACTCTGTTTATGCTATTTTTTATTTTAACTTATTACTTTTGCCATTTTAATCGGACTAATGAATACATATGTATTCATGTTAGTAGTCATCGTTATCCGCGTCACATTTTACTTAGTTACATTTTAAGACGACCTTCATTTAAAGCCTACCCATGCAACAAAAACTGTTGTGCGTTTGCGTGTAAGTGCAAGTCCAATGTCGATGAAGAATCAGATCTCTTCTTTTCTCGAGCACCTCTAGTGTTCCAAATATTGGAAAAACAGGGCAGAAGATAGCTAGAAGTAATGAATATAAGTGGGCTCTCACCTCACGAGGAGCCCAAACCTGAGGCTCGGGGAGATGATGGGCGTACGAGGGGAGATAGGGATCGATGGTGCTCAATATGGGAGCTGTCCTAACTTAACAACATAAAATTGAAGAAATATGCCTCTCCCAAATGTTTACTACGAAAAAGGGTGAAGTGCAAAAGGCCCAAGAAGACAACAAAATTACATAAGATGTGAAATGACTAAAAAATAGTAAAACCTATCTGGGACCTAATATGCCTTATAGAGTTCCCTATCCGAAAAAGAATTCGGGCACATACCAAGATAATGCTACTGGGGTCCGACGATAGGACTTTCAAACTCCCGATACAAGCAAGGAGTCATTCTTCCTATCTCACTTCTACGAACTATTTTGGCTTCCTACTCGTGTATGTGCTCCTCTTCAAGGCATCCGTAACAGAAACAAGAAAACCTAATTTTCTAGTGGAAAGTTTCTAGACAGAGATGTTGAATATTTCGTGTATGTCCGCACGTGTCGAGACTGACCCGATAGGGACTCGCGGGTTTCGTGTCGTCCTAGGGCATCGCTCTACGCTGGAGGTACTATAAATACCCATGCCAGATCTCTGATGAGGTATTGTAGAATACTTTGAGCTGAGCCGCCCCAACATTCTCAAAGTAAGATTTGCGCTCTGCTAGGGTTTCTGCGCCGCTCTCTCCGTCGTTCGCGATTGTTCACGCGCTGCTCTGGTTTTTTCGTTCTCGCGTGCAGCAGCTGGAAGGAGAAACATCGCGCTTCTCCTGCGCTGCTCTCCCTTTTCGTTCGCGATTTCCTTGTGCGCCGCTCGATCGAGAAGGACTTCGTTAGCGAGAAGGAGGAAAGATCTCCCGCGGTCGCTCATGGAATAGGAGGTCTGCCGCTCCCGTCGATCCCAGATCTGGATCGTTTCCTAAAGTTCTTCCATCGCAACGTTCCTATTCATCGTCTTCTCCAGACGAAGGAGGAAGAATCAGCATTTTTGGCGCTAGTGCATAGTGCATCCCTGCCGATCGAGAAAAAGGGGAGATTTTTTCATGTGCGCTGCTCGACGATCCCGCCACCTGCGATCTCCTGTCGTTGCTCCTAGAGGAGTTCTCTTAGCAGATCGGGATTAGGATCTGCTGCTTCCTGTTTTGAAGCGTGAAAGATATCAAATCTCAGATCTTGGAAGGAGCTTTCGTGTTGGTCGAGAGGTTCCATCTGGAGAATTTTTCTTTAATCCAGTGAAGATCTGCAAGTGGAACTCCAAGATCAAGTCTTTTTTAGTGGAGATTTTCTGCAATCCTTTTTATTCTAAGTTAAAGGTGGTTTTGACCAAGAGGCCTTCACTGAGAGCCACAAGGTGGAGGTTTGAGAGGCAATTCCTGGGAGTCTCTTGGTGTGCACTACTTTTCAATCGGAGAGGAGTACACATATTTTTCTGGATTGGATCTGAAGTGACTTGATCGACTTCGTCCGGATCAGGTGATATTTTTCTGATTTATATTTTTCCTGTTCAAAATGTCGAAACGCAGCACGTACGACTTAGTGAAACTGCAGTCGTTCGATCCCACTGAGTTCCATGGTTGGAAACTCCACGTTCAACTCGGCATGAAAGAACGGGAGATTTTCTACACGGTGCTTAGTGATTTTGCTACGACGACTGTAGATGTAGACGTACAGTTGTGGAAGAGAGACGAGGATTTCTGCAGGGATTACCTTCTAAATTCCCTGAATCCCCGCCTCGCAATGACGTACAGTGGTTTCAAAACTGCTAAAGAGATATGGGACCGTTTGGACGCGCATTTCCAGAAACAGGAAGGGTTGTCGAAAACTCTCCTCGCAGAGAAGTTTTTTAATTTCAAGCTGAATGCAAATTCGACAATCACTTCACAGTTGATCGAACTGGAAAATATGCGGAACAAGCTGCATGACGAGAAGTCTGAAATTTCCGATAATCTTTTTGTCGGTCTGATCATAAGCAAGCTGCCTCCTGAGTGGGCCACTTTCAAAACTGAGATGCATAGGCTAAAGGAGCAGATTGGGCTTGATGAACTCATGAGGTTCATACATATTGAAGATCAGAACGCTGTCAGGAAATGCGCGGAACAGGTTAGTCAGTCTACTCAGATTGCTAACTTAGTTTCACGTCCTGGCAAACCTCTCAGGAAGCCGTCTGCACCAAAAGGTGAACCCTCTTTACAACTCCAGGCCAAAAAGGCTTCTTTCAAAAAGAAGAAGGGCAAGTGCCATAATTGTGGAAAGTGGGGTCATTGGCCGCAAACTGCAGGGCTCCGAAGAAGATCAAGGAGGATGTGCCTCAGAATAAGACGAACATGCTGGTTGACTCTTCTGGTCCCCAATCTTTCATAGCTATGATGGGGAGAGGTCGCAGTGGCAGTGACTCGTCTGAGTGGTGGCTGGATTCTGGTGCTACCTGTCATGCTACTAATGATAGAGGTCTTCTTACTGAGGTGACCGTGGTAAAAGACACTGTGCAGAATTGCAATGGAGGAGAGACAGTAGTGTCTCATGCTGGGACTGCAGATCTGGTGCTCTCGTCAGGTAAGATTCTAACTCTAAATCATGTTAGAGTAGTTTCTTCTTTAACCAAGAATTTAATCTCTATGAGTTTGTTAGATAAGGCTGGAATGTGTTTTACAACCCTAAATGGTAGAATAACTTTAACTGTTAATTCACATTATTTCGGTTGTGCGTATCTAATAAATGGAATGTATAGACTTAGCTTAAACAATGACAGCATTCACCAAGTTAGTTCAACTTTAATTGATCCTAAGTTATTACACAATAGGCTTGGACATGTGAACTATAGGAAAATGCGTGATCTAGCTAAGAGTCACAACATCCCTTTAGATTTGTCTATTCAATTTGATAGGTGTGAGGTCTGTGCACAAACAAAGATCACCAGAAAACCTTTTAAGTCGGTTTCTAGGAGCACAAAACTTCTTGAGTTGATACATTCTGACCTCTGTGGCTTCAGAAGTTATGTCACTAGAGGAGGAAAGAAGTATCTGATTACCTTCATAGACGATTATTTTAGATATTGTCATGTATACCTGTTGAAATCGAAAGATGAAGCATTCGAGACCTTTAAGATCTTCAAATCTAGAGTAGAAAATCAGTTGAATCTGGAAATTAAGAGATTTAGAAGTGATAGAGGAGGAGAGTACACCGCTACTGGGTTCAGAGAATTTTGTGCCTCTGAGGGCATAATTCTAGAAACTACCGCTCCTTACTCACCCCAATCAAATGATATTGCTGAGCGTAAGAATAGGACGTTAACAGAGATGTTGAACTCTATGTTACTTACAGCTGGTTTGCCAACCTCTTTCTGGGGAGAAGCAGTCCTAACTGCAAATCGCATTCTAAATAGGGTGCCTCATTCTAAGCTCACTTCTACACCTTATGAGCTGTGGCACAGTCACTCTTGTCGATTTGATACTCTTAAGACTTGGGGCTGTATTGCTTATGTGAGAATACAAGACCTAAAGAGACCTAAGGTGGGACCTAGGACTACAACCTGTGTGTACCTAGGTAGTGCAGAGGATAGTGCAGCTGATAGGTTTCTGGATCTATCCACTTCCACAGTGATAGAGTCTAGAGATGCTGTTTTCTTTGAAAATAAGTTTATCAAAGATCAAGGCTTTAATTTATCTGGGTCTACTGACTTGATTTCAGAATCTACGGTAGAACCTGAAGCTGGTCCCTCTGACACTGCTCCAGAACCTTCTGAGGTTGAACCTTTTCCTGTTAGAGTATCTTCAAGAGAGAGAATCCCTAAGGACTTTGGTGAGAACTTTGTTACCTACCACTTAGAGGATGATCCATTTTCCTTCCAGGAAGCAATGAGATCGAGAGATTCGTTAATGTGGGCAGAAGCCATAGATTACGAAATGGACTCGCTGCTGCAAAACAACACTTGGCATCTAGTTGACCTACCTAAAGGTGCAAAAGTCCTTGGATGCAAGTGGGTTTTGAAGAAGAAGATGAATAGTGACGGGACAATAGCTAGATTCAAAGCACGTCTGGTAGCTAAGGGCTATAAGCAACAAGGGGGAATAGACTACTTTGATGTTTATTCACCTGTGTGTCACCTGTCAACTATAAGAATTCTCTTAGCTTTAGCGTCTATCGAGAACTTCATAGTCCATCAGATGGATGTAAAGACAGCCTTCTTGAATGGAGAGCTAAATGAAGAAATCTATATGACACAACCTGAAGGTTATGTCCAGAAAGATTTAAAGGATAAGGTGTGCAAATTGGATAAGTCAATCTATGGGCTCAAGCAAGCGCCTAAGATGTGGCACCTTAAATTTGACAAAGTGGTAAAGAGCTATGGGTTTCAATCCAGTTATTCTGATAAATGCCTTTATCATCGTTCTGTGTCGAATAAGACTGTCATCATATGTCTTTATGTGGATGATATGTTGATTTTGGGGTCGGATCTTTCTGCAGTGAGTGATATAAAATCCACTCTAGCAAAAGAATTTGATATGAAAGACCTTGGTCCTGTAGATACCCTTATAGGTATGAAAGTTAGTAAAGATAAGCGTGGTTTTACCCTTAGTCAAGCTCATTACATTGAGCAACTACTTTCTACCTGGGGATATAAAGATTATAGGCCTGTAGAGACACCTTTTGATCACAATGTCAAATTGAGTCCAAATGTAGGGACCAGTGTTGATCAAGAAAAATATTCTAGTATAATCGGTAGTCTCATGTATGCCAGTACGAGACCAGACATTGCTTTTTCTGTGGGCATGCTGAGTCGTTTTACCAGTAATCCAAGTAAAGAGCATTGAGATGCCTTAGATAGACTGATGAAATATCTGAAAGGAACCAAAGATCATGCTCTGTGCTATACTGATCACCCTCCTACAGTGGATGGATTTTCTGATGCCTCATGGTGTTCAGAAATTAGTAATAGTAAGTCCACAAGTGGATACATATTCACGTTGGGTGGAGCTGCTGTAACCTGGAAATCCAAAAGACAGACTTGCATAGCTTTGTCGTCTATGGAAGCAGAATTGTTTGCCTTAGCTTCAGCTGGTGAAGAGGCAGACTGGATCAGAAATTTAATTCTGGATGTTCCCTTATCTAGATTACAAGTCAATTCTTTGAGCTTGTATTGTGATAATCAAGCAGCTGTCCAAGTCGTTAAAAATGCTCTCTACAATACTAAGAGGAGACATGTACGACTGAGACATGCTCTGTTGAATTATTTGAGGGAACAAGGAGTTATCACTTTGATTGATGTGCGATCGAAAGATAACTTAGCTGATCCACTGACGAAAGGAATGCCTAAAGATCGATTGATCAAAATAGTGGGGGAAATGAGACTAAAGGCGATTTAGTTCAGCCTTAGTTTAATGTTTTGATGCTTTTCAGATCTTCCTTTGTCATTTAGTAGCATATTGTGTCTCGCTGATGCTCGTGGTTGCTGATCTTGAATCTGTTGAGTTGTTTCATTCCAATTTTGATGCTTATAACTCAACCTAGATTCTCTTTCTTACCTGGGAAGAAAGTGTTATTCCAAATTTTGATAACACAATCCAACTGGGTTTGATTCTTCTTTTGTTAAATAGTATCATTCCAAATTCTGATGATATATGTTTAACTTTAGGGGAACAGTGACCGTGACATTCCAAACTGAAACACAAATATAGCTGAGTTGAGTAGAAGTCCATAATATCGTCTCTTGTGAAACAGATAATGGATTCTAAACCTGGAACATAAATACTCTGTGAGATGGTGCAAATGGAGGAGCATTTGCTGACTGGGATCCTGATAAGGACGACCTACTGTACATCTGAGGATGATGACAGTATCGAGTGCTATTTTTCCTTTTATGTTCTGTGGTTTCTTTTATCTCTGCTTAGAGTTGCTGTTTCCTGCTTACATGTTTTATTTTTGGACTATTATGCGTTGGTGACTAGTAGACACTTTGATGTGCTGGACTATGTGCTACAATTTTACCTTTATAGTTTGTGATGCTGTTTTGAATTTTATTCGGTTTCTTATGCCTGCATACAACTCTTCTTTATAGTCTAATATTGCTTTTAACATGTTTGTGACATTGATGTGAATGATTCATGTGTGTTTGAACATTGCACTAACCACCTATATCGAAGTCGGGTCTACGGCGGACATAGGAGGAGATTGTTGAATATTTCGTGTATGTCCGCACGTGTCGAGACTGACCCGATAGGGACTCGCGGGTTTCGTGTTGTCCTAGGGCATCGCTCTACGCTGGAGGTACTATAAATACCCATGCCAGATCTCTGATGAGGTATTGTAGAATACTTTGAGCGGAGCCGCCCCAACAAGAGACGTGGAGAGAAGATATGATTTACTACATTATGTGAAACTCCATTTGCTCACCAACTACGCACATATTATTGCCGGCTCACATAGACTAAATTACTTTGACAATGATCCTCTTTTTTCTACATGCATCGAACAATCTTAGTTTACGTTGCTCATTTGTACAGCATTCTCCGAAATGACAAACTAGAAAGAAATTTTTTTGAACATTATAAAAGATTCTGATGCAGAAAATAGAGACAAACCTCATCTCTTTAGACACATATTTATTTGGCATGTGATCAGCTTCAAGAATTGTAGTAAGTTCGGAGCCACTAGCCCAAAGAAAGAGCGCATGGCTGGGAGTTCTAACTCCAGGCCAGATGCCACCATTAGCCTCGAGTACAGCCAAATCCCGTCTCTTACTCTCAAGAGCTTCTTCCTGCATTTCTTTATAAGTCTTGTTTTCAAAACCTTTAAGAGGAGTCCAAGGAGACATGCCTTTTTGCAATTTGTGAAGGAAAGCAGTTGCGGCTGCACCGAGTCTTACTGCAAGCACATGCATATTTTCATGAGATTTCTATTGAACATGAACGAAATTAAAATGATAAGATGGAGGAGTGAAACTTTTTGGAAGGATACATTGAGGAACGATTATAATAGATGCATGATGGCTAGAATCTAATTAAGATAAGGTATTGAAAATAGATTAAGTGGTTTAGACAAATAAAGGGCAAAAAATGCACTCATAAGATGGGTGGATAATAATATTAATAATTAATATGTAGATGTTAGGAAGGAAGAAAATTAGCAGGAAGGACTCCTGCAACCAATTAGCAAAAAGGATTGGCGGATGAGGATTCTGTTATGGACTTATGGGTCTAGCCCATAATGTCAGTAAAGTTGCTGTAGGTGGGGAATGAAGATGATGTAGGCGGAGGATACTGTGGAGCTAGAACCGTGACTGTCTAAGTGGAGTGTGTTCGGGAGGAGAGAGCTGTCATAACCTCATCAAGGAGAAAAATAATAGACTATAATTCTTGGATACCATTCCACTAGCCCAATGGGTTTTAAATAGACTTTCAAAGGGCATAAGTGTAAATAAGTCCTAACAATTGGACTTACTTAAAATACGACATAAACGACAATTAACAATGACACCTAATGAAAGACGACATAATAAAACCATGACAACAACATAATAACCAGGCACGAAGCCCATAACATCTCGCCCATCCTTCAAATCGAGTTTGTCCTCAAGCTCGAACGAGACTTGCACTGCTTGATCATCTGACTCCTTAATTTCCCGCCAGAACAGTTCCCGGTAGCACGTCGCTATAGCGGAGACTGCATCGAGCGGTAGGCCATCATCGTGCTCACAAATGTCACGAAGGGTTGCAGGGATCTGGCATGGCGGGACGCTTGTTGAGGAGAGACTATCATGCATAATGGTGGGAGACGGGGCAAGTGTGCCTGGAGGTGGCGGACAGTCGAGGGTGATGAAGAACCCTGCTGAATGTGAGTCACAATGATCGGAAGTGGCGGCGCCGGATGGGGGATGGTCATCAGAAGAAATGGACCTAGAGGGAATAGAGGAACATGTGACTGGAGTGGAGGACGCTGGATGGAGTCGGCAGAGTCTGGGGTGAAGCGGAGGTTATCGGGAAGGTGACAGGACCCGTAGGGCCCCGTGATGTGCTCGGTGTCTCGGCTGCGAAAGACGGGCTATTGTCGACGGGCTCATGCATCTCGATTGGCAGTTGTGGCATTGTGCCTTCCCGTCGTTGTGCGGCCTTGAGGTGTTCCTCTCTAAAAGTTTAATTATGTGTGCGCCAAGAATTTGAAAGCTGGTGTTGGCAGCCATATTGCAATTATAATGAATTAATAATTAATTAATTAATCAAGTAATTGATTAATCAATTAAAAAGTAAATTCATGAATGAGTTTGGACTATGGAGGCAGTGGTTGGTTAAATAAAGATGGATCGAGCGAAACAGGCGGCTCGAGATAGCAACAGGCATGGGACAAAAGGCGTGGCTCCAGATTGCAGCAGGCGGATCGAGTGAAACACATGCAGGGCTCGAGGAGACGGGGTCTGGGGGCGCTAGTGGGGAAGATGGAGCGGTTGCTCGAGGAAAGAGTGTCAGTTGCTCGGCATGCGATCAACATGGAAGGAGCAGGTGGCTCGATACGGTGGAGAAAGATGCAGAAAGATGTTGGGAGATCGTATGCGCGAGCGGTTCGGCCCTGTAGAGCCCGTCGTTGGCAAAGACTAAGTTGCGGCTGATAGAGACGGAGCCTGCTTTGAATGGTGCTGCAGGACTGCAGGAGGCATGCGTCGGCGATGGAAGGAGTGTACGATTTGCTCCTTTCATGCATCTAGCGCAGAAGCAGCTTGTGTCGGCATTTTATGTAGACGACGAGGGCGGGGTGTCGGTTTTGCTGCAGGTGGAAGCATCCCGTGAAAACCAGAGGGCGGAGCTTGCGTCGGCTCCTTCCGATTTCGTCTTTAGTTTCTTCCGGCTGTTGGTGGTGGCGTCCAGTGAAAACCAGAGGGGAAAGGGGGAGGTCCTTTTGGTGGCAGCGGAATGTGGCGGGGAAATGTGGCGTCGGAGGAAGGAAGCCACTGATGCCAAAGTTATTATGGGTCTGGCCCGTAATATCGTTAAGAGTTGTCGGAGGATGGATGGAGGCGGGGATGACAGAGGTGGAAGATACTGTGGAGCCGAAACCGCAGTTGCCTGAGGGAGTGTGCTCGGGACAGATTTACCATAATCTCATCAAGGGGAGGAATAGACTAAACTTCTTGGATATCATTCCACTAGCCCAAGGATTTTAAATAGACTTACAAAGGGCATAAACGTAAATAAATCATAACACATAAACTTACATAAAATACGACATAAATGACAATCAACAATAACACCTAATGAAAGACAATATAATAAACCCCTAAAAAATAAAAACAACATAATAACCAGAGGCACGAAGCCCATAACAAATTCATAAAATAGACTCCAAATATTTAAGATGAGACCAATAATGATGAAGATGATTATACCTTCTTCCCAAATAAGATTATGTTTTACAGGAAAAATATCTTATGCTAAGTTAAAGCGGATCCTTCTGTTCAAAAACTTCAGAAAGGATAGAGATGCAAAAGATGCAAGCAATTGATGTTGCGGAATAATCAAAAGAGCCTTGTCAGACTTTTGATGTAAACTATGCAGTATCTTACAAAATGATGCACCAAAGATCACAAACCTTCCCATGTGGCAATAGCCTTTTCCAAGCCATATACCATTCCAATAGGTGCCCATTCATCCATGTCTTCACCCCAAATGAACGTGTGTGTGTCAATTATGCCGCCGGCCCAAGCAGTTTTAAGAGTTATCAACTCCAAAGGTCCTCTACTACGTCCCAAGCGATCCTTGTACCACCAGCCACCACTTCTCATGATAACTATACATGCAAATGCAGCAAACTTTAAAAAGAAAATATAGACAACAAAGATTACAACCAGAGACAAAGACAAATGTAAGAAATATATAATGGAAACAAAAAAATAATACAATTATGGCACTTATATGATCATCCTTCACAAGAGAATTAAAGAGAGAAGGATTCAACATGGGTTCTCGATCTACCTGTTCATCTTCATGGAGATTCAGAAATAATGGACTATTGGGTAAACCATTTTTCAAATGATTTAAATCAGCTCGACCAAATAAAAACTTCATCAAATCACAACCACTAGTCTCATTGAAATTCTATGTTAACCATCATTTATTTGATGCTTATAAGCTTAATATGCTTCCATAAGAATAATTGCAAACCTAAATTCTTTAGGAAAACTTGTACCATATAAATATGGGTAAACACAATTGAAGTCTAAAACTTGACCAATGTAAACTTAAGTTTCTCATGTTAGACCAATGTCATGAGAAACCAAACTTTTAAATGATAACTACAGTTAAGAAGACCATGGAATTACTACAGTATTCAAGTAGAAAGAAGTCAGCACTTGGACAAAAGTTAACTATTGAAATCTTTGTTTCTTCTGTTTCAAAAATATAACTACAGTTAAGAAGACCTTGGAATTTAGGTTTGCAATCAGAGCCCGATGGCGTGACCTAGCCGTTCCGTCCGATCCCGTCGCCTGTTCCGACTCCCGTCGCCTGATCCTCGGCAACCCTCGCTCGCCCGCCTCCAGCTAACACCGCCGACCCCCCCCCCCCCCCCCTTCCGACTCCTCTCCGCTTCCCCCTTCTCCTCCGTTTTTCCCGACATCCGAACCTGTCGGCTCTGCGCTGGATTAGCCGACGGGATGCCTCTTCCGGCGATCTTCCTGTGGTCCGATTGAGCTGAAACTTTGGAAAAAGTTTCGCTTTCCCCTCCTTATCAACATATTTGATTCTTGGTGGTTTTTAACGGTTGGATGCTCCAGGGTTTCAGATCTACGATTTCTCTCCGTGTTCAACCGATGTTCTTCTTCCTCCGGAAGTTCAGATCTATGATGCTCTAAGTTCCTTCTATTTCATTGGAGCTTTCTTCTTTGTTGGTGCCATGTCAGACGTTGATTCCGGTGCTTCCGGTGCTCCCGGTGATTCCGGTGCTTCCGGTGCCTCCATGACCCCCGCTGGATCTACCCGGGTTGGTTCTGATCATAGTTTTTCTCAACTCACTACGATTCGTCTGGATGACACCAACTACCTATCTTGGTCTCGTTCGATTACTTTGGCCTTAAAGAGTCGGCGTCTCTTTGGCTATGTTAGTGGCGACACTCCGGCGCCTGCTCGCACCTCTGCTACATGGTCTCAATGGGACTCTGAAAACTCTCTGGTCATGTCCTGGCTCACAAACTCCATGCAGGAGCCCATTGCCCGGAATTATCTCTTCCTTGACACTGCTGCAGACATCTGGAAACGTGCTGAATCTACTTACTCCCGCAAAGAGAATGCGGCACAAATCTACCATCTTCGCCGACAGTTGTTCCATCTTCGTCAGAGCGATCGTCCTCCTTCTGCCTACTATTTGGAGTTTACCCAACTCTACCAAGAGTATGACCATTTTGAGTCTCTTGCAATGGTCTGTGATGCTGATGCTCTCTTATTAAGGGCCCGTGAGGATCGCAACCGGGTGTTCGAATTTCTCCAGGGGCTTCATCGTGATTTTGATCAGATTACTGTGCAGATTTTGGGCCGTGTTCCCATTCCTTCCTTACCTGAGGTCTTCAGCATTATTCAGCAGGAGTTCGATCGTCGACAGTCCTGGAACATGACCACCACTCCTGAGGGCTCAGCTTTAGTAGCTCATCCACCCACTTCTGGTAGCAGGGCTTCTCGTGACTTCAAGCCTCGTGCCACGGATAAAGACCATCTCATTTGCGATTATTGTGGCAAGCCCCGTCATACTCGGGATACATGTTTCAGTCTGCACGGCTTCCCTCCTGGATTTTCTACTCGTGGGGGGTCTTCTTCCCGTGGGGGGCGTGGTCGTGGACGCACTCCTGGCCGTTCACATCACTTTGCCCATCTGACAGAGATTCCTGAGAGCAGCTCTCCTGGTCTTATTGGACCTCCTCCTGCACCTATGTCCTCTTTTTCCGCTGATGAGATGCAGACTCTACGACGCTTGATGCAGGGCCTTGTTACTGAGCCGGTTACTGCCTCTTCTTCCTCATCTGCCCTTGCCCATTCAGGTATCCCAGGTGCTCACTCTGCTACTACTAGCCCCTCTCCTCATTGGATTATCGACTCCGGAGCTACTGATCATATGACTGGATCAGCTTCAGGTTTTGTGTCTTATTCCCCTCTCTCTGGCAGAGATAAAGTGAGCATCGCTGATGGATCCTTTTCCTCTATTGCTGGGAAAGGGTCCATACCCTGTTCCTCTCTCACTTTATCTTCTGTTCTCCATGTTCCAAATTTCACCCGCAGTTTACTTTCTGTTAGTCAGCTGACTAATTCTCTTCAATGTTCAGTCACCTTTTTTCCCTCTTATTATGTTTTTCAGGATCTGAAGACGGGGAAGGCGATTGGGTCTGGTAGCTTGCAGGACGGTCTGTATGTGTTTGATCCCTCCAACGGGTCTACCTCTTCACACGCTCTTCATGCCACCCAGTCATCCCAGCTGCTCACCTGGCATCGTCGTCTTGGCCATCCCTCTGTTGCTACAATGCAACGCCTTTTATCTATTTTTCCCTCTAGTTGTTTTAAAATTTTTGTTTGTGATGTATGTGGCGTTGCCAAACATCATCGTCTCCCTGTTAATCATGTTTCTTTACCTAGTACTATTCCTTTTCATATTGTGCATACTGATGTGTGGGGGTCTTGCCCTATTGGATCTCTGTCTGGATGTCATTGGTTTATTTCCTTTATTGATTGTTTTTCTCGCACGACATGGGTTTATCTCATGAAACATAAGGGTGAAGCTTTTTCTATCTTTCAAAGATTCCATAAGATGGTCTCTACTCAGTTCTCTGCATCTATAAAAATTTTACGCAGTGACAATGGTCGAGAGTATATCAACTCTTCCTTTGACCACTATCTTACTACCCATGGCATTATTCATCAAACTTCTTGTGCTCACTCCCCGTCTCAGAATGGGGTTGCCGAGCGAAAGAACCGTCACTTGCTGGATGTTGCTCGGTGCCTTTTGTTCACCATGAATCTCCCTAAGTTCTACTGGGGGGACGCCGTCCTTACAGCGGCCTATCTCATTAACCGTTTGCCCTCTCCTGTCCTCGGAAACCAAACTCCTCTCCACACCTTAGGAGTTTCCCCGACATCCTCTCTTCCTCCTCACATATTTGGGTGTACGTGCTTTGCCCACATTCCCTCTCCTGGAAGGTCTAAACTCGACCCCCGCGCCCTTAAGTGTGTCTTCATTGGTTATTCCCCTACTCAAAAGGGGTATAATGCTATCACCCTCCTACTCGTCGGACCCTTGTCTCCGCTGACGTTACATTTCGTGATTCTACACCGTATTATGCGGACTCACTTCAGGGGGAGCCTGCTGTTGAAGTGAGTCCTCCTACCTTCTCCCTTCCGATCCCTCCTTCATATACTTTATCTTCTAGCGAAACTATCAAACCGGTTGATCCCCCGGTTGATCATCTGATTGATTCTCCTGTTGCTCCTCCCGTTATCTCTTCTCCTCCGTCTATCCGTCCCTTACAGGTATACACCCGAAAGCGTAAAGGTCGTAACACATCGGCTAATCCCATGCTCCCAGACCCTATGCCAACTCTGTCAGAATATCTCTCCCACCATGAAGGTACTCGATTGAACACTCAACATCCTATATCTCAGTATGTTTCTTATGACACTCTGACTCCTTCTTATAGAGTGTTTGTGTCATCCCTTGCATCTGTCCCTATTCCATCTACCTGGCAGGAGGCTCTTGAACATCCTGATTGGAAAAGGGCGATGATTGAAGAATGACAGTTTTGGAGAAAAATAATACTTGGGAGCTAACAACCACATGGGAAGAAAACTGTTGGTTGTAAGTGGGTGTTTGCCGTGAAACAGAATTCCAAAGGTATTGTGGAACGCTTCAAAGCAAGATTAGTAGCGCGGGGGTATACTCAAACTCTTGGCATTGACTATCAAGAAACCTTTGCTCCAGTGGCAAAGATGAATTCTATTCGGGTCCTGCTTTCATGTGCTGCGTGCAAAGGCTGGGATCTCATCCAATTGGATGTTAAAAATGCCTTCCTTCAT
Organism: Dactylorhiza incarnata; assembly: GCA_033032865.1. Lineage (NCBI taxonomy): Eukaryota > Viridiplantae > Streptophyta > Magnoliopsida > Asparagales > Orchidaceae > Dactylorhiza > Dactylorhiza incarnata. Next base: position 3,924,676 of record JAWHQI010000129.1, on the reverse strand, counting down.
GGAAATTTGGAAGAAGAAGTGTATATGTCCCTTCCACCCAGTTTTGTCCCTCAGGGTTCGGATGGGGAAGTTTGCAAATTGAAGAAGGCACTCTACGGTCTGAAGCAATCCCCGAGGGCGTGGTTTGGGCGGTTCCATAGCGCCATGGTCTCCCTGGGATACAGACAAAGTCATGCTGACCATACGTTGTTTATCAAAAAGAGGGCCAACATGTTAACAGCTTTAATCGTCTATGTTGATGACATCATCATTACAGGGGATGATATTGATGAAGTAAAAGCTTTAAAGAAACATTTGGCACAAGAATTTGAAGTAAAAGATCTTGGCAAACTAAAGTATTTTCTGGGGATTGAAGTTGCCAGATCTAAGAACGGTATTTTCATCTCTCAACGAAAGTACATTCTTGACCTCTTAGAACAAACGGGTTTGAGTGGGTGTAGACCTGCTGACACTCCTATGGAGGTTAACCACAACCTTGGAAGAGATGATGGTGATCCTATAGAAGATGTTAAAGGTTATCAAAGACTTGTGGGGAGATTAATCTACTTGTCTCATACTCGACCTGACATTGCATACGTCGTTGGAGTTGTGAGCCAATACATGCATTCCCCGAAGGCCAGACATCTTGATGCAGCCCATCGGATCTTGAGATACTTGAAGACTTCACCTGGAAGAGGAATCCTCTTCACCCCCAATTCTGACCTGAATATCGAAGTTTATACTGATGCAGACTGGGCAGGAAGTGTTGAAGATAGACGATCCACGTCTGGGTATTGCTCATTTATTGGGGGGAATCTTGTCACTTGGAGAAGTAAGAAACAAAATGTTGTCTCCAGGTCTAGTGATGAGGCGGAATTTCGCGCCACGGCACATGGCATTTGTGAAGGACTTTGGCTACGCTCCCTCATGAGTGATCTGGGGTTGAGTGAAACTACTACTATTCGGTTGTACTGCGACAACAAGGCTGCTATTAGTATTGCCAACAATCCTGTTCAGCATGACCGCACAAAACACATTGAGGTGGACAGACATTTCATTAAGGAACACATTGAGAAGAAGATCGTATGTATTCCCTTTGTTCCCTCAGAGGGCCAACTAGCAGACATTCTTACAAAGAGTCTTGGGGCGAACATTCACTATGGTTTGATTGACAAGTTAGGCATGAGAAATATAACATGCCCAACTTGAGGGGGAGTGTTAGAATATATGTTGGTCTGCGTTTATCCTCGTATTTCTCCCCTCCTTATATAAGAGGGGTTGTGGTTTCTTCAATGTCAAGACATATCATTTCTCTTTCTCCTGTTTTAACAGAATTACTACGGTACTCAAGTAGGAAGAAGTCAGCACTTGGACAAAAATCATCTATTGTGACTCCTAGCCTCCTAGGAAGATAATAAGAAGACTCTTGAGGAAGAACTGAGTAAATCTCTATAGGAAAACAAGAGACTTGAATTAGAATCCTTGCAGCCATGCTTAATTGGAATTTACAGTAGATTTATGAGAATTATAATAATGTGACCTTGAGGTCAGGGGTTCGAGTCCTGGAAGCAGCCTCCTGCAAAAATACAGGTAAGGTTTGCCTACATTTCACCCTTGTGGTGGGACCCTTCCCCGGACCCTCGCTGCGTGGGGATGCTTTGTGCACAGGGCTGCCCTTTTTTATAATAATGCGCTTTTACATAATATAAGAATGAGGAGGTATTTATAGAGCCACAACCACGTCTAAGTTTTAATGGTAATTTTGGGGCTTACGAAGAATATTGATTGAAAAAGGTATCCCATAATCTCATAATACTTGGTTCGGAGGATTCAAATAAATCATAGTAGGAAGGAAACACAAAATTGGGTGAACACAAATCTTCATAGAACACTTAAACAAAGGCGCAATCGCAATGTTACCCGTGTAGATAGATGAAATTCTTGTCGTAGGTAATAATGCTAGTGAAACAAAGCGCCTTCAAAAAGAAATTACTCGGGAGTTCAAGATCAAGGAAATTGAGAAGCTGAGGTTACTCTAGAAAGGGATCTTTTTTCCCAAAATAAAATATGAATTAAACTCCTCCAAGAGACAAGGAGTACATAGAGTAAGACACCAAGTACTTTGATTACTCTCAATGAGTGTAGTGACTTGTGAGTCAATTCAGGATGATCACAGAGAAAATTAATGTATGAATTTAATGTTTTAGTAGATCATATCATCTCTCCTCTTCCATAAATGTAAAGATATTTGGAGGTCTGCACAACATTAAAAAAAAAGTGTGTTCTCTAGGAGGCTTGATCTCATCATGTTTATAGTTTCATGTCATTGCATTTTGCTATCAGATAATGGTTCTATATGAGGGCAAATATTCACATAACAATTTAGTATTAGAGCACATTATATTGGTGTCAGAGCTTAATTGTAAAATATGATGTTCATGAAAGTTGAGAACAACGGGTATGATGGCGCATGATTAAGGCTCCGTTTGACGTGGTTTTTTTTTGCTCCGGTGAGTTTGGACAAAAACGCCACCATCATAGAATGCATGTTTGGCAAGACAATGGTTATGACCGCCACCAAGAAAAGAAAACTAGTTTTGAACTTAGGTGAGGTCGGGCATTCACAAACGACAGTTCACAACCACCGCGTTCATGACCGACACCGCCGTGTCAAACGGAGCCCAAGTCTTATAAGAACAAACGTCGGGTTCCAAGTCTGCGGTCTTAGTGCACGTCCTCTCGAATTTCGCTTGCTGTCACTCACCCATCCTCAATATGCCGCACGGCTTTGCCTCCAACTCTCCCAACCTTTCATTTTTGCATGAACCCTAGCACAACCATTTCCAACGTCGTTGCTCTGTGACCATCCGGCCGCAAGCCAATTGTCCATCCAATGTCTATGTCATTCCAGCGTCGGTAGGAGAATTACAAATGGCTTCATTCTTGTGGCACCACTAACATGGTGGGCAAAGAACTTAAGTTCATAACTCTAACCTAACATCTACAAGCAATTTTCATTTTGATATAAGCGATCCATTGAACAAAATGAATTGCAAAACACAAATTACAGTTATAGGAGATAATAAACTCACAGTCATAGTAGCGCTTTTCCAGCTTCTTGTACCCAATCGCCTGCGCAACATCAATTGGCCGGCTAGAAGGGTACGGGCGCTGCCTGAAACCCCACAACCCGAAAAAGAACTGTCGGGTAAAATCCCAGAACTTGTCATCCGATTCCTTCTTCGTCTTGATAGCCTTCCTTGGCATTGGCCGGCCGTCTGGCCCGGGCACATGCGGCAGAGACCTCCAGAGATTGCGGTCCTCCCGTTGGTAGGGATGCTCGTTTTCCTTGAGTTCCAATTCGTTGATCTTATCAGCTATTTCCTCTGCCCGCTTGAGGAACTTGACCACGGGGCTCTCGTTGAACTCCTCCCACCACTCCAAATTCTCCTGAATCTTCTCAGGCGTCAGATTCTCCGGCTTCTCGAAGACGGTGTCCTCCGCGAGGATACGCTCCACTTCGGGAGTGTGCCGGTAGTCCGGCCGGTGCTTGCATTCCCAGTAGAACTGATCGAGCATCTGGGAGTAGACACCGGGCTTCTCCTCCTCAGCGGTATCAGCGTCGGTAGCTCCATTTGTGGAGGAAGAAAGTTTCGGGTGTTGAGGATTCTCTGCTTTCTGGAAAGGAATGCTTCTGCCGCCGATGAAGGCGAAATTGAGAGGTTTATAGGGTTTATGGGGTTGACGGAACCAGTTGTCGCCGATCCAACCGAGGTTGATGGACGCCATGGATAATTGATTTTCGACTGTGAAGGAATGGAGAGAGAGAGAGGGCGAAGCAGCGAGCGGCGAAGAGCAACGACGGGAAATTGCTTTCTGAACCGGGTTTATCCAGTTATTGAATCATAGCGGTACACGTGGACATTGATTGCCGGGGAGGCACTGCTAAAGTTCATGTGAGCTCAGCGGGCGATTTTTGTTTTGGCAATTGTTAACCGCACCCCAGTTTTGGCTATCCGCAATCCTTTTATATGAAGTATTACGCATTTTTTAGGAAATACACCTTATACAAGCATTTTTAGGAAAAGTGTTCAACACTAAAGTTGTAGATATTCTCGAGATCTACAACTTTCGTGTTAAACATTTTTCCTAAAAATGCATGCACAATGCGTATTTCTAAAAATTCGTTATAGTTACACCCATGTTTCAAATCGAGCGGCAATACGTCTTGTGCGTGCATTTTTAGCAAAAGTATTCAACACGAAAGTTGTATATATCGACGATATCTACAACTTTAGTGTTGAATACTTTTCCTAAAAATGCTTGTACGAGGCGTATTTCTAAAAAAATACGTAGTACTTCATATAAATGGGTTGCGGATAGCCAAAACTAGGGTGCGGTTAACAATTGCCTCTTTTTTTTTACCTGACTTCATTTTTAAATTTTGATTTTTTACGAGATCATTTCGATCTCCTAAAAGATCGCGCACAAAAGAGAGGAAGAGAGCGAATTAGGAGATCACAGTGATCTCCTGAAAAGATCGAAATGATCTCCTAAGAAGATCAAAATTATCATCTACCCGAACAAAAATTTTGATCCGGAATTCCGTGCTCACGAGATGGTTGAGCATAAGGGTCCGTTTGGTTGGGTTGTTGCTGATGAAAAGCTGCTGATCAGAAATGAAGTTTTGAAAAAGAGCTGTTTCTGAGAAATGAAGTTTTGTTAGAAAACTGTTTGGGTGAAATGGAGTTTTCAGTGCTTATTGAAATGGAGTTTTATAAATTTTGTTTGGGTCAAATGGAGTTTTTGAAAAAAAAAATTTCGATGCACATCAAATACACAATCTTGATAATAGTTACTATAATAGATAAAAATACCAACAATTCGTCTCACCATCTAAGATCTCGAAGTGTACAACTGTTGCGCTATATTTTCATCAGAGTCAGTGGTAGACATTCTTTGATAAACAAAATACAGGAAATAAATAAGAATACAGTCCAACCACAACCACAATAGCTAACAGTAACAGTCTAACAATACCTAACAGTAACAGTCTAACAGAAACATAGAAATAATAGAAATTTCCAACCATAACATCAGCAATAATAATAATCGTCTAGCAGTCCATGACCCTAAATATGATAAGTCTACTCCCCACCATTGTAGCGGTTATAAATCCACTTTATGTTCATACCCTCGGGTAGGAACATAAATGCCTCTCTATGACCTTTGTCCAACAGAAATGTGATGGCAAAGTCATAGAATTTCTCGTCCGCTACAACGTCGGGGTATCCACTTAACCGCTCTAATGCCTGAGTAATAGTGTAAGGGTTGCTCCTTGGATGCTCCTGAATGCATCGACTGATGGTCTTTGAAGATTCTGCCAGATCTTCTAAGACGGAGCTGGTGGCACTTCTCTTTCCTTTCTTCCTCTTCCGCGCCGATGTGACCTCGGGGGGAGGTGCTGCAACATTATCCTCCTGGATGTCATGCTCCCCACCGGACAACTCTCTCTCGTCGGTAGACTCAGGTGGATTACTCCTTATGCTAGGAATGGTAGCATGACGTCCACAAGCAACTACTGAATCAAACATCCTCCTCAATCGTTCCTCTAACTCGGGGGGGGGGGGGGGGGGGATGCCAGCATATCTGAATTTTTTGGCCGCTGGGACAACCTACAATATTATAAAAAAATTAGGAAGGACAAATAGTTGAACATAAAGTTAAATGATCATTTTTTAATAAATGAATACCTTCAATCTCTCGGTCTACCACTCGTCCGAAGCATCTATAGTCTTTGTAGTCGGATTTCAACCCAAACCAGTGGACTCACGTTTTAGCTCACTCCAAATCTTCCACTCCTTCTTCAAATGATCCCATTTGTTCTTCATTTGAACCTTATCATACTTTTTTCCAGTTTGTAAGTGGAATTTGGTAGTCACATTAACCCAGCCCTCTTTGCTAAAATGGGTTGTTGGTCGGTTACCAAGCTCTATTTCATGAATGCATATGTCGCAAAAAACCAGGACATCATTTGTATCCCATATAGCGGAGACACCACCGTCTTTCGGCTTACCCATCTTAAAAACATAAACATATGTAAACATATAAACATATAAAAAAAATATACATAAACACACTTACACACACATATGCACATATAAACATAAACACACACACACACACACACACACACACATATGCACATATAAACACACACACATATGCACATATAAACACACATACACACACACACATAAACATAAACATAAACACACAAACACACACATAAACACACACAAACATACACACACACACACACACATATATACACATAAACATAAACACACACACATATGTACACATAAACATAAACACACACACACAAACATAAACACACACACATAAACACACACAAACATAAACATAAACACACACACACACACATACACCACACAACACACACATATAAACATATACCACACACACATATAAATACACACATACACACATAAACACACACACATACATAAACATAAACACACACATATAACCACACAACACACAAACATATATCACACACACACACACACAAACATATAAACACACACACACACACACAACCCTAAACATAAACCGGCACACACACATAAACACACACAACACATACACACATACACACATACACACACAACACACATACACACACAACACACACACATACAACACACACACACATTACACACACACACAACACATACACACACATACACATACAAACACATACACATACTACCACACAAACACAAACACACACATACAAACACATTTCAGCACAACACACACACATACACAACCACACATATACACATACTACCACACAAACACAAACACACACATACAAACACAAACACACACATACAAACACATAAACACACACACATACACAACCACACAAACACAAACACAAACACATACACACACATACACATACAAACACATTTCAGAACCAAAAAAATTAACAAAAAAATTATGAGTTATACCTAAAATCCGGCGGAGGAAGATTCCGGAGGAGGAAGCTGGAGCGGGCAAGCACTGGATAGCCGGAGGAGGAGGAAGAAACGGGAGGAGGAAGATTCCGGAGGAGGAAACTGGAAAGGCTTGATTCCGTCGGCGTCGAGAGATACGGACGAGGCTGGCGCGTGAGGAGCGGCGGCGGAATGAGGAGTAGCTCCTGTTGACGATGAGCGGCAGCGTGAGGAGCGGCGGCGGCGAGAAATACCGGCGGAGGAATCGTCGACTGGGAGCGGGCGGAAGGCGATCGGGGGAGAGCAACCCTAGACGGGAGGAAAGCGCGGCTGGACTGGCGAGATGATCTGCGGCTGGCCATAACAAAGAAACGGAGGTTATTAAAAACCTCCGTTTCGATCGATCAGCCGCGCCAAACGATGCTTTTTGCCAAACCTCCATTCCGTTCCAGCCGCACCGTAGCAAATAAGCCGCGCCAAACGCACCCTAAATCTCACCTCAGTTGCAAAAAAAAATATAATCAGGAGAATTAAAATTTGAATAATAAAATTACATAAATAAAGAAAGAATAAACTGAATATTCATATTATGTTCACATTTATATTTGAATTTTTACCTATCAATCATTTTGTTTAATTGCACATCACTTAATAAATCAAGGACGATGTTATTAGCCATCCTAAGATGGCTATTAGCAATCCTGAAAAAAATACTTCGCCTAAATTTATTAGACTGCAAATATCAATGGACTGCGTTTAATGATTATTGGACTGCTTTTAACATTGCCCTAAATCAATAGTACACTAGGCGGAGCTCTAATTTTGAAATTCATGCAATTCTAATTATGTCACATGAAATTCACATGAAATTCATGCAATTCTAATTATGTCATGCTTAGTGATGAAGACACGAGTGAATCCTTTTGTGACTGAATTGGCGGACTTTAACGAAATCTTACTTCAGATGAACTGGGCGTAGGGTATCCTTCACGGCCGCTACCGTGTGCCAAACGCAGCGTAAATCTGTCCAAATTATAGTTATTCGAGGACCCTGGCGAATTCAAAAAAAAAAGTTGAATCCTAAAGATGAATTGTAGCTAATGATCTTGACTATTAGCAGGAATTAATGGGAATTTTAATTGGTATTTAAATGATCATATAGATTTATCAAGCTGTTGATGGCCAATTAGTGAAATCTGTGACAGATATTTCTTGAATTTATTAACTGGTCTTTATACTTCAAATTTGCTAGTGACCTAAACAAATAACTTAAACAATGTGCATTGCGTAAAAAAACATAAAAATTGGACTGTCGATGAGTTTCACTCTAAGACAACCTGTGTGACAAAGAGAACTATATAGGTTAAGGCTCCGTTTGGTACAGTGGCGGCGGTCATGAAGTGGTGGTAAAACTGTCATTCTTGAACGCCCACCTAAGGAGCTTCATCCACTTGAACATAAAAGTGAATGAAGTTTCTTAGGTGCCCGTTCACGAATGACGGTTTTACCACCGTGTTCACGACCGCCATCGTCGTGCCAAACGGAGCCTAAGTTCACATGTGGGCATGGTACAGAATACAAGCGACGGTTGAGATGTAACTGTTGCGATTCAAAACTAAGATCATCCTTCTATGGATCTCGGGTCTAACATTATGCATATAGTTAGTTTCATCATTGAATCACCAGCCTCTCTGACTGACTAATTAGAGTCTTGGTTAAGAACATCTATAGCGGGTATGGTGAGATATAACCTTTATTCCTTTAACACTATTAGTGATGGGAAATGTTATTGGTACCCCATAACTCGATATTCACACCCATTTTCGAATACATTTTCAAGTATTTTTTAACCCAAAAAGCCCAATATTTGTACTCATAACTGGCGCTCTCTTTTCGCTCACTCAATCCATCCCGACGAAGTAATCCTCGCCCGTTTCTGCTCGCAGGCGTCGCGATCTCCAGACCTGCCGCCGACAACGAATCTCCTCCCTACCTTATTCGCGATCTCCAAATCTGCCGTCGGCGTCAAATCGATCTCCTCCCTACTTTTTCTAGAAGAATTCTGATTGCATCGTTTCATCTCTACCCGACAGAAGAACTTTTCCTTCTTTCTCAGGTTCCAAAACTATTCTACTTCTTCGAAAATAGTATCTAATTCAGTCTTCCAGCTACCACGATTCCCTTCGCCCAACTCTGGCGACATATGCCAGTTCTTCCAAGGAAAAATTCATTGACAGTAGCTCTTGAAGCTGCTTCTTCGTCTAGAAAACCTTAACCCGACTCCTTTCCCCTTCTTAAGTGCGTTCTTGGACGATAATGACGGGGCGTGCGTGCGCGGGCTCCGACTGCAGTGGTGGTTCATTCCCCACTCTTACTTTATGGGAGTTAACACTCTCCCCACTAGCTCCACGTCTCCACTCTCAAGATGGGGATGCGGCTAAACGCACCCCCAAATGACTATATAGTACTGGTCGGTGACTCTGATAAGTCAACTTTCTTGCTTTCACATCATGTTTATGGAGTGTGAATACGAGTGTGTGTCGTGGACACCACTAAGATTGAAGATAGTAGATGTATAGTGTTGCATTCACGTAGTAATTGAGAATAATAAAAGAAATATAAAATAGTTTTTAAGAAAATATCTATGTATCAAATATGTATAGGTTGCAAACTAATTATTTTTTTATTTTCCAATTATAGCAAATTAGGGGCTAACTAAAATAAATTAGACACTAAGTTAAGTTAAGCAATTAATATATCTCCACTACATTCACATAATCAAATGCTATGATTTAGGATAAAGATATATCATAAGAAATTTTACTAAGTATGTTATATTTTCAATTAGATTTTGTTTATGTTTGTAATTGTCATTACAACTCTAATTATGATTATTATTTTTGTAGTCCATAAAATTGAAATATTTATATTCAACATTAATTTACTTGATATTTTTAATGCTGAGGGAATCAAGAAATACCGAAAATTTTTATAATTTCATTTTAATTTAGGCATTTTTATCATCTTTTGCAGCATTAAGCGTATAGTATGATTGAGCAAGAATGAGTCAAGAACATTTATATTTTTTTTAAATATACTAAATTTGAAAGATTAAAATAATTTTGAGTTTAACATAATAAAACTAAAAATAAGTATAAATAATATAAATACATTTATATTTCATAGAATAAATATAACTAAAAATCATAGAATATACTGTAAGAGTCGAGAACATTTATATTTTTAATTTATGAAATTTGAAAAAATTAAATATTTTAAATTTCATGATTATAGCTAATTAGAGGGCTATTTAAAACATAATTAGAATCAAATGCTATGATTTAGGATGAAGATGATACATATAATTAAGAAATTTTACTATGTATGGTATATTTCCAATTAAATTTTGTTTATGATCATGATTATTTTTATATATAGTAAAAAAATTGAAATATTTATATTCAACATTAATTTACTTGATATTTTTTACTCTAAAAAATTATGAAATAAAGAAAAGGTTTATACCTTCATTTAATTTAGGCATTTTTTTTCTCCTCTTGCAACATTAAGCATAGTAATAATAAAATCATAGAATATATTGTATGACTCAAGAATATATAATTATAAGAGTCAAGTACATTTCAATATTTTAATTTATGAAATTTGAAAGATTAAGATAATTTTATATTTCATGATTATAGCTAATTAGGGTCTAATGAGAGTATAATTAGACAATAAGTTATGTTAAGTAATATATCTCCATTACACTCACAAATCAAATGTTGTGGTTTATGATGAAGATATATCATAAGAAATTTTACTATGTTATATTCCTAATTAAATTTTGTTTATATTTATAATTGTCATTATAAATCTATTTATGATTATTATTTTTGCAGTCAATAAAATTGAAATATTTATGTTCAACATTAATTAACTTGATATTTTTTTGGCTAAAAAATCAATAAAGATAAAACAACGGTTTATACCTTCATTTTGATTTAGTCATTTTATCACCTCTTTTAACATTTAAGCATAGTAAAATAGAGCATCCATACTAATGTGTGTGAATAAATTTTAAATTTATGATATGTTCTAAAACTAAAAAAATCCTAGAATATACTATAGGAGTCAAGAACATTTATATTTTTAATTTATGAAATTTGAAATATTAAAATAATCTTATATTTTATGATTATTAAATTAAATTTTTTACCTGTATTTATTATATTCGGCTCAATAAATGATGTATCTCATATCAATCATAAAAAAACTGACCTTATATTAATGTTTATCCCAATCTCTTGCATGAAATGTTAGACTTATAATCATACTTCAAAATGTATCATTTTATTGATATGATAGGTTATGATCTGGAATATAATCATATATATGCTATGCTAAAAATGAATATAATTTTTTGATTAATAACAATTTACTTGGCCTTTTGTTGTATAATTATAAAATTTTAGTACAAATTTGATTATAATCCTAGGCTCCTAGCTAGATTAATAGATTTATATTTTTCGACCTAATGTGTAATATAAGCCATGGTGATGTAAAAAAATGAATAAAGAGAAGTTCAAAAAATATTTGAATCATCTGGTCTAGGGATGTCGCAAATTGCAAACCAAATAGCTCGTGAATAATTCAGGAATCGATTCGATTAAGATTCGTATTTTTTGAATTCGAATCCCGGATCCAATCCAAATTCGGATTCGAGTGGTGTTCGAATCTGAAAAGCATTATCTCTACTGACCCTAGCTATCTAAATATTCCCAAACAAACCCAAATTGCATGAACAATGGAGAAATCATCTTTCTTCCTCAACTCGGTCTCTATCCGCGCATTCATTTTATGAATCACGATCCGTGCACACATTGAAGTGCTCAGAAGGTCGTCAAAGTTGCTCTTTCGTTGTCGGGCCCTGCTCAGGAGAACGAAGACATCGACTACTCAAGTTTAAAATTGATCTGCATATAACAATTTGTAAACTCAAATAAAATGGGAAAAAATTGATTTGCTGGTAGACATTTATGGTCTGTCACTACAAGAAAAATTGTAATTAGCAACGAGCTAAATCTCTTGCTAAATAGCCAAATTCCTTTCTAAATTTATTTAGCAAGGAATTTAGAAACAAAAAAAATTCCTACCTAATTTGATCATAGTTAATATTAGCAAATAATTTTTTTCATTTCTATTTAGCAAGTATTATTAGAAAGATATTTTATCCTTGTTAAAATAGCAAGTATTTAAAAAATTGATGCTAATATTTAGTAAATTGTTAAATTAAAATAGAAAAGATTTTAGAGAGTGGAGCTGCTAGGTTTCGAAATCATGGCCTGTAATATTTCACTCATCATACTTATTCATCTACCTAATGTTATCACTGTTATAACTTGCGGTTTCCTTTATATATACAGCTAGTTAATAAATATAATAATAATATATATATATATTCTTTATATAATTTACTAATATAAATATAATGTTTTATAATATATATATAGTTTTTTGTATATGTATAGGGTTTTAGACTCTATATATATAATTATTTCATTACATACATATATATAATATTTCATTACTAAATACTAATCTATCCTAATATATATATATATATATAATTTATAACAATATTTAACGAAATAAATATATTTCTAATTATTTAATTTATGTTGATTATAAATATATATATATTATAATTATGTTTTATGAGAGGGATAAAGAAATAAAAAAGATTTGCAACAAAAATTTATGTTTTTGAGAGTAAGTACAGTTTTTTTTCGCAAATATTTTGCAACAAGAGAATTCGTTACTGTTTTGCAACAAAAAATTCGTTGCTATTTTAGCAACAAAAAAATTCATTGTTATATTTGCAACAAAAGATTTACTTGCTATTTTCGTAGCTAAAACAAAAAATCTTTTTCCTTGCTAAATTAGATGTAAATTAGGATAAAATTATATAGCAATCCTAATTTTTTTGTTAAATAGAGTTTTTCTTGTAGTGCGAATAACAATTGCATATATATATATTATATATAAAAGAAACAATATTAATCGTTCTACATAGACAAACATTATTTTAGATCAAATAACCTACATTGAAGGTAGCATAACATTTCTCATAAATAATTTTAATAAAATGATCTCAAAATATTTCTAACAGCCCAATATGCTTTCCAAACCGCTATATGTTGCAACCATCTCCCCATTCGCAAATGTACCGTGCGCGCCAATTTTGGCTCGACCCGATCGGATACTGCGGATACTGCGATGAATACGGCAAGCCGTCCCCTGATCTATAGATGATCCTCTGAACAGGCGGCGCCATCTCCAACCCGGGCAGCGGCAGCGGCGGCGGAGGCGGCGGCTCCGGTTTGTTGGCACTATTTTTACACAAGAGCAGGGCGACCACACAAGCTATGACAAAAACGGTGATTGCGATGATGATCAGGACCGTAGGTGTGAAGAAGCCGTGGCTTTTGACGTCCGAGACATCCGTCGGCTGGTAGAAATCGTAGTCCGGCGGCGGCGGCGGCGGCGACTGAGGAAACGACATGTTTTTCCTTCTGCCCGTGTAGAAACAAATAAACAATAGTAGACGACTAGACGGACCTATTTATGCCCATAAAAAATAACAGAAAAGTAAAAAAACAATTTATACGTGATGAAAAATCTCTCTCATAAATTCATAATGAAGAAATATTTCTACAATAATAATGGAAATAATTATATGGTAACTATAGAGATGAAATTTGAAATTTGAAATTTAATTTCGGGTGGTGGGAGAACATTAATAAAGTCCCTCTCAAATTAAAGAAGTAATAAACTTCTATTAATGGAAACAAATCTATTTTAATTTTATTTTCTGTTAAAAATATAATAGGAATTATAAACTTTCCAATGTTTCCATCCTCCGAATACGGGCCCACGAGCTTGTTGGATTTTAGAAACATTTTATTTTGATTTATTAATATATATATATTAAAGATTTCTCTTTAGACGGTATAATTTTAGTCAGATTTTAGGCTAATAATTATGTAAAAAATGACTCATTCTGAATGTGAGATTTTAATCGGATTTTTTCATCTAACACGCGTGCTAATGCAGCGGGAATCCTACAATGAGAATAATATCGCGCATGAAAAAAGATCGAATGTCGAGCGCACCAACAGTTTTTTCGTATTTTCGACGGTATTGTCGTAATTCTATTTAATTTTGTATGAATAGACTTAAACATTATATATAAAAAAGTTTCTCAATTTATTAAAGGAAGTTGGAGATGCAAATAATTAACCTTATGTACGTAAAAAAAATTCATATCATTCAAGAATTATTTAATTACTATTATTATTGTCGAAAATAATTATAAATTTGTCCATAAATTTTGGGTAATTATTGAAGTCTATCTCTAAATTTTTTAAAAACATTAGAATTGTGGTGAGTTTGGCGCGACCGTTTTTGCTCTTGCGATTTTGGACAAAAAAAAGTTACGTCATATAATATGTGCTTGCATGACAATGATTATGATTGCACGCCATATAATATGTGCTTGCATGACAAAAAACGTCACGCCAAAAAAAAAACTAATTTTAAACATAAAAGTGGACGGAGTTTCTTAGGTGAAATTGGGAGTTCAAGAATGACGGTTCATAACCGTCGCGTTCACGACTGCCACCACCGTGCCAAACATACACTTAGGCAATTAATGTTTGGCGCGAAGTTTTTGCTCCGGTGAGTTTGGACAAAAAAGTCACCATCATAGAATGTATGTTTGCAAGACAACGATTACGACGGCTACCAAGAAAATAAAATTAGTTTCGAACATAAAAGTGGATGAAGTTCCCCAGGTGACGTGAACACCCCGTTCATATTCGTTATATTGTATGGGTCCAGCCGGGGATCCTCACATCATATAACTTCAACAAGTGGCGCATTATAAAAAGATAACCAGCAACACGTACATCCCAGAGTAAATGTAAGTACAACGAAAACTAATTTCAAACCAACTAAAGCTAAATCAAAGTATATAATCTCAGAGCATATTGTCACTTTTACAAATGTTAACAAGCATATAATCCTTTACAAGTTCTTACAATACTTTGGGCAAGCAAACACGCACATTAATTTATACAAGTAACAAGAGACAAAAGCATCAAGCTTAATTCTTTTTGGCAGCAAAGATTTTCAAGCATGCGCATAACCCTGCAACCAACACGAATAAGTGGAAAAAAATGGATCAGCTAGCCAGAGTTGACCACAAACTGTGAAACGAGTTACTTTCTCCCTAGGTATCCTAGCGGAGCCCAGAGAGCTAAAGCTCTACATGTCCATCATATCACAATAACTATAAAGGAAAATAGTAAACAAAATAACATGGTGAAGTACTGTCACAAACATTACACACGTTTTGCTATGTTGAGCAGTAAAGTAACGAAACATATTATGCAACCACAAGCTAGCATAGGTATGCCCTATACATGCACATCTAATCCTAGTAGCATTCTACCATGTCCTATGCTACCATTGCATTGAATGCTCAACAAATTCGCAATTGGGCAAGCACCAAAACCCACTTAACAGAGTTCCTTAAATTGACTTCTTTTACTCCAAATTGGGTCCTTCAACCCACGCCCATATCCAACATATACAACAAATGGGTGCACTCATGACACCACACCACAACATAGGGAACAAGCAAATTAATGCACCAATGATACCCAGCCAGGGTATAACAAATAAAAGAGAGGAACACTCCACTCTTAGCACACTATCATATCATCAACACATTTAAATCATTCATGCCAAACAAGAACAAGTGTGATGACAATAAACTTCTATATACCCTAGGGATGTTTTTCTTGACAATAAAGGTAAAAGGAACAGACCCTATGAAAACACTGAATTTCAATTCTGACAAAGCTTTCAAATTTGCTAGATCATAGATTTTTCCCCATATCTCTACTCCAATATTATGACTGCCAAATTGTTTAATAATCAGCTTTTGATGGAAATTAAGACTTTATACGTGTGCAACTTAATTGAGAGATTTGTATGAGCGGGAAGCTCTTATTCTATTTGACTTCTTGTAGTTTTTGTTATCTTCGGCAATTGTAAAAAATTGCGAGCATTGGGGTTTGATCATTGAGCCTTATTTTTTCCCAGCTTTAACGACTTTCAATTAATGAAATTCAAGACCTTAGAGCTTTTGTCTCCGTTTAGCACGATTTATTTTCTCCGGTGAGTTATAGTTTTGACCATAAAAGTGGATGAAGTTTCTTAGGTGAGATCGGGCGTTCACAAACGATGGTTCATAACCACCACGTTCACGACAGCTACCGCCGCGCCAAATGGAGCCTTTATCTTCATTGAGGCTTATCTCTCTAGATCTGATTCTCACACCGCCTTTAATTATATTCATGACTTCAATGTCTTCAACTTCGTCTTCCAGCTCAGCTCACTAATTTAAACTTAGGAGTCCTTTCGGCAGTTAAAAGCTTCATCGTAACATGCTTACCCTTTACATGTATGGATTATGTCTCTTTCTTCAAATGAAGCACGTCTCTCCAGTGGACTCTTAGATGTGACTGCTTTCATCAATTTTTCTTTTTTGCATAGATTAAATGCAAGTTTTATCGTACTGCAATTAGACCAACTACTATATATGCTCTATGGTTCTGAGTGCTGGGCACTGAATTGTGTACATGAGCAAAAAAGGGGAGTTGCAGAAATGAGGATGCTTAGGTGGAGGTGTGGACACACGAGACTAGATAAAATTAGGAATGAATGTACCAGGGATAACACAGGAGTGACACCAATTATAGAGAAGATGCGAGAAGCTCGACTAAGATGGTTCAGACATGTACAAATTAAGGAGACCATTAATTAGAGGCACTTGTTAGGCGTTGTAAGAGTTTAGTTACTAGGCATGTTAAACGGGAGAGGGGTAGACCAATAAAGGCAAACTTTGAATGAAACTATAAGGAAAGACATGATGTACGTACTTGGGCATTAGTGAGATTATGACTAAAGATAGGGCACAATGACGACAAAGGATCCATATAGCCGACCCTACAATAGTGGGATAAAGGTTTGAGTGTTGTTGTTGTATAGGTTAAAATCTACTTCCATTTAGATTTGTTGCAATCGATAAGATCTTATTGATCCTTCTAATAACTCAAGCTTGCCAGAAAAACTAGCTTTTGATAAATAAAATTAGATTTTTTATGCTTTTCATTTCCTTCTAATTACTTTTTTACAACGAACAATTAGTCATTTATTAAATACATTTTGATATCGGATCCTTTAAAAACGTCGCGTTAAAGCAGATTTTTCATAATGCCCTTTTAACAAATTTTTCATAATGCCCTAGCCGATTACGCGTACGCATTTCCCTTCACAATATTGATCGATGTTAAATGCAGACCAATTTTGGCTATATGCAGGCCACACTTTTTTTAAAAAAGAGCGATGTTAAATGCAGGCCAATTTTAGCTATATGCAGGCCACAGTTTTTAAAAAAAATCATTTTTCCTTTTAAAACTCCAGAACAAATGATTTGAGTAGTTTAATACTTCATGTATTATGTGTTTTTTCCTTTCATGCAACCGTGTCCCCAAGGAGTTTACTTGTTTGTCTGAGTCCGGTGTGTTTTTAAATTACAACTGGCCTAAAGCTATTCATGGGTATTTGCTACGGCGATGGCGATGGCGGCGACGTCGTCGGCGATGGCGGCGATGGCGGCGATGGCTATAGTACTTCGGGTAGTTACGTCGCTAGTGGGGGTTCTTTGGATAACCGCACCCCCATGAATGGGATGCGGTTAGCGCCTTTAGGGATACTCCATCAATAGCTCTCTCAGATTTACTGACGAAACAATGACATTCAACGTAACCTCGCACGCATGATATTTTACTTATTTTATGAATGCTATTTTGTTTGGTAATTTATTTAGGAAAATATTAATTTGATTTTTGAATATGATATGTAAATATGATTTTTGAATATGATATGTAAATATGATTTTTGAATATGATATGCATGAATAATTTTTTGGCCTGCATATATCCGCGGCCTGCATATAGCCAAAACAGGCCTGCATTTAACATCGCTCTAAATTTTTAATGAATATATTAAAATTTATTATTCTACATATTATCATTATTTTGAATACTTTAATATTTTATGGGCGTTGTTAAAAGCAAATTAGAATTGGCTATTGGCAAACCAATTTCTATGAGTTATTACACGCCTTTTGAAAATACATTTTGTACCTGCATTTTTAGGAAAAGTGTTCAACACGAAAATTGTATATCTCGTCGAGATCTACAACTTTCATGTTGAGCACTTTTCCTAAAAATACACCCACAAGAAAATACGCATTGTAATGAGAAAATACGCCTTGTAACAAGAAAATACGCCTTGTAACAAGAAAATAACAAAAAAATACGCCTTGTACATGCATTTTTAGGAAAAATGTTCAACACGAAAGTTGTAGATATCGACGAGATCTACAATTTTCGTGTTGAACACTTTTCCTAAAAATGCATGTACAAAGCGTATTTTCAAAAGGAATGTATTAACTCATAAAAATTGGTTTGCCAATAGCCAATTCTGATTTGCCTTTAACAACGCCCTATTTTATATATACCTATTTCTGAACCCCGGTTGAATTGATCGAACCGATTAGACCTTGAATATTTCATCATCCGATTCAATGTCCGATCCGATTCTCACAACCTAACAAATATCAAGAGCTTGGCCATATAAAAGAAATGTAAAAATATGAATGTTTATATATAATAATTGGATGATCCAATATCCGAATTCAATAGAAGTAATTAACGCATGCAGAATAAGGTGGGGGAAGAACCGTTACAAAATCTGACTGTATTTACTAAAAAAAAAAGAAAAAGAAAATACTGTACTTTGAATTTTGTGAACCATTCGATCGAAAATCGGACGGCACACGGTTCAAAGTTAAAACCTATCGGATATAACCTAAGCCCTTCAGTTCACATTCCAAAGCATAGCACCGTGACTCCGCCGCCAATGCCTGGGCAGACGGTTCGCCTTCTTCTTCATCTTCGCCGGGCCTCCGAAGATCAGGAACCTCCCCAGTCCTCGCCGACGGAGCCGCCGCAGTGAGTGAGCCGCTGGTTCTGCAGCAAAGCCTGGCGACGACGCAAGAGATGACTGCAAGAACGACGATTACGGCGAAGATTACGACCGCAGGTTCCATCATGCCGCGGTCGTTGTCGCCGGAGACATACGACAGGTGGTACACCACCTCCGGCGGCGGCGATGGTTGCAGCGGGGGCCGAGAGAGCAGGTAACAAGAAAACAAGATCGATGATTGGCTGGTCGATCTATAAATTTGCAAATAACGGGACCGAAAATTAAGGTAAAAATATTGAAGAAAATATTTCTGATAATGGAAGAATATTTCCGACAGCATTAAATAGAAATTATTGAAGAGAGAGAGAGAGAGGAGAGAGAGAGAGAGAGAGAGAGAGGAATTGAAGAGTTGAATTTGGTAGTTGTATGTAAGCTATTCAACGGTAAAGATTATTTGCCCAAATAAAGGTGTAATATGATGATCTTGAAATACGGCGCAAAAAGTCGTGCTCGTGAAAAGCGGCGGTGTGATAGCGCATCCTGCACGGTGATCTTTGTTATGTTACACGCCTGAACAATTTTCTCCTTCATTTGAGTACAAATAAATAGCATATATTTCACGGCCCAGATTAATTGTTTGAATAAAATATATGTTCGGAATTGAAGTCATGGATTCCTTACGAGTGGCATTGAGCCATTGACTATAAAAAACAATTAATTATAAGGAGTGTTGCGGGTCGCGCACGGCTCTTCCGCGGTCCGGTCTAAATCGACCGCCTTAGCTCGAGGGTCGAGCCGGCGCGTGCAAACAGTCAAAGTGGACGGCAATGAACAAGGAGACTTTTACCGTGGAAAACCCCAAGGTGGGATGAAAAACCACGTTGTCGGAGTTGTGCCGACTAAACTTCACTATTTTGCTGGAGGTTACAACCTTTAATGAGACAGAGGGCGACAGGCCGCGCCTCTTTACAAACTTGGATGAAAGAGATGATCGGAGGGTGACAGGCCACCTCTCGCGATGCTTAACAGCTTGTGAAGATTCTCTAAGTCCTGGACGCCTCAACTTCTGAGATCGACTCCTCTAGGATCGAGGCCTTGCTTACGCTCTAAGCTTTGCCTTGGGCGGGAGTCTCGAGGTGCACCGGGAGAGAGCGAGCCTTCGGGAAGAGTGCCCACGTTGAGGGTGTGCACGCTGGAGCGGAGTGCGGGCAGTGTTCACTTCTCCTGAACGAGCGGCGTTCCCTTCCGCGGAACGGAGGAGGTACGTAGGAGGATTTCCTGGTGGCAGAGTTCCTGTAGAGAGAGAGAGATTTCCCAAGAGAGAGAGAGTCCGCTCAAAATGAAGACCCCTGGGGTCCTATTTATAGGATTCCAGGGTAGTTATGGTGGTTATGGTGTGCGGATAACGCCTTCTATTTAAATAATAATAATAATAATAATAATTAAATAAATAGGAAAATAGAAAGATCGGACGGTCTACATGCGTCCCTTCCATGATCGGGCGGTTTGGTAACCGCCGGGTGGTTATCTCGCCGGGGCGGCGATGCCGGCCACCGCCGGACTCCCAAGAATGGGCGGCGGTGGCGGCGACCTTCTTCCTCACGGGGAAGAAGGACCGATCGCCGCTCTCCTCCCTCGAAGAGGGAGGGGCGGCCGTCCTCCTCCCTCGAAGAGGGAGGGGCGGCCGGCCGGGCCGACCCCCTCCAAGAGGGGGCGGCCGGCCTCCTCCCTCGAAGAGGGAGGGGCGGCCGGCCGGGCCGACCCCCTCCGCGGAGGGGGCGGCCGGCCTCCTCCCTCGAAGAGGGAGGGGCGGCCGGCGGCCGCCTCCCTCGAAGAGGGAGGGGCGGCCGGCCGGGCCGACCCCCTCCAAAGAGGGGGCGGCCGGCCTCCTCCCTCGAAGAGGGAGGGGCGGCCGGCCGGGCCGACCCTCTCCAAGGAGGAGGCGGCCGGCCTCCTCCCTCGAAGAGGGAGGGGCGGCCGGCCGGGCCGACCCCCTCCGCGGAGGGGGCGGCCGGCCTCCTCCCTCGAAGGGGGAGGGGCGGCCGGCCGGGCCGACCCCCTCCGCGGAGGGGGCGGCCGGCCTCCTCCCTCGAAGGGGGAGGGGCGGCCGGCTGCCGGCCCCCTCTCGAGAGAGAGGAGGCGGCGGTTAGCCCTGATTGAGCTCGGTGGTTGGCTCTTCGGGAGCGATTACACGTAGTGGGTGGTTACGCCGAGCGGCGGTTACGCCAAGTGGGCGGTTACGCCAAGTGGCGGTTACGCCGAGCAGCGGTTATGCCGGACGGTGGTTATGCGAGGTGGGGTTGACTGTTTGACCGCCACGTTGGAGATGGTGGGGAAACGGTTTGACCGGCCATGATGGAGAGGGTGGAGTTAGTGGGGGTTTGAAAACCGTCCACTAACCACCCTAAACCGGGCTATAAATACGAGTACGCATCAAGGAGAAAATTTTTTTTCCTTCTTTGAATATACGAACAACTTAAATATTTTGGTGTCATAATATATAATAATTTTATTATTTTTAGGAATGAATTAGATAAAATTAGATAAAATTGAAATAGGATGAGGGAACAAGATCAAATTTTACTAAATAAATCAACAAACGCCAAAATACAGCTTTTTGAGTTGAAATTATTTGAAAATAGCTTATAAGCAGCTTTTTGAAAATCGATGGACCTTTTTTCACTCCAATAAGTGATTTTTCGCCCCGAAGCGATTTTTTCGCTTGGACGCGATTTTTCGCCCGGGCGCGTTATTTTCGCCCGGACGCGTATTTTTTCGTCCGGACGCGTATTTTTCGTCCGGACCCGTATTTTTCGTCCGGACGCGTATTTTTCGCCCGAGCGTGATATTTTCGCCCGGGGCGATTATTTCACGCGGACGTGTTTTTTTCGCCCTGACGCAATATTTTTCCCCCGGACGCGATATTTTCACCCGGCCGCGCCTTTTTCGTCCGGGAGTTCAAATTTTATTATTATCGCCTTTTTCGGCCCAGATTAATTGCTGAAAATTTTACTAAATAATTTTATTAGATAAAATTAGGGATGAATTAATTACCGTTAATATTTAATATCAAAACTAACACAAAAACAACTTTAAGAGAGCTGGTAGCATAAGATTCACATTCAAATAATGAAAAAAATTTGGTAAGGGCTCGCACTATGCCATCCTGCGAGAATAAATAGGTCTTTTACGCCTGGGGCCCACGCATTCGCCCTTTCGAAATCACAAATTTCCCCCCCTACGGCGAAACGCGAAACCCCTCCCGATCTCTTCTCAAACCCCTGTCGATCTTGTTAATCCCTTCCAGATCCTGGAGAAATCCCTCCCGATCTTCTTCTACGCGACGTTCACCGCGGAAGTTAGTGGCGAACCTCCGATTTACCGTTCTTAAACCCTCGTTCCCACAGGTATGAATTTTACCGCATTTCTTCTTCTCGTCTTTTAGGCCCTGAAAAGGTATGTTACTGCAGTTATTGTTGTGGAGCCATTGCCGTGTAGTCATGGAGTATGTTACCACAGCCGTTTGAACCCTATGTTATAGTGTTGAACTGTTAATAGGATGAGATCAGTGGTTTTTTAGTGTTACGGTCCTTTTACAGTTGTATTGTTAGTTGCTATTTACAGTCCTTTTACATCCGTTTTGTACCGACCTTCTTCTTCTCGTCTTTTAGTCCCTAAAAATGGTATGTTACTGCACTCATGGAGTATGTTACTGCAGTTAATGTTGTGGAGCCATGGTCATGTAGTCTGGTAGTATGTTACCACAGCCGTTTGCACCCTATGGATGTCATTTTATGGATGTATTGTTGTTGTGTTATAGTGTTGAACTGTTAATAGGTTGAGAGCTGTGTTTTCTTTAGTGTTACGGTCCTTTTACAGTTGTATTATTAGATGTTATTGACAGTTCTTTTACAGTCATTTTTACCGATATTTTACAGTCCTTTTACAGTTGTATTTTACCACTTCCCTCTTAAAGTTCTATTCTATTGTAATGTCTCTTATTTTACAGTCATTTTAGTGCTTTATTAGTCAATGTACTTATCTATTGTTGTTGTGTTATAGTGTTGAACTATTAATAGGTTGAGCGCTGGATTTTCTTAGTTTTACAGTCCTATTACAGCTGTAATGTTAGCTGCTATTTATAGTCCTTTTACAGTCTTTTATTTTACAGTCATTTTACTTCTTTATTACTACTCTTTACAGACCTGAGGAATGACTGGGAGCCAATATCTTAGTTCCCGGTGTGCTGTGTCCACCTTCAAATCCAATGCCGCCCGTTGTTGGATGTCCTAACAGCCGAGTCAAAGTCTGTACTTGCCGATGCTAAAGTGCTACCTTTTTTCCAAATGTCAAGTCTCCCCCAAAATATTCCGTTATTATATTTTCTTGTGCGATGCTACAATAGAGATAAGCAAGCATTCTTAATAGGAAATTATTACCTACAGTTGACAGTGAATGAGGTGGCGATGATATTGGGGCTACCTAACAAAGGTCGTGTTCTGAAGTTCTTTAGACTACCGTTGTTGGACCTAACTCACAAGAACATAACTGATGAACTACAAAGGCTTGCCGTTGAGGAGTTTTCTCCTACATTAGAGAGTAGGAGAATTGATGCATTAGTTAAATATCTTGTAGTTAGTTTTCTTTTTCCTTTGAAGGGTCTAAAGACTCCGGCCTCTCTTAACAAGGTCTCCAAGCTGAGTGTTTTTACAGAGTACAACTGGCCAAAGGCCGTCCACAAATTTTTACATTTGCAGTTGGTTGATCTAAGTAGAATGAGTGTTTTAAGAGAAGCAAGTGCCAATTTGGGGTACTTCGAAGGTTGCACAATGATGTTATTGGTAAAAGTTCAAATTTTAAATAACCTTATTTCAGAGTTATATGCCTAAATATTTCTTATGTGTAGGTGTGGTTCTACGAGCATACAAAGGTTCAGTTAGCTGTTGATGAGGCTGCAAGACCTAGAATTTTTCGTTGGTCTCCGAAGGTCAGTTATAGTGCAAAGTATTGCATCACCTTGCAAGGAAAGCTTAGGATAACATCACAAGTAAGTTCAATAATTATATGGTAAAATTCATTTTGTTTTAACAAAGTTAATCGCCAAAATTGTGTGTTTTGTGTTTTAAGGTGTATACCAAATTCCAGAAGATTGGAGGGTGTGAGAGGGCACTACTCGGGCCAGAGGAAGAAGATTCGAATTTTGAGGGAAGAAGAGGTAGTGAAGATTTGGAAGAGAAAGAGAAGATAAAGGTGAAAAAAAGTGAGAAGGTTAAGTTGAGAAAGTTGAGGAGGGAATATGGGAAGGGAAAGAGGATGTTGGAAGCAGACAAGTGTGAATATGTGAAGTCAGATGAAGGGTGGAGAGGGATGGAGAGTCGGCTCAGGGGATTTATTAAGGATCAAGTGACGTGTCAGGTTGACTCCCTAAGAAAGGATATTATGACAAATTTAGAATCAATTAGAATGTCAATTGAGATAGGGTTTAAATCTTTGCAAGGCCAACACCCTTCTTGGTCCACTCCCTTTTCACCCCTTGAAACTTGTGTTCCACAAACTCACTCCACCCAAAGTAAAACAGAAGTTGAGTACAAAGTATTGCCGCAGAAAAGTCCGTCGAAGGTGTCAGGGTTCGAGAGTGAAGAAAAGCTTAATAGTTTAATTAGGAATGTAAAGAAAAGAGAAGGTCGCAAGAAGAAGACATTAGGTACCCTTGCCAAGAAAATCAAGGACTACCCAGGCAAAATCTTGATAACTGAACGGCTACGTGAAGTCATAGAATTTGTTCTCACTAATTTTTTTGACAGGTAGTTATGTTATGGTGTGTGGTGACTTTAATTTTGTTGATGTTTATTTGCTCTCACTAACTTTTTATAATGTTGAAATTACAGTAATAGTACTATTTTCTAAAGTGGGAACATTTTATTAACTAGACGATTAGTCGATGAGCTATTGACTGATGGATGGCTAGAGGATACGCATTTGAATGCTTATGCACTCGTTCTTTGCGCAAATAGGAAGCGGGCATTGTCAAAAATGAAGACATTTTTATACGTGACTCCGGACTACGCTGTAAGCACTTTTTGCACACTTTAAACAATTTATTCGTAATGATTTAAACCCCGTTTACCTAATCAAATGCAGAACTGTAAGAGATGCAATTTTAAAAACTCCAAAACTCTTGTTAGTCATATAACAGCCGCAAGCATTCAGTCGTCGGAGATAATATTAATGCCATGTCACTTCCAGTGTCACTGGGCTTTGCTTGTATGTCATATCAGAGAGGGTCGGTTGGAGTACTACGACTCTCTCCTGACTAGCCGACATCGTGCAGCATTGCCCGCATTGGTATGTACGTTTGCATTGAGTTGTATTTTAAAATTTATCAAGATATAATGTTGTGCTACTCTAATATGTTGTTGTTGTTATTTCGTTCTTGTAGGTATCAACATTATATGAGGATATTAGTGATGCAATGCCACCTGATTTCCTTAGCTGGCCAATAACGGACGCCCCAGGTTTACCAATGCAGGAGAATGGGAATGACTGTGGTGTTTTCGTAATCAAGTTCATGTAGACTGTTGTATCTACAAATACAATCTCTTGGGATCGTTTCCAGAGGTGGCAGGATGAAATGCCGAAATTTAGGGCTGAAATTGCAGCTGCAATCTTTAAAACATTATCTCCGTTAATTTATGCTAACTTTTCTTAAGACTTTTGTAAGCTAATGGATGATATTTCTTAAGACTTTTGTTAACTAATGGATGATTAGTAACATATGTTTTTAGTAAACCTTTATGCAGAACTGAAATAACAGATATGTTTATAATGGTGTTCGATTTACCTACACCACTGCTCAAGGTTTAAATACATCCGGTATACCAGAAAAACAAAATGACATATCCAGGCCGAAATCTTCTGGAAAAAATAAGGTGGATGGATTGTCTGTTTGAGTAGAAGGTTGCTCGTTACTGAACCCATCAACGAAGTTAAGTTCATTTGTTACAGACGTTGATTCCTTTGTGTAGTCATCAACGAACTTGAACTCCTTCACCTTCGGAGATTTGTCAACAAAAATATGTGTCTTTACTTTTCTCTTCGCATCTGTTCTCTTCCCTGCTTACAATTGGATAGTGAATTTGGCAAGTTTAGACAAAACTAACATAATTGGATAGTAAATGCATAAACAAAAGCTTACCTGGTTTTTTGGTTGCTTTCTCCCAATGGTCCTTCATGCGCGCACTAGGAGCACCTTTCGGCCTCTTCACCGCCGGATCCTTAACACATTTGGAATTCGTGTCGTTCTCCTCCAAGAACCCCTTCTTCTGCATCTCGTCGCAGTCCACCATATTATTGGTTGTCTTGGACAAATCCTTCATGACGCTTATAACATGTTCCTTTGCAATTTTGCAATTTTCAATCCGGATAGCTAAATCGTAGCTAAAACGCATCAATTGGTTTCTAAATATCATTTTTGAATCGTGTTCGGTCATGGTAGGGGTATTGGGTAGGTAAATGTCAATCTTCGCATCACAGGTGAATCTTTTAATTATATATTTTGGGTTGATCTGCCTTACATTTCGAATATTGTATATTCTCATGATATGCTGACATAATATACCTTTAGTCTCAAAACCCCGGCACGAACATTCTGCATCCATGGCTGCACTGTTAAAGCTAACAAACCATCTTTTTTCTTCTTCATCCCTTAAAGCCGTCACGTATACTATGTGGTGGTCATCATATCTCGTTTCATCTACGATACTCACTTCAACAACCCCTTCCATAAAGGTTTTCTCAAATAATGAATAAATCTTGCGTGTGTACAGCTTCGACAAATGTTTTAATAGATAACAATTTCTGAACCGCACGATGACAGCACACTGCTTGCATTTAAAGTCCTCCTCATGCTCGTTTCTACGCCACGATAATACAAGCTTCTCCAAGCCGATAAAACACTCAACTAGTGTACTCGTAGTCTTCGAACTCCCATGCAAACAAATGTTAGCTGATTCGCTTCTTTGCGTTGACAAAATGCCGAGGTCCAAGATATCTTTGTTGAAGGCAGTAGACCACTTCTTCTTGACCGTATATAAATCAGCCAACCATTTGTTAGCCTGCAAATTTCCTCTACTCACCATCTCACTCCAACATCTTTCGAACTCTTCTTCGCCATCACACTTACTCATGCACTGATAAAAATAAGACCGAACAATTTTGTCTTGGTTGAAGCATGGGACTTTTGAGGGTGCTTTCTTCGAGATGTGCCATTGACAAAGACGGTGGCGACTGGTAGTGAATACCCTTTGAAGAGCTACGACCATGGCTTGATCTTGGTCAGTGAAAATAGAAATTGGTTGCTTCCCACCAACGAATTTTAAAAACGTCTCGAACACCCAGCAAAATGATTCTATGGTTTCATCAGCTATGAAAGCACCTCCAACAAAAATATTCTGCCAATGATTGTTCACGGCAATGAAAGGCGCACATGCAAGATTGTATTTATTAAGTCTATACGTCGTGTCAAATATAAGGACATCGCCGAAGCAGTCGTAATCTATCTTGCTATGTCCATCCATCCAGAAGAAACTAGTCAACCTATTCAATTCATCAGTTTGTACCTCATACGAGAACATATTGTCTTCCAATTGTTTGCGTTTCAGTATCTTCTGCAAGCTTGATGCGTCGCCGCTTTCTATTAACGCTTTTCTTTCTCGTTGAACAAAGTTGAAGGCATCAAACTTACTGAATCCAATATTTTCAACACCACTAGCTTCTTCAGATAGAAAATTATATGCATCCACCGCTTTAATTCTGGCTCCGGTCATATTCTTCATTAAGTTACCTTGCATTTCAGATATGCTTCGATTAGACCTCAATAAATGCTTCTCACTGTCGGTTGCTAGTGGATGGTTATGCTCTTCGACGAACTTCGTTACTGCCCAATTCTTGTCATCTTTATCAGTGTGAAACACAATGCAAGCAAGGCATCCAGTGCGCGTTTCTAATTTGCGATACTTTTTGGGGGAAGGCCTTGATGTCTTAACACCCGCTTTTGCGCAGGTATATTCTCGCATTTTAATAATTCTTGTATGAGTCCAGTATGTCAGATGTTGTTTACGAACACTAAATTATGTTGTGTGGGCATAATTACAATACATTGCCCAGGACTCATCCTCCGAGTGCACAATGGGGAATACAACAGGGTCCTTCTAGGCCTGTTGTTAAATGAGGTAAGACAAGTGGAATTAGAG
This sequence comes from Dactylorhiza incarnata, assembly GCA_033032865.1. Taxonomy (NCBI): domain Eukaryota; kingdom Viridiplantae; phylum Streptophyta; class Magnoliopsida; order Asparagales; family Orchidaceae; genus Dactylorhiza; species Dactylorhiza incarnata. The sequence goes on along the minus strand of JAWHQI010000129.1, from coordinate 3,896,298 downwards.
AACAAGATACAACTGGAATTTCAGGAAATATTACAGTCGTAATATATTATGAAAATACGACTGTAATGAAGTAGAATAATTACAGTTGGATATTAATAATAATTTCCAGTCGGATTTACTTACAATAACAACATTTTCATCAACTTTCTCGGACGACATCGATAGTCGTTGTTAATCTTCGAGGAGATGGTAGCTACCGAGGGGACAAGGTCAGATGGGTAAGTAAAAACTGTGGATAAAAGTGTAAATAAACACAAGATTCTACCGTAGGATGGAGAAAGCTGGGAAGGAGATCTAGGAGCTGGAGGAAGCTCGCTAAAGTGCCACGAAGATTGGGAAGAACTTCGCACCTAGCTCGGTAGGGGATTCCCTTTCGGCGAAGCTCGTGGACGTAGAAGCTAGGGCATTGCAGCTGACGTCTGCACTTGACGTAGAAGCTGAGACGACCTACCAAAGTAGAAGATAGTCTGCGCGAAGAGGAAGCTCCAGGCGCAAGGAGGAAGCTCCGAGTGGTTTCGTTGTCTGAAAGGGCGAAGAGAGGAATTAGGAAGTGGATCTCCGGGAAGAGGGCGAAAGCGTGGGCCCCAGGCATAAAAGGCCTATTTATTGTCGCAGGATGGCATAGTGCGGGCCCGTACCAAAAATTTTCCCTTCAAATAAATAGGAAAAATGTGTAGTACAAAATAAAATCAAACATAGTAAAGAATTTGGGGGTTCTCCAGAAGAGGAAGTTTTTGATGGTCGGGATGTTTTGAGTATTTTTTTTTACGTGCGCACATTATAATCTGTGATTAGCGTCTAAGAATGGAAAATTAATAAAATTGCATAATTTATCTAGAAAAACAATTGAAAATTCGTCCCGTGGAAGAATGGAAACCGCATGACGCAAATTATAAATATATATATATTGAAGATGTTTATACATTCTAAGAACAAAAAAAATTCTTTTTATGTTTAAAACTCGTGCCAAACATATATTCTATGGTGATGGCGTTTGTCGAAACTCACTAGAGCAAAAACGTTGTGCCTTACGGGAGAGATATTTAAGTGTGTGCAGTATAACATGCAGGAGCAAATAAAGTCGTATGATCGTGATTCCAATGACGGAGATGGTCTGTGAAAATATATGGTTGTATTTGTATAATACGATCGTATTAAATATTGATCGTATTTTAGATCAATCATGCGTGAAAAATCACGCTAGCGGAAATAGACGGCGAGATTAAAGGTTCTGCTCCGTGATCTTAATTAGGTGCGTTACTCGCACCAACAATTTAGTGGTCAAACGGAGTTTTAGTGAGGTTTTAAAATTGGTTTTAAATTAGATTCTTGAATGTTGAATAATTTTTTACTGCATAGAAAATGAAATAAAGATATATTTAAAGAGGAATATATGCCACTTAATTATTATGGAGATTAAATACATGAATATTTTAAAATGAAATTATTACAATGTATCTAAGCCCAGCATTTATGAATACTGCAACTGAAAACACAGGGACAATTCCCATAGGTGCAAATGCACACAGGGAAATATAAGAACAAATGCAATACGGAAAATTGGCAATCCCACCAATCAGTGGCGGATCCAGAAATTTATATTTTTTTATTTTTGTTTAAAAAAATTTGTTATTGTTGCGGATCGCTGGACCGTCTAGGCTCGAGAGTGAGCCGAGCGCGCAAACAGTCACAGAGAGAACCAACGACTGACATTGAATCTTTTATGTGGAAAAACCCCGAAAAAGGAAAAAAAACACGGGGTCGGTCTTTGTCAGCCAAATTTCACTATTTCTTGGGGTGTTACAAAAGTTTTTCTTGCAAGGGTGACATGTCACCGCTCGTTACAATAATGCTTCTGGATTGCATAGGTCGCTTGTAGTGGGATGGTGATGAGCATGCTCGGGAGCAATCTGGAATGTTGAATGCGACAACGGGGGCTCTGAGCTCGGAGCTGGACGAGGTCTTTGAGCAATCTTCAGAAAAGCCTTCGAGGAGCGAAGGAGATCTTCGAGGCTCTGAAGGGATCTTCGAAGGCCGAAGGAGATCTTCGAGCCGTCTTCAAAGGCCGAAGAAGATCTTTGAACCGTTTTCACGGAATCTTCGAACTCTGGAGGTGACCTTCAAACGTCGAAGAAGATCATCAAAGGAATCTTCAAGCGCTCAAGGAGAACTTAAAGAGATCTTCGAAGGAAGACTCTTGAGCTCTCTCAAGCGTAGGAGACCAGGTCCCCTCAAATGAGAGATTTGGGTTCTGTTTATAGATTTTGAGAAGTGCACTTTGGTACTTAAGCTACTAGGGAATCCGGTTATCCGCACACCCGTAACCATATATTCTACTACGTGCACCCCCATGATGGGTTATTTTACTATGCACACATCTATAACCATATGTTTAGCTATGCACACCCCTTTGACGAGGTATTTTACTATGCGCACTGTTGGAACCGAGAACTTGATTCACGGAGTTCGGACCCCAAGAAGGGTGTTGCTCGCCCTTACTTCTAACGAGCGAAAACTAACGATCGAGCACTCAGAATCAAGGGCACTCGCAAGACAACCTTATCCCTCAAACAGACCCCCTAAGTAACAACGAGGAGGTCGCGCCGCAAACCCAAAAGATCTAAGGATATTCCCCTCCCAAACCAAGACTGAGCTCGACACCTCAGAAAATCAGAGAGTAGGAAAGAAGAAACTCTCTCTAGAAATCAGAAATTGGATCCCCTTCCAAGGTACATATGGGGGGGGGGTCTATTTATAGGATTCTAAAAATCGCCTGCGGATAACGGTCTCCATCTTTTGGTTTCTCCTAACCGCAACCCAAAATGATTTGCGGATAGCAATAATCTGCTATTTGAAATTACTGGAGGCATACCACAAAAACACTTGGCGAGTGCTCCTCCTCGGTGCACCCGTCCATCACTCGCCCAGGTAGTCGAATGTTCCTACCGAGCTGGCAACTCACACTCGCTCGCCCTTACTGCAAGGGGCTAAATATTCTCACAATGGTGCATGGTTCCTGCCTATTTTTCTAGGACCGGCAAGCCCCTCAATCCCAGCACCCGAGCGAGTGTTGTATTTCGCAGGGAGATACACTCACTCCAACTCAGGTGCACTCGCCGATACCTGTGGGCCGACTCGCCAAATACAGGATTGTACACAATCCCCGCTCTTTGCGAGCTCACCCTAGGCTTGGAAAGACCATCTAACCATGTTTTTGGCGAGTCTAAGATCTTTCGAAGAATATTTTGGTGGCCCCCACCAACAAGCTATAAATTGCTCGGGATGGAACCAAACCCTTTCACCGGAGTTTCCTTCTCTCTTCTTCTTCCTTCCTGCCGACAACCTTTTGCGAGTCACCGTCCATGGCCTCGCCTATAGACCTTTCGGCCCTCCTGCCGCCCAAAGGGAGAAATCTCGTGGAGGCGCGACTAAGCTGATGGCTCTGGTCAGGGAGCACTCACCCCGCTCCAAAAAACATAGCGGGCGAGCAAGTACTAAGAAACATCGTCCCGAGTTGAGCGAGGCCACAGTTCCCTTGCTCGAGACCCAGATTCTGTCCCCGCTCGGCGGGCCAAGATGTATCTCATCAGGCTTTAGCCCTTATTTTTCGGTGGCTTTTTTACCTATTATTGGAAAAACTAATGTGGAAAGTTTAATCCTTTGCAACTTGCAGACAAGAGGAACTCCCCTGCTCCTGAGACCGCCGAGCGAGACGAGGCGAATGTCCCCATGAACCTGGACACTCGCCCCCAGATCCCCAGTATGTATTTCTTGAACCTTGGCGTTGCGAGTGGCTTAACATAGATGCTTAACCTTCTGATTCTCATAGTTCAATCTCACTCGGCTGCTCATGAGGTCCACTCGCAGATACCTCCCCTGGTGACCCAGTCTCCAAGGAGGCCATCGCCCTCAGGTCCTCCTGTGGAACCAACCATCAGCGTTCTCGCTCTGGTGGCGACAGACCCTCCTGACACTGATCACCGGCTCGCTCCTCCGGGCTGGTTTTCTTGGGGCCAGGGGCTGGCAATCCCCTGATCACCGTCTCCCACACCGCTTCGGGTGGGCGACCTGTAACATCCCGACTTTTATTGGGCCACTAGACGCTAGTGAGCCCAATAAAAGTAGGCCCGAGCAGTAGAAAACGACCATTTCGGGTATCGTAGCGCGCCACTACCTCATTATTATGATTAGTGACCGTACGAACCCCGAATTGACTTCCGTCAGTTCCGCTGAACTCGTATGGACAATACGAGCGCAACGGAATTCGTTGCACTTCGATCCGAGGTCGTTTGGAGAAAACGACCATTTCGGGTATCGTAGCGCGCCACTACCTCATTATTATGAATAGTGACCGTACGAACCCCGAATTGACTTCCGTCAGTTCCGTTGAACTCGTATGGACAATACGAGCGCAACGGAATTTGTTGCTCTTCGATTCGAGGTCGTTTGGAGAAAACGACCATTTCGGGTATCGTAGCACGCCACTACCTCATTATTATGAATAGTGGCCGTACGAACCCCGAATTGACTTCCGTCAGTTCCGTTGAACTCATATGGACAATACGAGCGCAATGGAATTCGTTGCACTTCGATCCGAGGTCATTTGGAGAAAATGACCATTTTAGGTATCGTAGCGCGCCACCACCCCATTATTGTGAATAATGGCCGTACGAACCCCGAATTGACTTCTGTCAGTTCCGTTAGGATCGTATGACCAATACAAGCACAACGGAACTCGTTGCGTCTCGATACGAGGTCGTATGGAGAGTATGCCATTTTAGTCCTATGCAGATCGCCTCAGTGCAACGCACGAGATATAAAGCACACGAACTCGGCATCGGCCCCGACAACTCTTATCGTGCCCCGGGAGCCAAGGAGGACCCCGCCCTAAGTTGACTTAGTCAACCCCCCCCCCCCCCCCCCCCCCCCCCCCCCGAACTCGAAATTGCTAAAGAAAAGGGGGGGGGGGGGGGCTGCCCCTATTAGGGCAAGGGGCAAGAGAGAGAAGGGAAGGGGGGGGGGGGGGGGGGGGGGGGGGAGAAAATATCTCCCCCCACTCACCCTCCCTTCATACACGTGGAAGGGAGGGAGGGGGGGGGGGGGGAGAGCTCCCCTCCTTCCTATAAAAGGAGGGGCAGCCCCTCTCCAATCCCCCCCACACCACCTCTCTCTCTCCCAGCTCTCCTTTGCCGGCAGCCCCCCAGCCAGCCACCCCCTCCTCCTCCTTGCCGGAGCAAGCCGCCGCCACCACCTCCTCCCTCATGGCTGGCCGCCCCTCCACCCGAGCCCCTCACCAGGTAGAACCACCTCCCCTCCTTCTTCCCACCTCCCGGAGGAAGACTCCCCCCCCTCCCCCTGTCGCCGGAGCGCCGCCGGCCGCCGCCCCGAGCCTTGCAAGGTTCGGGGAGGAGGCGGCCGAGGAAGCCCTCTCCCCCAGCGCCAGCGGTGGCGCTGGGGGGGAGGGGGTCCCCCTCGAGGACCTCGGCGCCGGCACAGGGGAGGCGGTCGGGCCGCCTGCGGGCACAGCCGGCGGCGCCCGTGGCCTCCCCCTCCTCCCTGCACTTCCTATAGGAGGATAACCCCCTCCCCCCAGCGGCGGCCGGCGGCTCCAGGCTGCCGGGCCACCGCCGGAGTAAGCGCCGACCCCCGGCGCTCCGACCGGGGGCGGCACCAGTGGCCCCTCGGCGGGGGGGGGGGGGGGGGGGGCGGCGGCGCAGCGGGCCTGCATGGCCCATGCAGGCCACGCCCCCGCCTCCCGCCCTCTGTATCACCTCCCCCGGCGGCGGCCGGCGGCGCCAGGCCGCCGGACCACCCCCGGAAGAGTCGCCGGCCCCCGGCGCACCGACCGGGGGCACTCCCCGCGCCCCCCTGGCAGAGGCGGCGGCGGCTAGCGTGCACACTGCATGCAGGCCGCCACCGCCCCCGTGCCGCTCTCGGCACTAACCCCGGCGGTGGCCGGCGGCGCCAGCCCGCCGGACCACCACCGGAGTGGTCGCCGGCGCCCGGCACACCGACCGGGGGCGGCGCCGGCCCCAGCCGGCCGTTGCCCGACGGCGGCAGCGGCTGCCAACTGTGCGCGAGCGGGGGCCGCACGATCTCCCCCAGGAGATCGAGCGGGGGCCGCACGATCTCCCCCAGGAGATCGAGCGGCCCCCATTTCCTAGTTTCCCGCCCCCCCCCCCCCCCCCCCCCCCACCTCCATTTGTGCGCCCCCCGCAGCGGATCTGCCACAGATCCGATGTGGGGGCCGCGGGAGGGCGCAGGGTGCAAAACCCCTGCGCCTCTTCCTTGCCTCTAACCGCACCTCACCCCCCTGTTTCCCTTCCCCATTTTTCTGAGGAAAAATGGGGCCTTTTCAAAAGAAATTTCCTAAATGAAAATTGTGCCCCACTCTTAGGGGCACCTCCTGTATTTTTTTGGGATTTTTGGGAGGAGTTTTACTATTTTTAAAACCCATTATAAAGTTTATTTTAGGAAATAAAATGCCCAAATGAGTTTCTAAAATTCCCCAAAAATTAGGGGCTCTAAGTATAGGTATTTTGCAAATACTATCAAAGTTGGGAGGTGTGACCTTTTGATTTGATCCCTTAATGGCTTTTACAAGCAAAAATAGACGCCCGGAAAAGAGCGATATTCATCGAAATAAATCGGCGCCCCTCGACGCATATTTTAAGTTGCTTATCAAAATCATGCGTATCAATCTAAAGAATCGACTAAGCTCGGAAAAGCAATGCAAAAATCAGAACGACATCGCGGCGCGGCGCCGAAATTTAACCCCGCCGCGACGATATTAAAAGAACGGAGTCGTCGATCGAAGCCTCCTCTTACGGAGTGATTGGACTACTAACCATTCCTTCTTATGCTTTTACTGCTTTCCGTACTTTCCGTTAAATCCAGTCTCGCACTGGTCCCCCGTATTTACTTCTGTACTTTTCTTTAAATCCAGTCTCGCACTGGTCCCCCGCACTTATTTTCTGTACTTTCAATTAAATCCAGTCTCGCACTGGTCCCCCGCACTTATTTTCTGTACTTTCAATTAAATCCAGTCTCGCACTGGTCCCCCGCACTTACTTTCTGTACTTTCAATTAAATCCAGTCTTGCACTGGTCCTATCATTATGGCCTCTGCTTTCGGCCTACTTTTCTGTTTATTACATGGCCTTTGCTTTCGGCCTACTTTCTGCTTATCATTATGGCCTCTGCTTTCGGCCTACTTTTCTGTTTATTACATGACCTTTGCTTTCGGCCTACTTTCTGCTTATCATTATGGCCTCTGCTTTCGGCCTACTTTTCTGTTTATTACATGGCCTTTGCTTTCGGCCTACTTTCTGCTTATCATTATGGCCTCTGCTTTCAGCCTACATTTCTGTTTAGTGTTATGGCCCCTGCTTCGGCCTAACTTACTTGCTAGTGCAGAGCTGCCGTGGCAACAAATGCGGTGCTTATCCTCCCTTCGGCGAGGCCTTAGTTGGGGAAAACCCGGAGTTGAGTCTCTCCTCCCAGGTTAGCCCCAAGCAAGGAGCCCTCATACCGCTAAGCCTCCCGGTCCAAGGTCGTGCGACCGGTCGAGTAGAATTGCCACGTGGCCCAAGGGTTTGTTATATATATATAGCGGGTGAAGATTGATTGGAAGTGGCGGTTTGGTCACGCTCGCAGACCGTTCGTACCGGTGCGGGTGGGTTGACGACTCATGGCGACAGGGAGATGTGCGCAGCGGGTTATCACCCTCCGAACATGCAGTTTTGCCTCCGCTGGTCGGCCTACAAATCGGCTCGCCGGATGTCGCTCACATCCAGTTGGTACACCAAGTTGTACAGGAGGGCCTGAATGATACGGTACGACTACATTCAGAAGTGGCAAGACTGGCCACTGTCACCGACGGCCACATCGGTGAGGCCCGCGGGGTTAGCTCCCCTGCTTGAACGAAAGCGGTCTAAACTGTGTCGACACAGGGTCTTTTGTGTGCGTACGGGTTTGAATACCTGGGTGTGTGTCTGCGCGATATAGTGTTGTGTGGTTGCTATACGGCGTAAATACGGGCTTTAGGGCAAGCGGCCCTATCTATATATATATATACATATATATATATATATATATTCACCTGCTGCTAACCCTCTTCCTTGCTTCGGCTATTTCATTTCTGTCATTTAGCCGTCCCCCCCGGATAAGTATCCGGGGAGGGGATGTATTGTTCTACTTAGCTCTGTGACTAACAGTTACTTCTTATAACCAATCACAGGAAATGGGACAGCGCGAAGCCCCCACCCCGCAGGATGAGATACGTGCCTTAGAGATGGCCCGATCGGACACCCCAGCCTCTCCTCCTATCTTCAGAGACGTGAGTGCGAGAGAATAAAGACTAGCCTAGGGCTCCTTGTTGTTTTGGATTATGTAGCCTTCGGGCAATATTTCATAAACGATAGGCTCCGGCCATATTTAAATGTATAATATAAGCAGTGTGCTTGTTTTCTTTATATTATCTGCTTCCGCTGTGCGATCTGATGTGATGTAATGATTCTTGTGCCTGACAAAGAGACCGCTCAGTGCTTGAGTGGGTGGGACGTCGCCACCCGGAAAGCGCTGGGTGGTCTACTTTGGGCAGTAAGATCCCCCCTCCCGGAACCCGGTTCAGTCTGGGGAGGGGGGGTCTTACACGACCTACCCCCTTTACGGGACGGAGGGGTTCTGATAGCTCGCCCTCTCATCAAGTACTGGACATCGAGACCTCGCGCGGTAAGTTCTGTATGAAAGATTGATTTTTGACCTTGACCGGTTCTGAGTCGTTTTATGACACGTCCAAATTCCCTTGCCTCCGGCGAGTCCAGCCGGTCAAGTGGGCCTCCCGCGTTGCCCCTCAGCCAGATTTGTGAGATTCTTGGTCAACCCACCAGCATGGCCGAGTTGACTGATCGTGTTGCCACTCTCTTCGAGAGGCATGAGCACCTCCTAGTCACCATAAATGAAGATCGGCCCGCAGAGGAATCTGACCCGTTCCCTCGCATTATAGGCCTAGAGAAGCAAATCCATATACTCAAAGGAAGCGTCACCCTACTTTCCAAGGAGCTACAAAGCTGCGGTAGCGACACGTCAGAGTTGGAGAAGAATATGGTGCGGGTGGAGGAGATGATCCTGGCGGCCCATCACAAGCTCGCGTGAGTGTACGAGCGCGCTCGTACGATGCGGGTCCATAAGCCTCGCACACGAGGTCGCGGGCAGTGGAAGTGGGTTCCCCTTTGAGTGTCTTCCCTCTCTTTCCCCTCCTCTCTTTTTTTATTGCACTCGCATGTACTTTATCGAAGATTAATAAGAATTGTATTCGTCAATTTATTGCATATTTATTCATTCCACTCGCGTTTGCTGAATTATTCATTTAGGACTCTCGGCAATCGCCGATTTAATAGTGTGTTTCCGCATACTCCCCGATCCGGTCCACTCGCCGAGTGGACCCGGTATTGCGCTGGCGCGAGTGAGTGGTGGGGCCACTTGTGATGGGATGTGGGCGGAGACCACTTTAGGAAGAGCGGGCTCCATTTTTCCCAGCGCCTATTCATACCCCCCCCCCCCCACCCACCGCCTTAACTGCTTCGACCGTTGTCTTCCTCCTCTTCATCACACTCGCCTACTTGACTCACCTCGCTGAAGCCATGCCGAGGAAGTCTGGCGAGTCCGACGATGGTCGATCAAACTGTGAGAAGAACTTCCGGGACCACGCCTTCCCAGACGGTTGGGTGACGAGAGCGAAACTCGCGGATTTCCAGGATGCTTACCCGGTGCCAGGGTTTGAACTTCACCGCCAAAAGTTGGGTGAGTGCATCAACACCTTCTTCACTGATGAACTCGTGTTCCCCCTCGCTCATTTCGAGACGGGGATTCGCCTACCTCTCTGGCCCGAGGTGAGACAGTTCTTCAAATATTTCCGGGTCGTCCCTACCCAGATGAATTCGAATGTGATTGCGATGTTGATCGCATTCACATGCTTCTTGCGCGATGTGCGAATAGAATTCAACCTCACTGTCTTCCGGATGCTATTCATCTTCCGAGCAACCGCAGATGGGGTAACCGTCTTGACAGGCTTGCACATACGGGTGCTCGAGACCTCCAATAAGTTTCACCACTGGACAGACAAATTCGTCTTCGTCAAGGGTGATCTCGGAAGCATCCCCTACTCTCTGATTCAGAAGAGCGAGAAGATCTATAAAGCTTCGGCGGTGAACGGCGAGGTGGCCCTCCTTCACGCGTTCTTCAATGAGAAGGACTTCGAGGTCACCTACCTGAAGCAGAACCTCGGTCAGCTTCTCCCTGTACCCACGGATGAAGGTAAATCATCAGTGCACTCACTTATCTTCACCCTTCCTTCCTTTTGAAACTAACTTCTTGCTTTTTGCAGGAGAGTGGGCCGTACCAACGCACTCGCCTTACGCTCACAGGGGCAAGTTGAGTGCCCTGGGTAGGGCGACTGCGGCGGTCGAGGGGGCTGCTGATCTTGCATGGAGGCTGCCTCCTGCGAGTACGCCTACGCGGAAGCGGGGGACCATCGAGATTGAATCCCTTGAGCAGCCCGCTTCTCCTAAGAGGACCAGGCCCTCGCAGGAGAAGGGTAAGGGCATCGAGTCGGGGCCTCTGAGTGCTCCTGAGATGCATCCTTACCATAACATGGGGTTGAAGGCGATGGACCTCTCTGGAAACCCTGTGCTGCACTGGGGGTCCCCGGCGAGCCGAGTCTCCCTCTATGCTTTCCAACCCTCTTGGGCGGAGGGCGAGGAGACCGGTGCACGGGCCTTCAACTTTATATACGAGCTCTATGGCCGAAAAGACGCCGCAGTCTACCAGGACCTTCCCCCTTCAAAACCTCGCCCGACGGAGCGTCGCGTCGTCACTTCAAGCCCTTGAGCTCTCGCACGCGACAGCGAGGCAGGGTGTGATCTTCAGCCGACAACACGCGAAATGCGACAAGAAGCTCGATCAGGCCAAGAAGATGGCCAAAGAGGCTGAGGCTCGCCTCCAGGTTGCCGAGTTCGCTTCAAAAAGGTCCATCCGTGAACCGGTAAGCTTTCCTTCACACTTTCCTTTCCTGCCGACCTCGCCTGCTCGCTTTCCTGACCTTGCGTCTTTCTTTTTCAGGAGTCTGAGACCCTTGAGCAACTAACCAGTAGGATCATGGAGCTGGAGCTGGAGAACGCCCATTTGAAGGCACGACTCGACTCGTCTAGCAGGCGAGAGAAGGTAACTGGGTGAGGCGAGTCATCCTCCACCGGTGTGAAGACCCTGCACGTTACGCCTCACAAGATGGAGATGATTCTCTGGGAGTTGGTCGTGGTGACGACGGAGTTTGTGGTGGATTTCCTCTGCGAGGCAAATGCTCTCACCGAGACCTGGGCCGGCCACCGTCAGAGCCGACTCCATCGTCCCTGACGTCTTCCTTCCAGCTTCGGGCTCATCTTCGAGTGGGGAGGGTTACTTGCCTTCCCGGGGCAGCGAGGAGGAAGAAATTTCGCAGAGATCTGGAGACTCACCCCATGCCTGAAGGGCTCCTCTTTTTCCCCCTTTCTTTTTCTTGACAATTTTTGTAAGGGGCGAGTTCCCCCTTGTATTGATTCATGAAATGACATTTTTGGAATTTTTACAATCTTTCTATTTTCTTTTTTCCTGTATTCTCGCCTCGCTAGGCTTTAGGATGCGATATGGATATGAGCTCGCTTCGGCTGCTCGCCGAGATACGCTAGGAATATTTAGATTCTAAGTAAAAGTCGAGTTTACTCTTCCGCTCACCGAGCACTCGCTCAACTCGGTCGCTCGCCGATGAGCTATGGTGTATAAATCATAATTCAAATTATAAGTAAAAAAGGACACTTTCCTCACCACGGTCTCTCACCAAGAAATGATAGGGAAGCGTAGGTCATACTTGACTGCTGCGAGCACTCGCTTGCCTTGGCCATTCACCGAGAGACAATAGGGAAACATAGGTCATACTTGATTGCTGCGAGCACTCGCTTGCCTTGGCCACTCGCCGAGAGACAATAGGGAAACATAGGTCATACTTGACTGTTGCGAGCACTCTCTTGCCTTGGTCACTCGCCGAGAGACAATAAGGAAACATAGGTCATACTTGACTGTTGTGAGCACTCGCTTGCCTTGGCCACTCGCCGAGAGACAATAGAGAAACATAGGTCCTACTTGACTGCTGCGAGCACTCGCTTGCCTTGGCCACTCGTCGAGAGACAATAGGGAAACATAGGTCATACTTGACTGCTGCGAGCACTCGCGTGCCATGGCCACTCACCGAGAGACAATAGGGAAACATATGTCATACTTGACTTCCGCGAGCACTCGTTGGCATTGGCCACTCGCCGAGGGGCTATAGTGTCCAAATCACAATTTAAATCATAAGTAAAAATGAAGGACGCTTCCTCGCCTCCCCGGCGAGTGCTCTGGCATTGTTGGCCTTTGTCCCTTGTGAATACCTGTTTTGCCTCCTGAGTAAGTGCATCAGCCCTACCGGCATCAAGGAGCCCGGTCATCGGTCTCTTCTCGGGGCCTTATCAAAAACATACTTCCTGCTTCTCGAGTGAGTGCATCAGCCCTGCCGGCATCAAGGAGCCCGGCCAGCTGTCTCTTCTCGGGGCCTTATCAAAAATATATTGTTTGCCTCTCGAGTGAGTGCATCAGCCCTGCCAGCATCACGGAGCCTGGTCAGCGGTCTCTTCTCGGGGCCTTATCAAAAATATACTTCTCGCATCTCGAGTGAGTGCATCAGCCGTGCCGGCATCAAGGAGCCCGGTCAGCGGTCTCTTCTCGGGGCTTTATCAAATACATACTTCCTGCCTCTCGAGGGCATCAATCTTGTCGACATCAAGGAGCCCGGTCAGCGGTCACTTCTCGGGGCCTTATCAAAAACATACTTATTGCCTCTCGAATGAGTACATCAGTCTTGCCGACATCAAGGAGTCTGGTCAGCGGTGTATTCACGGGGCCTTATCAAAAACATACTTCCTGCCTCTCGAGTGAGTGCATCAGCCATGTCGGCATCAAGGAGCCCGGTCAGCGGTATCTTCTCGGGGCCTTATCAAAAACATATTTCTCGCCTCTCGAGTGAGTGCATCAACCCTGCCGGAATCAAGAAGCCCGGTAAACGGTCTCTTCTCGGGGCCTTATCAAAAACATACTTCCTGCTTGTCGAGTGAGTGCATCAGCCCTGCCAGCATCAAGGAGCCCGGTCAGCGTTCTCTTCTCGGGACCTTATCAAAAATATACTTCCTTCCTCTCGAGTGAGTGCATCAGCCATGCTGGTATCAAGGAGCCCGGTCAGCGGTCTCTTCTTGGGGCCTTATCAAAAACATACTTCATGCCTCTCGAGTGAGTGCATCATCCCTGCCGGCATCAAGGAGCTCGGTCAGCGATCTTTTCTCGGGGCCTCCAAACCAAAGCACTCTTTCCACCCGGGGCACCTAGCTCGCCGACTTGTGAGAGCCCGTGCGACGGCTCCTCTCTCAGGGAAAGTAAAATAAAAATCATATTTTCTAAGGGTCCTAGGCGTAATTCCAAACATAAGTGCAAAGCCTATCCAAAAGGATGCTCAAAATTTATTACGGATAAAAATGTTTGAGGTCATTGCTACTCCAAGTATTTTCGAGGGGAGTCCCCTCGGTGTTTTGAAGGCGGTACCCCCTGACTTCAGGGCTTCTAAGATTACATAAGGTCCTTCCCAGTTGGGATGGAGCCTTCCTACATTTGATGATCTTCATGCAGCATCGAATTTCTTTAGGACTAGGTCTCACGGGGTGAATTGTTTAACTCTAATATTTTTGTCAAAGTATCTGGCCATTTGTCGCTTCACTTCCTGTTGCTGAATTGTTGCCAGGTCACGGAGTTCCTCAACCATGTCCAGGGAGAGTCGTTGTGCTTCCTCATTGTCTATCCTCCACTTTTCATCCACTTCCTCTGCAGCTACAACCCGGGGGGTCTTGACCTTGAACTCCACCCGCAGTACTGCCTCCGATCCATGAGAGAGCTTAAATGAGGTCTCTCTGGTTGCTGAGTTGGGCGTCGTTCTCAAGGCCCATAGGACCGAGGGGAGCTGTTCCACCAAGTTCCCCTTCAAATTTTCCACCTTCTTCTTTAATAGGTTGACTATAACTTCTCCGCCTCTACCTACCCGTTACTTCGGAGATGGTGAACCGAGGTGAAGCGGTGGTCTATACCCAACTGACCACAGAAGATGATGAGTTCCTCGCTGGCAAATTGCTGCCCATTGTCGGCCACAATGGCGAGGGGGAGACCGTACCTGCAAATTACTTCCCCCATGTGAAGTTCCTTATTAGCTGCGAGGTTATTTTTGCTAGAGCCTTGACCTTCATCCACTTTAAGAAATTGTCAATCATGACTAGGAGAAATCTTCTTTGCTCGCTGGCCAGAGCGAACGGGACGACCAGATCCATTCCCTAGATGGCGAAAGGCCATGGTGTCGTGATGGTACTAAGCCTCTGCACAGGTTGAAGCTGAAGTGGCGCAAAGAGCTGGCACTTCTGGCACTTTTTACAAATTCCATGGTATCCTTTCGGATGGTCGGCCAGAAGTATCCCTGCCTCAACACCCTCTTTTCCAAAGTCCGGCTCCCAGAGTGACTGTCGCACTCCCCTAGGTGGATTTCTTCCAGGACCTTTGGGACTTCTTCCGCCACACATCTCGCCAATAGGCCGGTGAGGGTTATTCGGTACAAACTCCCTTCCCGCATTAGGTAATAGGCTGACTTGTACATGAATCACCTTTTATCCGGAATCCCCTCCGGAAACTTGCCTGAGGACAAAAAGGTGACAAGTGGATCCATCTATGAGGCCTTCTGATTGATCTCCATCATCTCGCCTTCCTCGATGGATGGGCAGAACAACTCCATCACTATCCCTCCAGCTAGGAGTCGGTACTTTGTTAGGGAGTCCGCCTGATTAAGAAAGTGTGGAACTGGCTGGCGAGACCCTTAACTTTCACTAAATACCTTTGGAGGGTTGGCTCTCTAGTCTCGTACTCTCCTCTTGTAACATCCCAACTTTAAAAAGAGGTCTAACTGGTCAAATTGAACCCTTGGAGGAGCTTAGGTCGGGCCAAAGAAAACCACGACCCGACCTCCACCCCATAATAGTGTCATTTAGAGAAATGACTGTTTTGGGTAGTATTGTGCTTCGCCGCAATGCTGAAGTAATTTACTAAGCAAATGTGCTATGAATTGACTTCTGTCAGTTGTGTTAGACTCGTATGGTCGATACAAGTGCAACATAACTCGTTTCATCCCAATCAGAGGTCATTTGGTGAAAGTGACCATTTT
Organism: Dactylorhiza incarnata; assembly: GCA_033032865.1. Classification (NCBI taxonomy): domain Eukaryota; kingdom Viridiplantae; phylum Streptophyta; class Magnoliopsida; order Asparagales; family Orchidaceae; genus Dactylorhiza; species Dactylorhiza incarnata. The sequence goes on along the minus strand of JAWHQI010000129.1, from coordinate 3,880,983 downwards.
GAGCATTGTGGCGTGTCACGACGACGCTGTTTTAGTATATTGAGTGTACGTGCTCCGAATCAACTTCTGTCAGTTATGTTAGACTCGTATGGTCGATACGAGTGCAACAGAACTCATTTCGTTCCAATCCGAGGTCATTTGGTGAAAATGACCATTTTGTGTACTGTGGCGCGTCACGACGGTGCTATTTTAGTATATTGAGCATACGTGCTCTGAATTGACTTCCGTCTATTGCGTTAGACTCGTATGATCGATACGAGTGCAACAGAACTTGTTTCATCCCAATCCAAGGTCATTTGGTGAAAGTGACCATTTTGTGTACCATAGAGCGTCACGATGATGCTATCTTAGTATATTGAGCATACATGCTCCGAATCGACTTCTGTCAGTTGCATTAGACTCATATGGTCGATACAAGTGCAACAGAACTCATTTTGTCCCAATCTAAGGTCATTTGGTGAAAGTGACCATTTTGAGTACCGTAGCGTGTAACACCCTGCCAGTACGAAAAGTATAACAGCAGGTCCGGCCGGGACCCCACGCCATACAGACCACACTAGCTAGGAGTTAAAAGGTGATAACCAGAAAAGTAATAACAAAACGAGAGTACAAAAACGTAAGCGGAAGCATCAATTAAACCATTCGAATAGACATGTCCACTATCATAGGAATGAGTCCAGAAGTAAGAGTTACGGCCTTAGGGCCTTACATCAAATAACCCAGTACAAAACTCCAAAAAAACATACATCGGCACGCAGGCCGGCAATACATGAGAAAACAGGAAAAAGGCTGGCCTTCAAGGGCCAACTCAGCAAAAGGACTAACGCCCGCTATTTCCCGCTAGGCTCACCTGCACCTGCATAAGAACATTCCACCAAGCGGTGGCAAACAGAGTAACGGTCAGCACAGCTGACCAAATTATAACGACCCCACCCCTTTCCCGGGGTGGCGGAGCTTCTACCCTGCAAGCAAGCTACACTAGCAAGTGCTAATATAAAGAAGGTGCAACTACACAAGGTGAGGTTTCAAGCACAATCAATCTTCTAGGTTGAGCATCAAAAGAAGGGAACCTAGATATGCACATGATGTTGGTTGGGTTCACCCGAAGGTTCCCCACAACCACCTAAGCAGTCGCATGAGGCTAAACATAATATCAAATTCACATCACTCCACCCTAAGGGTCACAACCTTAGGTGGGAAACAAGAGCTTTTGGTCGGTCTAGGTATGACACCTTCCACGACCTCTCCCATGATCACACGGCTTTCATGAGGAAGGGACCTCTCGCCGATCTGCATGGAAACGGGTTCGGTTTAGCTTTGCCCGTGCTCTAATCGTCGCGATCTATCGCACGACGCGGGTACGGCTTCACCTCGGCCCGTAAGGGTTTAGCACTTTCAAGTGCTACACTAAATATACGCTACGCACCTAACCCCTTTTCAAGGATCTAGGCTTCACGAATTCTCAACAAGGGAGGTATATACGCTCCGCATCAATATCGTGGTGAAGGTTTGCCTTCATCCAAAACTCAAAGCATGGGGCTTTCGTAGGGATCTTCACAAGACGCCTACACTTATCTCCCGCAATACTATAGGTGAGTTCACGGAGTCATTCTCCGGCACGCATTCTAGGCCTAACCTAAAAGCAACGTCGCAAATCAAGCATCGCCGATTCGGGCTCACGGCCACGAATAGGCTTCACACAAAATGCCTAAATCCGCACGACTACCGGATTTTCTACATGCAATATGCCGGGGACGGACACAATCTACCCGGAGTCCCGAAGGACTTGAGGAAATCCTACACTTCACCCATTTGGTGAAAGAGATACCTCATGCAAGCAAAGAAAGAGGAATGAATGGACAAATACAAGTCCAAAGTTCGGGAGGAAGAATCGTTACCCTAGACGTGTTCTTCTTCGCCATGGATCCGAGATTCTACGCGGAGGGAAAGAACCGCACCGGGCTGCACTCTCCGGATCTGGAAACGGCTCGCGAAACGGAGCTCCGGAGCTATGTCAATGGCGAAATCTCCTCTTCTTCTTCCTTGCCCCCTTCTTCTTCCTCTAGCCTAGGAGAGAGAAACACTATGAAATAATGAGGGTTTAATCCCTCTCCAAAGCCCTACGACCCCCCAGCAATAAATCCCAGCCGTTGGATCTATTTCCAAGAAATTTGATCGGTCGGATCTTCTTCTCCGCTCAAAATCGCGGAACAGAATAAACAGGGCGCACGATCACAGGCGCACGGTCAGTGGTCGTGCGCGACGAGGGCAACGGTCGTGCGCACTATCCGGGACAGAACTCTGAATTCTTGCGAATAAGCGCACGATCGCTGGCGCACGATCACTGGTCGTGCGCGAAGAGGGAAATGGTCGTGCGCACTGTCCGAGACAGAACTCGATTCTCTTCTGAATTAACGCACGATCGCTGGCGCGCGATCACTGATCGTGCGCGATGAGGCCACTGATCGCGCGCTAAGAGCAGACAGGGAAAATTCTAGCCTGCTTCACGTGCCGCACTACCACTCCGCCTACTTCGCGGAACTACCAGTTTTGGGGTGTTACAACTCCACCCTCCTTAAAAGAATTTCGTCCCGAAATCCAGGAAACAGTAATAGCATAAATTACAGTTATACTTTACCTGAGGGAAATAGCTCGGGATACTCCGCAAGCATCAATTGCTCTCTCTCCCAAGAGAGCTCCTCTCGGCCGCAGTTATCCCACCGGACTTTTACCATCCGAATGGACTTGTTCCGCAGCTGCTTTACTTCGGTATCTTCGATGCGTAAAGGCTTGACTTTCGTCGACAACCCACTATCAATCGGAACTTTGCCGACCGCAACGATATGAGTAGGCTCTTGCACTGCCTTCCTCAAACACTGAAATGTGAAACACGTCGTGCAGACCGCTCAGCTCTGCAGATAGTGCAAGCCGATAAGCCGCATCACCAACACGCTCCACGATCTCGAACGGTCCTAAGTACCTCGGACTGAGCTTTTTCAAGCGTCGAATCCTTGATACCCCTTTGAACGGTTTGATCTTCAAGTAAACCCGGTCACCGATGGCAAACTCTAAGTTCCTATGCTTGGCGTTGAAATACTTGCTTGCCTATCCTGGGCAACCAATAGCCTTTCGCGTATAGACCGGATCGTCGAAGTTGCTTCTTCAACATCCTTTCGCTTCAATAGCTTAGTATCGCCCGTTTCCGCCCAAGACAACGGCGTACGACACTTCTTACCATAGAGGGCCTCGAAAGGAGCCATCTTTATGCTGGCTTGGTAGCTATTATTGTAGGCGAATTCGATCATATAGAGATGATCCTCCCACTTCTTTCCAAAGTCTAGAGCGCACATTCAGAGCATATCCTCCATAGTCCTGTTGGTTCTCTCGGTCTGTCCATCCGTTTGCGGGTGGAAGGCCGTGCTGAACTTCAGTTTTGTGCCCAACAGTTCATGGATAAGCCTCCAATCTTTCGATGTGAAACGCCCGTCACGATCGCTGACGATGCTACGAGGGACACCGTGCAGTCTCACGATACTATCCACATAGAGCTTTGCTAGCTTCTCTACGGAATCATCCTTCCGGTTCGGAATGAAGTGTGATACCTTTGTCAAACGGTCCACGATCACCCATATGGCGTCGCTTCCATGCTGCGATCTCGGCAATCCGTGTACGAAATCCATCGAAATATCATCAAACTTCCACTCCGGAATCGGCAAGGACTTCAGAAACCCACCGGGACGTTGACATTCCGCTTTCACCAACGCGCAAGTATGACACTTGGCCACGTAAAGGGCAATGTCTTTCTTCATGCCCGGCCACCAGAACAGTTTCTTCACATCCATAAACATTTTAGTGCTCCCCGGGTGGATCGAGTACTTGGTATGATGAGCCTCGTACATCAACTCCGCCCGTAGAGTACCAACATTTGGGATGCATAACCTTTCCTGCTTCCACATAAGGTCGTCTTCGAAGGAGAAATCAGCGTTTAACCCTTCAACGGTTTCCGCTTTGTATCGTTTCAAGCTCTCGTCCAACTCCAATGCTTGTCGAACTCGGTCGGCAAGGTCGTAGTGAACTTCCGTCCAGTTCAAGCATGCTGAAGTAGACGTTCTCCTATCAATGCATACGATCTCCATTTCTTCTAGCTCACGGATTAGACGCTCATCGTGCATCAAAATCCAATTTGCTTGTGCGGGAGCCCGACGACTCAACGCGTCTGCAACTACGTTTCCTTTACCGGGAGTATATTTGATATCGAAGGTGTAGTCCCCAAGGAACTCCATCCACCTCCTTTGGCGCATGTTCAACTCCCTTTGATCTAGCAAGTACTTGAGGCTCTTGTGGTCGGTAAAGATGTCGATCTTCACGCCATATAGATAGTGCCTCCAAAGCTTGAGGGCAAAAACCACGGCCGCTAGCTCCAAATCGTGGACCGGGTAATTCCTCTCGTGAACCTTCAGTTGCCGGGAGCCGTAGGCAATTACCTTCCCGAACTGCACTAGGACACAACCCAAACCACTTCCTGAGGCGTCGCTATAAATTTCGTAGCCTTCCGTACCCTGCGGCGAGCATAGGATGGGCGCCGTGGTCAGACGGCTCTTCAGCTCTTCAAAAGCTCGTGCGCACTCGGGCGACCAAACGAACTTATGATCCTTCCTAGTCAGTTTTGTGAGAGGAAGTGCGATCCTCGAGAAGTTTTCCACAAAGCGCCTATAATAGCCGGCAAGTCCTAAGAAACTTCGGACTTCCGCTACGTTTTTCAACAAAGGCCACGCTTGGATCGCTTCTATCTTCGACGGATCAACTGCAATTCCTTCGCCACTAACAACATGACCAAGGAATGCCACTGACGGTAGCCAAAACTCGCACTTGGAGAACTTGGCATATAGCTGACTCCTCCTCAAGGTGCTCAGGACCGCGTGCAGATGCCCTACATGCTCCTCTTCCGACTGAGAGTATACCAAAATGTCGTCGATGAAGACGATCACAAATTGATCTAAATACTCTCGGAATGTCCTATTCATCAAGTCCATGAATACCGACGGTGCGTTGGATAGACCGAACGGCATTACCGTGAACTCGTAGTGTCCAAAGCGGGTACTGAACGCTGTCTTTGGAATGTCACATTCCCTTATTCGCAGTTGATAGTAGCCGGACCTTAGGTCTAGCTTGGAGTAAACCGTCGACCCCATCAGTTGGTCGAATAGATCATCGATTCTAGGAATCGGATATCGGTTTTTCTCGGTCAACTTGTTTAGCTCTCTATAATCAATACATAGACGCAAGCTCCCATCCTTCTTTTTCACAAAGAGGACCGGTGCACTCCAAGGCGAAGAACTTGGACGTACGTAGCCTTGCTCTAGCAGCTCTTGCAATTGGACCTTCAACTCTGCCAATTCCTTTGGCGCTATTCGGTATGGTGAGCGGGCCACAGGTTTGGCACCTGGCACCAACTCGATACAGAAATCAATCTCCCGATGAGGCGGAGCCCCAGGGAGTTCATTAGGAAACACGTCGGCGTATTCCGCTACAACTGGGACATCACACAACCTGGGCTTTGGCTCCGAAGCCTCCACCAAGGTGAAGAACAACTCGGCCCCTTTTCTCACCGCCTTAACCACTTGGAGAGCAGACAACAGCGTCTTGCTCGCTCCTCGCATACCGGCGAATGTGGTTTCATCGTCGGTGTTCGTTCCCAGAGTGATCTCCTTTGTATTGCAATCTATGCATGCTCGCTGCTCCGAGAGCCAGTCCATACCGAAGATCACATCGAATTCAGCTAACGGTAGCAACGACGCTTCCAAGTCGAAATCTTGACTTCCGATCCGCACCTTCACACGGCTCTTCCTATCCGCACTCATTCGAGATCCATTGGGTAGCACTACTTCCAATCTATCCTCTACAAAGGTAGACAGCACTCCGATTCGCACCACGAAGTCCTCGGACAGAAAAGAGTGCGATGCACCCGTATCGAATAGAGCTCTCGCCGGATAGTTGAAAATTAGGACGAAACCTAATTGTACACAAATAACACATATAGTCGTACAACAGTAAGAATCATATACATAGCTGTAAAAGCTAACTTCTAATTCGTACCTGTGACGACATCGGTTTGTCGTATAGCTTCTTGCTGGCCAAGCGAATAGACTCTCGGCTGAGTCGGAATGTGTTGGGAGGCCGAAGACTCTGCCGCTTTGCCCTTTTCCGCAGCCCGAGCATAATCCACCGCTCGATTTGCCGCCTTTGGGGGACCACTTCGACACACCGCAGCTTTGTGTCCCACCTTCCCGCAGGTGAAACACGTAATAGGAGTCCGCGCGGTCGTGGCTCCCGAAACATTCGAAGAAGCTGGTTCCGCCTGCTTGAACTTCCGCTTGTTCCTTCTGAAGTCCGGCTTGGACTGAGAGGCCGGCGCATGAAACTCGGGTTTCTTTACAACACTCTTTGCTTGTACCCTCTTCATGTCCAACTCCAAAGATCTGGCGGTTTGCACCATCACTTGGAAGCCAAACGTCATAGGGCCTGCAAGGAGCAGCCTCAACTCGTCCCGAAGCCCTTCATAGAATTTATTCGTCTTAGTCTCCTCATCCTCCACCAATGCCCCCGCATAGCGACTCAGTCTGGTAAACTCATGTAAGTAATCATCAACGGAGCGATCACCTTGAGTTAACCTCAGGAACTGGTTTTGTAACGCAATGCGTTGGGCAGAGGGGATAAACCGTTGGAGGAACGACTTTGAAAACTCAGCCATTGATATTTCAGTAATGTCTCTGTCGCCGAACTTGTGCAGTTCCTGCTCTTCCCACCACAGCACAGCCTCTCCGTCAAGAAGGAAAGTGGCTAAGGTGACCATCATGGCTTCGTCCGTCGCCGTCGCCCTCAGAGTTCTTCTAACTCTTGACAACCAGTCTTCTGCCACCGTTGGGGACTCAGATCCCGAGAAGGTAGGAGGATTAAAGCTCAAGAAGTGCTTTAATTGTTGGTCACGCGCTCGCCCCGCAACTACTTGCGCAACTTGACGCTCCACCCTCGGTGCTAACGCCGGTTCCACTGCAGCTACTGGCACGGGGGCATCAACCCTCGGTGCTACCGCAGGTTCCACTGCAGGTTCAATTACCGGGGCCGCATCTGTAGTAGGCGTAGCAGGCTGTGCAAGCCTTTGCGGTTGAGCATTGATCATCGCGAAGACTGCTTCTGCGACCATTCTGATCATCTCAGCCGAAGGAGTGGTCGCTGGCACCTCAGCCGACCCACTACTTTCAGCAGTGTTACGGGGTTGAGACCGCCCCGCAGCACTTCTAGTCACCTATAATCATGCAAGGCACAATTTAGTGACCCTAAACATATCAAACATCAATCATGGAACGCTCAGGTTCCGCAAACAAGTATGTTTTTTCATTCCTAAGTGGACATTCTTATTAGTTTTTGTCGTTTTAGGTGAATGCACAGCCCGTGCGCACCACCCCTTAAAAGGAATTCGTCCCGAATTCGCTAAACTACGGATCGACGCCTTAAGTCCGATACCAAATTGTAACACCCTGCCAGTACGAAAAGTATAACAGCAGGTCCGGCCGGGACCCCACGCCATACAGACCACACTAGCTAGGAGTTAAAAGGTGATAACCAGAAAAGTAATAACAAAACGAGAGTACAAAAACGTAAGCGGAAGCATCAATTAAACCATTCGAATAGACATGTCCACTATCATAGGAATGAGTCCAGAAGTAAGAGTTACGGCCTTAGGGCCTTACATCAAATAACCCAGTACAAAACTCCAAAAAAACATACATCGGCACGCAGGCCGGCAATACATGAGAAAACAGGAAAAAGGCTGGCCTTCAAGGGCCAACTCAGCAAAAGGACTAACGCCCGCTATTTCCCGCTAGGCTCACCTGCACCTGCATAAGAACATTCCACCAAGCGGTGGCAAACAGAGTAACGGTCAGCACAGCTGACCAAATTATAACGACCCCACCCCTTTCCCGGGGTGGCGGAGCTTCTACCCTGCAAGCAAGCTACACTAGCAAGTGCTAATATAAAGAAGGTGCAACTACACAAGGTGAGGTTTCAAGCACAATCAATCTTCTAGGTTGAGCATCAAAAGAAGGGAACCTAGGTATGCACATGATGTTGGTTGGGTTCACCCGAAGGTTCCCCACAACCACCTAAGCAGTCGCATGAGGCTAAACATAATATCAAATTCACATCACTCCACCCTAAGGGTCACAACCTTAGGTGGGAAACAAGAGCTTTTGGTCGGTCTAGGTATGACACCTTCCACGACCTCTCCCATGATCACACGGCTTTCATGAGGAAGGGACCTCTCGCCGATCTGCATGGAAACGGGTTCGGTTTAGCTTTGCCCGTGCTCTAATCGTCGCGATCTATCGCACGACGCGGGTACGGCTTCACCTCGGCCCGTAAGGGTTTAGCACTTTCAAGTGCTACACTAAATATACGCTACGCACCTAACCCCTTTTCAAGGATCTAGGCTTCACGAATTCTCAACAAGGGAGGTACATACGCTCCGCATCAATATCGTGGTGAAGGTTTGCCTTCATCCAAAACTCAAAGCATGGGGCTTTCGTAGGGATCTTCACAAGACGCCTACACTTATCTCCCGCAATACTATAGGTGAGTTCACGGAGTCATTCTCCGGCACGCATTCTAGGCCTAACCTAAAAGCAACGTCGCAAATCAAGCATCGCCGATTCGGGCTCACGGCCACGAATAGGCTTCACACAAAATGCCTAAATCCGCACGACTACCGGATTTTCTACATGCAATATGCCGGGGACGGACACAATCTACCCGGAGTCCCGAAGGACTTGAGGAAATCCTACACTTCACCCATTTGGTGAAAGAGATACCTCATGCAAGCAAAGAAAGAGGAATGAATGGACAAATACAAGTCCAAAGTTCGGGAGGAAGAATCGTTACCCTAGACGTGTTCTTCTTCGCCATGGATCCGAGATTCTACGCGGAGGGAAAGAACCGCACCGGGCTGCACTCTCCGGATCTGGAAACGGCTCGCGAAACGGAGCTCCGGAGCTCCGTCAATGGCGAAATCTCCTCTTCTTCTTCCTTGCCCCCTTCTTCTTCCTCTAGCCTAGGAGAGAGAAACACTATGAAATAATGAGGGTTTAATCCCTCTCCAAAGCCCTAAGACCCCCCAGCAATAAATCCCAGCCGTTGGATCTATTTCCAAGAAATTTGATCGGTCGGATCTTCTTCTCCGCTCAAAATCGCGGAACAGAATAAACGGGGCGCACGATCACAGGCGCACGGTCAGTGGTCGTGCGCGACGAGGGCAACGGTCGTGCGCACTATCCGGGACAGAACTCTGAATTCTTGCGAATAAGCGCACGATCGCTGGCGCACGATCACTGGTCGTGCGCGAAGAGGGAAATGGTCGTGCGCACTGTCCGAGACAGAACTCGATTCTCTTCTGAATTAACGCACGATCGCTGGCGCACGATCACTGATCGTGCGCGATGAGGCCACTGATCGTGCGCTAAGAGCAGACAGGGAAAATTCTAGTCTGCTTCACGTGCCGCACTACCACTCCGCCTACTTCGCGGAACTATCCGGGATCACAGTTTTTGGCATGGATCCAAGGCATTGGTTGGATCCTAAGCTCTCACTCTCTCTCTGTAACCTAAGACCAAGGCATTGGTTGGACCCATTTTGAGACTTTTCTGAGATAAGTATAAATTTTTAGTATTTAAAAAGGGGGTAAAATATCTGTTTTTAAATTTGCAAAGGGCTTGAACATTGATGAAAAATTCTGAGATAATTACGGAATCTCTCTAATACTGACCTACACCCACTATAATTATTTAGGAATTTTTGGAAAAGGTTTACTATTTCTAGATAATCAAAACCTCTGTTTTGAATTAAAAGAGAATTACTCTCTAGAGGTATGAGGTGCTTACTCACACCCTCTGAAAAAGTTTGGGAATTTTTAAGATATTCCTGCTATATTGGGGAATTTATGTAGCCGTTATGAGAGCCAAAATGAATTATCAAAGGCTATGTGAGATCTCAAAAGTGCCTGAAGAATTTATAGTGGCAACATAAGGGCATGATAGGTCCTCTGTAAAAGTCCAATCATTTTGGATTTGGTTTACTATTTTAAATGATTTAAAATAGGACAAAACTCTATTTTTTTTTATATTATCAGAGGATCTTTTATTAATGAAAATGTGCGAAATTTTGTGAGGAAATCAGTAAAGGTTATTTGAACCCTCTGTAAAAGCTTAACAACTTTTGATTCAAGCTGGTATTTTTAGGGGTTTAATTGAGACTGAAATACGACTAAGTAACTTATTAAAGGCTAATACTTGATTCATTATGACTTGAGAAGCTTATGGGGAGTTACGCAGGGTAGCCATGCTATATGTTTTCACTTTCATAATATCCTAGTCATATCTGGTATTTTAATGAATTATCAAATGTAAAGCCTTCATAGTTAATCTAAAGAAATAAGAGCTCAGACAAACCACCAATCTCTAAAGAGGATTACAAATTGATAATTCAAGATAAGGATGGGGAAACCTAAGTGGTGATCGGGTTCGAACGACATGAAACCCTGCGGATCCTGAAATTCATCTAAATGTCAATTCAACTACGACGAATATAGAATGTGTCTCCTCGGAATGGAGATACCTCTTTGAAACAGGAATGCCTCCTTGGAACGGAGATGTCTTCTTAGAATGGAGATGCCTCCTCGGAATGGAGAGGAGAATTGAGCTTGCCTCCTTGGAACGGAGAAAGAACTACAGTTATTGGAATTTGAATTGCTTCTTATTCCGTTCTTCTTAATTCAGTATTTCGATTACTGCACTTCGTTTTAGTATTTTAATTACTGCTTTCCAGTTCAGTATTTTGATTACTACACTGCATTTCAGTATTTCAGTTATTGCACTTTATTTCAATATTGCCTATAATTTAGGGTTGACATGAAGATAGGACATTCCTTTAGGGTCAACCCAAAATAGTGCTGAACTGGCCGCCGCTCTTTGAGCAGAGCAGACAGATCTGTGTTTTGGATTTTTATTTCAGTCTTGTCAATAACTTAGAGTTGACGTGAAAATGGAACATTCCTTCAGGGTTAACCCTAAATAGTATCAAACTGGTTGCCGCTCTTGGAGCAGAGCGGGCAGATCTATGTTTTGGCGTGTTATTTCAGTAGTGCCTATAATTTGAGTTGACCTGGTGGTGGGACATTCCATCAAAGTCAACCCTAAATAGTGTGGAACTCATTAGACTCTCTTGGTAAGAAAAGCATACGGTTGGGTTCATTACCACAACCACTTGTTTAATTATTCAAAAGTCGGTATATGGCAAGTGATCATTTTTAGGCTTAGGACTTGCTTTTCGTATCCAAAAGCTCTTGGGTTGGAGTAATTACTATAGCTGTTATAGTGAACAAATCGGTTCATAACCCAAGAGGCCATGACACACGTCAAGTCCAGCCAGAGACCGGGGCTTACCCGGATCACCTTGCCATAATTTATGAGCTTGGTTGAGCACGAATATATTGTGTTTTGGAGAATTATTCCTACGAGATTATATTGTGCCTTCGAGAATTATTCCTACGGGAATATATTGGTCCTTCAAGAATTATTCCTACAGGAATATATTGTGCCTTCGAGAATTATTCCTACGGGAATATATTATGCCTTCGGGAATTATTCCCAAGGGAATATATTGTGTCTTCGAGAATTATTTCTAACGGAATATATTGTGCCTTCAAGAATTGTTCCTAAGGGAATATATTGTGCCTTTGAGAATTATTCCTACGGAAATATATAGTGCCTTCGAGAATTATTCCTACGAGAATATATTGTGCCTTCGAGAATATTCCTACGAAATATATTGTGCCTTCTAGAATTATTCCTAGTGGAATATAATGTGCCTCGAGAATAATTCCTACGGGAATTTAACGTGCCTTCGAGAAATTGTGCCTTGGGGAGCAAATCAGATAGGTGATGAGTTATACTCTGAGGCAATACGCATGAAGGACGGTCTGGGAAGACAACCCGAGCGAAACTAATAGAACTATGTTGGTCTGAGACTATATGCATGATGATACAAAGTACGTAGTTGGTGGTCGCGGGGAGACTTCCACGACCCAATATAAGTCCAAATATTTCCTCCCTTAAATGTTATATTATGTCTGATGTTAATAGGGTTTGGATTCTATTCGTGGTGCTAATAACTTGTCATTAGCACAGGTGACAGATGCGGGTGAGAGTCTGCACCCAAGTGTGGAGGAAGTCACAGAGCAGGATACTTCAGGTATATATACGTTAGGCCGCATCTCCTTTTGGTGTGCCCTATCTCATGGTATATACATATATACTAAAGCTTTGCTTATTAGGGTATAATGCGGCAGAGAGAATGATGCTACTCATATAAGTATTGAGTATTGTGTTTTAGTGATAATTAATCTTCCGCTATAGACCATGTATTCCGCTAAATGTTATAAGGTGCAGTCATTACTAGCATTTTCCACTAGAAAACTGCTCCCTTACTCTGTTGGTGTGTGGTGACATTCCCTTAACATCGCCCCTATGTGTGACAATGGAGTGTTCAAGGAAAGAGGTTGGCAAAGGAAATGCCTTCACTCTTCATGGTCGCTTCGACGTTGTGCATAAATGGTGGTGTGCGATAAAATTCCTCGGTGAGACCGCCGATTCCAGGAGGGGATCTTACACCCCGGACATGGGAAGCCACCACCATCGAATCTGTGTTTAACATCCCAAATCCCCAACTCACATGACAGGCGAAGGCCGATCACTATTACTTCATACTCGACCTGGTTGTTGGTAACATGGAAATGAATATCAAGCGCCTATTTGATTCTTGTCCCTTGCCAGCTTACCAGGACAATCCCCCCTGTGAGGAACCTGACCACAGCCTGGCGCACCACCACTGCCTTTCATCCCAGGCCCCCACATGGGTCGCAGCCCATGCCACCCCAACCCCTCTCTGTGCCCCTTCGACCACGGCTGGTTGTTGGAGACCGCAACCTCCCTTTGACGAGAAGTGATCCAGTTAAGCGCCTCTACGGGGACTTCCCAGGAGGTCACCCATCCCAGAATTGCTCTCATACAAGCACGCTTAACTATAGAGTTGGTGATGAGAAGTGAAAGAACTCTATAGTTAAGCGTGCTCGGATGGGAGCAATTCTGGGATGGGTGGCCTCCTGGGAAGTCCCCGTAGAGGCGCTTAACTGGATCATTTCTCGTCAAAGGTAGACTGCGGTCTCCAACAACCCGCCGTTGTCGAAGGGGCACGGAGAGGGGTTGGGGTGGCATGGGCTGCGGCCCATGTGGGGGCCTGGGACGAAAGGCAGTGCTGGTGTGCCAGGCTGTGGTCAGGGTCCTCACATAAAAAGTGCTCAACTGGTGATGAGAAGTGAAAGAACTCTATAGTTAAGCGTGCTCAGATGGGAGCAAATCTGGGATGGGTGACCTCCTGGGAAGTCCACATAGAGGCGCTTAACTGGATCACTTCTCGTCAAAGGGAGGTTGCGGTCTCCAACAACCCGTCGTGGCCGAAGGGGCGCGAAGAGGGGTTGGGGTGGCATGGGCTGCGGCCCATGTGGGGGCCTGGGACGAAAGGCAGCGCTGGTGCACCAGGCTGTGGTCAGGGTCCTCACACCCCCTCCTAGGGAGTGTTTTCCTAATGACCCATCTGTAAATAAGTCCCAGACTATCACCTTGGGGAGCTCTAAGTCTCCTGCTTCAACCGCATACTCTGCCAGGAAATTTGCCACTACCTGCGCCTTCATGGACAGCCGCGGAGCAAAGGAAACATCGAACTCACTGAGCTCCACTACCAATTTTGTCAGCCGACCTGAGTGCTCCACCCCTTCCATGATGTTGCAAAGGGGGTGGTCGGTCACTACTTTGACTAAATGCGCCTAGAAGTAGGGCCGGAGATTCCTGGCTGAGATGATTAAGGCGAACGCCAACTTCTCCAAAATATGGTATCTGAGCTCCGCCTTCTTCAGGACCCGACTGACATAGTAGATTGGAAGCTGCCTCTTTCCCTCTTCTCGGCTCAGGACTGAGCTCACTGCCTCGATGCTCGCCCCTATATAGAGGAATAAGCCTTCTCCTTCTCTCGGCCCTTGCAGCAGCGGAGCTTGCGTCAATTTTCTTTTCAGGGCTTGGAATGCTTCCTCGCACTTTTGCGACCATTCAAACTTCTGATTTCCCCATAGAGCTTTGAAGAAAGGTGAGCACTTCTCTCCGACCCGGGAGAGGAACCTGATCAACCCTGTCAACTTCCCCGTCAGCCTTTGAACTTCTTTGGCATCCTTTGGTGATTCCATGTCCAAGATGGTTTTGACCTTATCTGGATTAGGCTCTGTAAGATCTCTTTTTCCAAAACCCGTTCGGGTACTTGTAAACTCGAACCTCTCCCGCATCGCACGGTTGAGGTGGATCTTCGCCCAGAATCGTTGCCTTGCGGTGTCACCGACACTCGGGTCGACCAACACCGCTCAGCACCAACCCTGCCGGCTTTACGATCATAAGTAAATTATGCCAAAAAGTAAGTACATAAAAGAAGGCATGTCCACAATCACAGCATCATATATAAGTATATAATGAGAACAGAAAGTCCAAAAGAGAAGTACAAGCAAAAAGGGGGCTTATGCCCGATACATATCCAAAATAAGATACTATCTCTCTCTCACTACAACATGCGGAAGACTACATCAAAACTCTCAAAAATGCGGAAGACTAGCTATCTAATCATCAACCTGCGGCGTCGTGGTAGTGCGCTGCATCTGCTGCTCAGGTCCTGCCATCTCATCCTGCTGTGTGCGGGACAACTCCGTCTCCTCGAACTCCTGCGGTCACACCGACCGTTATTCATAAAGACTAAGCCGTTTTGTCCTCGCCTCCCTCCACGACTCCTAGGCACCGAGCGGGAGGAAGAAGCGGAGGACAAACAAGGGGTAAACAAGAAGGGGTGACATGGCACTATTCTAGCAGGTATAAGTAAAGCAATGAAATCTAGCTAGCAGTATAGTGCAGGTATAAGGCAGTAAAGTAGAGCAATGAAATAAGCAGTAAATAGTAAGAAAATGCAGTGCAGTAAGTAAATCTAAGCTACCATCACAGATTCGTACCTTAACTTATATGAACGCCCATACGACATATAAGTTAAGATGTCCAGGTAACCCATCATATAAAAGAGCCCATACTAATTTATATGATGGGGGTATGCTAATGTGTATGTTATGTTATGCTATGGTTATGATGTTTTAATGATTTTATGCAATGTGACTCACTCACACGACTCTATGCGCACAGACCTTTATAGTTCCCAATTTGTTTGAAAGGAAGCCAACCTTTCGGGTACCGACCGTCGTGTCTCACAGTGGTAGTGGATCGGGCACTCCACATCCTAGGAGGGTATAGTCACTACCAAGCCTAGACCTCATGTACGCCTCAGCGCTAAGAACACAACAGCGGAGCTCCAGTGTACTCTTGCTGAAATCCACCAGACTTTAAGGTCGGGGTGGGTTATTAGGGATTGTCCTCCAGACCGAGGTACTCAAACTTACCGGCCCTCTAAACCTCACCCTCACCTGAGTCAACGTACTACCGTCGGTGACACGACTAGCCTAGTACCGAAGACTCGCCACTATTTGACTAAGTAACAGGTGTTAACAATGTCCACCCGAGCTTCCGGCCCAGGGAATATCACACAAGCTGACCCAACCCATCTCCTTCCCGGAGGAGATCCATATCAGTTTGCATACCTACTTAGGCTACTTCTTGCCTACAATTTAGTTAGTGTTATATTTAGGGTGAGTCTTGGACTTCCCGCGGTGTACTCCATAAGGGGCCCCTAACGGTACTACGGATCAATGGGCTCAACCCCACTATCCTATTCAAGACAATTACTTTAGTTGGTGGATAACATTTGGTTCACCCTTAATCATTTCATATAGTAAAGTGACTTAGCTCATCTCCCGTCCCACCCAATCGGGTTGGACGTACCTCCATTCCTTCTACATTAACTCTAGCACCACCCCACAAGTAACCCTAGGATTGACCCTCCTTGAATGATGGTGTGCTACAACACATTTACTGATTGTATATACCTCCTAAACACTACTTAGGGGTCTGAATTGTTTAAAACTCAAAATTCTGTTTTTACTAAACGCAGACCACACATTTGAACTATCCATCAACCACATAAGGGAACCCTTCTAAAAATTCATCACCATGGTCTGGTATAATTATCCTAGGATCCTACTGACCTTAATAAGGTATGGTCCAAGTTCCATAATTTTCCATATTAATTTGGTATTTATTTTAATTTAAAGTAGTTAGGCCTTAAGTCAAATTACACATGAACTACCCTCAAAAAGATTCTTCATGCTACATGAGAATTATCAGTAAGACAACATTCCATATCATGGTGGTTCACTGAGTATCATGACCCTAGGATGCCATTTGGCCTACTATATCATCATAATTGTATAATTACCAAAATGCCACTATAATTAGGAAAAATAGTATTTCACTTCTGACAATTCTACAAAAATTACCAAGTGTCCATATGGGGACCTAGAGTCTTCTGCCAAATTATTGTGTCATTTCCATGCGATTTGATATTTTAAAATGATTAAACATCTAAAGGTAGCAATTACCAATTTCTACATGAGGTACTTGAATTATAAATCTACAAGCTTCCAAACGGTTGTCATGGGCATAAATTAACATAAAACGACAGTTAACAAAGTATCATAATATTGCCCCATGATTTGATATTTTAAAATGATTTAATACTCAAGTCTTGTAAATTCCAATTTCTACATGAGGTACATGAAATATAAATCTACATGCTTCCAAACAATTATCATGGGCATATATTAAGTATCACAATTTTGCCCCATGATTTGACATTTTTCAAAATTAAATTCCCTTAAGCTAGCAAGCACTTAAAATTTCCTATACAAGGAATAACACTTCCATGACTCAGGACAAAATTATCATAGCCTTATTTCACTATATTCCAGCCACTGATAGCATATCAAAGTCATATAAGTTCATATGACCATGCATTTCATTTTATTAAGGAAAGGGTGGTAATTTCATTTATTAAGAGGAAAATTACTTAAAAGCCTCTAAAAATTTCCATTAAATTATCTAAGACATTTTATGCCCATACAAACATAACTACAAAGTTCTGAGCCAAGGCTTGAATATTTGGTCCTATGTCCTTCACAAATCTCAACATTGCACCCTTAAGGTTTACCCTTAGGGTTTTAGGTCACACCACCCTAATGGCTCCAAATGGACCATTAGGGTGTGACCCAAGCATTTGCATATCCATACCCACATATCCAACATGATGGGAGGAGGCTAACACACTCAACTCCTCAAAATGACCTAAACCCTAATTTGACCCTTAAAGGCCCTCATTAGGGTCTCCAATTTTCCATACTAAATCAACTCCAAATGGAGTGAAATTTTAGGTAGGCATTACTCATGTACAAAAGAGTATGCTATCAAAGTTTGGTGCCATTTGGACATCATATGCTCCAAAAATCAACTTAATTTAAATATCCTAACTACCATAAAAACCCTAGGTAAAAGTGTCCACCAAGGGCTGCCCCTTTGGAAGGTGGTGCCCCTAGGGTATACCAACCCATGGTTAAAAGCACAGCTCCAAAGCTTGAAGGGTTTGACCTAGGTAATTTTTCTAATGGACTGACCTAGTGTAGGACCAGTCCTAGTAAAACAGCTCCCTAGGGAGCTATGGGTCACCAAATGACCTTCAAGGCCAAATGAAAGTTAAGACCAAGGCCTACAACTTTCATGTTGGGCACTTTTTCTAAATCGGCCATTAAGTGGCCTTAATTTCTATTTTAAGTTGGCTGATTAAAATAGGCAGAAATCTAACATATTGAATTAAATAATTAAGATGATTGGCGCGCACAGATCTTAAAGCAGATCCGACGGCATCCTGATCGTCTTCCTCCTTGAGCCGACGACCAGGATTCAACCGCGCTGGGCCATCTTGTTTCCTCCTTTCCCGGCCACCTGGTGGCCACCACGACCGGCCACCACCCCCACCACCTTTGTGGTGGTCGGGGCTACAACTTCCCGGCGACATGGCGACCGAAGGAGGCGTATTTCGGCGAACCCGATGGTTCCAAAACCATGTAAATTGGGGCGATTTTGTGAACTGATCCTGGCTCAATTGAGCCTGGACCTTGAAATAAAGCACATGAGGATCTAACATGAGGGGAGGGGAGGAGAAACGAACAGTTGTTGGTGCGTGGCGGCGGCTCCGGCGGCGGTTTGCCATGGAAAAGTTGAGCTCCGGCGATCCTGCTCCCGAACTTGTTTCTCCGGCTAGAGCTTCGCTCCAGGTGTCGTTCTCGACTGCTCTCTACCTCCTGAAGCTAATGGTGAGGTCGGATTGGGGTGGGGAGGCCTCTACATGCTGTTTTGAACCTTGGCCTCCTCGGTTCTCCCATGGATGCCACCCTCCTGCAGCTGCCAGCCTCCTTGCTTCCATCTGGATCAAGGTCAGACCCCCAGCAATCAGGGAAGGGTCCAAGGCTGATTGGGGGAGGAGTGTAGAGGAGGGGAATGCTTTTAGCTTTTTGCTTTATGTTTTAACCCTTTTTGATTAACTTTTGGTCCCCCCCCCCCTCCATTTGATTAATCAAGCCATAGTTTAGGGTTCAGTCTAAGGCTGATGGGCAAGACCTATGTCCATGATTAATTGGTTAATTGATTGGTGTTGGGATTCATTTCAATTTAGGCTTGAAATTAACCTTTAATGGGCTATGTTGACCATGATTGACTTTGGTCAACCAAGGTGAGTGGGTTGACCCCACTTGGGGGTCATGGGTCCCTTAACATCACCCAACATAGTTTGGTCCATGGTGGGGCTCCAATTGGTCCAATTTAGCCTTAAGGTGTGATTTTGACCTAAATTGAGCTAGAGTTGACTTTGGTCAAATTGGTCAATTGGTTGACCATGGGATGGGGCTTTTGGGTCCAATGAGTTCCTTAAAGTGTTTAGAGTGTGGTGGTAAGGTCAATTTGAACATTTGAGGGTCAATTGAATCCTAATTGACTTAGTTTGGTTAATGTTGACCTATTGTTGACTTTGGTCAAATTGGTCAATTGGTTGACCATGTGATGGGGCTTTTGGGTCCAGTGAGTTCCTTAAAGTGTTTAGAGTGTGGTGGTAAGGTCAATTTGAACATTTGAGGGTCAATTGAATCCTAATTGACTTAGTTTGGTTAATGTTGACCTATTGTTGATTTTGGTCAATTTCATGCAATTGGGTCTCACCCAAGTGCACTTCTCATCCTATAGGTCTCCCTTGGTGGTTAGGGAATCATAAGTGAGGTCAACTTGGACAATTGAAGGTCAATTGACTTAGTTGAGAGGCTTAGGGTTAGGTTAGTTTTTGAGCTTTGGTGTGCACTTAGCAATTTCTACCCTAGCCTAAGGCACTTGAGGACACTCACCTCACCCCTATGCCCTAACATTTCCAATGGGTCTATAAGGATTGGGGATGTTACAGGCTCGCCCCCGACCGGGGTTAAGTATCCCCTTACTAACGCTGAACACACATTTGGAAGGGTTAAGTATCATCTTGTATATACGGAGCATTGCAAAAGTCTATGCTAGGTCTCGCAGATGGGACTCCACATCCTTACTCTTCACCATGAGATCATCCACATACACTTCCAGATTCTTCCCCCTCTGCTCCCTGAAGACTCGGTTCATCATCCTTTGGTAAGTTGCTCCTGTGTTTCTTAACCCAAAGGGCATCATCTTATAGCAGTAACACCCATCATCCATGATGAAGGAGATGTCCTTAACATCTGGTGGGTGCATTCAGATTTGATGGTAACTAAAGAATGCATCCAAAAAACTCATCACAGGGAAACCGACAGCTGAATCTACCAGTGCGTTGATTTGAGGCAAGGAATAACAATCTTGAGGACATGCTTTATTTAATAGGGAAAAGTCAATACACATCCTCCACTTCCCACCCCTCTTCTTCATCATTACAACGTTGGAGACCCAGCCAGGATACTGGATGTAACATCCCCAGAACAACTAGACCCCTAAGGTGCATTTTGTCATGACAAGGTCATGGCATTGCTCTAAGAGACCAAAATGGCCCTGAAACCAAGGTGAATATATGAAGATCTCTTTGGTGTGCAAATAGCCAATTTGACTCCAAGGCTTAAGGCTTGATATTTAGCTTCTAAATGACAAATTGACCACCCCACACCCTTCATAAATGCTAGAGTAAGCTAATGAGACAAAATGGATCTATTGGAATTGGGCAATTTTGGGAAATTTGGGTCAATTACCAAAAAGCCCCAATTTGGCCAAATTGAACTAATCCATTTAATTGACCTTCAATTGACACAATGTGATCAAATTTATCATCCCTAACACTCTAAGATCACTTAGGGTCCATTCGTTTCACAGACATTGATATTGAAGTATTGACTTTGAGAATATGAAAATCATTTCTATTGTTCGTACCAGCAATTGTAGAGTGGAATTGGCTTTCTGGTGGAAAGTCGGCGATATTCACCCCAACCTAAAAACCTATCGATCCAATGTTTATCACCAGGGGTGGATATTGAGATCGCCAACTCCGACTTTCCAAAAGGATATTAAATTTTTTTTTGCCCGAATGCGAATTTTTATCTCGTACGTGATTTTTTCGCCAGCACGCTATTTTTTGGCTTTATACGTGATTTTTGTGCGAGGACGCAGAAATTTCGCCCGAACGCAATTTTTTTGCCCGAACATAATTTTTTCGTCCGGGTGCGATTTTTCCGGTCGAACACGATTTTTCACCCTTTACGCGATTATTTTGCCCGAGCTCGATATTTTCGCCCGGGGGGGGCAATATTTTCGCCCGGGCGCGTTTTTTTTGCCCGGGCACATTTTTTCTCCCGGGCGCATTTTTTTCGCCCAGACGCAGTTTTTTTGCCCACACACATTTTTTCGCCCGGCCATGCTTTTTCGCTTGGGCGCGTTTTTCTCGCCCGGGCGTGATTTTTTTGTCGGAGCGCGTATTTTTCGCCCAGGCGCGTTTTATTTGCCCAGGCGCATTTTATTCGCCCGGGCGCGTTTTATTACTTGACATGCCCACCATTTGTTAATACGAATTACTTGAGTAATCTTCACACTATATTCAAGAGTAAGGAATCTTGAACTTATATGTTGGTAGATATTCACTCATTCAATGGCTTACAATGATTTATCTTTGCTAGGGACTAGCAAAGAGGTAAGTATGAGGGTGTGATAACTTCCCAAAAAGAAGTTATTTTGATCCATTATTTTAACTCTTTAGCTAATTTATTTGATGAATATGAATAAAAAATATATATGAAAGATTCGAGAGATGAGGATTTCTTCCATAAAAGTCGTTGCAAGATAATGTTATCAAACATTCTCACCTAATATTATTTTCATGCAATATTTCAACATACATAGGAAATCTAAAATACAAGACAACTTTCTTTCCAACTGATAAAAAGTATTTCTAAAATCTTCCTAATATTCTAGTTATTAAAAATCTTTGTTAAAATCTTTACTACTTTGAAAAAATCACTGCACTCGACTTGTTTGAATTTAGAGAACGGAGTAGCTAGTAATTGCAAGCTCTAGGTTAACCAGTTATCCGAGAGAACGATCTTCACTCACACTTTATTACTTGATCCGAAACGTATTCTTGCGTTAATATATATATATATATATATATATCCATTTTGGGTGTATCAGCTACCGCTAGCGCTAGTTCTAAAGTCTATTTAAAGAGCGGACCTCTTCCATTATGTTGGCCAAAAAATGACGAATCAAAGCCATAATTCCTGACCTTCGTGAGAGCCTCCTCCTTGCAGCCAAGAGAACTCCGTCAACGCTCATGAATGCGGAGAACTTGAAGAAGGAACGATCACGCATACATCATCTTCAAGTTCATTCTATGAGGGAGTTTTCAATATTTTAATTTGATTATTGTTTGTAACTCTTATTGTTGTTCGTAGAGAAATTCGCCCGTGGTTGGAGACTAGGGTCTTGCGAGGACTATGTGGAATTCGCCTCGTGTGTGTGGCGACTAGGTCTAGGGCTAGATCTAGGGGCGGCTTGAGGCCTCATCTGGTGAGAGAGGCTAGAGTCAACCAGTTCCGGGGAGAAGGGTCGGTATAGAAAAACCAAATGGGTTTTTACATTCGCCAAAATTCCAAGCTTCATTGGGATTAAATTTTGTAATCATTTTAGATTCAATGTGTTGAAACCAAGACTTGAGAACAAGACTTGGTCTCTGTGGAGTTCGGGGTCCCCAAAAGAGGGGGTGACCTCACACTTACATCTCTCAAGGGAGAGCACTAGGCCAAAGACTTAGGAAACTAGGAACAAAACCAAGGGCTCAGCGAGGAGGTCCCACCACACACTCGGAAGATTTTTGAGCGCTTCCCCTCCCAAGCCAATGCTGAGTTTGGGGCAACTTTGGATGCTCTCTTCATCCACACAAGAGACTTGGGGAGAGAGAAGCCAAAATG
This sequence comes from Dactylorhiza incarnata, assembly GCA_033032865.1. Lineage (NCBI taxonomy): Eukaryota > Viridiplantae > Streptophyta > Magnoliopsida > Asparagales > Orchidaceae > Dactylorhiza > Dactylorhiza incarnata. Next base: position 3,858,389 of record JAWHQI010000129.1, on the reverse strand, counting down.
AGAGATCCCTCCAAATGGTGCCCCATTGGTCATATTTATAGATTTCTGGACTGGGTCTGCCAATAGGCACATTTTGGCCTACGAGATTACGAAAATACCTTCAAATTTGTCCTGCTAGCAGCCAAATCCCGCCATTCTGAGGCGCTAGATGCAGACCTCCTCCTCTCCTCGGGGCTGGGCGAGAGGGGGCATGCCGCCTCCCTTACTCTCCCCCCTCACTGGCTGGGCGAGCGAGAGGCCGCCCGCTTCTCCGGCTCACCCCTACTGGGGCGGGGAAAGACCGGGAGGCGGCCTCTCTCCAGCTCGCCCCCTTGCTGGGGCGGGGCGAGCCCGGGGGCTGGCACCTCTCCGACCCGCTCCCTTGCTGGGGCGGGGTGAGCCCGGGGGCTGGCCCCTCTCCGGCTCGCCCCCTTGTTGGGGCGGGGCGAGACTGGGGGCTGGCCCCTCTCCGGCTCGCCCCCTTGCTGGGGCGGGGCGAGACTGGGGGCTGGCCCCTCTCTTGCTCGCCCCCCTTGCTGGGGCGGGGCGAGACCGGGGGATGGCCCCTCTCCGGCGCACCCCCTTGCTGGGGCGGGGCGAGACCGGGGGCTGGCCCCTCTCCACCCCGCCCCCTTGCTGGGGCAGGGCGAGACCGGGGGCTGGCACCTCTCCGGCTCGCCCCCTTGCTGGGGCGGGGCGAGCCCAGGGGTTGTCCCCTCTCTGGCGCGCCCCTCTGCCCTCCTTGGGCTGGGCGAGGCTGGGGGGGCCTCCACTCTCCCCTGCTCGCCACCTCTTTGGGATAATCTGGGGCTGCGCCCCTCGGTCCTGAGCCCGTCCGACGGCTCACCTGCCCCCCTTACCTGGGGCAGTGCCTCTCAAAAGATATTGGGCTTATTGACACCTTGGGCCTCGGGGATCCACTCGACGATACAGGGTTGTGCACAATGATATTAGAATTTTCTCTATTACTGACTTGTCTTCTATGATCTGTGAAATCTAAACGAAAAGGAATCTCATTGTCGCTAACGCCGAGTGGTAGCGTCTACCGCTGGCGGTAGCGACAGTGACTCCATCTCTCTTGCTCTGTGTAATATTGGTTCGTAAAAGCATAAAGTATAGTCTTGAGTAAAATGTTTTCATAAAATATATTCAAGTTATTTGTATAATTGCACTTAAGTACGAAAAGTTTTAAAACACTTATTCACCCCCCCTCCTCTAAAGGAGCCTACCAATCCAACATCGAGCACTTGCCCGCGGGGGGTGAGCGCGAAGCGCGAGGTCTCTTGGATTGACTTCTTGAACTCAACGAAGTCGCTCTTTCTTACGTAGTCGTCGGGAGGGGGCGAGTTCCCAAGGCTTTCACTTCTAGTCATAGCACTCTCCTATTATTTTTCGAGCGAGTTGTTGTCCACGCTCACCGCAACAAAAATGTTGGAACTGAGAACTCGATTCACGAAGTTCGGACCCCAAGAAGGGTGTTGCTCGCCCTTACTTCTAACGAGCGAGAACTAACGATTGGGCACTCGGAACCGAGGGCACTCACAAGGCAACCTTATCCCTTAAACAGACCCCTGAGCAGCAGCGAGGAGGTCCCGCCACAAACTCGAAAGATCTAAGGTTCTTCCCCTCCCAAACCAAGACTGAGCTCAGCACCTCAGAAAACCGGAGAGCAGGAAAGAAGAAACTCTCTCTAGAAATCAAATATCGGATCTCTTTCCAAGGTGCATATGAGGATCTATTTATAGGATTCTAAAAATGGCATGCGGATAACGGCCTCTGCCTTTTGGATTCTCCTAACCGCAGGCCAAAATGATCTGCGGATAGCAAAACCTGCTATTTGAAATTACTAGAGGCAGTCCACAAAACACTTGGCAAGTGCTCCCCCTTGGTGCACTCGCCCAGGTAGTCAAATGTTCCTATCGAGCTGGGCACTCACACTCGCTCGCATTTACTGTCAGGGGCTAAATATTATCACAATGGTGCATGGTTCCTGCCTCCTTTCCTAGGACCGGAGAGCCCCTCAGTCCCAACACCCGAGAGGTTGTACATGCACACCCATAACCATATGTTTGACTATGCGCACCCCCTTGATTGGTATTTTACTGTGCGCACACTCATAACCATATGTTTGGCTATGTGCACCCCCTTGATGGGTAATTTATTATGCGCAACCCCATAACCATATGTTTGGCTATGCACACCCCCTTGATTGAAATTTTATTATGCGCACACCCATAATCATATGTTTGGCTATGCACACCCCCCTTGATAGGTATTTTACTAAACACACACCCCTGAGAGGTGGTTTTGCGGATGGCGTGCCATGATCGTGACGGTATGGAGGAGATCGCGGGGAGGCGTGATAGTGGTCACGCGGGGTTGCCCAGCCGGAGCGGCCGTGTCGTCGGGCGGCAGTGCGGCCGGCGATGGGTGGCGCGGCCGGGTAGCCGCGCGGCCGGCACGGGTCTGCACGACTGGGAGGTCGGGCGCCGGCGGGCGCGTGACCAAGTTGTCGCGCGTCCGGCGACTGGCTGAGCGGCCGAGGGTCGCGCGCGACCGACAAAGGGGCGCGCGCTCGGGCTGCCGCACGCCCGGGCAGCCAGGGGGTCGCGCCCGGCCGGCGTACAAACATGCGGCCAAGGGGGGCGCGCACGACCTGAGCAATATTATAGTTTTGAATGTCAATACTTCTCATGTGGTTGGGCGCGGGGATTCTCTTATTCAATGGTCATGTTCAAGCTTCCTAAGTAGTTCAGTAAATATTTGTTGTGACATTCTAAACGTATTGTGAAATCTAGCTACCGGGTGCCCATTAAGCAACTCCCTGACCCATTTATCACTTATTTGAGCAGACATGCAAGATCTTATTTCATGTATACTATCATGCATCACATCAATAGTTAATATAATTTGTTGCAGTAACGAACGTAATTGATATGCTCACGAGAGATACTTGTAGAGCCATTCATTTTAAATCCTTCTTATAGAATGAAAAACGTGAGTTTTATTTATACATATGCTTTCATAACATTAACATATATATATATAGTACTGTCGTCGTCTCACACTGCACAATGAGGACTCAATGCCACATTGTTCCACTAGACTGCCACGACTCTGCGTATCATTTTTGATCAAAACGTTTCCACGAGTAGTCGGGCACGTTCACTAATACCTACGCCTCATACAACATTTTGGCGCAAAGAAACGATACCCCGAATAAGGTAAATGTTAGAGGTTCCCGTTATTCAATTTTTTGCCACAACTTCGTATCAGCACTTCCCGAACACCGTCGTTCTCCCAGAACATAGCCGGAAGCCCCTTCGACATCAGGAATTTGTCGTGTATAAATAAAGCAGAATGCTCCGGCCTCCCGCACGTCACGTGGCGTTCGGCGCAAGGTGGTCGGGTATTTAGATGAATGCGCCGACAACAAAATCGGCCAAGAAACTGCGGATTTTTGACGGATCAGGATAACATTGGTCTTCGCCCCGTGATCAATGATGGTTGTGAACCGTCCAAAGCAAACCTAGGTTAGCTCTAAGAGTAGCTAAAAATCCGATTAATGATCAAGTTATTCATAAGCATTAATTAAGTACGAGACATTAATTAAGGCTCCGTTTGGCACGACGGTGGCGATCATGATGAACCGTTGTTCGTGAACATCCGACCTCACCTAAGAAACTTCATGCGCTTTTATGTTCAAAACTAGTTTAATTTTCTTGATGGTTGTCTTAACCGTTGTCGTGTCAAACATACATTATATGACGGTGACATTTTTGTCCAAAATCACTGAGCAAAAACGCCGTGCCAAACGGAGCTCAAGCAATATACTATACTCTATAGGATCAAAATCGTAACATGTCCCTTATCTGGGGCACCAAACTTGAACCATGTGAGTTGGGCTCACCTCGGCATAATACTTCGCCGTTCGCCGGGTTTACATCTTGTGTCGCCATCTTGGAGGCAGCTCACGGGTCTCGCCTCCGCAGGCGCAACCTCGTGGAGTTCCATCCGTCGAGGGCTTCCAACGTTGGTTTATGAAAGTCTAGGTATTAGATAACAAATTGAGGGTTTGAGGCCCGTTCGTTTCACAAGAATTGAGGGAACTTTTCGTTGTTCGTTTGAGGTTATTGTTAGAAGGAATTGACTTTAACCCAAAACCTATCCGTTTTTTTGTTTTAAAAAAGACAATTGTTATTCTCAGAGCAGATGTTTTTGTTTTTAGATTTTGCTATACGCAGTTCTAAAGGGATCCGGATTTATTATTCGCTACAAAAAATTTAAAAAAATAATACAAACAAATATTGCCCATCCAGAAACCGTTGTTGCTTTGCGATGAACTCATCTATCGCGCGCCGTAACTGCTTCGCATCCTCGTTTTCTTCCACGGCGGGTCTATCTTGCTAATTGCATTCTTCCCCATGCGATCGGCCACCGAGACTCAGGCTTCGTTTGGGGGGACTTATTTTCACCGGTCAAGCGGTCACGACCGCATGAACCGGGCCTTAATTAAGGTCCGGTTCATGCGGTCGTGACCGCTTGACCGGTGAAAATAAGTCCCCCAAACGGAGCCTCAATCACGAAGTAATAAAAAAATAGGAAGTAAAACTCGTGGCATTGATTTGAAAACTCGAAATGGAAGCAAATATATCAGAAGGTCGCCTCATATATTTCCGGACTACTTTTCAACACTGTTAGAAGGTCGTAGATATATCTAAGCGCCGGATCCTCCTTGAGCTGGTAGGGGTAACCTTCTTCCCCGGTGAGCTGGAGGTGCGCCATCGTCGGAGCTGGTAGGGGTAAACTTCTTCGGTAGTGAGCGGGGATCTCCACGCAAACGTCGGATTTGGCGATATTTCACGAGAGTGTGGGATCTCCGGGCAAACAGATGGAATGCTAACAAGTTAGGGTAATTTGGGGGCGTTGTTATTGGCAGACCAACTTTAGCTATAGACAGATCATTGTTAATGACCCGCAAAAATAAAAAACTAAAGAGACCTGGTGTGCTCATAGCCATTTTCCCAATAACCACGTGTGAGCTGCCAATAAACTTTTTCATATTTGGTCTCAAGATAGACAAATGCACTCTATGAATATAACAAGAGCAATGTTAATAGCACACATCATCTCGCTAATAGTAACCATGCGATAGTAGCACCTCACAAATTTCTATTCCACACTTCCTGGCTGTTAGCACACCACCCAAAAATGAAAAAAAAATTGACTTTACATTTCAAAACACTACAAAAAAGCGTTTGCAAACATGATTACTGAAACGACTGCTAAGTGAAAATCTAACAAAAAATTTGTCGGAGATCAGGAAAAATGGCCGTCTCTTTGTACAAACATGCTACAACGCAAAGAAGCAAGCAGATTTTGAACTCTATCAGAAACAGAGCATGCAATGACCCTGTCTTTTAGAACAGCAAAAAATCGAAGACGATGCCATTGCTCCACAGGTGCCCCTGCGAAGGAGCTCGACACCTCTTGAAGGTAGAAGCTTCCTATTCACGGCGATGAGAAAGAATGGAAAAAGAAATCACTTGTGTCTTCTTAGGGAGATTAGGAAGAACGAAAAAAATCACCTATTTCTGCGGAGGAGCTGCGAAATCAGGGGAGGACGCACATACAAGGAGAGAGAATTAGGGTATGACTTTTGGGGGGTTTGAAAATGTGGGAACCGAAGGAGGCGGATGAGCAGGAAAATGAAAGAAGAGCGGGTTGAACTACGGCTGGCTGGTGTCCTTCGAGTGGTCGTCGGTGAGCAAGGTTGGAGAAGCGACGTCACAGGAGATATACTTGAAGAAGAGTGTACAACCCAGTGTTCACCGACTCACGGAGAAATCAATCACATGCGATTCGGGGAGTACTCGTCGATTCGCGGCGAGCACCCTACCAGGGCAAGGCGAGGCGGATCAGGGATCTCGCTCGCGAGTGGCGAGCGGTGACATCATAACGTGTTTTAAGAACCGCTCTGGGGTGCATTTAGCCAGAGCAAGTCAAGCGAGGTCTCGAAATGCCAGTCTGACGAGGCGAGTGGAGGCTCGACTCCACTCGCAAGAGGAGCTCTCGCGGGCCCAGCTCGCGGAGAGGCGGGCGAGTTGCGCCTTCACGGGCCACTCGCCAAAGCAGGGGCTACAGATGAATTTACTCTGACACCCTTGGTGGGCTGCTAATAGCCCTCCAGAATGGCAGAGTTTGGTTGTTAGCAGACCAATTCGGGGTGCGTATAGCAAAACCAAAAGGCGAATCCCGCTATTAACAGACCAGTTTAGAAATGCTATAAATAGACCCTTTGGGGTACCTTTGGAGAGCATTCTAGATCTTTGCTTCTCCTCAGGATTTCTTTGGTTAGCTCCTTCAGCTCTCCAAGGTGCCCGGCTACAGTCTTTGCTTGGGAGGAGAAACACTCAAAAGATCATCCGGGTGTGTGGTGGGACCACCACGTACACTGTTGTCAAGGGTCGTTTCTTTCGTTCTAAGTCCTTGATTAGGTTCCTCCGTGGGATCAGTAAGCGCTAGCTGCCCCCTCCCACCACCACCACCACCACCCCCCCCCCCCCCCCAAGTTCTATTCCACACCTCCTGGCTGTTAGCACACCACCCAAAAATGAAAAAAATTGACTTACATTTCAAAACACTACAAAAAAGCGTTTGCAAACATGATTACTGAAACGACTGCTAAGTGAAAATCTAACAAAAAAATTGTCAGAGATCAGGAAAAATGGTCGTCTCTTTGTATAAACATGCTACAGCGCAAAGAAGCAAGCAGATTTTGAACTCTATCAGAAACAGAGCATGCAATGACCCTGTCTTTTAGAACAGCAAAAATCGAAGACGATGCCATTGCTCCACAGGTGCCCCTGCGAAGGAGCTTGACACCTCTTGAAGGTAGAAGCTTCCTATTCACGGCAATGAGGAAGAATGGAAAAAGAAATCACTTTGTCTTCTTAGGGAGATTAGGAAGAACGAAAAAAATCACCTATTTCTGCGGAGGAGCAGCGAAATCAGGGGAGGACGCACATACAAGGAGAGAGAATTAGGGTATGACTTTTGGGGGGTTTGAAAATGTGGGAACCGAAGGAGGCGGATGAGTAGGAAAATGAAAGAAGAGCGGGTTGAACTACGGCTGGCTGGTGTTCTTCGAGTGGTCGTCGGTGAGCAAGGTTGGAGAAGCGACGTCACAGGAGATATACTTGAAGAAGAGTGTACAACCCAGTGTTCACCGACTCACGGAGAAATCAATCACATGCGATTCGGGGAGTACTCGTCGATTCGCGGCGAGCACCCTGCCAGGGCAATGCGAGGCGGATCAGGGATCTCGCTCGCGAGTAGCGAGCGGTGACATCATAACGTGTTGTAAGAACCGCTCTGGGGTGCATTTAGCCAGAGCAAGTCAAGCGAGGTCTCGAAGTGCCAGTCTGGCGCGGCGAGTGGAGGCTCGACTCCACTAGCAAGAGGAGCTCTCGCGGGCCCAGCTCGCGGAGAGGCGGGCGAGTTGCGCCTTCACGGGCCACTCGCCCAGCAGGGGCTACAGATGAATTTACTCTGACACCCTTGGTGGGCTGCTAATAGCCCTCTAGAATGGCAGAGTTTGGTTGTTAGCAGACCAATTCGGGGTGCGTATAGCAAAACCAAAAGGCGAATCCCGCTATTAACAGACCAGTTTAGAAATGCTATAAATAGACCCTTTGGGGTACCTTTGGAGAGCATTCTAGATCTTTGCTTCTCCTCAGGATCTCTTTGGTTAGCTCCTTCAGCTCTCCAAGGTGCCCGACTACAGTCTTTGCTTGGGAGGAGAAACGCTCAAAAGATCATCCGGGTGTGTGGTGGGACCACCACGTACACTATTGCCAAGGGTCGTTTCTTTCGTTCTAAGTCCTTGATTAGGTTCCTCAGTGGGATCAGTAAGCGCTAGCTGCCCCCTCCCCCCCCCCCCCCCCCCCCCCCCCCCCCCAATTTCTATTCCACACCTCCTGGCTGTTAGCACACCACCCAAAAATGAAAAAAATTGACTTACATTTCAAAACACTACAAAAAAGCGTTTGCAAACATGATTACTGAAACGACTGCTAAGTGAAAATCTAACAAAAAATTCGTCAGAGATCAGGAAAAATGATCGTCTCTTTGTACAAACATGCTACAACGCAAAGAAGCAAGCAGATTTTGAACTCTATCAGAAACAGAGCATGCAATGACCCTGTCTTTTAGAACAGCAAAAATCGAAGACGATGTCATTGCTCCACAGGTGCCCCTGCGAAGGAGCTCGACACCTCTTGAAGGTAGAAGCTTCCTATTCACGGCAATGAGGAAGAATGAAAAAAAAATCACTTGTCTTCTTAGGGAGATTAGGAAGAACGAAAAAAATCACCTGTTTCTGCGGAGGAGCAGCGAAATCAGGGGAGGACGCACATACAAGGAGAGAGAATTAGGGTATGACTTTTGGGGGGTTTGAAAATGTGGGAACCGAAGGAGGCGGATGAGCAGGAAAATGAAAGAAGAGCGGGTTGAACTACGGCTGGCTGGTGTCCTTCGAGTGGTCGTCGGTGAGCAAGGTTGGAGAAGCGACGTCACAGGAGATATACTTGAAGAAGAGTGTACAACCCAGTGTTCACCGACTCACGGAGAAATCAATCACATGCGATTCGGGGAGTACTCGTCGATTCGCGGCGAGCACCCTACCAGGGCAAGGCGAGGCGGATCAGGGATCTCGCTCGCGAGTAGCGAGTGGTGACATCATAACGTGTTTTAAGAACCGCTCTGGGGTGCATTTAGCCAGAGCAAGTCAAGCGAGGTCTCGAAGTGCCAGTCTGGCTAGGCGAGTGGAGGCTCGACTCCACTCGCAAGAGGAGCTCTCGCGAGCCCAGCTCGCGGAGAGGCGGGCGAGTTGCGCCTTCACGGGCCACTCGCCCAGCAGGGGCTACAAATGAATTTACTCTGACACCCTTGGTGGGCTGCTAATAGCCCTCCAGAATGGCAGAGTTTGATTGTTAGCAGACCAATTCGGGGTGCGTATAGCAAAACCAAAAGGCGAATCCCGCTATTAACAGACCAATTTTGAAATGCTATAAATAGACCCTTTGGGGTACCTTTGGAGAGCATTCTAGATCTTTACTTCTCCTCAGGATCTCTTTGGTTAGCTCCTTCAGCTCTCCAAGGTGCCCGGCTACAGTCTTTGCTTGGGAGGAGAAACGCTCAAAAGATCATCCGGGTGTGTGGTGGGACCACCACGTACACTGTTGCCAATGGTCGTTTCTTTCATTCTAAGTCCTTGATTAGGTTCCTCCGTGGGATCAGTAAGCGCTAGCTGCCCCCTCCCACCCCCCTCACAGGAATCTGAACTCCTCGTTGGGCCAAATACTGATTCCAACAAAGAGGAGTCGCGTGAAGGGGAGAGAAACTGGGAAAGAAGAAGCGAAAGCGCCGACGATTCACGAAATCAGGAGAAGCCAAAACCTAGCGAGAAAATAAAGGAGGGGTGTTACTATACTTGTAGATTAGAGATTTAATTCTTATTTTTAAGTGTGCTAATTTTAATTCATATAACAATCGCCTTAAAAACCGACCAAACGACAGCTGAGAAATCGTGCGGCTCCCGCGATTCGCGACTGGAGTTCTCCCTTCTCCTCTCCGGCGAGCGTCCAGCTTCTCCTCTCCGGTGACGGAGTTAAGCTTCTCCTCCTCCTCCAGAGTCTTCAAGGTTGTCCTCCTCTTCTCCTTAGTCAAGCTGCTCTTGCTCAGTTTCGGCCGAGCATTGCATTGGGCGACCTAATCGAGCCAAGTGCCGCTCCTTCTTCCTCCTCTCCGGCGAAGACAGCGAGGAGCTTCTTCCTCCAACGTATACAAGGCCTTCTTACTTCTCTCAGGCTCACCTCCTCCCGGTTAGGTATAACAATTTTCTCTTTTTTTTGTTCCTGCAAAGAGACTGCTAGCATTTTTTTGATATTTTTGTGGAGCTCTTAAAGTTTTAAAAAGATATTGGTAGCATTGTTATGTGTTTATATTCTCGTGGTAGCATTCTTGTGAAGCTCTTGAAGTAATTTTTTTTTGTTTATATATGTAGATGGTTTAGATTCTTGTGCAATAGATGGTTTAGATTTTTTTTTTGGATTATATATATGTAGATGTGTGTGTGTGTGTCTGTGTATGTATCGTTGTGTATGATTGTGTATGATTGTGTATTTTGTATTTGTGTGTATGTGTGTGGTTATGTGTGTGTGTGTGTTTGTATGTGTGTGTTGTGTGTCAATGTTTGTGTTTATAGATGTGTGTATTGTATGTGTAATGAGTGTTATTGTGTGTTATGTGTGCGGATTGTGTGTTATGTGTGCGGATTGTGTGTTATGTGTGCATATTGTGTGTTATGTGTGCGTATTGTGTTATGTGTGCGTATTGTGTGTTATGTGTGTGTATTGGTGTTATGCGTGTGTATTGTCTGTTATGCGTGCTTATTGTGTGTTATGTGTGCGTATTGTGTGTTATGTGTGTGTATTGTGTGTTGTATGTCTATGTGTGTGTTAGTGTTTGTGTTTATATATGTGTATATTGTGTATTGTATGTGTATTGATTGTTATTGTATGTTATGTGTGTTGTATGTCTATGTGTGTGTTAGTGTGTGTTTATATGTGTGTATGCGTGTTTATGATTATATGTGTGTTAGTGGTTGTATTTATGTATGTGTGCATGATTATGTATGTGTGCATAATTACCTATGTTTGTGTGTGTATGTATGGTTGTGTATGTTTGTATTTGTGTGTGGTTATGTGTGTTTGTCATGTGTGTGTTTGTGTGTGTTTGTATGCGTGTGTGTTGTGTGTGAATGTTTGTGTATGCGTGTGTTTGTATTTATATATGTATGTAGGTGTGTGTTTATGTTTATATTTGTGTTTATTGTGTATAGCATGTGCATTGAGTGTTATTGTGTGTTATGTGTGTTTATATATGTGTGTATTGCGTGTTATGTGTGTATACTGTATATTGTATGTGTGTTTATTCACTTTTATGTTCAAAACTAGTTTTCTTCTCTTCATAGCGGTCATAACCGATGTTCAAATGTGATAGATTTTTAATAGGTTTATTTCGTTGATATATTGTGTATTATTATATTTTCACAACTGTGATAAGTAAAGTAAGACAATTATGAGTTAAAAACAAAAAAATGTGGGTGTTTGTTGGCTCAGATAAGAGTTTTTTGTGGGCAAGAAGTTGGAGATATTACAAGCTTGGTCTCTTTGGTCACATCAATGGATGTTAGTGTTTGTGTTTATATATTGTGTATTGTATGTGTATTGTGTATGAGTGTGTGTGTTTTGTGTGTATGTTAGTATTTTTGTATTGTGTTTATATGATTTATTATGTTTATATAGTTTATTATGTTTCATAGATGGATGCACTTAATGAGTTTCATAGGAAAAGAAGAATGTTAATGAGAAAGAGACTTATTGTATCCGCTTTAGCTGCTACTACCATGGTTTTGATGAAACGTAGCAGACTCGGTTGTCCAAGCATTAGGGACCAACACAATACTCTAAGAATGACGCCATAAAAGATTCACGGTTTCCCATTTAATTTGTTCGTCATATTAGGATCTTATTATGTCCATAGAAATGAATATGCTTGGTTGACAAGGATCTGCTATGCTCGAGCTTGTGTTGTGAATGCACTTATAGGTTGAGGTGGATTCCTTCTGAATGTGTATGAAAGATGAAGAGTGAATGATATAGTTCATAATTAGATTATTAATGCATCTCATTGAAGTTGGATTATCATTCCCAGATTCATTTTCGTATATAATTTGAATTATTCTGGTTCATGTCCTCGATGAAATTGTGTATGGATAAACATTTCCCGTTATAACATAAGTTTGCTGATTTTACTATAATCTTTGAGTCAGTCGAATATGAGATGTATCTTATGGTGGGAACACTACCTCATATTATTTTTCACTTCGAAGATGTCAGACCTGTTATATTTCTTTCAAAGATTTTTAATCAGGTTAAAATACATTATGTAGTTTTCTAACGGTAGTAGGGAAATTCCATTAATAATTATACCATATTTTTTCTCAGAACTTAATTGTACCTTTTATTTGCAATATATAGATATTCTTATCTCATATGATATAGATTTCCAATCAGAATGTAACATGATGCTTCAAAATGGCTTCTTTGAGATTCACTTAACTCATTGTAGTTTTGTTTCATTAAACTCCTATGTTTATGATTTCTCAAGTTTTTTTTTCTTTTTCTCAACAACAGTTAATTGTGACATGCTGCTCTTGTTGAAATTATAAAGTATTTACTTTTTATATAAGACTTTTGTTGAATCCAAATTTGTCCGTGGATATCTAAACTTACACATACCCTGCATCAAGGAACACAACGATCCCTCCTCATGTGCCTACCTATCTATAAGGTCTCATCTTTGATTTCCTTGGCCTATAACATGTATTTTAATAGGCTTCGATGCATAGGAAAAAATAAATAATTTCTGTTGAACATAGTACATCTCGAAAGAAATTTGGTTTGAAGTCATTTGAATGTATTTTTGGAAGTTGTAATATCAATTCCTGTTTTTGAATTCCTGCAACCGAATAAAAAAATTGACAGATTCAATTTCTGTACTTGAAAACCTTCCTGCAAACGAACAAAGGAATTGGTTTTGGCCCAATTCTAAAACTACGCTTTGAAGGTTTTCAGCCAAAACCAATTCCTTTCTCTCAATTCTTGCGAAACGAACAGACCCTTTTTGTTCGCATTTCCTTATTGCCTGATTTCCTTGATCTAGAAGACTCATTTAGCAATCATGAATGATGGGTCCTAATGGAATGACTACCAAAGAAGGGTTCATAGAAGGGAGCTAGGAGGAGAGAGATGATGGGGGAAGAAGAGAACTAGAAGACTTAAAAGAAAACTAGAGAGACTATAAGAGACATCATTTATTCATTCATATCCCCAATTTAGGACCCTAATGCACCGATCGTTTGGTTGATTTTGGTATAAATGAATTGGAATTGGGAGACTCAATTCTAATTCCTGCGTTCATTTAGGTCTTTAATTGGGCGGAGCCGTGGAATTGATTTTCTCTCAAAACCATCGGTTTTGTCCTACTTAAAAATACGTTGTTCTGAAAACCGACCTGATTTAGGTCGTTTTTGTTGCTGAAGAAGCTCCTCGCCTTTCTGATGCCTCCCATGAGAACCCTTTTTTCTCGTCGCCGATGGTCGCCTTGCCGGGTGAGACAAGAGTATTCGGTGGCGATGACGACCTCCATCGAATACCCCCACGCCATAGTCCGCCTATCCTCAATCCCGTCATCCTCTTTCCTGCCTAATACGACTGATACCAAGAACCCTATGGTCAGTTCCTCCGGTATTTGTGTTTCCTCGCAGGATGCTCGGCTCGGATGCCACTCTGCGATCCATCCGTGTTGCCCTTGCGAGTTGTCTGCTGGACAAAATTTCGACTATAGTTAAGCTCCCTTCTCTCTTCAATTGCATCCGCACAATTGCATAAGCAAAAAAGGCAAAATCAACAGCAGTCCCTGCTTGCGTGATCATTGCCCCATCGTGCTTCTAGTTCCTACTGGTTATTTTCCTTTGCTTAATTTCTTGAATCAAATGCAGTATATTGCTCTTATAATCTTCTACAATCCGCTCGTTCTATCAATCCATTAGTTTATGCTCTGTAGCTGTAGTATTTCTATCCTCATCCTAGTATATTTGTCGCTTTTTCTTTGTAAATTAAGTGCCCCTGGACTCCGAGGTTAAATTATAACACTCTCCCTCAAGTCAAAGTGATGTTGATGTAGGGGTAGGCTGTGGGTGCACGAAACCTAGACTCTAGGTGGGTGTGAGATGCGACCCGCTAATCCAACTCTAAAGATGATGCAACGATTAGTACGATGGAATTTAATAATGAGCAATATAAATTTTGTTTAACACCACGTGCAATAAACAGAAACGAAGCAAAATTCAATTTGGCAATTAAGCGAGGCTTTCCTCCGCTCGGAGGGCCTTAAGCGAATGCGCGGCGAATGCGTCCCACCTGCAATTGATATTCGTATGCAACAAGCAACCCACCAAAATAATACCAAACAAATAGAGGGCTACCAAATGAATAATATCAAATCACAATCCACAATACTACAAAATACTCAAGAGTAGAGGGCTTTACCGAGGCGATGTAGATTTTGGATCCGGAATAGTAGATCGGCGATCAAACGCGTCTCCGGTGGCGTGGAAAAAGTGGAAGTGTCTGTCCTCGGCGTCGGAAGGCAAGATCGGGCCGTGAATGTGTAGATCCGGCTACTAGGAGAAGGATCCGGGCAAAGGGTGGCTAGATCTGCTTTGTAAAGGGCGGATCGGGCCTAGGAAAGGAGATCGGGTGGTGGAATTAACGGATCGGAGTGGGAATTTCAGATCGGGATAAATCTGAAATTTTAGGCTAGACGGAGGTGGATGCACGGAGGGCAAGTAGAGGAGGGGGCGGTTTGGGCGGTTGAAGGTGGGGAAGAGTAGGAGGGAACAGTTGGATGTGGGGAAGGGGCTGCAGGCCGGGAAAGAGGGCTGAAAGGGGGGGGGGGGCGGTACTGTAGCAGCGGGCTGTAGGAGTGGTTGCTGTAACAGCGATTGTAGCAGCGGTTTACTGTAGCGGCGGTACTGTAGCAGCGGTTTGGAGGGGCAAGGAGGGGGCGGCTAGGGCTAGTGGAGGTGGGGGAAGGTGGCTATGGATGGTATGTACCTTGGGGAGGGAGGAGAGCACCTAGGAATCACCACCTAGGGTTCCACGACATCGGCACCGGGGAGGATCGCTGGAACTCCGAAAATCTCTTCCAAAATTCAGCAATGCCCCTAATGCAGCCTTCTACTCCTATTTATAATAATAACATAAGCTAGGGCATCCCAACCGACGGCTATGATTGGCCGCGGGGGAAAATGTTCAAAACTTATTAAAATTACATCAAAATAAATAAAGTTATATATAATTTTGACTCCCAACGTGGAGCCGGACGCATCCGCAGCGTCGGATCGGCGATCCGATCAAGTCCTCCTGCGCGAGTAGACGAACGTGGGCCCCGCCTTGCGACGAACCCCTCCATGTGCACCAAATGATGGATCCCCATCAGATGTTAGACAAACTCAACTTGCTTTCAGGTACATATACTATATATCTATCATATTCACCCTTTTTTGCTTTTGTGCATTGATTTAATCATATATTTCCAACTTTCCTTTTCTGTTTATATGGTTTCAGCTCACATATGTCCATAGACTTTAGCTAAATCAGTGAGTTGGAAGTTGTTAATCAGCTTCTAACTTTAGGAGAAAGTAGCAGTTTGATTTTACTTTCTCCGACAACAAATAACATCAAAGCTTTAATTTAGTAAGTTGTAATATCCTAAGGCTATGTTTGTTTCGGCTGTTGCTGATGAAAAGCTGCTGATCAGAGATGGATGTTGGAAAAGCAGCTGTTTCTGAAAAATGGAGTTTGCAGGAAAAAACTGTTTGTGTAAAATGGAGTTTACAGAGTTGTTCGAAAAGCAGTGCATAAATACCGTTTGTTAAAAACGGAGTTTTGTGAAATATTAATTTTTTTAAAATACAAATCTATATACAAATCTCCCTGCAGATCCATGGCCAATACGCGAGAAGAAGATCTACAGAGAGGGAGGTTACCTTGCGGAGGAAGACGAAGAACTGCGGAGGAAAACGAAGAACTGCCGTGAAAAAGACGATGTCCAGGGCCGCGATGTCTGCGGAGGAATCGATATCTGCGGAGAAGAATCGATATCTGATGTCCAGCGGCGCGATGCCTGCGGAGGAAGACGACGATGCAGGGGCGCAATGTCTGCGGAGGAAGTCGATGATGTCCAGGGGCGCGAGGTCTGCGGAGGAAGACGACGATGCAGGGGCGCGATGTCTGCGGAGGAAGACGATGATGTCCAGGGGCGCGATGTCTGCGGAGGAAGACGACGATGCAGGGGCGCAATGTCTGCGGAGGAATCCAGGGACGCGATGTCGAGCCCTCTCGTCTTCTCGAAACCCTCGGTCGAGAAGTAGCTATTCTCGGCGATAAGGAGCTGAACCGCTGGGATGAAAAAGCAGCCCTGACCTGCGGTTGTAATATACACTGAACCGGCGATTATTTAGAAACGGAAATTTCGAAATAAGCAGCCGCAAACGATCAAATAAACCAAAACTCCGTTTTCGCCAAAACCATTCTTGTCATGGCGTCGCCTAGGCGACGCCTAATCGTCCAGGCGCTCGAATGTGTGCAAGGCGTTGGACGCCTTGTTATAATTTTTTTTAAAAAAAATTTGAATAGACAGCGGTTTTTATAAAAACCGCTGTCTATACATACCGCTGTCTATACATACTTTAGACAGTGGTTTTTATAAAAACCGCTGTCTAAAGTCATATTTTTTTTTCTAATATGACTTTAGACAGCGGTTTTTAAATCTCTTTAGACCGCTGTCAAAAGAGATTTTAAATTAAAAAAAAATTCAGCCAAAAAAAAAACAAATTTTCTTTTTTATTAACTTTAGATAGCGGTTTTTATAAAAACCGCTGTCTAAAGTCATTAAAAAAAAAATTTTGCTAAAAAAAAATTTATTTATTTTAATGACTTTAGACAGCGGTTTTTATAAAAACGCTGTCAAAAGTTAATAAAAAAAGAAAATTTTTTTTGCTCGAATTTTTTTTTTATAAAAAATAGACTTTAGACAGCGGTTTTTATAAAAACCGCTGTCTAAAGTCATTTTAAAAAAAAAAAAATTTCCTAGCCACAATTTTTTTCCTCGCCTTATTGTCGCCTAGGCGTCCGCCTTATCGCCTAAGCGTCTAGGCGCCTTGCGCTCGCCTTGACGCCGTGACAAGAATGGCCAAAACGAAAAGCAGCTCATCCGCTGAAAAAAACGCAGCCTAAGTTTGGATCAACTACCAGCTTATGAAAAGAAAATTAAGCAACAAGACAGAGACCTTGTAAATAAAATTAAATTTCAACTCTACAGACTTCCCAATAAAAACTAATTCCACATTTGCTTCTTTTATCTCTGTTTAGGGATGTTTTCTCTCAATTCATGCGTTTGAATTCTATCCTGCAGCCAAACAGCATGATTTTTAATGGAACCTTGTAAATTGTCAGATTCAGTTTTTGTGCCTCAAATCATCCTGCAAACGAACAACAACATTGAGTTTTGGACCAATTCCAAAACCTATGATTTTTTGGTTTTGGACCAAAACCAATACCTTCCCCCCAAAACCCACCAAACGAACAGAGCCTGAAGGTTCTATTTTTAGCCTTTAGCAGTGTTGTGGACATCGGCCGACATGTCGGCCGACAAAAGGTTTTATGGAAAAATGACACGTTTCCGACATTTTTTTTTCCAAATGTCCTATCGGCCTATATATAAGCTATTGATCGATATATGGGTCTATATATCGGCTGATATATCTCGACGATATATCGATTGACTTTTATTTAATTAATTTATTTAGCATATATGATTTAATAGACATATAGACAACAAAACAAATTGTTTTGTTGTCTAGATTATTGTGGGCTAACACTCGACTCTCTTCTTGTTTCATCTGGCTCTCTTCCTTGTGCCCGTACGTTGTCGACGTCGATTATACTTGGTCTTTAAATTTTGGACCGGGGATTCCTTATCTTCCATCGTTGTCGACGACTTCTTGGCTTCCTGCTTCTCCTGACTTTTCTCCCTGCGTTCTACTGTTATTCATCAACTCTATGATATGCCGCAGAACCAGAACCTCTCTTTGAATGTGATTCACATGTGTTAAGCATGACACTTTTTCTCTTCTGTGACTTCTTCAAAAGCAAAGACCTCGATACAACCGTTCCTCCAATTATATCTTCTAATTCATCCACACTAACAATCCATCCTTCTCCCCCAAAAGGAGATTTTAGTAAATAACCAAATATCACGCTTGGGTTAAGGGCCAAGTTGGTAATTTTAAAATGTTTATACTAATTTGGTAGATTTAAAATTTCAATAAATGCTAAATTGACAAGATATGAACATACATAAAAAAAATGATTATATGTCTGTGTTTGTGTGTGTGTGTGTGTATATATATATAGAGAGAAACTCGATATATGAAATATCCTGATATATCCCCCGACATATTAAAACCAACATGAAAAACTCAAACTGACGTGCCCCTGACATCTGCAATCTTGGCCTTTGCAATCTTGGCCTTTAGCATGTCATTACAAAACTGTGACCATGATGTATTTGTGGCGTCTTGCTTGTTGGAACATGGTCTTCCGCATCTCCTAGGTTTGAGAATAACAAATGTGTATTTGATCTTGTGTGTTTAAGTGTGCAGGAAACAAAGTCCATATGACTCAAAGATAACATATGAAGGTTGCCCCCAAAATTGAGCCAATAAATCCAACATGCCCACTAGCGCCGGCGGTAGCACCTAGCGTCCGGCGCTAGCGATGATTAGCGCAATCCGGGAGCATATTTAGAACGAGCTAGCGCCTGGCGGTAGCGGATAGCGCAGGCGGTAGCGCGGAGCACAGAAGGCAAGGCGGAAATGTTTCCTCGGATTGAAGATTCTCCCGCGCATAATATGTCATAATATGGGATAACGCCGACGGTAGCGGTAGCGCAGGCGCTAGTGCTGAGGCCATAAAAAGGACCCCTTGGATCCGTCTTCATCATCCTCTTGAGATCCTAAATTCCAGAGCTTCGTGCCACAACATTGAGAGGAAGGTTCAGAGAGATACTCCCACAAATCCATGAAGGCTTAAGGAGATCCGTGGAGAAGATTTCAACACGCGTCATCATCGTGACGAAAGACCGCATCGACTACGATCATACTCTGCGGGTCTTAGTCTACTTCTCCAAGAGATCCATATAGGAGTTTTATATTGTTGTTGTTATTTCATTTATCCATCTTTTTTAAATCGTGTAGTAAATTCGCTTTGTGTTGGCGACTAGGTCTGGGTAGGACTTAGGGCAGAAATTCGCCTCGTGTTGGCGACTAGGTCTAGGGTGTAGGTCTAGGGGGTGCTCGAGACCATATCCGGGGAAGGGTTGGCTAGAGCGGCTTGAGGCCGTATCCGGGGAAGGATCGGCTAAAGCCAACCGGTTCGTGGGGATACGAGTCGGTATAGAAAACAAAAAGAGTCTTTCATATTTCGCTTTGATTTCTAGCGTCATTGAAATCAAATTTTGTAATCAATTTTATTAATAATAATCATGTCTCTCTTTGTGTAATAAAATTGATTTGATCTTCATTTCTCTAAATTGTTTACTATCCTCTCATTCATTATAAAACAATTTAGATCTTTATTCAAAATCACTATTTTGATCTCTTATCAT
The DNA here is from genome assembly GCA_033032865.1 of Dactylorhiza incarnata. NCBI lineage: Eukaryota > Viridiplantae > Streptophyta > Magnoliopsida > Asparagales > Orchidaceae > Dactylorhiza > Dactylorhiza incarnata. Next base: position 3,839,051 of record JAWHQI010000129.1, on the reverse strand, counting down.
AAGCAAGTATTTCAAAATATAATATAAGTTTTTTAAACCCTTATTCACCCCCCCTCTAAGGGCGCCTACCGATCCAACATTGCATTGAGAGGAAGGTTCATAGAGATACTCCCACAAATCCATGAAGGCTTAAGGAGATCCGTGGAGAAGATTTCAACACGCGTCATTATCGTGACGAAAGACCGCATCGACTACGATCATACTCTGCGGGTCTTAGTCTACTTCTCCAAGAGATCCATATAGGGGGTTTTATATTGTTGTTGTTATTTCATTTATCCATATTTTTTAAATCGTGTAGTAAATTCGCCTTGTGTTGGCGACTAGGTCTGGGTAGGACTTAGGGCAAAAATTCGCCTCATGTTGGCGACTAGGTCTAAGGTGTAGGTCTAGGGGGTGCTCGAGGCCATATCCGGGGAAGGGTTGGCTAGAGCGACTTGAGGCCGTATCTGGGGAAGGATCGGCTAAAGCCAACCGGTTCGTGGGGATACGAGTCTGTATAGAAAACAAAAAGAGTCTTTCATATTTCGCTTTGATTTCTAGCGTTATTGAAATCAAATTTTGTAATCAATTTTATTAATAATAATCATGTCTCTCTTTGTGTAATAAAATTGATTTGATCTTCATTTCTCTAAATTGTTTATTATCCTCTCATTCATTATAAAACAATTTAGATCTTTATTCAAAATCACTATTTTGATCTCTTATCATAAACAAGTATTTCAAAATATAATATAAGTTTTTAAAACCCTTATTCACCCCCCCCCCCCCCCCCCCCCTCTAAGAGCACCTACCGATCCAACATTGCTTTCTGATGAAAGTTGGTTTGATGTATCCTCGTGTATCTTCTTTAACCTTCAATAAAAATCCCTAAAGAAGATACGGTAAACAAAAGTAAGTTTAGTGAAACCTAACTTTTAGATGTGGTCGTGTGTTTGGTCCTTCAGAATTTCTTCTTTCTTACTTCCTTCTTCTGAGTCCTATCACTTTCTTCAATGGTTTTTTTCCTTCCACGTGTATCCTTCGTCTTGATTTCCTCACTATCCTGGTGCTTGTAGCTTGTCAGGCAAGTTTCTATCAAATTTTGAGTGTCATTACTATATCATAATTTTTGCATTGGGTGAGATTTCTTGTCTTCCCCAAGTTTGTGGAGCCCTAGCTCAGCGTCACCCCCGTTCTTAAGGGAGAGTACCTGTTGAGCACTGAGGGATCACCAGGGAAGATAAAACTTATTTGGATACCTGTTGAGCACTGAAGAAGTCTCTCAAGCCCCGTAGATCTTGTCGAGCAACCAAATGACTTGGGGCATTCGCCCATGTCAGTTCTTTGTTGTGCAAATCATTTCAGCAATAACAGCGTTCTATACGGTGATGGTGCGATAGTGGGTGTCAGTAGTGTATTAAAGAGGACTGGCCGTAGACCTTCCAGAAGACTGTTTTCTAGTCTGCCTGGGAGTCCAATTTGGGTGCTTGCCATGTAGGCCCCAACCTATAAATAGAGGTGGATATTAGAGGGAAGGGACATTGCTGAGTTTTCTTTCCATAACCTTCACCCTCCCGCGTAGCCTACTTTTTTTAAAGAGAGAATTTCTACATACTCTTGGGCTAGCGGATGGAGCCTACTTTTTTTAGAGAGAGAATGTCTACATACTCTTGGGCTAGTGGATGGACCTCCACTTGTAATACTTTCTACTTTAATAGCAAACTCACACAACTCTCCTCGGCTTGCGACCTACTTTCATCTTTTCGGACTCTTAGGTTAAGTAACTCTTGCTGAAGTAGTCTTAGGCTTCGTTTGGGGGGACTTATTTTCACCGGTCAAGCGGTTACGACCGCATGAACCGGACCTTAATTAAGGTCCGGTTCATGCGGTCGTAACCGCTTGACCGGTGAAAATAAGCCCTCCCAAACGAAGCCTTAGTTGAGCGAAGACACGTGGTTGGAGAATTTAGCATCAACATTAATCTTTCTTGGATATTCATGTATTCTGCCTAATTCTAGACATGTCCGCATTCCAATAGATTTGAGGAAACATTTTATTTTGTGTTATTTCTTTTAGAGTTTTTTTCCTCGTCCGACTTATGCAAAATTGTGTCGCGCTAGCTAGATTGACGTAACATCTTAGTACTAGAGATGGGCTACTGTTTTTATGTCATTTCATGTATTTTCATTTTGACAGCTTTTTACCATTTATGGCACTTTGCCCTTGTATGGTAAGTTTATTTCGCATTTGATAGAATGACCCAATATGCCATTAAATAAAAAGGTCCAGTAATACATAGAAAATATTATAAATAAGCAATCTCATTAAATAAATAAAGATACTACAAAAGGAGCAAGATATTATTCCAAACTCTTTTGGGTTTTTCCCCGGATATATGAAATCAATTTAAATAGGTGAATTCTCATATCATAGGATGCTGAAATTGGGACTTGAAGAGGAGGAAATCCCCTCTCCAAGCCCCTAGCCGGCCCTAGTTGTTCTCCTCCCATCTGTGTCCCCATCTAACCAACTCCAATCAGCCACCAGTCCTGTTCAGCCCCCATCCACAGAAACCACCTCCCAGCGCCTCTCCCAGCCGGCCACCACTCCACCTAAGTTCCTCTTACCACCATTCCTCCGAAGCTCCTTCGGCCACCACCGTGGCCCCTAGCCCCCTCTTCAGCCCCTGTTGTAGCCTCCCACTTGCTTCTGGAGCCTCCCAGTCCCTCTCAGGTCACCACTACCTTCTTCTGCTCTCCCAATCCTTGTCCAGTCAGGCAGTCACTTCTAATCTCTATTAGGGTCGGGTCGGATATCAATTCCTTGACTCCAGTTCAGCCGCCAGAATGTCTTCCCTGTGTCCGGTTGCCTTCTTCACCAATTGTAACCTTCCTATTCCACCCATACACATCTTCTATAACCCCCTAACCCTTCCTAGCCAACCACATGGCCGATATGCGTGCCTCACCATTCAAAGCAAGCTCCACCCCATCCCCAAATATTCTTCCTTGTCCTTGCCCTTGCCATCCGCTTATATATTGTATTGGATTCGAGCTCTCTTCTTGTAGCAAGATGCTGGATAAACTGTCTTCATATCTTTTATGCTACATGCTATGTACTGATGTTTAGTAATGTCTTCACTATGATCGAGCTTACCTATTTATTTAATTCTTTAATTGTTAAGCGTTGTTTCGTTAACACTATGTCCATGAAATAAATTGTGGAAAACTATGTCCTCCTATTTCAAATCCTTGGAAACTTGGTCTCCTATTTCGAATCCTTGGGAAGCTGTTGGGCTAATGTGTCGAGATTTCGTTTAGCACTTCATTTTGATTTTTCTATGAATAAGTGCGCGTGGCTTGATTCCAATTTCTCTCAAGGCACCATAATGTTGGATGCTTGTTTCGGGCTTACATTAGCACTTCTAATACATTTTACTATAGGCTTAATTTGTTGTTGTTGTTTTACATTAGTTGTGTTTGTTTGCTCATTAAATTGAGTTAGTTTCCTTAGTTGATGTCAGTCATTCTTCATCAAATTCAGATAATTAGGTCTGCATGTTAGTAGTATCACCAAGTGTAACTTGGTTTGCATCAGTGAACCATGATGTCCTAGCCGTACGAAATACTGGCATCCCACTCCCATGAAGCTATGCAGATGGGAGGAGGCCCATATCTTATCGCCAGCTAGATAGGAAGAGCAAAACATTCTTCACTTTTTAGCATCACTTATTAATTATTATCTTCTTAAAATTTAGTTCTCTCTCTCTCTCTCTACTCTCCCTCTCTCGCCCTTGCATGTACATTCTCCTTCTTCTCTCTGTCTCTTATGTCCCCCGTCTCAGCTTCCCTCGGAATAGATTATGTGTGGATGTTATAAGCTGATTTAAGAGCAGCGTTTGCTATTATACTCTGATTTATAAGGTATAGTAGGATGAAGAAAATTTCTCTAAATTTACTGAAATATTCTTACTGACGCGTGAAATTTCAGGTCACTTTATCTTGTATCGTTCAAAGATGGTTGAGCTTCTGTTTGAGGATATCTTCACTGTGACCAGACTCGACCCTGATGGCAAAAAGTTTGATAAAGGTTAGTACCTTCATGATTTGCTTAGATTTCTTGAATCTGTTCTTCTTTATGCTTCATTTTAGAAATTTTTCCTTGATCATTGTTAGTTAGATACTTAAACATGTGCTCTAAATTTTCCTTTCCAACCTGTTCTTCTTTATTCTTCATGCTTCATTTTAAGAGTAATTGAGACATTTTGTTATTCCAACTATTGTAAAATTCATGATACCATGTGCAATTATCTTATTTCTCAATGAATTTGTTTACAGTGTCTCGGATTGAAGCACGGAGTGAGCAGTTTGATATGTACATGCAGCTGGATGTGAACACAGAGATTTATCCACTTAATGTCGGCGAAAAATTCACGATGGTTTTAGCTTCGACTCTTAATTTTGATGGAACTCCTGACTCAGGCTATTACAACCAGGTTTTGTTGCCATATTTTGCATCAAATATCTTCATTTCAGCGGGCCAATTTTGAAAATTATGTTACAAAATTTTAGGGACAATTCTTTTGTTAAATAAAAAAGAACATACCAGATGATTCTTGTCTTGTTAAAAAATTGAGTTGAGTTTTGCATTGGCAATGCATGTGCTAAAATTTCCATAGGTTCACAGTGGATCCTCATACTGTAGCTGGGGCATCATTTATAGGTTAGGAGCGGTTCCTCAAATTCATAAACATCAATGATTAGGACTGCTTCAGTGAGCCACTATAGTTTGTGGAAACCCATGCCATATTCTTGTAAAAAAACCATTCGATTTTAATATTTTTATACAAATTCATGAAGCCTTAAGAAAAAACCGTATTCATGATTTTCAATGGTTACATTTTCCTGTGTGCTAAACTGTATCATGCAATTCACCAGTAAAATAATGCAGTTGTTTTGATAGGTTAATGCTTAGTTCGGAAGGATGCTTTGGAAGTTGGGAGAGTTCTCAGTTTGATCAATAAAATTATGTCTGCTAGAATATGAAAAAGTACTTCTCATCTATGCCTAATATAATGAGTCTTTAAAAGAACACAGAAATGGAACTATCAATTCTATATTTTTGGAGGAAGGTTAGCAAATTGCGCTGAATAAGTCGAATGCATGTGAACCATCGTGAAATGTATCGTGAAATGGAACAGCGGTCATGCATGGGTCCCTATGTGCTCGGGAAACCCTACACACAACCATCATTTTTTTAATGCTAGCTCTATGTATTAAAAAAAATCACGTGTTCCATTAGATTACTTCAGACTTGGTTGTGTCTAAATTTTAATAAGTTCCGTTTTTCTTGAGTATTTAAAATAGTCGCAGTGAAAAGTATACACTTGTAAATAATTTCCATCTGATAGACAACTCTCTGTCTCTCTTAGTAAGTAGCTATATTTTGAATATTACCAGTGAAACTCAACCCTCGGTTGCATCTACCAGTGCAATGAAGATTAGCCATTAAAATCTATTAAAATAATTGACAAGACACTGTAAGACCATTTGATACATGATAAGAGTAGGAGTGAAATGACGACTTAAATCTGGGAAGGTGGTTAGTATGACTTGCAAGACCTAAATGATGAACCTAAACTAATGAACATCTTTAAATGGAGCTTAAAGATGTTTCTAATAAAGTAAAATTCGGCTTGAGACACATCAGAAGTTTTGCACGCAACAAAATGTGTCATCTTCGAAATTTTGTCCACCACTACAAAAATGGAAATTCCAGCACGAAATCCATGCAAATGTTAATCAAGGCTGATGAGGGATTGGTAGGGAAGTGTGGAAAGTTGTATTTAGATCCTTTGGCTGTATGGTAGATTAGACAGTGACGCACTACTCTGGCTACATTTCTCTTTAAGCTCGACCAAAGAAAGTAATCCTCGACTAGTGGTATTGCCTCATCTCTCTTAAAGTTGCCTGCAGCTCCACTGGCGTACATTTCCCAAACCAATTGGTTGTGAAAGGAAGTATCGGGAATGCACAAGTGAAATCCACTCATACCCATCATCGATCAGGAATGTCTCAATCGGATCGGGAGTGTCTCTCATCAACTACGCCAATTCTCACTAAAATTTGGACAAGCGGGGTAGTCCAGAATGAAGTGTTCTTCAAATCCATCCACCCGTGCACTCTTTGTGTATATTAGGCTAACCCTAAACTCCTGATATTTGTAGGTTTGTTCTTAGCGCCAACTCGATGTTTAAAAATATAGTGAAAATCCTGCAGGGACTTGACCACTTAGTGCGATGATGTTCCACCTTTTTTCTACATAGAACTCCTTATCATAATTAGAATATTTTTGTCTGGTCTCATTTAGCTTTTTCACTAAATTAAGAAACTCGATGATTCTCCTGACTCAATACACCTTCTATGTCAACCCCAACGCATCGCATGCGACCTCAAAAGTTTTACTAAAGTTTGGGAGTTTCAGGAGTCAAGACCGGGGCAGTAGACAACTTCTCAAGTGTGTTCATTGTGGCAACTTGTTGAATTGACATCTTGTACTGTAAAAAGGATGGTTAATTAACTGCTCATACCCAACCAATCTTTTCAGTTGATTTCTTGATACAGTCTACCAAAGTCAGAAAGCATGTTGTCGTGACTTCTTGATCGTCTAAATAGAAATCATCGGTTGCCTCTTATTAGATATCCAGATTTGATAAGTGGAATTAATGAGTTGTTGTATGTTGATCCTGCCATTGGGGCTTGTAAGTCTACTCAAAAACTTACCCTTAGGCTTGTGAATGCTCACGCGCTCTCATTGTGGGAGCTGGTTGAACCAACACTATAGCTTGCCTTTTGGATTGCAAGCTACATGATTACTGTTTTGATTGTAGGAGCTTATTGAATCATCTACGAGACTATGATAGCTCGTCTCTTAGGATTGGATTTAAGAATGAACGTTGATTTGATTGTTGGAACTTGCTAAATCAATAAACTAGCTTGGCCCTTAGCTTGTTGAATCAACTAGTATTGATAAAGGCTTTACTAGTTTGGTCCGAACTTGCACCAACTCAACATTGTTCTATGTTTGTTTGCCACACCTTTGTATGCTTTCCTGATGAAGCAAGGCTTTTCAAGTTTTTTTGAAGCTTGCCGTTGTTTTGACGTTGTAGAACTATTGGGCTCGCAGCATGAGGATGGATTCTCAACGTATGTAGTTTTTAGTATTGTTTCTATCCATTGTTTCATATCCACCATGAACTCTCCTATAGCTCAATAGTTCATCCTATTAGAACATGCGTGCTCATTTAATTCATATCATTGATAAAAAAATTCTCTTCCTTCTATCCGGCACAAACGAACTCCACTCCTATTATAAACTTCCTCAACAAATGGGAACTTTTAATCATCTCCAATGTTCTCGGTTTTTCTTTTCTCCTTAGTCTCTTCTAAGCAAGGTACGACATTTGTTAATTTTCCCCCACAATCGGGTTTATTCGTGGTTTGTCTTAGGGGGCGAAGTCCTAGCTGCTTATTATCTAAGTATTAGATTCTATAGTAATAATAGGAAAGTATTCTAACACTAATTTGGAAATGAGGTTCGAAGATAAACTATTTAGGCTGGGAGAAAAGAAAATTTGAACTGGATATAGAATTTTCTTTTCTTTGTATTGAGTTAAGAAAATAAAAATAGGAATTTACAAGTCTTAAGATGATAGTGATCTACATAACAACCATGGTTATCAGGATCGCGATCCAGATTTTGTAAATCGATCCGGATCTTACCTAGGATCTAAATAGGCACATCTACGGCTGGGATCACGATCCGGATCTTAGGATCTTTATGATCGTGATCCCAACCCGTTTCTACCGGTCCGGCCAAAGGGAACTAGAAACATGTCCAACCCTATCCCGACCTCATTCAACCGGTCCAACGCCCATAACCCATTGCTTAACCTTATCCCAATCCCGCCCCATACCCCATCACAGAATCATATCATGTTGCTTTACCGTATCCCATGTGTCGATTGTCGGCTGCAAACGGAGGCCAAAAACGACGTCTTCGGTCGCTTCCAGTCCAGACAATGTCTTCCTTTTCCTTCCTCACCAGGTTCTATTTCAAGTGGTATCAGTGTCTTATCTTATATTTTTGCGTATGAGCAATCCAGTGGTTGGTAATCCAGTGGCTTCATGCTTCCTACTTTCAGGCCGACGTCTACTCTTCTCTTCTCTTCCTTTCTAGCGTACGAGCAATCTAGCAGTTAGAAATCCAGTATACGAGCAATTCAAGCTTCCTGCTTCCATCTTCCAGCGTACGAGCAATCCAGCAATCTGGGTTCGTCTTCCTGCTTCTAGGCTTCCACCAATCCATCAATCCAAATTTATTTATTTTTGTTAGTAGACATTGGGTGTCCTATTTGAAACAGAAAGTGAACTTAGTATGATATTATATTTTTTATTTAGTTATTCAAAAAATTTAATATAATTATTCACATGCTGCTCAATTTGTTGATTTTTTGTTAATTGAGCATGTAATTGGACGATACAAAATTCAATTTTATATTTTTAGTCTTAATTTATGAATGTTGCAAGATCTTGTGATTCTCGATCCGATCCGATCCAACCTCGAAACGATCTTACCTAGGATCTCAATCCTGACAACCTTGATAACAACACAATGCAGTAGTGTGCATGAGAGCTTATGTGATGGGATCACGTTTCACAATGGCTTACACGACGATTGGAGTTTTTGAGTGGATTGATGATCCAAGAATTTTGATTATTTTTTATATTTTTCTGATTTTATTTAAGTGTATTTGTAAAGACATGATTTAAACATTCGCGATGGTCCGAGTTCTATAAATAGGGCTAGAGGGCTTCATTTTGTGGGATCAAAATTGAAGGGAGAAATTCTCCTTTTGATCTTCCAGGGTCGAAGCCAGAGCCTAAGAAAAAAACCCTCCCTTTCTTTTGGCCGGCTACCTCTTCCTCCCTCTTTTCCCCACATCCGGACACCACCACCACAAAACCAGAAGCCCTTATAACAACCCATATAATTCATACAGCAGCCCCTAACTCCTCCCAAATTCTGTCCAGCAGTCCCCAGCCACCTCTCATCGCCGCTGTGCCATTCCCTGCACTGGGAATGCCCCTGTTCATCCCCACATCCCTCCTACCTCCACAGTCTCTGGATTCCTCGACGGCTCAGATTCAGTCCACTGACATCCCTCCGACCACCATCCGTTCAACATTGCCCACTCTAAGCCCTCTATCTTCTAGTAATTGTGAGTTCATGTCTTGGTTATTTGATTTCTAATGTTGAATCTCACTTTTATTCTCGGTTTGTGTGGATATTGTCTAGTAATATTTGCGCACTGGCTTCTTGTAATTTATCGGATTTTGTTCGCTATGCATTTATTAATTTTACTGTCATATGTACACCTCAGTATTTGTTTCCTTAGTTGAAGCTCTACTTGATTAGGAGTATTTGTTTCCTTTGTTGAAGCTCTTCTTGATTAGGATCGTTACCGTAGTATTGATAAATCTTTAATTGCAAGCATAGCCTTCTGTTGGATGAATTTTAGAAATCATTAACTTATTCATAGAATTGAACTATGCTCTTGTACTGTAACCCACATTATAAATATTGCAATTTTTTTATTAATTATATTTTGTTTTCTTTTATATTGCTTTAGGGACAGAAGAAGTCGCTTGCTGATAAGTACGAGTATGTTATGCACGGGAAACTATATAAAATCTCAGAGGAGAATACTGGTGGGCCTAATGTGAAAGTGTAAGCAAATTTCTATTTACACTTATCTCTTGGTTCCTATTTACATTATTATTATTATTCATAATCAGGAGAATTTGTGTGACCTTGAGGTCACGGGTTCGAGTTCTAAAAGCAGCCTCTTGCAAAAATGCAAGGTAAGGTTTGCCTACATTTCACCCTTGTGGTGGGACCCTTCCCCGGACCCTCGCTGCGCGGGGATGCTTTGTGCACCGGGCTGCCCTTTTATAATTAGGAGAATTTGTGGAAACCAATTCTACATAGTGATATATAAACTTGGTCCAGCCCATATTAGGAAATTCACATGTACTACATAGTGATATATAAACTTTGGTTAGTTTTATGGTTTGTGTTGTGCCAACGTCTTCGGTTAGCCGTCTGTTATTGTTTCTCTATGTAACCCTATTCGTTGCAGTAAACGTTTGCAGCTTCCCGTGGACTCGTACCAATTCTTTGTCAAATCATGTAAATTATTCTGTCGTGTGTGATTCGATATCAAATGTCTTGAACTCTAATATACTTGAAGAATGTTAAGTTGGGTGTGTATGTTATTTTGGGTCTTCTCTGGAGTCTCATGTTCCGGTGTATATTAGGAAATTCACATTTAGGCCCTGTTTGGAGAGTTGTTTTTATGTGGCGGCGTTTATGAACCCAATTGTGAAAGACGCAGACAACATTTGGATAAGTGCGGTCTCGAACTGTCTTCCAAAAACAACGTTTTTTTCTAGCAAACAACGTCATAGTCATGCAAGTGTGGTCAAGCTTTAGCAGTCATGAACACCCATATCCCAAAAAGTGTAATTTTGATTGAAAGGTTCAAACACAGGTAAACCACCACCACCATTTTTGCTACCACAATTTCACCGCCACCGCTCAAACGCCGCATTTGTTCCAATCAGAGTCTTGTGTGGTGCGATAATATAAACCTCTGTTAATTATAGGGTTTGAGTTGTGCCAAAAAGATCTTTGGATTTCCTCCTGTTATTGTTTCTCTGCATAACCCTATTTCCCGCAGTGAACAATTGCCGCGGAGAACGTATCCTGATTTTTGGTGAATCACGTAAATTCTGTCATCTATGATTCTACGTTTCTCCCTTATTTTTGGGTGGTGTTAAAAGCACGCCTATTTTGGCTAGTAGCGCATCAATAAAACACCAAATAAATGCCAAAATTCTATGCCTCCAAAGACACCATCTCTTTAACCGCACTCCACCCGACGCCTCTCTCCCTTGCGTGAAAATTGGCCTCTGCGTCGTCTGAGAAGAACATTGCTGTGTGCAGTGGCCTTCTCGCTAAGATCGCCGAAAGAGACGGTGGCCTTCTCGCTACGATCACCGAAAGAGACGACGGCGCCGACGTGATTCTGAAATCTGGCTCTGTATTCGATCAACTCGTCCATGTGTTACGGAAATTGAATTCTCCTTCTGGAAGAGAGTACTGCGCATCTGCGTTGCTCTCTCTCTGCAATAATGGCTTCATCTTGGGTGGACTACCTTGTGAGAAGTGAGACGTCGAGTTCTCCTTCTGATGATCCCTGAAGATGACTTCATCTTGGGTTTCCACCTCCCACGCCTCTTTCCTCTCCCTACCAATCAGCCCCAGCAGTAAACCATTAGGTCTTTGTCGCAGAGAATTGTTTGGGAAAACGAACACAAACAAAACCCAACCTCAATTCTAATAGTTCCAGAAGACTAATTTTCTTCTAACACTAGTTGCGGCTCATTTAAAATTGGTCTCTCCAGTTTCCGTTTTACTCCGGAGTGCTGGTAATTGTATTCCCCTTCACAGCTGTTGAAAGTTAATTTACTCATTAATCAGGGGCTTTTTATTTGAGATGACTCTTTCTCTATATGGGAAGTGCTTAATTCATCCAGCTAAGTCCGTACATATTATACACATCACAACATTCAAACCTACTGCTCATATCTTACTGTACGACGAACACATTTTGTTTTTTGTAATGGTTAATATTATTTGAGTGGTGTTACAGGCACACCAATAATGGCTATGTACACACCATTAAACAAGCCCAAAACAACTTAAAACCCTTTTTTCTTTCTATTTCCCCCACCGCTATGTACAACCCACCCGGCCCCAACATTCCTGTTCTCGAGGTGAAACCCATCTTCATGTAGGTGTGAGCAGATACCTCTGCCTTGAGCAGCTTGAACTTGCCCTCCTCGAATCCCTTCTTCCCAGCACTGAAGCGAGGAGTTCCTCAAACCCCCTGAGGTTGGACTCTGAGCCGTCCTGCGAGGTGAGCGGCCAGAGGGTTCGTCCCTGCAGCGTTGGTTGCCCGCTAGACGCTAGTATGTGTGACGAGCGATCAAGAGTGCTTCAGGATCCGTTCGCTGTAAGCGTCAATCATGTCCATGCCCTAGCGATTCTCATATCCATCTTCCATTACCAGAAGAGTCCCATCGCCATGAATCGAATCATATCGGTGTAGTTCTGACTTTCCTAGTTTATCACACGGGTCTTTAGGAAACATCAAATGGTGTGCCGGCAAGTCCAGTGGAACTCTCTGTTAATGGTTATGGAGGATTGCCGACAGATGGAAGAACTAAAATCCCAAGCTGAAGCTGCTGACATTGCTAAGCCTCAGGTTTGACTTTTGATTTTATCCTGAAGCAATTTTGCTCGCTTGTGACGTTGGAAACATCAGCTTTATCTCCTCTTCTACTTCTTCAACATGAATTTCGGTATGCCTATAGCTTGTCGGGTGCCCATAGCGAAATTGGGTTGCACTTAGCTGGCTGCTCATAGCCATTCTCGGTATGCCCGTAACACCACTCTATTATTTTACAGTATTCAAATCTATTTCTCAATTGTATTACTAGGATAAATATTTACTTATCATATGCAAAAATGGAGAGCACAAAATTTAAGAAAAAATGAAATTAGTTTTTTTGGTGTGCATATGTGATATTTGAGTTCTGGTGTGTTAATAACAAGTTTATGTGAATAAAATTTTTGGCCTATCAATATAATTTGTCTGTCAATAGCCAAAATTGGTGTGCTTTTAACATTACTCTTATTTTTTTGGTCCATTATTCGTAACGAAATGTATATAAACTCATGTTTTATGTAACCCTAATGTATCATCCTTCACCCTGATCTTTGGCTGCAGAGAGATTTATGTTTCATTTGGTGGCCTGCTAATGTTGCTGAAGGGGGATCCCTCCAATGCAGCTAATGTTGAGCTGGATCAGAGGCTGTTCCTGCTGATGAGGAAAGTCTAGTGGGAGCTAAATTTCGCCTTTTGCGAATAATGCTGAAGTCAGCCCGATAAATTATGGAAGAAGTCGAAGAACGAAATTTCATCTGAATTTTGAAAAACCTAATTGGATGATTTTCATTTCATATTTATTTTTAGCGGACTTGGCTTTCCATCGGATTTCCCTCTCCTTAGTTTGTGTGTTTTTCTTTCATGGTGTAGCGCTCCATATAATATATCGGTAGGGTGTGTTCAGGGCATGTGAATGCGTATATACGCCAAATGCCAGACCAGGTTTTACTTTCATTTTCGTGTTATTCATGAAGTGGATGGAGTTAGGCGATTTGAGACGTTCATGAGCCATGGTTCATAACCATTGTGTTCGCGACTTCCACTGCCGTGCGAAATGGACCCTAAAGCTCTATTTTGTGTGTATAAGATTGGGCAACGCGGCTAACATTGGGTGTATATTAAGCATAATGTTGTCCTTTAGCCCTAGCAAAGTCAGAATGAGCCTTGCCTTGAGTGGATGATTCCTATGGAAATGCAATGTAATCACACACTAGCCCTCGGTGATGAAAGCGGAAACTTAGTTTTCGGTATGAACTTCGTCTTTGCTTTTCCATCTTCATAGCTCTCTTGTATGAGATAGAAACTCTTATGTTGGGAAACTAGTCGGTTTGAAAAAGATTTTCGTTGTCACATCTATGTGATGGTACGAGCTGTGATAAATGTCTCACCGACTTAAGACGGCTAATGCTATATTTGGAATGTCTATGATAGTGTAAAAGGCGTGTTTTTATTAGAGCAATGTTAAGGGCAAACCATTTTTCGATATGTGCAAACCATTAAATTTTTTTTAATAATCATTTATAGGAGCATTTTGTTTAGGGTGGTGTTATTAGCAAACCTACTTTGGTTGCTAGCAAACCAAATAAACCCGGTTCTCTTCATTTATGCAGTTTTTTCAATTCTTAAAAAATCCTAATAGCAAACCATTAGGTTACGCAGACTCTCATCGGTTCATTCCTCCCGCTACCCTCGCGAGCCAGCGCCGTTCGCCGATACCTGCTCGGGATTCGCCCTTCTTCTTCCTCGCGGCTGCCGGTTTGAGGCCCCGTTTCTTCTTCCTCGTCAAGTACGTGAATCCAGGTACAGTAAATGTCCAGGCCTCGGATCCTTCCGCTACCCCGTTTCTTCTTCCTCGTGGTTTAGGTCTGAACTTCCCTCTTCCGTCCAGGCTTTCAGGCTTCATCTGCTGTGACTACAGGCTTCATCTCCCTCACGTTTGCCTCCCATTTACTCTGCTGGTTGGATCTTCAGTCAAGGCATGATTTTTCCTTTTGTTTTCACTGCATTTTTTCGGACTTCTTTTTTTTTCACTGCTCGGACCTTTGATAGGATTCACTGCATTTTTTCATAGCATTTCTTAGAGCAGTTCTTAGAACATGTACACTTCCATGATTTTCAAAGAGCATTTCTTAGCATTTCTTAGCATTTCTTAGAGCATTTCTTAGCATTTCAAAGAGCATTTCTTAGAGCAGATTCAAAGAGGATTTCTTAGAGCAGTTCTTAGAGCATTTCTTAGAGCAGATTTTCAGTCAAGATATGATTGCAGTTCTTAGAGCATTTCCTGGCTTTCTCAAAGCAAATTTTCAGTGCAAATCTCTTTGTTTTAGCATATCATTTTTGCAGGATTAATGACAACCATTTATGCAGGTTTTAGCATATTTTCAGTGCAATTTGTTTACTCAAGGCTACCTTGATCTCAAAGCTAGAGGTGCAATTTGTTCACTCCAGGCTATATGCAGGTTTTACCTTCTTTTCAGTGCAATTTGTTCACTCCATTGTTGTTTTCAAGTGCTGGAATTTTTTTGATGGTTCTAAAATTTTAGTGTTATAATTTGGATATGTTCAGGGGGCCCTCTATATGCGATTGGATGTTGCCTGAAACTACATTTGGTGTTGATTCCTCAATGGAGGTTGCTATCTGTAATCCATCAACTGAAAGGTACCCATTGAAACCCTAAATAGTTGTGATAGTGTAATGTTGAGATTGTGTCGATATGGTTTTATTGACTGTGAAATTTTATTCATTTCATTGTTGAGTAGTGGTTCGGATGTGAAGGTTGATGTTGGTAGTCATTTTGAAACAAAAATTCAGTTTCCATCTCGGGAGGTGTTGATTGATTGGGCTCGTAATATTGGCAAATATTGCAGTTTTGCTGTCACAGTTAAAGGTTCAGATAAATTAGAAGGTGGTAGAGCACGACCACGTGTATTTCTTGGGTGTGATAGAAGTGGATTTTACCGCGAGAAACAATGTAAAAAAGGTTGGACAAAACAAAATTTAAGAAAATCTACTAGTAAGCGTTGCGGTTGCCCCTTTAGTGTGATTGGGAAAAAAAATGCCTTCTCAGATGAATGGACCGTGGAAGTAAAATGTGGGACACATAACCATGAAATGGTACATTTAGAAGCCCATGCCACCGTTGGAAGGTTGGATTGTGTTGAGAAGAAGATAGTTCACGATATGTATGCCTCAAATGTTAAGCCCAGATGTATATTATCAACCTTAAAAAAGAGGAATGCAGAGAATCACACGGTGATGCGGACTATTTACAATGAGAGGTATAAGTTGCAGAAAAAAGAACTGAATGGAGCCACACCTATACAATACTTATACAAATGTTTAACTGATAGTGGGTATTTGAGTTTTAATCGTGTGATGGAAGGGAACAAAAATCTGATTAGCTTATTCTTTGCTCATCCGGTATCTATTCAACTAAGTAAAATATTTTCAACCGTGTTTTTAATGGATTGTACCTACAAGACAAATAGATATCGTTTGCCATTACTTTCCATAGTCGGCGTTACATCAACTCAACTCACATTTTTCTCGGCTTTTGCTTTTCTATCTGATGAATCCGAGTCAAGTTATAGATGGGCTTTAGAGCACTTCAAGGCTATTTTGGATGAGACCTCCTTGCCTAATGTGATCGTCACAGATAGAGACTTGGCGTTGATGAATGCCATAAAAAATACTTTTCCAAATGTCAAGCATATTGTATGTCAAGTTCATGTGCATAGAAATATTTTATCAAATTGTAAGAAATATTTCAAAGATGGGAAAGAGTTTGAAATTTTTCTTGGTGTTTGGCAACGTCTAGTAGATGCAAGAAATGAAAATGAATTCAATATGAGATACAATAGTATTTTGAATGTTTATTCCACTGCATACCCAGAAGTTATCTCTTACATATGTACAACATGGCTCGAACCTTTGAAGGAGTCTTTTGTTTGTGCTTGGATTGATAATTATATGCACCTAGGCAATTCAACCACAAACCGTGTTGAAGGGGGGCATAGCAAGTTGAAGAAATTTTTAGAAGTTTCAATTGGAAACTTGTCAACCATATGGAAAGCTTTCGATCAAATGTTAAGTCTCCAACATACAGAAATAAAAAGGTCGTTTGGGCATAGCTCCATTCAAGTTAGTAATGATTTTAAGGGGACTTTATACTCAGACCTGGTTGGCCGTGTGTCGATACAAGCTTTGCACTTGATTAAACTAGAAGAAGATAAGTACAAGAAATCAAAGTTATTTATTGGTGAGCAATGTCCGCATACAACTCGTTCAACACTTGGGTTACCATGTAGTCATGAATTGGCACCGTATATCTCACAAAATAAAGCATGTCCGATATGGTTACTACACAAACATTGGAAGCAATTATCTTTTCCCTTGGAAAGTGATGCAATACCACAAACACAAGAATCTATGAACACCGGAGACATAGATATAGCCATCGAGTTGGAAGGGATCATAACAAGGTATGCAAACACAAATGAGCATCAACAAAAGGAGATTAGAAATAAATTGCGTGAAATAATGGATCCAACATCAACCCGAACGAAAGAGCCAATGTTGCCAACAAGATTAAAAGGAAGACCAAAAGGGAGCACAAAAATATTCAAAAATGACTACAAATCTACAAAGCGCAATCCGTCCCTTTTCGAGCACATCTTGAAAGAAGACATAACTACACAAAGAAAACTATCAAAGTCATCAAGGGAACAAAGTATGCGAAGCAATAGATTATATGATAGCGTTTGCCGACAACTACCGTCTTGTATTTCTGATCACTTGGTTGATGTGTTCAATGTCGCCGCGGATGGCCATTGTGGATTTCGTGTGATTAGTGAATCGCTAGGCATGGGCGAAAATTGGCAACAAGTTAGAGCCGATTTAATGAATGAGTTGGGGCGAAGAGATATTTTGTATGATGCAATTTATGGAAGCACAAAAAGAAAAGAATTAATCAACAATCTAGATTGCAAAAGCTCACCGGCACCATACGATAAGTGGATGTCCATACCGGATATGGGGTTAGTGATTTCAACTTGCTACAATATTGGCGTTGCTCATATTTCAAGAAATCAAAGTTTAACATTTTTACCATTGGATTCACCGCTTCCTATTGAGCCGAAAGTCATCTTCATCGGCTTAATTAATGGCAATCATTTCGTGGGATTATATATGAAAGAAGGGAGACCACTACCTCCACTCTACTCTCCATGGAGGCGATATCATACAAAATTGGCACTTTCATGGGAGAACATACTCAATTTAAAGGGATGAAATGTAAGATTGTTTACTAATTATTTTCAAATTTTCAATTTTATTCTTTAAAAAACATTGCTTACTAATATCAATCTTTTTTTGTTTGTAGGATATGGTCATACAAATTTTGGGACGCTTAAATATATATTTTGTTGCATTTAAAGACTTGTTGATAAGCTAAAGAAAGATTTGGAGGGGATCATCAAATTTTGGGGCATCTAAAAATCTTTTGGAGCACTAAAGAAAGCTTTGGAACCCGTTTTTGTTTACATGGATTATATGTAATGCTAACAAACAATGTTTACTATAATGTTTATTTGAAAATGCTTTAATGCCACATATAATATGATTGATTTTTTTTTTTAAATTTTTCGGTGGTTTGCTAATAACAAAAAGGTTTACAAATAGCCATTTTCAAAAGTGCCGGTTTGCTAGCAACCAAAGTAGGTTTGCTAATAACAGCACCCACCCTTTGTTTATCTTAGAAAAGCCCTAGGTGCAGGCCAAATAAGAGCCTTGATTCCCTCGTCATCCCGATTGTATTATGCCTCAGCCCTAGGTCGGAGGACCCATAGCCGCCGATCCTTGTTGTGGATGTCACTGCGGTGCCGAGGGATGCGTCATATGTGTACACAACCAATAAGGAAAAAAAAACAGAGCAAGGAAGAGGACGGTGCTTGAATCGCTCACCCTCCAGAAGGAGCCTGCTTTGGAGGGGGTGGAGCTGAGCTTCGCCGCCGATGAGGAAGCCTTATTGGACTACGAGCCACACATTACGACGCTACGACACACACTCCCATTCCCCAGGTTAAACAAATGATTGTTCGACTTTTCATTTGCACGCATTTGACATTCTCAGCGAAGCCGACGAAATTGCACCTACGAAGAATGAGGGCGTCTACGAAGAACGAGGGCAGACGATTGATGATTAGCTGAACTTTCCAACGAAATAAAACCATGAGCATACTTTTCACGCATCCAATTTCCTTTCTTTAAGGCCCCGTTCGTTTGGACGGAATTGAAGACTTGGAATTGAAATTCGACGTCGAATTTCAATTACGCCGTTCGCTTGTTAGGTAACTTTAATAAATGAAATTTGAGTTGAATATCATGGAATTGTTTTAGCCTAAGCACAAAATCTAGCTAGACATATCGGAATTGGACGAGTCTGGCACGCTCGATTGATCGCGTTTTTGCCCGGGAGCGCGTTTATGCGCCCGGGCTCACAATTTTTCGCCCGAGCGGGAGTTTTCGCACGACGCGAGTTTTTCGCCCGAATGCGCGTTTTTCGCCCGAACACGCGTTTTACGCCCGCACGCCCAAATTTTGTCCCGGCGGAAATTTTCCACCCTAGCGCGCGTTTTTTGCCCAGGCGCGCGTTTTTCGCACGAGCGCGAGTTTTCGCACGACGCGAGTTTTTCGCACGGACGCGAGTTTTTCGCACGGACGCGAGTTTTTCGCCTGAACGCGCGTTTTTCGCCCGGACGCGCGTTTTTTCGCTAGGGGGCGCGTTTTTCGCCCGGGCGCATGTTTTGTCACCCGGGCGCGCATTTTTTGCCCGGGCGCGAGTTATTCGCCCGGGCGCGCGTTTTTTCGCCCGGGCGCGCGTTTTTTTGCCCGGGCGGGCATTTTTCGTCCGGGCGCGCGTTTTTCGCCCGGGCGCGCGTTTTTCGACCGGGCGCAATTTTTTCGCCCGAACGCGATTTTTTCACCCGTGCGCGATTTTTTCCCCCAAGAGCGTTTTTTCGCTCGGACGCGATTTTTTGGCCTGGATGCGAATTTTTCGCCCGAGCACGAATTTTTCTCCCAGGGGAGAGTTTTTCGCCCCGACGCGATTTTTTGCTCAAACGCGGTTTTTCGTCAGGGAGCGATTTTTTTGCCCGCGCGCAATTTTTTCGCCCGCGCGCAATTTTTTCGCCCGTGCAAGATTTTTTTGGCCGGGAGCGATTTTTTTGCCCGGGCTAGTTTTTTTCGCCCCACGAGATTTTTTTGCTCGGGGGCTATTTTTCGGGCGCGATTTTTTCACCGGGGAGCGGTTTTTTGCTGGGACGCGCTTTTATCGCCTATGTGAGCTTTTTTCTGCCGGGCGGGTGGAAAAATCGCACCCGGGAAAAAAATTGCGTTCGGGCAAAAAAATCGTGCCCGGGACACAAAATCACGCCCGTGCGAAAAAATGAGCCCGGGCAAAAAATGCGCGCCCGGGCGAAAAAATTGTGGTTATGCGAAAAAATTCATGTTTTATTTTGTATTCCTATGCTTACTTCTAGAACGTCCTGAGGGAAAAAATCGTTCTCGGGCGAAAAAATCGCCCCCGGGCGAAAAAATCGTCGCCATGACACACATTTGTTTATGATATATGTGATAAATATTGGCTTCTTCGTAATATTTTTCAATTCTTAAATTGAATTTTATTTAACAAACAAACAAAAATATTGATTAATTCCACAATATTCAACAATATTGTTTATTAGGCGAACGTTGGAATTGGAATTAGTCACTAATATTTAATTCCATAATATTTATCAATATTCAATTCCAATATCGAATTCCAATTCCGTCCAAACGAACGGGCCCTAAGAGAAAGTTGCTGCCCATCTTCCCTTAAGTTTCACAAGCCTTTCATGGAATACTCTCAGTGCAGCGCAAACATTTAATTTTCTTGGCAAAGCAAATGGAGATGGTTAATAATAATAATAATATCTTTTTGGGTCGAAGATTTTTATGTTTATTAATCTGCACAATATTGTGATCTGCACTTAAATTTTTTAGGCTAGATTATAATTATATATGATTTACCCTTAGCCAAAAATAATATGGAATTTATATTGCGCAATGTTAATATTATTGGTGATTGATATAAGCATATCTTAATTGGATATACGTAGCCCCCAAACGGATATGTGTACAACATTTTGATATTCGTAGCCCATAACAAAATAAAAAACTTCACATTTAGATTTCTAAAATTGGTGTAGGTGTGAAAAATGAACACTTATTACAAACAAATAACATTGATGTTATGATATTTCTTTATAGAAACCTGATATTCAAAATATCAACTAATGTATTACACTCCTTCAATAACATTTGAACAAAGTTCATTCTTAACATAACACACAACACAATCACATAAAATCATTTTCACATATTTGTGCTAAATCTCAACAAAATTTCTTAAAGAGCTTGTTATAGCGTTACATTCATGTTTTGTATAAGTAACAAATTAAGTTACTTAAAATTCATTTCATCAAGAGTGTAATAGTTGTAAAAAAATGCAAAATTTCTTGTTCTATATTTGTCAAAAAATCGCATAAAAGTATTATCTACAACAATAAAGTCAAACCAAAAAACCAATTAGATAGTCTTCTGAAATTAATCAAAAATAATAACAATATATAAACATATTTATTACACTAAACAAATCCTTTCTATGTCATGAAGATCTGTAACCTGCATAAAAAAGTCGATTAGTTAAATCACATAAATTACCTTTTCCAAAGGAATCTAAGTAGAGCAAATTCTAAATCAATATACCTTGTCATTAACCTTCAAGTCGTGTTACGTACAAAATGTCACACTGTTCAGCCACTTCTTCATGATATCTTATCCGAACAGAAAATATTGTGGTAGTGGACAAGCTTCAGTCATCCGCATCAAAATGAAATGATTGTCGTTTATAAACGCAATGTAAATAACTCTTCGGCTTTCTGGAGGCGCTGAATGTAGTGGGAAAAATGTGAAGGATTGCTCACGTGATAAATGAACAAGCTGAACATTGTATTAAGATGCAACTACTAGACCCATGTCGGACATTGTCGTCCAATTGTCAATTGGCGTCGGAATCACACAACAATTAAGAGAGCTAATTAAGTAACTCTGATATTCTAGATGAACCAAAAATATCACTGTATAACTTTTCATATTGACGTAGCTCGTGTGATAGATAGTGACGAACTTTCATTCTATCATCATTCAT
Organism: Dactylorhiza incarnata; assembly: GCA_033032865.1. Lineage (NCBI taxonomy): Eukaryota > Viridiplantae > Streptophyta > Magnoliopsida > Asparagales > Orchidaceae > Dactylorhiza > Dactylorhiza incarnata. The sequence continues at coordinate 3,817,469 of JAWHQI010000129.1, read as the reverse complement.
TCAGTGTCTTATCAATAACCTTGTATCCACAGTGATCATTGTCCATGACATCAATAGTCTACATGATGTGTGCAGACATGTATGATGACACTTGATTGCTCATGTTGAAATTTTGTCTGCCCTTATAGCAATGATAGCGAAAACCAATCTTCTCCCAATATTTTAAGCCCATATTACCAACTCTTCCTTACTCAGAAAACTAAAACTTGTATTAAAAGTGATGTCCAACATCTATTAGTGTATATTGACTCTCTTTATTGGTAAACAATATTAGGTTGTTTGAATTCATTCATAACTAAAGCAAACAAAATCAACAAAATTTCACATACATTTCAACAATATACAAAAAAGCAAGCAAAAATTCTATACCTCCGTAATTTGATAATGCAGGACGAGGTTTAAGCAATGGCTTCAATAACGTTCAAACAATATTAAAAATGAAATATGAAAACAATATTAAAAATTCCTCTTCAATCCTTTGGTGAATACTGATATGCACCCATAAATTTATCCAAGTCTCGGGGGGTGCGTTTAGTCATAGCTCCACCAAGAGAGTGGAGGTAGTGGAGTCATGCTAAGCCTCATGACAATGGGAGTGGGGAGAAAATCGCCACAGCTATCGCGCGGCGTCACTTGCGTAGGTAGCAGCGAGGGCGCACCCCGCCATCACCGGGTGCGACGGAAGTCGCATAGCCGCTCCCCAATAAGGGGGTGTGGTTATGCACGCACCCCACTAAGGGGGTGCGGCCCGCAACCCGCTTAGGTAGTGCGGTCGAGGCCGCACCCCGCATAGTGGGTTGCGGCCATGACCGCACCCCCCCCCACACACACATGGGGATGCGGCCATCGCTGCACCCCCATGGGGGAGCGACCAGCGCCGCACCCCCTTTAGGGGTGCGGCAGGACCCGCACCCCCCTTGGGAGTGCGGCCGAGACCGCGCCCCCTTGGGGGGTGCGGCTAAAAAACACACCCCCTTTGGGTGTGCGACCGGAGCCCCAAAACCCTCCTTTTCAGGTCGGTGCGCCTTGCCGTTTTGGGGGTGCGGTCTCAGGGAGGCGCGCGCTCCCTCTTCCATGCACGCTCCTCTTGCAGCGCGCGACCGTATTCTCAACTTTTCGCCCGCAAAGCGAGCCAAGCGCTCCCGTGTTAATCACGCGCTCAGAAAGCTTCCGCGTTCGCGACGCGCGCGGCCAGTGGCGGATCCAAAAAATTATAAATGGGGGTGCACAAAAAATTTCAAAACACAAATACTAGCGGGGTGAGTAGGAGGGTCGTGAGTCACATGTTGAAAATTAATTTTGGGGGTGCACATAGCTGAACTTGCTCTGCGAATAGCCAAATTTGGTCTGCGAATAGCCAACTTTGGTCTACAAATAGCCAACTTTGGTCCGCGAATAGCCAATATTTGTCTCAAAACAAACTAGTTACGTGACGTGAGAACGCTTCCATCTTATCAGAGCCGTTTCTTCCTCATCTGGCCATCGTTTTTGACATATAGGTAGTCAAAATTCACTGTCTCGACGAGAGGAATCCAAATTCACTAACAATTTTGAAAAATAATGGGGGTGCACGTGTCCCTCGGGCCCCCCTATGGATCCGCCCCTGCGCGCGGCAGTTAACCTTTCGTAATTTCTTAGATTGCAGGTCTAGTTCACTGCGCTCAACGTCATCAACGAAGCTGCCCGAACTGCCCGGGGGGCAAGACAGGAATATTCAAAAAATGACGATCCGTGTGCTCCAAATCGGCAAGCGTGATTCGCCCGTCAAGTGGTTACGGTGGTTACAACGACTAAATTACCGGGCTACCCCTGCCCGAGGCTATAAAAGGAGCTCAGAGCCTTCATTTCAAGGGACCTTGCCTTCTACACTCGAGAGAGTTCCGTTGAAGATTTTTCAGAGTTCTCCCTCATCGTTTGATGATTTCTTCCAAGTCTTCGAAGATCTCTTTCAAGTATTCGAAGATCTCCTTCGAGTCTTTGAAGACATTCTTCATAAGTGATTCGGAGATCCTCCGGGTACCGAAAGGCGACCAGAGCATCTCACTTTCATTCCCACGGAAAAGTACTTAGCTTCCTGAGATGTGGCTTGTCACCCTCAGAGATTTTTATTCGTAATCATTGTAACGAGCGGCGGCCTGTCACCCTTGAGTTCTCTGTTTTATTTGTAAGAAGCCAACATATAATAGAATTTGGCTGACACAGCTCCAACCGCGTGGGTTTTTACCCTTTTCGGGTTTTCCAAGTTAAAAACGTTCTTGTGTCGTCCACTAGTTCTCTCATTGACTGTTCGTGCGCTCAGCTCGCTCTCGAGCTAAGGTGATTCAATTCGACCGGTCTACCAGAACGTTGAGCGACCGGCAACAAATACAACATATTTATTCTTTGTTGAATATTTAAAATTCCTAATGAAGAGAACAAATTGAACACTATGTTGAAGGGATTTTGGCATATGAAATGGTACAAAACTTTTGCAAGGCTCCTTTTTACCAAAGTATTGATTGCAAATTTGCGATATTAAAGTCAAAATGTAAAAAACTTATTGTTTATGCTCAAATTAATTTCTTTGATTTTTTTTTACTCAAGATCAAAATTTATCTTCTAAATAATCCACATTTAGGGGACACATTAGCCAAATAAAATGAAATCTTCGTCTTAGTTACTGTTGCGGGTCGCTCGGGTGCTTTGGTAGACCGGTCGAATTGAACCACCTTAGCTCGAAAGCGAACCGAGCGCGCAAACAATCAATGAATAAGTTAGTAAGTGACACAAGGACTTTTAACGTGGAAAACTCGGAAATGGTGAAAAATCACGCGGTCGGAGCTGTGCCCGTTACAGTAGTGGAGAGAAAAAGAGAACTCCGAGGGTGACAGACCACCTCTCGGAAAGCTAAGTAATTCATCTTCTGAGAACAAGAGTGGGAACAAAAGTGAGAATGCTGGTGAGAACAAAAGTGAGAATACCGAGTCGCCTTTCGAGACCCGAAGGAGATCTCTGAGGTTTCGAAGGAGATCTTCGAAGTACGAATGAGATCTTCAAGCACCGAAGGAGAACTCAAGGGAAATCTTCGACATAGCTCTCTCGGGTGCAGAAGGCAAGGTCCCTTGAAATGAAGGCTCTGGGCTCCTTTTATAGCTTTGGCCGGGGGTAGCCCGGTAATTTTGCCGTTGTAACCACCGTAACCACCTGACGGGTGAATCACGCTGGTCGATCTAGAGCACACGAATCGTCATTTTTCGTAAATGACTGTCTCGCCCTTCTGGCAGTTCGGGCAATTCAGGCAGCTTTATTGAAGGTAAGAAAGGAGACAAGCGGGTCCTGCAATCTGAGAAATTAGGAAAGACAAAAAGTGAGCATGCCCAGAATGCGGAAGTGCTCTGAGCGCGCCCAGAAGCGTTCTGAGAGCGCAACGAACTGGGAAGCATTCTGAGCGCGCAAGGAGGTCGGAAATGGGAAGTCGTACCCCCAAAGAAGGGATGAGATTTCGTCCGGGCGCTCCGCCGGACCCCCTGCGGAAGAGGGATGCGGTCCGGCCGCACCCGTACGGGGGGTGGCCGCGGCCCGAGAGGGGTGCGGCTCGGCCGCACCCGTACGGGGTGTACCGTCACGCGCGTCGTGGCGGTAGCGCGGCCGCTACCGCGCACGGTAGCATTTGCGGTTGCACGCGGCATAGCAGCGCACAGTGCTGACGCGCACGGTTGTGTACGGCCCTGCGGTGTGCTCTGCGCGCGTCTTTGCACGAGCGGTTGGCTGCGGAGATGGTGGGTTTGGTCCGCTTTCCCACTCATTCCCCATTATCTTAGTATGGGAGTGGGTTTTGTGAATAACCGCCACCCAGTCATCCATATAAAGATGAGAGCCCATGTATGAATGCATATCATAAGCCCCCCAAACCTTCAGAGTCTGAATTTCTGTACGGAGGAGTGCGAATGTTTTGTCTTGCTCGTAGTAGCTTCGATCATTATCATCTTTGCGCGACGCGTCGCACCATGCCGGAGGTAAGTGATTATTTCGCGCAACTAATGAAAGAAGGGAGGGAGAGCGCGCGTCGGTGGCGCGGTTGATGCTCGTGTGCCACCGGTCCTGCGGCCCATGCCCGGCCGAAGGGCGACCGGTCGGCGGGCGCGGGCGGTGGCGACCGCGCACGTGTGGCCGGAGACGTCCGGCGGCGGCGGCACGGCCGGGCGCGCCCAATGCCGGCGCGCATGGCCGGCGCGTGCGGGGTCGGTGCCGGCCGCGTGGGCGCGTGGCCGCCGAGCAGCCGGCAGCGGCCGGGCGGGCGCACAGCAGACGGTGGTCGTGCGGCCTCGCGGTCCGCATGCGTGCAGCCTGTGCGCGCGGTTGTCGTGCGGCCGACGATGGTCCGTGCGCGTGCGGCCGACGACGGTCCGTGCGCGTGCGGCCGACGACGGTCCGTGCGCGTGCGGCCGACGACGGTCCGTGCGCGTGCGGCCGGCGAGCAAGAAGTATGCGCGCTCGGGCGGCGGCCTTGAGGTTGCGTGACCTGCGTGCACGTGGCCTGCCCGCGTGCGGCCTGCGCGCATGGTTATCGTGCGGCTGGCGAGCAGGCGGCCTGCGCGCGCGGGCGGCGGCCTTTAGGTCGCGCGGCCTGCCCGCGCGTGGTTGTCGGGCAGCCAGCGGTGGTTGTGTGGGCGCGTGCGCGGCCGTCGCTCGGCCGGTGTTGGCTGTGGGAGTGTGCGGTTGACATACTTGCGGTCGGGATTTGAATAATGTGCGCATGTTCGGGCTCTTCGCTCTGCGACACGCGTGCGTTTGTGCAGCGGTTCGTCGTTTTTTAATTAGGCGTGCTTATGTATATACTTTGTCTGTTTCAGGCTTCAAAACGGGAAGGCCAATCGAGGCTGATGCATTTGCGCTCCACTCTTGACGACATGCAGATCGATATGTGGCGTAAGCGGTTTGGACTGCCTTCTGATGTCGAGGTAAAGATTCTACGAGCGGAGGAGCGCGCTCAGAACCCGTCGACCGGTTTCATGACTCTTTCTGAGAGTTGATTGAAATCCGGGTTTCTCCTTCCCCCACCGGAGGAAATTATTGAGATACTCAGGTTATGTGGTGTTCTGATTACCCAGTTCACTCCCGCTTGGATGGCGAGAATTATGGGGATGATTGTGCTCTTTCGGGAGCATAGCGCGCGGTTTTCCGTCGAGGTGTTCAAAGATTGGTGTGAGATCTCTACTGACTCAGGAGGCCGTTTTGAAGTCCGAAGTAATAAGAGTTGATTCCATTTCGAGGAGAAGAATGATTACCGCCATGGGAACACTCTTTATGGGTATGTCCGGAACCGTTGGGAGTTGTCAGAGCTATGGAGAGCCCTTCTCGGACGTCGTCGTCGGCAGGCAGGGCGGGAGGATGAGTTTCTTCCTATCCCTGGCTTTCCTGGTAGAGAGGGACTATCGAAAGCCCTGTACTATATTTCCAGTTGCGTGGAGGAGAGCCGAATGCTCTCGGTGGGGCTTTCCCGGGATGCCGTGCGTGCGGCCGCCGTTCCCCTGGATCGTGGGAAGAAGAGGAAGATTGTCATCCGGAACGGAGGTTCCAGTTCAGGGCCTATTCCACCGGTGCCTGGGAGTCATGACCACGAGGCTGGTCCGAGCAGCCGCAGGGCGGAGCCGAATACACCTGATCCGGATATTGAGATTTTGGCATCTCCTATCGCCGACCGAGTCCCGCATGGAGACTTGCCGCCGCCTCCTCCTTTGCCGCCAGTGAGGCGAGTTCCCTCCTCTCTTCAGGCGATGACTTATGCGGTAAGTAAAGTTCTTATTCTCTAGTTTTGGCCCTTCTTCCCTATCATTTCTTATGTATGCTGACCGTTTACCTTCTGTCCGCGGGCCGATGTTCTGACCAGTGTTGCTCTCACATAGAACGATTGTTATGTGGGCCTCAAGGATAACTACTTCACTCTTCAGGAGGAGCTGCGAGTGGCGAGGAGTGATTTGTCTGTTTTGCAGAAGAAGAGAGATCGTGATGTAACACCTCCCCTGTAATGACCATATAACATGGGTCCGGCCGGGACCCCACAGCATATAACCGTCACAGTTTCTGCATTAAAAGATGATATAAACTACCCTGCTCAAAACTCAGACAACACAGCGGAAACAAAACTAAAAGCCGCAGAGATTGTCCACGATAAAATACATAGGAAAGAAACCGGCCTTAAGGCCTTACACAACCAATAGTCCAAGGAAAATCAATCATACATCACCAACATAAACTCCCAAAAGAGGGGGGAACTAGCTTCCCTAAGCTACCTCGGCATGCAAGCCGGAACATCAAAAGATGAGTACAAAAATGCAGGAAAAATAGAGTAAACACTTCATGAGGCTTTAGACCTTTTTGGCCTGCGAGCTCGTTCCAGCCTGCGATCCTTGGTCTGCATCCAAATCACAAAGAGCGGTAAACGAGGGTCAGCTATGACTGACCACAAACGGTGTAACAACACCCCTCCTCCCGACCGCCCTAGCGGACCCCGGGGAACTACATCACCCTGCAAGTCAGCACTTCGTATGCACCTGTATATAAGGAAAGAAGCAACATACAACAACAGGTATGAGTATCACAAACAACATCCACGTTTCTATGTTGAGCAAGTAATAAAGGGGCCTACAAATGCAATATGAATGCAAACCCGGGTTTCACCCAAGGCGCCATAAAGCGTATGGATCTAACACAGCATCATACATTATCAACACAACCACGGGGTATTCAACATTTTCCCCCAAAGGGCATCGTAGCCCAAGGCCAAGAACTCACGCCGTGACCCACCTCGCCTGGCCCTCCATGCCATCGGGCTTGTCAACAGCTCACACGTTCTTGCCACAAAGCAGACAACTGATGCTAAGATTCTTGGCTTAGACTCCGAGCAAACGTCCCAAGGCCCTGGTCTTACCATCGGGACAACGTCCACCGACTGCCTCGCCTGGCAACCGTTTCGGGCTCGTCCGTTAGCACAGACGTTCTCGTCAGTTAACACTGAAGGGACTAATCTTGTCGGGACACTCTCCACACGTGAATATCAGTCTTCACGGGATAGCCAGCCGACCACAAAGACCAATCGCACCTTCGCACAACACTAGGCATCATAAGCCCCATAATCCGCACATTATTTCCCCGCCCAAAACCCAACATTCGTTACCACACGAAGCTACAAGGGCATCACGACGACGAATTTGCCGTATTCGGATTTCTAACAAAACCCTAAAATGCGCGTCAATCAACATCACCGAATCGGACCAACGGTCGCGAAACCGGCTTCACCCACAATGCCTAATCCACTAACAGAGCGAATTTCTAGTGCAAATCATGTCGGGGACGGACACAATCAACCCGATGGTTCCTCTTGAACCAAGGCAACCCGGATCCCTCTCACTCGACGGATCCGGTGCCAAAATGCAGAAAATAATGGGATGCCAAGCACGCATCCTAAAGACCAGGAGGAGAAATGTCGTTACCTTTTGAGATCTCCTCCTAGCCATGGAAACTTGAAAAGAAACGGAGAAGAAGAAGCATCTCGACGTTCCCTACGCGCTGTCGGTCTCGGATCGGCGAACGGAGCTCCGAAGCTCCAACAATGGGGGAAAATGGCTCCTCCTTCTCTCTAGGTTTTCAAAGGTAAGAGAGAGAGAGAGAGGGGTGGGTGAAATGAGGTTCTAAACCCTCATTTCCCGACCTTAAGCCATCAGGAACTATTTCCAACCATCAGATCTCCTCACAACACAATGGATGGCTCAGATTTAAACTTAAAACGGGCTGAAAAAACCCGTACACGGCTTGGCGCACGGCCGTGTGCCAGGTCGTGTGAACACACAGGAAAAATTGGAGCTAGACACGGCCCTGCACACGGCCATGTGTCTGGCCGTGACCTTTGCTGCCACAATTTGATGCATAAATTCACAGACACGGCCTTGCACATGGCTGTGTCACAAGCCATGTCAAAAATCAGCTTCTCTAAAAAGCTTCCTAAACACCCCCAAACAGCCCCCAAACCCCATGGGACTCCTATAATGCTCTTAGGGTCTTCATGCAAAGCAATTATATGAATTTTGGGGTGTTACAACTCTCCACCCCTTAAAAGAATTTCGTCCCAAAATTTCAGAATTGAAACAGGAAACCATAATGCATACCTGATGCAAAAAGTTCCGGGAAGTCCTTCCGCATCTCTTGCTCACGCTCCCAAGAGAATTCGTCTCGCCCGCAATTGTCCCATCGCACCTTCACAAGCCTGACTTCCTTGTTACGCAACTGTCGGACTTCCGAGTCCTCCACACAAACCGGACGAACCCTCGTCCTCAAATCCTCTGTCACCGGCACCGCCGCCGCTTCAACTACGACGCTTGGCTCTACCAAAGCTTTCCTCAGCACAGAGACATGGAAAACATCATGTAATCCACTCAACTCAGCGGACAAAGCCAAACGATAGGCTGCTTCGCCTATACGCTCCGTAACCTCGAACGGGCCCAAATATCTCGGACTCAACTTCTTGAGTCGCCGCACACGCGAAACACCCTTGAACGGCTTGATCTTCAAGTAGACCATGTCGCCCACTGCAAACTCCACATTTCTATGGCGCGCGTTAAAATACTTCGCTTGCCAGTCCTGAGCAACCTTCATGCGCTCCTGGATCATCCGCACCATTTCGCAAGCATCTGCCACCACTTGCTTTCCCAAAAGCTTAGTGTCTCCCGCCTCTGCCCACGACATTGGCGTTCGACACCTTCTTCTATACAACGCTTCATATGTCGCCATCTTGATACTTGCCTGGAAGCTATTATTGTAAGCGAACTCCACCATGAAAAGGTGGTCTTCTCAACTCTTACCAAAGTCAAGAGCACACATCCTCAACATATCTTCCAATGTACGGTTCGTTCGCTCCGTCTGACCGTCGGTCTGCGGATGGAACGCGGTACTAAACTTGAGTTTGGTGCCTAAACTTTTCTGCACTAACCTCCAGTCCTTCGACGTGAACCGCCCATCGCGATCACTAACAATGCTCTTAGGAATCCCGTGCAACCGCACAACATTTCGAACATAAAGCTCTACGAGCTTCTCTACACCATCGCCCTTCTGATTCGGAATGAAGTGAGCCACCTTGGTCAGGCGATCCACTATCACCCAAATTACATCGTTACCCTGCTGCGATCGAGGCAAACCATGTACAAAGTCCATGGAGATATCGTCAAATTTCCATTCGGGGATAGGAAGAGGCTTCAAGAATCCGCCCGGCCTTTGGCATTCAGCCTTTACTAAGGCACACGTCTTACACCGGCTTACATACTCAGCTACATCCCACTTCATCCCAGGCCACCAAAAGGATTTCTTCATATCCGAGAACATCTTTGTACTACCTGGATGAATGGAGTACTTCGTAAAGTGAGCCTCAAACATCAACTCCTCACGGAGCTTGCCAAAACGCGGAACACACACCCTTCCGTCTCTCTTCAAAATCCCACCGACCATCTCCCAAGCACTGTCTTCGCTTTGCTGAGCTTCCAACACCAACCGTTGGCACTCTTCGTCTGCACTAGTCGCCTCTCGGATTCGATCTGTTAGATCACACTGCACTTCAATCCAGTTCAACCGAGCCACGCTAGACTCACCTCTAGCCACACAAGCAATGTCAAGAGACTCCAAGTCTCGCACCAAATGCTCGTCATGCGCCTCAATCCAATTACCTTGCCCAGAGTACTTCCTACTCAAGGCATCCGCCACCACGTTGGCTTTACCTGGCGTATACTGAATCTCCACGTCGTAGTCCCCAAGGAACTCGACCCACCTACGCTGCTGCATATTCAGATCCTTCTGGTCTAGGAGATACCTCAGGCTTTTGTGATCCGTGAAGATCTCCACCTTTGCACCGTAAACGTAGTGTCGCCACAATTTTAACGCAAAGATTACCGCCGCCAACTCCAAATCATGGATGGGGTAATTTCTCTCATGAGTCTTTAACTGCCTTGACCCATAAGCTATCACCTTGCCATGCTGCACCAACACGCAACCCAAACCGCAACCTGACGCGTCACTGAAAATCTGAAATCCTTCCGTCCCACTAAGAAGACTAAGGATCGGAGCAGACATCAACCTTTCTTTCAAATTCTCAAATGCACGGGCACACTCCGGTGTCCGCACGAACCTTTGGTCCTTGCGAGTAAGAGTGGTGAGGGGCAACGCCATCCGCGAAAAGTTCTCCACGAACCTTCTGTAATAACCGGCTAGGCCAAGGAAGCTCTGGACTTCCGCCATGGTTCTCAATACAGGCCAATCCCTAATGGCTTCAATCTTCGCTGGATCTACCGCCACCCCGTCTCCACTGATCACATGACCCAAAAATGCCACCTTTTCGATCCAAAACTTGCACTTCGAGAACTTAGCATAAAGCTGATTCTCCCTTAGAGTCTGCAATACAAGCCTCAAGTGAGACTCATGCTCCGCTTTCGATTTTGAATACACCAAAATATCATCTATGAACACCACCACGAACGAATCTAGAAACGGTCGAAAAACCCTGTTCATCAAATCCATGAACACAGATGGCGCGTTCGTCAGTCCGAACGGCAACACCGAAAACTCATAGTGGCCATACCGAGTCCCAAACGCTGCCTTGGCAATGTCCTCTTCTCGAATCTTCAACTAGTAGTACCCCGATTTCAAATCCAACTTGGAGTACACCACCGACACCACTAACTGGTCGAACAAATCATCGATTCGGGGAATCAGATATTTATTCTTGACGGTCAACTTATTCAGCTCACGGTAGTCAATGCACAACCGCATACTCTTGTCCTTCTTCTTTACGAACAATACCGGCGCGCTCCACGGCGAAGAGCTGGGCCTAATGTACCCTTGCTCTAACAACTCTTGCAACTGAACCTTAAGCTCGACCAATTCCTTCAGTTCCATCCTAAACGGAGGAGGCGACACCGGCCTCGCACCCGGTACCAACTCTATCGAGAAATCGATTTCGCGCTTAGGAGGTGCTCCCGGAAGCTCTTCGGGGAATACATCCTCAAACCCTTCCACCACCGGAACATCCCCAATAGCCAACCTTGTGGAGTGAGTCTCCAACAAAGCTATAAACGCCTCACCTCCTTGGTTTACCGCACGCCTCATTTGCATAACAGAAATCAGGGAGCAAGCCACTCCGCTTAGGCCTTCGAACTTGACCTCTGCTCTACCTTTTCCTCTCAGGGTTACCACCTTCAACTGGCAGTCGATACTAGCTCGCTGCTCTGCAAGCCAGTCCATCCCCAAGATAACGTCAAATTCGGCTAGTGGCAGAATCGCTGCTACCAACTCGAAATCACAATCGCAGATTTGCAACACAATGCGTCCTTTCCTCACGGTGGTCATGAAAGACCCATTCGGCATGTGCACGCTCAGCTCCACCTCTGCCTCGACGGACTCAGCGCCAATCCTCCGGATAAAGCTTTCCGCGAGAAAAGAGTGTGATGCTCCCGTGTCGAACAACACTCGAGAGAGGTAGCCCGAAACTAGCATGAAACCTAACCACGTGCACAACAAACATAAAAGGCCGCAAACTACATTACAGTAACGAACAAAAACTTAAACTTTTCGTACCTGTCACCGCGTCGGGTTGACGAATCGCTTCCTGCTGCCCAAGATTATACACTCTAGGCTGCACCGGAGGGAACTGCGAAGCACTAGACTCTGCCGCCTTCCCTCTTTCCCCAACATTAGGGCTGGAACGCACTGATTGTTCCTGCCTCGGCTCTGGCTCAGCTCCGCCCTCAGTACAAAACCGACTTATGTGACCCACCTTGCCATACTTGAAACAAGTCAACGGACCTTTGGAGCGGAAATCTCCCGAAGGTGCGCCACTTCTCTCCCCAGGCCTGTTATTGCTCGGACGGGGCTTCTTCTTCCATCGGTTGCCCTCGGACCTCCACTGAGACTGAGACTGAGAAGGCTCCCCTTCTCCCTGCTTTGCCGCAAAACCCCTTCGCCGCTGGGTTCGCTCCATGTCCCTCTCCAAAGTGCGAGCGACTTCGACCAACTCGTTAAATCCTGCACTCTTCAAGACTATCAATGGCTGCCTCAAATTCTCCCTCAGGCCTTGATAGAAGAGATTGTCCCTCTCTTCATCGTCTACCATAGTCGTTCCCGCATAACGACCTAACCGAGTGAACTCTTGCAGATATTCATCCACTGTCTTCTCACGCTGCACCAAATGCAAGAACTACCGCTGCAATGCTAACCTTGTCGAAGACGGAATATAATGCTTGAAGAAGGCGTTCCCAAACTCCTCCATGGACGGAACACACCCAAGAAAATAGCGACCACTATGGTTCACCCACCACAGCTTCGCATCGCCCTCTAACATAAAACTCACGAATTGGGACTGCCTCCTCCGCTGGGGTCTCTGCTGCTTTCAAGAGTTCCTGGATCCTTGAAAGCCAATCTTCGGCATCCGTTGGAGTGCCAACTCCCTTGAATGTCGGAGGATGGAAACTCAAGAAGTATTTCATAAATCGATCGCCCATCCCATAAGCTCTCTCCGCTAAAGGCTCTGCTTGCCTCACTTCAACCTCCGGTGTGGCTGGAGTAGCCGCCGGAGTAATAGGAGTCGTAACTTGCACAATGGGCGTCAGAACCCGTGGCATCGCCGTAGCTTGAGCCGCTACGATTGCTTCCGCTAGCATACGACAGAAATCAGCCGGGGGTATGCCCATACTCATGTGGCCTGGAGCAGTAGCACTGCTTCCCGAAGGCTCCTCTTGCCTTCTCGACGTCCCCGCATTGTCGCCAACATCCTAGCATAAGCAAGGAAACAAACTCATCAAGCTCTAATCGCAAGACTCGAACACAGGGATACTCATGATCCCGCACAATACTCCTATGTGGACAACCTCTCTACGCGATCCAAATACACTAGACCTCGCAAGAATACTAACCTGGCTCTGATACCAAATTGTAACACATCCCCTGTAATGACCATATAACATGGGTCCGGCCAGGACCCCACAACATATAACCGCCACAGTTTCAGCATTAAAAGATGATATAAACTACACAGCTCAAAACTCAGACAACACAGCGGAAACAAAACTAAAAGACACAGAGATTGTCCACGATAAAATACATAGGAAAGAAACCGGCCTTAAGGCCTTACACAACCAATAGTCCAAGGAAAATCAATCATACATCACCAACATAAACTCCCAAAAGAGGGGGGAACTAGATTCCCCATGCTACCTCGGCATGCAATCCGGAACATCAAAAGATGAGTACAAAAATGCAGGAAAAACAGAGTAAACACTTCATGAGGCTTTAGACCTTTTTGGCCTGCGAGCTCGTTCCAGCCTGCGATCCTTGGCCTGCATCCAAATCACAAAGAGCGGATGACCACAAACGGTGTAACAACACCCCTCCCCCCGGCCGCCCTAGCGAACCCCGGGGAACTACATCACCCTGCAAGTCAGCACTTCGTATGCACATGTATATAAGGAAAGAAGCAACATAAAACAACAGGTATGAGTGTCACAAACAACATCCACGTTTCTATGTTGAGCAAGTAATAAAAGGGCCTACAAATGCAATATGAATGCAAACCCGGGTTTCACCCAAGGCGCCCTAAAGCGTATGGATCTAACACATCATCATACATTATCAACACAACCACGGGGTACTCAACATTTTCCCCCAAAGGGCATCGTAGCCCAAGGCCAAGAACTCAGCCGTGACCCACCTCGCCTGTCCCTCCATGCCATCGGGCTTGTCAACATCTCACATGTAAGATCCCTTCCCCGCTCCCGGGGCCAAGCGGACCTTATGCCCAGAACCGATGCATTGCGGTGACTTCCAACACACGGGTTGGGCTACACCACGCAACGTCGACCCTGCCGGCTACGATCATAGTGCGAGCAATAGTAAAAGTGAGTACAAGAGTGAGTACAAACTAAGCAAAGGAAGTCCACAAATCACATTCCAATATATATCAAAAGCTAATCAAACGATATATAAATAAGTCCGAGCATGAAAATAGAGAGTACAAAAATAGAGGGGCTTAAGCCCGGTACATCATGAAATAAAACTCTCACATCACACACCTCACTACATGCGGAAGCTATCTCATCATCACATATCACAAACACTCAAAATGTAATCCACCTGATGTCTCGTGGCCGCTACCCGCTGCGTCGCTGGCTGCTCAGGTCCTGCCCTCGTCTCCTGCGGTGCGTGCGACAACTCCGTCTCCTCGGAATCCTAGATTGTTTTTCGGCCCCAATGCAAACCGTCAGTCAAAGAATGACCGAGCGCGCTAGGTCCCCTCCTCCTCCTGCGACTCCTAGGTACCGCGCGGGAGGAAGAAGCGGGGGACGAGCAAGGAACAAGCAGGTGACAGGGAAAGTAAACTAGTATATACATAAGTGAAAAAAGGGGCTAATCTAAGCATGCATAAGCAGGAGTATAAGCAGGAGTATAATAAAGTTGTACAGTAGTAATTAAGCAGTAAGTAGAGCAAGTAAAGCAAAGCAGTAAGAACAGTAGCGACAAATAATCAACCTCGTACCCTAACTTATATGAATGCCCATACAAACTTATAAGTTAGGATTTCCCGGAATTATAACTCATCATATAAAAGAGCACATACTAATTTATATGATGAGGATCTGCAAGTGCGTATGCTATGCTTATGCTATGAATGATTATGCAATGAACTAACACACACGACTCTGTGCACACAGACCTTTGTAGTTCCCTCTGTTTGAAAGGAAGCCAACCTCTAGGGTACCGACCGCTGTGACACACGGTGGTAGCGAACTGGGTTGTCCACTCCTAGGCGGGTATACACTCTACCAAGCCTAGACCGCACGTACGCCTCGACGTTAAACAACCGCGGAGCTCTGCGTACTCTTTGCTGGAGTCTACCAGACTGTGAGCCAAGTGAGAGGTGTCTTCGGGGAACTGTCGTCCTGACACGCAGCCAAGCTGGCCCCTTAGACCTATACACACCCGCTAAGTCAACGTACCGCGGTCGGAGTGACGACCTGCCTAGTACCGAAGACCTGCCACATTTCTGAGAAAGTTACCGGGATAATCATCCCCTCGAGGTTCCCGCTCGTCTAACCGAGCACCACAATCTTGCCGCTCCCGCAACTGGGAGGAGATACATAAATCCAATTTTACCTTACTATGGCTACTCTTGCCTACTTTAAATGTTATTGCAGTTTAGGGTTAATCTTGGACTTCCCGAGGGTTACCCTGTAAGGGGCTTGCTACGGTACTAGGAACTATAGTGGGATGACACCCCAAAGTTCTCTTTCTCAAGACACTTAGTATTATTGGTCGTGTTTCCTTACTTATTTCTTAGGTTACTTCTTTGGTGATCTAAGGTAAGTCCTGGGTTTCCCGTGGTCCAACCGGTGAAGGGTTCCCGGCGGTACTAGGGGGCGCAATGGGCTCAACCCCACCATCCTCCTCAAGACATTTACTTTAGTTGGTGGTTAACAATTGGTTCACCCTTCATCGTTTCATATAGTTAAAGTGACTTAGCTCATCTCCCGTCCCACCCAAATGGGTTGGACGTACCTCTATTCCTCCTACGTTGACTCTAGCACAACCGCATAACTAATCCTAGGATTGACCTACCCTGAATCCTTGTGTGCTATAACTAAATTACTGATTGTATACCACTTCTAAACACTACTTAGTGGTCTGAATTGTCTAAAACTCAAAATTCTGTTTTTACTAAACGCAGACCACTAATTTGAACTAACCATCAACCCCATAAGTGAACCCTTGTAAAAACTCATCACCAAGGTCTCCAGTAATTATCCTAGTCTCCCACTGACCTTAGTATGGTATATTCCAATTTCCATAATTTTCCATATTAAATTGGTATTTAATATAATTTTAAGTAGTTAAGGCCTTAAGTCACCTTACACATGAACTACCCTCAAAATGATTCTACATGTTTCATGAGAATTATAAGTAAGATAATATTCCATATCATGGTAGTTCACTGAGTATCATGGCCCTAGGTTGTCATTTCGCCTACTGAATCATCATAATTGTATAATTACCAAAATGCCACTATAATTAGGAAAAATAGTAATTCCCTTCTGAAAATTCTACAAAAATTACCAAGTGTCCATATGGGGACCTATAGTCCCATACCAAATTATTGAGTCATTACCATGTGATTTGATATTTTAAAATGGTTAAACATCCAAAGGCGACGATTATCAATTTCTGCATGAGGTACAAGAAATATAAATCTACAAGCTTCCAAACTGTTGTCATGGACACATATTAACATAAAATGACAGATTCCCAAGTATCATAATATTTCCACATGATTTGATATTTTTAATAGATTAAATTCTCAAGTGATGTAAATTTCACTTTCTACATGAAGTACAAGAAATAGAATTCAACAAGCTTTCAAACATTTATCATGGGCATACATTGACATAAAATGACAGATTCCCAAGTATCATAACATTGACCCATGGTTTGATATTTTAAATGGATTAAATTCTCAAGTGATGTAAATTTCACTTTCTACATGAAGCACAAGAAATAGAATTCAACAGGCTTCCAAACATTTATCATGGGCATATATTGACATAAAATGACAGATTCCCAAGTATCATAACACTGCCCCATGATTTGATATTTTAAATAGGTTAAATTCCCTTAAGCTTGCAATCACTTAAAACTTTCTATACAAGGAATAACGCTTCCATATCTCATAACAAAATTACCATAGCCTTATTTCACCCTAGTACAGCCCCTGATAGTATATCAAAGTCATACAAGGTCATAAGACCTTGCATTTTATTTTATTAAAGAAAAGGTGACAATTTCAATTATTAGGGAAAAAGTACCTATGTGCTTCTAACAAGTCTCATGATGATCCTCCTAGCCCTATAACTCTATTCCCTACTTAGGGATGAAGTTTGGTTGTCTAAATATGTGTTTAGGTCCTAGTTGCTTCATTAATCTCAACATTGCACCCTTAAGGTCTACCCTTAGGGTTTTAGGTCACACCACCCTAATGGCTCCAAATGGACCATTAGGGTGTGACCCAAGCATTTGCATATCCATACCCACATATCAACATGATGGGAGGAGGCTAACACACTCAACTCCTCAAAATGACCTAAACCCTAATTTGACCCTTAAAGGCCCTCATTAGGGTTTCCAATTTTCCATACTAAATCAACACCAAATGGAGTGAAATTTTAGCTAGGCACTACTCATGTACAAAATGGCATGCCACCAAAGTTTGGTGCCATTTGGACATCATATGCTCCAAAAATCAACTTAATTTAAATATCCTAACTTCCACAAAAACCCTAGGCAAAATTGACCACCAAGGGCTGCCCCTTTGGCAGGGGGTGCCCCTATGGTATACTAACCCATGATTATAAGCACAGACCCAAAGCTTGAAGGGTTTGACCTAGGTAAATTTTCTAATGGACTGACCTAGTGTAGGACCAGTCCTAGGAAAAAGGCTCCTCTGGGGTCTACTGACCTCCAAATGCCAAAATCTTAGTTTCTAATGAAACCAGATAGATAGGGCTACAATAGTGTGTCTCACACCATTTTCATGATTTGTCCATTAAGGGCCTCAATTTGGCTCCTTAAGCTAAGTGAAATTCCTGGCCCAACATACACAAACCCTTAAGCCATCCTCACTCCAAAGAGGGTTCACCCACAAGGACTGGTCCAATGGACCCAAAAATTTTTACAGTGTGTGGACATAGCCTAAACTTCACCCCACCCTAATATGGGGGCCCCACAAGGGGGTTTGGCCACCTAATTATCATAAATTTTAATTTCAATATTTGGACAAAAACTATAGAAAATTGTGCCCCAAAAATTCTAATTTTTGGGCACAAGGTAGGTCAGGGATAGTTACAATAGAGTTTAAAATTTCAGCCCTAAACTCCAAGCCAAATGGGAGTTAGGGTTGTTTTGGTGGTGGAATTTATTTTGTACCAGTCTTAGAAAAATAGGTCTACAGGAGTCAAATCAACTCCAAATGATCTGATCTAAGGTTCAAATGAAAGTAGACTTCTAGATCTACAAGAGCTATCTCAGGGCATTTTCGATTTATGGCCTCTAAGGCCTTCAATTTCTAGTTGGAAGATAGCTGAATTAGTGTGACAGTCCAACTACTATTCATTTATACACTCATATGAACTATAGGTTAAATGAATTGATTCTGCACGAATCTTGAAACAGCAGGGACGATCCTGATTTCGCCTTCCTCCCTGAGCAACGGCTGAGATTGAGCTGACCTTGAGCCATTTGGAACCGGGAATCCCGTCCCTCCTTCCATCTCCCTGGCCAGCCACCGCCACCACCACCTCCGTTGAGATGGTGCCGATCGATTGGCGGTGGATTGGTCGCCGGAGGAGGCGGTTTCCGACGGTTCTACCAAGAAGCCCAAACGGGGAAAGACAAGGAAAAACCGAAATGAATTCGGCTCGATTGAGCTCGAACTCGACTCCTAACAGTCCTAGATGCTAGCACAGTCAGAGGGGGGGAGAAGCGAACCTGGAAGCGAGCTGGGCGGCGAGCATTCCGGCGGTTTGCCATTTTCTTCTCCGTCTCCGGCGAGCTTGCTACAGAACTCGATCCTCCACCGAATTCTCTGAACCAAAGCTCTAAACCGACTGCAAAAGCGCTTCTGAAGCTCGTGGAGGGGTTTAAATAGGCTGAGGAGGGCTGCCTTGGGAGATTTGAATCGGTGGCTCACGGGCTTGGCTTGGCCGACCATCACCTGTTGCAGCCCAGCTTTCCAGCTCCACCACAGCAATCATCTCCCTTCAGGGAAGAGCCCAAGGCTGATTGGGAGGAGAGAGAGGGAGAGGGGAAGCTTTTGCTTTATCAACTTACTTTTTGTCCCCTCCTTTAGCCCAAACCCAATTTGGGTTAGCTTGGTTTAGTCCAATCTTCCTTAGCCACACTCCACCTGGTCCTTTTGAGTTTATTTTGATTAGTTAACTTAGGACTTAGGTCATTATAATGGGGAGAATGGGCTAGGCCTCTCAAGTTGGGTTTAAGCCCAATTGAGTTGACTTTGACTTGACCATTTGGGTTGAGTGGTCCCCCATGTAGTTCATGGGTCCCATGTCATCACCCAATAGGGCTTGGCCCATGGTGGGGCCCTATTTTTCCCAATTTGATCAAAAGATGTGAAATTTCCCAAAATGCCCTTCCTTGGGACTTTGGCCAAATTGGAGGAAATTGTCCCTTCCATGATAGGGCTTTTGGGTCTCTTAGATCCCTAATGATGTTTAAAGACTAGATGTGTAGTCAATTTTAAGGTTTGAAAGCAAATTGACCACATTTGGGTTGAGTTGATCTTTTTGCCCTAATTTGGATCTTGACCAAATTGGAGAGGGTTGACCATCCTATGATGGGGCTTTTAGGTCCAAGGGGTCCCTAATCATGTTTAGATAGTAGGGGGAGGATCAATTTGATCATTGGAAGGCTAATTGGTCCTCAATTGATTGATTTGGGTTTTTGGCCTTAAAGTGCCCTAATTAGGGCATTGGCCCAATTTAAGGGCAATTAGATACCCCATGATGGGGCTTTTGGGACCTTTAAGTTCAAAATTATATTTATAATATAGGTGTGAGATCAATTTGGCCATTGGGTGGCCAAATTGGTTACAAGATGGTGAATTTGACCATTTTGCCCCTTAATTGATTGGTTTGGTCCATGTTCACCTAAGGTGATCTTGGGCTAAACCTATGGAATTGAGCCCCACTAAGGGGTGATGATCACACCATCACCCTTCCTTAAGGTTTAGGGGACTAAGGGTGGTCTCATTTTGGGGAAATTGGTATTCAATTAGCCCTCCTTAGTAGCTTGGGTCCTATCTGATTGGGACTTTAGGTGTGCCTTAGCAAAATTCTCATCCTAAGGGGTCCTCAAGGCCCCTCATCCCACCCTTTGAGCTCCCCATTCTCACACTAGGGGTCTAGTAGGATTGGGGATGTTACAAATCCCAATAAACAATAAAATAATTTCGTCCTCGAAATTCTAGTTTGGGTCTATGAGATGCAAGAAAAGCACATAAAGGAATGTAACTTACAATATTAAACCATACCTGAGGTAAAGAGTCCCGGGTAGCGCTCCCGCATGAGTCTAAGGGCTCCCAAGTGTGCTCCTCTTATAATAATCAGACATCAGAATCTCCTTCCACGGAAGAACTCGGACCTCTACCGTATGAGAACTCAAACCGGAGCAACATTCGTTACCAAAATTTCTCATTGCACTTCTACTCTTACTTGCTAAGATTGTCGGCAATATTCCCACTAGGGTTTAATTGAAGGTTTACCCCGCCACTCAGACCATCGTGCCATTAATCACGATGCGGGTTCCACTTGCTCCATCCCGGCAATAAATAGGAAATAGATACTTCAAATATCAAAACAAGCTAACTAGGCGTGGGTGTTAATAAAATCACTACACTCCCTGAAGGAGGATCTACCTGTAATACATAAGATCCTACCGGGTTAATTTATACTATCTTGTTGCGCTACATGACACCGAAATCCTTCAAGTTCAACTTACATTTATCAGGTTATATTCACGAATCATGCTTACTTAATACTCTGCTCATTTAACCGATCGTCATTGTCTATTCCGATTCTTCACTATACGATTCTCTTACACGTAGGTTAACGCTTCTATACGTTAAATAAATGTAGATATCTTCCAAGCTTTCCTTGAGGAACATACGTCTGTAGTTTAAAATGATGTTCGCGAAATGACTCCCAACTAATTTCCAAATCCCTTTGTTTCGCAACTCACGAGGGTAAAACCCCTTTTTATCAAGACAAGTTTTTGGCACAAATTGATTCCAACATGAAGGGTGACTGATTAAAACCCATTAATCCTCGAGAAATTCCACCATTTATATCTGAAAATCAAACTTGTCCCCCTTATTCCCGAATCTTCCTAACTGGGACTATAAACTTTGGAGAAATCGTAAATTCTGGTTCTTAAGATCGGAGGATTGTATATCTTCAATATATCACTCGTCAACTTTCACCTTAGATTTCCAATAACGAGTGGGCTAAACTTTCAAAGTCAAGTGGTCTCATCTCACTTATGTTATAAATTATGAATTAAAGATTTCATCGTAACGGCCCTTCTCTTAATTGTGTCGTCCAAAATTACTTTGGTAAATCTCATTGAGTAAACTTAATAGTTTCAAGCGGGAGTTGCTAGCAACGGCCACTAATCAATCGTTTTAACTCCCCATTCCTCAATATTTCAACACATGACGGTCGTTGTCATTTTTCCCGAGATCCGAACATAGTAAGATTCTCCATCTTAGTCCTAAATAGATTAAACCATCGTATTACAAGATCCAAAGAGTCACCTTCCTAAGCTCTCTGGTGGTGCATAAACCAACTCTAAGAGCAAAATGATCTTAACCAATTTTTTTTTTCACCAAGGAGAGGGCTTGAGTTTTAATTAAGAATACTATCCGAAAATTACCCTTGAAAGCCCTGGAGTGCAAGAAACTCTAGTTGTAATCCTTACTTGCGAAGACTTGACTCCAAACTTCAAAATTCCATGATGTGACACATTTATCCCAAGCTACTAACCCTGTCATTCTTTCTTGTTTTCAGTACTTGACTAAAACGAGACATTTGTTCGGACGACAATGATTATTAATTGTTTGGATAACTCTACAAATTGATGTCTTGAGGTTAAGAAGGTGTATTTACAACAATACACTAGCGAGTTTGTTACGATAAACTGGTTATTTCTTATGGTCATGTGGACTTATAGCCTAGTCTTACTTCTATCCATTCTAAATTTACTTGGTCTTGCACTGGATTCGCCGTTTATGATGTTCTTCCCTTGTGATTGGTAAGAGCTTGATGACCAAATGTCCTTATAGAAGACAAGACCGCATTGCTCAGGTCAGGAAGTTAGAGAAATTCCCCAAATTCTTATCCTGACTTTCTTGATTCCGAGAGTCTTATGCCCATACACTGGACAACCCTTTACTATAATCAAATGATTAGCAAGTTGATCACTTTTTCCGACTTAGAATCAGCCCTGGAGCAATAAGATGAGCACCCGCTCACTCTTGAAGTGTACCATTCACTTAACTTGCTCGTATAACTAAAGCGATCACAACTTGGTATAAACACTCCCTGTTATTTAAGGTGAAGTAATTCTCCAAGGGTCTCAAACTTCTAAGGAGGGTTGGTCCACAAATCAAAAGTGTATGAATAAGATCTCGTCATCACCTGAGTTTCATTGAACACTCCAAACCTCGAGATCACTACGAAAAAGTCATAACCTTTTCTAACGAAGTCTAGGGGTAATCCAAGTCGGTATTTTATTGGCCCAATAAACAAAAGGATAAGCCCCTACCGGTTTGGGCTAAGTCTCTTCAATACTTCTACGGTATATTCATCTTACATACGTACACAAACTTTAGGGCATAAAATCTCTTACTTGGTGTTCCACCCTGAGACATAAGGTTATGATAAAACTTAGGCTCCCAATGTTATAAATTATGCTAACATTTCCGAGTTCCCTATGTGATTAACTAGGAAAGGGGCCTTCTCAAAACAAAATATTCAAATTCCAATTCGACCTCTGGTATTTTATGGTGGTTGCCTCAACGTACTATAATGGGAAGTATCAAGTTATGGTAAGAGGGTTATGCTTATGGGTCTTCTATTACTCTAACGAAGACTACAGACACCCGATCTCCTCGGGATGGTCCTACAACTTGATAGTAAAGCGTAACCCTCAACGTGAAAGTCTCCATGTCAAGACTTATACTAACTTCCTCACTTAGCTACGTTGGGTATCCTTAACCTTCAACCAAAACTAGACCCGAGGTCGCTCTTTAGACTAGAGTGCGTCACTAAATTGTCTAAGTCAAAATTTGACCTAACTTGCTGCTTAATGGACTTAGGAATGTGATTTCGTACATGGGCACACCACTGCTTCCGCTGCGTAGTTTGTCCCCAAACTACACTCGTGCGGGGGTGGCCCAAGTTGTTGTGGACTAATTGCTCGTACCCATGATCGTTCGTTGCGATCTGATATCATTTGTAAGATCCCTTCACCGCTCCCGAGGCCAAGCGGACCTTATGCCCAGAACCGACGCATTGCGGTGACTTCCAACACACGGGTTGGGCTACACCACACAACGTCGACCCTGCCGGCTACGATCATAGTGCGAGCAAAAGTAAAAGTGAGTACAAGAGTGAGTACAAACTAAGCAAAGGAAGTCCACAAATCACATTCCAATATATATCAAAAGCTAATCAAACGATATATAAATAAGTCTGAGCATGAAAATAGAGAGTACAAAAATAGAGGGGCTTAAGCCCGGTACATCATGAAACAAAACTCTCACATCACACACCTCACTACATGCAGAAGCTATCTCATCATCACATATCACAAACACTCAAAATGTAATCCACCTGATGTCTCGTGGCCGCTACCCGCTGCGTCGCTGGCTGCTCAGGTCCTGCCCTCGTCTCCTGCGGTGCGTGCGACAACTCCGTCTCCTCGGAATCCTAGATTGTTTTTCGGCCCCAATGCAAACCGTCAGTCAAAGAATGATCGAGCTCGCTAGGTCCCCTCCTCCTCCTGCGACTCCTAGGTACCGCGCGGGAGGAAGAAGCGGGGGACGAGCAAGGAACAAGCAGATGACATGGAAAGTAAACTAGTATATACATGAGTGAAAAAAGGGGCTAATCTAAGCATGTATAAGCAGGAGTATAGGCAGGAGTATAATAAAGTTGTACAGTAGTAATTAAGCAGTAAGTAGAGCAAGTAAAGCAAAGTAGTAAGAACAGTAGCGACAAATAATCAACCTCGTACCCTAACTTATATGAATGCCCATACAAACTTATAAGTTAGGATTTCCCGGAATTATAACTCATCATATAAAAGAGCCCATACTAATTTATATGATGAGGATCTGCAAGTGCGTATGCTATGCTTATGCTATGAATGATTATGAAATGAATTCACACACACGACTCTGTGCACACAGACCTTTGTAGTTCCCTCTGTTTGAAAGGAAGACAACCTCTCGGGTACCGACCGCTGTGACACACGGTGGTAGCGGACCGGGCTGTCCACTCCTAGGCGGGTATACACTCTACCAGGCCTAGACCGCACGTACGCCTCGACGCTAAATAACCGCGGAGCTCTGCGTACTCTTTGCTTGAGTCCACCAGACTGTGAGCCAAGTGAGAGGTGTCTTCGTGGAACTGTCGTCCCGACACGCAGCCAAGCTGGCCCCTTAGACCTCTACACACCCGCTAAGTCAACGTACCGCGGTCGGAGTGACGACCTGCCTAGTACCGAAGACCTGCCACATTTCTGAGAAAGTTACCGGGATAATCATCCCCTCGAGGTTCCCGCTCATCTAACCGAGCACCACAATCTTGCCGCTCCCGCAACTGGGAGGAGATACATAAATCCAATCTTACCTTACTATGGCTACTCTTGCCTACTTTAAATGTTATTGCAGTTTAGAGTTAATCTTGGACTTCTCGAGGGTTACCCTGTAAGGGGCTCGCTACGGTACTAGGAACTATAGTGGGTTGACACCCCAAAGTTCCCTTTCTCAAGACACTTAGTATTATTGGTCGTGTTTCCTTACTTATTTCTTAGGTTACTTCTTTGGTGATCTAAGGTAAGTCCTGGGTTTCCCGCGGTCCACCCGGTGAAGGGTTCCCGGCGGTACTAGGGGACGCAATGGGCTCAACCCCACCATCCTCCTCAAGACATTTACTTTAGTTGGTGGTTAACAATTGGTTCACCCTTCATCGTTTCATATAGTTAAAGTGACATAGCTCATCTCCCGTCCCACCCAAATGGGTTGGACGTACCTCTATTCCTCCTACGTTGACTCTAGCACAACCGCACAACTAATCCTAGGATTGACCTGCCCTGAATCCTTGTGTGTTATAACTCAATTACTGATTGTATACCACTTCTAAACACTACTTAGTGGTCTGAATTGTCTAAAACTCAAAATTCTATTTTTACTAAACGCAGACCACTAATTTGAACTAACCATCCACCCCATAAGTGAACCCTTCTAAAAACTCATCACCAAGGTCTCCAGTAATTATCCTAGGCTTCCACTGACCTTAGTATGGTATATTCCAATTTCCATAATTTTCCATATTAAATTGGTATTTAATATAATTTTAAGTAGTTAAGGCCTTAAGTCACCTTACACATGAACTACCCTCAAAATGATTCTACATGTTTCATGAGAATTATAAGTAAGATAATATTCCATATCATGGTGGTTCACTGAGTATCATGGCCCCAGGGTGTCATTTGTCCTACTGAATCATCATAATTGTATAATTACCAAAATGCCACTATAATTAGGAAAAATAGTAATTACCTTCTGAAAATTCTACAAAAATTACCAAGTGTCCATATGGGGACCTATAGTCCCCTACCAAATTATTGAGTCATTACCATGTGATTTGATATTTTAAAATGGTTAAACATCCAAAGGCGACGATTATCAATTTCTACATGAGGTACAAGAAATATAAATCTACAAGCTTCCAAACTGTTGTCATGGAGACATATTAACATAAAATGACAGATTCCCAAGTATCATAATATTGCCACATGATTTGATATTTTTAATGGATTAAATTCTCAAGTGATGTAAATTTCACTTTCTACATGAAGTACAAGAAATAGAATTCAACAGGCTTCCAAACATTTATCATGGGCATACATTGACATAAAATGACAGATTCCCAAGTATCATAACACTGCCCCATGATTTGATATTTTAAATAGGTTAAATTCCCTTAAGCTTGCAATCACTTAAAACTTTCTATACAAGGAATAATGCTTCCATATCTCATAACAAAATTACCATAGCCTTATTTCACCCTAGTACAGCCCCTAATAGTATATCAAAGTCATACAAGGTCATAAGACCTTGCATTTTATTTTATTAAAG
This sequence comes from Dactylorhiza incarnata, assembly GCA_033032865.1. Classification (NCBI taxonomy): domain Eukaryota; kingdom Viridiplantae; phylum Streptophyta; class Magnoliopsida; order Asparagales; family Orchidaceae; genus Dactylorhiza; species Dactylorhiza incarnata. The sequence goes on along the minus strand of JAWHQI010000129.1, from coordinate 3,791,470 downwards.
AAAAGGTGACAATTTCAATTATTAGGGAAAAGTACCTATGTGCTTCTAACAAGTCTCATGAAGATCCTCCTAGCCCTATAACTCTATTCCCTACTTAGGGATGAAGTTTGGTTGTCTAAATATGTGTTTAGGTCCTAGTTGCTTCATTAATCTCAACATTGCACCTTTAAGGTCTACCCTTAGGGTTTTAGGTCACACCACCCTAATGGCTCCAAATGGACCAGTAGGGTGTGACCCAAGCATTTGCATATCCATACCCACATATCCAACATGATGGGAGGAGGCTAACACACTCAACTCCTCAAAATGACCTAAACCCTAATTTGACCCTTAAAGGCCCTCATTAGGGTTTCCAATTTTCCATACTAAATCAACTCCAAATGGAGTGAAATTTTAGGTAGGCACTACTCATGTACAAAATGGTATGCCACCAAAGTTTGGTGCCATTTGGACATCATATGCTCCAAAAATCAACTTAATTTAAATATCCTAACTTCCACAAAAACCCTAGGTAAAATTGACCACCAAGAGCTGCCCCTTTGGAAGGGGGTGCCCCTAGGGTATACTAACCCATGGTTATAAGCACAGCTCCAAATCTTGAAGGGTTTGACCTAGGTAAATTTTCAAATAGACTGACCTAGTGTAGGACCAGTCCTAGGAAAAAGGCTCCTCTGGGGTCTACTGACCTCCAAATGCCAAAATCTTAGTTTCTAATGAAACTAGACAGATAGGGCTACAATCGTGTGTCTCACACCATTTTCATGATTTGGCCATTAAGGGCCTCAATTTGGCTCCTTAAGCTAAGTAAAATTCCTGGCCCAACATACACAAACCCTTAAGCCATCCTCACTCCAAAGAGGGTTCACCCACAAGGAGTGGTCCAATGGACCCAATATTTTTAACAGTGTGTGGACATAGCCTAAACTTCACCCCACCCTAATATGGGGGCCCCACAAGGGGGTTTGGCCACCAAATTATCATAAATTTCAATTTCAATGTTTGGACAAAAACTATAGAAAATTGTGCCCCAAAAATTCTGATTTTTGGGTACAAGGTAGGTCAGGGATAGTTACAATAGGGTTTAAAATTTCAGACCTAAACTCCAAGCCAAATGGGAGTTAGGGTTGTTTTGGTGGTGGAATTTATTTTGTACCAGTCTTAGAAAAATAGTTCTACAGGAGTCAAATCAACTCCAAATGATTTGATCTAAGGTTCAAATGAAAGTAGACTTCTAGATATACAAGAGCTATCTCAGGGCATTTTTCGATTTATGGCCTCTAAGGCCTTCAATTTCTAGTTGGAAGATAGCTGAATTAGTGTGACAGTCCAACTACTATTCATTTATACACTCATATGAACTATAGGTTAAATGAATTGATTCTGCACGAATCTTGAAGCAGCAGGGACGATCCTGATTTCGTCTTCCTCCCTGAGCAACGGCTGAGATTGAGCCGACCTGGAGCCATTTGGAACCGGGAATCCCGTCCCTCTTTCCATCTCCCTGGCCAGCCACCGCCACCACCACCTCCGTTGAGGTGGTGCCGATCGATTGGCGGTGGATTGGTCGCCGGAGGAGGCGGTTTCCGGCGGTTCTACCAAGAAGCCCAAACGGGGAAAGACAAGGAAAAACCGAAATGAATTCGGCTCGATTGAGCTCGAACTCGACTCCTAACAGTCCTAGATGCTAGCACAGTCAGAGGGGGGGGGGGGGGGGGGAAGCGAACCTGGAAGCGAGCTGGGCGGCGAGCATTCCGGCGGTTTGCCATTTTCTTCTCCGTCTCCGGCGAGCTTGCTACAGAACTCGATCCTCCACCGAATTCTCTGAACCAAAGCTCTAAACCGACTGCAAAAGCGCTTCTGAAGCTCGTGGAGGGGTTTAAATAGGCTGAGGAGGGCTGCCTTGGGAGATTTGAATCGGTGGCTCACGGGCTTGGCTTGGCCGACCATCACCTGTTGCAGCCCAGCTTTCCAGCTCCACCACAGTAATCATCTCCCTTCAGGGAAGAGCCCAAGGCTGATTGGGAGGAGAGAGAGGGAGAGGGGAAGCTTTTGCTTTATCAACTTACTTTTTGTCCCCTCCTTTAGCCCAAACCCAATTTGGGTTAGCTTGGGTTAGTCCAATCTTCCTTAGCCACACTCCACTTGGTCCTTATGAGTTTATTTTGATTAGTTAACTTAGGACTTAGGTCATTATAATGGGGAGAATGGGCTAGGCCTCTCAAGTTGGGTTTAAGCCCAATTGAGTTGACTTTTACTTGACCATTTGGGTTGAATGGTCCCCCATGTAGTTCATGGGTCCCATATCATCACCGAATAGGGCTTGGCCCATGGTGGGGCCCTATTTGGCCCAATTTGATCAAAAGATGTGAAATTACCCAAAATGCCCTTCCTTGGGACTTTGGCCAAATTGGGGGAAATTGTCCCTTCCATGATAGGACTTTTGGGTCTCTTAGATCCCTAATGATGTTTAAAGACTAGATGTGTAGTCAACTTTAAGGTTTGAAAGCAAATTGACCACATTTGGGTTGAGTTGACCTTTTTGCCCTAATTTGGATCTTGACCAAATTGGAGAGGGTTGACCATCCTATGATGGGGCTTTTGGGTCCAAGGGGTCCCTAATCATGTTTATATAGTAGGGGGAGGATCAATTTGATCATTGGAAGGCTAATTGGTCCTCAATTGATTGATTTGGGTTTTTGGCCTTAAAGTGCCCTAATTAGGGCATTGGCCCAATTTCAGGGCAATTAGATACCCCATGATGGGGATTTTGGGACCTTTAAGTTCAAAATTATATTTAGAATATAGGTGTGAGATCAATTTGGCCATTGGGTGGCCAAATTGGTTACAAGATGGTGGATTTGACCATTTTGCCCCTTAATTGATTGGTTTGGTCCATGTTCACCTAAGGTGATCTTGGGCTAAACCTATGGAATTGAGCCCCACTAAGGGGTGATGAGCACACCATCACCATTCCTTAAGGTTTAGGGGACTAAGGGTGGTCTCATTTTGGGGAAATTGGTATTCAATTGGCCCTCCTTAGTAGCTTGGGTCCTATCTGATTGGGACTTTAGGTGTGCCTTAGCAAAATTCTCATCCTAAGGGGTCCTCAAGGCCCCTCATCCCACCCTTTGAGCTCCCCATTCTCACACTATGGGTCTAGTAGGATTGGGGATGTTACATCACACGTTCTTGCCACAAAGCACACAACCGATGCTAAGAACCTTGGCTTAGACTCCGAGCAAACGTCCCAAGGCCCTGGTCTTACCGTCGGGACAACGTCCACCGACTGCCTCGCCTGGCAACTGTTCCGGCCTCGTCCATTAGCACAGACGTTCTCGTCAGTTAACACCGAAGGGACTAATCTTGTCGGGACACTCTCCACACGTGAATATCAGTCTTCACGGGATAGCCAGCCGACCACAAAGACCAATCACACCTTCGCACAACACTAGGCATCACAAGCCCCATAATCCGCACATTATTTCCCCGCCCAAAACCCAACATTCGTTACCACACGAAGCTACAAGGGCATCACGACGACGAATTCGCCGTATTCGGATTTCTAACAAAACCCCTAAAATGCGCGTCAATCAACATCACCGAATCAGACCAACGGTCGCGAAACCGGCTTCACCCACAATGCCTAATCCACTAACGGAGCGGATTTCTAGTGCAAATCATGTCGGGGACGGACACAATCAACCTGATGGTTCCTCTTGAACCAAGGCGACCCGGATCCCTCTCACTCGACGGATCCGGTGCCAAAATGCAGAAAATAAAGGGATGCCAAGCACGCATCCTAAAGACCGGGAGGAGAAATGTCGTTACCTTTTGAGATCTCCTCCTAGCCATGGAAACTTGAAAAGAAACGGAGAAGAAGAAGCGTCTCGACGTTCCCTACGCACTGCCGGTCTCGGATCGGCGAACGGAGCTCCGAAGCTCCAACAATGGGGGAAAATGGCTCCTCTATCTCTCTAGGTTTTCAAAGGTAAGAGAGAGAGGGGTGGGTGAAATGAGGTTCTAAACCCTCATTTTCCGACCTTAAGCCATCATGAACTATTTCCAACCATCAGATCTCCTCACAACACAACGGATGGATCATATTTAAACTTAAAATGGGCTGGAAAAACCCGTACACGGCATGGCACACGGCCGTGTTCCAGGCCGTGTGAACACACGGGAAAAACTGGAGCTAGACACGGCCCTGCACACGGCCATGTGTATGGCTGTGACCTTTACTGCCACAATTTGATGCATAAATTCACAAACACGGCCTTGCACATGGTCGTGTCACAAGCCATGCCAAAAATCAGCTTCTCTAAAAAACTTCCTAAACACCCCCAAACAGCCCCAAAACCCCATGGGACTCCTCTAATGCTCTTAGGCTCTTCATGGAAAGCAATTATATGAATTTTGGGGTGTTACACGTGATCTGGCCCATATCAGGCAGTTGGAGGCCGATATCTCCTCTTCCCAGTCGGAGGTTGAGGAACTACGAGCGGAGTACTGTGACGATAAGGCGCTTGCCCAGGATGCCCTCCGTCAGCTGTCGGAGGCTCAGGGGGAGATGTTCCGCCAAGAGGGGGAGTTGGGCTTTCTGAGGAGCGAGGTGGATCGGTTGTCACCGGTCGAGCGCATCATCGAAGAGGCCAAGACGGTGTGAGTGGCCGAGTACAAAGATTCCCTGGCTTTCGTAGAGGAGCGGTTCCAGTTGTCGGAGGAGATTCGCACCGAGGTTATGACGAAGGAGGTCGAGCCACTGTTAGCGGATGAGTGCGAAGTTGTCTTTCAGAGAGGTATTCAGAAGACTCTCTGTATGATGGAGAGGAAGTTCAGATGCGGCATTGCCGGTCTTGGAGCCGGAGATCTTTCAGAGGATGATTACTCGGATGTAGCCGAAGATTGAGGCTTGTCCTTGTTACCTTTCACCTTACTGTTTTCAGCATTCCTGTTTGTCATTGTTTTCACTTGTGTGCAGCGTTGAGCTTGTGTGGTTGTATTCCTTTGTCGTATATATTGCATTCGTTTCCTTATGTCTTTTGCGACTTTAACGTTTTACTTACTATTGAGGTTGTAATCAGAGGCACAGGCCCCAGAGTGGTCGGTGAATAGCGGGGGTATTCAAACCACGGACGAACGTAAGAGGGGCAGGCCCTTACGACGTCGGGACCCGACTGTGGAGGAGAAAGGCAAACCTTCAATCGACGGCAGCGTAAAGTCCTCGGGGCAGGGCCCCGAAGTGGCCGGTGAATAGTGTGGGCATTCAAACCGCGGACGAACAAAGAGGGGCAGGCCCTTACGTCGTCGGGACCCGACTGCTGAGGAGAAGGGCGAACCTTCAATCAACGGTAGTGCAAAGTCCCCGGGGCAGGGCCCCGAATTGTCGGTGAATAGCGGGGGTATTCAAACCGCGGACGAACGTAAGAGGGGAAGACCCTTACGACGTCGGGACCCGACTGCGGAGGAGAAGGGCAAACCTTCAATCGACGGCAACGCAAAGTCCTCGGGGCAGGGCCCCGAAGTGGCCGGTGAATAGCGGAGGTATTCAAACTGCGGACGAACGTAAGAGGGGGAGGCTCTTACGTCGTCAGGACCCGACTGCGAAGGAGAAGGGCGAACCTTCAATCGACGGCAGTGCAAAGTCCCTGAGGCAAGACCCCGAAGTGGACGGTGAATAGCGGGGGTATTCAAACCGCAGACGAACGTAAGAGGGGCAGACCCTTACGACATCGGGACCCGAATGCGGAGGAGAAGGGCGAACCTTCAATCGACGGCAGTGCAAAGTCCCTGGGGTAGGGCCCCGAAGTGGCCGGTTAATAGCGGGGGTATTCAAACCGCGGACGAACGTAAGAGGGGCAGACCCTTACGACGTCGAGATCCGACTGCGGAGGAGAAGGGAAAACATTCAATCAACGGCAGTGCAAGGTCCCCGAGGCGGGGCCCCGAAGTGTTCCTGTAGTTGAATAGTTTAAAATAGATTAAACATATTAATGAATAAACGTTGATACATGCGCAAGTGCAATCTTGTGGTTTCTGAGTTAGCAAGTTTTTTTATACAAATTTGACGAGGAAGAAGGTAACGTCGAGCTCCCTTTGCGATGTGCCTGCACGAGCTTTTCTGGTCGTTCATCGTGGTAGGCAGTAGTGATCCAGGTGTTAATCATTCCGGCGACCGACCCTCGGTGGACTCCTTTTGTGCTTCTTTGCGAAAAACCTCAAGGTGTCCTGACTGGACAATGCATTCAATTTATTCTTTCATCCTGACACATTGCTCCGTACAGTGCCCTAGGCCTTTATGGAAATTGCAAAACTGTGATTGGTCTCCCCTACACTGGGAGAGCGGTCTGGGCCAATTGATGATTTTGTTGTTGTCGATTACATACAGGATATGCTCACGGGGGGCGTTTAACGAGGTGTAGACCCGGGAGCTTCGACTCGCCGCCCCACGGGAGCAGACCTTGCGGCTCTGTATGGGTCGTCCGGTCTTTACAAATTGTTGTTGTTGTCCCTTTCTCTTTCGACACGTATCATTAATTTATTGCGGGTTTGATGATGCCGGAAGATTTTCTTTTTTCGCCGATGTAGGGGTTGCGCGGCCCTCCTGTGCGCTGCGTTTCTCAGAGTTCGGATTTGGCGACGGGTCGTAGTTGATCCAAGGAAGCCAGGCTGTGGCCGTGTCGAGACCACGAATCGAATCCCTGAGGATTTTCCCTTTATTGGTTATGCGTCCGGACATGGAAACGTCATGATGCAGGGCATCGAGCAAGAGGCTCCCAAATATCGCGTCGTAGGGGGAGTCTGCTTCAATGATGGTAAACTGAACGTCATACTGGACCGGTTCCGAGTGCATCTCTACTTGAACGGGGAGGGTGATGACTCATATGGTGGGTACCACCATTCCGTTTGGGAGTTCTGCGTCGCCGGCTCTGAGCTTGAGGTTCCCACCTAGGAGTTTGAGCTGCACCACGGCTGCCATGAACAGGATGTTGAACGAGATGCGATGGGTTATCAACGCCCTCCTTAGTTCACAGGTTGGGTTGCCTATGCTTGCGTCCAAGGCGAAGTCCAACCATCCACGGGGACGCTCCTAGCGGAGTCTTATGAAGATCTTTTCTTGCTGTTTGTCATGCTCTGCTTCCCCTGGGCGGGGGGACCTGCCCATCTCGAGCTCTTCCCGTTCCTCTTCTTGGGTCCTCTGCGTGCGTGCTTCGTGCCACTCAACGAACAACTGTGATAGCTCGGTTAAGTTGTGGATTGCTCCCTTGGGCAGAGATTGATACCAGTGGAAAGCGTCTCCGCGCAGTGTCTCGGCGAAAATTTTGCAGCTGATTTGGTCGGGAAGTCTGAACGCCTGCATCGCTATCAGGAAGTGATTAACGTGCCCGTACGGGTCCTCTGCTCCATGAAACTTTTTGTAGTGCGGGAGCTTTAGCCATGACGGGACTGGATATGTCAAGATTGACTTTGATAGGGGGATCGTCTTTGCTGGTACGTGACATCATTCAAATCCTGTTCCACCGCGAGAGGGGCCGGCTTGCTGGCTGATCCAAGCCACTGGGGCAGGATGGGTGCAGCAATGAGCGCTCTCTTCGCAGGTTTTTCAGGGATGGATGAACTGCATGCGTCAGATAGTTCCGAGGGAGGGGGTGTCCATTCCTGCTGGTTCCGTGAACTTGGGCGAAGGCGCTGCGTTCGGAAATCCTTTGCACGGTATTCAGGAATCCATTTCCCACAGACGACGCCAAACTGTTGCGGGTCGCTCGGGTGCTTTGGTAGACCAGTCAAATTGAACCACCTTAGCTCGGAAGCAAACCGAGCGCGCAAACAGTTAATGAAAAGTTAGTAAGTGACACAAGGACTTTTAACGTGGAAAACTCGGAAAGGGTGAAAAACCACGCGACCGGAGCTGTGTCAGCCAACTTCCACTATCTTCTGAGGGGTTACAACTAGAGACTTAGAGCTCGAGCGCGACAGGCCGCTGCCCGTTACAGTAGTGGAGATCTTCGAGGTTTCGAAGGAGATCGTCAAGCACTGAAGGAGATCTTCGAGGTTTCGAAGGAGATCTTCAAGCACTGAAGGAGAACTTCAAGCACCGAAGGAGAACTCAAGGGAAATCTTCGACAGAGCTCTCTCAGGTGCAGAAGGCAAAGTCCCTTGAAATGAAGGCTCTGGGCTCCTTTTATAGCTTTGGCCGAGGGTAGCCCGGTAAATTTGCTGTTGTAACCACCGTAACCACCTGACGGGCGAATCACGCTGGTCGATCTAGAGCACACAGATCGCCATATTTCGTAAATGACCATCTCTCCCTTCGGGCAGTTCGGGCGATTCGGGCAGTTCAGGCAGCTTTATTGAAGGTAAGAAAGGCGACAAACGGGTCCTGCAATCTGAGAAATTAGGAAAGACAAAAAGTGAGCGTGCCCGAAATGCGGAAGTGCTCTGAGCGCGCCCAAAAGCGTTCTGAGCGCGCAACGAACGGGGAAGCATTCTGAGCGCGCAAGGAGGTCGGAAACGGGAAACCGTATCCCCAAAGAAGGGATGGGGTTTCAGCCGGGCGCTCCGCCGGACCCCCTGCGGGAGAGGGGTGCGGTCCGGCTGCGGCCCGAGGGGGTGCGTCTCGGCCGCACCCCAAAGGGGGGTGCGGCGGCATGGCCGCACCCCAAGTGGGGTGCACCCCTCGAGGGGGGGGGGGGGGGGGGGGGGGGGGGGGTCGGCGCTACCGCGCGCGCTATCACGCGGTACCGCCACGCGCGTCGTGGCGGTAGCGCGCGCGGTAGCGCTTGCGATTACGCGCGGCATAGCCGCGCGCGGTGCTGACGCGCACGGTTGTGTGCGGCCCTGCGGCGTGCTCTACGCGTGTCTTTGCACGGGCGGTTGGCTGCGGAGATGGTGAGTTTGGTCCGCTTTCCCACTCATTCCCCATTATCTTAGTGGGGGAGTGGATTTTGGGAATAACCGTCACCCGGTCATCCATATATAGATGAGAGCACATATATGAATGCATATCAGTTACCACTTAGAGCACAAATGTTGCATCTCTAAATCAAAAACTAGAATATCATGAAATGCCTAATATCTCTACTTAGGTCCACTATGGCTGGCGAGGTTGCGTCCTTGGCGTGGAAGAGGTGAGGTGAGGTGGCGAACTACCTATGTCGAGGGGAGGTCGGCGGGTGTGAAAGTGCCACGATGGGGGTTGCACACGATCAGGAAACAGGAAGGGGGTGACTGCGGTTAGGAAGAGGTAGGACCGACTTCATTTGTGGTATGCAAATAGCCAAATAGAATGTGCGTATATGAATGATCATATTATATTGGTTCTCAAAGTGCGTGATAACATACAACCTTGCAATTTTTTTCATATTGGTTAATCCAACGAGGTCCTAGGAGACCGACTACCCACTCTCTTCCCGCCCCGCGCAAAAAGTGCATGTCGCACACGTCTCCTTCTTATTCGCTGTGGACGAAAATTTTGAAAACGGCAATCATTTGAAAAAATTTCACCTCACCTCTCAAAACTGTACGGACTGGTACCTACAGACTATGACTCATGATGAGTAATTTTTAGGTACAAGTAGCGTGCACAGAGCTGTGCACGCTACTTAACAGCCGTATTTTACATAATTATGGCTGTAACTGTTAAGTAGCGTGCACAGCTCTGTGCACACTACTTGTACCTAAAAATTAGCCCTCTCATGATAAAGGCAGCAAGACAACAGGAGCCACAACTTTTCCTTCAGTAACCACACCCACTCACTTGGGAACTCCATGAGCACAAAATCGCAATCTCATTTTCCCTCCCTTTTTTATACTCGCCGTCTCCGGCGAACAGGCGCCTTTTCCTACCGCGATCAACTGCCGGGAGTGGGAAGAGAACTCGAGATGCTCATCGCCAGAACCGCCGCCGCCCACGGCTTTTTCTGCACCCCTTCTTCCTTCTCTCCCAAAACCCTAATCTCCTTGCTCCTCCCGAAGAACCCAGCGCTCCAATCCGGCTTCTCCCCTTCATCTTCTTTCGGCCAGCGAAGGGGCGGCCTCCGTAGCCGGAGAATGTCCTCGGCGTCGATTCCCCGTGCCTCCGCCCGGAGGCTGGAGAATCCTGACGAGCTCATCGATTCGGTCGAGACCTTCATCTTTGATTGCGACGGTTGGTTTCTCATTCGTCCCCTCTCAATTGCCTTATTCGCATTTCTTACTGAATTCCTGCGGAGTAAAACTGCCGTGTATGTCATTATGCAGGAGTGGTGTGGAAGGGGGATACGTTAATCGACGGGGTCCCAGAAACCCTCGACATGCTGCGGTCAAAGGTTTTTTTTTTAGTTCTTTTTACCCTGCACATTTACTATAGCAGCCTCTTAATCAGTTTGTTGCAGACTGTTTACTTTTTTAGGGTTTGAAAATTTTTGTCAGGGGAAAAGACTGGTATTTGTTACGAACAATTCAACCAAGTCCCGTAAGCAATATGGCAAGAAGTTTGAGACATTGGGTCTTAATGTAAGCGAGGTTAGTTGGTTTCATTTATGCATGAATTATAATTCTCTTACTTCCTCACCGTTTGTTTTACTTGTGCTTCTCTTCTTCCTTTAATGGCATTCTTTCACTATTATTGTCTTATTGTTTTAGGAAGAGATCTTTGCATCATCTTTTGCAGCAGCAGCATATTTAAAGTCGATTGACTTTCCAAAGGATAAAAAGGTATGTTATATGAGCTAAAATGTTATTTAGTTCAATTCCTAGTTTAGCTGATAGCAATGTGAATTTGCAATTATCATCTGATCTTTTTTTATATGGTTTTTGTAAGAAATATTATTAAAGAGAGTTTTCTGGTTAGATCAAATAATCACACGCAGAATGCTTCTTGTACTTAGGGTTATTGGAGTTCTTTGTGTGAAAACTGTAGGTCATGTTTGTAGTGAGTAAGATGCTGAAGATTTCAAGATGTTGGTACCAAAGTTATTGTTGAGGTGTCCTTGGTAGGGGATGTTCTATGAGTGTAAGTCTCAATCAAGTCAAATTGATGTAAACCGGTGTTCGGTTTTTGAAAATTAAATTAAACTTTTAATTAAAATGAGATCGGTCGAGTGACCAAATCAAGTTCGCGCGCAAAATCCTACTCGTCACTTTGAACTTTAAGAGGTTCGTAATTTCGCTCGGATCGTTCTCTTTTGGAATTCGTATGGACTCGAATCTTCTACGTTAGAATATTTTCCACCACAAGCAGACCACAAGTACTAACTTATGAAATAAAGAAAACTAGTAAATTTAGCAATGAGAACGCACGTCAAACCCACGGATTATTTGGGAGAACACATAAATTTAGGCTAATTCAACGGAGCGGGGATACGAGAAAGTTACCGAGGAAAGGATAGATCCTTCCCAAATCCAGAGATCACAGGGAGAGTACTGCGGCTCGCGGCGACCGATTGACGGAGGATATGTCGAGGTCAACGCCAATCGATCCGAGGCGGCGCCAGGTCCAGGGCTTCGACGTTGGCGCGTGCTACGACTCGCGGCGTTCTGGCGGATGAGGGCAGTTGCTGTCGACGCCAGTCGAGGGTTGCCGGAGCGGACCGCATTTCTGGAGGCAAGGCGAGGAGGTCGTGTTTCGGAAGTGGCCGTCGGCGCTGGAGAGAAGAACAGCGGAGGTGGTCGTTAGCGCTGGAGGGGAAGAGGATCGGGTTCGGCTGGTTTCGTAGAAGAACGAAAATGCCGTTCTCTGCGATTCCAGTTCTGCCTTTTTCCTCTTTCAGTCCGTTGATTAGGAGGGGGGGGGGGGGGATTTTTTTAAGGAAGAAATCCAAATGAGGAATTTAATATTTGGAATTTAAAAAAAAAAACAAACTTTGGGATGGATTTCTAAATGAGGGATGCCAATAAAAGAAATATTTTTAATGGAAGATTTTGGGTTCAAAATGAATTCCGAAATTTATGCCATTATTTAAAATGATTTAAGTTTCTCCTGTGTAATTTTAGGCTTACCGTTAATGTCCTAACTCCTAAAATTACTGGACCATTTATTCAGGGTCTTATCGGGTGGTCAGACCGATAAGCCGCAACTCATATACTGGTGCGTGAACAGGAAGTACATAGAATAAATAATAATAATAAAATGCGTAAGTAAAAAGGCCGATGCATCGTAGGATGCACCAATTCTCTCGGGGTTGAAAAAACTCGACCCTGCCAAGATCTTCACAAAGATTAGCAATAGAAAGATCTGGGCGTCGTCGTTGTAGTTCGTATGCGCTGACCCAAAAGCTGTCTGTAACGACGCGTCCCCGCCATGAAACTAGGTAGCACTGGTACGTCCCGTGGCGAGTGCAGAATTCCCGTACATCAAGTACCTGGTCAATCTCCTCAGTAGTAGGCGTCAGTGCTGGTGCTAAGTCAGACGGTATTTCTAGCGCTGCAACAGGTGGACTGGGGCTGGAACTAGGCGGATCTCCATAAAATAGAGTTAGATTAGCCATGTTAAATATCGGTGAAGTACCGAATTCAACGGGCAAATCTAGCAGGTAGGCATTCTCACCTAGGCGTTTTCGGACTTGGAAAGGACAAAACTTCCTCTGCTGTAGATTATGATACGCACCCGGAGTGAATCTCTGCTTCCTGAAATAAGCAAACACCCAATCTCCTTCTGAAAAATATAACTCCCGACAATGACGATCGACCATGGTTTTATATTTTTCAGAAGTTGCTCGCAGTTTGTTAGTAATATTTTTATGTAATTCCTTTAAATAATCTACGTGAGCTTGCGCATCAAAAGATATACGTTCATGAGATGGAAGTGAATGGCAGTCAAGCAGATGGGGTATGGAGAACCCATAAACAACCTCGAAAGGAGATTTATTAGTAGAGCGGTTAATAAAGTTATTAAATGCGAATTCTGCTTGTGATATTATAATATCCCATTGCTTTGGATTCTCCCCAGATAAACACCTAAGAAGTTCGTCCAAACTCTTATTAACGACCTCAGTCTGTCCATCGGTCTGAGGATGATATGCGCTGCTAAACTCTAGTTTGGTGCCCTATCGACCCCATAATGTTTTCTAGAAGTATCCCATAAACCGCGTGACCCTATCAGACGTAATAGACTTAGGGTCCGTTCGGATCGCAGGTTTTGGTTTTGAAGAATTGGAATTCAGTAAAACCAAAAATCAACAGTTTTGGTTTTCCTGAATTCCAATTATGTTGTTCGGCTGCAGGAAGATTTTCAGCTGTAGGAATTGGAATTGAGCAATTTTGTTGTTCGGATGCAAGATGAAATTCATCCACAGGAATTACACCAACACAATTCTATTGTTCGGCCCTTAGTTTCTCATCTATAAGTGGGATTTTTGGATCAGCCTCCCGTTCCGAAATCTAAGGAAAAGTGAAATACATTTTTGCATATGGGGCCAACAATTTAATAAAAAGCAGGGAACAACAATTTTAATAAAAAGCAGGAAAACATCAGCACAAATCAAGGAAGAAACCAGCGAGAGAGCACAACTCGTACCAGGGAGAGAGAACATTTCAAGCAAGAAACCAGGGAGAGAGATCAGTTCGTACCAGGGAGAGAGAACAGTTCAAAATAAAGCCACAGATCAAGGAAATAAGGGAGAGAGAACAGTTCGTACCAGATCTACTGGGAAACGTCGGCGAAGTAAGATCCATCCTTCGACGGCGAAGTAAAAGCCGAAGCACAAAAAAATGTCGGAGCGCCGCCGTCGCAGCAGCAACCACCATCAACAGAAAGAAACCGCCGGCGAAATCTCTCTAGAGATTGGATCAGCGAGAAGAGGAAGAAGATCGGGAGGGGAGGTCGGCGCTGTTTCTTTTATCAAAATCTAGCACGGGGCACAAGAATTGGGCGCTTGCTAAAGTTGAAAACCACGGTTTTAATGAATTTCATTTCCATCGGCAATTCTTAGCAACCGAACAACAAAAAAGAATTATTAATAGCGAAAACCATTTCCACGGGTTCAAAAACTGCGAACCGAACGGGCCATTAGGGATTCCATGTAAACGTACTATCTCTTGAAAAAATAATTCAGCTACATGTACGACACTAGAGGCTTTCCTACATGTTATAAAATGCGTCATCTTAGAGAACCGGTCTACGACCACGAAGACAGAATCGACCTTCCTCTTAGTGCGAGGAAGTCCTACCACAAAGTCCATAGAAATGTCGTCCCACGGTCTCTCAGGTACAGGCAAGGGGGTGTATAATCCAGTGTTCTGGGCGTGCCCCTTATAAAGCTGACAGGTCATGCAGTGCCTAATGAGATCGATAATTTCTTGCTTCATCTTGGGCCGATAATATCGGGAATTAGCGAGATCTAATAGCTTGGACTGCCCTACGTGTCCTCCTAGCCCAGATGAGTGAAGGTCCCTAAGTAAGGTCTCTCGTAGTAGACCCTCACAAATACAAAGGTGTGTGCCTCTAAACAGATAACCTTCACTCACGATGTACTGAGTGGTGGGGTCAGTCCCAGTATGGCTACATGACCTCCAAATATCTCCAAAGTAAGGGTCTGTGGCGTAAAGGTCACGCTGTGAGTCTAAGGACATGATGCGGGGGTGAAGGGTAACTAATAGGTGTGAGCGACGACCAAGTGCGTCGGCTACTCGGTTCGTGACACCGGGTTTGTGCTTCAAATGAAAGGTGAACTCCTGCAGGTAAGCAACCCACTTGGCATGACGCCTGATCTCCTTTTGGGAGTTCAGATGCTTCAATGCCTCATGATTTGTGTTTAGCACAAACTCACGCTGAATCAGGTAGTGTCTCAAGTGTCGGAGAGCCTGTACGATATCATAGAATTCTATATCATAAGTGGAGTAACGAGTCTTTGCTTCGTTCAGTTTCTCACTAAAGAATGCTACGGGCCGACCCTCCTGACTCAAAACAGCACCAATCCCTATGATGGACGCGTCACAGTCAACCTCAAAAATTTTCTCAAAATCAGGGAGGGTTAAAACAGGTGCACTAGTAAGTTTTTCCTTAACCATCATGAACACTCGTTCAGCTTCCTCAGTCCAAATAAACGTACCCTTCCTCAAACAATCAGTCACAGGTGCTATCAAAGTACTAAAATTCTGAATAAATTGTCTATAAAAAGAGGCTAGCCCGTGGAATCCTCGAGCCTCAGTAATCGTTCTAGGGCTAGACCAGGATTTTATCGCCTTGACCTTCTCTCTATCAACCTTTATACCATCAGACAAAACGATATATCCTAAGAAGGTCAGACTATCAGTCAGGAATGTGCACTTTTTCAAATTCACATATAGTTTGTTTATGCGCAAAATCTCTAATACTTGCCTAAGGTGAATCAAGTGTTGATCAGGATCAAGACTATATATCAAGATGTCGTCAAAATATACCACTACGCAGACTGTGATGAGTGGCCTAAGCACTTGGTTCATCACACACATAAAAGTGCTGGGTGCATTGGAGAGCCCAAAAGCCATCACCAGCCACTCGTATAACCCCTCTTTCGTTTTAAAAGCAGTCTTCCATTCATCCCCGGGTCGAATTCTAATCTGGTGGTATCCGCTCTTCAGATCGATCTTCGAAAACACTCGGGATCCACTAAGCATGTCCAACATATCGTCCAAGCGGGGAATGAGAAAACGATATTTAATAGTGATCTTATTTATCGCTCTGCTATCTACACACATACGCCAAATCCCGTCTTTCTTAGGAACTAATAATGCGGGGACGGCTCACGGACTCATACTCTCCCTAACGTGACCCTTCGATATCAACTCGGTTACCTGCTTATGGAGTTCCCCGCGCTCCTTCGGACTCATACGATAATGGGGGAGGTGAGGCAAACTAACTCCTGGCATCAGGTCAATGGAGTGCTGAATATCTCTCATCGGAGGAAGCTGATTGGGCAGCTCCTCCGGCATAATCTCGGAGAACTCATCAATAAGGGGTTGCACGGTGCTAGGGATATCTAACGATGTGGGAGTCGAATCGATACCGGACAACATGTAAACTACGTCACTATCCTTCATCTCCTCCTGGAATTGAGGCCCTGCCAGTAACATGGTGGCGGAGGGGAAGGATATAGCTGACACTGTAGTGGACAGGGGTGAAGATCTCTCTGGGGCTCTGGGGACAAGACTATTCTTCTGGGGAAGAAGAACGATCTCGCGCCTATCGCGCTCAAATGTGTGGGAGTTCTTCACTCCATCATGCATAACTCGTCTATCGTACTGCCAAGGTCGTCCCAGTAGGATGTGACAGACCTCGATGGTGGCGACATGACACCAAACTGCGTCCTGATATGTGCTACCTATAGAAAACTCTACGAGGCACTGGTGTGTGATCGGAAGGGTCGTGCTACTCGTGACCCAAGATAGACTGTAGGGCTTTCCTAACGGATGTGACTTCAACTTCAGCTTATCTACCATACGCTAAGAAACAAAGTTCTCCATACTACCGCTGTCAATGATGATGGAGCAGAACTGCCCCTGAATGCGTGCGGTTGTATGAAAAATATTGTTCCTCAGCCACTCGTCGTCAGTGGGAGCCTTAGGAGTTAGAAGACTATGTTGGAGAACGCACACTAACTATTCAGGCTGCTCTCCCTCAACTTCGTCATGCTCTAACTCGGGCTCAGGAGTCGGGTCAGGATGGGAGTCACTAAGGAAGACCCCATACTCAGGTTCTAACACACTCTCAGAATCAATGATGACGACGAAGTGGCGTCGCGGGCACTCAGAAGATTTATGTCCCGGCTCCATACACTTAAAACATCTAAAAGTGCCAGCCTGTGGTCTAGAACCGACAATCTCCTTGCCTCTAGTGGATGTGGTAGGCAAGGTAGGAGTGCTCGGGGGCAGAGCGGGACGAGGGGGTCCGATAGTCCTAGTCACCGGAGTGGAAGTGTGGGTAGATGGGGGTCTATCTGTAGACCTAAGCCTGGAGGTCCTCTTCTGCAAGGCTTCTACTCTACGTGCTCGATTGGAAACTTCTCCTAAGTCTTTATAATCGTGCAGTTCTAACGAATCTCTAATCGAATATCGTAGCCCGTTCAAATAACGGGAGACGGTCATCTCATCATCCTCTCGGAGGTCGAGGCGAGACTGCAAAACTAGGAATTCGTTCGTGTACTCATCCACTGATAATTTGTCTTGCCGTAGGTTATGGAACCTGCGGTAGAGTGTTTGCACGTAATCAGGGGGTACGTATCGTTTTCTTAGTTGCGCCTTAAACTCGGCCCATGTGGTGATGGGGGGCATGCCTAAATTGAACCGAGATCTCTCTAGTTGACCCCACCAAACTAGGGCGGATCCCTTCAACCAATGAGTAGCGTATTCGACCTGCCTAGCTTGGGGCAATTGCTTCAAAGCTAGGAAACGATCCATCCTATCGCACCACTCCAAACAACTCTCGGGCTCTAGTCGCCCCTCAAAATCACCCACGTCCAGTTTGACGCCCATATCCCAACGGGGTTGGTGATGGGTTCGTTATGCGGTCCAGGTTCGGGGGGTGCGAGTTCGAGCTGCCTAAGGTTAGGGTTTGCTTCATTTTCCGGGGCGGGTGCCCGATTTATGTGCTAGTGGCTTCGATATTATTAACCAAAGCGCGCAATCTGTTCATAACATGCGTGACACTACCCATACCCGCGGTGAGAGTTTCTACCGCTTTCATTAGATCGCTCATTCGTTGGGCTAAGTCTCCAACACTAATTTCTAAGTGATGACGCGTTTTTCCATTTATTTTGAAAAGTTTTAAGATTTTGATTTTAATTTTTTAAATTTTATTTTAAAGCGAAAATAAATATTTGAAAAAGAGAAAATTTTGAAAATAAAAAAATGAGCGATTTCCTGAGTGGGTGATTTTTTTATTTTAATTTTAAAATTTTTTTTAAGGCAAAATAAGATTTTTGACTAGAAATTATATTAAATAAAAATAACAAGATTGTTATATATATATTTTAATTTTCTGAAAAACTGGATCGCTTGACTCGCGATAGGAGCGAGTCAAATCCCTCTGATAAACTGATGAAACCGGTGTTCGGTTTTTGAAAATTAAATTAAACTTTTAATTAAAATGAGATCGATCGAGTGACCAAATCAAGTTCGCGCGCAAAATCCTACTCGTCACTTTGAACTTTAAGAGGTTCGTAATTTCGCTAAGATCGTTCTCTTTTGGAATTCGTATGGACTCGAATCTTCTACGTTAGAATATTTTCCACCACAAGCAGACCACAAGTACTAACTTATGAAATAAAGAAAACCAGTAAATTTAGCATCGAGAACGCACGACAAGCCCAAAGATAATTTGGGAGAACACATATATTTAGGCTAATTCAACGGAGCGGGGATACGAGAAAGTTACCGAGGAAAGGATAGATCCTTCCCAATTCCAGAGATCACAGGGAGAGTGCTGCGGCTCGCGGCGACCGATTGACGGAGGATATGTCGTGGTCGACGTCAATCAATCCGAGGCGGCGCCAGGCCAGGTGATGCAGTTAAACGTGTATATATATATATACATAGGTATTATATATATACATATATATATTTAACAGAAATTTTTGTTTTCTTAAATACATATATATATACATATTATATATATATATATTTTCACACAAAAAAAATGCAAATTACACAAATTACAAAAAGCCAAAAGTGACACAAATAAATTGTGCTAGACTCAGGGCTGATAGTGGTCCGGTCGGGTGCGGCATCGGGTACTTTTGCGTCGACCTCATCGGGGTTGGTCTCCACCAACTCTTCCCCTCTCGAAATCACTCATCTCTGGTGAGTGCTCCGAGCGGTAGTGTTGTAGAAGATCAACATCCATACGCTGTAATTCCTCGGCCAAAACCCAACTGGACTCTGTCTCAGGTTGGCCATGCCATCGAACCAAGTATCTCTGAAAACCACCATCAGTAGTGGTCACTGTCTCGTCATTCAATATCTGCTCGGGAACCAATATCTGTCGCGGAAGTCTGTCAGCGGCTCTGAGAACTAGTATGAAAGAATCACCCGGTGTCTCATACTCATCCTGAAAACTGTCAATGGAAAATGGTAGAACTGCAGATGGTGTGTCAGTAACGGAATGAGTGTCGGTATGTCCGGAAGGTGGCTCCTTACTAGCACTCCCCAACCCAGAAGCAACAAATGGAGGAGAAGGCAATGGAAAATCTAAAGATTCATGCGGGTAATCGTGGAATAAAGTCAGATCGGCTACGTTAAAAATCGGATTTGCTCCCCAAATGGAAGACATCTCAAGTTCATACGCATTTTGCCCAATCCGCTTGACCACTCTAAAGGGTCCAGTTCTACGGCCAGCTAACTTCTTTACGGTACCCGAAGGTAACCGTTCCGGATTTAGCCGAACCATTACCAAGTCATCCATTTTGAAACTAGTAGCTCTTTTATGCCTGTTAGCTTGAGTTGCTTTTAAGTCAAAAATACTTATGCAAATTCCGCTCAGTTTTCATGCAAATCATGCAAATGCAAAGAAATGAACTACTAACACGACTAACTCCACAAACCAAAGGTTTTAGACTCTAACAGCAACTCCTGAGATAGGTACATGATCAGGAGGCTCAGAAGGTGGATCATAAAAGACTTCATCGCGGGGGCGATGAACACTCAAGTGAACATCAGAGACATCAGTGATAAGACGTGTCAACATGGTGCACGAACTGTCTCCATAAGTGTAGGTGATAAAACATAAAATCAACGAATCAGTGAGTGCACCCTCAAACTTAACTGTGCAACTAAGGATAGATACATCCCAAATGTTTGGTGAACCCATATGTGGTTCATCAGGGGGCTCACCGGGAGGGGTCTAATAAAATTCGTCACAAATACGACGAGTACCGGTATAGGCTCCAATAACATATAGAGTGCTCCCATATAAACGATAATGCACATGAGTTGTGACAGTCGCGATAAATGTACTAAGGAAATGTGAGGCATCAGGAGGCTCACCAGGTGGGACAAATGAAAACTCATCGCGAATACGATGGTCTTCAAAGTGATAACCATATGCACCGATAATAAGACGCGACTCTAAAATGAAGTGAGTAGGTGGTACGTTCCATAACTCATCTAGAGTGAGAGTGATCAAATGTTTACCATCAAGGCTCACTATATAAATGTCACACTCAAAATCATCTCTTTGGAGCACTAGTGACATCAAGGGCGACAATGGAGCAGGTATCCATGTCTTGAAATTCATAAGGGTATTACTCACAGGTATCCCAGCTATACATGAACAAGGTGGTTCATCTGGAGGCTCAATAGGGGAGTCGTCAAAGAACCCATCAGTAGAGTGATGGTCCTCCAGAAGTAAACCATCAGAAAGGGTCGTGCTCCCGGAATAGGGAGAGGTGGCAACTTCGAGGTCACTACAAAGCTCTCGGCTCTCAATCGTGATGTGACTCGGTGCGCTATCGGGTGGGGTGCACGAAAGTTCTTCACTCAATAGTGAATCTAGAATCTCGGGTGAAGTATGTGAAAAGTCTTCACTCAATGTAGATATAGTCTCTATGGTGGTCTCACTAAGTGGGGCAGACTCTCGTGGGGGTTGACTCCACACATCCTGTACTAGAATATCAGGCAGAGTGGGTGAAATTTCCCTGCCTTGGGAAGAGGAGTGCTCTCGTCGACCCTTAATGAACACCATCATGTTCGTTTTCGGAACACTAGGAGGATCACAACGTGTAGTGTACACTTGACGAGGGTGACCTCTACAAGATTCTTGAGGGTAATTGTGATGATCGTCCATAACATGATCATGTCGTGCTCGTGGTTGAACGTAGGTCCTACGAAAGTGTGGGGGTGGTCGCGCATATAACGACTCAGTTTCCTCATATAAAGGTAATGTGTAGTATCGGTAACTGGAGTGATGCTGAACTCTACCCTCATAATATGGTGTCGATGGATCAGCAGGATCCACTCGAGTGCGGGCTCCATGGGGGTGGGTGTAAATGGACTCGTAATCCTCAAAAGTACCCGATGCCGCACCCGACCGGACCACTATCAGCCCTGAGTCTAGCACAATTTATTTGTGTCACTTTTGGCTTTTTGTAATTTGTGTAATTTGCATTTTTTGTGTGTGAAAATATTTATATATATATATAATATGTATATATATATATGTATTTAAGAAAACAAAAATTCCTGTTAAATATATATATATATATGTATATATATAATACCTATGTATATATATATATATATAATCATTTACCTGCATCAATTTGGTATCAGAGGCAGGTTCCGAAATTTTTCTAAATTTCGAAATCCGCCTTGCGTAGAATAGGAACCCCGCATAGCCTTTAATTTTTTCAAAAAAAAAAGTTCTTATTTTTATTTTTAGCATAATCATCCTTTTAATTGTATGCGTGCATGCATCTGCGTAGTGGTAGGTTAGTGAGTATGAGTTCACCACATCACACTCCGCCTGAACATCCTCCAGAGGTAAACTCAGAGATGCGTCGAGTTGAACGTGGCCAAGCGAGTCGAGTGAACGAAGGGACGGAGCCACCCCAGTGGTTTCTACCTTTCGCCCACCAAATGGCAGCGTTAACCGAGAGTGTCTATCAAGTGAGAGAAGGCTTTGAAAACCTTAGTGTTAGGATGAATAGTTTAGAAGTACCACCTCGAGTTTCAATGCCACCTCCAATTCGAGATGAGCAGTCTGTTCGTCCACAGTACGAAGCCCCTCCACACTATGGAGAGAGGTCTGCACTTAGGAGAAATCCTCTATTTGAGGAACAGGGTCGGAATCCCATAGATAGGTTCGAGTTTGCACGCGATCAGGGTGAGGATTTTCCAAGGAATTTTCCTGAACCCCAACGAGGGCCTATATTAGGCATGCGAGATAATTATCAGGAGAGACCACATTATGACATAGCGAGAGAGGAGCGTCCTCGAGACCATCATCGGCCTATACCGGCCATGCATCGTGATGATCGCCCTAGGCATTGGCATCGACCTCCGCCCCCACGGCGTCGAGATTATCGTGATCCTTACGATGATGATTACGACTATCCTCCCCGGGATAGGCGACCGGATCTCACACGAGTGGTGAAACTTGATCCACCACTTTATGATGGTTCTATGGATCCCAAAGTCTTTTCAGATTGGGTTATTGATATTGAGACTTATTTTGACTGGTATCGTATGACGGAGGACCAAAAGGTTCAGTTCGCCAAAATGAGATTGACTGGGCGAGCGAAGATCTTTTGGATAGGCGAAGAGCGTAGTCTAGAGAGGAATGCACGCCCTCCCATTACACTTTGGCCCCACATGAAAGCCATATTAGAGGAGCAGTACATTCCCCAGCATTATCAGTCCCATCTACGAGACGAGCTGACGTCTCTACGTCAAGGGTCCAAATCAGTTTCTGATTATTTAGCTGAGATGAAGGATCTTATGATTAGGTGCAATGTAGTAGAACACCCACGTGACACATTATCCAAATTTAAGTGTGGGTTACGATCTGAGATTCGAGATGAGTTGATTCGATATGGCCATTATTCTCTCCCTGAGATCATATCTATTGCCATCGATATCGAAGAGCACCAGAAGAGAACCTCCCGGCTCAAATCTCAACCTAAAACGAACACTTCTTACAAAAAAGAAGAACAGAAAGGTAAGGAGAGTGCGTCGAAGCCTACCTCGACCTACACCCGAGATCAGAATAGGAAGTCCCCCATGGGAACTGTGACCCCTTCACAGATCCGATGTTATGAGTGCCAGCAGATGGGCCATATTTCGAGGGATTGTTCCAAGAGGAAAGGCACGTTAGTTATTCATGAGGTGACTGAGGAGGGAATCGCAGAAGAAGAGTGCACTTGTCTTGAGGTATTTTGCCTTCGGTAGGGGTTCCGTAGTTTGATCTTGATGTTTCCATAGGAGTGTTGTCGTTTCTATTTTTCCTGGAAGGGCTGTGGTGAGAAGTTAAGTTTATTTTCCTTTTTTCATTCGGGTCCTGTTGCTGAATGAAAGTGATGATGAACAGTCACATCAAAATTCTATTTGTTCTTTATTTTATATGTGTTGTGACTGCAGATGAAAATTATGAACAGTGAAGTGTAATGTTCCTCCAAGAATTTAATTGGTGTTGGTACTGGAGATCTAATGCTTGTCTTTTGAATTGCTACCGTGAGTTTAGAGTAGTGAATGGTGTGATTAGGATCGAGGGTTGTTTCCGAGTGAGGAATTAACTTCTCTAGTTTTCTTGGAGATTACGTGAAGCCTCTTTGTGTGAACAAGAGTGAAATTTATCTCGTGATTAGAGATTTCGTGGAGCCACGCTCGTATGCGAGAGAGTGAGCGAATTTATGTTGTTTAGTTTGTGGCTTCCTTACACTAGTGAGTGTTTGAGATTCCGTGGAACCACTTAGTGTGAGAGTGAGTGAATTTATTCCGTGGTGCCCTTGTGCGATAACGGCCGACCTCGGAGCGGGAGATCGAAGGTGACGAGGAATTCCTCGCGGGATCGCCGTCGACTTCGATTGCGGAAAGACGCCTCTTTCCGTGGGTAATTTGTTTCTTTCTCTTCCTTTGTGTGCGTCTAAATTTTCTCTTTAGGATATCAGATTCATTGTGGGTTTTCGCCCGGGATTTTGTCAGCGAACGCTACGTCGAAAACTCCAAACGGAAACGTATTTGGAGTTCACGATTTCCGTTTGCTACAACAAGGGGAACGGAACGAAAGTTGCGAACTTCCTTCCCTGGATTTAGAATTGAACCATATTTCAAGAATATTCATTTTAAACATAAAATAGTAATTTTATGCTTTACAAAATATAGTTGCTTAATTTCTTAAAGTTTGTGCACGCCCGCTCCATTTTCATTTTTGTAATTGCATGCATTTAGGGTTTCCTAGAAATAGCCGACAGGCGCGCAACCCTACGCGCCGTCCTGCATCACCAGGGCTTCGACGTTGGCGCGTGCTGCGGCTCGCGGCATTCTGGCGGATGAGGGCAGTCGCTGTCGAGGCCAGTCGAGGGTTGCCGGAGCGGGCCGCATGCCTGGAGGCAAGGCGAGGAGGTCGGGTTTCGGAAGTGGCCGTCGGCGCTGGAGAGAAGAACGACATAGGTGGTCGTCGGCGCTGGAGGGGAAGAGGATCGGGTTCGGCTGGTTTCGTAGAGGAACGAAAATGACGTTCTCTGCGATTCCAGTTCTGCCTTTTTCCTCTTTTAGTCCGTTGTTTAAGAAGGGGGAGGGGAAATTTTTTTAAGGAAGAAATCCAAATAAGGAATTCAATATTTGGAATTAAAAAAAAAAACTTTGGGGTGGATTTCTAAATGAGGGCTGCCAATAAAAGGAATATTTTTAATGGAGGATTTTGGGTTCAAAATGAATTCCGAAATTTATGCCATTATTTTAAATGATTTAAGTGTCTCCTGCATAATTTTAGGCTTGCCGCTAATATCCTAACTCCTAAAAATACTGGATCATTTATTCAGGGTCTTATCGGGTGGTTAGACCGATAAGCCGCAACTCATATACTGGTGCGTGAACAGGAAGTACATAGAATAAATAATAATAATAAAAAGCGTAAGTAAAAAGGCCGATGCATCGCAGGATGCATCACATATGCTGCAAACCGTCTATACCAAACCGCATCAAAAGTCGAAAAGAAAATCACAATGACAACCAACAAGATAAATTTTGAATACGCTTTGTATCTTAGTATATGATTATGCCTGTTATAATGCAGTAAGGTTGCGAAGTTTGATGTGAATTTTGTTAGAATATAATCAAAGCAACATTGGAGCAAGCTTAAGAAGAGAACCTCCCTCAAAGCCAAAAAACCAGAAACACAGCCGTGAAGAAGAAACCACTGCAACCTGCATTGAAAAGGTAAAGCCTCAGAAGATATGAAATGACACTATGACAGAAGCGGCTGCCTTACCTTTTAGTGTTAGTGCATGTTGTACTAGTGTCTTGTCATAAAAGTCCTGTATGGCTATATATAAAGCCCAGTTTCTGTGTGCAAGAATAAGACTGAAAAAATCAGTTTTGTAAAAGGCCTTTCTCAAGTGTCCTGTAGCTTTATCAAGTTATTTCAATATATTCCAGCAGTGTCGTCTGCTTTCCCCCATGTGTTTCTCGTTATTCCCCTTAAAACTCCACTCCTCCTTATTTAGTACAACATGATATCAGAGGTAGGTTGCGATCCTCTATCCGCCATCATAATTTTGAGGAGTATTTCCTGTGAATTGTATCTGTGAGAGTCATCCGCTTCTCAGTCTTTCTCCCCAAGGTTCATCCCATGGCATCATCTAGCATCACACCTCAAAATTTTCTGTATTCCCCAAGTGGGGTTCCAATATTTGAAGGAGAAGCATATGATTTCTGGCAAGTACAAATGAAAACCCTGTTCATATCACAAAGACTATGGGACTTGATTCAAGATGGATACAACCAGCCCACTACCACCAATCCTATTTCAACTTGGGAGGACGCCCAAACAAAAGAGTATGCTGAAAATTTCAAAAGAGATGCTAAAGCCCTCCTCTTCATTCAACAAGGAATAGGAAGGAGCTTATTTCCAAGGATCATGGGAGCTCATATTGTCAAAGCAGCTTGGGACTCTCTCAAAACCGACTTCCAAGGATCATCGAAGGTAATCTCCATCAAACTCCAAAATCTATGGCAAGAGTTTGACACCTTAGCTATGAAAGAAGAAAACAATGCCCATTCTTACTTCACAAGTGTAACTTCCCTCACTAACCAAATAAAAAGCTACGGGGATATAATTGAAGAGTAAAAATTGTTCTTAAAATCCTCAAGATTCTTACCCAAAAATATGCTTTTGTGGTGGCCATTGAAGAATCTAAGGATGTCAACATTCTAACCTTGCCAGATCTGGTGGGATCTCTTCAAGCTCACGAAGAGAGAATGAGAAGATATGAATATCAAAATTTCGAACAAGCTTTTCAAAGCAAAGTGTATGTAAAAACTGAAAATGAACCAATAGATGATAAGCTTAAGCAAAATCAAAGCTACCATCGACCCCTTTACTGCATCTTATGTAAAAGGACCAACCATGATGCGCAAGACTGTTTTTATAAATGCAGAAGATGTAAAAATTCTCTACATTTCAACAAAGACCGACGGTTTAAGCAAAAACCAGAAGGCAACATAAGAGAAGAGAAGCTAATTTTGGGGAACAAGAAGTAGATGAGTTTGTATTTTATTCATATGACAACAATGGAAATCTCCTTGATGAAGTATGGTACCTTGATAGTGGATGCTCTAACCATATGACAAATAATAAAAAAGCCTTCATTAATTTAGATGAAAACCTTTACTCTCAAGTTCTTCTTGGAGATGGAACATCCAAATCCATCAAAGGTAAATGAACCATTGCCATTGCATCCAAATCAGGTCATTACAAACACATCATTGATGTTCAGTATGTCCCAGATTTGGCTCAGGATTTGCCAAGTGTGGGTCAACTTCTCAACAAAGGGTACAAACTCATATTTGATGATAAGTATTGCACCATCATAGACAAAAACTCCTCTCAAGTTGTAGCAAGAGTCAAAATGACCAACAACGAAGTCTTTCCCTCTCATTTTGCCACAAGAACACTTAAGTCTAAAGACTACAATTGAGCCAGATTCATCTAGGTGGCATCAAAGATATGAGCATTTAAACCTTGACGATTTGAAAAAACTCCAAGATAAGGAATTAGTCACTGGTATGCCCAAAGTTAAGCCAAATAAAGGAGTGTGTAATGAATGTGCTTTAAACAAAAGTCATAAGCTACCTCATCCCCAACACTCAACCAGAAGAACTTCTCTTCCCCTGGAACTCGTGCATGCTGACATCTGGGGACCATCCAGAACTCCACCCATATCAGGAAGGCACTACTACTTATTACTTGTTGATGATTTCTCAAGACTGATGTGGATCTATATAATATATAACAAATTTGATGCTTTCACAAAGTTCAAGCACTTCAAAGCTTGTGTAAAAAATAAAAATAATGCCAAAATAAAAGCTCTAAGAACAAATATAGGAGGAGAATTCATGAGCCATGATTTCTCTTCCTACTGTCTTAAGCAAGGAATAAAACGAGAGCTCACAGTCAAAGGCACACCCCAACAAAATGGAATAGCAAAAAGGAGGAATAGAAGCACCATCGAAATGGCAAGATGCATGATGCAAAACAAAAATATGCCTAAAATATTCTGGGGAGAAGCTGTCATTACAACACTTTACCTTCTAAATAGAAGTCCCTGTCATGCTCTTCAAAACACCACACCCCATGAAGCATGGACAAAACAAAAACCAAGTGTTGATCACTTAAGGGTGTTTGGAAACATCAGTTATAGCTTAGAAAACATTTCCAATAGAGACAAGCTATCAGAAAAAGGAATAAAGGGCATTTTGGTTGGGTATAGTGAAAACTCAAAAGCTTACCGGGTCTACAACCCTAATACCAAACAGATGTTAATCACCAGAAATGTTATAGTTGATGAAGATAAAAGTTGGGAGTGGATCGTGGCTCAGGATTAGGTGACAATTCCGGCGGTTGCAGCTGAATCTGAGATAGTTGCAGACTCACTGCCATCCATGCCAGAGTCAAACATCAATGCTGAGGAGACAATCAGCCCCGAAGACCTCACAAATAATTCCAGCAATTCATCATCTCCATCATCGCCACAAAGGCATCGATCCATCTCTGATCTCTATACCAATTGTAATATCGCTCTATTTATGAAGGAGCCATCATTCTATGAAGAAGCAGCTACCAATTCCAATTGGGTAAATGCCATGGAGGAAGAAATCCATATGATAAATAAAAACAATACCTGGGAGCTCACCTGTCTTCCTCAAGGAAAAGCTATCATAGGACTCAAATGGCTTCTTCAAAATAAAATACAATGAGGCAGGGGCTATCCTGAAGTACAAAGCCCGACTCGTTGCAAAAGGATATGCACAAAAACAGGCATAGATTACTTTGAAACCTTCTCTTATGTTACCAGATTTGAATCAATTTGTATCCTTCTTACCATTCAATATCAGTATCTTGTTCACCAAATGGATGTAAAATCCGCCTTTATAAATGGAACTATAGAAGAAGAAATTTATGTTAGCCAACCTCAAGGTTATTTGTTAAAAGGAGAAGAAGAGAAAGTCTTTAGAGTGAAAAAGGCTCTCTACGGCCTTAAACAGGCACCAATAGCATGGTATTGTGAAATTGACTCAAAACTTCTAAGAATTGGATTTGTAAAACCCCTCAGTGAATCAGGAATGTATGTGAAGAATGAGAAAGAAGGAGAAATCATAATTGTGTGCATATATGTTGATGATTTAGTTATTTACTGATCATAGGATCAAACCCACACATCATCAATGATTTTAAAGCCTATATAACAACAAAATTTGAAATGACAGACCTCGGCCTCACTCGATATTTCTTGGGAATTCAAATTCATCAAACCCCTCTCTCTATGCATATTTCACAAAGCAGATATGCAGAAGAGATCCTCACAAAATTCAGAATGCATGATTCTAAGCCCGCCAATTCCCCCATGATTACCGGAGAAAAACTATGCAAGGAAGTCGGAGAAGAGAAGGCAAATCCAGAGGAATTTAGGAGCGTGGTAGGCTCCCTCATCTATCTAACCAACACTCATCCCGACATTGAGCACGCAGTAAGTATTATATCCAGATTCATGCAGTCCCCTAGCACCAATCACTTGATGGCTGGTAAAAAAATTTTAAGGTATGTCAATGGAACTAGGTCTTATGGCCTAGTGTACGAGAATGAAGAAAACAATGAACTTAGAGGATACTCTGATAGCAAATGGGCTGGCTGTACGGATGATAGAAAGAGCACCACAAGCTTTATCTTCTTCCTCGGCTCAAAACCTATTTCCTGGAGTTCAAGAAAGCAAAAAACAATTGCCGTCTCATCCACTGAAGCAGAGTATGCATCCATATGTGATGCAGCTAAAGAAGCTGTTTGGCTCAGAAGATTACTCCAAGAAATGGTCGGAGGTACAGATAAATGGGCAATCAAAATCAATGTAGACAACACCTCTGCAATTGCTCTTGCAAAAAACCCGATCTTCCACAATAAGACCAAACATATTGAAATTAAGTATCATTATACTAGGGATCTTGTTAGCAAAGAAGAGATCAAACTCAAGTACTGCGACTCCAAATCTCAAATTGCCGACTTACTCACAAAAACCCTTCCGGTATCGCGATTCTCAGAACTAAGGGACAAGATGAAAGTGTTTGATTGCCCTGATTATGGGAGGGTGTTAGAATATAATTAAAGCAACATTGGAGCAAGCTTAAGAAGCGAACCTCCCTCAAAGCCAAAAGATCATAAACATAGCCGTGAAGAAGAAACCACTGCAACCTGCATTGAAGAAGGTAAAGCCTCAGAAGATATGAAATGACAGAAGCGGCTGCCTTACCTTTTAGTATTACTGCCTGTTGTACTAGTGTCCTGTCATAAAAGTCTTGTATGGCTATATATAAAGCCCAGTTTTTGTGTGCAAGAATAAGACTGAAAAAATCAGTTTTGTAAAAGGCCTTTCTCAAGTGTCTTGTAGCTTTATCAAGTTATTTCAATATATCTTAGCAGTGCCGTCTGCTTCCCCCATGTGTTTCTTGTTATTCCCCTTAAATCTCCACTCCTCCTTATTTAGTTCAACAAATTTGCCCCAAAAAATTGAGAACACCCCCATACCAAAATGCCAATGGTGGTTGGGTCGTATTTAGACGGGAAGC
Organism: Dactylorhiza incarnata; assembly: GCA_033032865.1. Classification (NCBI taxonomy): domain Eukaryota; kingdom Viridiplantae; phylum Streptophyta; class Magnoliopsida; order Asparagales; family Orchidaceae; genus Dactylorhiza; species Dactylorhiza incarnata. The sequence continues at coordinate 3,761,746 of JAWHQI010000129.1, read as the reverse complement.
ACGTTTAGAAAAAAGTGTTTATAATCTAAGCACGATATTTATTACCAGGGGAGTTTACCCTTTAATCAAGGGCCTATAGATCGGAGGCCTGGTGGATTACGTACTTTTTAACTTGCAGTTAACTATTATCTTCTTCTTTCTACGCTGTCATCTATACTATTTGTATAATTGAAACTTCCGTGTAATTGTGCAATGGAGAATACCATCAGGATAATCTCAACCATCATGTTTATTTTAAAATCAAATCTTTTTATAAACTGAGCAATCAAAGCCTCGAAAAAAGCTATTTTAGTTGGATGCTCTGACATGTGGGCCCCTCTAATGATCGTCGATCGCACGATCGAGCTGCTCAACGATCGCCCGCTCTCGCTCTACGTTCATCAAGAGAGCTGCTCGGTGATTGATCGTCGTGCGACTCTGCAATGTTTTTATAAAATTAAAGAAATTGATTATCTATTTAATTTATACTAAATATGATTACTTTATTACAAGCAGTCTTACATAGGGGGTTCCCTGTGCCTCCATAATGACAGGATCCCGCCTCCCACTGTCCTTTGTTTTGTATTTGGCGAAACAAAATTTTCCACGGTGGACGACGAGTGGAGGATATTGTCGCTGCCTTCTCACGCAAATGTCTGCTTGTATTATTTGAACAAAAGCATACATTCTTGATCTAGAACGATTTTTAACTAAGATCTAACAAAATTCTCTTAGTATTAAATTTATACTGACTCAGAATCGTTATTATCATGAGCCACCTTATTAAAGGATTTTTTTTTGTTTATTATTTAGCAGAGGATCCTAGTGATGCAGTTAGTTACTGCCATAAGATTGTAATCATCCTTCCATTTGGGTTGGCTGCTAGTATTAAATGAGTTTTCTTCCATGGTACTAAGAAGATATGCTTCAGTACATATCGATGTCATAGTGGATTTACTTTACTAGCTTGATTCCACAGATGGGGTTTTGTATTATGAGGGTGTTTGGACAAATTTTCTGCGAGTATATGATTATGAGTTTGACAATGAACATGGATGATGGAACCTAGTTACAATCATTTATTAGTTCCCTAATGTGAACTAGTGCAGAAGTCATATATTCGTCCTCGGCCCTTCGTAGTTTCATAAGGAATGTATTACGGTGCTTGGGGAGGAATCCGGCGAGGGGGGGAAGGCCGAGGAGGCAAGTGAGAAGAAGAGGGGAGGAAGAGAGGAATAGGGAGCAGCCCTAATTTCAGAATTAATCCAAGCATAGCAAAAACATACAAAACACCCCCTTATATAGAGGAGGGGTGCCAATAGCCAAAGTTCGGAATTAAAAGGAAATGCAAAATACAGCGAAATAAAATACTCCTGCGATCATTCCCCTGTCGGGTTTGTCTTCCTGCGCGTGTACACCCTCCACGGTGGCTCCTCATCGGGCGTGTCCGTAACAATACCGCCGTCTGGAAAATTTGCCTTGTCCTCAAGGCAGTAGTCCGCGAACTGACGGCGAAAATCCTCCCGCGGTAGCCATGTAGCATCTTAGTCGGGGTGATCGACCCACGCAACGAGGATCTCCTCGGAAGTGGGGTCTCCGGCCATCGGGCAACGACGATCCAGGATCCGGGCTGGGTAGAAGGACGGCTCGCCGGCGAGGTCAATGCCAGGGGGAATCTGCTCCGTAGTGGTGTGGTCGCCCACCGCGCGACGTAGCTGGGACACATGGAAGACCGGGTGGACGCGGCTCCCAGCGGGGAGGCGGAGGCGGTAGGCCACGACGCCGATGCGCGCTAACACCTCGAAGGGCCCGAAGAACCGCGGGGCCAGCTTCGGGCACGGGCGTCGGGCTACTGTCAGCTGACGGTAAGGGTGCAACTTGATGAAGACCCTCTCCCCCACCTGAAAGGAGAGGTCCCGCCGCTTCCGGTTGGCGAAGGCCGTCATTTTCTGTTGTGCCCGCAACAGATGCTGCTTCAGATGCTCCAAGATGGTGTCCCTGTCCCGCAGGGAGTGGGCTAGACTCTCCACCTGGCATTCACCCGGTAAGTGGCGGAGGACGGAGGGCGGTGGTCGGCCATACACGGCCTCAAAAGGGGTGGTGCCCGCCGACAGGTGGTAGGCGGTGTTGTACGAGTACTCGGCCCAGCACAGCCACTTGGCCCATGTCCGAGGCTGCTCCCCCACGAAACAGCGAAGGTAGGTCTCCAGACAGCGGTTGAGGACTTCAGACTGACCGTCTGTCTGGGGATGGTATGCCGTACTCATGCGCAGGTGAGTGCCCTGCAGCCGGAAGAGTGTGGTCCAAAAAGTACTCAGGAAAAGGGGGTCGCGATCGCTCACGATCGACCGCGGAAACCCGTGGAGTTGGACTATGCCGCTGATGAAGCTGTCGGCCACGGAGGCGGCGGTATAGGGGTGGCGCAGGGGAATGAAGTGCCCGTACTTGGACAGGCGGTCCACCACCACCAGAATGCAATCAAAGCCCTGAGAGCATGGAAGACGCGTGATGAAGTCCATGGCGACGTCCTCCCAAACACGGTCCGGAAGTGGAAGGGGCTGCAGGAGGCCCGCTGGAAAGGTAGCCTCATACTTGGCCTTCTGACAGGGCAGGCAAGCGGCCACGTACGCCTTGACCTGGCGGAACATGTTGGGCCAGTATAGGGAGGCTGCCAGGCGGCGGTAAGTGCGGAAGGCGCCAGCGTGCCCGCCGGTAGGGGATGCATGAAACTCAGCCAGGAGTCGCGGAATGCTCGGAGACGAAGGTGCCACGACCATGCGCCCCTTGTAGAACAGGCGGCCCGCGACGAGCGAGTACGGGGGATGAGCGTCTCCGTTGACGAGGAGAGCGGTACGGATGCGGGCTAGTACGGGGTCGGCGTCCACCTCCTGCTGAATGACCGCCGCATCCTCCCACACTGGGCGGGAGATGGCAGACAACTCTTTGGTCTGGCCCTGACGGGAGAGTGCATCCGCTGCGCGGTTGGCCTTGCCGGGCCGGAACTCGATGGTGAAATCGTACCCGAGGAGCTTGGCGACCCACACCTGCTGGGCGGGGGTGGCAATCTTCTGCTGAAGGAGGTAGCGCAGGCTGTGATGGTCGGTGCGAACTACGAAGGGGCGCCCCAGTAAGTACGGGCGCTAATGCTGCACGGCGAGAACGAGGCCCATGAGCTCGTTCTCGTATGCGGAGCGGCTGCGGATGGTGCTGGAGAAGGCACGGCTGAAGTAGGCGACCGGTCGGCCGGCCTGCATAAGGACGGCTCCTACCCCTGAGCCGGAGGCGTCACACTCTACCAGGAAGGGCCGAGTGAAATTCGGCATGGCCAACACCGGGCCCTGGACCAGGGCCTGCTGGAGGGCGGAGAAAGCGGCAGCGGCCGCGACCGACCACTGGAAGGGGCCCTCTACGGACTTCGTCAGAAGCTGGGTGAGGGGCCGCGCTAACGCCCCGTATCCCTGAATGAAGCGACGGTAGTATCCGGTCAGCCCGAGGAAACCCCGGACGTCGCGGAGCGAGCGGGGTGTCTTCCAGTGAAGCACCGCTGAAATCTTGTCCTCGTCCATGGCGACCCGCGGGCGGAAATAGTGTGGCCCAAGTAGCTGACCTCCGTCACTCCAAAGGAGCACTTCTTCGGATGGAGCCGAAGGTGGTGTTCGCGGATGGTGGAGAGGGTCTGGTGAACGTGACGGAGGTGATCCTGCCATGAAGAGCTGTAGACCAAAATGTCATAAAAAAAACAAGAATGTGTCGTCGAAGTACCGCCCGGAAGATGTCGTTCATCGTGGCCTGGAAGGTGGCAGGGGCGTTGGTCAGGCCGAAAGGCATAACCAGGAACTCGTAGTGGCCGTCGTGCGTCCTGAACGCCGTCTTCGCAATGTCGGCAGGCCGGACCCGAATCTGATGGTACCCGGCTCGGAGGTCCAGCTTGGTGAAGAAGAGCGCGCCATGGAGCTCGTCCAGAAGCTCCTGAATCACCGGGATCGGGTATTTGTCGGGGACGGTGGACTTGTTGAGCTCGCGATAGTCCACACAGAAACGTCAACTACCGTCCTTCTTCCGAACCAGGAGGACGGGGCTGGAGAAAGGGCTAGCACTGGGCCGAATGAGGCCCCCCATCAGCATCTCGTGTACTAGCCGCTCGATCTCATCCTCCTGCACATGGACATAGCGGTAGGGTCGAACTGACACAGCCACGGTGCCGGGCTGAAGGGGAATGGCGTGGTCCGTCGGCCGAGCCGGCGGCAGGCCGGTCGGGGTGTCGAAGACGTCGGCGAACTCGGAGAGGAGCTCCTGCAAGTCCGCACTCAGTGGCAGAGTAGGAGGTGGCGGAGCAGACAAAGGCCACAGCCAGGCGGAGAAGTCGACGTCGGCGGTATGCTGAAGGGCCCGGAAGGAGACCGGTGTGCGGAGTAAGGCCGAGTCCCCCACCAGGCTGCAGGCACGGCCCCCCTGGAGGGACTGCATCGTCATACGCGCCCAATTGACGCGCACGTCACCGAGTGTGCGAAGCCAGGCCACGCCCAAGATGGCGTCGATCCCGCCGAGGCCAAAGGCATAGAAGTCCGCTGTCACCGTACAAGAGCCCACCGAGAGGGAGAGGTCGTGGCAGCACCCCTGAGTCGATCGGCGGCGGCCATCGCCGAGGCAAACGGTGAACTCCGGGGAAGGAGTGAGCGGGAGCTGGAGCTGGTGGGCGAGCTGTGTAGACAAGAAATTGTGACTCACGCCACTGTCCACCATCACTACAATGGGGCGGGTCTGCAGCTGCCCCATCAGCTTCATGGTCTGAGGGCCCGAAATGCCCCCCACAGAAAAACATGGTAACTCCAGGCGGCCACAAGTCGCCGGTGTGGGGTCCGCGACCACGTCGTCCTCCGAGATCTCGAGGGCCTCAAAATCCGCAGCGGTAATCTCTGAGTCGAAATCGCCGATGATGGCGTGAAACTCCTTGACAGGGCAGACATGCGTCGGGGAGTAGGGCTGGCGACAGCGGAAACAAAGGCCCTTGCGACGAAGTTCATCCAGGGTCGAGTTGGAGATGTGCTGGTGAGGGGGTCGGCCAGGCCGAGGGCCCCCGGGAGGCGGCCGAGAGGGGGCCGGGGCAGCAGGAGGTCGCCAAGGTGGCCGCGGTGGAGGGGGGGTGCTCGCACTAGCGGAGGCCCGAGGTCCCAGGTCGGCCTCGACCAAACGGGCCATGTCAAGAGCGTACGCGACCGTGCACGGATGGTGCGTGCGAAGGCGGGAGCGGATGTGGGGAAGGAGGCCCTGCATGAAGAACCCCAGGTAGTGATCGGGCGGAAGGCCCGGAACATGAGCCACCAGAGCGACGAACTCATCGATGTAGTCATCAAGTCCGTCCGTCTGCTGAACGCCGCAGAGGCGCTCGATGGCGGACCCCGAGGAGCGAGGGTCGTAGCGGCGGATCATCTCCTGCTTGAGGTCAGGCCAGGAGATGGACGGAATGGTCTGACGGAGCCACCGGGCCCAATGGAGGGCGGAGCCGTCCAGACCGACCACGACGGTGGACACCTTGTCCAACTCCGGCGTGAGATTGAGATCGAAGAATTGCTCGGCCTTGGCGATCCACCCCAAGGGATCGACGCCCGTAAAGGAGGGAATGTCGAGGGAGAGAGCGGACCGGCTCGGAAGGGCCGGCGGTGGAGCGGCAGCACGGGGGATGGCCGGTGCGGCACCAAGGAGGGACCCGCCCTCGACGGAGGAGGACGAACCCGGTGCGACGGGAGCGGCAGAAGCATGGAAGGAATCGATTTTGGAGTGGAGGGAGAGCAGGGATTCATGCATGGTGGCGAGGAGTTGATCGTGGGCCTCCACGCGGCGGAGGAGGGATTCGGAGGAGAGATCCGCCGCGGAAGGGTCGGAGGAGCGAGTGTTGGGTGCCATGTGAAGGTCGGATGCCAGCAACGATGCTAGGGCAGGGACGGACAAGAGGGCGCGGAACCTGGATGCTAGCCACGACGCTAGGGCACGACACCAGCGCGGGATGCGCACGACTCCCTGGATGCGGACCGTGGAGCGGAGGAGGGAGAGGAAGACGCGCTCGATGGAGGAGCCGGGAGCGAGCGGGGCCGATTCCGACGGAAGACGCGGGATCGTCAGACGGAAAAGCTGGAGCGGGCGGGATTTCTGACGGAAGAAACGGGAGAAAAAAACACCGCGCAGAAATAATGGCTCCGGCGGCGAGGAAGGCAGGCGGAGCGGCAGGTCGGACCAAATATTACGGTGCTCGGGGAGGAATCCGGCGAGGGGGGGAAGGCCGAGGAGACAAGAGAGAAGAAGAGGGGAGGAAGAGAGGAATAGGGAGCAGCACTAATTTCAGAATTAATCCAAGCATAGCAAAAACATACAAAACACCCCCTTATATAGAGTAGGGGTGCCAATAGCCAAAGTTCGGAATTAAAAGGAAATGCAAAATACAGCGAAATAAAATACTCCTGTGATCATTCCCCTGTCGGGTTTGTCTTCCTGCGCGTGTACACCCTCCGCGGCGGCTCCTCATCGGGCGTGTCCGTAACAGAATGCCTCTACTTGAGCATTCCTTTTATTGCAATTGAAGCGTCATGACTCGGCCTGAGGGCTTGTAATTACCAATGCGGGAATGGAAGTCATGGGGATGAATGTAGATACCATTTCCAATTAATCAAAGGTAAGACACCTATTTTTTCTAAGGATTTTTTTATAAATACGCAAGTAAAAAAACGAACTACTATGAAATATCCAGTGTAAAAAACCAATATTACATCAGCTTTCATAAACTGTCATACATCATATCCTCACTATAAAACCACTCAAAACAAAACAACCGCTAACGACTATAATAAGGTTCTCAATGACATCCATGTCTATGCTATGTCCTATTTGCATGCTACGAATGCGATTACCTATCCTGTGAGTGATGTGTGCAATGACCACCACATCTTTCCATATTCCGGAGTTTACCAGTGTTAAATACACACCTATTTTGAATGTTATATTTTCGAAGGGAAGTACTCACTATGGTTGTGCATGAAATGTACTAGGCCATCAAATTAAAACCATTTAAAGGCTACTAGCATGCTAAATGACAAGGTCCAAACCACGAGCTTTGATTACAAAACAACAACTGCTTATTCACATCACAAACAATTCACGATTCTTGATCATATAAAAGTGATCTTAGGTATACATGTTGCTACCAATGAAGCTAGATAGAAATATATTTGCATCAACTTACTTCATTATACAATGGATTATTCATGCATATATTCACTTCCACACTTATCAAATCATTTTTCTAATACCTAAGCCGCCCATTCATATACAACCACCACTTAGGGGCCTCTTACAATACTATTTAAGGCATGTCGATCAGTTCACTACTCAAATACCAACATTGAAACTATAGGCTTCTTTCTAAGAGGGGCATCCATCCTACGCGACTACTATATGTCATAACTCTCTCTCTTTCTCAAGGAACATGAAACTCAATGACAACACCATCACACCAATCAAGGAACTTCAGCTAGCGATGAACTTAGTTTTCGACACTTCCCCTTATGATTTCACTCACTAAACTTGTGTGCATAACCAGCCTAAGTAAAACAATAACTCGTTATATCATACATTGCTTGGAAATGATTATTATTAGATATTTCTACAATATTAATTTCTATCTTCATGTTTCATTTTCCCTGCCTTCACATTTCCATATCATCACTCCAAACAAGTTTCTCACTGCTTTCCTATAGAGATTGGTCATTATAAACCACAACTTGTGAGGAATATCCTCAGCAAAAAGATAATGTGACTAATCATTTTTCTTAAACTGACCGTGCATATAGTGATCGCTCATGCTATCTGATGGCGCGCAATGACCCACACACGTCTATTCCCGCAGAAGGCGGTGAACCATCGCTCGGATGGTCGATCCGAGCCCACGGTTGCGTCCGGATCGTCGTTACGAGTTGATTTACTATATTCATTTATGTATTTTGAGTTTATTTGACGCCCGATCGGACCGGACGTTGTGAGTCGTCCGTTTTGGGATGTCGTAGGTCAGTGTTATTATATATAGCTGGTGCAGGGTTCAGTTTGGGGCATCAAAGGTTTGCTATTTTTGCAGCCGTTCGGTCTTCTTTCGTGGGTGCGACGCCGACGAATCTCCTCCCCCCTTTTTGGTGCGACTCCAAGAGGTATCTCCCAGCCTTTTCTCTCCTCCCAGCCACACGCCGCCCCTCCTCCAGTCTCCCGGCCACCTACAGCTTCCCCTCTCCGGAACTCCCAGCCACCTACAACCTCTTCTCCCCTCCCAGCCACACGCCGCCCCTCCTACAGTCTCCCAGCCACCTGCAACTTCCCCTCTCCGCAAATCCCAGCCACCCGCAGACTTTTCCCCACCATTCAAGCAGCCCGCAACCCCTTCCCCAACCTCCCAGCCACAACCAGCCCCCACGTCTCCTCCCCTACTTACTCAGCCGACCAACTACAACACGCCCTCCGCAAACCAACGCCAAAGTCTCCTCCAGTTATTCCTGCTGCCACCTACCACCTTATTCCCGACCGTCAGCCACCACTCTCCCTGCAGCCGCCCACTAAAGCCCTCCCCGTGTCAATCTACAGCAACCCCAACTCCCTCTAGTCATACTCCAGTCAGCCGAACCCTTTCCCCTCCGGACAGAGCTTCCCTACCGGCTGTTTTCCCACTCGCAGCAAACCTGGATGCCCCAACCGCCGTTGTTTGTCTCCGCATGCACGTGTAAGTCTTGTTTGGAGTTATTATTTTCTATTTTTGTTTGTTTGGCACCTTTATCTGTGTGGTTGCAATTTTATATGTTTAGTACTAGACTCCATATCGCTTGCAGGGTTTATTTAGCGCGCACTTAAAATTATTTGCGCCCTGGTGGTTTGCAATCAAATACCCGCTCCTCCTTATTTATTATTTGTGAATGCTTGCGCCACTGCTTACAATATATTAATTAATTACTGTTGACAAATTTTGAACGGACCGTCTTACATTCATCACGATTCATCACATTTAGGGTTTGCATTTAGCGTGTCCATTCCCCGTTGATCTACCACTGCATCATTATCTAGATGATCGTATTGGCAATTGTTTACTCTATATGCTTGATCTTATGATATGGACGATCATGCATGCTGCCGTGTTCTCTCTACTGGATGGTCTCTTTAGTTGTGCCTTACTATAGAGATTGCATGTACGAATCAGGTGATTGTGCTTTTGTATAGGCGATTGTACATTTGTATGAGCGATTGTGCATTTGTATGTGCGATTGTTGGCTTAAGAATGCACTAGACCAAAAGAAAGAATCATTGTGGATGGAGGAATTCTTTGTTTTGTTTAGGATTACTTGGTATTAGAAAATAGGTGCAATTAATGCTGGAAGGTCTTATTTGAGTATATATGTAATTAATATCAGAGGAGCACTCTATCCTTCTCTACAATTCTTTCAACTATGTATTTCCGCCTGATCCCCCACTCATCTGAATTTTCGGGAGTTCCCCCTTAAAAAAATCACCCATTTCATCTTTGCTTAATTGCCATGTTAGCTAATAAGACTTGGTTAGAACTCTACGAATATTTTGGGTTTCAACACTTTAGACATCTTTGATAATACTTGATGGAAAATTTGTTTCCCATGCCATTTTTAATAATAATACTAGAAAAATAAATTACTCACATTTATTATTTTGTAACTTGGTCAAAACATATCCTAAGTTACTAAAGAGTATGCTACTACTTACTAGTGATCCAAGAGTTTGATTTTTTTTATTGTTTATCTGATGACTTCTTAAAGAATAGTGTTTTTTATTATTCTCTTCAACTTTTTTGAGCCCTTCTAGTCATGAACTTGTGATTTTTCTGTCAATGTAATATATTTGCAAAAAAATGGATGAAAAAATATAGCTTACAATCCAAAGTTCTATGCTATTTGTCAAAATTTCAGGTATATGTGGTAGGTGAGGATGGTATTCTTAAGGAGCTGGAACTCGCTGGATTCCAGTATCTTGGTGGTCCGGTATATTTATTGCTCATTAGCATGAGCATTATGTTCTTTCAACAATTAATCTGTTACAAGTTTTCTGATTCATTTTTTCATAGCATCTGTATAAGGCACTCTAATATTTATTGTATTATTTTTTCAACAATTGTTTTTTCACAGAACAAGTGTTTGGATATTAGAAAATTCACTTTGAAGGAAAAAAATCAGAAGATGAAAAAAATGTCATTTGGGGACAAGATGTTGTAGCATAAAAATGCACCTCATTATTTGTAATTAAAAATGTTAAATGTCAAGTAACCCCCTCACCGGGTGGTGAGAATAAGGGTGTCTAAGCCTAAGCCCGGCGGTTTTCCTTCGAGATAAAGTGTATGGTTGAATGCGGGAGAAAGGGATCGCGTGCAACGACGTCAGAACCCTAAGGTTCGTTTCTCCTCTTCGTTTCAACATGGTATCAGAGGGGTTCTTCCCGTCGACCTGAAGGCCCGTCGTGCCGATCCCGTCGATCGTTCCTGCTGCCGTTTCCATCGTCGCTCGAGCCGCTGCTGCCGATCGTCGCTCGAGCCGCTGCTGCCGATCCCGTCGATCGTTCCTGCCGCTCGTTTCACGCTCGTTGCTGCCGTTTTTCCTGCTGCCGCTCGACCCGCTGCTGCCGTTTCCTTGTGCCGATCCCGCCTGTGATCGTCGACGCTATGTCCTGTCGACGTTCTGGGCTGCTGCCGTGCTTCTGCCGTGATTCCGCTGCTGCTGCCGCTGCCGTGACCTGAAGGTCCGGCCCTGGCGTTGTCCTGCTGCCGTGGTTCTGACCTGAAGGTCCCCCTGCTGTTGCTGCTGGTATTCCGTCTGCTTCCTGAAGGTCCTCCGACTTGTGTGCCCGTATGGATGACAACTTGAAAAGTGCAAATGCCTCTGAAGGGGCCGCTAACCAACCCAAACACTACAGTGGAGGGAGTCCTAACATGGACTTCAGTCAAGGTGTTACTCACATTAAACTCAATGGAAGGAATTACCTTCTATGGGCTCAGTCCATGAGGATTTTCATTGGGAGCCGTCGAAGACTGGGTTTTCTCACAGGATCCAAGCCGGCTCCAAACAAGACCGATCCCAAATACGAGGAATGGGAAGGTGAGAATCTCACAGTGATTAATTAGCTTGTCAATTCTATGGAACCCAAGATTGCAAACCACTTTCTATTCTGTGAAACTGCAAAAGAAATGTGGGAACAGATCGAACGAAATTACTCAAAAAAGAAGGACTTAGCGAGAATATATCAACTCCAAACTGAACAGATCCACATGGCTGGAATGGGGGACTTCGAAGAATATTATGGCAAGTTGACCCATAAGTGGGCTGAAATTGATCAGTATTCTGCTATTCAGACTATTGAAGACTACAAGACTGAACTCATGCAACGGAGGGTATTTGAGATGCTCTCTGGTCTCCCTCCTGAACTTGAATTCCAGAGGGTTCAGATGTTGGGACGTGATTCTGTGCCTGATCTAGAGACTGTGGCTCACTATATTAGGGGAGAAGCTAGTCGTATAAACTCCCTTCGTTCAGGTACTCATGTGGGTCATGAGGTGTCTGCCCTTGCTGCTGAACAGAAGAAATGACATCCTAGAAATATGAGGCAAGAAGACAAGAGTAAAATGAAGTGCCCTCACTGTGGGAAGAAAGGCCATGGGAAAGAGAAATGTTGGGATCTTCATCCTCATTTAATCCCTCCAGGATGGATTCGGGGTTCTGATGGGAAATATGTGAGGCCTCCTACTACTATGTATGGCCACCTTGATAATTCTGGGCATCTTCAGGCAGAAAATGAGAGGTTGATTAGAGAACTCAAGGTTCTGAAAGCAACTCTGCTGGTGATTTGGCAGGTACGGCCGCTCATGTTCGCTCTACTACTGTGTCCTCTAAAGAACTATCCACCCCTTGGATTATTGACTCGGGGGCTTCCGATCACATGACCGGATCTTCTATGGGAGTCTCTTATATTTTTCCTACCTCTGGCAGTGTGAAACTCGCTGATGGATCCTCGGCGTCTGTGACTGGTAAAGGGGATATTCATCTTTCTCCCCCTGTCTCTCTCAAGTCTGTGATTATTGTTCCCTCATTTCCTACGAATCTCTTGTCTGTTAGCAGTTTAACTAAACAACTTAACTGCTCTATCACCTTTTTCTCCTCTCATTGTGTGTTTCAGGATCTGGCGAGTGGGAAGACGATTGGTGGTGGACATGAGTCAGGTGGAGTGTATGTCATGGACAACTGTCAGGCTCTTAGTTCTCAGAAAATTACCGACCAGGATCAGTTGAGGCTGTGGCACAAGAGATTTGGGCATGCTCGTTTGAAGACCTTGAAAGCTATTTTTCCGCATTTGCTTAATGTTAAAACTGTTACTTTTGATTGTCAGTCTTGTGAATTTTCAAAGCATTGTAGGACCAACTATGCTCCTAGTTTGAGTCGAAGTTTGAAATGTTTTGATTTGATACATTCTGATGTCTGGACATCTCCTATTTGTTCTGTGAATGGTTTTCAATATTTTGTTTCTTTTATTGATGATCACTCACGCTTTACCTGGGTGTACCTCATGAAAAAGAAGGATGAAGTCTCAAAAATATTTCAGTTGTTCTATCATTATGTGCAGACTCAATTTGGAACTGCAATTAAAATTCTTAGGAGTGACAATGGAGGCGAATATACGTGCAGTGACCTTCAGCTATTTCTGAGAGACATGAGATTATTTTCCAATCTTCCTGTCCGGGGACTCCTCAACAGAATGGGGTTGCCTAAAGAAAGAATCGTCATATCTTGGAGACCACTCGATGCTTGTTGCAAGAGATGTTTGTCCCTAAGGGACTATGGGATGAAGGAGTTCTCACATCCGTCTATCTTATTAATAGGATGGCTACCGGTACTTTGGGAGGAAATTACCCCCTTCAGATTCTCTGCCCAAATATGCCTCTATTCAACCTTCCTCCTAAGGTGTTTGGGTGCGTCGCCTTTGTTCACATCGTGGGGCCTCATAAGGACAAATTAGGGCCACAATCAGTAAAATGTGTTTTTGTGGGATATGCTGCCAACCAAAAGGGATATAAGTGTTATTCTCCTACTCTCCGGAGAAGGTTTATATCAAAAGATGTTACCTTTTTCGAGAACACTCCTTATTATTCCAATGAGGGCAAACTCATTACGTTTCAGAAGGAAAGCAAAGAAAAAAGTGACATGTTGCCACCTCTTCCTGTTCTTGTTGATGTGACTGCTCCAGAAAGTGTTGATATTCCTGTTATAAAGGAAACCCCAACGAGTGATCTTCGAGTTTACAGAAAAAAAGGGGATCTTCAAGTATATCAAAGAAGGAAAAACATCAAGACTGGACAAGAATGTCACACTCATGCTCCACCACCTACCACAACTCTGCCAGATCCAAGCTACAACACCACTTCAGAGATCCCTTCTGCTCTTCATATTCAGAGTGGTCGTACTAAATATCCTATGGATAAGTATGTTGGGTATCACTCTATCTCTCACTCATTACAAGTATATCTTGCTTTTGTTTCCTCTATTCCTATTCCTAACAGTTTTTTAGAAGCTAGCTCAAATTTCCACTGGGTAAAGGTTATGGACGAGGAGATGAACGCTCTCCAACGTCAAAAGACTTGGGAAATTGTTCCTATTCCTCATGGGCGCCATCTAGTCGGATGCAAATGGATTTATACTACTAAATTTCTACAAGATGGTACTCTTGATAGGTACAAAGCGAGATTGGTAGCTAAAGGTTTTACTCAGGTTGATGGTGTAGACTTCCAAGAGACCTTTGCTCCAGTTGCTAAATTGAACTCCGTCAGAATTCTCCTATCTATTGCTGCTTATAAGTCTTGGACTCTACATCAACTCGATGTTAAAAATGCTTTCCTACATGGTGAATTGGAGGAAGAAATCTATATGACTCCACCTCCTGGTATGGATGTTCTTAAAGGACATGTGTGTCGCCTCAAGAAAGCCCTATATGGCCTCAAACAGTCTCCACGTGCCTGGTTTGCCAAGCTAAGTGATAAACTTGTTCATCTGAATTTCAATCGCTGTACTTCAGATCATTCTGTCTTTGTCTACAAAGGGGAGGAATGCACTACTATTCTCGTAGTCTATGTGGATGATATCATTATTACAGGAACGGATGACCTCCACATTACTCGGGTTAAGGAGGAATTAGCGTCCGCTTTTGAAATAAAGGATTTGGGTCTCCTTCGGTACTTTCTTGGAATTGAGATTGCGCGTTCTGCCGGGAAGATTATGATCTCCCAGCGGAAATATGTCTTGGACCTTCTCAATGATGTTGGATATTTGGGAGTCAAACCTGTGGATAGTCCTGTGGACCCTTGTTATGACATTCATAAGGAGACCTCTCCAGATCTTGAGAGGAAGTCTGATTTTCAACGAATTGTGGGGAAATTGATTTATTTGACAATCACCAGACCTGATATCTCCTTCGCTGTTGGGTTGGTTAGTCAATTCATGCACAACCCTAAAGTTCATCACTATCAAGCTGTTCTGCGGATTCTAAAGTATTTAAAAAGGACCCTGGAAAAGGCATTATCTATCAAAATCATGGCCATCTTAAGGTCCACGGGTACTGTGATGCTGATTGGGCAGGCTCTTCCGTGGACAGAAGATCTACTAGTGGATATACCATCTTTGTTGGTGGCAACCTTATTTCCTGGAGAAGTAAAAAACAAAATGTTGTGGCTCGTTCCTCCACTGAAGCAGAGTACCGTGCCATTGTTGTTACTGCGTGTGAATTGGTTTGGGTTAAATCTATCTTGGGGGAAATGGGATTTCCTGTCATTGAGGCTATGCAACTCCATTGTGATAATCAAGCTGCAATTCATATATCTAACAACCCTGTCTTTCACGAGAGAACAAAGCATATTGAAATTGATTGTCATTTTGTGCGGGACAAAATTCAGGATCAAACTGTGACTATGGTGTTCGTGCCCTCTGAAGATCAACTGGCTGACATGCTCACTAAAGCAGTCTCTGGCAAATCCCTTCATTCTTACTCTCTTAAGCTCGGAATGCTGGATGCTTATGGGGTTAGCTTGAGGGGGGGTGTTAAATGTCAAGTAACCCCCTCACCGGGTGGTGAGAATATGGGTGGCTAAGCCTAAGCCCGGCGGTTTTCCTTCGAGATAAAGTGTATGGTTGAATGCGGGAGAAAGGGATCGCGTGCAACGACGTCAGAACCCTAAGGTTCGTTTCTCCTCTTCGTTTCAACAAAAAATGCACCCCATTATGGACGGAATGTATAACGAATTTATTGTATTTATTATATTCATCCAATTGAAGGGGAGCCATGGCGCACCGGTTGAGGTGTTGCCGTGTGACCGGGAGGTCACGGGTTCGAGTCCTGGAAGCAATCTCTTACAAAAATGCAAGGTAAGGTTTGCCTACATTTCACCCTTGTGGTGGGACCCTTCCCCGGACCCTCGCTGCGCGGGGATGCTTTGTGCACCGGGCTGCCCTTTTATTATATTCATCCAATTCAGACCCTGTTTGAGAGAGCAGTGGCAGTTGTGAAGGCAGTTATGAAGAAATCAGATAGCGTTTGGGTAAATGCGGCCACGAACGCTATATTTTAAAATTCTAATATTACATTTTAGGCCAAAATGCTACCAATCTTGTAGACGTCAAGTTTTAGTGGTTGTGTTCGATTAGATCTCAGAAAGTAGATTTTGGCCCAAAATAAACTGTCACGAAAGTGTTAAGCATAGGTAAATTGCACCACTGTTTTTACTACAATATTTTCACACCGTCGCCGCTCGAATGCCGCAGTTATCCCAAACAGAACCTTCAGTTTATACTGGGAGAACCTTGTAATCTGGAGGATGTTTAGATTAATTGTGGGTTCTGATTTAGTTCATACTATTAGAGTACGGAATTCAGCAATGGAATAGTGACATGTGATTATTTTAATACTGAGTTATTTGCAGCAATACAAAATGAGAATTCTTTTAATGAGGAAAAAAACTGCAACATGTCATTCCGAGACATTTTTTCTCCAATTAGATAACATTCTGTTCTTCAGTGTAATGTTTGATGCTCATATTTTAATTTTCCCTTTATGTCTTTAGGATGAGAATTTTCATGTAAATATTATTTTGAATACCTTAAATTTCAGGCAGATGGTGAGAAGAAAATAGAGCTAAAACCTGGTTTTCTGATGGAACATGACAAGGATGTACGGTTCTTCTTGTTTTTTGTTTCCATGTTTGAACCTGGCAGAGATTTCCATTTCCGCTTCCTTTAGTTCAGATCATCTGCAATACTATTTTTTTACTCCGAGATCTTTTGATATCATTTCAGGTTGGTGCTGTTGTAGTTGGCTTTGATCGTTATGTGAACTACTATAAAATTCAGTACGTCACCTCATTTGTTTTGCTTTTTTGTAAGAGATTACTGCTAAGCATTTATGTTAGGATATTGTTAGCATTTATTAGTTATTATTTTCTATATTTTACCCATTTCTCCTCATTACCCCTCCCTCCTATATATTAGAGTGAGACTCATTGTAATTGATTAAGCAAAGTAACTGAATATTTTAGCATGGTATCATAGCCGACTTAGGGCGAAAACCTCGTCTCCTGCACGCTTCGTCTTACCGCATCCTAACTGCGACGACTCGTTGACTCCGCTTCTTGCTTCGACTCCCGCAACTCCGCAAGCACCGCCTCATCCCGCAGCGCGTCCCACGGACTTCCATTCGGTTGTCGGCCAACCCTTCAACCGACGCCAGAAATGAAGATCTAAACCTATTTTTGGCGTCGTTTTTTTAGGAGTTGATTCCTCAATCTCATCACCGATTGTGCCTTGTTGCTGATGCGTGGATTGGACTAGGAATCATCATGGATCTTGATTCTCTCCTCTTTCTATGAGCAAACCCTAGATGTCTATTTCTTATTTTGCCCCTTGTTTCCTTGATTTCTATTCTTGGATCATCATACCGGGGAACAAAGAATCTCCTACTATCTCTTCCGCTCTTCCGACTCTAATTACCTCCCGTGGGCTCGATCTATTATTCTTGCCCCGAAGAGCGGGAGAATGCTTGGTTATGTTTGGGATATTACATCAGAGCCTGTTCAGACCTCCCCAAATTGGTTACAATGGGAGTCTGAGAACTCTTTGGTCATATCCTGGCTTACAAACTCCATGGTGGAATCAATTGCTCGAAATTATTTGTTCCTGGATACTGTGACAGATATTTGAAAGAGGGTTGAGGTCACTTACTCGTGCCAAGGGAATGCAACCCAGATCTTCTAACTACGACGGAAGATCTTTCTCTCGAGATAGGGTGATCGTCCTCCTTCAGTCTACTTCTTTGAGTTCACTCAGCTTTATCAGGAATATGATCACTTTGATCCTAAGTGTTTCCTAAGTATGAAGTTCATGTTTGAGCTCGGGAAGAACGCATCATGGTCTTTTGGATTTCTACATGGACTGCATCGGGACTGCAATCAAATCAGTGTTCAGATCCTTGGGTACGCTTTCCTACTCCCTCTCTTCCAAAAGTGTATATCCTTGTCTAACAAGAGTTTGATCAGCGATAGACTTGTCTACTTGACTTAGTTTTTGAGGGACCTGTCTTGGCTGCTCTGTATGGTTCTGGTAACCGGGCTCCACGTGACTCTGGATTGAAGCCCACTGACAAAGATCATCTGCTTTGTGACTACCGCGGGAAGTCTCGTCACTCACGAGACACCTGTTACAGGCTTCATGGCTTCCCTCCACCGAGAGGTGATTCTGCATCGAGAGGGGGCCGCAGTTATGGTCTCTATTAAGGTCGATCATCTCAGTCTAGGTTTGCTCACCTTTTTGATGCTTTAGAGGCCTCGCCCTGTGCTGACCTTGACACTGCGAGTCTTCAAGTGGCTCTATCTTTTGATGAGATACATGCGTTTCGCCTCTTGATGCAGGGATATTCTACTGAGTCGTCTACCTCTTCGTCCTCGTATGCCCAGTAAGGACTACCATGTCTTGAAGACGGGGAAGGTGATATGCTCTGGTAGATTGTGCGATGGCCTCTATGTGTTTGACTCTTCCAGCCTACTTCACCCTCGCACGCTGATTAGTCTTTTGTTTTTGATTCCTGATATTGCCGTCTAGGACATCCTTCTATCTCTTCTGTGAAACTTTTATTCCTACTATATCTTCATTGTTATTGGACAATTTTCACTATGATGTATGTGAACTAGACAAACATCGTCGTTCTTCTTTTAATCATGTTTCTTCTCCTAGCTTTACACATTTTGCTATTATTCATAGTGATGTTTGGTGGTCTTGCACTTGCTTCTATTTCTGGGTATTTCTGGTTTGTTACTTTTATTAATTGTTTTTTTTGCACTGAGATATGTTTTCGTTATTTCAGTGTTTTTAAAAATGATAGCCACCCAATTCAATACCATCATTAAAATTCTTCATACTGATAATGGTCGCATAACAATGATTCATAGTTTGATCGATATCTCAGTGACCTTGGTATTATCCACGAAATATCTTGTGTCTACGCACTCGCTCAAAATGATGTGATAGAACGCAAGAATTGTTATCTTCTGAATGTTGTTAGGTATCTCTTTAGACACACCTTTCAAAATACTATTGGGAGGATGTTCTCACAGCAACTTACCTCATTAATTGTATGCTTACACGGGTTCTCGGGAATAAAACACCACTCAACACTCTTCAGGTTCCTCCAACTAATCTTCATCCTCATGTCTTTGGATTTGTGTGCTTCATTCACATACATAAAAAAATCAACTCGACTCTCGTGCCCTAAAATATGTCTTCATCGGGTATCTCCACCTCAAAAGGGTTACAAATGTTTTGACTCTGTAATCAAGAAGTTTTTTGTGATCATGGATGTTATATTTCGTGAATCTGAGAGCTACTATAGGACCTCACTTCAGGGGAGTCCTCTCCCATGTTGGAAGTGTGCCCCTTACCTCTTCTAGAGGAGTCCTCACCTACATCTTTACCCGTTCCTCCTCTATACCAGCCTCTTCCAGCTACCACTCATGTTGCTACAATCATGTTGTCTTTAACGGCCATGAGAAATCCCACGTTCCCCCTTTGCAGGTTTACTTTCGGAGAAGAAATAGGGGTACAAACATGCAAGCCTCTCTCAGGATACCAGAGTTGACATCTGATCCGTCTTCAAAATCTATTGCACTAAGAGAAGGTACCTCTACCCAACATCTTTTGTCTCAGTTTTTATCTTACGTTCTCACTGCTTCGCATATAGCCTTTGTTTCCTCTTTGTCCTCTATTTCTATCTCATCCTGGCTGGAAGCCCTTTGTCACCGCAAGTGGCAAGAAGACATGTTCGAATAATTTGTTTGTTCCTGTAGCAAAGATGAACTCCCTAAGAGTTCTCCTATCATGTGCTGCCTATAAGGAATGGAACCTCAGTCAACTAGATGTGAAGAATGTGTTCTTTCATGGGGACCTGGAAGGGGAAGTGTGTATGTCCCTACCTCCTGTACTTTCCCCTGAAGGATCTTAAGAGAAGGTCTGCAAGCTAAATTTTCTTTTACGGCCTCAAACAATCTCCTAGCGTTTGGTTTGGGAGATTTTACCAGGCTATGACGATCTTTGGATATACTCAGAGTAATGTTGATCATATTTTGCTCATCAAGCACAGAGAAGGAAATTGATAGCCCTTATAATTTATATGGACGACATTGTTATAACAAGAGATGATTTGTAAGAAGTTCAAACTCAAAGAAAGTTTGCTTAGAGAATTTGAGGTAAAAGACTTAGGGAATCTCAATATGGGCATTGAAGTTGCTAGGTTCAAGCATGAAATTTTCATCTCGCAGAGGAAGTGCATTTTTATTTACTTGAGACATCAGGGATGAGTGAATGTTGATCTGTCGATACCCCTATCAAAGTAAACTGCAAGCTAGGGAGAGATGATGGAGAAATTGTTGAGGACATCCTTGGTTTTCGGAGATTAGTGGGGAAGTTGATTTACTTGTCACATACACACCCAGATATCTCGTATGTAGTTGGAGTGTCAAACGGTACATGCACTCCCCAAAGACTTGCCATCTTGATATTGCCCACTGTATTCTCAGATACCTCAAATCCTCTCATGGGAGCGGTATCACCGAATGATGAGCTAAATATTGAAGTCTATACAGACGAGACTGGGCTGGATCGGTTGATGATAGTCGGCCCACCTTAGGATATTGCACTTGGTTGGTTTGAATTTGGTTACATAGAAGAGCAAAAAACAATATGTGGTGATCAAATCCAGTGCTGAAGTTGAATTCAGAGTCATGGAAATCTGTGAAGGACCGTGGATTTAAACTATTATGAGAGTCTTTGGCCTTGAGAAAAATGAGTCAAACAAACTATAATGTGATAACTAGGCGGCCTTTTGCATTGATCATAACCATGTTCAACACGATTACATCAACACATTTAGGTTGACAGACACTTCATTAAAGAAAACATAGTGAGAGGAATAGTATGTACTCCGTTTGTTCAACGCACTCCGTTTGTTCCGTCTGAACAATAACTGGCAGTCTTTCTCGCGAAAGAATTGAGTATGAGTGCTTTTGGAAGGATCATTATCAAGTTGGGCATGGTCAACATTACTCGCCCAACTTGAAGAGGTGTTAGCATTTATTAATTATTATTTCTTGTTTTTCTCTGTTTTATGTATTTCTCCTCATTACCCTCACTCGTATTAGAGTGAGACATTTTTATTGATTAAACAAAGTAATTCGACATTTCAACAAATATATTACAATTTAAGTGTATGTAGATAAATAGTAATTTTATAATACTTGCAGCCTATAAATAGACTCCTAAGTAGTGTTAGGGGATGGAAAAAGAATTGAGCTTTCTCTATTCCTCCCCTAGTTTCTTTCTCTACCAACTTCTCTTTTCCGTTTCATGCTTCTCCCTCTAGCTTCTTTCTACACTGATTTCTCCCTCTCTAAGTGTTTCTCTTTCAAATTGTTATTGTACAAAAGCAGGATTATTAGCTCCTAATAATTGGCGATGTCTTCATCGAGATGCCCTTTTACAATAATTAGAGAAAGGAGGAATAGAGAAAGCTTGATTCGTTTTATTTCCATCCCTTATTACAGTACTTAGGTGTCTATTTATGTAATATATGTATTACAAAATGACTATTACATACTTTTAAATTGTAATGAATCTTAACAATTTATGTACTAATAACTGCAGTTTCATAATACACATTGTTCCATTATTGATATAATGTGTTGCATTGCATTACCAGATCCTATGTTGGAAATCCTAGCCTCAAGTTTCAATTGTGTTTTCAAATATTATCTTAATTTATCAATCATGATGGTTTTTGTCAGATATCAACCTTGCATGTTAACTTCTTATGGTTTTACAAATACAAAGAATGAAACAAGTCTCAATTTTCACCAAAATTTTCATTAATAGCTAGAATTGACAATTCTTATCACAGTTTAAGGTTAAAGTACCAGTTTCCACATATTTCATAACCAACCTTGATAAGTTCTTGAAGAGTTAGTTAATCATGCAAAAATTTGGGAAAGACTGTTAATCAAACTTGTTGTAATGTATTTATTATATTGCCTTATTCGTAAGAATTTCCGCTGTATATGAGTAGTCAAACCGCTTGTTAAGGAATTTATAATCTTACATACTTGTAACTGGTTAGGTCACATATACTTTATTTATTTAATTTCATTATATTTAGTATTAAAACTTCATTTTAAAGAATTTTTTTATGATTCCAGGTATGGAACTCTATGTATTCGTGAAAATCCTGGATGTCTCTTCATTGCAACGAACCGTGATGCTGTTACTCATCTCACAGATGCTCAAGAATGGGCAGGTTTGCTTGGCATTTAGTTTTATAGAGCGTGATGTTATCATCAAAATTCTCTCTTTCATTATCTGGTTAATTTGTGGTCCAATTTACATGTTACATTGAAGAAGATGGCATACATATTAGAGGTTTAAGTTTGAAACTTCAGGACTTGTTAAACAACCTAAAGCAGAGTCAACTTGCCAACTCAATTTTGCTTGCATCCTTTTCTAACCATCGTTATCTGTATTTATAAACACAACATGCAGTGAGTGCATTGTAAAGAAACACAAGGAACTCTTCTCCTCTCCGTCTACCACTCTTTTTTTATTATGTGGTCAGTGTTGTTCGCTTAGGAATGTCAACCTGCCCGCTAAAAGGATGAACTCAGAGGGTGTAAGCATTCTTGAGGTAGATTTATGTGCATAGTAATCATATTAGTTGACCGAAGTTTAGGAATCCCATGTGCTCAACCCCTGTAGTTAATTCCGTTTTCTATTCACTGAGAGAGCGCTTTCGATTAAGGACATTAGGCGCAGATATTTAGACTCGAGGTTTATATATTGGGGATGGCTGGGTGAATGGATGTATATCTGATCAAGATCTCTTGATTCTGTTGTCTTGGGAATGCCGTTGTAGTCAATCTAGAACGTTAGAGGGCACAATGCCATAACATCCGTGGGTTTTGATTTCCTCCTATCAGATATCTCAAGTAGATTGTTTAGCATTGATCCATTTAATAGAGGGCTTTTGTCTTTCCTATCCCACTGACTGGTTCAGAGATGCGAATTTTGATCACTTGGGGTTTAGAGCTACTGTACATGACCACCAGGAGCTCAGCGTGTGGCATGACTATTAGGCTCTATTTGGGACTCCGGCGGCGCTCCGGTGGCACGGTGTGGTTGCAGCGAACGCCACTGCCGCCCGGCCTATCCCTGTTTGTTTACCCACCTTCCCCCACCGTTCCTAGCCGCCGCCCCTACCTCCATTCTGAAGCTCCGGCGGCGTTCGCCTCCCTTCCCGTCCGCCGTTGGAGTCCCAAACGGAGCCTTAGTGGTTCACCAGATTTAGTTTGACTAGAGGAAAGATAATGCTTGATTCTCTATGAATTTTGCTGAATTGATTGGTTTGGGAGAGCAATCCTTGGGTAGCTCGACATTTTGACAGTTGGTATGTGGCTTACATCTCGCAGTAAGGCCCAAGGATGAGGATATCATCTCATCATATGCCTCAAGTTGGAGCATTCCCATGGCGTGAGAGTATACATGGAGGGTCAAATCTTGGGTCCTCGGCTTCTTTTCCTGATCAACCGGGTCGACATTGCACAAGTTTGATTTTTATGCTTTGTAAAGTCGGATTTTGGATCATTTTGTTAGCTCTAAAAGGATTAAAAGAGTGGGTTTTAAGTCTATTCCAAGCTCCAACACAACTCCTCTCTCCCTCTCTCTCTATATATACATATATTGACCGGTTTCTTGTTTTCTCATGGCATGCGTCAATCGTTTAGGCGGGGGTTCTATGGTCGGCGCAATCCACGGTTCTACTCAACAGGAACCTCTTGTTGTAGGGAAGCCCTCAACTTTCATGATGGACTACTTATCCGAAAAGTGAGTTTTGAAGTTCTTCATTCTCTATCAAAACTGTGTCAAACAGCATATTATCTTAATTATAAACGATTTTTTATTTATTTAATGATTGCCAGATTTGGCATCCTCAAGTCACAGATATGCATGGTTGGAGATAGGTTGGACACCGACATAGTGTTCGGGCAAAACGGTGGATGTAAAACCCTTCTAGTTCTCTCCGGTACGCATCGTCGCCCCTTCTGCAAACCAAACCCCCTCCCCTTCATAAAAAATCAGGGAGTTTTATGATGAAATTGTATGCGCTTTATTTGTAGGGGTCACCTCTTTGCAAATGCTTCAGGCCCCAAATAATTCTATACAGCCTGATTTTTACACTGATAAAGTTTCGGACTTCCTTGGTGTTAAAGCTGCTGCAGTATAGATGCAGGCAGGTGTGTAAGTTCGCTCAATATTATATTTTATATTATTTGTTAATGTTCAGATTACATTTATTACCCATTTTTATTGACAAGATATCAAAAAAATTGAGCAAAATCAGGAAAGAATTGAGCAAAACTGTTCAAATTACATTTGTAGCCCATTTTCATTAATAATATTCACTTTTTATAGTCCTATCATTGTGTCAATTAGTTGAGTGGGCAGTCTGTGTTCATACAACTTGTAAATTTGGAGGAGATTTCTCATTCATTTTTAAATTGCATTTGACTAGTTTTGGGTAGGGGTATTCACGAACCGAGTCGAATCGAATAATACATCAATCGAATCTAAATTAGGAAAGAATGTAGAGATTCAGATTCGTTCGAATATTTGAATTCAGATTCATCTCGAAGACTTGGATTCGAATTCGGACTCGGCGAAGTTTAATTTATATATATAATTTATATTATGGCTTTTGAGAAGTTTAATTTGTTATATAAAATTTATTAAATTAATTTTTTCTACTGTTTGCGAATCTTTTTAACAGAGAATATTATTCGGATTCGGATACTTACTCAAATTCGAATTTAAATCGAATCTTTACAAATTGATTCCCGAATTGTTCACGAACTATTTGGTTTGTGAATAGCCCTAGTCTTGGGCATGGTGAGCTTTGACAAAGTATGAAGTCTCACTCAAAATTTTGAATTATAATTAAAATGATTTTTTTGGCTTTGAAAATATGAATAAATGAATATTTAACTTTTTGTCAAATAAACTCTAAAGAAAGAAAATTATTTATGTACATGGGAACACATACTAGTAGTTGTGGTATTATTTAATGAAGTTGCAAGGAGTGGGAGATATAGCCCAGGCTGCCCCAAGAACAAAAAGCCAGATAAATATCATTCACTGCATTGTGCAGCATATTTGCAGTTGAAATAATGATGATAATTAGTAATATCTTAATTCAATAGCTAATGGGCGTCAAACAAATTCCCCAATTTAAGTTACTATTTTTGATCAGCATATTCCAACAAGCTGCTTTCATCACAAACTATGCGCCCCCAAATATGGATTACGCACTACAAATAGATTAACACGAGGTGGCTAAATTGTAGGAATAAAAGTATACATAAGGCGACACTAATGAGTAGCTTGATATGTGACACTAGTGTGTCGAGGGGAAGCGGGGGTGGTAAAGTGCATTGCTGCACTTTATCGTGAAGTGCAGTCATCCAATCGTTCATGGGTCATGTACAACACACTTTGAGATGTGTGCACCGGCCACGTGGGCGATTGGATGCCCCACATTTCACAGTAAAGTGCAAAAATGCACTTATCCCCCCAAATCCGCGTCGACATCTCTTGACAAGGATGCAAGTCGCATCAAGCACAATTCACTCCTTCGCTTAATGCGTCTTTGTTCTTCCCACTATTTCCTTCCAATTTGGGCTAATTCACCATTTATGAGTAAATTATCTTTTACCCTTGGGTACCGTTTGAATGTGAAATTAGGGTATTCATTCTCTCAAAGGAATAACAACTAATTCCTTGAGGCCGAGTAAAAAGCTAATTCCAGTCAAAATACAGTTTTGACTAGAATTCAAGCCCAAACCACGAAGAGCAACATAAGGAATACACAAATCTTATTCTTGTTAATTCGTTCCTGACATTTGACTTTCATAACACAGTTTCTCGGGGATTCTGCTAAAGCCTTCCAGTTTTTTTTTTATAGAATATTGCTCACAAACAATTCAGAAAAATATTCTCGGCAGCCATACAAAGAAACCAAGCAACCATAACTTCCTACGTATACAAATGGATCATCACAACAACAGGCACGTGCAAGGAGGATATTCAAACGTCCTCCGGATATCTCAGCCGTGCCTCGAACGAATCTGCGGTTTCAATTATGAACAAGCCCCCCTTACAATAATAATAAAAAAAAACTGGTTGAGGAGATCAACGCAGAAGCAATATCTTCACAATCTTTTTTTTTTACGGAAATGCCAAAACCTGTATTAAAATGCAAAGCCCCAGGAACAAAACATGAGGGAATTCACTAGATTAATCCAAAACCGCCGGAGCAGGAGATGGCTGGGGCGGGGCCTGCTTATGTAGGAGGAGGGGAGAGAGAGCCTTCACCACAATGCTCATGTTCGGCCTGAACTCCGCTTCATACTGCACGCACAGAGCAGCCACCGCCGCAAGCTGCAGCACCAAGAGAACAAATATATAAAGCGCAATTAGCATAATTATACGAGTAATGTGACAGAATTGGTTCTCGGGAAAGGGGAGGGTGACCTTCGCCACTCCTTTTGGCGGATATTCTCCCTTCAATCTTGGATCGACGCATTGTTTCACCTTGTCCTCGCTCAGCCTTGGGGTCGCCTTCATGATAGCGCAGAAAAAGAGGAATACTTTCATTTAAACATGTTGCCACTTGCATGCATGCTAGTAATATTAATATAATTAGGGAGCTCACCCAAGTAACCAGGCTTTGCTGTCCCCGAGGCATTGTATGATCGACAGGCTTCCTTCCCGTGAGGAGCTCTAGAAGAACAACACCAAAGCTGTACACGTCGCTTTTCTGCGTCAACTGCCCCGTCATCGCATACCTGAGTGTCGGTGAGACCCGCACCGTTGTTTTTTATTATTCATGTTATGTAACTAATAGTGAAGCAGCAAAAAGTTTCACAGATATCTTCTTCTTTATCTCTCTCAGAGGAGAGAGAGAGAGAGAGAAGAGTACTATACTGCAAAATCAAGCTTCTCCAAATACCTATTTCACGCTGCTATTTTGATGGATTCATGCAGAAGTTTGTGCCAGAGATGTCAATTAGAAACTCAAGGTTCGTTTGGCGTGGTGATTTTACTTCAGTGAGTTTGGACAAAAAACGCTAACGTCATAAAATGTGTTTGACATGACAATGGTAATGACTGCCGCCAAGAAAGAAAAACAATTTTGAACATAAAAGTGGATGAAATTTCTTAGGTGAGGTCGGGCGTTCAGGAATGACAGTTCATAAACACCGCATTCATGACCGCCACCGTCGTGCCAAACAGATCCCTTAAATACCAGTCAATAAATGATAGGACGTTCAAATGACCATTTAATGGAACCTCACCCTCTAAGTTTGCTAAATTACATGTTGCGCACTCTTACTTTTGAAATTACAAAAAACTCCCTTGTAAAAGTACATTTCATAAAATTCATGCACAAAAAGACGCCCCTGCAAATTTATTCCAAGAGGATATTTTTGTGCACGGATGTTATGAAATATATATATATATATATATATATATATGCATAGTCAAATCATGTGTCTGCCATATACTTAATCATAATTAGCCAGAATATCATCAGATAGGAACCAGAAAGTTAAACAAGCTAGGTTTAAGCATACTACTAACATCACTATCCTAATATGAACAAGTAAAAAGAAATTTGCATAAAGTTTAGGGTTCAAAAAAAATTACTCTGGAGCATGATAACCGAAGGTGCCGAGGACACGGGTAGAATGAAGACGAGCGGCCATATCAGGGGCTTGATTTGAAAGATTAAAGTCCGCAATTTTTGCTCTGAAGTCCTCAAACAGCAAAATGTTGCTTGACCGGACATCCCTATGTATAATTGAAGGCTGAACCTTCTCATGAAGATATTCGAGTCCCTTAGCTGCATCGATGGCAATCCTAACACGCTGCAACCAATCAAGGACTGGACCAGGTTGCGCGCCTTGCACCCCTTTTCTACCTAAACTTTCCCAAAGAAAAGGAAATCAAACATGTAAGGTAGAGCGCGTCTCATTTCAATTACAGCAAGAAAAAAATGAGCATATAAAAAGGTTTAATTTCTGGGACATCCCCTAGGGCTTCATATAGTTATAGAGACCTCGCCTCGACTTCTTCAAATCACCAAAACCTCTCCTCCGAATATAGATTATTAACTCTCAGTGCAATAAAGCTCCTCTCTGGGAGTATTAGGGAGTAGTGCACTCGTAATGCATGCTAACTCGAAGGCGGTGTCTTGCAACGTCGCAAACTCAGAGGAGAGATTTTTGTAATCTCAAAAAGTAGAGGGGAGGTCTTGTAATTATGCAAAATCCCGAAGGCGGTCCCAGAAATTAACGGCAGCATGCGCGTACCATGCAGAACATCGTGCAATGAGCCCATGGTTGCAAACTCATAGGACAGCAAACGGAGATTTCCTTCAGCACAGAATCCCAGCAGTTCAACAAAATTGTCATGCTTCACTTTTGATACCCTAGCAACCTTGATTTTGAGCAAATAGCACAGTCAATTCTCAACAAATCAAGATGATAAAAAACAACTTTAGGCATGTTTGGCGCGGCTTTTTTGCTCCCGTGAGTTTGGACAAAAACGCCACCATCATAGAATGCATGTTTGGCCAGACAATAGTTATGACCGCCACCAAGAAAAGAAAACTAGTTTTGAACATAAAAGTGGATGAAGTTTCTTAGGTGAGGTCGGGCGTTCACGAACGATAGTTCGTAACCACCGCATTGACCACCGTGCCAAACTGAGCCTTAATCTCATCAATTGAACGTGTTGAAAAATTCGAAATACCCCACCTGGTTCAGAAACTCTGTGTGGGACTCGGGCTCTTGTGATGCATCGAGTTTTTTTATTGCCACTTGTCTACCGTCGTTTAAAACAGCAAAATACACTCTTCCATATGAACCTTCCCCAACAAGGGCCTTTGACCCAAAATTGTCGGTTTTATTCTTCAGTTCATCAAGAGATAAGGAAGGTACGTCGATAGGTGGAGGTGTGTTCTGGACCTCTATTTTATCTGCACCAGAAAGCTTTGAACCTTTTTGCATACCTTAAGGATATAAGCAAAAAGGAGGGTGAAACATCATTAGAGCACTAGAATTCAAAATAAGAAAAACAGACTTATATCATAGTAAATGCTAAAATAGTCAACAAATGGATACAAATAATAAAATAAATAAGAAGCAAAAAAAAACAATAAAATCCACGTGGAGTTTGCCATTTCTGCATGTCCTCAGCATAGCAGCATTCTCTCTCCAGCACTACAGCATTACTCCAAACAAAATAATACACCATTGCCTTTGCAAACTCACGACCATACCCAACTGGGTATATAGAGATGTATGAAGATCAACAGAACGAGGAAAAAGGGGGTTGGAAAAAAAACCATAGAGACTGAAATGAAGGCGAAGTCCCAGGCCATCCGCGTGTCCCCCTATCAACCTATGTAGCCTTAGGGCATTTCAGTAATTATGTATGTCCCACTCCTACCTATATAAAGGAGTGGTAGTGAGTCATTTAGGCATCTGGAATCATTGTCTTGTATTAGGCTCTCTTAGGAGAGAAGAACTCTTAGAGGGATCCTACCCTGGGATCCTACCCTCTAGAGTGGATATCGAGCATACCTGAATATAATGTATCGCGACTAATATCAATCTACTGGTTCGGTAGCGAGCATCTATCAACTGGTCTGACCTGCCCAAACAATTAGGGTTCATTTCGAAGCCCTAATTCCTCTGCATTTTGGATTCTTCCATACATTCCCATTACTGTCTGGTTCGGCTCGTTCACGCTTTATCGAGACTTGCTTGCTCTCGGTCATTCACTCATGTCATCAGTCCTCGCATTCACGCCACCCGAGTCCGCCGATTCGATCGTCGTCCCTCCCGATCGTTTCAACGTCGTCGTCGGCAACCGTGCAGGCTGCACTGCAGTACTGCACCAACCCGCATCGCCTCAGCTCGCACACACCCATCCAGCAGTGGACGCCCTTCCTTGACATTTTTCATCTGCGTTGTCCATCACGCGTGCACCATTTTCGGCGTTTTTCATCTGTCGTAGTCCGCCTCCACTACGACAACTGCAGTCCGCCTCCTCAGATATTTCAACGCTCCATTCTCTTCTCCGTCTCATCTGTTACAAATCCTGGGCCCATTCCATGATCCTCTGCGCCAACGAGGGCGCCTCCGCTTTGGCCTCCACCAATTCCACTGGCTTGGATCGTCACGATGCCCGGTTAGAAGATCTCACTCTCCTCCGCGAGCTTGTAGCCGCTGCGGGCAACCGTCTCTTGGCACCTCCGGCACCTCCACCACCCCCAACCAACACACCATTGACTACATGGGGTCCTACACGCCATTAAGTGCATCCACCGGGCCCAACTTCGCCAAATTGAGATTCTAAAGCTCAAAAATACCAAACCCCTCGATTAGATTGCCTGCAACGGACAATTTTGCAACCCCTGTCAACCAGAAGGTTCCTATCGCGACTATCTATATGAAGGGCCATGCACTCCACTGAGTGCATCAGACGCGCTAACATGTCACTAATCTCTCTTGGCCCACCTTGAAGTAGGAACTCCACTGCCACAATGACTATGACAAGAGCCAAGCGCATAATGCCTACGTCGCCTCAACTCCGTTCGCTAATCTGACATCGTCGCCACCTACATCACCAAGTTCATCGAAGTTGTCATACACGTCACCTAACTATCCCATGACCATTATTTGGGGTATTTTCTCACCTGCCTGTAGCTAGAGCTGGCACTTAAAACCAAGGTTTTAAATGTCGGATGTCGGAGACATGTCAGATTGAGTTTTTAGATGTCGGATGACGAATGTCGAAGACATGTCGGGGACATTTTAATATGTCGAATTCTTAAAAAATATTTATATTACAAGTTATACCATTTTATCTTAGCTCTATAAACTACATTAATTTGTTCTACTCAATGGATACATTTTCTACTTGGTTGTATTATTTTCAAAATACTCAAATCTATCTTCAATCACCATTATCTTCTAACCTTGTATCTATTTTCATTTTATGTATATCTCCATTTATTATTTTCATTTTTAAGCACTTAAATGTTGAAAATTATTTTATCATTCTTCTTCATTGTTGGAAACGGAAATGACACACTATTTAGATATCAACCTGCATTAAATAATGATTTTTTTTACTTCCATATAAACATGGAAATTAACTATACAATACTAAGAATAAATGTGGCTGGCTTGATGACAAAACTTGATGGAATAAATTTCAGCAATCAAATACGCAACTGATACTCCATACATAAAGCATACAAGAAGAAAGCATTGGAAGAAGGCAAGTGAAAATCAAGTATAATCCATGTGCTCGGAAATGTGCAATCAACAAAATGGGAAAAAACCTAGCAAAAAACCCTTCCAGCGGCGAGGACGGAGAATAAGCGGAGAGAAATCTTTGATCGTGCGACATTTAGAAATGTCGGCGACATTTAGAAATGTCGGCGGCGGACGATATATCGGATTTAATCGGTTATGTCGGTCGACATAATGAAAAACGCCATAACCTTTAAATTTTCATTATGTAAGTCGTTTTTGGTTCAGACAGGACATGTCGGCCGACATTTAAAACAGTGCTTAGAACCGAAAACAGTAAACCGAACTGGAACCGCAAAGAATCGAACCGAACCGCATGCAAATATTTTGGGTCCGGTTTGAATTTTGGAACCGTGAACAACAATGGTCCGGGGGCGGTTCCCTTATTTTATTATCCGGACCAAAACCGGAACCGAAACCGCAACATACAAGTTTCGAGCGGTTTCAAAATTTCTAGACCCGATCTGGACCGAACAGAAGCAAAACCGAAGCGAACCGCAAACCGTTTATTATTATTTTATTATATATTATTGCATAATATTACAGATGTCTCTGAACCAAACATCATGTAGTTAAATAATGTCTTATGTTGATAATCATGTTTTCGATGTTTATCGCACTTGTAGAAGGTGATTTGATCACAGAAGCAAAATCGAACTGCAACCCGTTTATTATTATTTTATTATATAATATAGCATAACATTACATATGTCTCTGAACCAAACATAGTTAGATAATGTCTTATGTTGATAATCATGTTTTCGATTTTTATCGTACTTGTAGAAGGTGATTTGATCTTAGATGTTTACTGTTTGCAATGTGCAATTTGAGAGCTGAATAATATGCTTAAAGATGTCGGTGTTATGAGAGTTTAAATATTTTTAAGTGACATCTAATGCGGTCGAATTGGAACCAAAATGGAATCTCATAGAACCGAACCGCTAGTGAATAAATTGGTTTTGGTTCTTGTTGAAAGGAACCGGAGGCACGACGGTTCAAAAAATTATGTTGGCCGAAACTGGAACCAACCAAACCAAATAAAGTTTTGGTTCTAATTTGAAGAACTGTTACCTTAACCGTTTCGTTCACATTTTTAGTAGAACCGGAACTGTGATAACTCTGACTGTAGCACCACGTCTGAGCCCGCCTTCGTGTACACAACCCGTCTACTCCCTCCCGCACCATGCAGCAAGCTCGTTTCCTTGATGAGGAACTATACGCAGCCCATCCATCCTCCTCCCTCACCATCCATTGCCACAGTTGAAACCTGAACCGCCACTCCATCGCCTGGATCACTCATCTCTACCTGACCCCCATTCATCGGCCCACAACCGCCACCACCAATTCGGCTAATCCTGCATTTGCAGATACCCCCCCCCCCCCCCCCCCCCCCCCCCCCCCCCCCTCGGCACTTGTCTCACTAGCAGTACTTCGAGCTTCGTCGAAAGGGCCACTATTTTCTCAATCCCTAGCCTTACTCACCCACCCACAAATTCATCTCAAAGACTTGTGCTTGATGCTCGACGATGAAGATGACGATACCAACTTCGCTAAATTGGATCCTCTGTCGCTCACAGATGACTCCTATGGGCCTCGACCTTGAAGACAAGGTCAATTTCAGGAGGAGAGTATTGATACGAAGACGACGTCTAGGGATATCGACACGTCCCCTTATCTACTTATGCATCCTTAGAACAATTCCGTAATTATATATGTCCCACTCCCGCCTATATAAGGATGTGGTAGTTAGACTTTTAGGCATCTGAAACCATTGTCTTGTATAGGCTCTCTTAAGAGAGAAGAACTTTTTAGAGGGATCTTACCATCAAGAGTGGATATCGTGCATACATTGATATATTGTATCGCGACTAGCACCAATCTATTAGTTTGATAGCGAGTATCTATCAGAGAGCGAAATCTTATGACCAACCTATCCCTCATGTTTGTTAATAATGTTGTAAAGTTGAATAACCAGCAACTCATATCCTGGCCACCTCCACGATAAATATTTCAAGGAGATTGTCTTTGAATAATGGCAACCTTTCCTCGAACATGTTCAACCTCAACAAACTTCTGTGAAATATTTTATATTGTGTCATATGGTGTTGACCATTGAGTTAGTGATGAAATGCATTTAGTTGTTCTAAAAGGTGCATTAAGGAACTAAGGTTAGATATTGAGAAAATAATGTGAAGCAGGTAGGGAAGTGAGAGTGAATTTCTAAACAACTGAAACTCTAGGCACAGTGCCAGAGAAATTAACCTTGTCTAACCTAGGATGATGCATGCATGTGGATGGTGACCCAAAAATAAATTGCAATTAATAATAAAAGAATAAATCACAAGCAGTTATCACAAACAAGAAAAATAGATAATTATAACAAGCATACAAATGAGGTTTTCATCCATTTGGAGGGTTATTAGCTCAATGTGGTAACGAATAAATCCTGCAAGTCACAATTTATCTCAAAAACAAATTTACTAGCATAACAAGTCATTCATAATCATATAGGAACCAAGTTGGTACAACAATGATGAAAATAATGAATCCAAACAATAAGAAACTCACGAGCGAGGGCCGCATATGTAGGAATGGAGATCTGGTGATCATAGAGGGAACAAAGGAGATCCGGGGAAGTGACAATTGCTGGAAGGTGGCGGTCGGAGAGAAAGGGTGGCTGTTTGTGGGCTTTTGGTGTATGGGTAAGGGTTATGAGGGTTGTGGTTTATATGAGGGGTACGTGGGAGAGTCGGCCAAGGGTCCTGGGGGTGCAGGTTGAGGGTCGGGCGCTGGGAGGTGGCTGCAGCAAGTTAGGATGGGGATGCAGTTTTGAGACAGGATTGGATCTTGAGGGTGATTTCCAACCAGGGACTGGGGGGGGGGGGGAGCGGTAGCTGATTTTTGGGAAGAACTGCAGGGGGGAAAGGAGATAGGATGATTGGCGGCTGCTGTAAGGTGGGTCTAGGGGGCTGTCGTCTGAGGAGTTTTATGATGGTTTATGGGGCGGCATATGAGGCTAGTCAGCTAGGGTTGTGGAGGCGGGAAGAGGGGCGGCAAAGGTATGGAAAATAAGGAAAAACAATGGAACAAACCAAGGAATTGCTACCTTGGGGTTTCGTGGAGTCGGCACTATGAGAGATTGTTGGATTTCGAGAAGAAAGTTTCCAAAATGTGCAAGGCTCTAAAACAAGCCCCTCATCTATTTGCAATAGAGCATGCTTCGTACAACCATCTTGGATGACTATGATTGACTATACACGATGATTGTTCGATCTCACTAAATAAAACACTAATAAAAATAAATTATAAATATACAAAATATCCAAATGTCGCTTCGGACGCGGCTGTGGACTCGGATCGTCCATCAAGCGATGCCAAATATGACAAGTGACAAATCGGCTCCGAACATGCCTCAAAACTCATGCTCCAAAGTCGCGGCAATCCCCGTTAAAATGGAAAATCTATGATACTTATACTGTAAATGTTTCTCCTAAAAAATATAAATTGACATCCCTTGATTTGAAACCCTCTAATAAATATAAATGAGAACTCAATGCCTATTGATATATACGCCCCTTTTTTTATTTAACAAAACTAAATGAGGACTCTTTCTAAGTAATATTAAATCTCTTCCTAAATGGTATGAAAAAGATTTTGAAAATGACTATCTTTCTAATTGACGTAGGACGAATCTATAGGTTGTGTAGTGAAGACCTGTGATGCACTACTAGTGGATAGTGGAGTTCCCGCCTCGATGATCCTTACACTAAGTATGATGCAACCATGCATGGACAACGACAATATTAAAGACTAGCAAGAACATTTAACCCGTGCAATAAAATGGTAAAGCAAGCAAGATTGAATTTCTTTAGGGCTTGGGGCTATGGCTTTCCCCCGCATGGAAGGCCAAGGCTAAGCGCGCGGCGAATAAATCCTTCCTGCAGTCAAAAATTATCAAGAACAAAGATACTACGAAGCTACATATCCAACCAAGCGTAAGCAAAACATCTCATATAAGAATGCAAAATTCAAAACTCCATAAGGACCATAACAAATAAACTCACAAAATAATGGGGGCTGCCGTCACGTATTATTCTGGAATTCTGGAGTGATTTCAGTGGTATGAACCTAGGTTCAAATGTGTGGGAGGGATAGATCCAAACAGGGATCAGTCGGCTTTTCCGGGACAGCAAGGCTGCGGGGCGGGGGTGGAAAACAGGGACTGGGCTGGTTCTAGACATGGAGATAGAGAGGAGTTGAGGCTGGGAATAAAGGGCTGGATCGGGTCTTGGATTGGGAGCAGCAGGGCAGATTCACGACAGACGTGGGTATGAGAAACAACGGCTAAAACAGCAGCAGGGGGGCTCAGGACCTCTAGGCGGGTGAAAGACGGAGGCCATTATGCGGGCTTGAGCATGTAGGAATCGACAACAGCGAAGCATGCGCTGTTGAACGGTTTTGCGGCGTGGGAAAGTGGAGACCGAACAACACTTGTTTTAGTCGGCACCGCGAAGACATCACCAAGGAAGAAAAGCTCTCCAAAATTCAACAATACCTGAAGGCAGACCCATACACTCTTATTTATAATAAAGAAGACTAGGACACCCCGACATCAACGGATACGATTGGCTGAGGATGTGGCAGGTCCGATTGCATGAAATAAAAGACAAAAATAACAATACAATATATGGAAAAATATGTAAACGACAAGCCGTACGCATCCGTGGAATCGGATGGCCGATTCGATCAAATCCACCTGCGCGGGTATATGAAAGTGGGTCCCGCCTTGCGGCGAGATAACTCCGGTGGATCCCCATCACTAATATGGAAGTATAGGCTTTGAATTTGAGATTGTCCTTCAGTATAAAAGTACAAGAAAATTTTCCCTTACGAAAGACATCATATTCTTAGTCAGAGGTCTCCTAAAACAGCAAGCTCGCGTTAATTACTCAAGATTATGGGAAAACACTCTTTATTAACGCTAGCCGTGATTTATGAGGCTCCAAAAATTGGACTCATTCTGATGGTTAAGTATAAAATTCAACTACTTTGATAGTATTTAAGAAGGATGTTGCTCCACGGATTAAAGGAGAATGTGAGGGAAATGATGAAAAATGAATAAGATCTCATGATTCCATCTTTCCAAGTTTGTCTGCATAATCTAGTTAATATAGTCAAAGGAAGGCGATTTGCAAATCTTGCACCTGAATATCCTTGCTAGCAACCATGGGTTGCATCATCAAAGTGGACTTCTTATCTTGGGGACAAAAACTTGTCAAAGCAGCAAATTTCAGAGTCAACGTCAATTAACAAAAAGCTCTGTGCCCTAGCAAATGTGTCATACGATTCATTGACACACATTATGACCTTCTAGGAACATGTGGATCTTTTTAAGCCATATGACATTAGTTCCGATACGAGCGTTAGTATTACTTTTAATTTAGTCGCATTTGGGAAGTTTAAGACAGTATGTTAGTGTCGTCATTTAGGGTTATTATGATGTTTCGTGTCTTTTATTTCATGTAGGGTATTTTGATAATTGTCGAAGTCTTGTAATCTCTATTTAAGGGACCTCAGGGGTCCATGAATCATTTTGAATGAAATATGAATGTTCTATTCCTCTCTCTAATGTTTTTCTCATCCTCACATTTCTAGGGTTAGGGTTGAGCACGGCTCCCCTTCTTCATCTCTCCCCTTGCATTCTCCGTTGGTTGAACTCGACTCCCCTTGTATCTCCACCTCCACCGCCACCACCGACGATGTTACGGGCCAGGCTCATAACATATATTTAGTTAGTAGCTCACTTTTTACTGCTATAATGCCAATATGTGAGTTGATCTCCGAGAAAACTGACTAAGAACAATTAAATACTCTTATTTGAATAACAATATGATAGGGTATAATCTCCCTCATCGAGTTCATTAAACCATATAGGATTTATTATCTCATCAATCTAAAAGTATAAATACCACAAGCATAATAACAAGCTATACTGCTAAAAAAAGCGACCAAACTATCAAGGAAAATGAAAGGGAGTACACGATTGTTTTTTCCAAGTTAGAATTTCCTCATTCTTAATATATTTTATCATATAAATAATTAATTACAACAACAACACTCAAGCCTTTATCCCACCATAGTGGGGATATAAATAATTAATTAATGTAAAAAAAAAGACTAGTGGAGATCTATGATTGTTAAAAAATAGGTCATGGACACACTTTGAACATGATTTTAAATGCGTAAAGCATACATGAACATGCGTGCGCACTATATATATACGTGCGTGCTTGTCTATATAATTCAAAAACAAAAATCATAATTCTAGTTAAATCATGTTATAGATAATAAATAATAATTATAAGCATACTTGAATTCATATTAATATAAGTAATACATGCCCATACATAATCATGCTGTGTCAAGGTATCTCCAAGAAGAATTCAAGAGCTTTCTAAAAGGTGTAAAAAAAACTTAAAGTGAATAAAAAAATAAAATACTACTGGGCATGTCAAACACGATATATTTGAAACAACATGGTGACCCTCCAAAAAATTTGTGCTTCATAGATGCATCACCTTCATGACACGTTAAGAAACCAACAACAAAGAATATGTTTCAAGAGCGCAAGATTAGTGTTATGATTACAAATAGCCCTTAACAATGGTGAGGGATGTGAAAGGAGATCGTAAAAAATTATGTCAAATATTGTAAAGGAAACCCGGAAGTTCATTAGCACTCACTCTAACTGTTAGAAGGAAGACTGGTTTCGAAGTTCAAGCATACATATATTCTTTTGTCACAAACAATTCATACATTAAAAGCATAATCGTTGGCAACCCTAAGAGGTTTTGAATCCACAATCCATTTAGAGTTCGATAAAAGACGCATTATTCGAATGTAATCAATGTGACACGAATCAAGTGTGTAAATTTCAAAGTCATTGAAAAATTGGCAAGCCAAAGTTTAGTAAGAGAGGAAATTCTAGTCAAATTCATCTACCAAAATAAAAAACCGAGTCCTTAAAAAACACAAGATTGCAGATGTCGAATGTCAAATTAATATTGGTTTGAGTTTGAAATGTCGGATTTCAGAGGATATATTGGAGATATTTTATAATGTCGGATTCTAATATTAAAATAAACTTATCCATATCTTTATTATATAAGTGAATATAGCATTCTCCATGCTCTTACCGTGTTTTCATTTTCCACCGTTGGATCTTTCACATGTTTTATCTGAAACATCTTTAATATAAATGTTGGAACCCGGATACCGGTCCAACTATGTTTGAGACTTGGGGAGTAGCTTTAGTTACTTCTCTCTTCGTCGGATCCCTAGGTCTAAGTATTTTCGAGCTGAGAATCGGCCCTCACTGAAGGGTGGTAGATGCTTTGAGAAAGGACCCAAGGCTGCAGCGAGGAGGTCCCTCCACTAACCCGGAAATCAAACTAGACTTCGCCTCCCAAAAACCAGAGGCTGAGCCTGTCTCAGATGGCACAAGGAAGAAAGCACAGGCTCTCTCTTGGGGGGTGGATCCCTGCCAATCTAAGACTTAATGGGTCTTATTTATAGGCAAATTCTTAAAGGGGTAAAATGGTCAAAAAGGCCTGCGAATAGCTTCCTCTGCCTTAACCAAATTACTATACGCAGACCAAAATGGTCTGCGAACAGCTCCTCACACCTTTTCGCATCACTAGCCGCACCCCCTGCTGGTCTGCGGGTAGTGGGGGAGGACCGAGAGATCGGGCTGTTCCTACTCGCCTCGCCCCTAACTTGAGACGGTGAGTAGGGCGACTAGGTCCCGTCCTACTCGCCAGTAATAAACTTTCTTAGGGCGAACTCGCCCCGGGGTCTAGTCCACTCGCCTCTCCCTTGGCCGAGAAGGAATTTTATCGCCGGGACGAGGCCACGCTGATACGAGATCTTGGTCGGGTGAAGGTTACTCGCCACGCTCTACTCTGGGCGAGTAGGACCGTCCTTGGGTCTACTCGCCTAAAGTCGCTCGCCGACTCGCAGGGGGGCGTCTACCTACTCGTCGAATATGGGTTGTACACAATCCCCGCTCTTTGCGAGCTCGCGAGAGGTCGGAAAGAAAAGTTCAACTCCTATTCGGCGGACCTGCGCGCTGACTGGGCCCTCTTCTATAAATAGGGTGAGGGTATACCATAATCTCTTAATTCCGAGATGCCTTCTGGAGCGGGCTCTTCTCGGGCTGACAACCGGGTTCTCACGGACGACGAACCTGAAGCGGCCGCGGTCCTAGACCTCCTAGGTGAGTTCTCGACGCCTTGCCCTCTGGGCTCCGCGAGAAAGAGGAAACATAAGAGGAAGAGGGCGGAACCTGAGCCACGCGAGAAGTCCTCTACCGATCCCGAATCTACGGCTCGATGCGACCTCTCGCTTAGGAGGTCCACTGCTTCGCCGATCCCTGAAGAGCCCCACGCTGACCTTCCTCTTCGAGAGAACGAGGGTGGGGTCGAAGTTACAACTGATGGGATTGAGGACGCGAGAATGCCCCTGACCCATACGGGTGGTCCGCTGCTCCCGCCTGCTCCTACCATCCCGACATTGGGTAAGGCTACTGTTACCTTCTGATTATGTTGAACATGCCTTGACTCCCTGTTATGCGCAGCACCCTCTACTCGCCCCTCCTTGCAAGAGCAATCCGCCGCGGCATTCCCAACGGGTTTAGCGACCGCGTCGTCTTCAGTTTTGGGGCGGGCTGGCGCGACTACGACTCCTCCCTTGCAACACTCCCTGCCTCAGTCGGGGGTAGGCCAGCCTATCCGCCCAACCTCTGGAGGGAAATCGTTGAGGATGGACTCCTTGTCGGGGGGACTGGTGTGATTCTTCTCCTATCCACCTCTGCCGGGGGGCTACAGGCAGATCCGCCTCGGCTTCAAGAGGAGGACAACGCGCCGGAGGGTACTCGCCTCGCTTACCCCGTCCCTGTTTCTCTTTCTGTCTTTCACCATTCTTGCCTGACTTCTTGCTTTCAGGTAGCCGCGGGTCCGCCCCGTCTAGCCATCCACCGTCTTCTAATTCGATACCGGGGTCGCCACCGCCCGCGACATCCACTCCCTTGAGGGAGTTTCTCGCGGACCCCCCTGCCTTCAACGAGGAGTCGTGGGTTCGCCTGATGGCTGTCCTTCGGGCCCATGACTCCTTGATGGCTATGCCGCCAGCCGAGGTGAATGCCCAATTGGTCAATCTTGGTGACCGTCTCGCCGAGGTGGAGGGGTTCTATGACAACCTGCAGGGTGAAGAGGGCCTACTTGGCCGGATGACTGATGCGGAGGCGAGATTATACGAGGTGGAGGTTCGCCAAAAGGCCGTCGAGGATGACTTACACCGCTTTGCTCAGGTGGCGGGCACCGTAGGGGAGGCCTCCCTTTTGGAGGAGCATATTAGGCGAGGCGAGGACCACATCCGCCAAAGCGAAGGGATCCTGGAGAGGGCTCGCGAAGACTTGCGTGCGGCTCAAGGCATCGCCTGGAGAGCTCGCCACCCTCGATGTCCTCGCCGCCGAGGTCGTGGCCCGGTGCATCGTGGTTGAGATCCTCGGGGATAGTCCCTATTTTTGATTTTTTGAAAGCCTGTTTAGCAGTCTTATCTCGCGACCTACGGGTCTTCGTAATCCTCAGGCGTCATTTTACGTTTCTTTGCTTGTACTCGCGCTTGGCGCCCCGAGAATTTCTGACATATTTATATATGTTCTTTTTGTGCTCGCATTGTGCGCTTTCCTTGTTCGTTGTTTCTTCTTTTTCGTGTGGACATGTATTCTGTTTATCCACTCGCTGATTAGGGCCTACTCGCCTCGCTAAATGATCTACTCGCGCGAGGCTGGACGGGGGGGGGGGGGGGGGGGGGGGGGGGCAGAGTCTATAAATAGAGGGTCCTCTTGCGCTGGAGGATACACTCCCCTATCCCTCCTAGGCACCTGCTCTCCGAACCTTCCCCGCCGAGTTCTCTTACTCCTGCTCGCAGCCAGCCATGGTGAAAGAACCATCCGAGGAGGGGCGAGGAGTTAGGGGATGTCGAGAAGCGGTACTTACCTCCGGGCTATACCGCGAGGCGGCCAGGGCCGGGCGAGTTTCTCAACTCGCTCTACAGTGGAGAGCTCGCCATCCCCTTGGCCCACTTCCAGGTGGGGTTGAGGCTGCCCCTGTGGCCTGAGGTTTGTCAAGTCTTCCGGTACTTCGGGATGATCCCCGCACAGGTCAACCCCAACGCAATCAGCGTTCTGGTCGCTTACGCCTGCTACCTCCGCGGGGAGAAGATAGAGTTCAACCTCCCCACCTTCCGCAAAGTGATGACCCTGAAGGCGACCAGCGACAGTACCTTATTTTTCACCAGCGTGTGCGTCAAGGTCGCCGAGACCTTCAACAAGGTCCACCATTGGACTGACAAATTCGTCCTGGTACGAGGCGACTACGGTAACATTCCCTTCGCCCCGATCCAAAAGAGGGAGGCAGAGTACCGACCGCCCCGCCTGAGGGGGGACGCGCACGAACTCTATCGTTCTCTGAAGGACAAGGTCTTGGACGTCGTTTTCCTGCGGCAGTGCGTGGATCAACTCGCCTTCGTTAATCCGGGAGCGGGTAAATCTTACTCGCCTCGCGGTGTTGGTTATCTGTTCCTGGTGGGGGTGGTTACTAACTGCCTCGTGTTTAAATGCAGGAGAGTGCACCGTCCCCCTCCTACCCCCTCATGATGCTTCTCGGCAACGGTCAAGTGAGTCTTCCAGGGAGGGGTCTTTTGCAGGGGTGGTGGTCACAGTGGACAGCGAGCCGGCCTCGCCGGTGGACAAGGGCGTGGGGCGGGTAGATCCCGAAGTCGCCTCGGCAAGCGAGCCGAGGCCGAAAAAGCGGAGGACAAGGGGTTCCACCTCTCGCCTTCCGGCGAGTCCGCCTCCCGACCCTTCTACTCACCCGCATTATGGGCTGGGGATGCGGAGTAAGG
Source organism: Dactylorhiza incarnata (assembly GCA_033032865.1). Lineage (NCBI taxonomy): Eukaryota > Viridiplantae > Streptophyta > Magnoliopsida > Asparagales > Orchidaceae > Dactylorhiza > Dactylorhiza incarnata. The sequence goes on along the minus strand of JAWHQI010000129.1, from coordinate 3,719,748 downwards.
ATTCCCGGGGCGGCCCCCTCATGACATGGGGTCACGAGATGAACCAGATTTCAGTGAGCTCGCTCCTCCCCACCTGGGAGGATTTTGAGCAGGTCGGCGATCATGCGTTTAACCTGACCATTGGGTTGTACGGGCGAGATGACGCTGAGGTACTCGCGGAGGTTCCTATCCGCGAGCTGGCCAACCTTAGTTGTCGCTCCGCCCTCCGGACAGCCGAGCTGATTCACCAGACAGCGCGGCGGGGGATTCAATCGAACAGGCGGCTCCGCGACCTGGGCGCCGCCCACGCGGAGTTGGGGGAGAAGATGATTGAGAAAGATAGGGAGATAGCCGAGCTCCAGGCCAAGGAGGCTCCCCCTCCCGAGGTATTTAGCCCAGCTCGCCTCCGTCCCTCTTGCCTAACTTGGAGTTAGCTAATGTCTCACTTCGCAGGAGGCCGCGGTGGCGCTCGTGACGCGGATATCCGAGCTGGAGGAGCAGCTTGCCGCCTCGCAGCGCCAGGTCGATTATCTCGGTAATCGCCTCGCCGAAGCCGAGTCAGAGATAGAGGAATTTCGCCACCAAAGCCGGGGGGAGTCGTCGAACGCGCCAACCCTCCTCCAATTCACCCCTGCTCAGGTTGCTGAGATGCGCCGGAGGCTGGCGATCGCGACTGCGGTGTTCGTGCGGGAGCGTCTCCAGCGCCGCTTCATGCTCACTGCCGATGGGGCTCAGGTCGATCTCGCCACCCTTCTTCCAGAGCTATACCGCGAGGCGGCGAACCCTGCTCCCACTGAGACCCAAGAAGAGGGCTCCTCCAGCGGGTCAGAAGAAGAGGGTCCGGATGCTTAAAGCTTTTTGATTTGCAATCATAAACATCTCTGCCTGCTCATTTTGGGTGTACTCGCCCTTGTCCTTGTATTTGCATAGATATATTTCGCCTTACTTTATTCTTCGGTCATGCTGCTCATCACTTGGATTAGTTTTCATGCACACGCATTTTCTATACTCGCCCCTTACCGTGACTCGCGCAGGAGGGTTCTTTTGTAGATCTAGCGCCGCGGCCTCCCTCTCTTGCTACTGACGCGAAGGGGTTGGCGTAAGACCCACGGTGCTGAGTGCTCACGTATTCGCACTGGGACTTCTTGCGAGGCGATGAGATAGCGACTGTGTCGGGCTCGCTTTGGAGGGATGCTGATGGCATTCGCCTCGCCCACCTTTTCACCTTCTCCTGTGGTCGTAACATGCTTTTATTACGCTATAGGGCACATAACTCACTCGAGGGGGCGAGTAGCCAGCCTGCAGGGGAGTAGCCCAGTGCCACAGCCTGGTCTACGGCAACACTCTGCTCGAGGACTTAGAACTCACTCGAGGGGGCAAGTAGCCAGCCTGCAAGGGAGGAGCCCAGTGCCACGGCCTGGTCTACGACAACACTCTGCTCGAGGACTTAGAACTCACTCGAGGGGGCAAGTAGCCAGCCTGCAGGGGAGGAGCCCAGTGCCACGGCCAGGTCTACGACAACACTCTGCTCGAGGACTTAGAACTTACTCGAGGGGGCAAGTAGCCAGCCTGCAGGGGAGGAGCCCAGTGCCACGACCGGGTCTACGACAACACTCTGCTCGAGGACTTAGAACTCACTCGAGGGGGCAAGTAGTCAGCCTGCAGGGGAGGAGCCCAGTGCCACGGCCAGGTCTACGACAACACTCTGCTCGAGGACTTAGAACTCACTCGAGGGGGCAAGTAGCCAGCCTGCAGGGGAGGAGCCCAGTGTCACGGCCTGGTCTACGACAACACTCTGCTCGAGGACTTAGAACACACTCGAGGGGGAAAGTAGCCAGCCTGCAGGGGAGGAGCCCAGTGCCACGACCTGGTCTACGGCAACACTCTGCTCGGGGACTTAGAACTCACTCGAGGGGGCAAGTAGCCAGTCTGCAGGGGAGGAGCCCAGTGCCACGGCCTGGTCTACGACAACATTCTGCTCGAGGACTTAGAACTCACTCGAGGGGGCAAGTAGTCAGCCTGCAGGGGAGGAGCCCAGTGCCACTGCCTGGTCTACGACAACACTCTGCTCGAGGACTTAGAACTCACTCGAGGGGGCAAGTAGCCAGCCTGCAGGGGAGGAGCCCAGTGCCACGGCCTGGTCTACGACAACATTCTGCCCGAGGACTTAGTGGGGTCTCATGACTTGGTATTTATTGCCCGGATGGCGGAGCGCTACACATTTGCAACAAAAAGCATTATTTTTATTTCGATATACTAGTAAAGAGAAACATACAAGGCATCATATCGTTCCTATAGATAGAAACGCTTCAAGTCGTCCCCGCTCCAGGTGTTTCCCAGGAGGCCCCCCCCCCACCGGCGTTCTGCAGGCGGTATCCGCCTATTTTCAACACCTCGACAACTATGTAGGGACCTTTCCAATTGGGGTGGAGCTTCCCTACAACGGCGGACCTTCCTGCTGCGTCTACTTTCTTGAGGACCAGGTCGCCCTTGTTAAACAGCTTGATCCGAACATGTTTATCAAAGTGTCTCGCCATCCTCCGCTTGATCTCCTCCTGACGGATCGTGGCCTGGTCGCGGAGTTCTTCCACGAAATCAAGGGCGAGTAGTTGCCCCTCCTCGTTCTCGAGCCTCCACCCTTCATGTCCGTCTTCCGCTGCCACCACCCTGGGACTTTGGACCTCGAACTCCACGGGGATGAGGGCCTCCGAGCCATGAGATAGCTTGAAGGGATTTTCGCCGGTCGCCGCGGTGGGAGTAGTCCTCAAAGCCCAGAGGACCGAGGGAAGTTGTTCCACCCATTTCCCCTTCAGGTTTTCTACCTTCTTTTTGAGCAGGTTGACGATGATCTTGTTAGCCGCCTCCACTTGGTCGTTGCTCCTTGGGTGATGGACCGAGGCGAAGCGGAGGTCGATGCCAAGTTGGCTGCAGAAGCTTGTGAGCTCGAGGCTGGCGAACTGCGGTCCATTGTCGGTGACGATGGCGAGGGGTAGACCGTGTCTACATATGATCTCCCCCCAAATGAAGTTCTTCACTATTAGGGAGGTCGTCTTGGCCAGGGCCTTAACTTCCATCCACTTTGAGAAGTAGTCGATCATTACCAGGAGGTATTTCCTTTGTCCACTTGCTGGAGGGAATGGTCCTACCAGGTCCATTCCCCAAATGGAGAAGGGCCAGGGGGCAGTGATTGATCGGAGGCGCTGGGCTGGTTGCAGCTGGAGCGGAGCATAGAGTTGGCATTTCGAGCATTTCTTCGCGAACTCGTCCGCATCCTTTCTTATGGTGGGCCAAAAGTATCCCGCCCTCAGCACCCTTTTCTCCAAGGTTCGGCTCCCTGAATGGCTTCCGCATTCTCCAGCGTGAATGTCTTCCAGGACTTGGGAGGCCTCCTCCTCGGACAGACACCTTGCGAGGGGGCCCGATAGAGTTTTCCTGTAGAGTACCCCGTTATTTAATAAATAGTAAGCTGACTTGTACCTGAACCGACGTTTGTCCTGGACCTCCGAGGGCAAGCACCCTGTGGTCAAGAAGGTGACCAGGGGATCCATCCACGAAGCGGGCTGGTCGATGTCCATCACCTCTCCCTCCTCGATCGAGGGCCGAAACAATTCGGTGGTTGTTCCCCCGACCAGGGGGCCATACTTGGCCAGTCGATCTGCTCGGGCGTTCTCCTCCCTGGGCACGTGTTGTATGGAGAAAGACTTGAAGGCGCCCACCAAGTCTTTGACTTTTACTAGGTAGCGTTGCAGTACCGACTCTCTTGCTTCAAACTCTCCTCGGATCTGGGAGGTGACCACCAGTGAGTCGGAGTGGACTCTAATGTCATGGATTCCCAACTCCTGGGCTAGGCGTAGTCCTGCGATTACGGCCTCATATTCAGCCTGATTGTTGGTAACGGGGAAGTGAATGCTGACGGCCTGCTCAATTCTGGTGCCCTGAGGGCTGATCAGGATGATGCCTCCTTCACATGAATTCTTTCCCGACGCTCCATCCACGAACACTTCCCAAGCCACCTGCTGGGGTGTCTCCTCCTCGCCTACCTCCATGGTGTAGTCGGCTAGAAAATCTGCCACCGCTTGGGCCTTCATGGCTAGTCGGGGCACGTAGGTGACGTCGAACTCGCTAAGTTCTACTGACCATTTCGCCAACCTTCCAGAATGCTCTACTCCTTCTAGGACACTGCGGAGAGGGTGGTCGATCACTACCTTGATCGGGTGGGCCTGAAAGTAGGGTCGGAGTCTCCGCGCCGAGACAATCAAGGCAAACGCCAATTTTTCCAGGATGGGGTATCGTAGTTCTGCCTTCCGCAGGACCCGACTTACGTAGTAAATGGGGAGTTGGCGCTTCCCCTCCTCGCGGACCAAGACCGAGCTCACCGCTTCCGACCCCACCCCTACGTATAGGAAGAGGTCTTCCCCCTCTCTAGGCCCTTGCAATAGGGGTACCTGGGCCAACTGGAGCTTCAAGCTTTCGAAGGCCCCCTGACACTCTGCCGACCATTCGAACTTCTTATTGTCTCGGAGAGTTTTGAAGAAAGGTGAGCACTTCTCTCCTGCCCTAGAGAGGAACCTACTCGGCCCTGCTAGGCGACCTGTCAGGTGCTGAACTTCCTTGACGTTCCTGGGTGCTTCCATCTCCATGATCGCATTTACCTTGTCCGGGTTTGGTTCTACTCCGGCCGGAGTCAAGAGGTGCCCCAAGAACTTTCCTTTTCCATCCCCGAACACGCACTTGGCCGGATTCAGTCTCATTTTATACTTTCGCACGTGGCGAAGGTCTCCTCCAAGTCATGGAGGTGTTCCTCGACGCTCTTGCTTTTCACCATAAGATCGTCGACGTAGACTTCCAAGTTTCGCCCCTTCTGCTCTTTGAACACCCTGTCCATCATGCGCTGGTAGGTCGCTCCTGCGTTTTTAAGTCCGAATGACATCATTTTATAACAATAGCATCCGTCGTTGGTAATGAAGGATATGTGTTTTATGTCAGGTGGATGCATGCGGATTTGATGGTAACCAGAAAAAACATCTAAAAAACTCATGACAGGGAATCCGACGGCCGAGTCTATTAACTCGTCGATTCTAGGCAAAGGGTAACAATCCTTGGGGCAAGCTTTATTAAGGATAGAAAAGTCAATACACATGCGCCATTTCCCCTCCCCCTTCTTCACCATTACAACATTGGAGACCCAGCCTGGGTACTGGATCTCCGACACAAACCCCGCCTCCAGCAGCTTCCTGACCTCCTCTCTGATGGGCTCGGCCAGGGTGGTGGCGGTTGCCCTCTTCTTCTGTTGGATGGGGTGGACTCCCTTATCCAAGTTGAGATGATGGCATGCGACGTCCGCGTCGACGCCAGGCATATCGGCTGCGCTCCACGCGAAGATGTCTGCATTCTTCTGGATGCAGGACATAATCTTCTCCTTATCTTCTTCTTCTAGCTCCCCGCTGATCTTCATTTTTCCCGGCCTCCCGCCTTCAGATAGGATCTCCTTCTCCTCCACTCCCTCGGCAGCCTCTAGCCTTGCCACTTCTTCCATCACCAGGTCTACCGCCTCTGTCTCGTCCTTCCAACTGATCACGTTGACAGCATTAAGATAACACTGCCTTGCCACCTTGGGATCGCTCCAGATCCGGATCTGTACACCTCCCTGGTTATACTTCAGGCACTGGTGGTGGTAGGAGGGCACACACTTGTAGGCACTGATGAGTGGCCTGCCGAAGATGGCATTGTAACTGCTAGGGGCGTCCACAATGACAAACCTGCAGCACTTGGTGGTCCCTCCCAACGTCACCACCAACTCCACACCTCCCTCTACTTCCTTTCTTTCTCCCGCAAATCCAAAGAGCGGCCCTTCCGTCGAGATGACCCTCTTCTCTTCCACCTTCATGGCATCAAACGCTTTCTTGAACACGACATTGACGGAGCTCCCGTTATCCACCAGGATGTGAGAGACCGTATAGTTCTCTACCACGGCTTTGATCACTACAGCGTCGTGGAAAGGGTTTTCGTTGCCCTGCATATCCTCCTCAGAAAACGTGATCTCCCCCGTCGGTGGTGAAACCTGGGTGGTTGACGCCACGCTCCTCCGATACACGACGTTGAGACTCCCCTTCCGGGTTGACTCCAACCCTGCTCCCCCGTGGATGACGCCTATTCCTCCGTGAGTTCCCAGATCTCCCCGGTCCTCGCACCTCCTTGGGGCGGGGGCTCCTCCTCCTTCGATCCTCTGCACTCCTCCTCCCTCTCTCTCTTACCGCCCCTCCTGGGCCTCCTCCGCTCCTCTTCTTAGCTCCTGAAACTCCGGACACGTAGCCGTGGCGTGGCCCTCTACCCGATGGAAATCGCAGTAAGGCATCGCCCGACGCTCTTCCTCACCCCGAGGCTGTCGGTGTCTTCCCCCCCGGCAGCGTCCTCGTCCCCTCCTGATGACATACGCCTCCCGGGGCGGTGCCTGGTTCTGCCTCCATTGCCCTTGCCTTCGGTCGGGGGAATGACAACGATCTCGACGCTCGGGGGAGAATCTTCTTCCATGCCTCTCCTGATATCCTCCTCCTGCAGGTCTCCAGGCCGGCCGATTTGGCGGGACCTGGAACCTCCTCTGCTGGTCTCGTTTACCCCTGTTCTCCCAAAACTCCCTTCCTTCTCGCTTCCTCGGCTCTTCTTTCCTCTTGACCTCCCTCTGCTGCCCCCGACTTCTTCCTCTCCTCCTCCTTCCAGTCGGGCCAGCTTGGCCACGAACTCTAGGCTAGTAGCCTCTCCTTCGATCTGCCTCGCGGCCCGATTGATAAGCTCTTCAAATGACAACGGGGGATCGCGAGTGATCTCCATCTTGAAGAAACCTGGCTGCAGCCCCAGTTTGAAAGCCAAAATCAGGGTGTGCCCTGGGACCTCCTGGACTAGGAGGACCTCCTCTTGGAAGCGATCGAGGTACGAGCTCAGCAACTCCTAGGGTCTTTGCTTGATGAGAAAAAGGTCCTCCGAACCCTTCTTTCTCTTCTTCGACGTAGAGAAACGAAGCAGAAAGCTCCTGCGCGAGTCCTCGAAGCAATAGATGCTCCCTGCCGGCATCTGATGGAACCAGTCGCGGGCCTTCTCCTGGAAGGTTATGGCGAACAGCCGGCACTTGAACGCGTCCGTCATCTGCTTGATGGAGACCATATCCTCGAACCACTGTAGGTGCTTGATAGGGTCGTCGCTCCCGACATAGAAACTCATGGCAGGTTCGGTGAACCCTACGGAAATGGGAGCGGTCAACACCAACTCGCAGAAAGGGCTGGCGGGTGCGAGTAGGCGGGCTGGGCGAGTTGGGTTGTACTCGCCCTCGGGACGGGGGGTCTCGACTGGACTCGCGAAGAGTACCCGCGCGCGAAGCGGCTGGTCCCCATCCTCAGTGAACCCCTCCTTGCCAGGGCGCTGGCTCGGTCCGGCCTCGGTGGGCGAGGCGACCACCACCGGGGGAGGAGTTCCAGTCCCGATGTGGGACGCGAACAGCCCCCTGACGGTGTCCTCCATCGACTTCCTGAACTTCTCAAGGTCGCTCTTGGTGATGAACTCGCCCAAAGGCAGCGAGTTCCCCTGACCGGCCCCCGGCTCGCTATGTTCAGCCATGGGATCGTCAGATGAGATTTTCTTCCCTCGCTACAGTCCACGCTCACCGCACCAAAACTGTTGGAACCCGGATACCGGTTCAACTATGTTCGAGACTCGGGGAGTAGCTTGAGTTACTTCTCTCTTCGTCGGAACCCTAGGTCTAAGTATTTTCGAGCTGAGAATCGGCCCTCATTGAAGGGTGGTAGATGCTTTGAGAAAGGACCCAAGGCTGCAGCGAGGAGGTCCTGCCACTAACCCGGAAATCAAACTAGACTGCCCCTCCCAAAAACCAAAGGCTGAGCCTGTCTCAGATGGCACAAGGAAGAAAGCACAAGCTCTCTCTTAGGGGGTGGATCCCTGCCAATCTGAGACTTAATGGGTCCTATTTATAGGCAAATTCTTCAAGGGGGTAAAATGGTCAAAAAGGCCTGCGAATAGCTTCCTCCGCCTTAACCAAATTACTATACGCAGACCAAAATGGTCTGCGAACAGCTCCTCGCACCTTTTCGCATCACTAGCCGCACCCCCTGCTGGTCTGCGGTTAGTGGGGGAGGACCGAGAGATCGGGCTGATCCTACTCGCCTCGCCCCTAACTTGAGACGGTGAGTAAGGCGACTAGGTCCCGTCCTACTCCTAGTAATAAACTTTCTTGGGGCGAACTCGCCCCGGGGTCTAGTCCACTCGCCTCTCCCTTGGCCGAGAAGGAATTTTATCGCCGGGACGAGGCCACGCTGATACGAGATCTTGGTCGGGTGAAGGTTACTTGCCACGCTCTACTCTGGGCGAGTAGGACCGTCCTTGGGTCTACTCGCCTAAAGTCGCTCGCCGACTCGCAGGGGAGCGTCTACCTACTTGCCGAATATGGGTTGTACAATAAAAAAATAAAAATAAACTTTCTGGGAGAGAGAGAGTGTGTGGGAGGGGGAGAGAGTGCAGCGGAGAGAGAAAGAGAGAAGAAAAAAATAATCTTTTTAAGTATATACGTTTTTTTTACAAAATAAAAATTGTAATGTTGATGTATATTTTTTACGGTCATTTCAAGTACTCATATGTATATGTTGCGGGCGCAACCCGCAGACACATCGAGCACGGGCGAAGCCCGTGCTGATCGAAGGCCGCCCGACAGCATCGCGCCGGGGGTGGGCGAAGCCCGCAGACGCCGACCGGGTATTGTCGTGCTTGGCCGTAGGGGCGGAGCCCCGTGTCGGGCACTCATTTATACATATTTTTTTTGTAAATATCTACAATTGTCACACAATATATGCTTACAAATTACACAATAAACATATATATACATAATGTGTGTTTATAAATTACACAAGAAAGAAGCATCAACGACAGTAAACGAGCATCAAATGAGAGCCAGATGATAAGCACAAAACAATTACAACTCGATCTCTTAAAATAAATGAAAAACAAAATATTTTTAATATTCTTGCTGATATATCGGCCGCGAAGTATCGCCTGATATATCTAGTAAAACCGATATATTAGTATTAGGTGATATTTTCAAAAATATATTTTTGCCCAAAAGACAAGATCTTAAAATGTATCATATATCATAATTAAATCAATAAGCAATTCAAAATATCAGTATAGTGCAAAGACAAGTCTTTCCTCACCATTCGTATACCGCTTTGGACTCTTAAAGGCTTCATCATCTCGAGGGTCATCAGACTCATCCACCTTACAGGAACAGCAAAACCAGCGCGGCATCATGGATTCTTTTCTTTATGCTATGCAGGGCATGTAAGTCCTGCCAAGAAGTAAACAAATACAATCAGCCCAATTCATAGAAACTTATACATGAATGAAATCTGTAAGAAGCATAACTCATCAAGTAAATGCAGTGATGCCCAAATCAAAATATCAAATCCGCTGTAAGAGAACACATACGACCTAAATTTTCAAACAACGAATCCTCACGAACCAAATAGGTTCCAGGAGAGTCATCACAAAATTGCGTTTTATAATCCAGAATGAAAAGCCAATAATCAAAATAAAAAGGGTCAATAAATGAAAAACATGAATTAAATCCCACAAATTACAAAAATTAGGCAGGAAATTCAAAGCTCGTATGACCAATATGCCAGCATCCTCCGATGGAGCTGCCAAATTCCTATACACCCTAAATAAATCCCCAAAAGGAGAAAACAAAATTAAAGCAAATCCCCAAAATACAAGCAAGGAATCCCCGTCGGATGAAAGAAACTTATCAGAAAGAGCTGAACCCAGACGATCAAATCGCGCAATCCATGTCAGAATCCAATCCCCGGATTGCAGAAAAACGTAAATCGGGCAAGAAAAAAAAAAGAACAAAACACAACGAATCGAACAGACGCAAAACCACCAGCGGAAAGAAGAACGAGGGTCTTACCTGCAATTCCTGGCCAAGGAGGAAGAGGAATGGCAGCAGAGAGAGATCCCTTCCGGCACAGTTATTAGGGTTTCGACGTCGACGAGAGGAGGAAGAGCCGATCGCCAGAGATGGCGTGGTGAAAACAAGAGGGCGGTGGCAAAAAACTTATGAGGAAGACATCGGACATTATACTGTCCAAAGGAATGCCAGCCAGGCCCGCATTAATCTCTTTCCTCTTCTCCGGTTTTTATTTTTCCCTCTTTTTTCTTCAAAAGCTAATTTCTGCTGGCAACTTGATCGCACCCACACCTAACCCTGCGCCACGTGGAAACGAAATAGAGCTCAACGGCCCGATTATGTTTTCTTCTGGGTGCAAATTGAGGAGAGACGAGTGAACTTTGGTATATTAACGGTGTTACAGCTATTACATATTATTTTTTTTTTCTTAAATTATTATTGAAAAAAATGATTTTAAAAAAATTTATAGACTATAAATTATCAAATTTTTTACAACTATCTATATTCTGGATACGAAATTTTCAACTGAAAATTTTCATGAATATCTAGAACATGGATAAGTGGGTATTTAAAATGATTGTAAAAATTTAATAATTTAAATTTCATAAATTATTTAATAAAAATCTACAATTTTGAGCAAAATATGCTTTACAGGGGAAAAATATTTTGTACCAAAAAAAATTCTCTATGAAGCCTCCGCAAGTGTGAAGGTGTCAAATTACTTCAAATTATAAATAAATTTAAATTCAAAATAAGAATTGGAATAGACATTGTTACAATAGGTTAAAAAAAAAATTTCTAAATGCAATTTTTTTGTATTTTATATAGTATTTGTGTGTTAATATGGAAAGATAGGGATGAGCCAAATCCAATGAAAACATTAAAAATAGGAATTATTTGGAAAGCAATTAATTAGGGCGATTGTTAACCGCACTACAGTTTTGGCTATCCGCACTTTTTTGTACAAGTTATTACACGATTTTTGAAAATACGCCTTGTACATGCATTTTTAGGAAAAGTGATCAACTTTAAAGTTGTAGATCTCGTCGAGATCTACAACTTTCGTGTTGAACACTTTTCCTTAAAATGCATGTGTATTTTCAAAAATTTGATATAGTTACGCACATGTTTCAATCAGGGGGCAATCGATGAGATCTACAACTTTTGTGTTGATCACTTTTCCTAAAAATGCACGCACAAGATGTATTTCCAAAAAGCGTGTAATAACTCATACAAAAAAGAGTGCGGATATCCAAAACTGTAGTGCGGATAACAATCACCTTAATTAGGGTGCAAATTCTATTTGTATGCGCTCGTGTCCATAAAATTCGTATCTCGACCAATATCTCTAAAATTCATTTTAATTAAAATTTCACTGTATTTTATTGCAAATGTGTTTCTATATTCCTGCATTGAGCATTTGAGCTAATGAGCCTCGTCCACATCAATACATCATCTCCTCGGGCCCACACAACCCTCAAAAGTGCGTTTCATTGAGTGGGCGTTTGGTTGGGCGGATTTGCCGCGATGCGGTTTTCGAAAACACAGTTATGATTAAAAGAGGTGTTTGGGTTCCATAATTTATGAAACGTTGGTTATTAATAAAAGTAGTTTTATAACTAGGCTCGATAAGCCGCTCCCCTCCAGTAAAACTGAGGATATTCGCGTCTGGCCCCCCGATCTCCCCAGCGAAAACCTCGCCTCGCTGCATTCGCCGGCAATATCGACGACGACGACCGCAATCTTCCCCAGAGGTTCGATTTCTGCATTCTCGCCGTCGTTTAGAGTTCTTCGACACCCTCCCGAGATTCCTTTTTCTTCCAATTTCCAGATTTTGCTTTCGATTCATGCTTCCTTACAGTAGATCCGTTCATGTTTATTTTTTTTTCCCAGATTTTGCTTCATTGTCTCTGTGTGCGAACGAACTCCTCTCCGATCCTCCAACCATTGGAGATCTTCCGGATCCTCTATTCTCAAACTCCGTTTTCTATCAGCAGCTTTTCATCAGCAACAACCAAACCAAACATAGCCTAAATGTATGTTTTTATTGACCGACAGTGCTCTGAGTAGGGGGTGCAAATGAGTCGAGCTTGACAATTTTCAAGCTTGAGCTAATCATTTCGAGCTCATTTGCCCGGTTCAAGCTCGAGTTCAAGACCTACTTATCGAGCTCGAGCTTTCGAGCTCACGGGCTCGAATCGAGCAGCTCAAGAGTTTTTCAGCTCATGAGCCTTATTTTCTTCATATTTTTAAATAAATTGCACAAATAAAAAACTCACGAGTCACGAGCTCATGAACAACAATATATGAGCTTCCACAAACTTTTTATGAATTGTTGGGGGTTTCTTTGACTGTGAGGGAAGCGCGCATCGTTCCGTTCTAGGTATTAGGGTTTTTTTTTCTATGGATACATATAGAGAGCGGTTTCATCATGCTTTCAATATTTTCTGAGCCAGAGCAGGAGTTAAAGTAATAGAAAGAAGATTAGTTCTTTCTCTTTATTGGAAGATTTAAGTATATTAACTATGAACAGTTGATCTTATGTATTCAAAATTACAGCATATCTCTACTAGGAGTTTGTTTATGAGACCAGGGGCGGATTCAGAGAGGGGGTCCGAGGGATACTGACATCTCCATTATTTTTCAAAATTGTTAGTGGATTTGAATTCCTCTCATCGAGGCAATGAATTTTGACTACTTATATGTCAAAAACGGTGGCCAGATGAGGGAGAAACAACTCCGATAAGATGGAAGCGTTCTCACATCACGTAAGTAGTTTGTTTTTGGACAAATATTGGCTATTCACGGACCAAAGTTGGTTATTCGCAGACCAAACTACTCACCCTGCTAGCATTTGTATTTAGAAATTTTTTGTGCTCCCCCATTTAGGCTCTGTTTTGCACGGTGTTGACGCCAGGAAAATCCTGACCTCAAGATTCGGACTGATGCAGCCGGAGGCTACTCGCCCAACAGTCCAACGAGACGACTAAGCTGGCGACTACTGAAGAGATAGAAGAGCAACACACAAGACCCCAGGTGCTGCGGCAGGGAGGTCCCACCACGTACCCAGAAGCTCCGAAGAGACTTCCCCTCCAAGACCAAAGAATGGCCGAGCAAGGTACGAGGAAGGCACCGACTTGGCTAGTACAGGGAGTAGCGACCAAGTGCGACAGATGCTAGAATGCAAGAGCAGGGTTTCGAAAGCTCAAGTCCAGGTGCCAATCCAAGTACCCCTGGGGTCCTATTTATAGGAAAACCAAGGGGTAGGGGGGGTTTTTATAGTCCAGCCCCTGCCCGGCGACTAGCGACATTGAGGCGATCTCCCCGGGCAAATGGGCGAGTATCGCCTATGGTCGCTCACCTTTTGGCGAGTATCCGGGCTACTCGCACGAGTGCACCCCTACTCGCCTAGGCTGTCTTCTGCTCTTACGCTTGTCTGCCGTGTTGACCTCTTTGGCTTTGACTTCTGCCTACGTGGCCTTGGGGGGGTCCACCCTCAGAGAATGAGGGTTGTACACAATCCCCGCTCTTTGCGAGTAACGTAGTTGCTCGGAAAGAATCATCCAACCCTTATTCGACGAGCTGTCTTTCTGGCGAGAATCAGCGCGTAGTCGGCATCCCGCTGTTTTGACTCCCCAGCCCTATATATAGAGGGGGAGGGGTCTCTGACGCCAAGGTTTCTTTGGTTCTCGCTTCAAGATGTCGATGAGTATTGCCGAGGAAGCTGCTGCGGATTTGGCCGAGCTTGCCAGTTTGCTGCCGCCGTTGCGGAAGCCTGCTCGCGATGTTGAGCTCGAAGACTTCCTCGCTTCCCGGAAGAGGAAGCGCCTGGAGAAGAAGAAGGAGAAGAAGAGCAAGAAGAAGCAGAAGAATGCCGTCGGCCCTGAGAATGTCGCTGATTCCCAGGTCGGCACTACTCAGCAGGTGCTCGCCGATTTGGGTCTCGGCCAGTCAGGTGGCTCGCCTGCTCCTGATTTTCCTTTGTCGAACACTGCTCCAGAGGCGAGCACTGCGAGGATCTCGGCTCAAGATCCGGTTGAAGTTACTCCTGCGCAAAGTGAGAGTTACCTACTCGCCACTTTTATTAGTCGCCCAAATGTCGGCTGGTCTCTGACGTTTTCTGTATTATTTCGCAGATACGCTTCTCGCCGATGCTCGGCAGGAGCCTCTGAGCGTCATTCCCCTACGATCCTCGCCTATGGTCCTGAACACGGCTGGGGGAGGAACTCGCCAGGGCGGATCGGTGCGAATCCTTCATAGCTCTGCGGTAGACAAGAGGCCGATGAGCGAGCAGAGGACTCCTTCAGCGAGCAATCCTCTTCCGCCGCCACCGCCTTTGCAGCGACCTGAGGTGGCGAGTAGCTCGCAACTACCTGCGGACCAACTTCCTCCACCTCCTCCGTTTCCTCCTCCGGCCGACATGCAAGATGATCGCCGCCTCCTGTCTTCTTCGGCTCCTACCGCTCATCCGGCTGGATCCTCGCGTCGAGGTGGGATGGCGGGATCTTCTGGTTTCTTCGCTCCCAGAGGGGGAGGGCGACCAGTGGATGGTCGCGGTCGGGGTGATGTGCCCTCCAGCAGGGAGCACATCGGCGGTTCACATTCGAACCGGCGAGATGGCATTCGTCGCAGCACGTCCCCGCATCGGGGAAGGAGCTCTCCTCGCCGACCATCTCGGAGTCCTCACCGCGATTCGCGGAGTGAGGCCTATCGGCCTGGTAAGTGGAGTCGCTGCTTTTTCGAGTATCTTCTAAGAAGAGTCTTCTCGCTACTCGTCACTAAGATTTTGCTTCCATGTCTTTTCCTGCAGCTCGAGCCCCTACCCCTATCGGGGCTCCGGTCGACGCCGTCGGGCTTCCTTCTCGCGAGTATCAGGAGAGGGCTACTCGCGCCATCCTGGATTTGGAGGCGAAGTTGGAGCGGCTGGCGATCAGCGAGTCTCATCGGCGTCTGACCGTGGTTGAAGCGCGAATAGAGCTCTTGGCGGCTGCTGACTCCCAGCGTCGTCTGACCGAGCTGGAGGTCCGAGCATTACGGCTGGAAGAGTTAGAAACTCGCCTGGCTAGTGTAGAATCTCGCCTTCAGTCTGTCGGCGAGCTGGAGAGCCGGGTGGGCAGGATGGATCATCGCCAGCAGCTGCATCATGACGAGCTGGTGGGGATGCGCGCGAGCATGGGCTCCGTAGGTCGCCTGGCGAGGATGGAGGAACAGCTGCGACAAGGCGAGGATGCGATGTCCGTGGCCTTCGAGCATTTCAAGAGAGCTCGTGGTTTGGGCTGGGTTGGGCGACAACCACAACTTCCCGATGCTCAACCGAACCCCTAGGATCCTGCCCTTTTTTCCTTTTGTAATCGCTTGTCGCCTTCTGGCAAATGTTTGTAATGCTGAACTATTTGATTTCTTTTAACTAAATTGGTATTTGGCGAGTATGAATATCGCCTTTGTTGTCTTTCCCGTTTGCTGTGATGTCTTGATTTTCTTTTTTGTCTTTTGTTTCCGCGAGTCTGTTGAATGCCGCGTTGATGTGGCGAGTATCCTAAAAGTTCGATGCAGGTGCTCGCTCGTTCGACATCAGTGATTTGACGCGCATCCCAGGTTTTGGCGACTTTTCCTCGATATGCGCCACCTCCTACTCGCGCTCGCGGTGGCGTACGCGGGAAGCCAAGCTTTGTCGAGTACTATAAATAGGGGGGGGGGGGTGGATACGTATTTATTACCCTCTTGACGATCTTCCCTTTCTTCTGGCGACTATCTCTCGATTGCTCCCCTCCTCGCCCTTCGCTACTCGCTTCTTCGATCCTTCCACTCTTGGATGGCTGACGATGCAGCTATTCGCCGTGCAAGTCACGCGAAGAACTTCGAGGCAAATTCCTTCAAGAAGCCGATTACTCGGCCGAGCGACTTGAAGGAGTTTTCCGCCAAATACTTATCGCCGGGATATGTCGCCAGGCTCCCTTGTGAGGATGAACGCCTGAATTCTTTCCTGGCGACCGAGTTGGTCTTTCCCATCCGCCACTTTGAAGTCGGCCTGCGACTACCCTTGTGGCCGGAGGTTTGCCAGATCCTCCGCTACCACGGGATAGTCCCGGCGCAGATCAATCCAAACGGAGTGGCGATGATCGTGGGGTTCCTCTGCTACTTGCGCGATCAGGGGATCGCCTTTGATCTCTCCGTCTTCCGGCGAGTATTCCACTTTGGCGCCACTGGCGAAGGCGTTGTTTTTTTGTGCAGCCATGTCTGCACCCTAGTCGGCACGGCGAACAAGAACCATCGCTGGACGGAGCGCATAGTCGTCATTAAGGGCGACTTTGGCGTCGTGCCGACTTCCTCTTTCCAGCCGGCCGAGAGTGCGTTCTTCCCGCCTTACCTGGAGGAAAGCCGGGAGAAGCTACTCGACAGCTTCCGAGGTCGCCGGCTGGATGTCGTCTTCTGGAGGAGGCGAGTAGATGAGCTCGCGGAGGTGTTCCCTGGTGAAGGTAGTCGCCTAAACGAGCATTAGGTCATACTCGCCAATTCGTCTTCACCCGGTGTCTAACGTTTTTCTCTTTACATTTTGTTGTAGCTACTCGCTCTTTGCCGAGCGAGCTTCTTCCCTTGGCGCCGAAGGCGGGGACCCCTGCCTTGGTTGATTTGTCGCCCGGCGGCGATGATCAGGAGGTCGCCGGCGATGATGCCGGGCCTTCGAAGAAGAGGAAAGCCAAGGCAAAATCCGTCGAGCCTGGGAGAAAGAAGGAGGTCGCCAGGAGGGATCTGAAAGCGAGGGCCGATCCATCGGAGGCGGGCGAGCCTAGCGGCCATCCTCTCTTCGGCGAAGGCGGGGGCAGCGAGGATGCTTATGGTCGCCCTTTGGTGTCCTGGGCTGAGCGAGCCCATGAAGTGAACTTGAGCACCAACCTCCCCGCCTGGTCGGAGGATTGGGAGGATGCGGGCGAGGCGTTCGACGTTTCGTTCGCCCTCTATGGTCGCGCGGACGCCGAATCCTTGCAAGAGGTCTCGGCCGAATATCTCGCCCATCAGAGCTCGCGAGCCAACCTGCGGGCTGTCGAGCTTGGGCATGCGACGGCGAGGAAACTGCTCGAATATGAGCAGATGATCAAGGTGCAGGGCCCGAAGATGATCGCCATGGCGAACAGAATTAAGGAGTTCGAGGTACTCACCGATGCGACTTTACTCGCGTTTTGGGATACTCGCTACCTTGCAAACTTATTTAAACTAACCTTCTTCTTTTCGCTCGCTGCAGGCCGCCGAGCTGGAGTCGGCAAAGAGGCTGTCCCAGGCCGAGAAGGAGCTGGAGGATACTCGGCAAACCTTGGAGGCCGCCCAAGTGCGAATCGCTGAGTTGGAAACTCGGCCTGCCGAGCAACAACCTTCGTCGGCGGGCCCCTCCAGGGTGGGCAAGCAGATCCGGATAGTCGGCGATGATATGGCGCATATCCGCCGGGAGATCGCTCGAGCAACCGGGAAGGTGGTCCTGAGCAGCTTGAAGGCTGATGGCTTCTTGAAGCCGGAGGCAATGCATCTGACGGTCATGGACATCATCCCGGCATTACTCGCCGAAGAGTCCACTTCCCCCATGCGAGATCTCCCATCCTCATCCACCGATTCTGACGACGACGATTCTGAGGACGAGGTTGATGATGTGGAAGATCTCGATCCCGACGCCGATGATGGTGGCGAGGATGCATAGTCGCCTGTCTTCTTTTTGCAAATCTGTACAATCATTTTTGTGTATGTATTTACGTCAGTAAATGAATATAATCATTTTGCTCGCCTTTTTCTTTGATGCTCGCATCCCTTTCTTTTTTGAATGTCGCTTAGGCTCCTAGGCTCGGGGCGAGGTTGAGTGCTCGCTCGGCTCTTAGGGTCACGACGAGATTGAGTGCTCCTTCATGCCCGTACCTGTATACTCGCACATCCATGCTCGCACATGTATACTCGCCTAGATGCTCGCACCGCCTAGATGCTCGCACCTGCATACTCGCCTAGGTGCTCGCGCATACATACTCGCCTTCTTCAATACTTCCCTTGGTGGAGTCGAGTTGTGGAGGGTACTTGGAGGGTTCCGAAGGACACATGCTCTCAAGGCCTCACTCTGTACCTGGTGAAGAGTTCATCAGACTCGTTCAATAAATTTTGAAGGGGAAAGAGATAGGGAACGGCAGTCGGGGAGGCCTGGAGGGACACATCTTCCCGAGGCCTCCATCCTACTTGGATGCCGGAACGTCGACGAAGAGTGACGTTAAGTAGGGAATGACGGTCGGGGAGATCCAAGGGGATACACCCTCCCGAGGTCTCCATCCTTTGGCCGGTCGAATCGATCGCTCCCCTTCTCAAGTTGGAGTATCGGCTTCCAGACTTTACCCTAGTAATCTCTACAGCCGGACGAGAAATGCAGTCGGTGGGAACCGCGGCCAACATGCAAGGGGGGAGCTGACCTCGACCGTCATTGCAGAGGCTTGGTCTTAAGGGAACGCACATCCGAGGCACTGTCCCATCATCCGTTCTGAGTTTTTACAAGGGTCAAGTCGGAGGCTCGTCTTCCAACCTGCGGCGGCGAATGTTGATGTAGGACGACGTCAAGCAGGGAGTGGCAGTCGGGGAGATCCAAGGGGATACACCCTCCCGAGGCCTCCATCCTACTTGGATGCTGGATGTGGATCGGACCTGCTTCCTGTTGCTCACTGAGTTTAGCAGGGAGTTAATCACACTTTAGGTACAATAACTCATATGATCTAACACAATAATTTAGAAAATGAAATGCTTTGCTGCGAGCTTTTTAACTCTCGAGGGTACACGACGCCTTTTTTCAAGGGTTCCCTGAGCTAGTGAAATCGATCATCCCTTCGCCGAATCGGAAGGTCGGCGTCCAGACTTCTTCCTGGTAATCTCTACAGTCGGACGAGAAATGCAGTCGGTGGGAACCGCGGCCAACATGCAAGGGGGGAGCTGATCTCGGCCGTCATTGCAGAGGCTTGGTCTTAAGGGAATGCACACCCGAGGCACTGTCCCATCATCCGTTCTGAGTGTTTACGAGGGTTAAGTCAGAGACTCATTTTCCAACCTAGCGTGGAGATTGACTTTGCCTGCTTTTCTTCTTTTTCGTGAAAACACGTATCTGGAAGTGACAAAAGACTCACCATTTCCCATGTTTCAGGGAGGTGATTATTTTATTTATGGATAATACATTTACAGAGGTGAGATGTGTACATACTCCCGCCTTTTCAGGTTATCGCCTTTCCGGGTGTTTCTTAACAGCTCCCCTTCACGATGAAGGGTTCTTCCCGTCTTGGAATGAGCTTCCCGACGACGGCTGCTTTTCCTGTCGCGTCCGCCTTCTTTCGCTTACCTGAGAAATCAAAAAGGGGAGTCATCCAAGATCGTCATCCTTCTCGCATTGATCTCCAGGTCGTCAAACGTGTCCGTGTGAATGACGTAAAGATGACACGGACAGATCCCCCGTTGCACTCCAGGATCCGGTTGACGGTGAAGTCTTCGACGATCGTATCAATCACCCAGGCCTCATGGAAGGGATTCCCATCCCTTAACATGTCCTCCCCCGAGAAAGTGATTTCCTCTAGCGGGGGTGGTGCTTTAGAGGTCGGAGCCACATTCTGGGGGTAGGCTTGGTGGAAATTCGTTTTGCGGAAAGATCCGAGCTCCGCTTCTCCAGAACTCACTCCTACCTCCCCGGCCTTGATACTTTCTTGACATCCTTGGCTGACCCGATCCCTATTCCTCCTCCGGCTATTCCTCCGGCTACGTCTGTTCCCCTGACGGGTATGGTCGTCTCTCCCTGAGCAATAATTCACAGCGGGATTTCTGAATCTTTCTGGCAATTGCGTGACATGGATCTCCTCGCAGAAGGGGCTCCTCCCTCCTGCCCGGCGACGATCCTCCACTTGGCGAGTATCCTTGTATCTCGCCTGCTCGCGTGGCTCGCGAAAGCGAATCCCTTGCGAGGTCGGCTGGTAGAACTGCGACCTCCTTGGTCGCTCGGTTTCATCCTCCATGTGCTCCTTTCCTGCTCGCTGAGGGGGACTCCTTCCCTTGGTCACAACCGGGCGATGCGGCGAGGTTGCCGTGACCTCGGTGTGCGGCTGAAGCGCTGCTCGCATGGCTCCCTCCATGCTCTGCTCGAAGGCTTCGAAAACTGCAAGCGTCACGAACTCGCCACCTGCGGACGAATTGCCGACTACCTCCTCATGGTCGCCACCTACGACCATCTCGGCTTCCTGCTGAACTTTCTTTCTCCGACTACGATCCACGCTCATCGCACCAAAGTGTTGACGCCAGGAAAATCCTGACCTCAAGATTCGGACCGATGCAGCCGGAGGCTACTCGCCCAACAGTCCAACGAGACGACTAAGCTGGCGACTACTGAAGAGATAGAAGAGCAACACACAAGACCCCAGGTGCTGCGGCAGGGAGGTCCCACCACGTACCCAGAAGCTCCGAAGAGACTTCCCCTCCAAGACCAAAGAATGGCCGAGCAAGGTACGAGGAAGGCACCGACTTGGCTAGTACAGGGAGTAGCGACCAAGTGCGACAGATGCTAGAATGCAAGAGCAGGGTTTCGAAAGCTCAAGTCCAGGTGCCAATCCAAGTACCCCTGAGGTCCTATTTATAGGAAAACCAAGGGGTAGGGGGGGTTTTTATAGTCCATCCCCTGCCCGGCGACTAGCGACATTGAGGCGATCTCCCCGGGCAAATGGGCGAGTATCGCCTATGGTCGCTCACCTTTTGGCGAGTATCCGGGCTACTCGCACGAGTGCACCCCTACTCGCCTAGGCTGTCTTCTGCTCTTACGCTTGTCTGCCGTGTTGACCTCTTTGGCTTTGACTTCTGCCTACGTGGCCTTGGGGGGGTCCACCCTCGGAGAATGAGGGTTGTACACACGGCGTTTTTGCTCCTGTGAGTTTGGACAATGTATGTTTTGCATGACAAAGGTTATGGCCGCCACCAAGAAAATAAGCTAGTTTTGAACATAAAAATGGACGAAATTTCTTAGCCAAGGTCGGGCAATAACCACCACGATCGCAACCGCCGTGACTGTGTCAAATGGAGCCTTAGTAATGATATTTAACCAAATGAATTTGCATTTGCAATAGACATTTTCTTACAACTCTCTTTTTGCTACCATTATTCCTTTTCCTACCGCCAACGCTCTCCCAAACGGGCCCTTAAAGAAGTAGATTGTTTTTGTTTGCTAGCATCTTTAAATGAAAATTTTTTTATAGATGATATCTATGTCTCAAAATGTTGGCATCTAGATTTCAAATGAATTGCACTAGAATCTGTTAGGTGCGCTCGAAGCATCCTGGGGAGTTTCTAATGTGGAACACAGAACCCGTTGCCCCTAGCTGGGTATAAATAGGCAAACCCTAGGAGTATCTACGGGTATTGGATATCCGCGTATCCTACACGACCCGTTAAGCCTCCGAACACCGTTACGAGTCCAAATATACATTAACAGTCTCTTCCTATATTTGTGACAAGTAACGTGTACGTTTCGGAGTGCAGAAAGTGGAGGGTACTAAAAGACATGTTTTCGAATTTACACATTGCAATAAGAGTTAACACAATTTAAGCATAAGCAGGATTGTTATAGCAAAAAACATAAAACATCCAAACAAACAACAGTGCTACTCATACATAAACAAGTCTGAAAGAACAAAACAAGGTACTGAATCAAAACATATGAAGAATTCTACTCAGAGAGTAAATCATCAGCATCCATGTCGAACACCACTTTCTCTCCTCCATCTCCACTAGTGCCTGCAAGGAATTTCATGAGATTAGACTCAATGAAATCATAGACGTATGCAGTAACATATAAAGTAAGCTAGCTCTACCTGAGTGAGCTTAGTACTTATAGCAAAAGTGAAGTAACACTGTCAGCATCTCTATCCAGTCTAACTAGGACCAGTTAAAGTTTTGATTTTAATAAATCAAACATTGTTATCTTACTCATTAATGGTCACTATGTACCTCATCAGCAACTGATTTGGCACACCATCATTTGCAACATTATCAAATGTGGAATAATGTGCTATGACCATAAATGTTTAGATTAACCGTTACAACGACTTTCGATTCCCAGTTGAATAACTCTCGAATCAACTTACGATGAGAAAAATGTTAGGTTATCAAATGTGGAATAACCAGCATCTAGCCATCTTGGGTTTTCATCAAGAAGTTATTTGGGGTTTTCAGTCTGTTATTTGATGCTTGAATGTTGCGACTATAGGTTCTTACTGTTAAAACATAAACACAGGAGGAAAGTTTCATACACCTATGAACTTTAATCCCATCTCCCCCGATGTTTTTATTGTAAGAACTCTATTCAAGCCTTTGGTTAAAGCGTCTGCAACATTATCTTTCGATCTCACATCTATTAGGGTCATAATCCCTTGACTAGTGAGAGAGGTCAACCAGGCTTGTTTCATCCGTAGTTGCCTTCTTTTGCCATTGAACAGAGTGTTCGTGGCAATCGTCTTTGTACCTGATTGTCGCAGTAAACTGCAACTGAACTCAGTTTCAGGCTCGTCAATGGAATGTCCATAACCAAATCTCTTATCCATTCTGCTTCTTCTCCAGCTGAAGCTAGAGCATACAGTTCGGATTCCATAGAAGAGAGAGCAATACAGGACTGCCTTTTGGACTTCCAGGCTACAGCTGCTCCTCCTAGTGTGAAAATAAAAGCACTAGTGGACTTGCTGTCGTTTATTTCTGAGCACCATGATGCATCAGAATATCCTTCCAAAACTGGAGGATGACCACTATAGCATAAAGCAAACTTTTGGGTGTGCTTTAAGTATCGCATTAGCCTATCTAGGGCATTCCAGTGGTCCTGGCCAGGATTGCTAGTGAATCGGCTTAACATGCCTACCGTAAAGGCAATGTCAGGTCTAGTGCAGACCATAGCATACATGAGACTACCAATCAGTTTAGAGTAATCTAACTGTCTAACTGCAGCTCCTTCATTGGGCTTTAAGCGGTTGTTATAATCGTATGGTGTCTCTAAAGCTCGACTATCACTGTATCCCCACGTATCCAACAAGGATTTTATATAGTGGCTTTGACTTAGGGAAATGCCATTTTTCCCAAAGCTCACCTGCGTACCTAGAATAGTGTCAACTATTCCTAGATCTTTGATGTCAAATGCTTTTATCAGGCCCGACTTTACGTCATCCATTTCGGATTGATCGGATGCCAGAATTAGCATGTCATCTACATATAAACATATTATGGCGACGTTATCTGATCTATGACGTCTGTAAAGACATTTATCCGAGAGACTTGACAAAAATCTCATGTTCTTTACACAATAGTCAAATTTCTCATGCCATAATTTAGGTGACTGTTTTAATCCGTATAGCGATTTTAAAAGCTTACAGACCATGTTTTCGTAACCGTCTACAATGAAACCTTCAGGTTGGCTCATGTAGATCTCTTCGGTCAGATCTCCATTCAAGAACGCAGTCTTAACGTCCAACTGATGGACAATAAAGGTCTCAATAGCTGCAATAGCTAGGAGGATCCTAATGGTTGCTAGGTGACACACGGGTGAGTAGACATCAAAATAATCTACTCCGCTGACTTGTGTGAAACCTTTAGCCACCAGGCGTGCTTTATACTTAGCTACGCTACCATCAGGATTCAACTTCTTTTTCAGAACCCACTTACACCCTATCGGTTTAGCCCCTTTAGGCTTGGGAACTAACGTCCAGGTGTTGTTCTGTAGGAGAGAATTCATCTCTTCCTCAATAGCTTCTTTCCAGAGTAGGGAATCCCTGGATCTCATCGCTTCCTTATAGGTGGATGGATCGGCCTCAACGTGGTAGGTAACAAAATCACTACCGAAGGTTCTGGGAGTTTTCTCTCTCACTGAAGTTCTCCTAGACTCTAGGCCACTGGTGTCTACAGGGACTGAATAGGAAGTGCTCGGTACTGATTCTGGATCCTCCTCAGTAATAGATGCTTGCATACCTGGGAGTATCAGGTTCTTATCTTTAAGAAATTTATCTTCAAAAAACACTGCATTCCTAGATTCGATGATGATATTGTTGGAAATATCAAGGAATCGATCTGCAGCACTATCTTCAGCACAACCTAAATAGACACATGTATTGGTCCTAGGTCCAATCTTAGACCGTCTAGGGTCAGGAACCCTGACATAGGCTATACAGCCCCAGGTCTTAAATTTTGAGATTGACGAGGGTCTCTTAAACCAAAGCTCGTAGGGTGTAACATCTAACTTAGCATGAGGGACTTTATTTAGAATATGGTTCGCAGTTAAGACTGCTTCTCCCCAAAAAACGGAAGGCATGCCTGCAGTGAGGAGCATAAAATTTAACATTTCTGTTAATGTTCTATTTTTTCTCTCGGCTATACCATTGGATTGGGGTGAGTAAGGAGCAGTGGTTTCGGCTATGATGCCTTGAGAGGCAAGAAAACCTTTGAATTCACTGGACATGTATTCTCCTCCTCGATCACTTCTAAACCTCTTTATTTTCATGCCTAATTGGTTTTCTACCCTGGTTTTGAAAAGACAAAACTTTTCAAACACTTCATCTTTAGTTTTAAGTAGGTAAATGTGACAGAACCTAGAGCAGTCATCTATAAAGGTGATCATATACTTCCTTCCTCCTCTGGTGAAGAAACTTTTAAAGTCACAGATGTCAGAATGTATTAGCTCTAGTGGTGTTGTGCTCCTAGTAACCGCGCTGAAAGGTTTCCTAATGATCTTTGTCTGAGCACACACCACATTTTCCACATGGGGTTTTAGTGTCTAAGTTGATCTGGTGAGTTCTAGCTATTTGGAATAACTTCCTATAGTTCACGTGTCCTAGTCTCTCATGTAGAGTCTTAGGGCTAACTAAGTTTGATTGTACTTGTTGAACTATTTCATTAGCTAGACTTAGTCGGTACATTCTATTTTGGACGTATGCACATCCGAAATAGTGTGAGTTAACTGACAGTGTTACTCTACCACTACAAAAATTAACAGACATACCAACATCACAAAGTAGACTAACAGACACTAAATTAGCAGATAATGAAGGAATAAATTTAACATTTCTTAAAGTTAAAGACTTACCTGAGGACAACAGTAGTGTAGCGTTCCCCACCTTCAGCACATCTGCCACCCCACCGTTTGCAACGGTCACAGATTCCTTTGCCTCAGCGAGCCCTGTCATCAGATTAGCATTGTTGCATACATGACACGTTGCCCCCGAATCCAGGTACCACTCAGTGCTGGCCTGCGCATTTCCAACCATGGCGACAAAGTTGGAAGGCTCAGCAAGGCTAACCATATTGGCTTGGTTGTCCTCTTGTGGTCCTTTGGTTCTTTCTCTTTTGGGAAGCCTACAGTCAGATGCACTGTGCCCCCACTTGTTGCAGTTGAAACATTTGCCCTTAAATTTCTTTATTTTATTTTTAGGGCCTGCAACCTGTGGTTTATTTGAGGGCGGTTTGGTCTTTTGCTGATTCGGCACACGCTTAGAGCTAGTGACCATGTTAGCAGCAGCTTTTTGCTTGCTAACAGTTTCTAGCGCGTGTCGAGTCCTATTCTCGTCCTCTATGCGTATAAAACGCTTGAGGTCATTCAGACCAACCTGCATCTTCTTCCGGTACATTTCAGTTTTGAAATGATACCACGTGGAAGGCAACTTATAAATTATCGTGCCAGCAACAAAGTTATCTGGCAGAGAAATTTGTTCGATATGTAAGGAATCAACAATGTGTTCGAAATCCGATACCTGAGGGAGAATCTGTTTCTCCTCGTCGAACATGAAAGAGTGGAACTTATCCACTAAGTGAGCCTTGGACAAGTCCTCCTCCTGCTTGAAGTGCTCCTCCAGTGCGTCCCATATCTCCTTTGCAGTCGCCATCTTCAAGTAGGTCTTTGCCAAGCTTGGGGAGAGACAATTCAGCAAATAGTCCCGGCAAAAATCCTCATCACTGATCCACTGTTCTTCATGCTCAGTCCCGATAAAGTCAGCACGATTGTTCTGAACGGTGTAGAACACGTTCAGACACTTCATCCCAAATTGCGTGTTCAACTTCCAAGTGTTGAACTCCGACGCCGTGAATTTTTCCAGCTTCGTCATCGGTACTGGAGAGGAGAAGTTGTTCGCCTTCAACATCGTGCTTGGAGACGGCGGCGGCGGGAGAAGGCTGAAGGCACGGGAGAACTGCGGCGCACGAGTACTGACTGCTGGGGAGCGCACGGTCAGTGGTCGTGCGTGAACTGCTGAGCGCACGATCAGTGGTCGTGCGGGGCACTGGCTGCTGAAGAGCGCACGATCAGTGGTCGTGCGCGAAGGGTCAAGCGCACGATCAGCGGTCGTGCGCGAACTCCCCCTTTGAGAGCAGCGACTTCGTCTTCTTCACACGAGCGGCAGCAGCGGCGGCGGCTCTGGACGACGGAAGCGGCGGCGCTGCGGATCTGAGGCGGGAGGCAAGGGATCCGACGAAACCCGCGACTGCGCACGACAGAGGCGGCAGATCTGAAACTTCCTCCTTCTTCGCGAGCGGCGGACTGCCAAGAACTGCAGCAGCCAACTTCTCCTACGCACGCGCGGGAGAAGATCCGACGGCGGGATCTGAGCAGCGATCGACCGGCGGCGACGCCGAGGGCTCCTTCTTCAGCGATTTGGAGGCGCGCTTCTTCCTCGCGAGCAAGGCGGCGACGGGAGAGATCTTCCTCTGATCGATCACTGGCGACGAGCGGGGACGACAGCAGTCGGCGATCGAAGATGATGAGGAAGCGGCGGGATACGAGCAAACCCTATAGGCGTTACTTCGAGATTGTTAGGTGCGCTCGAAGCATCCCGGGGAGTGTCTAATGTGGAACACAGAACCCGTTGCCCCTAGCTGGGTATAAATAGGCAAACCCTAGGAGTATCTACGGGTATTGGATATCCGCGTATCCTACACGACCCGTTAAGCCTCCGAACACCGTTACGAGTCCAAATATACATCAACAGAATCTACCAAGGGTCTGTTTGACGCACATTTTTCGCTCTGGCACAACAACAGCCACCGCCACCGCCTTCCAACCAGGCGTTTGTTTTTCCGCCTTTTTCCAGTGTTTCCAGTCGCCGCCTCCGCCTCCCTACGAACGAAGAAAAGCCTCCTTCTCCAACTCTGCCTCCCCACCTCCGGACACATGCCGGCTTCGTTCGCTGCCGCACAAGAGCTCCGACGCCGCCCCAAACAGACCCTAAATGTAATCTTGGTATAACTATAATGGTAGTTTTTGTATATTCATATCAAAATTGTTGTGGTATTTTCGAGCCATAGTTTGATATATATTTTATTTTGTTGGTTTGGAGTGTAAATGAGGAAATATTTCATTTCGAACTATCAAGTTTTCAATTTGATGTGCACAAAAATATTGAGCTGTAAATAAAAATTTTTGTGCACATAACAATGATGTGAGTGTAGCCAAACATGATGTGCAAATAACATTGCTCAAAGTAAAACCCTGCAAGTAATCACCAAAATTATTTTAAAAAAAAATTAAATAAATGTCATGCAATGCCAAATTTGCTATAGATGGACAAAAATGCATGAAATGTTTTTGTTATTATATTTTGCATTTTATTTTTATTTTGAAGCACTTAGTTTAGGCGGTTGTTATTCACAAATCACGTTTGTCTATTCACAAATTTTATCTATTTGCAGCTCTAAAGGAAGCCAAATTTGTTATCCACATATTAATATAGAAATAAAAAACCATCGTGGCGGAGCTTCAAAGCCACTAGCCACCCTCCACGACCTCAACGTCGACCTCCCATCGTGGATCCCCGGCTTGCCTCCCTGCAATGTCAATTATACCACGTGGGAAGGCGTCATCTGCTTCCACGGGCACGTGTGGGGGTGCAGCTCGAGAACAAGGGCCTCGTCGGAACCCTAGACATTGAACCCCTTGTCGCCTTAATCGGCCTCCGCACCATCAACTTCATACATAACAATCTCACCGGCCCTCTGCCGGACGCACACCGTCTCGGCGTTGTTGGGGGTGGAACTCTGGGCTTCCCGGTAGAGGAGGCGTTCGTCGTAGGTCTCGGTAGAAAAGTATAGCTTGTTCAACTTACAAAATCCCGGAGAAGAGAGAAGCAGAGCAAGAGGAGCAGAGCAAGCTCGTGGACCGGGTGGGGGCGGAGGACGACCATTCGATCATCTTGGAAGCTGGAGTGCTGGACGCGGACAGACACCGGCGGCATGGATTGAGAACTGACGTCGTAGGGCTCATCGACAAAGGACATACGGTGTCTGGCTGTTCACCAAGGCTCGAACGGCGGCCTGCACGTCGACGAAGGAGATAAGGTGCCGACGGCGAGTGGGAGAGGGTCGGGTAAGCGGCTAGAAGGGGAGAATGAAAATTAGGGGGTTGAACTTTTAATTTGTAAATAGACGTTTTAAAAAACACAAAAAAATTAAAAACACCCAAAAAAAATGTAATTTTTTTACATAGACAAACGTAGTTTGTAGATAACTGTCATATTTTATGCTTATGAAAATCTGAACTTTTGGTTTGCTCTGCACATACACCTGTTTATACAAAAAATAGGTCAATATTATAAGCACACATAATTTGGCTAGTAGCGCACCTAAAAAACTCAAAATAACACAAAAATCCTACGACTAGCACACCCTCATCAGTTAAGCGCATGCCCCACCCGTTCCCATTTCGCGCGACTCCCAACCTCTCCCCCTGTTTCGCGATTTCGACGTCGCTTGACCCGACGCCGCCGGAGCTCCAGTTCGCCGGCCTTCCCTGACCTCTTCTCCTCTACTGTAGTGTGTGTCCGTCGCAAACCAAGGTTGGGGGGGGGGGGGGGGGCTCCAGTTCGCCGGCCTTCCCTGACCTCTTCTCCTCTACTGTAGTGTGTGTCCGTCGCAAACCAAGGTTGGGGGGGGGGGGGGGGGGGGGGAGAGGGGCGCCGACGGGTGAAAAATAGAGGGGAGAGACTAGAGAGAGATGAGAAGGGCGGGGAAGACTTGAGGGGCAAGAAGAAGAGAAAAGGAGGGATTCATACAATTGGAGCGGCGGAACTAGGAAATTAGTTTTACCCGGGCACAAAGTAAAAAATAAATATTTTTATAATTTTTAAAATTCAAAATTGATCTCAAATACATAGACAAGTCCTCTAACTCCATTTTTTTTTACTTTGGTGTTGATTTTAAGGGAAAATAATTTCATGGCAAATCAATACAGTAGGCAATACTCGCAGCAGCAATCGAAAAAAACTAATTAAAAAGAATTAATGAACAAAATCTATCATTCACGTACAAAATTTAGCTAAACAAGAAATAATTACTCATAAAATTAATAAAAAGATAGTAATTCCTAATCAAAATTTGGAAATAGCTTTCATATTCAAGATTATCAATTGAACATTCCGATTATAAATAACATTTCCAATTAAATACATAGGCAGCTAGCAGTGAACAAATGAAACTCTAAACCATAAATCTTTAATGACGTTTTTTTAAATTATTAAATTCCATACCTCTAAAACCTCAAATATAAACTCAGAATTCTAAACAATAAATCTTAAAAAGAGACAATAGTCAGATGAAAAATGAGGAACACAAAAAACGGGGCGCAAACGATTTGAGTATAATACGATCTTACAACATCCACGAAAATTGGCGAGAGAGAAGTTTGAATTTGGCGACCCCTGGAGGCCGGATGAGCGGCCGTGGTTGGGGAGGTCGAAGGCGAACCAAGCAAAGCCAGCCAGGGCGAGGAAGAAGGGAGTCTTTTCAGAAGAAAATTTTTTCAGAAGAAAGGGGTGGAGTGAAAGGTCTAGCATATATCAGCGATAAGAAAAAGAACATACATGAGCATATCACAAGACAAGACAAGCAGGCATATTAAACCATTAATGCAAGAATGCTTTTGGATAAAAAAAGGGGAAAAAATGTCAAACATCAATAGAGAGCCTAGAGGTCAGCCTATACCCTAATCTTTCTCAGAAATCTCACCCGGGTTCGTGCCCGGGCGTGTCTCTACTTGGTTCCGCCTTTGGGGGGGAGCAGCTATGGCGGCTCCAGCGCCGCCTTTGTCTGGATGCTTCTCTTCCTCAGTTCTCTTCTCAGTCGTCATCTACCACATCCTCGTCTAGGGGCCCTATTTCTATGTTACAAGAAGGTTGTTGAATTATTGTGTTGCTGTGTTTATCTTATTTTCAGAAGCACCATAGTTTGGTGCACACTCTATTTTTATGGATGACAAACAACAGTATTATGGCAGTTTGCTGCACACTCTATTTTTATGTTGTGCAAAAATTGCAATTTTGAGTTTGACGTATCATTAACGTGTCGGTGTAAAAATAATCATTTTGATGTCCTTTTAAAGCTTGGCGGTCAATAGCCAGAAACAGTGTACTTATAACATTGCCCAAAAATTAGCGTTTGTATGTATGAGCGTAACTACGTGCACGCATGCGTATTTTATAAAAATATATGAAAAATATTGCTCCAAATTAAAAAAAAAGTAAAATAATCAAAAAAACATTGCATGCAATCTATAAAATACTAGTCTTGGGCTTCGTTTGGCACGGTTTTTTTCGCTCCGGTGCGTTTGGATAAAAACACCACCATTATAGAATGCATGTTTGGCAAGACAACGGTTATGACCGCCACCAAGAAAAGAAACTAGTTTTGAACATAAAAGTTGACGAAGTTCCTTTGGTGGGGTAGGGCGTTTACGAACGACAGTTCATTCACGACTGCCACCGTCGTGCCAAACGGAGCATTAGGCTTCGTTTGGCGCGGCTTATTTGCTCCGGTGAGTTTGGTCGAAAACGCAATTATCATAGAATGTATGTTTGACATGACAAAGGTCATGACCGCTACCAAGAAAATAAACTAGTTTTGAGCATAAAATGCATAAATTTTTAGGTGAGGTCGGGCGTTCACGAACGATGGTTCATGACTGCCACCACGTTCACGACCGCGCGGTTAGCCTCGGTAAAAAAAATAGCTCTCTTTATTCTCTAAGGATAACAAAGATAATTTTTAAAAAGGACCAAAACCTTATTCTGATATAATCTCCAATCATGAAAGAAGAATTATAGAAGGATACACACACAAAAAGGAAGAAATATATCAGTTACTTGTGAGATGGTCTTTGATGGAGTTGTCCACAATGAGGAGCTTCTCCTCGTCGAAGGGGCCCTTTTCGCTGTGAACGATGCGACATTGCCACCCAAGCCGCTCAGCCTCGCTCTTCACCTTCACGACAATGTCAACATGATCTCTCAGTATCACCGTCCCTTCGGGGCGGAGGATGCGGTCCATCTCAAGAAGGATGGTAGCGAAGTCACACCTGCGGTAGATATGCGTGTAAGACTTTTAATTCTTCAGAAAATAAGTTAATCAAGCGTCCTGCTCGCGGCAAAAATTTTGGGGATGGCTCCATTCTCAAATCGGGGAGGGGTGGTGGAGTTTTTCCTTGTCGGGCGAGCGTTTTGGTTGAGCCGGTATTTTCAGAAGCGAGTATTGTATGAGGAAAAATACCACGTGTTGCGATCTAGAAAGCCCCGTCCCCATACCTGGGAAGGGCGCCCGTCCCCAAAAATTTCTCCTTCTTGTGGGGCGCGTGGTTGGAATGCGAAGTGAGTTCGGGTAGTCGGCAAGCCACTCATTTAGAACCTAGCATTCAAGATAGGGAAAAAAGATGGCGTCGGAGAGGAAGATGATCGACTGAGATACTACAGAACCTTACCATGACTGCCGGAAGAGGAGTGCGCGGGAGGAGAGAGCTGGTGGTGACGGTTAGTCAATCCGATCACCAGGTTTTCACAATCTCAGTCAGACAATTATTGTAAAAAAAAAATCATCGGACCGTCATTAATTTTTGGCGAAGCATCTTCTCGTTGTTTTGAGAGCGCTCGTGGTGACAGTTCATCGATCTGATTGTCGAATCCCCTGCAATATCCCTAGATCGCCATGGCGGGAAAAAAGAAAATTGTTGACTTGCCCTCATAATTTCGGGAAAGCCTCTTCTCATCATCCCGAGACTACTAGTGGTGACGGTTTGTCGATCTAATCACCATATATTACATCAATTATTGTCGAAATAGCATAATTGAACAAGTTCAATTCTCAACTTTATAGTCTGACCGAACAACAGAGCTATAATACATATCAATTTATATTCTTACACGAATTGGAATTGATCGGACCGCTTGGACGGAATTGTGGATTTGGAATAAGAATCAGAGTTCCATTTTTTATTGGAATTGGGCAACCAACCCCAATTCCGAAGCCTCAATTCCGCCCAACCGAGCAGATCCTCGGGGTTTAGAAACTTGGGCTTAGCTAGTGCCTATTCCAAAGGTACACTTAAATACAACTCACACAGAAGGACATTTGAAAAATGTCCAAACAAAAGGATTAGTTGCAAAAATACCTAAATATTTAATGAAACCCCTAAATGCATAATAAAAACAAATTAAGGACACTCTGGACCACACTTTTGAAAGCACAAGAAAGTTGTGGATGAAAGGAAAGATTCTAAAGGCAGGATAGGCGTGCATTTAGGCTCCGTTTGGGAGGGCGGCACACCACCGGTGCGGGAGCAGACGCCGCCGAAAGGCGATAAAACAAACGGGGTCGGAAGGCGAAAAAACAAACACCCCGGGGCGGCGGCATTAGCTCCCGCAGTACTGAGCAAAAAGCACTGTAACGCTCTGTCTCAGACCCCGTCGGGCTCCCTCCAGTCGCATGCGGCGGCGTTTGATATGACTTACACGATAATTTAATTTATATAGCAGAACTAAATGCGAACAAGAAACAAGATCAACATGTTAAAGCTCCAAATGAATTGGCTGTTCGGAAAAAAGCCATGTTTTTTTGGAAGATTTATCTCGTGGCTAGTACTGCATGGTTCCACTCTGCAAGAACTCCGAATCATTCTCTTGAAGCTCATCCTCTTCATGAGAAATGACTTGCCCCGAAATGATCGAGCCCAATAGGAAAATTCCAATTCAGTGGGCCTTTCGATACAATAAAATAGATTTACCGGAAGGGCGTCATATTCTAGGATCCCAAACTATATGATTGGATAAACCCTCTTCTATCTATTGCAGATAAAGGGCCCTTCTTCAAACCCCGATTCATGTTCTTTATATAGAATTATCTGGTCAACGATAGAACAAGATCCATTCTGCATCGTATCTAATTGATTCCTTGGTTCAGACCGAAGAAATATTGTCACTCGATTATTATCAAATTGACCGCAATCTTTTTCTGTCTATGGGGATCCTGCCGGAGCCAAAGTGACGTGAACTAATTGTAAGGGGAAATTATTATTAAACTGACTGCAATCTTTTTATCCTTGATTCAGACAGAAGAGGCCATGAACTAGATCATAATCATTCTTAATGAATTCATAAAAGTGATCCTATTCTTTTCATTGGGTCTAGATGAAGACCAAAGATCTTCAGCGACTACCTAGGCGGGGTGTACAACCCTCATTCTCCGAGGGTGGGCTCATTCAAAGCCACGTAGGCAGAAGTCAAGGTCAAAAGGTCAGCACAGAAGCCGGCAGTCCAAGACACAAGGTAACTCAGCCAGAAGGAGCAAGAGGCGAGCTAGACGAGCTGGGCGAGCAAGAGGCGAGCTGGGCGAGCAAGGGGCGAGCTGGGCGAGCAAGGGGCGAGCTGGGCGAGCAAGGGGCGAGCTGGGCGAGCAAGGGGCGAGTATGGCGAGCAAGGGGCGAGTATGGCGAGCAAGGGGCGAGTATGGCGAGCAAGGGGCGAGTATGGCGAGCAAGGGGCGAGTATGGCGAGCAAGGGGCGAGTATGGCGAGCAAGGGGCGAGTATGACGAGCAAGGGGCGAGTATCTCGCGAGTATGGGCGAGTAGTCCTTGTAACTCGCGAGCAGAGGCAGTATACTCGCTTGTACCCCCCCTAGGATTTCTCTATAAATAGACCCCCAGAGGTACTAGAAATGACACTTTTGGAAGTGGTCGAGGTCCCCCCAAGTTGGATACTCGCCAAATCCATGCTCGTCTAGTACCTCGCCCAGCTTTTGATTGCGGAGGGGAAGTTTCTCCCAAACTTCCGGGTATGTGGTGGGACCTCCCTGCTTGAGCACCTGGGGTGTGCTTATAGTCATTTTCTCTCTCCTATTTTAGCTATCCGAGCCGTGGAGCTGGACCGCAGGATCAGTAACCTCGGGCTGCATTGATCCGAATTTTGGAGCCGGGATTTTCCTGGCTTCAACACGGGGTGTGCTCGGGAGGAGAGAGCTACTAAAATCTCATAAGGGAAAAGGAATAAATTTTTTCTTGCTTGCTCCTGCATATAAACACACATATCTTTAAATAGGCTTACAAGACACAAGACACAAGCCCCATAGACACACATGTATTTTGTTACGGTTCCGCGTGCCGACGAGACACGCACACGCCGACGAGATGTCGTGGCGAGTCCACACGCGAAGGAAGACGATGACGGGTCCATCTGGAGGAGGAGAGACCGAAGGCGCGTTGCCGACATGATTATCTTATTTGCACTATGTAATGTTATTTTCTGTTTGTGTATGCTTTATTATTCGCAATGTTGTCGTTATCTGCATCCCGCACCTATAAGGGGTTGTGTTGTACTCTTTTTCATTATGCTTGGATGTATGGAATTTAGGGTTGCTCCCTAGCTTTTCTTCTCGGTCCCTCCTACTTCCTCTCGCTCACCACCTCTAGCCCTCTCCCTTGTTGGATTCCTCTCTGTCGGCAACAACAAGCCATGCACCTCCAACGTCGGGATCCAAGCCGACTCCCCGTTTCCGATCGCATCCCGACCGGTTTCCGCCTCCTACGAATGGATCCGCCTCCGATCGTCTACTTGCGACACGATCCCGCCTCTCCAACGCCCATCCGACCTCTGCAAGCCCCGATTCCGCCTCTCAAGCGCCGATCCCACCTCCGCAAGCCCCGATCCCGCCTCTCCAGCCCGATCCCGTCCCTCCATCCCCCGCTCCATCGCACCAAGCGCTGATCCAGCACTCTGCATGGCCCCCAACACCCGCTCCGCCAACGACCCTCCTTCCGAGGCCGCCACCGACGTCTTGAGCCTCCATGCACGCCTCCCTCCTAGCGCTCCACTCCAAGATTGACTCCATTCAGGCATCCGCCGCCGCCGTTTAAGCCGCGTCCGGGTCCGGCTCGCCCGCGGACGGCGGCTCTCTCCTCGGCGTCGGCCCACCGCCCATTTTCGTCAGGAGCACCCTAGCGGCCACTCCGGGCCGGTCCGCCCTCTCCCTCGATATTCCCTCTTTTGTCGGTGTTGACCCGATGGGTTGGATCGCCAAAGCAGCGCAATATTTCGACCTCAACTACACACCGGAGCACGACAAGGTGTCTACGGATGTGGTTGGCCTAGACGGCTCGGCCCTCCACTAGGCTCGGTGGATCCGCCAATCCAACGAATACAAAAAGTTTATAAATATTTTAAAACAAATACAAATTAACGTTTCATTCTACGAGGCACTCTCCAAAATGCCTAAATACGCGAAATATTTCAAGGATTTGCTATCAAATAAAAAGAAACTTGAAGATATTTCGCGCATTTCTCTAAACGCAGAATATTCGGCGATCGTTTTAAATAAACTGCCACAAAAACTAAATGATCCAGGACGGTTCTCCCTCCCGTGTTTATTCGGCAATGTATTAATCAAGCACGCCTTAGCCGATCTAGGTGCTAGCATAAATTTGATGTCATTCTCCTAATTTAAGAGGCTTGGTTTGGGCACCCCAAGCCCAACTAATATGAGCATCCAACTAGCAGATCGGTTAGTTAAGTACCCAATCGGGGTCATAGAAGATGTGCTAGTAAAGGTTGATAAGTTTATCTTTCCGGTAGACTGTCATCCTCGATATCGAAGAGTACGCCGAAGTACCCCTCATACTCGGTCGACCCTTCCTAGCCACCGCTCGGGCTATTATTGACGTAAATAACGAAAAACATCTCCTTCGGGTTGGGGATGGAGAAATTACTTTTAACGCAAATCAAGCAATGAGAAATGCAATTCCTAACGACGATTCTTGTTTCACTTTAGAGTCAAATTTTGAAGAATAATTGTCGTCTTTTGCTGAATTGATTTCTCCTATTTTTGAAAATCTGAAGTTGGAAACTTTATTCTGTTTAAAAGAAATGACTCGGCCGTTAAGTTTTGAACAATTAAATAATCTTAAAAATAAAATATCTTATAAAGAGCCCCGACTCTAGAATTAAAATAGCACCCGGATAATTTAAAATATATATTTTTAGAAAAAGATTCAAAATTGTCCGTAATCATATCTTTCGCGCTTAACGATTCAGGAATTTCCGAATTAATTAAAATTTTAAATAATCACTGTCATGCAATTGCATGACAAATTTTGGATATCAAGGGAATAAATACCTCATTTTGCACGCATAAAATAAATTTAGAAAATAACTCTCACGACACTATTCAGCCTCAACGACGTCTTAATCCCAATATGAAGGACGTCGTTAAGGCCGAAATTATAAAATTATTAGACGCGAGAATTATTTACCCAATTTCTGATAGCACTTGGGTTAGCCCGGTGCAAGTCGTGCCTAAAAAGGGTGGAATAACGATAGTTACAAACGAAAATAATGAATTGATTCCAACCCGTACCGTTACGGGTTGGCGAGTATGCATCGATTATAGGAAATTAAATGATGTCACCCGCAAGGATCACTGTCCGATACCCTTTATTGACCAAATTTTAGAACGTCTATCCGGTCACTCACACTATTATTTTCTTGAAGGTCTTTCGGGATACTTTCAAATCCCAATTGCACCCGAAGACCAAGAGAAAACCATTTTTACTCGTCCCTTCGGCACATTCGCATATCGAAGAATGTCGTTTGGTTTTTGCAATGCGTCGGCTACACTTCAACGATGTATGTTGGCAATTTTTAATGAATTAGTAGAGGGCGTCATGGAAGTTATTATGGATGATTTTTTAGTCTTCGGCGATTCTTTTAAAAGTTGTTTAAATAATCTTGATCGTGTTCTTCAACACTGCGATGCACGAATTTGACACTCAACTGGGAGAAGTGCCATTTTATGGTCCAAGAAGGATTAGTCCTCGGACATAAAGTTTCAAGTAAAGGGATCGAGGTCGATAGGGCCAAGATCGAAGTCATAGAAAAACTCCCCCTCCAACCAACGTCAAATCAATTAGAAGTTTTCTAGGACACATGGGATTTTATAGGCGGTTTATACGCGACTTTTCAAAAATTACAAAACCGCTAACGCAATTATTAGAAAAAGAATCTGCATTTATTTTTAATGAAGAATGTTTTAAAACGTTCAATAAAATTAAAAAAGAACTTATCGACTTGCCTATCTTAATTGCGCTAGATTAGTCTCTTCTGTTCGAAATCATGTGCGATGCGAGCGATTTTGCTGTAGGTGCGATCTTGGGTTAACGGGTGAATAAATATTTGCACCCAATTTATTACGCAAGCGAAACGCTCATATCCGCCCAAGCTAATTATACAACAACGGAAAAGAAACTTTTAGCGATTGTTTTTGCATTTGATAAATTTCGTTCATATATAACGCTATCAAAGATTATTGTCTTTACAGACCACTCCGCCCTCTGGTATTTGCTAGATAAAGGGGACGCCAAGCCCGGACTATTGAGATGGAGTCTCCTCTTGCAAGAATTCATTTTAGAGATCCGAGACAAGGAAGGAGCGGAGAACTTGGCGGTCGACCACCTCTCAAGATTGGAGAACCCGGCGGCAGGAGAACTAGTGGAGGCCGAAATTGATGATAAATTCCCTGAAGGGCGCTTCCTCGCTATTGAAAAGGTAACGACTTCTTCCAAACCTTGGTGCGCGGATCTAGCCAATTATTTAGTGGTTCGGGTCCTCCCAAACAATTATTCAAGTCAACAAAAGAAGAAATTCTTTTCGGACATTTCAATCCACCTTGTTTTTCTTATAACAAAACCCAAAGTTCTATTGATAAGATAATAGAGATTTTCTCGAAGTAAAAGTATTCAACTCGCCCGGATTTGTATACGACTTTGGTTTTTATAAACCTATACTACTTCCGACACGGTGCACTTGTCGTTGTCGTTTGCAGGCATAGCAGTTTCGCTCACATCACACACCCCGACGAAATGTCGTGGCAAGTCCACACGCGAAGGAAGACGAATACGGGTCTATCTGGAGGAGGAGAGACCGAAGGCGCGCTGCAGACATGATTATCTTATCTGTATTCTGCTATGTTATTTTCTGTTTGTGTAAGCTTTATTATTCACAATGCTGTCGTTATCCACACCCCGCACCTATAAGGGGTTGTGCTGTACTCTTTTTCATTATACTTGGATGTATGAAATTTAGGGTTACTCCCTAGCTTTTCTTCTCGTTCCCTCCTTCCTCTCACTCACCACCTCCGACCCTCCCCCTTGCCGGATTCCTCTCCGGGATTGTATCATCTTCAAATAGGCTTACGATTTCTTTAAAGAAAAGTTCAGTGACATATACAACACTAGAGGTTTTCCTACATGGGATAAAATGTGCCATTTTCGAAAAGCGACCCATGACTACAAAAATAGAATCGACTTTCCTTTGAGTGCGAGGAAGTCCTACCACGAAGTCCATCGAGATGTCATCCCACGGCCGCTCAGGTATCGATAAAGGGGTGTATAATCCAGTATTTTGGGTGTGCCCTTTATACCGCTGACAAGTCATACAATGCCTAACAAACTCGATGACATCGTGCTTCATCTTGGGCCAATAGTATCGAGCACTAGCGAGATCTAACAATTTGGATTGGCCCACGTGTCCACATAACCCAGATGAGTGGATCTCCCTAAGTAGTGTCTCTCGAAGTGGTCCTTCGCAAATGCAAAGGCGGGTGCCCCTAAACAAGTATCCCTCACTCACTATGTACTGTGTAGTGGGATCAATCCCACTATGCTGACACACGATCCAAATGTCACGAAAAAAGGATCAGTGGTGTACAAGTCACGCTGTGAATCTAAGTCTGTAATGCAAGGCTGAATGGTGACTAGTAAATGTGTCTGATGACTAAGGGCGTCGGCGACTCGATTCGTGACAGCGAGTTTGTGCTTCAAATGGAAAGTGAACTCCTGCAGGTGAGCAGCCCACTTGGCATGAGGTCTGATCTCCTTCTGGGAGTTCATATGTTTTAGTGCCTTATGATCGGTATTCAGTACAAACTCGCGCTAAATCAGGTAGTGTCTCCAATGACGGAGAGCCTGAACGATAGCGTAAAACTCTATGTCATAGGTGGAATATCTAGTCTTCGCCTCATTCAGTTTCTCACTAAAGAATGCTATAGGTCGACCATCCTGACTCAAAACCGTGTCAATGTCTATAATAGACGCATCACAGTCAACCTCAAAAATCTTATCAAAATCAGGTAGCATTAATACATGTGCACTCGCGAGTCTCTCCTTAACCAACATAAACGCACGCTCGGCTTCTTCAGTCCAAATAAACAATACATTCTTCAAACAATCAGTCACAGGTGCTATCAAGGTACTAAAATTCCGAATAAATCGCCGATAAAAAGACGCTAGCCCGTGAAATCCTCGAGCCTCGGTAATCGTCCTAGGGCTAGGCCAGGATTCAATCACTTTGACCTTCTCCCTATCAACCTTAATGCCTTCAGATGAGATAATATATCCTAGGAAGGTCAAACTATTTGTCATAAACGTACATTTCTTCAAATTTACATAGAGTTTATTTTCTCGTAAGATCTCTAAGACTTGCCTAAGATGATTCAGGTGCTGATCAGGATCAAGACTATAAATCAAGATATCATCAAAGTACACCACTACGCAAACTCTTATGAGTGGCCCAAGGACTTGATTCATCACTCGCATAAAAGTGTTGGGAGCATTGGAGAGCCCAAAAGGCATCACCAGTCACTCGTATAATCCTTCCCTAGTCTTAAACGCAGTCTTCTATTCATCCCCGGGTTGAATTCTAATCTGGTGGTATGCAATCTTCAAACCGATCTTCGAAAACACACGGGACCAACTAAGCATATCTAGCATGTCATCCAAACTGGGAATCGGAAAATGTTATTTGATGGTAATTTTATTTATCATTCGACTGACTACACACATGCACCCGGTCCCATCTTTCTTGGGAACTAGTAATGCAGGGACGACACACAGATTCATACTCTCTCGAACGTGACCCTTCGAAATCAGCTCGTCCACCTGTCTGTGTAGCTCCTCATGCTCTTTCAGACTCATACGATAATGAGGTAAATGAGGTAAGCTAACTCCTGGCAAAAGGCCGATGCAGTGCTAAATATCTCTCATTGGGGGAAGCTGATCGGGCAACTCCTCCGGCATAATCTCAGAGTACTCATCGATGAGAGGTCGCACTGTGCTAGGGATGTCTACAATAGAGGGGGTGGTATCAAGACCAGATAACATATAAACTACATCACTATCCTTCATCTCCTCCTAGAATTGTGACCCAGTCAGTAACATGGTGGCGGAGGGGAAGGATATCGCGTAGACAGAGGTAGGTGGGTGTGAAGGTCTCTCTGGCGCTCTAGGGATCAGCAGGTTGTGGTGGACACACACTAGCTGCTCAGGATGCTCTCCTTCTACCTTTACCTCACTCTCTAACTCAGACACATGGGTCATGTTAGGTTGGGAGTCACTAAAAAAGACCCCCATACTCAGGATCTGATCCATTCTCAAAATCAATGACGGCGAAAAAGTGGCGTCGCGGGCACTCAGAAGATTTATGACCCGACTCCATACACTTAAAACATCTAAACGTCCCAGGCTGTGGTCTCGTGCATATAACCTCCTTGCCTCTAGAGGGTGGAGCAGAAAGTGTTGGGGTACTCCTGAATACTTCCGGTCGAGAGGGTCCGACAGTCCTGTCAGCATGAGTGAAAATGTGAGTCGGTGGGGCCTATCAGTAGACCTGACTCCGGATGTCCGCTTTTGTGAGGACTCTACTCTACGGGCGCGGCTCGAGATCTCGCCTAGGTCCTTATAGTCAAATAGTTCTAATTGATCTTTAATGGAATATCGTAACCCTTTCAGATAACGGAAGACGATCATATCATCTCTCGTAGGTCGAGGCGAGACTGGAGTGCTAGGAACTCATTCATATACTCATCCACCGACATTTTGTCTTGTCGTAGATTGTGGAACCTACGATAGAGGTTCTGTAAATAATCGAGTGGGACATATCTCTTGCGCAATTGAATTTTGAATTCGTTCCATGTACTGACTGGGGGTGTAACATCCCCCAAACTTCTAGACCCCTAAGTTAGTTTTGTCATGACTAAGTCATGACAAAACCATAGGAAGAACCCAAGACCTTGTAAGCTTAGGAAAGAAGAAGAAAACCACCTTGGACTGCAAATAGCAATTTCCAATTACCAAGCTTAGGGTTGGACTTTAGGGCCTCAACTTGACCATTTGACCCCACCATAGTATCCCTAACCCTTTGGGGGTCCCCTTAGGACACCAAGGGCCCACTGGGGTCAACCAAAGAGGCCAAATTGACCAAAGTCAACCATAACCCCAAATTGGTCAAAGCAGCCTATTTAGAGTCAATTAATCCCCACCATGCCAAATTGACCACACATCTAGGTCTAAAATATCATAAGAAGCCTAGTAGACCTAAAAGCCCCATCATGGCACCCCCAGTGGTGCAAATTGACCAAAATGCCCTTTTAGGTCAAAATGACAATTCTTCACTAAGTGCCATAATTGACCACCACCATATTAAATTGACCCTACCCATAGTGTTGCCATATCATAGGGGACCCAGTGGAACAAAAAGCCCCATGACTGGGTCAACCCTAGGGTTCAATTTGACCAAACTCAACTTAGCCTGTTTTGGTCAAATCAACTTTTATTGGGTCAACTAAGGCTCATGTGACCAAATTGACCCCACCAGTAGTTTCTAAACCTAATTTGGAATCCAATGGACCCAAAAGCCCCATCCTAGGGTCACCCAATTGGTCAATTTGACCAAAAGTCAAACTTGCCCAAATTAGGTCAAATCTCTTAAACATAGCCCAATCCCTTTGGGCTAACTCAATTGGATGGTCAACCAGCCTAGTAGGCTAGCATCAAACACAGGAGAGAGTGGAAAATCGGCCAAGGTGAGTAGGAGAGAGAAAATGAGGGTTTTCCCCAATTTTGGGAAGAGAAAAAGAGGCCATTAAGGTGTTACACCCCTTGGCATCCCTCATTTACACTCCCATTCATCTCCTCTGACGATTTTGAGAAGTTTCCAGCCATTTCTAGGAGCAATTAAGGCAGGGGGGATGCATAGGGTCGGCCTTGGGGAGGGAGGTGAAGAGGCCACTAATGGCACGAGTGGTTAAAGCCACCACCACCCTCAATTGAACCCCCTATCACCTTCAGAACTCGGAGAAGAGAGAAACCCCCAAGAACCCAGAGGAAATCGTGCTCTCTAGGCTCGAATCGGCATGGCTCCACAACCTCCCCGAGCTCCCATGGTGTACACGAGAACGACAAGGAGGCAAGCCCCCCAGCAGGTCCGATCCTCCTTCTCTCTCTCAGTGCTTAGATCTTAATCTAACTGGGGCTTGATTCGAGTTCAAACGGGCTCGAATCATGCACCCAAAGGTGCTCGTTTTCGAGCATTTTCCTCCTCCCCGAAACCCCTACTCCGGCCACCACCGGCCGGCAAACGACCCCCTATCGCCGGCCACCACCTCAACGGAGGTGGTGGTGGCACTTGCCGGCCGGGGAGATGTGAGGGTGGCCGGGAAATCGCCCCGCAAAGTCACCCAGGACGGGCCATCGCAAGCCGTTGGCTGATCGGGGACGATGGCTGTGAGCCGTCCAATCTGCCGCCATCTAATAATCGCAGACCCATTTAAATGTTTTTAATTTAATAGATTGTATTTTGTCACATTTCTGGCAGTACTTTGCATTAAATATTAAAAATACTTAGAGGCTTCTAGTGAAAATTTGTCCAACAACAAAGTTGGAGTCCCTGATGTCTAGTTTGCTACAAAATTGAGTTCACCCGATTTGGAGCCCTGGTTAGGTCACAACACTCATTTTGGTGGGGTCTGTCCATAGGGCTGACCAGAGATTGTTTTGGATGCCCACAACAATCCAGAACTCCAAATGACTTGAAATTTGGGGTGTGCTATCCTTATATACATCTAGCACATATCCAAAAATCAGAATTTTTGGAGAATGTTTTTATATAGTATTTGGAAAAATTTAATAATCCATGTGTGATTTAATTAGGTGCCTTAAACACCTCAAAATCCCCCCAAATTTGGGTGGGTGATCTTAGAGGGCATATTAAGACTCTGGTAAAAATTTCACCTCATTTGGAGGTGTTTTGGTTAGGATTTTACTCAGCCCTAGGTTGGCCCATAAAGGGCTATTTAAGGTAAATCACCCCTTGGTATTTTTGAGTGGTCAAATCACCTCAACAGAGGCTGATATTTTGGTCTCTGACCTTTTAGGGCATAACACACACTCCAATGGAATTTGGGGTGGTTTGGTGTAGGGTAGCCCTAGAACCCTAGGGTAGGTCCCTTAGTGGGGATTTTTAGGGTTGTGAAGGACATGGGGGTGCTTGTCCTTGGAGAGGAGTGTAATGGACTCCTCTGAGTCCTATGAGTGATAAAACACCCTCACAAGAAGTTTGGGTGGATTTGGGGAAGTTTGGACCATAATCCTAGGGTAAACCCTAAGGAGTGCATTTAGAGGTCAATGAAGGAAGAGGGGTCAAACCTTCATGGTTTGACCTAAAATTTTGGGGAGATGGTCATGGTGACCAGAGAGTCCTACTATGAGAAATTGGTGGGGTTTGGAGTTGCCAACCCTAGGGAATAAATCCTTGGGTAGATTTGTAAATATTTAGGTTTTTGGGATGTAGGAAGAACTAATACTTGTTCATTAACCACCTTCTGTCACCAACTTAGTTTTGATGCTATTAATCCCTGGAGATTCTATTAGAACCATTGGAAAACTTTTGG
This sequence comes from Dactylorhiza incarnata, assembly GCA_033032865.1. Taxonomy (NCBI): domain Eukaryota; kingdom Viridiplantae; phylum Streptophyta; class Magnoliopsida; order Asparagales; family Orchidaceae; genus Dactylorhiza; species Dactylorhiza incarnata. Next base: position 3,675,769 of record JAWHQI010000129.1, on the reverse strand, counting down.
AGGTCTAAATTGTAATTATTCATATTGTTGGCAATTTTTGGGATGATTAACTTTAGGGTGTTAGTTTTCTGTAACTTCATGAAACTTTGCTGGATATCATTTCATACCATTATGAACCCACAGTAATTTTCTCATAATTTTTGGATTGATATTTTTGGTACTTCTAGTTCAAATTGGAATTAATTGCAAATATGTCCTTTGTGAAAATTACAAATGTAACCTCTATGGAGTATAGTCAAATTTTGTAGGGCTGAATATTTTAGTATGAATCATCTCTGTATAAATTTGCATAAGGATTGGAGTTCATATGAGGGTACCTCCTTTGGAAATAATTAAAAATTATTGGATTTTGGAATTTTTAATAATAGTAAATCTTGCTGGAGTTTCCTAAAATTTCATATTTACTGATTACTTGGTACCCTTGATTTATGTAAAAATTGTGGTAGGCATTGGAAGTCAGAAAAGTACACTTGTAGTTCAAACCTTAGGAAATTGCATTTTGGAAAAATTGTTTTAAATATTAATAATATTGAGAAAAATATGATTCTCTGGAATTTGCCTTAAAATATCATGTTAGACCTCCAATAAATAGCTTGGGTCAGTTGGATGAATAATTGGAGTACCTCTAGTTGTAAGCTTCATGTAGTCGGTTTGGTCTGCGTATAGTAAAACTGTGAAACTTAGGAATTTAGTGACATACTAGGTGGAGATGGGGTGCAGGTGGTGTACATGGGTTGTTTAGTTAGTAGTGAGTCCTCCCAAGGAAGTGTATGTGCGAAAAGTGTACTTGGTGGGTCAAGGGTAAGGTCGTCATGGGGATTGACAAAAGATCGTCTTTTCCCTTTAGTGTCTTAAAGCCCTTAGGACTAATCCAGGTGAAGTACTATGTGGGCTCTTGTGGGTAGTAACTAGTAACATTAAGTGTCTTGGGAAAGGAGTTTTGGGGAGTCTTCCTAGTATAACTCTTATCACCGTAGTGAGCCCCTTACATGGTAACCCTCGGGGAGTCCAAGATTAACTATAAGTCGTAGGAGTATAGAAGATGCTCAAGACTAACAAATAACACATTCACTCACACTCCGTGGTCACGGGAGTTTGGATGGTTTGGTACCCCGAGTGTAGGCTCGGTGGGGGTTGGTGCGGATTGTTGATCTGGGAGATTGTGACTCAGTTTGGTACTTGGTTGGGCAAGTTAAGCCCAGGTGGTTTATGTTAGAGTTCGTAGATAAATAGTAGAACGTGTTGCATGTGCACAAGGTGGTGGGTCCTTAGTGTTGGCGATCGTTGCACAGACGTTGACACTCGGTCTCGGCAAGTGTGGTATTTACACTTAGCCATAAAAGTCTGGCGGTCCAGCCAGTAAGAGTACGCAGATGCTCCGCGGGTTTGCGTTGAGGCGTACGATAGGTCTAGGTTAGGTAGTGCATATACCAACCTAGAGGTGGGCGAGGCCCAACCCACCGCTTCCGTTTGCCACTACGGGAGTATCCTGGGAGTCTTGCACGCTCCAAAAAGGGGGAACTAAAGGTCTATGCGCATAGAGTCGTAGTGAGTGAGTTGCACTTGTATGAACATAACATAACAACATACCTTGCATGTCATAGCATAAAACATTGCATTTCAACCTACCCCTAACGTATAAGTCGGTTATGGGACTTCTTATACGGTAGGCCCTGCTAAACGACCCCTTGGTCTATAGGTTTGTATGGGCATTCCTATAAATCAATGGTTACTTTTATTTTACCTTACTTGCCATTATACATACTGCTTACTGCTCTTTATGTACTTTTACCATGCTTTTATTTACAGCCTCATTTATTATATATACACACTTGTGTAGTGGTGGATCTTTCCATAACTAGTTCCCCTGTCACCTGCATTTGTTTACCCCTTTGTTTACCTCCACTTCGTCCTCCCGCTCGGTGCCTAGGAGTCACCGGGAGAGGGGTGGGGGATTGGCTTAGTCTTTTTGACTAACGGTCGGTGGACCTTATCATTTTAGGAGACCGCGGCGACGGGGCAGCACCAGAGGCCGATACAGATGGAGGCAGGGCAGTCTAGCACAGGAGCACCGATGACAGGATCCGTGAGTGTTAGTTATAGTTAATTTGCTTCCGCGAGTGAACTTATGTAGTGAGGCTTTTATGTATCGGGCAGGAGCCCTTGTTATCTCTTTTGTTTCAGTTATGTTTGTGGACATCTCTATGATGGTTTATTTAAATGTGATGTGGACTTGACTTATTCAGTCGTTTAAGCTTTACTTTTCTTTGTGATCGAATTGGCCGGCAGGATCGGCGTTTTGTAGTGGCGACCTTCCCGAGCGAGGGTGTCACCGCAAAACGGCGGTTCTGGGCCTAAGACCCGGTGGTTTTTGCAAAAAAAAAAAATGGGGTCTTACAGGGGGCATGCCTAAATTGAACCTAGATCGCTCTAACTGCCCCCACCAAACTAGAGCGAACCCTTTCAGCCTAAGGGTGACATACTCGACTTGCCTAGCTTGGGAAAATTGCTTCCAAGCCAGGAAACGATCCGTCCTATCACACCATTCTAAACAACCCTCGGGCTCTAATTGTCCATCAAAGTCACCCACATCTAACTTAACTCCCATGTCCCAACGGGGTTGGTTACGTGGTTCGGGTTCGAGGTGTGCAAGTTCTAGAGGTCTAGGGTTAGGGTCTACTTCGACAACTAAGGCGGTGGGGGGGGGGGGGGATTTAAGTGCAAGGTGGCTTCAATGGTGTTGACCGATGTGCGTAATCCATTTACTGCGTGCCCAAGACTACCCATGTTGGTGGTGAGATTGTCGACCGCTTTCATTAAGTCGCTCATACGTTGGGCCAAATCCCCTACGCTATTTTCTAAATGATCAACTCGCTTTTCCGTTTTAAAATAAGTTGATTTTAATTTTCTAAGAAAAAATTTTAATTGATTTTGAGAAAAATAATAATTTAAAATCCTTTTATTATTTATTTAAAATGAGAGATTACCCGAGTGGGTAGAAAAAGGACCTTTTAAAAATAATAATAAAAAATTTAAAATAAAATAAAGAGTTAAATTAAAGAACATTTGCTATTTTTTTAAATAGATTATCAAATTTTTAAAATAAAATTGTTTTAAATTTTTTTTGAAACCCGGATCGCTTGATTTGTGATAGGAGCTGATACCAAACTGATGTAGGCCGCGAGTATGGTTTGAAAACAACAACACAAGCCTTTATCCCACCATAGGGGGGTCGGCTATATGGATCATGTGTCGCCATTGCGACCTATCTTTAATCATAGCCACATTAATACCTAAGTACATCATATCTTTCCTTATAGTTTCATTTCAAGTCTTTTTTGGTCTACCCCTCCCCCGTTTAACATGTCTAGTGATTAAACTCTAACAACGCCTAACATGTGCCTCTAATGGTCTCCTATGTACATGTCTGAACCATCTTAAACGAGCTTCTCGCATCTTCTCTACAATTGGCGCCACTCCTGTCTTATCCCTGATACATTCATTCCTAATTTTATCCAGTCTCGTGTGACCACACATCCACCTAAGCATTCTCATCTCCGCAACTCCCATTTTTTGCTCATGTACACCATTCACTGCCCAACACTCAGAACTGTAGAGCATTGTTGGCCTAATTGCAGTACGTCAAAACTTGCCTTTGAGTTTTAATGGTACTTTACGATCACATAAGATCCCAGACGCGCCTCTCCACTTCAACCAACCTGCTTGGATTCTATATATCACATCTATATCTACACCTCCATCTTTTTGAATTATCGATCCCAGATATTTAAAGCACTCACTGCGAGTATGATTTGAAAATTAAGTTATTTTTTATGCGGCCGGAAAATAACTTTGAAAAAAAGAAAGGAGGTCGAGCGGACAAAATCGAAGTTTGCGCGCGAAAATCAAACTCGTCGTTATGAACCTTAAGAAATTCGTTAATTTCGTTCGGATAGACCCCTCATGTGTTTTATGAGTCAAATCTTCCACGAGAATTAATACGACCACAAGCTAAATTACAAGCAATAATTTATGAAGTACGATAATGAAAGCAATCGAACGTTTTGGCAAGCTTAGAATTATTTTAGTGGAGCACATAAAAATAACTAAATGATTGGAGCAAGAATACCGAAAAACTACACCGAGCGAAGTCGTCCAATCCGAGATCCGTCGAGCAGGGGAAAGAACAACTTCTAGGCTTCTCGTTTCACCAGTCGGACGGAAGAACAGCACTGGAGGGTGCCAGAATGGGGTGTCGCAGTCAACGACACTCCTCACATGAAAATCTCGAACGGCCCCGGAATGGCATGGTGGAGTCGACGGCGCCGTCGGTGGAGGACATGGATGCGGGCGGCGGCGGGCGTGTAACATCCCTCGTCTCCTGGAAGTAGCAATTGGCAGAAACGGGGCTCGCTGGTGACGACGAACTAGAACAGTGGGCGGAGGCCGACACTTGCAGAGGAACGCGATTTTCGTTTCTCTGCTCTTGTCTGGGATAGTCCTTCACGGCGCCATTATTATAGCAGCAGTAGGGCTCCAATTTTGGCATGAGATTATAATTTTAAATGGCAGGTCTAATCAATGAAAATATGTATCAAAGAGAAATATTTGAATGGACTGGCACCTCCATCAATGGCATTAATCTTGGCAAGAAATTATATTGCCAGCTCAAGAAATATAATATTTCCTATTAATATTTGCTCTAATTTAAATATATGTTTTCCCTAAAATAGCCTAAGCTCGCCGTTACCGCCCTAATTACTAAAATTACCAGACCTTTTATTCATGGTCTCACCGGACGGTCAACCTGATGAGCCTCAAAATAAAGATGGATGCACGGGAAGAAAATACAAGGCATAAAATGAAATAAATGCATAATAAAAGAGATTATGATGTGTCCTTTGGTGCGATGATGGATGCATCACATGTTCAAGCTCATCAAGAAGACATGGAGGCGGAAGCGATCCTACTTTGGCTTTAACTGAACGACGTCAGCAGTACACGCAGGAGTGAAATGTGCAAAGTAGTCCAGCTCTTGATAAAGGCGCTCAAACTCCGAGAAGAAAGATGAAACGATCATCGATCCCTGCCACAACTCCAAAATGCGGCGAGTGATCTCATATACCTGGGTGGAACTGCCAATCTGAGAGTACATTTCGCGAGCACGGGTCCAGATCTCGAATGTCGAGTCCATCAACATATAGCTCCGGTAGACCTTAGGAAACATCGAATGCAGGAGTCAGGAGACAACTAGAGAGTTGTCAGAATCCCAACACTTCCAGGAGGAATCGGTCTTGAGGGGCTCCTTAATCGTTCAAGATAATTTGTGTTGGCTGCGAATGACATGTGGGCAGCGCGAGACCATTCAGGATAATTCGTGTTGGTACAAGGACGGGACGGCTTTGAAGAAGTTGATGAGTGGCCTCCAGAAGATGGCACTATAGCAACTCGGTGCATCAACGATGACGAACCGACACTTGATCGAAGTCCCGCTGAGAGTCACCAGCAACTCCGCTCCTCCTTCCACCTCCTTCCTCTCTCCTGAGAAGCCAAAGAGGGGACCATCTGCGGCTATCCCCCTGCCTGCTTCTATCTCCAGCCAATCGAACGTCTTCTTGAAGATAACGTTTACCGAACTCTCGTTGTCCACCAGAAACCGGTCGACGGTGAAGTCTTCAATTGTTGCCTGAATGACGAGGGCATCATGGAAGGGGTTCTCATTCCCTAGCATGTCTTCCTCCGAGAAGGTGATCTCTTCCAACAGGGGAAAGGCTTGGGAGATCGAAGCGACGCTCCTGCAATAGATGGTATGGAGACTCCCCTTGCGGGAAGCTCCTAGCCCAGCTCCTCCGTGGGTGACTCCTACTCCACCTCCTCCCTGACCTACTCCTCCGCGACCTCCTTGGTCGATCATGTCTTCATTCCTTCTTCGGGTTGGGGCCTGAAACACCCCTGGCTAGACCGGAGCCATTGCCTTTGCACTTTTCCTCCTCCTACTCCTACGGCTCTCCTCCTAGCCTCCAGAAAGTTTGGACAAGCCATGGTGTCATGCCCTTCCACTTGGTGCAGTTCACAGTAGATGGGAATCTCCTATGGCCTGTTCCTCCTTTGTTAATGATTGCCCTGCCTGGCAATCACCATCGCTTCTCTGCGTCCTCCTCCCGGATGCCTTCCTAGCTGGTTGTAGTTGTTCCTCCTCTCCGAGGAGAACCTTCTCCAGGGAACCGCTTGCAGGGGTCTTCCTGCCGGCCTCCACGGCGGTCTGTTCACTGGAACCTGAAATCACCTTTCCTCTCCTCAATTCTCCGGAGCCATAAAGGGTCTCCTTGCCTCATGCCTTCTTGGCTCCTCTTGACTCTTGGGCTCCTCCAGTCTTCTCTCTTCATGATTCTTCACTTCCGTCTTCCTTGGCCCTTCCTTCATCCTTCGCTCGGAGGCCTCCTCCTCTTCATCCTCTTCTTCCCTAGTCAACTTTGTAAGCTTGGCCAAGAAGCCACGATTCGTCGATTCCCCCTGAACGAACTTGTTTGCTCTCTCGATCAGTTCCTCATAGGACATCGGGGATCTCTGTTGATCTCCAACTTGAAGAGTCCCTCCCTCAGACCAAACGTCAGCGTCAGCTGCAGAGTATAGTCATCCACCTCCTGGATAATGAGAACTTCTTCCTGAAAACGATCCATGTAATGCCCTAGGGTCTCATGCACCCCTTGCGTCAGATGAAAAAGGGTTGTTGCCTCCTTCCTCTTCTTCGAGGTGGCGAATCGCGTCATCAACCCTCGGCGTAGATCCTCAAAACAGTAAATGGAGCTCCCCGGCAGCTGATGGAATCAGTCTCTAGCCTTCCCCTGGAAGCTGATGGCAAAGGATCTGCACTTGAACGCATTTGTCATGTTTCGGATGGACACCACGTCCTCGAACCATTGAAGATGCCGGATCAGATCATCTCTTCCTAAATAATAGTTTAGAGCGGGTTCTCTGAACCCCTCGGGGACTGGGGCTGGCAAGACCTCATCACATAATGGGCTCCTCCCACCCTATCAGTGATCTGCGAGTTGGCGAGATGCGTCAAGTTCGCCTGAGCGAGTTTCTTGATACCTCGCCGAATTCTCCATCTCGCGGAACCGGATTCTCTGAGAACTCGCCGGATAAAATAGCGACTACACGAGTCGCTCCAGGCTCTTCCAGCATTGTCTCCTTTCCTACTCGCCTAGACGGTCCACCTCCTCCGACAGAGTCACACGACGAGGCGAGGTCGTCGTGACCTCTGCGTGAGTAAGCAGCGCTGCTCGCAAGGTATCCTCGATACGTCGCGCGAAGTCATTAAAATCTGCCAGTCACATACTCGCCTACCCATGGCGAGTTGCTGACTACTCCTTGCTCGCCTCCTTCCACCATCTCGCCTTCTCGCTTTCCTCCTCTGGCTACGGTCCACGCTCACCGCACCAAAGTGTTGAAGCCAGGACAAATCCCGACTCCCAATGTTCAGACCAAAAAGCAGCCTGAGGTTACTGATCCCGCGGTCCGGCTACTCGGATCCGAATGCTAGAGCGAAGAAGAGAAAAGAGCTACAAACAGACCTCGGGTGCTTCAGCAGGGAGGTCCCACCACGCACCCAAAAGTTTGGGAGAAACTTCCCCTCCGCAACCAAAAATGGCTGAGCGAGGTACGAGGAAGGCACCACTTGACGAGTATCTGGCTAGCAGGGGAGAGGGTTCAAGACTTCAAGATAACACCGATTGTCTCCCAAAAAGAGGTGTAAATCCTATTTATAGGCAAATCCTGGGGTCCTATTTATAGGCAAATCCTGGGGGAGGGGTATGTAAGCGAGAATACCCAGCCCCTGCGAGGTTGCCTCTGTTGACCTGGCGACTATGGAAGGATCTTGCCCATGCTGGCAAGATGTTGCCAATCGTCGCATACCTGGCGAGTAGCTGCGATACTCGCATGGGCCTTCAAACGATCATGTTGTTGACTTTGTTTTGACCTTTGACTTTGACTTCTGCCTACTTGGTATGAATAGGCCCACCCTTGACGAATACGGGTTGTACACTTCACCTTTTAAATAAAAAGTGAAATTTCAAAGGTTAGAAGATAAGCTAATTTACTTAACTAAAACCAGACCTAATATTACATTTAAGTTCATTATTATGAGACAGCTATCAGGATTGTCTGATATCTGAAAGAGTCCCAAGAAATCAAGGTACTTAGAATCTTTGCCTACTACAATGCAAATTGGGTTGGAGCCTCAAATGATAGAAAGCTTGTTTCATGCAAAAATAAGAAACAAATTGTGGCTGATTGGCCAGTTGAAGTGAATATAGAGCTATGATAATAGCCATGTGTGAACTAATGCAGCTTAAGTCCATTACCAAATAAATTGTGCTTGAAATCCAGGGAGCTAGATGTTATGAGCCTCGAGCGGCATGCCTAATTAACGCTATTTTTAATGCCTTTTATTGTTATCATTTTAGGTCTTGTCCTTTAATGTCGAGCCATTTAAATATTAGTTAAGGGTTAGAAGTTAGGAGTTGGTTTTTGTTGGAATTTTCAAGTCAATGTTGGTCTTGTAGTGTTTTTATGTATTTGAGGTTTAGTCCCACACCGCCTATCGGTGTTTTATGTCATGTTGTAACTCCTATATAATGCCCTATGTGGTTGAATAATAATATTAAGCATTTTCTATTCTATTACTTCCAACATGGTATCAGAGCATTGCGATCTGAAAACCTACAAGAATTTATCCGCTCCTGCTCATCCCGCGACCTATCCCCCGGCCCTTCTTTCCGCTTCCGCGTGCGCTGCTAGGCCTCCCGCGGCTCCTCCCCCTCGCTCCCGTCGATGGGATCGTTCCTTGATTCCAAGGACGGGAGCGGGGTTGTTTCCCGTCGGCTGCGTGCGGACCTCTCTTCCACTACTTCTTCATCGACGGCTCCGTTTGCGACTTCTTCTCCGTCCTGCTGCTTCATCTCCGGCCCGACAGCCCTCTTGTTGTTGTTGCTGCTTCGTCTCCGGCCTGGCAACCTTCTTGTTGTTGCTGCTGCTTCGTCTCCGACCCGGCAGCCCTCTTCCTGTTGCTGTTGTTTCTTCTCCGGCCCGGCAACCCTCTTCTTGTCGCTGCCCTTCTTCTTCCGGTGTTGCCGGCTGCACCCTTCCATAGCGCGGTCTCATCCTTGGCGTGCTCCGGCCTCCAGATCTGTGATCATGTTTATCTCTGTCGATTTCAGCCGCTACCTTCATGCTCCGAACGATTAAAGCCGCCTCCAGCCGCTCCATCTACTGCCCTTCATATTTTACGATGATTCCAGCCAGTTCCTGTTGTCGTACCCCCTTCTAGGGTGGTAATGTCTTGCATATGCTAAAGCTTTGTGTTGTTTGTGCTATTTTTTATGCAACATATGTTATTTGTGTATTGTCATAGTGTTATGCCTTCATGCACGTGTTATCCACGTGAGAGGGAGTGTTGGAAGGAAGGTGACTCAGATGATCTTTCCCGACTTTTTGCCTTCGTTCCACACTGCCTCCAAGCTTATGTCAAGTGTGTCTCCCCATATTTCTTTCGATTGGTCGTGTGTTGGGGACACGATTGTGTAGGTTGTTATGCGGGTTATATCGTGTGGGACCGTGTCGTGCGGGACGGTGTCGTGAGGGACCGTTTTTTGTGCGGATTATCCCCGACAGATTATCACCAACGGATTATCCCCGGTTTCCCGGTTGATGATTTGCTCCACACCTTTCGTTCTCTTTTGCATGCTGTGTGTGTAGGTGATGTTGATTGACCGGTTTTCCAGCGAGTCCACGTCGTGCGTGGGTCATGCGTCGTGTGTGGGTCAGCGTCGTGTGTGGCTATGTCCCCGGCTTGATTCCCCGGTTTCGAATTTCCCCCGGTGGCTCGCCTGATGTTTTGTCCCGCATCATCTACCTCCATTGCCGCTATTTGTGGTGTCCAAGTTGAAGGGTCCCCCCTTCAGCTTGAGGGGGAGTGTTGGAATTATCAAGTCAGTGTCGGTCTTGTAGTGTCTTTATGTATTTGAGGTTTAGTCCCACACCGCCTATCGGTGTTTTATGTTGTTGTAACTCCTATATAATGTCCTGTGTGGTTGAATAAAAATATTAAGCATTCTCTATTCTATTACTTCCAACCGTTATTATGACATGTGTTGTCTTTTTTGAGTGGTAGCCTATTTAAAGGCATGGTTATTTGCACGAAGGTATCCAAAGTATCAAGTTATCTATTCCTCATCCCCTTATGAGATCGTGGTAACACTCCCCTCCTGAGCACACCCCGCTTAGGCTGCCAGAATTCCGGCTCCATTGTATCAATCACCGTCGTCATCCCCATCTCTGGCCATCCTCCGACGACGATACCGCTGTTACGGGAGAAGCCCATAACAACTTGGTATTAGAGTTTTCCTTCCTCCGACACCACCTTTCTCCACCGTATTCAGCTGCCACCAAAAGGGCCTCCACTTCCCCCTCATGTTTTCACGGGATGCCACCACCAATAGCTCGAAGAAACCAAAAATGAAGTCAAAAGGAACCGTGCAAGATCAGCCCTCTGGTCTTCACGGACGCCTCCACCTGCAATAGAACCGACGCTCCTCCCTCGCCGTATGCATAAAACGTTGATGCTAGCACCTTTTTCGCTAGACATACGCCAAGGAGCAAGCCACACACGCGTGCAATTTTAGTCTTCGTCCTCGACGGCCTCTACACGATCGAACTGCACGCGCTTGCGATCTCCCAACATCTTTTTGCGTCTTTCTTCATCGTATCGAGCCACTTGCTCCTTCCCCATTGATCGCACACAAAGCAACCAACACCTCCTCCTCCCCAGTCGATGCCATCGCCCTCTTCATTAAGACAATGCTCCATCCACAACAGCCTCGACCACGCCAGGACGCCCTTCGACACCACACATCCCAACCTGCTCTGCCATCCATTCCCTTCATCGAGCACGCAACCAACATACTTTTTTAACGCCCAACATGCTCCTTCTGCTAGAGCCGCATGCCCCTTCTGTACCCATTTCGAGCCATGCGCTAATCTTTTTTTTAGCCCTGTGCAAATTTATCTTCAATTGATTAGTCAAATTACTTGATTAATTGATTATTATTAATTCATTCCTTTTCCAACAAAACAAAAATTAATTAATTGATTACTTTCTTGGGTAATTAATTAATTATATTTTTCTCCTAACAAATGACGTATGAGGCAGCCCAACACAAAGATTGGGAGGCCACGATGGCCTCTAACGCATCGACAACGGCCAGCTGCGCGTCCTCCATCCTCTCCATACTTGACAACATGATCGTTGCACGCAAACATAAATAACTGCTCGCTCGTCTTCCGCTCTCTGTGTTGACATCGAACTCGTTCATTGTTCCATCGCAGCCCATGCGGCTGCCGACTCCTATAAGCCTCCCCCAGCTCCAGCTGTCGTTTTTAACGCCGCAGATCTCATTGGATTTGAGCTCTGTGTCAACCATTCTGCCAGCCACCTCCATACAACGCCCTCTGCTCCAGTTACCTATTCTGACGGCCCCTCAGCCGTCATTCCTTCTGGTGACTACCCCCCAACCGGCATCGCCACTTCCGATCGTCGCGACTCACATTCAGCAGGCACACTTGCCCTGCTTCTAGCCATTATGCATGACAGATTCTCCCCAGCTAGGGCCCCCGCAACACCAGATCCCTGTAGCCCTTCGTGACATCCGTGAGCATGAAGACGACCTACCACTCGCTGCGGTCTCCGCTACAACGACTCTCTACCGGGAATTGTTCTGACGGGAAATTAAGGAGCCAGATGATCAAATCGGTCGAGCTACGTCGAGTTTGAGGGCAAGCTCGATTTGAAGGTCGGGTGAGATGTTATGGGCCTCGGGCGGCATGTCTAATTATAATTATCTTTTAATGCCTTTATCGTTATCACTTTGGGTCTTGTCCTTTAATATTGAGTCATTTAAATATTAGTTAAGGGCTAGAAGTTAGGAGTTAGTCATTATGACATGTGTTGTCTTTTATGAGTCATGTAATCTATTTAAAGACATGGTTATCATTATGAAGGTATCCAAATATCAAGTTATCTATTCCTCATCCCCTTATGAGATTGTGGTAGCTCTCTTCTCCTGAGCACACTCATCCTAGGTAGTTGCGGTTACAGCTCCACTACATTGTTCACCACCGTCATCCCCATCTCCGGTCATCCTCCGTCGACGCTACCGCTGTTACGGGAGAAGCCCATAACACTATACCTTTATATTGTGACAATAAATCAACTATTCATATTTCCTTCAGTGTCATGTTTCATGAGAGAATCAAATAAATTGATATAGATTGTCATTTTTGAAGAGAGAACGTCCATGCTAAAATCATATCCACTCCCATGGTTGCTTCTGGGAAACAACTTACCGATAAGTTAACTAGAGGAACAGAACTGTCTTACTGATATCTACAATATTAACTTGTAGTGAGGTATTAAAAGTAATATAGTTCAACCTAAGTGGGACAAAATATTACATGACCCTAATTACCGCTATATCGTTTCCTTTTTATAGGATTATATCCTTTTATGTAGCTGATTTCTATTAATTGGCGAGGTGAAATATTTGCAAATTAAGAAAACCATACGGGAGTATATTCACTGGAAAGGAGATGCGGGAGGTTTAATGCTTGTTGTTGCTGTCTCCGTGTCTTCACCACCTCTAAATCTCTGGCATTTTTCTTCTACAAAAGCGCGTCATTAAAAATCAAAGCAATTTGATCATTAAATTTTGTTTTAAGAAATATGAATTAAATTATATTCAGGTTATGAGAGTAGCTGAGAATAAGAATTAAAGAGGATCACAGATTGGAAGTTTTGGTGCATAGTAAACTTACTTGTCCATATACATGCTGAAAATTCCATGAGCATGTATCAGATCATAAGTACGAGGGTAGGTAGAGAAGGCTTCACACCTGCAATGAGCATCCTACAGGCTCAGATATAATTATCCACTTGTATAATTTAGTTATAGGAATTTAATTCAGAAGTATAATAATATCAAGTCTAATCACATTCATCAATATTATTCCAAATCTCTGTGCATATCTCATCAATCTTCACGTTTTATTCATTTTAAAAGTGACAAAACATTTCAGACAGGCACAGGGAAGAGAAAAAACTGCGTTCATTTTTACGATCCTTCAAAATGCATGCATCATAAATGAAACATTTAAGTAGAAATGAAAAAAAAATAAAGGAGGTCAAGAAATTTTATGAAATAAGTCCAAATTTTAATTGTGCTAGTGTTTAAATTAATTTTTCGAAGCAGCAGATCACAACCTTGATATGAGATGGATGACTACATACTAAAAGAGGGTAATTATTGTGGGAGGTTTAAATGGATATAGACTCTAATGGGATAGACATGAGAGGGTTCATGCTGTGTATTAATAAGGACAAAAATATTATAAAAGTTATACTCAGTTTCACAACATCATATCATCATACACATGTGGAATGTGAATTGCTTAGTTCTCATTAAACAAATGAAGAAACTATATACACTTACATTGGGGGGCATAAAGACCTAAAAGCCCCTTATAAGTAAAATACAAACAAAACAAATATACGTAAACTTAATTACACAACATAATTACAACACCCTCCCCCAAGCTAGGGAGTGTATATCCATCATTCCTAGCTTGCAAGTGAGATTATGAAATCTCACAGTAGATAGTTGTTAGGTGCTAGAGTTGAAGAGGAGGAGAGGGAGGAGTCGAGAAAGAGGAATAAAAAGAGAGACGAATTTCAGCCACTAAGGCTCCTTTTTCATCATCATTCCAAGATGCTCGAATGAAAGATACATATAGGCTTATATAGTGCCTCATTCCAAAGTGCGCAAGGGCAAACGTTAAATAACCCACGACCGGAAATGCATGTGCGATAATAAAAGATAAGGTTGACGGTTGCGCTACATCCGTGTGCCCTACTAGTGAACGTTCGTCGTCGAGTTGGGATTTGTGTCCACGTCTCCTTGGCCCCGATGTTGACTTATGTGTCGTGTCCTCGTCCCTTGCCCTTTTCCGTCTTCGTAACAAGCGACCTCTTGAAAATTTATCTTGTCCTCAAGGCAGAAGCAACTACCGGGATGCACTGCGGCTGGGATGGTGGAGGTGCAGTCGGGCGAGTCGGCTCGACGCCACGCCATAGTTAAGGGGCAAAATCTACTGGTGCATGCTGCTGAGGGGGATGGAGTGGCACGGGCAGATGGGAAAAGGGCGCCTCCCCTGCCAAGACGAAAAAGGCTCTGCTTGAGAAAAGCGCGTCGTCATGCGGGCGCAGTTGATGTGCATGTCCCCGAGTATACGAAGTCATGCAACGCCGAGTATGGTGTCAAGCCCACCGAGCACAAAGGAGTAGAAATCTACGTGGAGATGGCAAGGGCCAACAGTCATGTGCAGGTCCGTACAGAGGCCCCCAGTGGTAGTGTGTCGGTCGTCGCCCAACCAAACAATGAGGAGGGGAAAGAGACGGTCAAATGTTGAGCTATAGAGCCAGGCGCAGGGAGATGAAATTGTGGCTGACCCCACTATCTAGGGGGTGCGTGCAAACATAACCGAAGAACCGAGAACCGGACCGAATCGAACCGAACTGTTCGGGTCAGTTCCAAATAGTTTTGGTTTGGGTCTGCTTCCCATAATACTAGAGCCGACAATTCGGTTTGGTTCTCGATTCCACGGGTCGAGTACCCAGAACCGAAAAATCAATCCTAAGAAAAAATTTTGAGACAACGGTTATAGTCGTACGATTTAATACGTGAAAATGATTGAGAATATAATTGTATGGCCAAAGGAAATAATTTTTAAACTTGTGTAGTTAGTTGTATGACTTCAATATTATAGAGAGCAATGATTCAATTATTTTGAGTCATTGGTGGTTGTATGACAAATAATCATGAGTTGAAAGAGTCATTTTTTAATTATTTTGAGACACAGGTAGAACCGAGAACCGAACAGGAACCAAACCGAAGTGAACAGTTCAGATCTAATTCTATACTTTAGGATCGTAGATCAGTTTTGGTTCAAAAAAATTGGAACCGAACCTATATGGGTCGGTTCTTGGTATTGGGTGGAACCGAACCGATCCGAGTTGCACCTCTACCGTTATCAATCAACACCGTCATGGGAGTGCCAGCCAGGGAACCAAAGAGTGTTATAGTGAGAGGGTCAGAGGTGTCGTCCACCACAGAGAACAGAAGTTTGAGACGGTGCAGACGTGCAGGGGGACCCATAGAAGCAGGTGAATCATCACCCTCTAGGGATTCAAAATACCCAAGGGTGATCTCTGAGTCCTCCTCGCCAATGGTGATGCGGAGCTCCTTCAGAGGACAAGTCATGAGTCGGGGAGTAGGGTTGTTTACAACAGAAACAGAAGCCCCGAGTGTGAAGATCGTGGTACTCGTGGTTGGTCATCCGGGGGTCGTTCGGTGGCCGGGGCGGTCGGGGAGGTGGGACGAAACGCGGGGGAGCCGCGGTATGCACCTGGAGAGGTGGCCAAAAGGGTGGGGGAGGGTAGGCAAGCAAAGGGGGCGTATAACTCCCTGGTGGTTGGCCGGTATCGATAGAGGTGACCTTGAAGTCCGCTTCCACCAAGCGGGCTAGGTCCATATCATTAGTAATCATCCTAGGATGGTGGGTGCGAAGGCGGGATCGTATGTAGGGGAGGAGCCCCTGCATAAAAAAAAACCCAAGTAGTGATATGGCGGTAAGCCCGAAATGTGTGTCGCCAAGGCAATGAACTCATCGATATAGTGGTCAAGGGAGCCTGATTGGCGGACACCACACAAACGTTCCACTGCAGTCTCTGAATAGCGAACATCATATCGGAGGATGAGGTCCTGCTGAAGTTCCGCCCAGGAGAGTGAAGGGTTTTTATGTCGTAGCAAGCGGACCCAATGGAGGGTTGATCCCTCCATGCCGATGAAAGTCGTAGCAACCTTTTGTGGCTCCGGAGTCAATTGAATTTCAAAAATTTGTTCCGCACAAGCAATCCAACTCATAGGGTCGGTGTCGTTGAAAGAAGGGACGTCAAACGAATGGAGTGGAGGTGGGAAGCCCGTCGGCGGCAGGATAGGGTCCCAGGGAGGGTCCGGGTGTGCCCGGAGAAGCCATGAGGACGCCATGTTGGAGTATGCACTCAGTCTGCCGGCCAGGAGGGCGATGAACTTAGCATCCATCAGCAGCATGAGGGCCTGGAGCAAGGCAACTGCCGCCTCATGAGCGTCAAGGCGGCAGGAGATGGCCGGATCCACCGGAGATTGAGGCGCGTGTGTGTCGGAGTGCGTCATAGAGAGGAGTCGGGGGGATGCACACGAGAGGAAGGGAGGTGACGCGGTCGGACGAGCAATAGAAGAGATGTCGGGCGTGCGAGATCGGACACAAGCGGCCTGGAAGCAGCAACGCCACCGGGAGGGTCCGAACAATCGCTGAAGACGGGAGTTGGGAGCCGCTGGAATGCGCGGGAGAGGCGAGCTTGCGCTGGCACGTCGCAGTAATCGGTCGATCCGGCAGTCGTAGGAATCAGCCGATCAGTCGGTCACGGGAAACGGCTGATCGGTCGCAGGAACCGGCTGATCGGGAGCAGGAAGCGGTTGATGGCGGCACAAGATGAACGCCGACGACGCAAGCGGAATCAGCTGCTAGGGCACGAGAATGGTCGATGTGGTCGACGCACGTGCTGCAGGGTTGTCTGCTGGAACGGCTGCAAAGGGAGGATGCATGGACAATGTTGCGAGAACGAATGCTACGGGACGACGCACGGGCTGCTGGAACGAATGCTTTGGGCAACGGAAACCGCGTTGGGAAGCGAGGCAGGTCGGACCAAATGTTGGGTGTTGGGGTTGAAGTGGAGGAGAGGGAGGAGTGGAGAAGGAGGAAGAAGAAGAGAGACGAATTTCAGCCTCTAGGCTCCTTTTTCATTATCATTCCAAGATGCTCTAATGAAAGATACATATAAACTTATATAGTACCTCATTCCAAATTGCGCAAGGGAAAACGGTAAATAACCATGACCCAAAATACAAGTGTGATAATAAAATATAAGATTGACGGTTGCGCTGCATCTGTGTGCCTTACAGTGAACGTCGATCGTTGAGTTGGGAATTGTGTCCATGTCTCCTTGCCCTCGATTTTGACGTATGCATCGTGTCCTCGCCTCCTCGATCCTTGCCCTTTTCTGTCTTCGTAACAATATCCCTTTTGTCAAGACATCAACTATCTGTAGTTCAGAAGGAACATGAGTGATCAACCCACTGCCAAGTTTTTCTTTGATGAAGTAACGATCGATTTCGATGTGTTTTGTCCTATCGTGTTGAACAGAATTATGAACAATGCTTATAGCTGAATTATTATCACACATCAAGGTCATTGGAACTTACGTACTTGATCTTCAAGTCGTCCAATAATATCTTTATCCATACAAGTTCACATATGTCTTGATACATAGCCCTAAATTTCGGCCTCCGCGCTAGATCTAGCTACAACATTTTGCTTCTTAATCCTCCATGTGACAAGATTGCCTCCTAGGAAGGTACAATAGTCGGAAGTGAACCTCCTGTCCACCAAAGATCCTCCATAATTAGCATTAGTATATGTATCTAGAGACAGTCTTTTACCATGTTTAAACAACAATCCTCTCCCTGGAGAATTTTTGAGATATTGAATAATCTGGGCCCTTGGATCATGCATAAGTTGACACGCTACACTGACAACGTGCGCTAAATCAGGTCTTGTATGTGCTAGGTATATATCAGTTTACCAACAAGTCTCCTATACCGAGCTTTGTCAACTTTTAGGCTATCGGCATCATTCACAATTATGTGGTTCTGCTCAATTGGAACATTGATAGCCTTACATCCCAATTTGCCAGTTTCTTTGAGGAGGTCAAGTACATACTTCCGCTGAGAAATAAAAATTTCTCCTTTAGATTACATAACTTAAATTCCCAGAAAGTACTTCAGTCTTCCTAAATCTTTTATCTCAAATTCAGCTGCTAGTCTCACCTTTAGTAATTTATTTTTAACTACATCCCCTGAGATGATAATATCATAAGCATATGCAAGCAACACGGTGAGCTTATCTTCATGTGAGTGTTTCAAGAGCAATGTGTGGTCTGCTTGATTCTGCTTATATCATAAAGTCAGCATTACTATGGAGAATTCCGTACCAGGCCCGAGGGAACTGCTTAAACCCATATAAAGCTTTCTTCAATTTGACGTAAAAAATGCTTCATCAAGGAAGAATATCCATATAGACCTCTCCCTCAAGGTCTCCATGAAGAAATGCGTTTTTAACGTCAAATTGGTGTAGTTCCCAGTTGAACTGAGTAGCTAGAGAAAGAAGAACTATCAAGGTATTCATTTTCGATACAAGAGCGAAAGTTTCTTGATAATCATTACCATATGTCTCAGTAAACTCTTTTGAAACCAACATATCCTTATACCAATCCAGAGTGTCATCAGATCTGTATTTTAAAGAGTAGACCCACCTACACCCAACAAATTTTTGGTCCCTTGGATTTGGAACAATCTCCCAAGTATCATTCTGTTTAAGGGCTCTCATCACCTCGTGCATGGCTTGAGCCAAGTTCATATCTTTTAGCGCTTAAGGCACAAAAGTTGGGACAACATCAAGAGAGGAGATAAAACATTTATGCTGGATAGAAAAAAATTGTAGAGATGAACGAAAAAATAGGATACTTGGTGGTTATGTGTTTTTCTTTCCTCAAAGCGATAGGAAGGTCATCATGATTAGATTCGGAAAGAATTTGAATTAAGAGGATTAGTATTGGAGGGATTACCTGTCAGTTCCTTATCTGCCAAAGGTTGAGACGGTTGGAGTTGTTGGGAGATATATTTGGGTTGTAAACAACCACAGGACGCTCAACTGACACAACATGACTTCCATCATTCTAAGGAGGTAAAGAAATGAAGAATGAGTCGAAGGGCTCGGGATGCAAGATTCCACTTTTAATATATTGTCCCCCTGAAGTAGAGACGAATGAAAGAAGGGCTCGTTTTCATGGAAGGTGACATCCATAGAGGTTAGCATATGACGAATCAAAGGATAATAACATTTGTAACCCTTTTTATCAAATGCATAGCCTAATAAAATGCATTTAATAGCTCTAGTTCATGTTTGGTGTAATGTTGGTGATGGACGTGAACATAAGAAACACACAAGCATACAGTTTGCAAACTTTGCATAATAGGGACAGAAGGAAAGAAAGATATTAAGAGTTGAACAGGACTGGACACACCAAGAATACATGATGGCAGGCGATTGATGAGGTACGTGGCAGTCAATGTTGTAGATATCGGCCAACATGTCTGACATATCGGACGATATATAGTTTCGACACCTAAAACGATATGACACTGTTTATTTTAGGCATATAGCATTTTGAAAAAATGGCCCTTATATCGGCTGGTTCCCGTTATATCGACGCGCGAACCGGCCAATATAAAGACCGTTTCGCGTGCATGCTTTATTTGTTTTGTTCGACGCTGTCTTTTTATGTATCCTACGATTTCATTTTCATTCGTCTTGTGCCCTATTCCCCGACTCTCCTGCGTGTGTGCTTCACCCTCGCTCTCTCTGGCGATCATCTCCCTGGTTCGACGACTGCTTCTCCCTGGTTCGATGGTTCTCTCCCTACGTCTTCTCCTCCTTCCCTCAGTCTCTCATTTCGTCGACGACACTATAAGTTCTCGGCTCTCTCCTCTCTTCTCTGCTTCTCTTATCGACACTTTCCTCTCTTCCCTACTTCTCTGTACTGGTGCTTTTCTCGTCCCTCTCCTCTCTTCTCTACTTTTCTCTACTGTACCACTGGCGCTCTGAATTTGTGGAATTATGATTTAGGGGTTTTGGTTAACTGTTGCATTGGGCATCTTTTCTCGGTCCTCTCCACTCTTCTCTGCACTGATGCTCTTCTCGACCCTCTCCTCTCTTCTCTGCACTGGGGCTCTTCTTGACACTCTCCTCTCTTCTCTACTTCTCTGCACTGGTGCTCTAAATATGAGGTAATTTTGGGGGTTTTGGCTAGCTGCTGCATTGGGCTTCTCTTCTCGGCCCTATCATCTCTTCTTTGCACTGATGCTCTTCTCTGCCCTCTCCTCCCTTCTCTGCACTGGTGCTCTTCTCGGCACTCTCCTCTCTTCTCTACTTCTCTGCACTGGTGCTTTGAATAGGTGGTCATTTTGGGGGTTTTGGCTAACTGTTGCACTGAGCTTCTCTTCTCGGCCCTCTCCTCTCGTCTCAGCATCGAATCTCTGCTCGGCCCTCTCCTCTCTTCTCTGCACTGGTGCTCTTCTCATCACTCTGCTCTCTTCTCTACTTCTATGCACTGGTGCTCTCAATATGTGGTATTTTTTGGGGTTTTGGCTAACTGCTGCACTAGACTTCTCTTCTCGGACTCTCTTCTCTGTATTGGTGCTCTTCTCGACCCTTTCCCCTTTTCTCCACTTCTCTATATTGGTGCTCTGAATTTGGGGGGTATTATTTGGGGTTTTGGCTAGCTGCTGCTTCACTGTACTTATGGTTTTTATTGCTTGTTGGTTAATTGCTGCACTATAATCAATTATCATATTTGTCGTCCTTTACGATATTAATTGCTTTGTGGATAAATTGTAATCAATATTATTTGTGGTTATCAACAACATATGTTGATTAAAGAGAACCCACAAGTAATCTACTTATCCTACTTCATTTTGCAATCTATGATGTGTATAGCCATGTTGAATGATGAATGATGATATTAAGGTGTTTCGTTCGAGAAATAAAAGGTTGGATGTGCATTGCTCAGTACTTGAATTTAAATAGAATGCTGGTTTGCTAATTCAAATGCTGGTCTTGGTTGGATGCTATGGATTCTCTACTCTGAAGGATAAATTAGTGAAATTTTAAAAGAATATTCTGTATAATACTGATAATACAAAATGTCGTTCGATAAATAGAAATGTGTATGAAAAAAATGAATGATCACAGAAGATCAGACAATCTAATGAATGCTTAGGGGTCTTTTTTTGATGATGTCTTAATTTTCATAATTCCTAATATTTGAATAGAATGTCCGCATTTTAAATAGTTTGTTTTATTTCATATATTTCAATTCATTTTAAATAGTTTGCTAATTCGAATGTTTTGGACTTTTGTTTTTTTAGAATAACTTCTTCTGCTGGATCTTGTGAGGTGCCCCTTTCAATGGTACCAACTAGTAGAGATCCATTCTGGACATTTGGTGAGAAGTTGGTTGCAAATAACACTAACCGAATCAAATGCAACTACTGTAAGCAAACCATGAATGATGGAATTACTCGTTTCAAACATCACTTGCCTGGGTGGAAGGCTAATGTTAAGTAATGCCCTCAAGTTCCCGCCGAAGTTAAGGCGAAGGCTGAGTCGGCTCTCAATTCAAACTTGGAGAGCAAGAGAGTGAGGAGCGCAAAGTTACAAGCAAGCTTGAATGAGGTGGTAGTTGGAGGAGCACTGATGATGAAGTAGGAGTCTGCTACTCGTAGGAGTTTGCATTCGGGCACGGGTTTCAAGGGTCCAATGGACCAATTTGTTCATGTTGTTGCGGAATCAAGCAAGGGAAAAGATTCTCAACGTAGTACAATTGAGAGCAAGTACAAAAAGAAAGACAGAGATGATGATGCCTTGTACATAGGTAGATGGGCATATGAAAATGGGATCCCGTTCAATGTCATATGCAACTCCTCTTTCCAACAGATGACACATGTTATTGGATTATGTGGACCTTGGATGAAGATCCCTACATTTTACGAGTTGAGAGAAAAAATTTTGTGGATGGAGGTGGAGAGGACGAAGGAGATGTTGGGCATATTCACCCAAACCTGTAGATTGAATGAGTGCACTATCATGATCGATGCATGAACTGATTGGAAGGGTAGAGGTGTGATGAACATCATGATACACTGCAGTTCTGAAGTGGCATTCTAGCTTTCAAAGAATGTCCCCTCCTCCACACATGCAAAAAGTTTATATTTGACTTCTTGAATAAGGCGATTGATAGCCCCGAGAGCCCAGGAGAGGACAGTATCTTGCAGATTGTGACGGACAATGTGTCCAATAATATGGCATCATCAAAGCTTTTATGGCTTTGAAGAAGCCAAAGATTTTTTGGACTAGTTGTGCAGCTCAAACGATCATTCTTCTGTTGCAAGATATAGGAAAGTTGAAACCGATAAAAAGTGATATCTCCTTGGGCCGCCAACTCTCTGTCTTTATTTACGGCCACACCATCTCTCTCGACATGTTTGGAGAGCCGGTGAAAGAACTGGACTCTCACGAGCTTGTTCGATCTAGTGTGACTAGATTCGCTACAACATTTCTATCATTAGAAATTATCTTGGAGAAGAAGCAGTTGAGGGGATTGTTCAGATCTGCAAAGTGGGAAGTAACAAAACTAGTCAGTAGTATCGGGGGAAAGCAAGTAAATGTATTGTATATTTATTCACTTTAATTTAAAATATTTCTTTGAAACTGACGCTTAATATTATTTACTTATTTTGCATA
This sequence comes from Dactylorhiza incarnata, assembly GCA_033032865.1. Lineage (NCBI taxonomy): Eukaryota > Viridiplantae > Streptophyta > Magnoliopsida > Asparagales > Orchidaceae > Dactylorhiza > Dactylorhiza incarnata. The sequence continues at coordinate 3,653,194 of JAWHQI010000129.1, read as the reverse complement.
TGTTAGGCTGCAATGATAGCGATGAGCGCAAGATTTTTGGCGAATGTCGAGCAGGCTATTGCTATATTCACCCCATTTATGAAGATTTTGAGAAGAGTCAACGGGGATACATCTTCCATGGGATGGTTAATGGGGATATTAAAAACCACTTGTCACCAAAGTTGATTTCTGGTTCAGACTTGTCCTTCATTAAAAAGACCCAAGATGCTCCAAGATACTCTAGGAAAATCATTAATAAAAGTAACAAACCACTTGGCATCAGAAATACTAGTAGTAGAAACATTTATGAAGATTTTGAGAAGAGTCAACGGGGAAACGCCTTCCATGGGATACACCCCATTTATGCAATCATATATTCACCCAATTTATGAAGATTTTGAGAAGAGTCAACGGGGATACACCTTCCATGGGATGGTTAATGGGGATATTAAAAACCACTTGTCACCAAAGTTGATTTCTGGTTCAGACTTGTCCTTCATTAAAAAGACCCAAGATGCTCCAAGATACTCTAGGAAAATCATTAATAAAAGTAACAAACCACTTGACATCAGAAATACTAGTAGTAGAAACAGGACCACAAACATCATAATGAATGAGATCAAATAGTTCACTACTTACAGAAAGACTAGGATGAAAAGAAGCATGACAATGTTTATCCAGTTCACAAGTTTCACAATAAAATACCTAACAGATTGTTTAAGAAACAATGCATAAAATATAGTTTTAAGAAGAGGGAATGGAGGGTGTCCCAGTCATTTGTGGTGGAGCATGATCGTAGAAGTGTCCTCAAACTGATAGCATGAATGAAAGGATTGATGAGCAGCCCCGGTAGACTTCTAAAGGAAGTGATACAACCCACCCTTCTCCTCAGCAGTTCCAATCGTTCCCCCCGTTGCAAGATCCTGGAACAGATAATTAGAAAGAAAGGTCACAACGCAATTTAGCTCGGTAATTAATTTATGGACATTGTTTTAAATGTCCTCCGACATGTCCGACATGTCTCCCGACATGTCATTTTTTAGGGCAAAACGATATGTTTTTCTAAAAAAATAGATTATGTCATTTTGTAAAATATAGGCCGACATGTCCGATTTTTTCCGATATATCGGCCGACGCGACTTTTAAATATATCACCCGTTATTTTATTTCATGTTATATTAGCAGACTAACAACATATGTTTAAATCGCCTATGAATATTATATTATGTATGTTTAAATCGATTAGATTTATTGTTTCAATTTTTTTAACATTTTATTCTTACAACAACCAATTTTGTATAATTGTTTCACAATTTTTTAATTTCATATTACAAATAATATGAAAATATTTAATACATTTATTACAAAAAATATGAAAATGTTTAAATCTTCTTTATTTGCAATAAACTTATTGTTATCAAAATAAAATTATTGTATACTATTAAATATATTTTACAATGTTTGATTTTGTATTTGTTAAAAATATTTTATCTTAGATACCATTCGATTGTATTTTGTAATATAAATGATTTATTTTTTTAACTATTTGTTATATTATTTTTCTATTTTTATACATATAATTATAGTTAGTATACATAAAAATAAAAAAATTATTTATAAAACATGGAAATCCGATATTTTAAAATATCCCCGACATGTTTCCGACTTCCGACATTTAAAAACTTAATCCGATATGTCGGCGACATCCGATATTTAAAACATTGTTTATGGACAAAAATAAGGTTGGTCGATAATTTAGGAACATGAAGGACATTACTTAGGTGAAGGAATGGAGATAGCTCAATAGTTCCCTTACCAGTAACCAACATTTTTGATCCATCAGTAACAGTGGCAGAATTGTGGTGAGAAAAAGATAAAAAGGATGAGTAATAAGTTCTACAGGAAACCAAGTGATCATTAGCTCCTGAGTCAATGACTCATGAAGGACCAACACTAGCACTTGAAGCGTTAAATGGTTTTGAACTTAGGTACTTACAAGACAGAATAAAAGTGCAAGTACCATATGGTTTGTTGAGGGAACCAATAAGGGTTCGCAGGCTTTCTAACTCATCTTCGCTGAGAGATGGGATATCATCAACAACTCCACCTTTGACTTCATGATGCAGTTCCTTCGTGGTCCCAGAGGAATCAAAGTTGGCCTGATTTTGTTCGATCCCTTTCCCTTTAAAGCCTCGTGTACGACCAAGAACTTGCTCCTACCCGTGTAGTTTAAAGTAGTTCTCCTTAATGTGTCCAGATTTTTGCAGTAGATGCACCAACAATTGTCATTATTGGATTGTGGAGCATGATATGGAGCGATGTTGCCAAATTTAACACTCTTACTTGCAGGAAGAGCAAATATTTTGTTGGGCCTGTCATCCATCATAACCCCCCTACGAGTCTCTTCACCTATAACAGAATAAAAAAATTCAGATATGGTTGGAAATCTTTCCTTCCCTTGAACTTGCACGTGGATGGGATCAAACTCAAAGTTCAAGGAACTCAAAGATCTTATCTTTTTCAACAATAGTAGCCAAGGTAGAGGCATCCTTATGACATTCCATTTTCAAATTTTGATACTGGTCCAGTTCGATCCACAGCCCATTCAATATCACAAAATAATCTGTAACAGAGAGGTTCCCTTGCTTGGTAGAGAACATTTGTCTTCAACTCGTAGCAGGTGACAATATCTTGCTTCATGGAGTAGGTTTGACGTAGATTTTCCAAGATATCTTGTGATGTGGGTAAGAACATACAATTTCGGCTCACCTCGGGCGTCATGGAATTCCACAGCCAAATCATGGTAAGAGAATTTTCATCATCCCAATCTTGAAACATGACATCAATCTTCACAAGGGTAGTTCCTTCAATGTGATTCAACTTTCTTCGTCCTTTCATAGTAATGCGGATAACTTGAGTCCATTGAAGGTAATTATTTTTCCATTGAGGCACTAACTGTGATGGAGGACGGGAAGATCATTGGGGCTAAGGTGAGATATAGTCGAAGTTGAGTATACACCAATTGATTTAGAGTGGCCTGCCATTCTAATGCACTGGAACATCAGAGGAAGTCGTCGAAAAAAGCTACAGCACCCTAACGAAGCAACACGGTATGAGAATGAAGGCTAGCGATAGGGAAGACTAGTTCTCCTGGTCCAGCAGAAGGAGTCGATGGGGCAGGTTCGTTGATAAACAAATGAAGGAGCGTCAGAAGCAGTTGTCGCATGGATCGGCATTGGCAGAAGAAGACAAGAATAGTCGAAACAGACGGGATCAACGTCGGTGGAGGGAGACGGAGTCGATGTTCGCAGAGGAACATAAGATCGACGTCGGACGCAGTAACGAGCACGGGACTAGTGTCAACGAAATATGACGGGATCAGCAGCCGCCGACGGGATCGACGTCGGTAGAGGAAGACGAAGTCAATGGCTGCAGAGGAAGACGAGATCAACGTTGGAATCAGTGACGAGCACGGGATTCCTTTTTTGTGTCGGGCGCAAAATGACGCTTCTTCGTCATCGAGGACTTTAATGAAGGTAGCGAACAGCGGCTAGGCACGATGCCTCTTCGATCTCGTCGAGCAGGGCACACAATTCCTACGAGAAAAGCTCTAATACCATGTATGAAATGTGAATTGCTTGGTTCTCATTAAACACACGAGGAAAATATATCACTTGCATTGGGGCATATCAAAAAGCACCTTTATAAGTAAAAGGTAAACAAAACAACTATAATTGTATAAGTAAACTTAATTGCAGAACGTACTTACAACCTATTCTAATGGGATAAACATGAGAGGGTTCATGTTGTGTATTAATAAGGACAAAAATAAAAGGAAAGTTATACTTAGTTTAGCAACATCATAACATTATAGTAAATGACACATACTTTAAGAAAGGAGAAGATCAATTAATTATTTTTAAAAGTAAATCCAACAAAGTAAAAATATACTCATTTTTACTTAGAAAGTGAGAACAATCATTTTACAAGTGCTGTAAGATGATTTCAAAAAAAAATTAATCACTCAACATAGGTATTAGCTATGGATATATCTTTATATTAGCACAAAGAAAACAATAAAAATAAAATAATTCTCCTTGCAATAGATAATGAAACTTGAAAGGTAAGAAGTTGTATCTTTCAAAATAGTTTGCTAAGAAATATAAAACCCAAATTCTAAATTGAATCAAACCCTATGTGCAATAAAGATTTTCAGAAAGATTTTGCAATAGGGCGTCGATGGGGCTCAATGGGACATGTCGTCATTCTGTGGTTCATGAACTAGGTATGTGAGCTTGGGGAGATGGGAAGCGACGCTCTAGGATCATATGGTCATTGAACAAGGACGCATTTTTGTGGGGGAATAGAGGACTGCGCCGAGTGAGATTGATCATCAGACCGGCAGAGTGGGTGGAGATGAGAGCTTGATTGTTTACTGGAGTCTGGGGGATACCAATTTGTTACAAACCAAGTTTCTAAAGTGGATGCAGGTTGGAAGTGGACGAAAGTTAAGATAGTATGGAGCCAGGAACTGTCTATTGTGTACTGCAAGGCGCTGCGAGGAGGGCGCCCCCAAGACCTCTAGGATTAGAAAAGACTCAAATTCTTGTTTGTAATTCCAAAATCCCTCAAGCACAAATAAATACAACTCACAATAACTAATTGCAGAAAGGTTCATCAAACAGATAAATTATATAAATACCCAAATGCAGCAATAGACCCAAAACATAACTAAAGAGACTCATAATAAAATACCCTAAATTTTGACTATAATATGATTGTCTACTTACCTCGAAAAGTGGAAAACCTCACCACAACTATTTTTAGAAGATTCTACCCAAAACACAATGTGGATGAACGCCAGCCATAACATTGTGAAATCTAATAATACTTAAGTCATTGCCTCGAAAAGTGGAAAACTTCATCACAACTATTTTTAGAAGATTCTGCCCAAAACACAATGTGGATGGACGCCAGACACAACATTGTGAAATCTAAAAATACTTAAGTCATTGCCTCCTTCATGGTTATCTTTCTTGTTTCTTCCTGGTTTCATACCCTGACGCCTTTTCTACGTTATAGTACTCACTGAGTTGAGCACTTGCAATATATGAAGAGTGAATACTATAAATACAAATTGGAATACTAGAAGGATTGGGAGAAGGTGGTTGTACCAGTTCATGTAAGTCCCAATAAGACCACGCTCATAAATTACACCAAGAGTGTTGATTGATGAATTCACGGGAATCACATTCATGATCCAAACTGGATATTTTGCCAAAGCAGAAGCAAAACCTCCTAAACCAGCATTCATGTCCATAATGTTCCGGTATTTACCAGCCAAGTCAAATTTAATGTAAAAACCATAGTTTGAGACTCTCTGACTCCAAATCTGATTATCATGATTGAAGGTCTCTGCAGTGACTCCTTCTACAGTCCAACTTTTTATCCTCGGGGGTACTGCATTTAGTCTTTTAGGCCACTTGGCAATCATGCCACCGCCAGCTGTATCCCGAACTTGTTCCACCTTTGGAAGGGGAGTTATGCAGGCTTGCATCTCATCATACCTGAGGGTACACCAAGAAACAATCTCAAGGCAAACTATTGAGATTATCCAAAATAATTCAATAAAATTCCTTTGGTGAATTCTTTACAAAAAATTATAAATTAACCAGAAGGCTATGACATCGGCCATTTTCAATGAGTGTATATCATATTTGTTACTTCTGAAGGAACAAGTAGTAATAGTTGATATGGATTTGTCTATGCGTTTCAAATAATTTTTTGTAGTGGTAATGCTCCTTATCCAAATTCTCTCTTTTAGGCTATAATTGGAACAATTGCGGTGTTTGAGCGGCGGGGATGTGAAATTGTGGTAGTAAACACGGTGGTGGTGATTTACCCATATTTTGAACCTTCGTGGCAGCTTTTTTATCCAAAATTTCAGTTTATGGGGTCTGGGCATTCGCGGACAATAAAGTCTGAGCACATCAAACAACAATAAAAGGCAACATTAAAATAAAGATACAAATTGCCAATGCCACTCGCCCAAGCCGCAACACCCGAACCGCCCGGTTTGCATCATCCGGCGCCGTGCGGCTCGGTTTGCACCCCCGCTCTTGTGTCGCCGTGCGTCCTTCTCGAATAAACTTGTCACGGCGGTTCTTCTGTGTGTATGTCGGTAACAATACCGCCGTCTGGGAAATTCGCCTTGTCCTCAAGGCAGTAATCTGGGAACTGGCGCCGGAAGTCATCCCGTAGTAGCCAAGTCGCGGCGGACAAGTGCGGTTGCGCCATACAACCCGGATCTCCTCCGGGGCCGGATTCCCCGGTGTGTGGTGGCGCCGATCAACGATGGCCGCCGGATAAAGGGATTCAAAACCGGAATTGTCGAGGTCGGCCGGTATGTGGTCGGTGACGGGGTGATCGCCGATAACGCGCCGGAGTTGAGACACATGAAAAACCGGGTGGATGCGGCTACCGTCCGGTAGGCGTAGTTGGTAGGCCATGGCGCCAATACGACTGATAATTTCAAACGGGCCAAAGAAACGAGGAGCCAACTTGGGACAAGGGCGGCGGGCGGCCGTGAGCTGGCGGTATGGATGCAGTTTGAGGAAAACCCGCTCACCCACTTGGAAGGAAAGGTCCTGACGCTTCCGGTTGGCAAAGGAGAGCATTTTGGCTTGGGCGCTCCGAAGGTGATGCTTCAGACTGTCCAAGATAACGTCCCGATCGTATAAATGTCGGCCAAGCTAGCTACAGGACATTCTCCCGGAAGATGTCGGAGCACCGAGACGGGGGGGGGGGGGGGGGGGGGGGGGGGAGGCCGTATACGGTCTCGAATGGTGAGGTGTTTGCGGCGTGGTGGTATGTCGTGTTATAGGAGTATTCTGCCCAACATAACCATTTCGCCCATGACCCGTGCCTCTCGCCAATGAAGCATCTCAAATATGTTTCCAAACACCTATTCAGCACTTCAGACTGTCCATCCGACTGTGGATGATATGTCGTACTCATCCGTAAATGTGTGCCCTGGAGACGGAACTGAGAGGTCCAAAAACTACTGAGGAAGAGCGGGTCGCGGTCGCTGACGATGGAGTGGGGAAAGCCATGAAGCCGCACGATCTCGGTGATGAAGCTGTCTGCCACAGTTGCCGCCGTGTAAGGATGAGGAAGGGGAACGAATTGGGCGTACTTTGTGAGACGATCGACCATCACTAGAATACAATCAAACCCATTCGAACGCGGCAGTCGGGTGATGAAGTCCATCGCGATGTCCTCCCAGACGCGCTCGGGAATCGGCAGGGGCTGCAGTAGGCCGCTGGGGAACATCGTCTCATATTTGGCCTTCTGACAAGGTAAACAGGCCGCCACATAGGCCTTCACCTGGCGGAGCATGTGCGGCCAATACAGCGATGCAGCCAAACGCCGATATGTGCGGAAAGCCCCGGCGTGACCTCCCGAAGGCGTGGAGTGGAACTCCGCTAATAGCTGTGGGATCCGGGCGGAGTCTGCCAATAGCACCAGGCGGCCCCGATGGAAGAGCAGGCCCCCAATGAGGGCATAGGGTGGGCGTGCTTCCGGGTCGGCAAGTAAGGCTGCTCGGATGTCCTTCAACTGGGGGTCGCGGTCGACCTCTTGCTGGATAACGGAAACATCCTCCCACACCGGCCGTGATATAGCGGTCAATTCCGTAGCTTGGGGGTGACGAGAGAGAGCATCCGCCGCCCGATTGGTCTTACCCGGCCGGAACTCGATCGTGAAATCATAAAAAAGAAGCTTGGCCACCCAAAGTTGTTGCGTTGGCGTGGCGATTTTTTGTTGTAGCAAATAGCGAAGACTATAATGATCGGTGCGGATCACGAAGAGACGGCCCAAGAGGTATGGTCGCCAATGTTGTACCGCCAACACGAGGGCCATGAGCTCGTTCTCATAGGCCGGGCGGCTACGCACCGCAGATGAAAACGCCTGGCTGTAATAAGCAATAGGCCGACCGGCCTGCATCAAAACGGCGCCCACGCCGGAGCTCGAAGCATCACACTCCACGATGAACGGTTTCTGGAAGTCCGGCATGGCCAGGACCGGCCCTTGTATCAACGCCGCCTGTAGAGCGGCGAACACCGCCATTGCCGCCGGCGGACACACAAAGGGGCCCTCCTCCGAGGCTTTCAGCAATTGGGTGAGAGGGCGGGCCAACCCGCCGTAGTCCTTGATGAAGCGCCGATAATATCTGGTGAGGCCGAGGAACGCCCGCACGTCCCGAAGGGAGGAGTGAGTCGGTCACCGAAGGACCGCCTGAATTTTGTCCTCATCCATCGCTACACCGTCGGCGGAGATGGTATGCCCCAAGCTCACCATGGTGGCACCAAAAGTGCATTTCTTCCGGTTGACGGTGAGATGGTGGCGCCGAAGGGTGGTGAAAGTCTCACGCACGTGGCGGAGGTGGTCCTGCCAAGAGCCACTAAACACGAGAATGTCATCAAAAAAAACAAGGACATGCTTACGGAGAACTGGCCGAAAGATGTCATTCCTGGTTGCTTGAAATGTGGCCGGAGCGTTGGTGAGCCCAAACGGCATTACCAAAAACTCGAAATAGCTGTCTTGCGTTCGGAAAGCCGTCTTTGGCACGTCCTCTGGTCGGACCCGGATTTGGTGATATCCAGCGCGGAGGTCCAACTTTGTAAAGAATGCGGCGCGCCGGCGCCATAAAGTTCATCAAAGAGTTCCTGAATGACCGAGATCGGGTATTTGTCGGGCACCGTGGCTTTGTTGAGCTCCCGGAAATCCACACAGAATCGCCAACTCCAGTCCTTCTTGCGGACTAATAAAACCGGACTGGAGAACGGGCTAGCGCTAGGCCGGATGAGACCGCCCAACAACATTTCCCGCACGAGCCGCTCTATCTCGTCCTTTTGGGCATGTCCATAGCGGTAGGGCCGAACGGATACCGCCGCCGCTCCCGGTTGAAGTACAATCGCATGGTCGGTCGGCCGAGTAGGCGGGAGGCACGGTGGGGTGGCGAAGATATCCGAAAACTCCTCGAGAACGTCTTGCAGTCCGGCTCCCAGAGGGGCGGGCGTGTCCGGTGGGGCCATCTGGAGAGGCCAAAGCCAGACCGAGAACTCCACTTCGGTGATGCGTTGCATAGCGCGGAATGAAACCGGCGAACGGAGGAGGGCGGAGTCACCCACTAAACGGCATGGTTGGCCCTGGTGCTGAAAGGACATGGTCATGGAGGCCCAGTTCACCCGCACATCCCCCAAAGTCTGCAACCATGCCACGCCCAAAATGGCGTCGAGGCCGCCCAACTTGAACAGGTAGAAATCCGACGTGGCCGTACAAGGGCCGAAAGAGAGGGTGACATCCACACATTGCCCCAAGGTGGGCCGTCGGCGACCATCTCCGAGACAGACGGAGAAGTCTGGGGAAGCGGAATATGGTAAATCGATGTCGCCGGCGAGTTGGGTCGACAAGAAGTTGTGACTCGCTCCATTGTCGATCATAACGATCAACTGGCGGTTGTTGATCATGGTCGCGAGCTTCATCGTGTGGGGGCCGGTAAGACCGCCTACGGAGTAGAAAGGCAATTCCAAGACATTGAGGGGTGCCCCCTCCGGCTCCGACGGGGGGGGGGGGGGGGGGGGGGGGGGGGGGGGGGGGGTATCCCCGAGAGTGCCGAATCCTTGGCGGAGGAGTCGTCGTCCCCATCGCCAATAATAGCGTTTAACTCTTTGACGGGGTAGACATGTTGCGGTGAGTATGGTTGGCAGCATCAGAAGCATAACCCGCGGAGACGGAGATCATTGTAGTCGTTATTGGAGACGTGGTGTGGGGGATCTGGACGGTTGGTGGGGCGGCCGGCCCCCATTGGGGGCGGCCGGGGGCCGCCATCGCGCGGCGGAGGGTGGCGGTTGGTGGGAGGTCCTCAAATACTGGGTCAGATGTCTGCTTCGACCGCACGGGCAAGGTCAAGGGCTTCCGACACCGTGCGGGGGTCGTGGGTCCGGATGCGGGAGCGGATGTTTGGAAGGAGGCCCTGCAGAAAGAATCCAAGGTAGTGGTCGGGTGGGAGACCCGGCACTTGCGTGACGAGCACGACAAACTCATCGATATAAGCGTCCACAGTGGTCGTCTGGCGGGCCGAGCAGAGGCGCTCTGTGGCGGAACCGGTGTTACGAGAATCGTACCGACTAATCATCTCTTGTTTGAACTCGTTCCATGGGATGCAGGGTTGGATTTGGCGAAGCCAATGCGCCCAATGAAGGGTCGAGCCCTCTGGGCCGACCACGGCCGTGCCCACCTTGTCCGGATGTGGGGTGTTGTGAAGGTCAAAAAACTGCTCCGCCCGGGCGATCCAGCCCATAGGATCCACGCCAGAGAAGGAGGGAGCATCCAGGGCCAGGGGTTGTTGGCGGTCGGCTGGAGGTGCGGGCGCCGCGACGGTCGGGGGAACAGCGGCGGTCGCGGAAACGGGTGCGGTGAGCCCGGGAACGAACGGCGGCGGCATCCCTAGGATGGATGTTGTGTCGTTGGAGGAGGCAGAGCCTGTCGGCGCGGTGAGGCCCGCGAGTTGACAGCTGATGCGTGCTTGGCCCGCGAGCAAGGCGTCGACGGCGGATTGCAGGCCATCGAGGCGTTCCTCTTGGCGGTCGAGTCGCAGGCGGGTGGTGTCCGCTTCGTCCAGGCCCTCGCTGGCTTGGGACCGGGTGTTGGGCACCATCGAAGTTGGGAACAAACGGGAAGAAGACCGGCGGCGCTAGGGCAGGCGGAAAGGGCAGGTCAGGCCAATGATACCGCTTGGGGTATCGGGCAGCCGGCGAAGGGACGGCAGCGTAGGCGAGGTGGCTTCCGTCGGCGATACCGGCTAGCGGTTAGCGGTAGCGAGAGAAGTAGAGGGAGAGAAATACGGGAAGGAGAGGTAGAGAGAGAGAGAGAGAGAGAGAGAGAGAGAGAGAGAGAGAGAGTTAGGGTTGGGAGGAAGAAAGGGGAGCAGCCCCACTTCATTCAAGTGATCCAAAGATGGTTCTTACAACAAAGGTGATCCCCTTTATAGGGAGGGATCCACCACACATCAAACAACAATAAAAGGCAACATTAAAATAAAGATACAAATTGTCAAGGCCACTCGCCCAAGCCGCAACACCCGAACCGCCCGGTTTGCATCATCCGGCGCCGTGCGGCTCGGTTTGCACCCCCGCTCTCGTGTCGCCACGCGTCCTCCTCGAATAAACTTGCCACGGCGGTTCTTCTGTGTGTATGTCGGTAACAGCGCGTCTGCATAACTGCGGTGGCGTTTTGGCTTAAAACATATTTTTGGAAAATTAGCATTCGTGACTACACCTATCCAAATGTTACATGTATTTTTTATAACTGCGTTTACAGCAGCCACTATTCCCCAACAGCTCTCCCAAAAAGGGGCTTGATCAAATCAGATGGTAATGATGATGTCTTTTCTTCTGTCACATTTGTCTAATTTGAATACATTTGTGAACCTAGCTTTTCCAGTTTCATTTACAAAATCATTAAAAAGCCCATCATACTTCTTAGTACTAAAGCATCATCTGATGGAAGAATGTTCACATCATAGAAGAGAAAAGAAATTGAGAAGGCTACTCACCAAGCGGCATCTGGATCTCTTGCTTCACAAAAACTTGGAGATTTTAATTTGTTCAATTTTGTGGCACAGTGGATGTGATTTGTTGGTTTTCTCCACACAGCAACTGGGCCATTTTCTGCAATTTTCTTCCAGCAAAGTCTTTTAGCTAGATCATCTATGCCATTCTGTTCCGCTTCCAAATCCTCCGGTGTTCTTTCCCAACCCTTGTACATATTTTTCCCGTTGATGGGCGGCCCAGATAAAACCCAGTAACCACCGGGTCGAAGAATACGATCAATCTCCAACAAATACAACCCCTCTAAGGTAATCATAAGCAAATTAGATTGCAGCAATACAATTTCAATCAAGATTTATAATTGTCATAATCATCTGAATTCGTTAAATATACAGAACTGAATTCATTAATATTAAATAAGATATGTAGAAAGGCCCATCTAGAGCCCACTATTTTTTTAGGATTTAGTCTCACATCTTAGAATGAGATTATTGCTGCTCTCTCTCTTCATATATAAGTGTACAAATACCTGTATGTAAAGGCGTGTGAGAAATTAATAAAAATATTTGTTTTATTTTTCTCATTTGTGTGTTTTTCCACATGGTAACAGAGCCAAACGGATCCCAAAGATTTTTTCTCTCTCCGATCTCCTAGTTTGACCGCGCGCTCTCCCTCCTGCTTGTGCGGTCTGGAGATATCAGTTCGCCTTCCCACTCTGGCTCCGATCTCAACAACAAATCCCCCACCTTTCTTCGGCTTTTATAGCTTTTCTCCGCAGCCAACCGGGCCCCACCCGTCTTCTATTTACCACGACCTCTCCGTCCTAACCGCATTGTTCGCTGTGAGCTCTCCCACGATCTCTCAGTCGCCGAGCTCCCTCTGGTCGTCGGTCCTTTTGATCGCGCTCATTCTTCTTGTCGTGCCTTTGACCACTCAGTTTTCATACTCGTCTGGTCGCTGCCCTCTACTCGCCACCAGCTCTTGCTCAAGTCACAGAGCTCTAGTCGCAAGATCGCTCAAATCGCAAAGCCTCTTCCAGCCGCAGAGCTCGTATCGCGCCTCTGCTCGACCTATTCTCCCGCGCGCTTCTGGTCGTCGCCGAGTTCCTCTCCTCTGGTCTAACCGTCGCTTCTGTCCAAAGGAGCCCAGACCGCCGCTTTTGTCCGCGGGAGCTCAGTCCGCCGCTTCTGTCCGCAGGAGCTCAGTCCGTCGCTTCTGTCAGCAAGAGCTTAGACCGACGTGTCTGTCCGCAGAAGCTCAGTCCGCTGATCTCTATTGCTGCTCCCTGGAGCTCCCTCTGACCGCCGAGCTGCTTCTTGTCCACAGGCTACTACCTATCCGCAAGTTGCTTCTTCTTCCGCTCTGTTCCTCAGCGTGACCGCATCCTCGACACTCCTCCCCGCCAGTTTTGTCGCGCTCCTCACCTTCTTCATTGGCTTGAATGATGCCCCGACTCTTCTGTCCCGTGTTGCGGCTCCCCTTCCTAATGTTTGTGATGAGCTTCAGATCACCACTATCTCTCTTAGTGGGAAGAAGAACTTCGTTGAGTGGGTGCACTCCGTTCGTTGTGTTCTTCAGACGAAATGCCTCCTTCATCATCTGACCAAGGCAACTCCTACTGAACCCACCAAGGAATGGCTACACTATAACCTTCTCTTCCTCTTCTTTTGTTGTGCAGGATTGACGGACACGGAATATCATTGGTAAAGGGCAACTGTCCAATGGGCTCTATACTCTGGATTTCTCTCCCACAGTTCTCTCATATGTCACTTATGTTGATTGTCATCGGTGTCTTGGGCATGTTCCTCTCCAAATTCTCAAGAAAACTCTTCCCAATCTATCCCTCAAGGACTTCACTTGTGAGTCGTGTATCTTCGAAAAACAACATCGTTCTTCTTTTCTCCCGCATTGTACTCGGAGCAATGCTCCCTTTTACCAAGCAGTCTTGTCCCATCTCAACGGAAGTACTGTCTTGACCTTCTTCATGATGTTGGCTACTCTGGATGCAAGCTTGGTGATACACTTATGGATGTCAAAAACAAAATTTGCGCTCATGCCTCTGACTCTGATCTACTCCTTCTGAATCCAGAGTACTATAGTCGTCTTGTAGGGAAGCTGATTTATCTTACAGTTACAAGACCTGATACATACTTTGCTTTTGGAGTTGTCAGTCGATACATACATGCTCCACGAATATCTCACCTCCAGGAAGTTGAGTGCATCCTCCAATATTTGAAAACCGCTCCTGGAGAAGGGCTTGTGTACAAGCCTTCTTCTACCTTATCTCTCATTGCCTACTCTGATGCTGGCTCTCTGGATGATCGTCGTTCCACAAGTGGATACTGAACATATTTTGGTGAACACCTTATCACCTGGCGCAGTAAGAAGCAGACAGTGGTTGCTCGCTCATCTGCTGAAGCTAAGTATCGTTCAATGACCTCTGTTGTGTCTGAGCTTACATGGTTGGAAAGCCTCCTAAGTGACCTGGGTGTTAAACTCGCCTCACCGGCCACTCTCTTTTGTGACAGTCAAGTTAATATACATATTGCCAAGAATCTTGTATTTCATGAACATACCAAACACATCGAAGTCAATTGTCACTTCATTTGGGAGAAGGTTCAACTTAAGAAACTAGAATTGAAACATGTTCTTGTTGTTGGGCAAGTTGCTGACATTCTCACTAAGGCTTTACCGCGTCCGTTATATTATCAGTTCTTGTCCAAGCTTAGTGCTTGTGATCTGTATGCTCTAGCTTGTGGTGGAGTGTTAAATAAGATATGTACAAAGGCCCATAACAAGACCCAACTAGAGCCCAATACTTCTTTAGGATTTAGTCTCACATCTTAGAATGAGATTATTGCTCCTCTCTCTCTTCCTATATAAGTGTACAAATACATGTATGTAAAAAGGTGTGTGAGACATTAATAAAAATATTTGTTTTATTTTTCTCGTTTCCGTGTTTTTCCACAATTAAATATACATAACTGAATTCATTAAATTAGGCAAAATGGTGAAATTGGCCCCCAAAATTCACCCTTGATTTGAAATTGATCCCTAGAGTTTTTTTGTATAAAATTGGTCCTTAACTTTCACTAGTTGTTTGAAATAGGTCCTAGTTAGCATTTTGTCTATTACATATAGAATTTGCCTGGATGCAGCTGATCATACATATGACTAGGATTAATAAATAAAACTAACTTCCTAACTTAGGAATTGGCCCCTCCTCTCCCCCACTCCTCTCGTCTTACAACTCATAGCTCCTCTCACCGGCAGCAGTTCAAGAGCTCTCCTCCAGTCCTCCACACAATGGAAAAACTTCACGGTACGCTCCTCTTGCCCAGACCCAAGATCTTCACATCCCTTCTCTAACCGACGGTAGTCCACGGTGCACTCCTCTCACCCGCAGCTCTCAAAATTGCAGGCATCTAAAAGTATACACAACAAGGTATCACATTTATGAGGTTTGATTTAGCAAGCATTGAGATTGTGAATATTATAAAGCTTAAGAAAACTATATGCCTTCCAGATGGGTTAAATGGTATTCCACATGTACAATGTTACGATGATGCATCCGCCTGTTGGAACATGTTTTCCGCATCTCTTGGTTTGACAATAACAAATCCTATTGTATTTGATCATACTTGTTTTGTGTTTATAGTATGCAGGATTCTGTGCTTTCAAATCTCCATGAAAATATGTTTTTGTTACTACCGCGCAGCATTAACTCTACCGCTGGCGCTAGCATTAACGAACCGCTGAGAAGAAACCGCTGAGATGGGAAACCGCTGAGATGCAAGCTGGCGTTCGACGAAATGGAAGTTGCGTTCGATGAACTGGAGCTCGACGAAATGAAACCTGCGTTCGACGAAATGCATGCTCCTCTCATGACGGATTAATGGAGCAAGCTTGTTCTAGGCTAACTCTCTCTCTCTCCCCATTTTCTCTCTCTAGTGGGTGAGGAGAGTCTCCAGTGGTGCCCAAGCCCGGCATTGGCTTGGGAGGGGAAGCGCTCTAAAGATCTTCCGGGTATGCGGTGGGACCTCCTCGCCGAGCCCTTGGTCCAGTTCATAGTTCCAACACCTTCAACATAGAGCTCTCCCTTGGGGGGAGTAAGAGTTGGCCACCCCTCAACTTGTTGGGGGTCCCGAACTCCACAGAGGCCGAGAAATCGGTTTCAACATTATGGTGCGGTGAGCGTGGAGTGTGACCAACTCAAGAAACTCTCAAGATGAGCTCCATGGATGGAGGTGGAGGAAGATCCGACCCTGGTCACCCGCAGCCCCCGGTGGCTGGGGTGACGTTGGAGATGTTCGAAAATTTCAAGCAAGAGGTCTCACAGACCTTCCAGGTTGCTTTCGCCATGATAATCGGAGGCAGAAGAGGAGATGGTCCGGAGGTCCCGCCCCGACAGGTGGACGAGGGAACTCTCGGCCAACAGTCCAGGAAAGAGGTACCGGTGGGGGAGGAGTGGGGAGGTGCCATACCCCCACTCGCCCATCTTCAAGGGGGCGAGCTCAGGAGGGAGGCGCCCTCGAAGCGGGGCGAGCTCAGGAGGGAGGCGCCCTCCCAGCTCGCCCCGCCCCTTCAAGGGGGCGAGCTCAGGAGGGAGGCGCCCTCCCAGCTCACCCCGCCCCTTCAAGGTGGCGAGCTCAGGAGGGAGGCGCCCTCCCAGCTCGCCCCACCCCTCCTAGCCCAACCCCAGAGGGGGGTGAACGGGGAGGCATCCAGCCCCCACTCGCCCCGCTCCAAAAGGAGTCGAGTGAATGTTGGTGGGCGAAGCCACCCCGGGTGGCGGCTACCCAATAGCTCGGCGAGCGCAGAGGTCAGCAATTCGACTCCGCGAGAGCAAGGAAGAAAGGGTTTTCAAAGGAAAAGAGCCAACCGATCGAGGTGGAGGCTGGGATCGAACACACCCTATCCACCACCTCAGCAAGCCATGGCGATGGGCGGAGGTAGAAGGAGGGGAGCCAGAAAATCAGAAAGAAGAGGAAGAAAAAAGGATATGTTTGAGTTACCTAACAGTGACCTCCACGATGAGGAGGGGCACGCGACGACTGCCTGCCCTGAGTTCTTGAAATGAAGGATGCGAGGGTCCGAGGCGGCAATAGCAGCTACCAGAAGAAGTCGAGGAAGACCGGGCCTGCGAGTGGGAGACTCAGTTCGGTTTCCACGCTTAGTTTTCTTTTCATTCCCTAAGTTCATGGAATGCGATGTTTCGTTTCCATGCCTTGCTTTCTCACATGTATTAGAATGATTAATATAATGAAAGTTTTTCAAAAAAACAGTTAGCCCCGATGCTGGCCCGCTGACCAGGCTCCCACCAAGCTGGCAGGGCCGGGAACCGCTCGGGGCAGGAAGGAAAAATACTCCACCTCTAGTTGAGCCTGGCTCCTAGAGTGTGTCGACCTTGTATCCACCTCTAGTTGAGCCTGGCTCCTAGAGTGTGTCGACCTTGTATCCACCTCTAGTTGAGCCTGGCTCCTAGAGTGTGTCGACCTTGTATCCACCTCTAGTTGAGCCTGGCTCCTAGAGTGTGTCGACCTTGTATCCACCCCTAGTTGAGCTTGGCTCCTAGAAGGTGTCGACTTTAGCCCCGAGCAGACCCGCTGACCAGGCTCTCACCTAGCTGGCAGGGTCGTAGGCTCACTCGGTGGCAGGTTTCAAAGGCAGTTAGCCCCGAGCAGACCCGCTGACCAGGCTCTCACCTAGCTGGCAGGGTCGTAGGCTCACTCGGTGGCAGGTTTCAAAGGCAGTTAGCCCCGAGCAGACCCGCTGACCAGGCTCTCACCTAGCTGGCAGGGCCGTAAGCTCATTCGGTGGCAGGTTTCAAAGGCAGTTAGCCCCGATGTTGGCCCGCTGACCAGGCTCCCACCAAGCTGGCAGGGCCGGGAACCGCTCGGGGCAGGAAGGAAAAATACTCCACCTCTAGTTGAGCCTGGCTCCTAGAGTGTGTCGACCTTGTATCCACCTCTAGTTGAGCCTGGCTCCTAGAGTGTGTCGACCATGTATCCACCTCTAGTTGAGTCTGGCTCTTAGAGTGTGTCGACCTTGTATCCACCTCTAGTTGAGCCTGGCTCCTAGAGTGTGTCGACCTTGTATCCACCTCTAGTTGAGCCTGGCTCCTAGAGTGTGTCGACCTTGTATCCACCCCTAGTTGAGCTTGGCTCCTAGAAGGTGTCGACTTTAGCCCCGAGCAGACCCGCTGACCAGGCTCTCACCTAGCTGGCAGGGCCGTAGGCTCACTCGGTGGCAGGTTTCAAAGGCAGTTAGCCCCGAGCAGACCCGCTGACCAGGCTCTCACCTAGCTGGCAGGGTCGTAGGCTCACTCGGTGGCAGGTTTCAAAGGCAGTTAGCCCCGAGCAGACCCGCTGACCAGGCTCTCACCTAACTGGCAGGGCCGTAGGCTCACTCGGTGGCAGGTTTCAAAGGCAGTTAGCCCCGAGCAGACCCGCTGACCAGGCTCTCACCTAGCTGGCAGGGCCGTAGGCTCACTCGGTGGCAGGTTTCAAGGCAGTTAGCCCCGAGCAGACCCGCTGACCAGGCTCTCACCTAGCTGGCAGGGTCGTAGGCTCACTCGGTGGCAGGTTTCAAATGCAGTTAGCCCCGAGCAGACCCGCTGACTAGGCTCTCACCTAGCTGGCAGGGCCGTAGGCTCACTCGGTTGCAGGTTTCATAGGCAGTTAGCCCCGAGCAGACCCGCTGACCAGGCTCTCACCTAGCTGGCAGGGCCGTAGGCTCACTCGGTGGCAGGTTTCAAAGGCAGTTAGCCCCGAGCAGACCCGCTGACCAGACTCTCACCTAGCTGGCAGGGCCGTAGGCTCACTCGGTGGCAGGTTTCAAAGGCAGTTAGCCCCGAGCAGACCCGCTGACCAGGCTCTCACCTAGCTGGCAGGGCCGTAGGCTCACTCGGTGGCAGGTTTCAAAGGCAGTTAGCCCCGAGCAGACCCGCTGACCAGGCTCTCACCTAGCTGGCAGGGCCGTAGGCTCACTCGGTGGCAGGTTTCAAAGGCAGTTAGCCCCGATGCTGGCCCGCTGACCAGGCTCTCACCTAGCTGGCAGGGCTGGGAACCGCTCGGGGCAGGAAAGAAAAATACTCCACCTCTAGTTGAGCCTGGATCCTAGAGTGTGTCGACCTTGTATCCACCTCTAGTTGAGCCTGGCTCCTAGAGTGTGTCGACCTTGTATCCACCTCTAGTTGAGCCTGGATCCTAGAGTGTGTCGACCTTGTATCCACCTCTAGTTGAGCCTGGCTCCTAGAGTGTGTCGACCTTATGTCCACCTCTAGTTGAGCTTGGCTCCTAGAAGGTGTCGACCCTAGCCCCGATGTTGGCCCGCTGACCAAACTCCCACCTAGCTGGCAGGGTCGGGAACCGCTCGGGGCAGGAAAGAAAAATACTCCACCTCTAGTTGACCCTGGCTCCTAGAGTGTGTCGACCTTGTATCCACCTCTAGTTGAGCCTGGCTCCTAGAGTGTCAACCTCGTATCCACCTCTATTTGAGCCTGGCTCCTAAAGTGTGTCGACCTTGTATCCACCTCTAGTTGAGCTTGGCTCCTAGAGTGTGTCGACCTTATGTCCACCTCTAGTTGAGCTTGGATCCTAGAAGGTGTCGACCCTAGCCCCGATGCTGGCCCGCTAACCAGACTCCCACCTAGCTGATAGGGTCGGGAACCGCTCGGAGGCAGGAAGTTCTCTAAATATTTTTCCCCCGAGGGTACTCCGATAGCCGGGCTCTCGCTAGCCGGCGAGGTGGGAAGACCTCGGGGAAGTTGATTTTTTCTCCCGAGGGTACTCCGCTAGCCGGGCTCTCGCTAGCCGGCAAGGTGGGAAGACCACTCGGGGTGGCTGTATGTTTTTTCCCAAGGTGGTATCGCTAGCTGGGCTCTCGCTAGCCGGCAGGGTTGGAGGACCTCTCGAGGAGGCTAAGTGTTTTTTCCCCGAAGAGGGTTTCGCCTATGGCACGATTTTCAGCACCACTCGCCGAATATGTGGGGTTGGACATTTCTTTCCGAGCTTGTACTTCGCTCGAAAAGAGCGGGGATTGTGTACAACCCCATAATTCGCCGAGTGTACTCTTAAAGGCCCCTTAGAGTCTTATTTGGTAGCATGGTCCCAGAAAGGAAGAGTAGTAGAGGCGAGAGGGCGAGCGGTGGAGGCGGAGGCCTCCCGCTCGCCCAGCCCTTGTAGAGGGGCGAGAGGAGGGGCCAACCCTCCCTCTCGCCCCACCCCCAGCAGGAGGGGGCGAGACCCAGTAGGTAGGGGGGCGAGCTCCACTCGCGCCGCCCCAAGGTAGGGGAGGCGAGCTCCACTCGCCCCGCCCCAAGGTAGGGGGGAGAGCTCCACTCGCCCTGCCCCGAGGTAGGGGGGCGAGCTCCACTCGCCCCGCCCCAAGGTAGGGGGCGAGCTCCACTCGCCCCGCCCCGAGGTAGGGGGGCGAGCTCCACTCACCCCCGCCCCAGCAGAGGGGCGAGACCAGCAGGGGGCCGACCCTGGCTGGGTCTCGCCCAGCCCCAGCAGGGGGGCGATGGGAGGAGGCCCCCGGCCCCCCCTCGCCCCCACCCCAGCAGAGGGGCGAGACCAGCAGGGGGCCGACCCTGGCTGGGTCTCGCCCAGCCCCAGCAGGGGGGCGAGGGGAGGAGGCCTCCGGCCCTCCCCCCTCGCCCCCGCCCCAGCAGAGGGGCGAGACCAGCAGGGGGCCGACCCTGGCTGGGTCTCGCCCAGCCCCAGCAGGGGGGCGAGGGGAGGAGGCCTCCGGCCCCCCTCGCCCCCGCCCCAGCAGGGGGGCGAGACCAGCAGGGGGCCGACCCCCGGGTCTCGCCCCACCCCAGTTAGTGGACTCGCCGAGCCCCACGTGGTACCCCCTCTCGCCCAGTTCCGGGGGGAGGGTTTGGCCTGCGTTTAGCACTGCAGAACAACGGGATTTGGCTATCCGCAGCCAAATCCGAGGGTATTTTGGTAATCTGATAGGCCAGAGTTTGGTTATTTGCAGCCCAAATCCAGAAATTCTATAAATAGGACCAAGGGGGCACCATTTGGAGCAAGCTTGTTCTAGGCTAACTCTCTCTCTCTCCCCATTTTCTCTCTCTAGTGGGTGAGGAAAGTCTCCAGTGGTGCCCAAGCCCGGCATTGGCTTGGGAGGGGAAGCGCTCTAAAGATCTTCTGGGTATGTGGTGGGACCTCCTCGCCGAGCCCTTGGTCCAGTTCATAGTTCCAACACCTTCAACATAGAGCTCTCCCTTGGGGGGAGTAAGAGTTGGCCACCCCTCAACTTGTTGGGGTCCCGAACTCCACAGAGGCCGAGAAATCGGTTTCAACACATATGTTGTGCAAATCTCAAGAATTAAGCTTTAATGAATGTGAAAACCATGTACTAAAATTTCAACTTCCGCAACTTTTTGCGATTTCTTCTAGTCTCTTCACTTCATTAGACAGACCTTACATTGCACAAACATAATTAAGAAAAATCGGAAGCAAAATCAAAGAAATCTAGGCTATATGATTAAAATAAGCACTCTCTGTGAGCTAATGCAGGCGCTAGCTCAAATCTCCGATTTTCTGAAATTTTAAAATTCTGAAAAATCAATAAAAATATATTATCTTATGTGTACTACTCATTTTTTGCAATTCTGCCTGTATTTTTTTAAAAAAAATCAAAATTCAAAATTACAAAATTTTTTTTATATTTGTTTGATTTCTATTCTTATATGCAAAAATCAAATACAAAAATATAAAACAAAAACAAGTATAAAAAATTATTGTTTTGAACTTAACTGTTTTATGTATCTTGCGAAAGGGAGATTTGGGCTATCATCCCATCACATCACCTAGTACCGGGCGAACCCCTCACAGGGTAAACCTCGGGAAGTCCAAGATTAAATTATATAAGTTCAAACTTAAATTAAAATTATTTTTCCAAAAAATATCAAAAATACTGTATGAACTTCAATGAAAATCAAGCATGATTTAACTTATCATTTAGACTTTCTACAATGTTATAATTCATTCCTTCAAACTACTTTAAACAGTCTTTTTCATGCTTTGATACTTCTAAACACATGTGCATAAATTATATTGTAAAAGTTGTGTAGAACCAAGCTTAGCATGCCTCTAAGTATGAGTAAATATTTTATGTTTGATAATGATATTTATTCACTCACTTATTTTGGCATTGTCTACATATGTTTCTTAATCTAAGAATGTTTGTGTATGTTTTGTAATAGTACAATGAATTAAAACTGCACAAGTATCTTACCTACACTACCTTTATTTGCACTTTTAAAAGTTAAGAAAAGTGATTATATTTTCATAAATTATATTGTTTGCAAAACAAGTGTATTCGGAGAACTTTGTACAAAACAAAAATTATAAAATAAAGTGACAAAGATAACTCCACCAAACACTACTCGAACCTCCTGATAAGTCTTAATAAGCGTTGTGAGGTTGAGCACCTTGGAAAGAATAGTAAAGTGTCTTGTGCAAACCTTATCTTTCTTTCAAAATAAAAACCACTTACTCTTAAGTACACCGGATCACTAGTCTCAATATTAAAATAAAATAAAATATGTGATCCTCCAAGCACTACTTTGCACCCTGATAAGTCTTAATGAGCATTGTGTGTGCAAAGCACCTTGGTAGTTGTATATTTTTTTATGCATTGAAGTGTGTGGAAGTAAAACTATTTGTGTTTTATTGTGCTCTTTACTTTACACATTTCTTGTATTTTTAACTAAAACATTTGTTTACTATATTCAAAATACACTTTTGTGCACATCATTATCTTACATAACACTTCTTCTCATGAGTATTGGATCTTAATGCTAATTCTATATTACTCTTTCTTTATGAAATGCACTAGATAATCTAGCATGCTCTCTACAATGTTTTGTATGTTTTGAACTTGTGAATTAATATAACGTTGTAGTAATTTTTTTTTGAAAACATTATTTCATGCTTGGTTAATTTATTGTCAAAATTAAAAAATTAAAAAATTGCAAAATGATTTGCAAAAACATCTTCATTGTTGAAATTTAGCTCATATATCTTCTTATGAATCGTCATGTTTATAAAAAGATGTTTTCTTGTATTTTTATAAGTCTTCCGCATCATTCTCAATATATTTTTTACCTTGCGCTTTCATGCTTATATCAAGTCTTAAATATCAAAATTCTTTTTTAACAAATGGTAGACTTGCTTGGTAAAATTTATATTGGTTATTCTAACACATATATCACTCTTATGCTAAAAACTCTGATCTATTTCAATAAAAAATTTGTATGCTAAAAACACTCCTCTAAACATGAAAATATTGTAATGCCAATAACTCTGATTCATTAATGGATTTCAAAATAGCTATGTGAGTTGTTTGTTTAAAAAAAAAATCAAAAAAAAATATAAATCCATAGGCTATGTCATTAGATTTAAAACGCTTAAATGTTTCCAATAATTATTATCCATGACTTCATATCTCACCATAGCGGGGGCGTAGGGTTGTAGACATTAGATAACCTTATCTCTTGTCATGTCTTGTCCTTAACCGGGGAGGGTTCCAGTGGGCCTTGCGAGGCACTAGGGGGAAAGAGTGCTAGGTTAAGTTTTGTCTAGTGTTTGCATATGGGACTAACACCCCAACCTACGGCATGTATGCAGCTCCTCATGCCCATCCATCACTTAGTACGGGGCTAGGGTGTAGACATATTGTCTGGGTAGATTGGTTACTTGGAAATCATTACCTTTTCTATGCTTAAAACTCTTATAAAGCAAAATCCTTTGTGTACTTAAAATGCTACAACATTTATTTTATTATGTCTAAAATTCTTAATCATCTACTATGCTTCACAATTCCTATATAGATGTTCACTTCAAAAAGTATTTTGTCATGCTTTCCACCTCTTTACTACTTGTACGCTCGATCATGAATACGTTTTCCCAACAAGTGGTTTCTTTATGACTATTTCTTCACATTCCTTGTTTTCTCTCTCCTATCTATTGTATTTTTTCTTAAGCGTTTCACTCTTTATCATGATTATTCCCTCTCTACACAGTTATTGCACACTTTTTGTTGGGCTACCTCTCCACCCTCTTTTGATAATATCAAAAGGGGGAGAATAATTTTGAAAGAAATCAACATGTTTTGGGGATTCAAGTTCATATAAAGTTTTGTTGTAGGGGGAGCATTCACTTAGGGGGAGAATTCATTTAGGGGGACATTTGAACTTGCCTAATTTTCATGCTATCTATGTTAGCTATCTATTATAAACACAAATTCCTATCTATTGAATTATTTGTTTCTAAGAGGATTTGTTATTATCAAAATGAGGAGTTTGTTGGAACATGCTTTCCGCATCTCTTGGTTGGACAATAACAAATCATATTGTATTTGATCATACTTGTTTTGTGTTTATAGTATGCAGGATTCTGTGCTTTCAAATCTTCATGGAAATATGTTTTTGTTACTACCGCGCAACGTTAACTCTACCGCTGGCGTTAGCATTAACGAACCGCTGAGAAGAAACGCTGAGATGGGAAACCGCTGAGATGCAAGCTGGCGTTCGACGAAATGGAAGTTGCGTTCGACGAACTGGAGCTCGACGAAATGAAACCTGCGTTCGGCGAAATGCATGCTTTACCGCGGCGCGCTAGAACTACCGTTGGCGCTAGCGATCGACGAAATGGATGTCGACGAAATGAAGGCGGCGTTTGACGAAGATGCGCCCGACGAAGTGCTCTACCGCGGTGCGTTACAACTACCGCTCGCGCTAGTTTCGTTCGACGAAATGAATGTTGCGCTCGACGAAATGTGAGGCCAGCTCGACGAAGATGCGTCCGACGAAATGATCTACCGCGGAGCGCTAGCACTGACGCTGGCGTTAGCATATATGAAAACTATTGACAGAAAGGGAACAGTGGAGAAAAAGGAATGTTGACGGGTCGCTATGCTTGGCAAGTACTATCGCGGCGCGTTAGGTCTAACGCCCGGCGGTAGCTTTTGGAAACATCCCGTCAGCAGTTGATTGAGGAGCAGTTTTGGAAGAAGATTGTGGCTGAAGGAAGGAAATCTCGCTAACGCGGGGCGTTAGCGGTACCGCGGCGCGCTAGTGTTTGACGCTCAGAATGTTGCCTAAACTACCACGATCCGTGTGCTTCATTGCCTTATGTAGATACCGCGGGGCGGTAGTACTACCGCAGGCGGGTAGTGGCTGAATCTATAAAAAGACGCGCGCCGCCTCCGTTGCTGCTTGCTGTTGCTGAAAGATTTGAAGCCATATTTTAAGAGCACTTGTGAGAGCCTTCTTCAAGCAGCCCGAAGAACTTCGTCAACGTTCGTGAACGCAAAGAACTTGAAGACCAATACGATCGCATCTACATCGACATCAAGTTCTACTTTTGAGGGAGTCTTTAGTTTGAGTTTTGTTTTACCTTCAACTTGTAACATTTATATCTTTTGTTCGGTGGAGGAACTCGCCACACGGCGACTAGGGCCTTGCGGGGCTAGGGGGAATTCGCCACACGGCGACTAGGTCTAGGTAGGACTTAGGGAGGAATTCGCCACACGGCGACTGGGTCTAGGGAGTAGATCTAGGGGGTGCTCGAGGCCTTTCTGGTGATAGATTGGCTAGAGCGGCTTGAGGTCGTATCTGGTGAGAGATTGGCTAAAGCCAACCGGTTCGTGGGGATACAAGTCGGTATAGAAAACAAGATGGGTTTTCATATTATTCGCTTCGATTTCTAGCGTCATTGAAATCAGATTTTGTAATCAATTTTATAATCAATTTTATAAATATTAATCATGTCTTTTCTTGTTTAATAAAATTGGTTTCATTTCTAATTTCATTATCTCTTTACTTTTGATTTAACTGCGATCAAAATATCAGAAATTTTCTATTAAAGTTTAAAGTTTTTTAAAACCCTTATTCACCCCCCTCTAAGGGCGCCTACAGATCCAACACCGTCAACGCACACCAATTCGCAGGAGTCAAAGGAGCGCATGTGGAAAACTCCTTAGTTAATGAGTGTAATTAATTGGTATTAATTAATTAATTCATATTTGCTAGAATGTTATCTTGTTAGAATGTTATCGTTATTTAGGGTTTATTATATTTGGTTGTAATTAAGTGTTTCCCCTCTATATATAGAGGGCTCATTATTGAAATAGATTTCACGGTTTTCATTTCAACATGGTATCAGAGGATGCCGTGACCTAATCCCGATCTCCGCTCGATCCCGCTTCCGCCTCGCTCCCGCCTCGCTCCCGCCTCGCTCTCGCCAGCCCGTCTTGCGCGCGCGACTCCCAATCTTCAGTCCGTCTCCAGCGCCCGTCTCCAGCGCCGTTTCTCCCGCCTCCAGCGCCCGTCTCCAACGTCGTTTCACCCGCCTTCAGCGCCCGTCTCCAGCGCCGCCAGCACCGCTCCGTCTCCGCCTTCGCCTCCGTCTCCAGCGGCTGCCAGCCAGCCTCTTCTAATGGCGCCGACATTCTGCTCTTGAGACAGTTTTTTTTCTCCGGCGCCACCTCTCCTTGTGATGTTTGGCTGGATGGATATCCTTGCCTCTTGATGCCCTAATTTCGTGGGTTCTTTTTCCCCTTCCTGGATTTCTATTCCGGGTTTCTGCCTCTGAGCCATGGGGTCTAGCGGATCGGATTCTCCCCCTTCGGGTGTCTCCTCTGTTTCTCTCCCTATACCTCCATCGTACCCCTCACTTCAGGGGGAGACTCCAGTGGAAGTGAGTCCTCCTGTACTGGTTGAGACCCCAGTGGAAGTGAGTCCACCTTCACCTTCGCCCTTGCAGGTATATACTCGGCGTGTAAAGAGGACAAGCACACAAGATCAAGCTATGCTACCAGAACAGTCAGTGGATCCTGACTCAGGGCCTTCTGATCCTCCAATTGCCATTCGAAAAGGTATCTGGCCTTGTACTCGCCATCCTCTATCAAATTATGTATCTTATGATTCTCTTTCTCCCTCCTACAAGACCTTTGTCTCTTCCCTTGCTGCTTTTTCTATACCTGTTTCATGGCAGCAGGCTCTTGAGGTCCCTATGTGGCGTGAGGCGATGGTTGAGGAAATGAAGGCCCTAGAGAAGAATCATACTTGGGATTTAGTTCATCTTCCCCACGGAAAAAAAAACTTGTTGGGTGCAAGTGGGTGTTCTCGGTGAAACAGAACCCCCAAGGGATTGTTGAGAGATGTAAAGCGAGGTTGGTTGCAAGGGGCTATACACAAACCCGTGGCATCGACTATCATGAGACGTTTGCCCCGGTGGCCAAGATGAATACAGTCAGGGTCTTACTTTCCGTTGCTGCTTGCAAAAATTGGGACTTATTACAGCTGGATGTGAAGAATGTCTTTCTCCATGGTGACTTGGAAGAGGAGGTCTATATGTCTCCCCCTCCAGGTCTTACTCTCGTTAATGCTGCAGGAAAAGTATGCAGGGTGTTAAAGGCTCTATATGGGCTGAAGCAGTCCCCGAGAGCATGGTTTGGACGCTTCCACAAAGTTATGGTGTCGTTTGGATATAGTCATAGCAACGCTGATCATACTCTGTTCATCAAACATAGGCTTGGGAAAACTACTGTTCTCATTGCGTATGTTGATGATATCGTCATAACAGGTGATGATGTGGAGGAAATTCAGAATTTGAAGGCAAAGCTAGCTACAGAGTTTGAGGTCAAGGACCTGGGAAAACTCAGGTACTTCTTGGGAATTGAAGTTGCTAGATCTAAGCAGGGGATATTTGTCTCTCAGCGGAAATACACATTAGATCTTCTTGAAAAAATGGGGATGAGCGGATGCAGACCAGCTGACACTCCGATTGAATCAAATCACCGACTGGGGCGTGATGATGGAGAGGATATTGAAGATATCTCAGGATTCCAGAGATTAGTGGGGAGGTTGATATACCTGTCCCATACTCGCCCAGATATATCCTATGCGGTGAGTGCGGTGAGCCAGTACATGCACGCTCCAAAGATCCGTCATATGGATGCTGCACACAGGATTCTACGATACCTCAAGGCTTCACCAGGAAGGGGTATCTTGTTTGCCCAAAATACTGATCTAAAGATTGAAGTCTATACTGATGCTGATTGGGCCGGGTCTGTTGACGATAGGCGATCTACTTCTGGATACTGCTCTCTTGTTGGAGGCAACCTTGTCACCTGGAGGAGCAAGAAGCAACAAGTTGTGGCGCGATCCAACGCTGAGGCCGAGTTTAGAGCTATGGCCCGGGGAGTCTGTGAAGGTTTATGGCTTCGGGATTTACTGAGAGATCTTGTCCTTATAGAAGAAGGGCCCATCCGGCTGTATTGTGACAACAAGTCAGCCATCAGTATCGCACACAATCCCGTTCAACATGACCGGACGAAACACATTGAGGTGGATCGGCATTTTATCAAGGAAAACATTGAAAGAAGAATTGTGTGTACTCCCTTTGTGCCTTCCAACAGGCAGCTAGCAGACATTCTCACCAAAGGACTGAGTGGGAACATATTTAGCAAGATTGTAGACAAGTTGGGCATGATTGATATCTTCCGCCCAACTTGAGGGGGAGTGTTAGAATGTTATCTTGTTAGAATGTTATCGTTATTTAGGGTTTATTATATTTGGTTGTAATTAAGTGTTTCCCCTCTATATATAGAGGGCTCATTATTGAAATAGATTTCACGGTTTTCATTTCAACAATATTAATTAAATATTATTTTTATTGTTTATTGTCATGTGAGCCCCCTCCTCCCTATATAAGGAGGAGGTATGAGAGTGTTTTAGGGATCTTTCGATCACTAGGGTTTGGCTCTCATTTGAGAGAGGGGTCTTAGGGGGAACCAGCCTCCTAGATCTTGGCCGGAGTCCGCTCCGGATTGTTCTGTTTTCCCGTTTAATGCAAGCATGCCTCTTGATTTGTTCGATACTCCATCAATGGTCCGACCTGCCGCCCCCGTCTGCTTGCTCCAAGCGGCCGGGATCCCATCCACTTTATCCGCCCGTCTCGCTACGCCCGTTCCGCAACCATCGGCCTCGCTCAGCCACTCACGCACCCCTGCCTCGACCGCTGCCCGCTTTGACGCAATCGAACGCCACCTCGAGGGCCAAGCCAGCTTCCTCGCTTCCCTCCACGCGAGTCTCCTTCGTCTCGCAGATCGTTGGGACAACCTCTCACCGAGGTCTCTGCCGTCCACAGCACCCGAGCCACCGTCTGACGCCTGCGAGGTCAGTCGCTCACCGCCTTCAGCGCGGCGTGCTGAAGACGTCGACCTTCCTCCCCATCGCCAAGACCTTCGGGACCTTCCAGCGCCGGACTCGTCAGATCTCCTTCCTCCTCTACTGGATCTACTTCCCGAGCTCGACCCACAGGCGCCGAAGTCCTCTGCCCACATGACCAACGTACATGGAGCCCGCCCTTTGTCGTCGGCCCTCTCGGACACCATCGCGAGGCCGCATATTCTGGCGGAAGCTGCCATCAGCGCCACCGCATCGATCGTCGCACCACTACAAGCCTCTCTCTCTGCTCAATCCGCCCCTTCCCTGCCAGAACTCCCTTTTGCACTGCTTCTTACGTCTCTTTCTTCTCCACCACCCACTCACAACCATCGCCCATTTCAGGCCCTGTACCACGTCTACCACCCCCCGCTTCTGACCGTTGCCCGGCTTTTTCATTTCTTTTCCTTGGAACCCGCATCACCACTCCCATCTCTCCCTACAACAGCTGCACCATTCTTGCCCACGCCGGTCCCACAATTTTTTTTTCTTTGTCCTGTTTACCACTACAAGCCACCTGCCAATCTTTTATCATTTCGCCGTTTTTCTTCAAACTCTCGCTACCCCACGGCGACAAGTTGTATGTCGTTTCCGTTCTTAAAGACCCGACAAAATTCTTAGTCTTGACCTTGGGGACAAGGTCAATTTTCAAGCGCGGCCTATTGTTACGATGATGCATCCGCCAACGCACACCAACTTGCAGGAGTCAAAGGAGCGCATGTGGAAACCTCTTTAGTTAATGAGTGTAATTAATTGGTATTAATTAATTAATTCGTATTAATTAATTAATATTAATTAAATATTATTTTTATTGTTTATTGTCATGTGAGCCCCCTCCTCCCTATATGAGGAGGAGGTATGGGAGTGTTTTAGAGATCTTTTGATCACTAGGGTTTGGCTCTCATTTGAGAGAGGGGTCTTAGGGGGAACCAACCTTCTAGATCTTGGCCGGAGTCCGCTCCGAATTGTATCTGTTTTCCCGTTTAATGCAAGCATGCCTCTTGATTTGTTCGATACTCCATCATACAAGGTGTAATGGCCTGAAGTATACCTCAAGCCCTTAGATGCAATAATCCTCCTTTAAGTATGCATCCAGCTCTTAGATGAGAAGAACCACAATAGTTTTTAAGAAACTCCAACTCAATCTTGTGTTTGTAATAATTTAATTTTTGGAAGAAAAAAAATGGTGGTAAGAAGTTTCTTCCAAAAGTATTCCATTTTATATTTATGGGGATTGGCTAGCAATCATTTATCAGAAGTAACCCTATTTCATCTATATATTATATTGAAAAGAAAAACTTTTGACCATGGCCCTGAAATAAGACCATAAATGAATTTGAGACATTTGATTTCAATCCATATGGTCAAACGGAATTGTGATTTTTTATACACAGGGCTAACATAAAAAAGTATATGTATGTTGCTTGCAGCACTAACAACTGTAACACCGTACTTGGCATTCACTTGAGTAATGGTCGGGTACTATCGCCCTCCCACACTGCACACGGGAGGATCCGTGCGCGGTCACTAGTATGTTTCATTAAAATTATTTCATAAAAACAAAGTCTTCAGTAACCTTGAAGAAGCATTATAAAATCAGGATTCCAGTTCAGTTACCACGGCTGGCCCACTTGATGAGACATCTTGCACAGTGGGCCATATCAAAGGACCTTGATGGATATG
This sequence comes from Dactylorhiza incarnata, assembly GCA_033032865.1. NCBI lineage: Eukaryota > Viridiplantae > Streptophyta > Magnoliopsida > Asparagales > Orchidaceae > Dactylorhiza > Dactylorhiza incarnata. Next base: position 3,622,672 of record JAWHQI010000129.1, on the reverse strand, counting down.
GAAGACGGAAGATAGATAAAACTCCTAGCATGGCAGGCAAACCACGCTCCAAGGCAAATTGTACCTGGGCTTCATGTACATCTCTTGGTGCAACTGACATTGTCAGCACATTATAATCTAGCAGATGGTTACCAAAGCTCGCAACCTGTTCATAGTCAATTAGTGATTAGAGAAGAGAAACCAAAGTTACTCTTGCACTTGATCAAATATGAAATAAAAATCTAATTTTGTTAGTTTGATGAAAAATATGAGCACAAACAGGTGAAAAGATGCAGCAACACATGTTCTAAATAGGATATATGAGAACCAATGATTTGGTGAACAAAATATAGTTATGCTTAGAACAATGCAAAATTTATTGTTTTATTGATAGAAAAGCACCCATCTATCTATCACATGCACAAATCTTTTTTATTTGAATTTATTAGTCAAACGGGCGTATTTGATATATCTACGCAAAATATAATTACTTTAAATTCTCCACTGGATGTGGAGTATCCAACAATAAGGTATCCTTGAAATAACAAAGTACTCATGCATACAAGAAGTTAGGGTCATAAATTTGGAAAGGAGATTAAAGAATGTTATAAACTGGATTGAGTTTTGGCTCAGATCAAACTCGAATCTAAATTAAAGAGATTGTTAAAAGTCAAGCCACTCAGATTGAATTTGACTTAGTGAGCATTCACCAAATTGAAATAACGGATCAAATTGTATGTATGTATGTATGTATGTATGAAGGTATGTAGACTTATATATATGTATAAATTTATATTTTAACTAATGCTTATATGCATCAACAAATCAACAGTCATTTTACCTATGCATTTATGTAGCTTTTATATTCCTGCTTCGAATATATATCCTGTAATATATATAGTTGTAGTTTACTAGTTTCTTCGAAATTTTATATTGAGTCTCACATTGTGCATGCTAGCTGTGTATAACTCTTGTGATCACTGTTTTGGATAGTCTGTGACCTCGATTGAAAATACCTGCCCCCTTGTTATTGTTATGACCACATGTTTAGATGATTCAATGAGCATTGCTCCGGTATTATCACCCCACCACCTCCTGAAACTCACAAAGAGTTTTGTATTGTCACCCTTTACGTCACGAGCAGTGACAATTATCATCGGTTGGTAAACTTGTTCCAAGGAGCTCTACAAATGTGTAGGCTTCTTCATAACTTAACTAAGCCTATTCTTGTTAATACCGCGGAATAGTGACCTCGTGATGTTGGTCGCATACAGGCATGGATGCTCTTTAACGGAAAAAGCTTCAAATGTCCTCACCATTAAACATGGCTTATCAAGACCATGTAGGATGGCCTAAAATCATTCTCTTTTGAACAGGACAATCTGCAGGCTGCAGCACCTATACAATCTTCTTAATGAGCCAAAACTCTTAATGCCTGGACAGTGGAGCCAATAATCTCATGGTGGCCAAGGTCTTGGATCAAGAATCATCCTCTAATAGTCAATCTGACTACTCAAGAAGGTAAAAAAAAGACTGTTGTAATTTCTATATAGATGGCTCATCTCTCTATGGGCATATCCAACATTTTGTCTGATATGACAGTTCTATCTCTTTAGGATGTTTGCTTGATGTTCCTCAAAGTTATTTTCCCCACCATTGAGCTCAATTCAACACCCCCAAGCTCTCCTTCGGCAGGTGCCCTTTGTACAACCCCCATATCCATCGAGTGAGGCCCAGCGTGGAGAGCCGCCGAGACGTGTCTGTACAACCCTATATCCGCCGAGTAGGTTGCCAGGACCCAAGAGTGCATCAGGGCCACGTTTGTAGTATGATCCAAGACAGAAAGAAATGAGGGAGAGCAGTAGAGGCAGAAACCTCCTGCTCACCCAGCTGGAGTAAGAGGCAAGTAAGGGGGCGAGAGGGGGAGGGGCGGGTGCCCCCCTCTCGCCCTCGCCCAGCTAGGGGCGAGAGGGGAGGGGCGGGTGCCCCCCCTCTCGCCCTCGCCCAGCTAGGGGCGAGAGGGGAGGGGCGGGTGCCCCCCCTCTCGCCCTCGCCCAGCTAGGGGCGAGAGGGGAGGGGCGGGTGCACCCCCCTCTCGCCTGCGCCCAGCTAGGGGCGAGAGGGGAGGGGCGGGTGCCCCCCCTCTCGCCCGCGCCCAGCTAGGGGCGAGAAGGGAGGGGCGGGTGCCCCCCTCTCGCCCTCGCCCAGCTAGGGGCGAGAGGGGAGGGGCGGGTGCCCCCCCTCTCGCCCGCGCCCAGCTAGGGGCGAGAGGGGAGGGGCGGGTGCCCCCCCTCTCGCCCTCGCCCAGCTAGGGGCGAGGGGGGAGGGGCGGGGCGCCCCCCCTCTCGCCCTCGCCCAGCTAGGGGAGAGAGGGGAGGGGCGGGCGCCCCCCCTCTCGCCCGCGCCCGGCTAGGGGCGAGAGGGGAGGGGCGGGGCGCCCCCCCTCTCGCCCTCGCCCAGCTAGGGGCGAGAGGGGAGGGGCGGGTGCCCCCCCCCCTCTCGCCCGCGCCCATCTCGGGGCGAGAGCTCGGGGCGGGGCGCCCCCCCTCTCGCCCGCGCCCAGCTAGGGGCGAGAGGGGAGGGGCGGGTGCCCCCCCCCTCTCGCCCGCGCCCAGCTAGGGACGAGAGGGGAGGGGCGGGTGCCCCCCCTCTCGCCCTCGCCCAGCTAGGTGCGAGAGGGGAGGGGAGGGTGCCCCCCCCCCCCCTCTCGCCCGCGCCCAGCTAGGGTAACCTCTCTCGCCCAGTTCCAGAGGAGGGGGGGGGGGGGGGGGGGGGGGGGGGGGGGGGGGGGGTTGATCTGCGTTTAGTATCTCATAACAGCGGGATTTGGCTATTTGCAGTCCAGTTTTGGCTATTCGCAGTCCAGATCTGAGGGTATTTTGGTAATCTGGCAGATCAGTTTTTGGCTATTTGCAGCCCAACTTGGAAAACCTATAAATAGACCCTAAGGGGCACCAAAGGGAAAGACTTCTAGATTTCCAAATTTTGGATCTTCTCCTTCCCTTAGAGCTCTCCTTTGGTGCTTCTGGTTCAGCATTGGCTAGGGAGGGGAAGATCTCTCAGGTCTTCCGGGTGTGAGGTGGGACCTCCTCGCTGTAGCCTAGGATCCGTTTCCAAGTCTAAGTGCTCTTGCCTAGAGAGTCGGCTCGAGATAAGTAGGTGTGAGACCACCCCTTTTTTTGGGACCCCGAACTCCACGGAGACCGAGTAGTCGGTTTCAACATTTTTGGTGCGGTGAGCGTGGAGAGTGGTCAGCACAGAAGTTCTTGAACCAAATCTCATGGCAGGAGACCTCGGAGGAGGAGACGATGAGGGGTCTCACATCCCAAGTGAGGTGGTAGGAAGGGGAGAGTTCATGACGGCCATCAAGGGAATCATGGAGCTGCTCCAAGGCATCACCAGGGGAGGTGACTGCTCAGCTCCCTCCCCCCAGACACCACCTTCTGGGTCGCAAGGGGTGCTCGCCCAGGGGGGGTCAGGAGAGGTTGCCCCAGGGGGTCGGCCAGGCAAGGAACCAATGACTGAGAATGGCGAGCGGGACCTCGCCGGGCGAGTGCTTTTTCCTAGCCCGGTGAGTGGGGTCTCGCCCGGAGAAGGAGTCGCGCAAGTGGAGCTCGCAAAGCCAGCGAGTGGGGGGTCACCCTTTAGCGAGCTGATCATCTCGGCTCCCATCCCGGAAGGCTTCAAGGAGCCCAACATGACTTTTTATACCGGGAAGGATGATCCCGTCCAGCACCTGCAGTGGTTCGAGGACACCGTCTCCATCAGGCCCATGACGGACGCGTTCAAGTGTCGTCTCTTCGCCACCACCCTGAGGGACAAAGTTAGGGACTGATTCCACCAGCTCCCGGTTGGCTCCATTTACAGCTTCGAGGACTTGGGCCGAAGTTTCCAGCTACGCTTCTCCACATCCAAGAAGAGGAAGAAGAATGCTGAGTCCATTTTCCTGATCAAGCAGAGGCACGAGGAGACGTTGGCCCAGTACATGGACAGATTCCAGGAGGAGATCCTGAACATCCAGGAGATGCCAGGGTATGCCCTCCAGATGGCTTTCACCGTAGGGCTACGAGAGAGCATTTTCAAAATGCGCCTAACTAGGAAGCCTCCCTTGTCCTTTGAGGACCTGATGGAAAAAGCTGCAAAGGAGGCAGCCACCGAGGCGGCAAACCCGGGGCTGGCAAAGAAGTTGGCAAAGTTGGTAGAGGCCGAGCCAAGAGAGCAAGGTGGCCCCAGGAAGCAGGAAGGAAGGAGGAGGGAAGAGCAGAGGGGTCAAGGGTACCAGGGACCCCAGGGGGGTCAGGAGCAAGGGAGGGGTCTCGCCCAAGGAGGGGGAAACTTCTACGGAGGCCAAGGGAGGCCCAACCCTCCTCCTTGGAGGCAGGCCCCTAGGCAGCTCCTACCCCCACCAGCTCAAGCTATGGCGATTCGAAGAGGAGGAGGAGTCGAAGCAAGAGACATCCCAGCCCGTAGGAGAAGGGGGGGAAGGGCGGTGCCGTACTGCGACTACCACCAAGCAGAGGGGCATGCAACAACTACCTGCCCAGAATTCTTAGGTTAACCTCTCTCGCCCAGTTCCAGAGGGGGGGGGGGGGGGGGGGGGGGGGTTGATCTGCGTTTAGTATCTCATAACAGCGGGATTTGGCTATTTGCAGTCCAGTTTTGGCTATTCGCAGTCCAGATCCGAGGGTATTTTGGTAATCTGGCAGATCAGTTTTTGGCTATTTGCAGCCCAACTTGGAAAACCTATAAATAGACCCTAAGGGGCACCAAAGGGAAAGACTTCTAGATTTCCAAATTTCGGATCTTCTCCTTCCCTTAGAGCTCTCCTTTGGTGCTTCTGGTTCAGCATTGGCTAGGGAGGGGAAGATCTCTCAGGTCTTCCGGGTGTGAGGTGGGACCTCCTCGCTGTAGCCTAGGATCCGTTTCCAAGTCTAAGTGCTCTTGCCTAGAGAGTCGGCTCGAGATAAGTAGGTGTGAGACCACCCCTTTTTTTGGGACCCCGAACTCCACGGAGACCGAGTAGTCGGTTTCAACACCCTTGGTGTCTCGATCAGATACCAATATCAATGGTGGAAGTTCTCAACCAGGCAAAATCACCCACACACTAGGGGACATCCTAATCAGACAAGATAGACAATGTATCATGTGCTCTTTTTGCAGTAAGTCCTGACACACTGAGATGATGTGTTACCAAAACCATGGCGTCCTGCCTAATGATCTATGCAACCACATCGCTCGGATATATCTCCTCTCCTGCAATAGGGATTTCCAATCCAGTCTTCGAGAAAATCCTCCATACTCTACATGGTTTACTTCCTCATTCATCTCAGGCCCACATTTTATCTACTGCAGCAAAACCTATATCTTGTTTATCTCGAACTACTTCTTGGATTGTAAATTTTGGAGCTACAATCTATATAACGCCACAAGCTCACTAAATATATAAAGTCTACCTCTCCAAGGTATATTACTATTGACAATTGTTACTACCCCTGTCTCAGGCTTTGGAGTAGTGTCTCTCACTCTTACTATCCAACTTCAATTTGCTCTCCATGTTCCTGGTTCTCAATTTAATTTACTATCTGTTAATAAACTTTCTCAACATAATAACTACTCCATAACCTCCTTCACTTTTTCTTTTGTTATACATGATCTTCAAACGTGGAGTAGCGTAGATAGACGATGACTGAAGAATGGACTCTACATTCTGATTTTTTACTCCAACTCTTGTTTATTTCTATTGTTGATTGGCATCAACTTCTTGGCCATCCTCCTCTAATCCTCCGGTAGGATCCCCCGGATGAGACTTTTTCTTATTTAATTTGTATGTATAAATGAGAAACATAAAATGTCTATTTTTCACCTCTGCCATCCAGAAATGTTATTCCTTGTTTTAGTTCACTCCGATTTTTAGGGTCCATACAAAACACTGAGTTTATCTGTTTAAAATTATGCATCTTTAATTGATGGTCACTCCAAATTCACGTGGTTGTATTTTATGTAAGATCGATCCAAATTTATCGGTATATTTCGTAATTTTCTTTCTGAATTTAATACTCGGTTTTATCCACCGTCAAAATAATTTGTATTGATAATGCTCGGGAATATCTAAGTCAGAAATTTCAAAATACGTGCTCACAATACATCATGGTTCTACACTCCTAGCGTAATGGCGTTGTTGAAACCAGTTTCCCGGTTTCAGCGTTCGAAAGGGGGTTGCGACTAACCCTTACTTGACCTAAGCCTTGACCCGTGACCGGTTGCTAGGAACTAAGGGACTCGGACTTGATGACAACTAGAGTCTAGGGACAGACCCCTTAAGCTTCAGCGTGGAGGTCCCACCACACACCCGGAAGCCCACTCGGAACTTCCCCTCCCAAGCCAATGCTGAGCATGGGCACCTTGGAGGGCACTAAGAACCACCTCACTGTCAGCTGAAGGATGACAAGGGAGGGGGTGCTTGCTCACAAGACACACGCGAGGGGGGGGGGGGGGGTAGTGACCAACCCTTCCCAAGGTGCCCATGGGGGTCTATTTATAGATTTCCCAAAATCGGGCTACGGATATCCGAAATTTCACTATCCGCAGCTCAACCATGATCATGAACGGACAACGCAGAAGGGGGGGCGAGTAGGGCTCCGAGTGCCCACTCCCCCCCTGCTGGAAGATCCTACCCGCCCCTTAAGAGGGTGGGCGAGTAGGGAGAGGGGAGATCTCCCCTACCCGCCCCCCATAGGGTAGGCGAGTGGGGAGAAGGGGGGGTCTCCCCTACCCGCACCCCATGGGGTGGGCGAGTGGGGAGAGGGGAGATCTCCCCTACCCGCCCCCCATAGGGTAGGCGAGTGGGGAGAAGGGAGATCTCCCCTACCCGCCCCTCATAGGGTAGGCGAGTGGGGAGAAGGGGGGGTCTCCCCTACCCGCACCCCATGGGGTGGGCGAGTGGGGAGAGGGGAGATCTCCCCTACCCGCCCCCCATAGGGTAGGCGAGTGGGGAGAAGGGGGGGGGGGGGTCTCCCCTACCCGCACCCCATGGGGTGGGCGAGTGGGGAGAGGGGGGATCTCCCCTACCCGCCCCCCATAGGGTAGGCGAGTGGGGAGAAGGGAGATCTCCCCTACCCGCCCCCCATAGGGTGGGCGAGTGGGGAAAAAAGGGGGGGTCTCCCCTACCCACCCCACAAGGGGGTTGGCGAGTGGGGAGGGGGGAGATCTCCCCTACCCGCCACCCATGGGGTGGGCGAGTGGGGAGAGGGGAGATCTCCCCTACCCGCCCCCCATAGGGTGGGCGAGTGGGGAAAAAGGGGGGTCTCCCCTACCCGCCCCCCAAGGGGGTTGGCGAGTGGGGAGGGGGGAACCTCCCCTACCCGCCCCCCAAGGGGTTGGCGAGTGGGGAAGTCTGCTCCCCCGGGCCTCCTCTCTTTGATTTAGACCCAAGGTTCGCCGCGTCACAGTCATCCTCTCTATCACGACCCTACTCACGTCGGGTCACACCGGCTCGGAAAATATGAGGGTTGTACACAATCCCCGCTCTTTTCGAGCTTGCCTGAAGCTCGGAAAGAAAGTCCAACCCACCTATTTGACGAGTAGGTGGGATCTGAGGCGAATCTGTGAAGGGCCCTGCCAACGGGATGCTCCTGCTGAGTTTATTAGTTGAACCTGACTTTAGGCGTAAGGCGAACCTTTCTCCACTTAATAACCCTCCTATGAGCCGAGCTCAACTGGAGGTGGAGAAAGCTCAAAACTTTAGGTCGAACTAAACTTGACCTGAGGTGGAAGAAAACTCAACATCTTTGGTCGAGCTGAACTCGACCTGAGGTGGAAGGCGGAAACTCCACACCTACCAGGGAGCCGAGCTCACCTGGAGGGGGAGGGAACTCCACACTAACCAGGGAGCCAAGCTCACCTGGAGGGGGAGGGAACTCCACACCAACCAGGGAGTCAAGCTCACCTGGAGGGGGAGGGAACTCCACACCCACTAGGGAGCCGAGCTCACCTGGAGGGGGAGAAAGCTCTACACCTTAGGTCGAATTGAACTTGACCTGAGGTGGAGAAGAACTTAACATCTTTAGTCGAGCCGAGCTCGACCTGAGGTGGGAGACAAGCCTTTCCCCACTTAACAACCCTCCTGTGAGTCGAGCTCAACTGGAGGTGTGGACAGCCCAACACCTTCCAGAGAGTCGAACTCAACCGGAAGTGGAGGTAATTTACAAGAGCCTGCGCTCCGGTCTCTCTAGTTTGCACACCGTTTTTGCTATTTCAGTGAGCGTTACTGTTTCGTCTCTTTAGGATCTTTAGCTAAAGACAAATAAATAGCTTACCTTTCCGGGTGGGCTCTCCTGCCCTGCCGGCATGAACAAGCCCGGTCAGTGGTCTCTTCTCGAGGCCTTAATCAATATGAACATCTGCCTCATCGAGTGAGTTCTCCTGCCCTGCCGGCATGAACAACCCCGGTCAGCGGTCTCTTCTCGAGGCCTTAATCAATATGAACATCTGCCTCACCGAGTGAGTTCTCCTGCCCTGCCGGCATGAACGAGCCCGGTCAGCGGTCTCTTCTCGGGGCCTTAATCAATATGAACATCTGTCTCACCGAGTGAGTTCTCCTGCCCTGCCGACATGAACAAGCCCGGTCAGCGGTCTCTTCTCGGGGCCTTAATCAATATGAACATCTGCCTCACCGAGTGAGTTCTCCTGCCCTGCCGGCATGAACGAGCCCGGTCAGCGGTCTCTTCTCGGGGCCTTAATCAATATGAAAATCTGCCTCACCGAGTGAGTTCTCCTGCCCTGCCGACATGAACAAGCCCGGTCAGCGGTCTCTTCTCGGGGCCTTAATCAACATGAACATCTGCCTCACCGAGTGAGTTCTCCTGCCCTGCCGGCATGAACGAGCCCGGTCAGCGGTCTCTTCTCGGGGCCTTAATCAATATGAACATCTGCCTCACCGAGTGAGTTCTCCTGCCCTGCCGGCATGAACGAGCCCGGTCAGCGGTCTCTTCTCGGGGCCTTAATCAATATGAACATCTGCCTCACCGAGTGAGTTCTCCTGCCCTGCCGGCATGAACGAGCCCAGTCAGCGGTCTCTTCTCGGGGCCTTAATCAATATGAACATCTGCCTCACCGAGTGGGTTCTCCTGCCCTGCCGACATGAACGAGTCCGGTCAGCGGTCTCTTCTCGGGGCCTTAATCAATATGAACATCTGCCTCACCGAGTGAGTTCTCCTGCCCTGCCGGCATGAACGAGCCCGGTCAGCGGTCTCTTCTCGGGGCCTTAATCAATATGAACATCTGCCTCACCGAGTGAGTTCTCCTGCCCTGCCGGCATGAACGAGCCCGGTCAGCGGTCTCTTCTCGAGGCCTTAATCAATATGAACATCTGCCTCACCGAGTGAGTTCTCCTGCCCTGCCGGCATGAACGAGCCCGGTCAGCGGTCTCTTCTCGGGGCCTTAATCAATATGAACATCTGCCTCACCGAGTGAGTTCTCCTGCCCTGCCGGCATGAACGAGCCCGGTCAGCGGTCTCTTTTCGGGGCCTTAATCAATATGAACATCTGCCTCACCGAGTGAGTTCTCCTGCCCTGCCGGCATGAACGAGCCCGGTCAGCGGTCTCTTCTCGGGGCCTTAATCAATATGAACATCTGCCTTACCGAGTGAGTTCTCCTGCCCTGCCGACATGAACAAGCCCGGCAGCGGTCTCTTCTCGGGGCCTTAATCAATATGAACATCTGCCTCACCGAGTGAGTTCTCCTGCCCTGCCGGCATGAACGAGCCCGGTCAGCGGTCTCTTCTCGGGGCCTTAATCAATATGAACATCTGCCTCACCGAGTGAGTTCTCCTGCCCTGCCGGCATGAACGAGCCCGGTCAGCGGTCTCTTCTCGGGGCCTTAATCAATATGAACATCTGCCTCACCGAGTGAGTTCTCCTGCCCTGCCGGCATGAACGAGCCCGGTCAGCGGTCTCTTCTCGGGGCCTTAATCAATATGAACATCTGCCTCACCGAGTGAGTTCTCATGCCCTGCCGACATGAACGAGCCCGGTCAGCGGTCTCTTCTCGGGGCCTTAATCAATATGAACATCTGCCTCACCGAGTGAGTTCTCCTGCCCTGCCGGCATGAACGAGCCCGGTCAGCGGTCTCTTCTCGGGGCCTTAATCAATATGAACATCTGCCTCATCGAGTGAGTTCTCCTGCCCTGCCGGCATGAACGAGCCCGGTCAGCGGTCTCTTCTCGGGGCCTTAATCAATATGAACATCTGCCTCACCGAGTGAGTTCTCCTGCCCTGCCGACATGAACAAGCCCGGTCAGCGGTCTCTTCTCGGGGCCTTAATCAATATGAACATCTGCCTCACCGAGTGAGTTCTCCTGCCCTGCCGGCATGAACGAGCCCGGTCAGCGGTCTCTTCTCGGGGCCTTAATCAATATGAACATCTGCCTCACCGAGTGAGTTCTCCTGCCCTGCCGACATGAACAAGCCCGGTCAGCGGTCTCTTCTCGGGGCCTTAATCAATATGAACATCTGACGAGCCTCCCAGCGACCGACATCGAATAGCCCGGGCGAGTGGTCTCAAGTCGAGGTCTTAACTTAAATATTATCTTTAACTACTTTCGATATATCGTGAACAGATTGTATTACAATATGCTTCTTCGTGTTTACTCGGCCACATGCATCTTGGCCATCTCCTTCATCCCCTCCTTATTCTTCCCTGAATATTTGTTCATTCTCAACACTTGTCAAGGATAGAAACGTTTTAGATCGTCTCCACTCCAAGTATTTCCAACAGGGATCCCTTCAACATTTTGAAGGCGATACCCTCCTGACTTCAGGGCCTCCAGGATCACATAGGGCCCTTCCCATTTGGGCTGGAGCTTTCCTACGTTCGCCGACCTTCCCGCGGCGTCGACCTTTTTGAGGACTAGATCTCCTGGGATGAATTGTTTTATTCTAATGTTCTTATCGAAGTACCTGGCCATCCGACGCTTCACTTCTTCTTGTCGAACCGTGGCGAGGTCCCGGAGCTCCTCAACCATATCCAGCGAGAGTCGTTGCTCCTCTTCGTTGCCCATTCTCCAGTCCTCATCCCCCTCCTCGGCAGCTACGACCCGGGGGGATCTGACCTCGAACTCTACTGGGAGCACGGCTTCTGACCCATGGGAGAGTTTGAACGGCGTTTCTCCCGTTGCCGTGTTTGGAGTCGTTCTCAAGGCCCATAAGACTGAGGGAAGTTGCTCCACCCAGTTCCCCTTCAGGTTCTCCACCTTCTTCTTCAGCAAGTTGACTATGACTTTGTTGGCGGCCTCCACCTGCCCATTGCTTCGAGGATGATGGACAGAGGCGAAGCGGAGGTCGATGCCCACTTGACCGCAGAAGGTGATGAGTTCATCGCTAGCGAATTGTGGCCCGTTGTCTGTTACTATGGCAAGGGGGAGTCCGTGTCTGCAAATTATTTCTCCCCAGATGAAATTCTTTATCACCTACGAGGTCGTCTTTGCCAAGGCCTTAACCTCCACCCACTTGGAGAAATAGTCAATCATAACCAACAAGAATCTCCTCTGACCGCTAGCCTGAGGGAACGGGCCGACCAAGTCCATCCCCCAGATGGCGAAGGGCCAAGGCGCAGTGATCGTTCTGAGCCTCTGCGCGGGTTGAAGTTGAAGTGGCGCGAAGAGTTGACACTTCTGACACTTTTTTGCAAATTCCATGGCATCCTTCCGCAGAGTCGGCCAGAAATACCCTTGCCTTAGCACCCTCTTTTCTAGGGTCTGACTTCCCGAATGGCTCCCGCATTCTCCGGAGTGGATTTCCTCCAAGACCCTCGGAACTTCATCTTCCGTCACGCACCTCGCTAAGAGCCCGGCCAAGGTCTTCCTGTACAAACTCCCTTCACGCATCATGTAATATGCTGACTTGTACCTGAACCGCCTCTTATCTAGGTCCCCTTCCGGGAACTTGCCTGAAGTCAGAAAGGTGAGGATCGGGTCTATCCATGAGGTCCTTTGATATCTCCATCAGCTCGCCTTCCTCGATGGATGGGCGGAACAGCTCGGTCACCGTCCCTCCCGCGCGAGGACCGTGCTTCGCCAACTGGTCCGCTCGGGCGTTCTCCTCTCTTGGGATGTGCTGAATGGAGAAGGTGTGAAACCATCCGACGAGGTCCCTAACCTTCGCCAGGTACCTTTGGAGGGTTGGCTCCTTTGCTTCGAACTCCCCTCGAACCTGGGAGGCCACTACCATCGAATCTGTGAAAACCTTCACGTCCCGGATCTCCAGCTCCTTTGCCAGACGGAGCCCTGCCACTACTGTCTCATACTCGGCCTGGTTGTTGGTCACAGGGAACCGAATGTGGATCGCTTGTTCGATCCTGGTCCCATGTGGGCTGACCAGGATCACCCCTCCGCCGAGGGAACTTTTTCCTGATGCTCCATCCGCGAATAAATCCCACGCTACCAAACCGGCGGGCTTCGGCCCATCCACCTCTTTGACGTATTCTGCCAGGAAGTCTGCTACCGCCTGCGCCTTCATCGACAACCGGGGGACGAAGCTGACATCAAACTCGCTGAGCTCGACCGACCACTTTGCCAACCTGGCCGAATGCTCTACTCCCTCCATAATGTTGCGAAGGGGATGGTCGGTCACAACCCTAATCGAGTGAGCCTGGAAGTATGGGCGGAGTTTCCGGGCTGAGATGATCAAAGCAAATGCCAGCTTCTCCAGGACAGGGTACCTGAGCTCTGCCTTCTTCAGGACTCTGCTAACGTAGTAGATCGGCAACTGCTTCTTCCCCTCCTCCCGGACCAGGACCGAACTCACTGCCTCGACCCCTACCCCTAGGTAGAGAAAAAGATCTTCTCCTTCCCTCGGCCCCTGGAGCAAGGGGGCTCGCGTTAGTTGTTCCTTCAAGGCCTGAAAAGCCTTCTCACACTCTGGTGTCCATTCGAATCTCTGACCCTGGCGCAGGGCTTTGAAGAAGGGAGAGCACTTCTCCCCCGCCCTGGAGAGGAACCGACTCAGCCCTGCTAACTTCCCTGTCAACCTCTGGATTTCCTTCGCGTTCCTCGGCGATTCCAACTCCAAGATGGCTCTTACCTTGTCTGGATTGGGTTCGACCCCCTCCGGGGTGAGTAGATGCCCCAAGAACTTTTCTCGGCTCGCTCCAAAGACACATTTAGAAGGCTTCAGCCTCATCTTGAACCTCCGAAGGGTAGCGAAGGTCTCCACTAGGTCTTGCAGGTGGGAATCCACATCCTTGCTTTTAACCATCAAGTCATCCACGTAGACCTCTAGGTTGTGCCCCTTCTGCTCTTTGAAGACTCGATCCATCATCCTTTGATAGGTTGCCCCCGCATTCCTCAACCCAAATGGCATCATCTTGTAACAGTAACATCCATCATCCGTGATGAACGAAACGTCCTTGATGTCGGGCGAATGCATCCGGATTTGATGATTGTTGAAACCAGTTTCCCGGCTTCAGCGTTCGAAAATAGGGGTAGGCAACTTGCCCTTACTTATCTCAGGTAAAGTCGAACGGCTAGTCACTTAGAGCCTAAGAACCTCTCTACTGTTGGATTCAGGTGAAAACAGACCCCGCGAGCTGCAGCGAGGAGGTCCCGCCACTAACCCGAAAGACCCGAAGATCTTCCCCTCCCAAGCCAATGCTGAGCCTGGGCACCTTGGAGAGCACTTGCAACACCTGACCGTTGGCCTGAAAGACTTGGCGAACGGAAGGCAGGGTCACTAGCTAACCGAACACACTAAGGGGGGTGGGGGTAAGGAGATGCCAACCCTCCCCAAGGTGCCCATGGGGGTCTATTTATAGAATTCTGGAAATGGTCTGCGGATAGCATAATTCCGCCTTTTGGAATGACTATCTGCAGCTCAAACTGGTCTACCAATAGCGGAATTCCGCTGTTTGAATAGGCTAAACGCAGACCCTGATGAGAAATCTATGAGGCAGGAAAAGAGGGGGATGAGGAGAAAACACCCGGAAGCGGGGGAGAGGTCAGGTGGACGTGGAGGAGGGATGGGTGAGTGGGATCTCCCACTCGCCCGAGTGGGCGAGTGCCCCACTCGCCCGACTGGGCGAGTGCCCCACTCGCCCGACTGGGCGAGTGCCCCACTCGCCCGACTGGGCGAGTGCCCCACTCGCCCCAATGGGTGAGTGGGCGTCCCCTCCCTTCGCCTCTCACTCGCCCGCACGGTCGAGTGGGAGCTTTCGTTGCTTGTTTCGCCGCCCCTTCCTCTCTCTTGTTCGGGTATGGTTTTGCCTTAGCCGATCTCGGGCGCCCTCGAGCGATCGTTTCCGACTATGTCCGAGTCGCGGTTCCACCCAGTTACGGTCATCTGCATTGTTGCGACCCTGTACATGCTGCGTTGTATACGCTCGGCAAATATGGGGGTTGTACACAATCCCCGCTCTTTGCGAGCTTGTCTCAAGCTCGGAAAGAAAGTCCAACCCACTGATTTGACGAGCCGGAAAGGTCTTCAAAGAGAATCATCCGGGCGGGTCCCACCCGCTGGCTATAAAACCTCGGGAGGGGGAGGGGTAAGCCTCCACTCAAGAACCTCTCCCCTCCGAATTCTTCCCCTTAGCCTGGTTGACATGCAACCTCCCTTGGATATTCGCGCCCGCCTCAAGGCCGTTTCGGGAAAAAGCCTAGATGATCTGGCGGAGCTTAGATCTGTTGTCATGGAGCATTCACTCCCCTCTTCGGTGCAGGTAGAGGGACCTTTGCCTAAGAGACATCATCCCGAGCCGGCGGGTGGGACGTCCTCCTCATCCTCCTTAATGTCCGATCTCAATAAGCATCTGGGGGCATTTGACGTGATACCGAGTCGCGGTGGGAGAGACAGGTTCCCCGAGGCAGTTGAGTCAGGGGGTGCGGGTACTCAGATAAGTCCCCCCATCCACTCCCCGATCCATGGTGAGTGACCTTACCTGTGCTTGATAGGCATGCTCCTGCCCATACTGACGACTCTTCTTCTTCCTCCCTTTTTCGCAGTACCTCCCTTCTCGGTCGCGGAGGGCTCCCCTAGCATGCCGGCGGACCTACTCCCACCCCTGCGTGAACCGAGCAAGCGGCGTACCCCCGAGAGGCCCCCTTTTAGAGCTGGTGCAGGAAAGTCCCTGGGTCTCCCACCTGTTGGTACCTATGGCACACTCCCGGGGTACCCTTTGGGACAACGACACGAGCACTCTCCTCGCCCCGGGAAGGAGCCGAGGACTCCGCAAGGTAGGTCTTCTTAAAAAAGGATCTAACCATGTCGGAGGTCTAGATAACAAACTTACTAAACCTGCAGGTCCGGATGATGCTTCGACCGGCAGGTCGGGGCAGATGGGAGCGCTTTCGCCACCTCTATCTCCTTCGGCGATAGACGAGCTCGTCGGGCACCCCTCCAGCGTTTCGGAGCTGAGGGATCGCTTGGTCGACATGATCCAGAGGCAGGGACGTTTTCTTCACGAGCTTTGAGAAGGGCGCGGATTCGTTGAACCGAACCCCCTCGCACATTCCCGCGCGATGGAGCAGCGGATGGGGGCGTTGGAAGCAGATCATGCCCGACTAGTAGAGGAGGTTCGACTTTCTTCAGGTGGCCTGATGGAACCGGTGGCGGACCACCTGCGTCGAGTGGCGGCTAATATGCGTGTTGCGAATGAGGAGCTCGCCCTGACTCAGGAATGTGTCGGCTCCATGCAGGGACTGACAGCCCAGACTCGGGGTCGGGGCTTTTGGAAGTGGACTCAACTTTGAGTGAGACCAACTCGACTCCTCCTATTTGCCGCTTTCAGCTTATCTTTCTGTGGTGTGATGTAATAAAGTAGCTATGTGCGACTACTTGACCTGCCTCGCGTGGTGACAATTATTTTTCTAAGTTATTTGTTTTGCTTGCGACACACTTGCATTCGTTTAACTGGGTTGCTTTTCGCACGTGGATGTAACCGCTAATATGTCGAGCGAAGTTGGAGCGAGAGGTTGAGTGGGAATGAGCGAGTGGGAAAGATTGGGAGGGGGTGAGTGGAAAAGGGCCCTCACTCTTACCTATAAATACCCCCCCTCCCTTTGATACCCTTTAACCTTGACTTCTTTGCTTGCTCTTCCTCCCCTAGCTCTCGCTTCTACACTCGTTCATCCTCCTCCACCCTTAAGGATGGCTCCTAACCGTTCCTCACCTAATAGGAATGGGCGAGAACAGTGCGCGGTGAACTTCTCTGACCATCCCTTCCCCGTGGGGAGGGTGTCGGAGGAGGAGCTTCTTTCCTTTGAGAAGTCCTTCCTCCCCGAAGGGTTGTTCGCTCGCCGACCTACAGAGGGAGAGACAGTTAACTCCTTCTACGATGACTGGCTCGCCTTCCCGCTTTCTCATTTCGAGTTTGGGCTTCGGCTTCCTCTTTGGCCGGAAGTGAGACAGTTCCTTAGATACTTTGGGATCGTCCCAGCCCAGCTCAACTCAAATGGGATATCTATGTTGGTTGCCTTTGCTTGTTACCTGCGCGAGGAGGGTATTGAGTTCAACTTGACAGTCTTCCGCAAGGCGTTCATCTTCCGTGCTACTGCCGATGGGGTGTGCTTCCTCACTGGTGCGCATGTGAAAGTTTGTGAGGGCGCTAACAAGGTTCATCACTGGAGTGAAAAGTTTATTTTTGTCCGGGGTGATCTTGGGAAGATCCCCTACATGCCTGTCCAGAGGCCCCGAGAAAGTATACAAGGCTCCTCGCGTAGAGGGCGAGGCGGCCGAGCTGTATAAATTCCTCGCGGGAGTGGGTTTTGAGGTCGAGTTTCTGCGGAGGAACGTCGATCGCCTTCCCTACATTCTGCCGGGGACAGGTAACCCCTCCTTCTCCTAAACTCCCTCCCTTATTCCCCTACTTGCTCATTTAGATCTTATCACTTACCCCTCATCTTACCTTTACAGGTGAGAGGAGCCTTCCCGTGAATCCTCCGCATGCCAGGAGGGACTCCCCCTCTCCCACCCATCGACTGGCCCAGATGGCCGCAGCCGCTTGCTCTTCTCGCCAGGAGGCTCCAGTGTTAAGGCAGCGGAAGGAGAAGGAGCTGGTGGTGGAAGTGGATTCTCCCCCCCATCCGCCAAAGGAACCGAAGATGCGTCGGGGGAGAGTTGTTCGTAGGGGAGGCGGGTCTCGATCTGCCGCGAGAGAGGCCGAGGGAGATGATGACCCGGACGCGTTGGCTTGCCACCCCAACTTCGAATTGGGGGGTAATGCCAAGGACCAGGTTGGCGAGCCCTTCCTTCACTGGGATGAAGCGACGAATCGTGTCTCGATGTCTTCTTGGCAGCCTTCTTGGATCGAGGGAGGGCCGATTAGTAACGTTGCATACGACATGATCTACGGCATGTATGGTTGGCAGGACGCGGCCGCCTTCCAAGAAAGTTCCACGCGTGACCTCGCTTACCTGAGCTCGCAAGCGCAGCTTCGCGCGACCGAGCTCTCTCATATGACGGCTCGCCGGAGCCTTAAACTCTCGAGGCGACTCACTCAGGCTGAGGCGGCGAGGCGGGAGGCTGAGGATAGAGCTGCCGACCTGGCTACTCGTCTTGAGATGACTGAGAGGCTTCTCGCGCAGTCGTCAGGGGGCCTGGTTTGCCTTTACTCGAATGAAGACCCTCTCCTTTCTTTGTTACTTGTTCTTTCTCACCTATGCGGCTTTTCTAATGCAGGGACCTGACGCCGCCAACTCGGTTAGTTGGAGGGTCGAGGATTTGGAAAAAGAGGTGGAGAGTTTGAAGGCTCAGCTTGCTGAGGCCCGCGCTATAGGGCGAGAAAGACATGGCGAGTCTTCGCGGGCGGCGGAGCTTCTCCACTTCACCCCTGCCGAGGTCGAAGTTGCCCGTAGGAAGACCGTGGTGACGACGGCTAAGGCTGTGGTCAGCTCTCTTCATGACGCTGGCGCGTTTTGGGGCGAGTGGAAAAACGTCACTCCTGACATGGTGCTTTCAGAGTACTTTCTTTCCGCCCCGCCCCCCGATTCGCCCTCTTCCAGCCATGGTTATTCACCTGCCTCCTGAGAGTCGAGAGGACCTCCTTATGCTTAGTTTGCTATCTACCACCTTATGTAGGCGGGTCCCCTTTTTGTTTCCCCCCCTCCCCTCTTTTTTTTTTCTTTAAGGGTCAGTAGGGAGGTGAGATATCCCAACTTTGTAACCTCTCTTCTTTGTAAATAAAGGTCTTTCTTTTACTGTTTCTCTGGTTTGCCCATGATCTTTGTTATTTGAGCGAGGTCCGTTGCTTTGCCCTGCCATGGGAGCCTTCAGGTAAAGATGAGTAGATAGCCTACCTTTTCGGATGGATTCCTCCGCTTCGCCGGCATGAACAAGCCCGGTCAGCGGTCTCTTCTCGGGGCCTTAATCATGAATCACCTCGCCTCACCGAGTGAGTTCTCCTGCCCTGCCGGCATGAACAAGCCCGGTCAGCGGTCTCTTCTCGGGGCCTTAACATGAATCACCTCGCCTCACCGAGTGAGTTCTCCTGCCCTGCCGGCATGAACAAGCCCGGTCAGCGGTCTCTTCTCGGGGCCTTAACATGAATCACCTCGCCTCACCGAATGAGTTCTCCTGCCCTGCCGGCATGAACAAGCCCGGTCAGCGGTCTCTTCTCGGGGCCTTAACATGAATCACCTCGCCTCACCGAGTGAGTTCTCCTGCCCTGCCGACATGAAGAAGCCCGGTCAGCGGTCTCTTCTCGGGGCCTTAACATGAATCACCTCGCCTCACCGAGTGAGTTCTCCTTCCCTGCCGGCATGAACAAGCCCGGTCAGCGGTCTCTTCTCGGGGCCTTAACATAATCACCTCGCCTCACCGAGTGAGTTCTCCTGCCCTGCCGGCATGAACAAGCCCGGTCAGCGGTCTCTTCTCGGGGCCTTAACATGAATCACCTCGCCTCACCGAGTGAGTTCTCCTGCCCTGCCGGCATGAACAAGCCCGGTCAGCGGTCTCTTCTCGGGGCCTTAACATGAATCACCTCGCCTCACCGAGTGAGTTCTCCTTCCCTGCCGGCATGAACAAGCCCGGTCAGCGGTCTCTTCTCGGGGCCTTAACATGAATCACCTCGCCTCACCGAGTGAGTTCTCCTGCCCTGCCGGCATGAACAAGCCCGGTCAGCGGTCTCTTCTCGGGGCCTTAACATGAATCACCTCGCCTCACCGAGTGAGTTCTCCTGCCCTGCCGGCATGAACAAGCCCGGTCAGCGGTCTCTTCTCGGGGCCTTAACATGAATCACCTCGCCTCACCGAGTGAGTTCTCCTGCCCTGCCGGCATGAACAAGCCCGGTCAGCGGTCTCTTCTCGGGACCTCATGAAACATTGTCACTTCCATTAGTCAAAACCAAATTCATTAAGATAAAGTGTTCAAGGTTCATTACAGATACATAAAGAAAAAGATAACTGCCCTTGATGAGGCGCACATCCGGACCTTCTCGGGGTCCTCCTTGCTCAGCTCTTAGCCGTCCTGCGCTGCTCCGGGCCTCCTGCCCTTGTCGCTGATGACTTCTTATCCCTTCACCTCCTTCGCCACCTTTAGCCCGGCCAAGGCCTCTATCGCCTTTTCCACTTCCTCTGCATCTTCCTTCCAAGTGACGGCGTTGACGGCCGTGACGTAGCACTGGCGGGCTATCTTGGGGTCTCCGCGGATTCGGATCTGCAACCCTCCTATGTTGTACTTCAAGCATTGGTGGTAGGAGGAGGGCACACACTTGAAGGTACTAATGAGGGGGCGCCCAAAGATGGCGCTATAGCTGCTCGGTGCGTCTACTATGACGAACCGGCAGTTTTTTGATGTCCCCCCCAAGGTGACCAGGAGCTCGACTCCCCCTTCAACTTCTTTTCTCTCGCCCGAAAAACCGAAGAGCGGTCCATCTGACGCGGCCACCCTCTTCTGATCCACCTTCATCTTGTCGAAAGCACTCTTGAAGACCACATTAACCGAACTCCCGTTGTCCACCAGGATTCGGGAGACCGTGAAGTTCTCCACCGCAGCCTCGATCACCAGGGCGTCACAGAAAGGATCATCGTGCGCTGGCATATCTTTGGATGAGAAGGTGATCTTTTCTCCTGGGGGTGGGGTTCGGGAAGTGGAAGCGACGCCTCGTCGGTAGATAGCGTGGAGGCTCCCCTTTCGGGTGGCCTCAATTCCCACCCCTCCGTGGATTACCCCGATCCGGCCCAGTGCTCCCGCATCCGCCCGATCTTCACACCGATCCTCCTCACCTTCTTCTCTTCTCTCTTCTTCTCCTTCTTCCCTTCCGTCTCCTATCAGCAACAGCCCTTCCCCTGCGGGGGGTCCTCTTCCCTCCCGAACCTCCAGAAACTCGGGGCAAGTCGCTGTCGCATGACCTTCCACTTGGTGGAAGTCACAAAAGGGCGACTCCCTCCTACCTCCTCTTCCTCTTCCGCCGCCTCTGCCACCGTGGTTTTTTCTCCCTCTCCTTCCTTGGCCTACAGCCATCACATGTTGTGGCCTCTGCCCCTGGTAGTTGTCACCTCTCTGGAAATTGCCTCTTCCTTGGCCCTGGAAAGGTCCTCCCGCCGGCCTCCACGCCGGTCGATTGACCGGTGGCTGGGGTCTCCACCCTGACTCCTGCCCCCCAGGAGGTCCTTGCGGACCTTGCCTTCTCGGCTCCTCCTTCTTCTTCAGCTCTGACTGCCGGGCCTCTCCTGACTTCTCTCCGCCTTCCGTCCATTTGGCCATCTTGGCCGCAAACTCCGGGTTTGTTGCCTCCACTTCGATCTCCCGTCCTGCCCGCTCCATCAACTCCTCGTAAGACAGAGGAGGGTCCCGGGACAAGCCCATGCGAAACAACCCCTGCCGCAACCCGAGGGTAAGCGCAAGTTGCAAAGTGTGTCCAGGGACCTCATTGACGAGAAGGACCTCTTCTTGGAACCGATCCACGTAGCTTCTTAGCGACTCTTCCGACTTCTGCTTGATCAGGAAGAGGGCTTCCGCCCCCTTCCTCCTCTTCTTGGACGTCGAGAACCTTAACAGGAAACTCCGCTTCAAGTCTTCGAAACTGTAGATGGATCCGGGAGGAAGTTGATGGAACCAATCTCTAGCTTTCTCCTGAAAGGAGATAGCGAACAACCTACACTTGAAGGCGTCGGTCACCTGCCTGATGGACATGGCATCCTCAAACCACTGGAGGTGCTCCTGAGGGTCATCTTTGCCTGCGTAGTGGGACATGACCGGCTCCCTAAACCCTTCCGGAACCGGGGCGGTCAGGATCAACTCGCAGAAAGGGCTTCCCCTTCCCACCTGGCGGATGGGCATCACTCGCCGTGCCTCCTCCCCTAGGTGCAGAGCACTCGCCGGGCTAGGAAACAGCACCCTCGCCTGAAGAGTTCTATCCTCCTCCACCCGCGCTTCCTTATCAAGTCGCCCTGCTGGTGCCGTCTCACCTAGAGTAGGTGAGGGGAGGATAGGTACCGGCGGAGTCGAGCACTCGCCTGTGGGGGTGAGTGCAGAGCGCAAGGTCTCCATGATCGCCTTCTTGAACTCATCGAAGTCGCTTTTCCTTACGTAGTCGCCGGGAGGGGGTGGGTTCTCTAGCTCTTCACTTCCAGCCATTCGACCTACTTGGGGTTTTTCCGAACAAGCTGCGTTCCACGCTCACCGCACCAGAATGTTGAAACCAGTTTCCCGGCTTCAGCGTTCGAAAATAGGGGTAGGCAACTTGCCCTTACTTATCTCGAGTAAAGTCGAACGGCTAGTCACTTAGAGCCTAAGAACCTCTCTATTGTTGGATTCAGGTGAAAACAGACCCCGCGAGCTGCAGCGAGGAGGTCCCGCCACTAACCCGAAAGACCCGAAGATCTTCCCCTCCCAAGCCAATGCTGAGCCTGGGCACCTCGGAGAGCACTTGCAACACCTGACCGTTGACCTGAAAGACTTGGCGAACGGAAGGCAGGGTCACTAGCTAACCGAACACACTAAGGGGGGTGGGGGTAAAGAGATGCCAACCCTCCCCAAGGTGCCCATGAGGGTCTATTTATAGAATTCTGGAAATGGTCTGCGGATAGCGTAATTCCGTCTTTTGGAATGACTATCCGCAGCTCAAACTGGTCTACCAATAGCGGAATTCCGCTGTTTGAATAAGCTAAACGCAGACCCTGATGAGAAATCTATTAGGCAGGAAAAGAGGGGGATGAGGAGAAAACACCCGGAAGCGGGGAAGAGGTCAGGTGGACGTGGAGGAGGGATGGGTGAGTGGGATCTCCCACTCGCCCGAGTGGGCGAGTGCCCCACTCGCCCGAGTGGGCGAGTGCCCCACTCGCCCGACTGGGCGAGTGCCCCACTCGCCCGACTGGGCGAGTGCCCCACTCGCCCGACTGGGCGAGTGCCCCACTCGCCCGACTGGGCGAGTGCCCCACTCGCCCGACTGGGCGAGTGCCCCACTCGCCCAAGTGGGCGAGTGCCCCACTTGCCCCAATGGGTGAGTGGGCGTCCCCTCCCTTCGCCTCTCACTCGCCCGCACGGTCGAGTGGGAGCTTTCGTTACTTGTTTCGCCGCCCCTTCCTCTCTCTTGTTCGGGTATGGTTTTGCCTTAGCCGATCTCGGGCGCCCTCGAGCGATCGTTTCCGACTATGTCCGAGTCGCGGTTCCACCCAGTTACGGTCATCTGCATTGTTGCGACCCTGTACATGCTGCGTTGTATACGCTCGGCAAATATGGGGGTTGTACAATGATAGCCGGAGAACGCGTCCAAGAAGCTCATCACCGGGAAGCCGACCGCTGAATCCACCAACGCATCGATCCGGGGCAACGGATAGCAGTCTTTAGGGCATGCTTTGTTCAACATGGTGAAGTCCACGCACATTCTCCACCTCCCGTCTCCCTTCTTCACCATCACTACGTTTGAAACCCATCCTGGGTATTGGATTTCTTCCACGAACCCAGCCTCTAGCAGCTTCCCCACCTCCTCTCTGATCGGTCCAGCGAGGGTGGGCGACACCTTCCTCTTCTTCTGGCGAATGGGGCGAACGTTCGGGTCGAGGTTGAGGCGATGACATGCCACATCCGCGTCAATACCCGGCATCTCCGCAGCACTCCATGCGAAGATGTCTATGTTCTGCTGGACACATCTTCGGATCTTCTCTTGATCCTGCCCGTTCAGCCTCCCTCTAATTCGTATCTTCTCCGGCCTTCCACTGCCGCTAATGACCTCTTTCTCATTCACTTCCTCTGCCACCTCCAACTTAGTCAGATCACCCAACACATGATCTGCCTCATCTGCCTCCTCCTTCCCTATCAACGGCCGCAACTTGCTGGGAGGAGGCGAGCTCTCTGGTTCTTTGCTTCCCGCCATGAGACTCGGCTCAGAGCTTTCCGAACTAGCCGCTTCCACGCTCACCGCACCAGAATGTTGAAACTAATTTCCCGGTTTCAGCGTTCGAAAGGGGGTTGCGACTAACCCTTATTTGACCTAAGCCTTGACCCGTGACCGGTTGCTAGGAACTAAGGGACTCGGACTTGATGACAACTAGAGTCTAGGGACAGACCCCTTAAGCTTCAGCGTGGAGGTCCCACCACACACCCGGAAGCCCACTCGGAACTTCCCCTCCCAAGCCAATGCTGAGCCTGGGCACCTTGGAGGGCACTAAGAACCACCTCACTGTCAGCTGACGGATGACAAGGGAGGGGGGGTGCTTGCTCACAAGACACACGCGAGGGGGGGTAGTGACCAACCCTTCCCAAGGTGCCCATGGGGGTCTATTTATAGATTTCCCAAAATCGGGCTACGGATATCCGAAATTTCACTATCCGCAGCTCAACCATGATCATGAACGGACAACGCAGAAGGGGGGGCGAGTAGGGCTCCGAGTGCCCACTCCCCCCCTGCTGGAAGATCCTACCCGCCCCTTAAGAGGGTAGGCGAGTAGGGAGAGGGGAGATCTCCCCTACCCGCCCCCCATAGGGTAGGCGAGTGGGGAGAAGGGGGGTCTCCCCTACCCGCACCCCATGGGGTGGGCGAGTGGGGAGAGGGGAGATCTCCCCTACCCGCCCCCCATAGGGTAGGCGAGTGGGGAGAAGGGAGATCTCCCCTACCCGCCCCCCATAGGGTAGGCGAGTGGGGAGAAGGGGGGGTCTCCCCTACCCGCACCCCATGGGGTGGGCGAGTGGGGAGAGGGGAGATCTCCCCTACCCGCCCCCCATAGGGTAGGCGAGTGGGGAGAAGGGGGGTCTCCCCTACCCGCACCCCATGGGATGGGCGAGTGGGGAGAGGGGGGATCTCCCCTACCCGCCCCCCATAGGGTAGGCGAGTGGGGAGAAGGGAGATCTCCCCTACCCGCCCCCTATAGGGTGGGCGAGTGGGGAAAAAAGGGGGGTCTCCCCTACCCGCCCCCCAAGGGGGTTGGCGAGTGGGGAGGGGGGAGATCTCCCCTACCCGCCCCCCATGGGGTGGGCGAGTGGGGAGAGGGGAGATCTCCCCTACCCGCCCCCCATAGGGTGGGCGAGTGGGGAAAAAGGGGGGTCTCCCCTACCCGCCCCCCAAGGGGGTTGGCGAGTGGGGAGGGGGGAACCTCCCCTACCCGCCCCCCAAGGGGTTGGCGAGTGGGGAAGTCTGCTCCCCCGGGCCTCCTCTCTTTGATTTAGACCCAAGGTTCGCCGCGTCACAGTCATCCTCTCTATAGTCACGTCGGGTCACACCGGCTCGGAAAATATGAGGGTTGTACAGGCGTTGCAGAATGTAAATCATAATTTATTTGAGGTTGCTCGGTCTTTTATATTTCAAATGAACATTCTCATTCCCTATTGACATTTTTCATTGTCCTCGTATTGCATCATCAATCAGCTCACTCCTCTGTTCTGAACTTTGTTTTCATATCTCCATCACTTTTCCTCAACCCCATTTTTCCATGTTTGTATCTGCTTAGCCCACCAATTAACACTTTCGACAAACTGGCTCTGGACGCATGTGGTTAAATATATATTTGTTGGATACTGAATCAAACAACTATCTTTGTTATTCTCCCTAAACAAGCAAACTTGTGAATTTCACGAATGTGACATTTCTTGAAGAAAAACTTTACTTCACCCCCACCCATAACATCTACTTATATTGATTTCTAATCTCCTACACCACCCAAGGATGTGTCCTCCACTCCTACTCAAGCTCGCCAACCCCCCCCCCCCCCAAATCCCATCATAACAGTCTCACATCAACTCATGCTCCCCCCTCAATAAATATAAAACACTTCGAAGTTCGACACCCATCCTATCAAATTCTTCATTTGTCGTAGAGCTCACCATCTAAACCGACTTCCAATAAGTACTATTTATGCACCTGAAGATCTTCATATTGTGCTTCGCAAAGTAAATGTTCATGCACGACTTATAATTTTACAAATTTTATTTATTTTCATCGCTTGGCCCCTCCTCTTCACAAATTTTCACACTTCCACTCTGCATTCACCACTCCTCTTCGTTTCATGAGCCATTGCAACATCTAGGATTGTGTGATGCGATGGATGAAGAGATGCAAGTCATCCAACCAATCCCTGGGATATTGTGCTCCTACCGCCAATTCATTCCCGGGTTGTTTTGTGTTATGTGTTCACTATTAAGCACATGATAAATGGTTTTGTTAAGAGTATGAAGGCACTCTTAGAGGTCCCTAGATTTACTTGGCTGTAAGAAATTGATTAAGAGAATATTTTCTCTCCAGTGATGAAGTTAAATAGCATTCATGTCCTGATCTCTCTTGTTCACAAAAGCTAGAAGTTGTATCAACTTGATATTAAGAATGTTTTCCTCAATAAAGATTTGTCAAAGAAGACTGCCTACATGCAACATCCGTATCGATTTGAGACTACATTGAGTCTCTTGTTTTCATAGGCAAAAATTATTATATGGACTCAAGCAATCTCCTGGAGCCTGGTTTGAGAAGTTTATCCAAATGGTTCAGATTATTGTCTTTAAAAATAGCTCGCTTGATTTCTCTCTCTTTATCCATCATCATTATGAGGGCAATGTGACTATGATTTATGTTGATGATATTATTATCACAAGCGACAATGTTGTGGGGATCTCCAAGGTAAAACTTCACTTGGCCAAATGATTTTAAACCAAAAAACTTGGTCCTTTTAGCCACTTTTTGGAGATTGAGATGGCTTTTGTCGCGATTCTCTCATCCTCTCGCAAAGAAAATATTGCACTGATCTCCTTCAAGTTGCGGATTACTTGGGTTGTGGACCGACTATATGCCCATGGAAGTTAATTTGAACAAGCCTTTAGTGCTTCCTCAGATCCCCTACTACATAATCCAAAGTATATCAAAGATTGGTTGGAAAGTTGATCTTGTTGACAGACTAATGATCACTAAAACCAACATCTAATTTGTCGTAAGTACAGTAAGTCTATTCACGCATACTCCGCGATTTTCTTAACTACAAGTTGTAGAGTAAGTTCTGATATAGCAAAAGAACTTTCCTCGTTAGAGGCTTATTTATCAATCATCATTCACTATGTCCTATGTGGCCTATTTTGATGCTGACTATGACAAGACTGATGATTATCATCAATCTACAAGTGGATTTTGTACCTTCTTTGGAGATAATTTAATCACATCAAAAAACAAGAAGCAACAAGTTGTTGTCGCTCTATAGTTGAGGCCGAATATTGCTAGTTGGCCCATGGCATTTCCAAGCTCACTTGGCTCAAAAGCACTTAACCAATCTTGGTGCCTCACTCTCTAGTCTTTGCTCCTGCAACACTCCTTTGTGATAATCAAGTTATGATCCATATTTAGAATCTTGTCTTCCATGAATGCATACAACACATCGAAATTGATACTCATTTTATCAGAGAAAAGATCAAGCATCGAGAAATATGGCTTCAACATATTAATGTTGCCTCCCAGATTACTGACATCCTCAACAAACCATCACTACGCCCGCAACATCTTCAGGTTCTTTTCCAGTTATCTCATACGACATGCATGCTCAAGCTTGAAGAATGTAGTGTATATAATTGCAGTTTCTTTGTAATATCTTATTTAATCCCACATTAGGTATGCAACACTAATCGTGTATATCTCCTATATAAAATAGGTCATTGACCTCCTTGGCCTTAACATAGACCACCAGAAATAGTTGAAGTAAAGGACGATCAATATATTCCTTTACATCAATTGGTTCAGCATCTCCTATCATTTTTAAAGTGGAAAAATATGGCAAGTCATAAACAGTATTTGAAGAATGCATGCAACTATAGGCAGCACATAACATATCTGGCGAACTATGCATTGAGTATGAAAAGGATTTCATAAAAAAAAATTTAATTTAAAATGAGGGGTTGATGCAATCCACATGTCCATTTGTCCTTAACTAAATTCTAGTTAGCCCATGGATGACTAAATTAATACACTAAAATGGGAATGGGATGGCTTCCTAGCAATAGCTGTGATTTCCATGTGCTCTAAAATAGATTCCTTGGTGGTATGGGAGTAAAATTCCTTACTAATTTTGTTTATCATTCCTTCCAATCTATATATCATGAATTATGAACATCTTGTTTGACACTAAAATAAATTCCATTAAGATTCCATTCAAATCAACTTAAAACTGAAGATCAAGACTGAAACTCTACTCAAACATTCTGCTCAAACCAGAAAGATGTTAACAAAGTTTTTCCTGCATCCAAGGTTGATATAAAACATTGTTTGGCCAATTTTAGAGCTTCTAGCAGCCTGAATTTTGTTTCCCAGTAAAAAAAGAGGATGGCAAATGTTCTACCTCCTGATCAGATAATTTGTTGCAAAACTGATTATATAAATAGGTCATATATTTGTATTATTCTTGATTCTTTCATAGACGTTCTCAAGGAAATTTAATGCTCCATCAGGACATAGAATTGTTGATACACTTCACATTTTAACTGAAAAAAATTTATCAAGATCTATGAAGTTTACATATTAAATATGTAAGAATATCTAAGAAAGGTAACATCAAATATGCATGATTACAAAACAAATCTTGCATACCACTTCAAAATCTCACCATAAAACGCCATAGAAATCTGATGACCAAGTGATCCATGGTGGTTTTCAATTCCGGGGCAATTTTGGACATTAAAAAAAACTTTGCTGAAAACGAATCCCGCCTCCCATTTAGGTTTCCGAAAAATTGAATCCATCTCACGCCGCGTCAGGCTTCGTTTGGCGCGGTGGTGGCGGTCACAAACGTGGTGGTTATGAACCGTCATTCGTGAACGTCCGACCTCACCTAAGTATCTTCAACCACTTTTATGTTCGAAACAAGTTATCTTTTCTTGGTAGCGGTCATAACCATTGTCTTGCCAAACATGCATTTTATGATGGTGGTGTTTTTGTCCAAACTCACCGGAGAAAAGGAGCCGCACCAAACGGAGCCTAACGCGGCTTTTTTGCACCGGTGAGTTTGGACAAAAACGCCACTGTCATAGAATTTATGTTTGGCATGACAGCGGTTATGACCGCCGCCAAGAAAATAAAACTAGTTTTGAACCGATGAAGTTCCTTAGGTGAGGTCGGGCACTCACAAAATACGGTTCATAGCCACCGCCACTGCCGTTCCAAATGGAGCCTAAGAAGTAGAGAGCTTATATTTTACCCTTGTTTTAGTGAATCTCTTCTTCACAGCACTCACGTTGAGTTCATAATTTAATATAGAATTAAATAGACAATACATGCAAATGCATTCGTTCCATCCAAATCTACCGGGGAAAAACCATGAAAATTAAGCCAAAAAATGAAAAATAAGCTAAAAATAGGCAAGAAATATCAGTTACAGATGGACTCACTCCGCAGCCTATGTCCAGCACCGTGCGAACCTCGCCGGTCTTCAATGGAACCAGCTTGGAAATGTGCCCTACATACGACTCCACCCCGTGGGGGAAGGAAGTGCCGCCGCCCGGAAATACAAGTTTCTTCCCCTCAATTCTAACCCAGTTCTGGCCGGCCTTGTACGCAGAGAGCCTCTTAAAGGGAACGTTAGCGAACCAAACGCCGCGACGGCTCTCCGGCCACGGGATGAGGGAGCGGTAGCCGGATGGGCGGGGGACGCGGCAGGGAGAGGGCCGATCGACGGCGGAGGGACAGTGGCGCTCGCGCTGGGAGAAGTGTGCGGTAGGGAAAAGGCGCTCGCGACTAGGGTCATGGCAGGGGCAGTAGTGGGTGAAGTTGCCCGAGCAGAATGGGATTGCGGGGAGGCGCTCCGGCGGAAGAGGACTGAGTGTGGATGCGGTGTGGCGGGGGAGGAAGTCTAAGGATGGTGCTGAGGAGGAGTTGGATGGAGGGGGAATGGGGCAGTGGAGGTGAGAGGAAGGAGACGATGGGGAAAGGAGAGAGGAAAGAGAGAAAATGTTGATGCCGATGAGGTAGGAGAGAAGGCAAAGGAGTGATGTGAGAGAAGAGAAGGCTAGCATTTTTCTGCTGGGGTTTGGGAGGAAAGAAGAAAGGCTCGGCCACACCATGGCTGCCCTCTCCCGCGCCGCCGGAACTCCTAATTTATCGAAATGAAGCTTTTTTTAAATGATTTTTTATCTGTAACAAGTTTAAATGTGATATAATTTAGACTCTTTTTGGCTCAGCTGCAGCGACTGAAGAAATAGTGGTGGGAAGCAATGGTGGAACAATCAATTGTTTTGCAAAGTGATGGTAGAATCTGTAAAACTGTTTAGAAGAACAACGTTTGCAGTGTTATATCAAATGGATAAATTGTTTAAGTTGTTTGACAAAACAACTATGCGTGTGCAGAAAGGGAGATCGTCGGCGTGAGGTCTAAAAATTGAAAAGAATTCCTCATCTAATAACTGAGAAGGATTCCTCACATCAACCAAAAATTTGAGATTCAAAAATTTGAGATCACATGAACTAAATATCGTCGTGCTTCTGTCAAACATATATGTGAGGGAGATCGAAACAAATGAAAACACAAATTGCTAGGGGGTCATTTTCGTGATTCATTGAGGAATAATAATCTTTGCTTCTAGAATCAAACAAACTCTAAAGAGGATATGCTCTGGACACGGCGGAGGTGATCTTCGATATTTGCGAGGAAGAGGATACGGTTTACAGGGACAGCAAGAAGCGAGAATGGTGGACACGGTGGGAAAGAGAAGCGACATCAGCGCAAGGAGAAATCTCAGAGCGCGCCGCGTGCAGTTGTGTTTCGAAATCACGACTGAAATTCATGGGTTTTCTGCGATTTAGGAGAGTGGATTTTGGCACCGCTAGTATCATTTTGTTTGTTTGGCGGGACGATGGGAGAACTAGCGCACACTGGCGCAAAAACGTGGAGCCAAACAGAGCCTAAGGCTTAGTTTGTGTTTGGCACAGCGTTTTTGGTCCCCTTAGTTTGGACAAAAACTTCACCCATATAGAATCTATATATTTGACAGTTAATAACCACCATGTTCCTTAGGTGAGGTCGGGTGTTCACGAACGACGGTTCATAACTACCACGTTCACAATTCACACTGCCGTGTCGAACGGAGCCTAAATCTAAAATGATTATATGCAAATTATTAGTAATATTAAATCAATATTTCTTTGCACCTATATTCATAATTATTAATAATAATAATAAATTAGACACTTAATAAAAAGGATTTGTGTTGCGGGTCGCTTAGCACTCCCACGGCCGGGAAGAATCAAATTGTCTTAGCTAGAGAGTGAGAGAAGCGCGCAAACAGTCCAAAAAGATAACTAGCAGCAGACATCAAAACTTTTACGTGGAAAACACGGAGCCAACCCCAATTTTGATGAAATCCACTAGTATCAGTTGAGTACATGTGTCAGCTTTCTAGAGGGTGACAGATCATCTCTCGTTTACAAAGTATTTCTAAGTGTCCAGTCTTGGGCGGAGTGGAGCACTCGTGCTGAGCGGGAGAATGAGTGTTGAGCAACGCCCTCGTTTCAGAGTTTTTCTGGGGGTTCGTATGTAATTGAGCTTTTCTGGATGCTAATTGTGAATTGGAACGCCTGATTCCTGTCTTCTGGACCACCAATTTCTGGAATATGACGACATTGCCCCCTCGAATGGTTCGGGCAGCTCGGGCATGCAAGGTCGTCGATGATG
This sequence comes from Dactylorhiza incarnata, assembly GCA_033032865.1. Taxonomy (NCBI): domain Eukaryota; kingdom Viridiplantae; phylum Streptophyta; class Magnoliopsida; order Asparagales; family Orchidaceae; genus Dactylorhiza; species Dactylorhiza incarnata. The sequence continues at coordinate 3,591,640 of JAWHQI010000129.1, read as the reverse complement.
TCGGCGGCGGCAGCAGCGGTGATGGCGGAGGTGACAATGGCGGTGAGGGCATGCGGGGGCACGTGTGCCATGCTGGGGAGCGTCCGGGGGTATGTGCGACACGGTTCGTGCACCAGGGTGCGCGTGCCCGCGCGCTCGCCCGACCTGGATGGGCGCACGAGCACACGTGTGCCTATTGCTGGGCTTGCGTGCATTGGCTTTTTAGTCTAGGAGAGACCCCGAGCGGCCGAGGTGAACCATTTTGGCGAGCTGTCCGGGGTCGCGGGTCACGAACTCTTGCTGGATTACTTGGATTTTAGGGGAACCCTATCAATTCAAAAAACAATTTCGCGCATATAAAAGAGCAATTTTTGTAAGAATTTGAAACTGAAATTTCATCAAAAAAATTGGACACTTCAATTGAGAATCATAATTAAATTTGTGTTGTCAACGTTCAATAAAACATCGATGCAGCATGGGATGCATCTTTATATTCCGTTTATATCACGCATATTTATGTGTTATTTTATAGAGCATATCTTCATGCAGGTATCTTTTTCATAAGACTGGTGTTAAAGACAAACCAGAATTGGCTATTGGCAAACCAATTTCTATGAGTTATTACGCGCCTTTTGAAAATACGCTTTGTACATGTATTTTTAGGAATAGTGTTCAACACGAAAATTGTAGATCTTGTCGAGATCTACAACTTTCGTGCTGAACACTTTTCCTAAAAATGCACGCACAAGACGTATTGTCGTCCTGATGGTAACTATAGTGAATTTTTAAAAATAACAAGAAAATACACCATGTACATGCATTTTTAGGAAAGTGTTCAACACGAAAGTTGTAGATCTCGACGAGATCTACAATTTTCGTGTTGAACACCTTTCCTAAAAATGCATGTACAAAGCCTATTTTCAAAAGGCGCGTAATAACTCATAGAAATTGGTTTGTCAATAGCCAATTCTGGTTTGCCTTTAACACCAGTCTTTCATAATCGTGCATGCTATCACACTCATGTATCTATGACTGTGCACTGCACTGCACGTCTGCACTTGCCCATTTTCGTATGATTTATTGGAGTGATCGCCTAATAAGATCATTAATAAAATGATCATCAAATAATTTGAACAATCGAAGAAATTAAAGTTAAATTTAAGTACTTCATATTATTAAAAAAATATTCTAATATTAAAATTTAATTTATAAAATATTTACTTTTCGGAATGATTTAATACGAAAAGAAAAGAGTCAAAATAAATCTCCCATCGACTCTTGCTCTGTTTGGCAGAGCGTTTTTGCTCCGTCAAGTTTAGACAAAAACGACACTATCATAGGAGAGAATTTTCTATACACTCATTAATTGCATAATGTGCATGATGCGTGAATCTAATTTTTCTGCAAAACTATATGTGCATGATGCGTGAATCTAATTTTTCTGCAAAAATATAGTTGTAATGTAACTTAATCCTCCTTCTGACCAAGGATTCCTCTCGTCTCGCTTATGAGCTAATAGTATACCTTTGATTTTCTCTCATGCAGGTTTCATGTAAGTTTCCTTTCTATGTTTAAAGACAGCATATTTTTAGCTATATGCATGGGTGTGCAAAAAAACCGAAGAATCGAGAATCGGACCGGAACCGAACCGAACCGAATGGTTTGGGTCGGTTCCAAATAGGTTCGGTTCGGGTCCGGTTCTCATAATACCATAAACGACAATTCGGTTCGGTTTCTAGTTCCAAGGGCCGGGTACCCAGAACCGACCCGAGAACCGACTATCAATGCTAAAGAAAATATTTTGAGACAACGGTTATAGTCATACTGCTTAATACGCGAAAATTATTGAGAATGTAGTCGTATTGCTAAAGATAATAGTTGTTGTACTTGTATAGTTCTATGACTTCGATATTATAAAGAGTTTTTATTCAATTATTTTAAGACATTGATAATGTATTACAAAGAAATATGAGTTTGAAGAGCCATTTTTTTTAATTATTTTGAGACATAGGTAGAACCGAGAACCGAACCGGAACCGAACCGAAGCAAACAGTTCGGATCTGGTTCTATACTTTAGGATCATGGGTCGGTTCCGGTTCCAAAAGTTTGGAACCGAACCTATATGGGTCGGTTCTTGGTTTTGGGTGGAACCGAACCGAACCGATCCGAGTTGCACCCTGCCTATATGCATCAAAGCAACTAAAAAAACTTCATATATAAATCTTGATGATTATTAAGGGCAAATAAAAATGACTAAATACAGCTCAGTAAAATTGGCTTCAATATATATCTATAGTTTTATAAGTGTGATAAACACCTAATTGCAGAAAAATAAACACCAAATTGGGTTTTTCTATAGTGAGCCAAGTATTTTTTTGGGGGGAGAATTTTAAACCTAATTTTTTATGAATTTGATGTGCACATAGCCAAAAATGCGATGCATTTAAGAACACTCATATTTAAGGGTAAAATATTTGTGGTACCTCTATACTTTGAAGAAAAAACTTTTGGCCCCTTGAAATATTTTAATGGATTATTGCACCTCTTAACTTTACATACTCTACTCAAATAAAGGCAAATTAATTTTTTAATTATAAAAAAATATATTAAAAATTAGAAGTTTAAATTTTTTTCAATTTAAAGTTTCTATTTTACCTTTTCATAATATCAGTTCATGGTAATGTTTTTATCTGGTCGCGCTTTCATTTCCTCTACTTCGCGATCCCAGTTGGCGATCCCATGAAAGTTGTATAACCTGCAGTCCTGCATCGTTGCTGAACTCCCCCATCGTCGATGGTGGGTAGGATTCTTGGTCGTCGCCGGTGATCCCGTAGAACATTTGTCACCTGCGTCGCTTCTCCTCTAACACAGGCATCAAGTGTCGTAGGTTTGTCGACCGTGCAAGTTTAGGCATCCACTGCCCTAATTCATGTTCCAAGATTAGATTGTAAGTTCATTTAATCTTCATTTTTGTTTTGGTGAAGGTGGAAGTGAGAGGGGATTGTGTTTTCCGTTCGACTTTTATTGTTCGCTCATGTTCCAGGTCTGAGCTCAACGAGCATGAGCAGCCAATGAACTCTCCATGGCTATTTGATGGGTGAAAATGAAATTTCATATAAAATATATTTTTATTATATTTGTTTTTTATTTTCAAATAATTTGTCCTACTTATGAAAAATTAGAGGGTGCAATAGTCCATTAAAAAGTTTCATGGGGCCAAAAGTCTTTCCTTTAAAGTATCCCTCCACAAGTACCTTGTCTTATGTTCAATTATGTTTGGTCGTTTGCGGGTAGTCCTAAGGTCTAGTTTAAGTATCTGACTTTATCGCTGACGAGTCTAGCTTGCACCACATATTTTAAAGTCGATCACAAATTTGCCTTAATATTAAAATATCTTATTTTCGGGTTATGTACGCACAAGTTTTTCATAAGGGTGCGATCGTTTGGACGGAATTGAGCTACTGGAATTGGAATTGAAGGTATAATTCCAATTTTGTCGTTCGTTTGCACGCTTGACGTTGAAATTGGAATTTAATGAATTCCGTGGAATTCATTTTGAACTAAACACAAATCTTTCCAATCTATATAAGAATTGGATAATTCCGGCGGAGATGTATTTTTCGTCTGAGCGCACGATTTTCGCCCGGGCGCGCGTTTTTCGCGTGTGAGTGCGTTTTTCACCGAGGCGTGAATTTTTCGTCTGGACGCGCATTTTTTGCTAGTGCGTGAGTTTTTCGCCCGGGAGCACGTTTTTGTCGCCGTGCGCGCATTTTTATAATACGGCGCGTGTTTGTTGTCCTGGCGCACGTTTGCCGACAGACACAATTTTTTCGCCCGACAGCGAAAATTTTGCCTGGCGGCAATTTTTTACCACGGACGCGATTTTTTCGCCTGGACGACATTTCTCGTCCGTGCGCGATTTTTTCGCCTGGGCGCAATTTTTTTACCCGGGCGTGATTTTTTCGCCCAGGCACAATTTTTCCCCCGAGAGCATTTTTTCGCCACGACGCGATTTTTTCGCCCGGGGGCGATTTTTCGCCTAAGAGCGATTTTTCGTCAGGGAGCGATTTTTTCGCCCTGAGTGCAATTTTTTCGCCCGGGCAAGATTTTTTAGCCGGGAGCGATTTTTTTGCCCGTCGAGATTTTTTTGCCCGAGAGCGATTTTTTCGCCCGGCGATATTTTTTTGCTTGGGGGGGGGGGGATTTTTTTCACCGGGGAGCAATTTTTTGTCGGGACGTGCTTTTATCGCATGTGCGCGCTTTTTTCGGCCGGGCGGATGGAAAAATCACACACGGGAAAAAAATTGCGCCCGGGAAAAAAACCGTGCCCGGGACACAAAATCGCGCCCAGGCAAAAAAATGAGTCTGGGCAAAAAATACGCGCCCGGGCGAAAAATTACGGTTGGCGAAAAAATTGTGCCATGCCAGAAAAAATCGTGCCCGGGGGAAAAATCGTGGTCGGGCGAAAAAATCGTCGTCATGACATACATTTGTTTATGATATATGTGATAAATATTAGTTTTTTCTTAATATTTTTCAATTCTTAAATTCAATTTTGTTTAATAAACGAACAAAAGTAATGTTTAATTCCACAATATTAACAATATTGTTTATTAGGCGAACGTTGAAATTGGAATTAGTCAACAATATTTAAATCCACAATATTCATTAATATTCAATTCCAATATCAAATTCCGATTCCGTCCAAACGAACGGACCCTAAAAGAACATCAATTTCTCGCCCTCTGCGAGCATAGCATCAGCGGTCCCTTCCAAGATATCCAAGAAATAAATCAACAGATCTTCTGGATCGTACTTAACATAATGTTCACGGTGCCCGACTCCATCTGGATAGCTTTCATATCTTCCTATGAAGATTCTAGAAGCTTGCGACAATATCTTCAGATCGTCCACGAGCTCGCTATTGTGATCTACCATGTCGTATGCATCACGTACACTTAGTTCCTTTTATCACGAAGTTGAACTTCTTGAATTTTCCATAAGAAGAGCCACCGAAGGAGCGACAAAATCATCCTTCGACATAGAGATCGAGAGCAGTCGGAAGACGAAGTCGAGTCAGAAGGAGGATTCGCCGCCTGATGCAGGCAGTTTTGCTGCCGATGAGGAGGTGCTGCCGACAATATCAACATAGTTGAGGCCGAGAGGGGTGTTGGTATCGAGTGCAAGAGCAGGGTTTGCTAATAATATTTTAATGAAAAGGGAATAAAAGAGCTAAAAAAACATGTTCAAAGAGCTTCCTCTCACAATTGCTAGTATTTTCCTACTATTTTGTTCTCAAATATCTACAATCTCTTAAAATTTTGATTGATGAATATGCTCAATAAAATCAATAACATCTATTCGGGCAGCTCGGTGCACAAAGCATCCCCGCACAGCGAGGATCGAATGTAGACAAACTTTACCCTGCATTTTTGCAAGAGGCTTCTAGTAGCTCGCACAATGCGTATGAGTCCTCTTGTGAATATGTGCGTCGACGATAATACATTTGAGCATCATTCAATGTTCTCAATAAAAAAAATCATCTTTTGTGGTGGTAAAAAATGTTTTATGTCGCGACCAATAATAGCCGCATATTTTGTAGGGAGCACATATATGTTTTGATAACTGAAGTTAATTAAAGTCCAATTAATTGTACTATTATGTGATCATTGCATTTAGTTAATCTTGTAATTTATTATGGTTAAGATAATGAATTAATTAATAATAACTACTAGTAATTACCAATTTAATCATTTTTCGTTGATGGTTTTAACAATATTTTTACTAAATATTTATTGTTGGAACTCGGATACCGGTCCAACTGTTCGAGACTTGGGGGTGACCAAAAGCTACTCGTTTAGTGATCGACCCACGTGAGACAAAGTGATAAGAAGCTAGAGAACATGCAAAACCATTCTAACCTACCTATAAACAAGACCTGCGCGCTGCAGCGAGGAGGTCCCGCCACATACCCAGAAGTCTATAGGAACTTTCCCTCCTAAAGCCAATGCTGAGCTTGGCACAAGAGAGGCAGGCAAGGTACTCGCCCACCATAGGGGGGGGGGGGGGGGGGGGGGGGGGGGGTGGGGGGGGGGGGGGGAGATGCCTTCTACTTGTGCCTTGGGGTCCTATTTATAGGCAAATCCAAATGGACTGCGAATAGCTGCTCCCGCCTTCTGAAATGGGCTGCAGATAGCGGCTCCCGCCCTCTGAAATGGGATGCCGATAGCTGCTCCCGCCTTTTGACGGGGTGAAAGTCTATACTCGCCCAGGTGGAGAAGGTCTTCTGGACTCGCCCAGGTGGGGGAGGTCTTCTGCACTCGCCCAGGTGGGGGAGGTCTTCTGCACTCGCCCAGGTGGGGGAGGTCTTCTGTACTCGCCCAGGTGGGAGGTCTTCTGTACTCGCCCCAGGTGGGGGAGGTCTTCTGTACTCGCCCAGGTGGAGGAGGTCTTCTGGACTCGCCCAGGTGGGGGAGGTCTTCTGCACTCGCCCAGGTGGGGGGAGGTCTTCTGCACTCGCCCAGGTGGGGGAGGTCTTCTGCACTCGCCCAGGTGGGGGAGGTCTTCTGCAGTCGCCCAGGTGGGGGAGGTCTTCTGCACTCGCCCAAGTGGGGGAGGTCTTCTGCACTCGCCCAGGTGGGGGAGGTCTTCTCTACTCGCCCAGGTGGGGGAGGTCTTCTGCACTCGCCCAGGTGGGGGAGGTCTTCTGTACTCGCCCAGGTGGGGGAGGTCTTCTGTACTCGCCCCAGGTGGGGGAGGTCTTCTGTATTCGCCCCAGGTGGGGGAGGTCTTCTGTACTCGCCCCAGGTGGGGGAGGTCTTCTGTACTCGCCCCAGGTGGGGGAGGTCTTCTGCGTTGTCCTCATGCATTTCTGATCTCGACGAATTACGAGTTATACACAATCCTCGCTTTTTTCGGGCTCGATACGAGCTCGGAAAAATAATGTAGGACCCGTGGTTCGGAGAGATGGGCACTAGATAATATGTCACTTAGTATCCCTCTCAAGCCCTTCGCCAGCTGAGCAAATTCAACTAAAATAGATGGAGAACAGTCGACACCCTCCAGGAGCAAGGCTCAACTGAAGGTAGAGAAGAGTCGACACCTTTCAAGAGCGAGGCTCAACTGGAGGTGGAGAAGATTCGAAACCCTCCAGGCCATTCGCTAGAGGAGCGAGCTCAACTGGAGGTGTAGAAGATTCGACACCCTCCAGGCCATTCGCTAGAGGAGCGAGCTCAACTGGAGGTGGAGAAGATTCGACACCCTCCAGGCCATTCGCGAGACGAGCGAGCTCAACTGGAGGTGTAGAAGATTCGACACCCTCCAGGCCATTCGCCAGACGAGAGAGCTCAACTGGAGGTGGAGAAAATTCGACACCCTCCAAGCCATTCGCTAGACGAGCGAGCTCAACTGGAGGTGTAAAAGATTAGACACCCTCCAGGAGCGAGGCTCAACTGGAGGTGGAGAAGATTTGACACCCTCCAGGCCATTCGCAAGAGGAGCGAGCTCAACTGGAGGTGGAGAAGATTAGACACCCTCCAGGTCATTCGCTAGACGAGCGAGCTCAACCGGAGGTGGAGAAGATTCGACACCCTCCAGGCCATTCGCTAGACGAGCGAGCTCAACTGGAGGTGGAGAAAATTCGACACCCTCCAGGTCATTCGCTAGACGAGCGAGCTCAACTGGAGGTGTAGAAGATTAGACACCCTCCAGGAGCGAGGCTCAACTGGAGGTGGAGAAGATTCGACACCCTCCAGACCATTCGCTAGAGGAGCGAGCTCAACTGAAGGTGGAGAAGATTAGACACCCTCCAGGCCATTCCCTAGACGAGCGAGCTCAACCGGAGGTGGAGAAGATTCGACACCCTCAAGGCCATTCGCTAGACGAGCGAGCTCAACTAGAGGTGGAGAAGATTCGACACCCTCCAAGCCATTCGCTAGATGAGAGAGCTCAACTGGAGGTGGAGAAAATTCGACACCCTCCAGGCCATTCGCTAGATGAGCGAGCTCAACTGAAGGTGGATAAGAGTAGACACCCTCCAGGCCATTCGCTAGATGAGCGAGATCAACTGGAGGTGGAGAAGATTCGACACCCTCCAGCCATTCGCTAAAGGAGCGAGCTCAACTGGAGGTGGAGAAGAGTAGACACCCTCCAGGCCATTCGCTAGACGAGCGAGCTCAACTGGAGGTGGAGAAGAGTAGACACCCTCCAGGTCATTCGCTAGACGAGCGAGCTCAACTGGAGGTGGAGAAGATTTGACACCCTCCAGGACATTCGCTAGACGAGCGAGCTCAACGGGAGGTGGAGAAGATTTGACACCCTCCAGGCCATTCGCTAGATGAGCGAGCTCAACCGGAGGTGGAGAAGATTCGACACCCTCCAGGCCATTCGCTAGACGAGCGAGCTCAACTGGAGGTGTAGAAGATTCGATACCCTCCAGGCCATTCGCTAGATGAGCGAGCTCAACTGGAGGTGGAGGAGATTCGACACCCTCCAGGCCATTCCCTAGAGGAGCGAGCTCAACTGGAGGTGGAGAAGAGTAGACACCCTCCAGGCCATTCGCTAGACGAGCGAGTTCAACAGGAGGTGGAGAAAATTCGACACCCTCCAGGCCATTCGCTAGACGAGCGAGCTCAACTGGAGGTGGAGAAGATTCGACACCCTCGAGGCCATTGGCTAAACGAGCGAGCTCAACTGGAGGTGGAGAAGATTCGATACCTTCCAGGCCATTCGCTAGATGAGCGAGCTCAACTAGAGGTGGAGAAGAGTAAACACCCTCCAGGCCATTCGCTAGACGAGCGAGCTCAAATAGAGGTGGAGAAGATTCGACACCCTCCAGGCCATTCGCTAGACGAGCGAGCTCAACTGGAGGTGGAGAAGATTCGACACCCTCCAGGCTATTCGCTAGACGAGCGAGCTCAACTGGAGGTGTAGAAGATTCGACACCTACCACCAGGCCATTCGCTAGACGAGCGAGCTCAACTGGAGGTGGAGAAGATTCGACACCCTCCAGGCCATTCGCTAGACGAGCGAGCTCAATTGGAGGTGTAGAAGATTCGACCCCCTCCAGGCCATTCGCTAGATAAGCGAGCTCAACTGGAGGTGGAGAAGATTTGACACCCTCCAGGCCATTCGCTAGAGGAGCGAGCTCAAATGGAGGTGGAGAAGAGTAGACACCCTCCAGGCCATTCGCTAGACGAGCGAGCTCAACTGGAGGTGTAGAAGATTCGACACCCTCCAGGCCATTCGCTAGACGAGCGAGCTCAACTGGAGGTGTAGAAGATTAGACACCCTCCAGGCCATTCGCTAGATGAGCGAGCTCAACTGGATGTGGAGAAGAGTAGACACCCTCCAGGCCATTCGCTAGACGAGCGAGCTCAACTGGAGGTGGAGAAGATTCGACACTCTCCAGTCCATTCGCTAGACGAGCGAGCTTAACTGGAGGTGGAGAAGATTTGACACCCTCCAGGCCATTCGCTAGATGAGCGAGCTCAACTGGAGGTGTAGAAGATTCGACACCCTCCAGGCCATTCGCCAGACGAGAGAGCTCAACTGGAGGTGGAGAAGATTCGACACCCTCCAAGCCATTCGCTAGACGAGCGAGCTCAACTGGAGGTGTAAAAGATTAGACACCCTCCAGGAGCGAGGCTCAACTGGAGGTGGAGAAGATTTGAAACCCTCCAGGCCATTCGCAAGAGGAGCGAGCTCAACTGGAGGTGGAGAAGATTAGACACCCTCCAGGTCATTCGCTAGACGAGCGAGCTCAACCGGAGGTGGAGAAGATTCGACACCCTCCAGGCCATTCGCTAGACAAGCGAGCTCAACTGGAGGTGGAGAAGATTCGACACCCTCCAGGTCATTCGCTAGACGAGCGAGCTCAACTGGAGGTGTAGAAGATTAGACACCCTCCAGGAGCGAGGCTCAACTGGAGGTGGAGAAGATTCGACACCCTCCAGACCATTCGCTAGAGGAGAGAGCACAACTGAAGGTGGAGAAGATTAGACACCCTCCAGGCCATTCACTAGACGAGCGAGCTCAACCGTAGGTGGAGAAGATTCGACACCCTCCAGGCCATTCGCTAGACGAGCGAGCTCAACTGGAGGTGGAGAAGATTCGACACCCTCCAAGCCATTCGCTAGATGAGCGAGCTCAACTGGAGGTGGAGAAGATTCGACACCCTCCAGGCCATTCGCTAGATGAGCGAGCTCAACTGGAGGTGGAGAAGAGTAGACACCCTCCAGGCCATTCGCTAGACGAGCGAGCTCAACTGGAGGTGGAGAAGATTCGACACTCTCGAGGCCATTCGCTAGACGAGCGAGCTTAACTGGAGGTGGAGAAGATTTGACACCCTCCAGGTCATTCGCTAGACGAGCGAGCTCCACTGGAGGTGTAGAAGATTCGACACCCTCCAAGCCATTCGCTAGACGAGCGAGCTCAACTGGAGGTGGAGAAGATTCGACACTCTCCAGGCCATTCGCTAGACGAGCGTGCTCAACTGGAGGTGGAGAATATTTGACACCCTTTAGGCCATTCGCTAGACGAGCGAGCTCAACTGGAGGTGTAGAAGATTCGACACCCTCCAGGACATTCGCTAGAGGAGCGAGCTCAACTGGAGGTGGAGAAGATTCGACACCCTCCCGGCCATTCACTAGATGAGCGAGCTCAACTGGAGGTGGAGAACATTCGACACCCTCCAGGCCATTCGCTAGAGGAGCGAGCTCAACTGGAGGTGGAGAAGAGTAGACACCCTCCAGGCCATTCGCTAGACGAGCGAGCTCAACTGGAGGTGGAAAAGATTCGACACCCTCCAGGCCATTCGCTAGATGAGCGAGCTCAACTCGAGGTGGAGAAGATTTGACACCCTCTAGGCCATTCCGTAGACGATCGAGCTCAACTGGAGGTGTAGAAGATTCGACACCCTCCATGCCATTCTCTAGATGAGCGAGCTCAACTGGAGGTGGAGAAGATTTGACACCCTCCAGGCCATTCGCTAGACGAGCGAGCTCAACTGGAGGTGTAGAAGATTCGACACCCTCCAGGCCATTCGCTAGATGAGCGAGCTCAACTGGAGGTGGAGAAGATTCGACACCCTCTAGGTCATTCGCTAGAGGAGCGAGCTCAACTGGAGGTGTAGAAGATTCGACACCCTCCAGGCCATTCGCTAGACGAGCGAGCTCAACTGGAGGTGGAGAAGATTTGACACCCTCCAGGTCATTCGCTAGAGGAGCGAGCTCGACTGGTGTTGTAGAAGATTCGACACCCTCCAGGCCATTCGCTAGACGAGCGAGCTCAACTGGAGGTGGAGAAGATTCGACACCCTCCAGGCCATTCGCTAGACGAGCGAGCTCAACTGGAGGTGTAGAAGATTCGACACCCTCTAGGCCATTCGCTAGACGAGTGAGCTCAACTGGAGGTGAAGAAGATTGGACACCCTCCAGGTCATTCGCTAGATGAGCGAGCTCAACTGGAGGTGGAGAAGATTCGACACCCTCCAGGTCATTCGCTAGATGTGCGAGCTCAACTGGAGGTGGAGAAGATTCGACACTCTCCAGGCCATTCGCTAGATGAGCGAGCTCAACTGGAGGAGGTGCCAAACATTTTAGGCTCCTAGCGTCGACTAGGTGGCAACTCTCTACTCGAGGACTTAGAACTCACTTGAGGGGCAAGTAACCGGTGTGCAGGAGAGGAGCTCGTGCAGTGACCTGGTCTACGACAACACTCTGCTCGAGGACTTCGACTCGCTCGAGGGGGCAAGTAGCCGGTGTGCAGGAGAGGAGCTAGTGCAGTGACCTGGTCTACGACAACACTCTACTCGAGTACTTCAACTCACTCGAGGGGGCGAGTAGCCGATATGCAGGAGAGGAGCTCGTGCAGTGACCTGGTCTACGACAACACTCTGCTCGAGGACATAGAGCTCACTAGATGGGGCAAGTAGCCATCCTGCAGGGGAGGAGCCCAGTCCCACGGCCTGGTCTAGACAACTCTCTGCTCGAGGACATAGAACTCACTCGAGGGGGCAAGTAGCCAGCCTGCAGGGGAGGAGCCCAGTGTTACGGCTTGGTCTACGACAACTCTCTGCTCGAGAACATAGAACTCACTCGAGGGGGCAAGTAGCCAGCCTGCAGGGGAGGAGCCCAGTGTTACGGCCTGGTCTACGACAACTCTCTGCTCGAGGACATAGAACTCACTCGAGGGGGCAAGTAGCCAGAGTACAAGGGTGGAGCCCAGTGCTACGGCCTGGTCTACGACAACTCTCTGCTCGAGGACATAGAACTCACTCGAGGGGGCAAGTAGCCAGCCTGCAGGGGAGGAGCCCAGTGCTACGGCCTGGTCTACGACAACTCTCTGCTCGAGGACATAGAACTCACTCGAGGGGGCAAGTAGCTGGTATGCAGGAGAGGAGCTCGTGCAGTGACCTGGTCTACGACAACACTCTGCTCGAGGACTTCAACTCACTCGAGGGGGCGAGTAGCCGGTATGCAGGAGAGGAGCTCGTGCAGTGACCTGGTCTACGACAACACTCTGCTCGATGATTTCAATTTACTTAGAGTACCTGAGAATATAGTTTCATTCTCTCCCCTGGTAACTAGTGCACGAGCAAAGAGAGTCGGTACTCGAGGGGCAGATCGGCCAACATGCAAGGGGGGAGCTGATCTCGGCCGACAATGCAGAGGCTTGGACTTAGGATGGCGCACTGAACCCGAGACGTCATCACATTGCTCGACCAGAAGTTTCAAGGGGAGAGGTGAGATACACATCCTAACATGCTTTTGAATATATCATACTACTTCGAGTGGATGCTTGATCTAATTCTTAAGAGTTTTGCAATAGAGAGATCAATATTGCTATATGTAGTGAATAATAAGAATAAGAATAAGTTTTACGTGACCTGATTCATGATGACTTTTCCTCGCCAAAGTGAGTTATGAATAATTGTCCTTTGAGTTTTCATCAGGAAGTATAAGCTGTTTGAATAAGATCATCCCAAATAAGAACACTCATCGCGAGTAAGCATTCGCCGAATATAGATTTCTTCTGGATCTTGTAGAGATGAGTAGTTGGATACATCCTCGCGAGTAGGAACTCGCGGAACGAAAGAGAATACCATGAAAATATGAACTCCCTGAGTATCCGCTCTCGAGCTAGAACTAAAGAGAACACCATAGTTGCTGAAGTGATGACCTCGCGAGTACGGACTCGTGAAATTAATAGAACACCATAGTTGCCGGAGTGATGACCTCGCGAGTACGGACTCGCGGAATTAATAGAACACCATAGTTGCTGGAGTGATGACCTCGCGAGTACGGACTCGCGGGATATAGAGGAAAAAACCATGACCCTGTCATATGGATCCCTCTGTGACGATTGTCATAGTGGCCAAGATGTCAAAGTAACACTATTTGCATATCAGATGAAAGCACTCATGAGTTTTACCAAAGCACCCATGAGTATTAATATGTACTATATATGAAAATATGTTAGCAATAAAAAGAGGTGAAAACGAGGGCAATACAACTGTCACCTTTGACCTTATGACCCCTTATGCAGAGTTGTTCGGGGGCAGCGCCCCATGAACTTTTTTATTTTCTATGCTCCAACTCGCCTGAAATCACTCCTCACCGAGCTTGATTTCTTCTTGCCTGGCCTTAAGTTTCCCTAGAGGAGGTCACTTACATTGGGTCGCCACGCACCTTGCGAGTAGAACACATGCAAGAAGAATATCTGCGAGTAGAACTCATGCGGGCAGAATATCTGCGAGTAGAATACCTCTTTCCTGGTCGTCTCGCATCTCGCGAGTAGGACGTTGGCGGGCAGAATATCTGCGAGTAGAACTCATGCGAGTAGAACTCATGCGAGCAGAATATCTGCGAGTAGAATACCTCTTTCCTGGTCGCCTCACATCTCGCGAGTAGGACGCTGGCGGGCAGAATATCTTCGAGTAGAACTCATGCAAACAGAATATTTGCGAGTAGAATACCTCTTTCCTGGTCGCCTCGCATCTCGCGAGTAGGACGCTTGCTGGCAGAATATCTGCGAGTAGAACTCATGCGAGCAGAATATCTACGAGTAGAATACCTCTTTCCTGGTCGCCTCGCATCTCGCGAGTAGGACGCTCCCTGTGAGGTCTCACACTAAAGTTTCTTACTCTGGTCACAGTCCACGCTCACCGCACCAAATATATTGGAACTCGGATACCGGTCCAACTGTTCGAGACTTGGGGGTGACTAGAGGCTACTCGTTTAGTGATCGACCCACGTGAGACAAGGTGATAAGAAGCTAGAGAACATGCAAAACCATTCTAACCTGCCTATAAACAAGACCCACGCGCTGCAGCGAGGAGGTCCCGCCACATACCCGGAAGTCTATAGGAACTTCCCCTCCTAAAGCCAATGTTGAGCTTGGCACAAGAGAGGCAGGCAAGGAACTCGCCCACCATAGAGGGGGGGGGGGGGGGGGGGGGGGGGGGGGGGGGGGGGTGAAGGTGCCTTCTACTTGTTCCTTGGGGTCCTATTTATAGGCAAATCCAAATGGACTGCGAATAGCTGCTGCCGTCTTCTGAAATGGGTGCAGATAGCGGCTCCCACCCTCTGAAATGGGCTGCCGATAGCCGCTCCCGCCTTTTGACGGGGTGAAAGTCTGTACTCGCCTAGGTGGAGGAGGTCTTCTATACTCGACCAGGTGGGGGAGGTCTTCTGGACTCACCCAGGTGGGGGAGGTCTTCTATACTCGCCCAGGTGGAGGAGGTCTTCTGCACTCGCCCAGGTGGGGGAGGTCTTCTGTACTCGCCCAGGTGGGGGAGGTCCTCTGTACTCGCCCCAGGTGGGGGAGGTTTTCTGTACTCGCCCAGGTGGAGGTCTTCTGGACTCATCCAGGTGAGGGAGGTCTTCTGTACTCGCCCAGGTGAGGGAGGTCTTATGTACTCGCCCAGGTGGGGGAGGTTTTCTGCACTCGCCCAGGTGGGGGAAGTCTTCTGGACTCGTCCAGGTGGGGGAGATCTTTTGTACTCGCCCAGGTGGGGGAGGTCTTCTGCGCTCGCCCAAGTGGGGGAGGTCTTCTGCGCTCGCCCAGGTAGGGGAGGTCTTCTGTACTCGCCCCAGATGGGAGAGGTCTTCTGTACTCGCCCCAGGTGGGAGAGGTCTTCTGCATTGTCCTCATATATTTCTGATATCGACGAATTACGGGTTATACATTTATTATAATTAATTAGCAAATTTAGCATGAAAAAAAATCCACAAATTTAGCATGTTTTAAAAAAAAGTAAAAGAAAAAAATAAAGAAATAGTTAAACAAAAAATATGAATATTTCATCAAATCATGTTTTCTCAAAAAATATGAATATTTTTTTCTCAAGTAGATGTAATTATCAATCACAAAAAGTAACTAATTACATTTATTTACTAATTGTTTTATATTCAAAAATATCTTGCAACTTATATAGAGCATATTGAATGAATATATAATGATTAATGTGAAGAATAAAATAACTAAAAGCTTTGAAAACGTATGGGAGAAATCTGGATTAAAAGTTCATGTAATTACATTATAGATTTGAATTAATGATCATTTATCAAACACAAGCGTACGGATAAATTTCCCATGATCCGATTTCGTTCAGTAGACACCTCAAAACTGCTTCAATTATTGACAATAATCTCACAAAAAATAAAATTAAAATAATTGATTTTTTTTATTCTTTAAATAAAGTCGTAGGCAGACGACACGAAGACCCCGCGAATACAGTTTAACATTAGGAAATTCGTATAAATGTAGGCACTTAATATAAATCTTGGCTCCTTCGTTGCGCCCATGAATCAAGGGCAAAGACCGACCCAAATTTGAAGTGCACTAATACTACGGGCATGGCCGGACCTAAGCTTTAGGACACGGTTCTCGCACCGCATCAAATGTATCCGAAAAAGAATACTCGTAGCTTACGAGTTTTAAGGAGCATAGCCAAAAATGCTTCACCCTGCCAGTGTCATTATTCTGTCACAAAATATATGAAAAAAAGAATACAAAATAAGGAATCAAGAAGAAAAGATATCAATTTTCCTAGTCATATGCCATCTCACCAATGGAGATCTCCGCAATGAGAAGCTTCTCGTGGTGCGAGGTGTCGTTTTCGCTCCGAACCATGCGGCAGCGCCAGCCTAGCCGCTCAGCTTCATCCTCCACCTTCGGGATGATGTCGGCGTTGTCTCTGATTATTGCGGTGCCTCCGGGGCGAATAATGCGGTCCATCTCGAGTAATATGTCAATGATCTCGCACCTGCAGCATATAGATCAAAAGCCAGGATATACACGAGTGACCAAACTGAAGTTCGACCCAAGAGCTTAAGCAGATGGGCACTAGCATGGTGTACTTCTACAACAATGTATATTTCATGAGATTTTAAAATGATTTAATAAGGATGAAAATATGAGATTAGTTCCATCAAAAGAGAAACCACCATTATTTTTGATCATATCAGGTTCGTCCGATCAAGTCATGCGCGCCAAATCAAGAGGAAGACCGAAAAGAGCAGAGAGAAAGATAGCGTAAGAGAGGGAGAGAAGAGAATGAAGCGGTGTAATCAGTGGCGGATCCAGAAAATTATAAATGGAGGTGCACAAAACATTTCTAAACACAAATGTTGGCGGGATGAGTAGGAGAGTCGTGGGCGAAATTAATTTTGGGGGTGCACATAGCTGAACTTGGTCTGCGAATAGACAAATTTAGTCTGCGAATAACCAACTTTGGTCCGCGAATAGCCAATGTTTGTCCCAAAACAAAGTAGTTACGGACGTGAGAACGCTTCCATCTTATCGGAGCTGTTTTTCCCTCATCTGACCACCGTTTTTGACATATAAGTAGTAAAAATTCATTGCCTCGACGAGAGGAATCCAAATCCACTAACAATTTTGAAAAAATAATGGGGGTGCCAGTGTCCCTCGGGTCCCACTACTCTGGATCCGCCCCTAGGTGTAATGCAAGGGTCGCCATGGCCTGATTTAAAATATCAACTTTATATTACTACGTAGTGATATTTTATGCAAATTGTCTCTGTACTCATCCTAATTTCATACATGTTTATTCTGCTTGGCATCAGAGCTAGATTTGTTTCACGTGTGTCCTACGTTAGGGGTCATGTTGGAGATTGCGGCGTAGCAATATCCCATCCACGCACTCGTCCATACTCTCTCTAAACATGGAGTTTGATACTGTTCGCACTCATATCTTACCTCACTCTACACTTCCTTCACTCGAAGAGGCTCAAAGGCATTCAGTAAGTTCTTGGGTGATGAGCATCGATAGAGATCTTTGAGTCTACATGGATACAAATCATTCTACTCTTGCTAGTATTGGTCGCGGACCACCGGACATTTCAATTACTAGATGGGATTACTATGGAAAGAAGGACACCTTCGTGGTTTTGCTTCAGACTATATCCTCACATTGTGTGACGCCGTCGATGACAGGTATTACTAATTATATTATTCTAAGTAAATAAATGTGCGCGTCGAAGTGACGTACATTAAAAGTTACGGTAAAGGAAAAATAACAAATAATTAATACGTAATGTGTCACACGTAATTCCTAATTGTGTTATTAACAAGGAATTAAATGTCGGCTGAAATTAAGAGGAAAAAAAGAGATCCAGCAGTTAACTAGCGGAATAGAGGACTTGAACCTGGACAATCGTGACTCACGCAAGTCACAAGTGTGCGTGTCACGTGGGGGGAGATCGGGTCTCGCATAAGAAGAGAAAACAAAACCTGTAACTCACTTCCTCTCCCAGTTCGCGCGAGACCGACGTCAGGCAGAAGTAGCCGATCGACGCCCCAGCCTGCAGACGCCTCGAAACTCCTCCGTTTTTCATGATTTCTTCTTCTATAGAGAGGTAATCTCTAACTCTCCACTCATCTTCCTTCTTATAGCAGCCTGACTGTCGCAGAGTAGAAGAGCAGGAGCAGGAAGTTTTACCCCAAGATCCGTGAGAAGACTTTCAAGCCATGTAAGTTCAGAGACCACAGATGTCATTGCCCTGTATTCTGCTTCTGCTGAGGAGCGCGCAACCACTGCTTGTTTCTTGCTACGCCAGGTAATCAAATGTCCTCCGAAGTATGTACAGAAGCCACTGGTTGACCGACGATCATCCAGAGAGCCGTCATAGTCAGCATCAGAGTATGCCACCAGTGTTGGAGTTGAGGATGAGGTCTTGTATACCAAGCCTTGACCAGAAGCAGCTTTTAGATATCGGAGAATCCGTTCCAAAGCCTGAAGATGAGAGGAACGAGGGGCGTGCATGTAACGGCTGACAATACCGACAGCGAAGGAGATATCTGGTCTTGTAACAGTCAGATAGATCAATTTTCCTACCAGACAGCGATAGTACTCCGGGTTCTGGAGCAAGAGATCAGAGTCAGAGGACTGAGCACAAATCTTGTGATTTGTGTCCATTGGAGTGTTGATGGGTTTGCAGTCGGAGTAGCCTGCATCATGAAGAAGATCGAGGCAATACTTTCTCTGAGATAGAACAAGGCCATCTGGTCGCCTGGCTACCTCCAGGTAGCCCTGCACAAAAGGCCCGGGCCCACTGGCCCGGCCCGAGCCCGGCCCGGGAAAAGCCTTTGAGGCCCGGCCCAGGAAAAGTCCGGCCCGGGCCTAACCTGGGCTTGGGGCCGTGGCAGGGCTCCAATCTGGAGCTTCTGCCCGGCCCGGGCCGGGCCGGGCAAAGCCCAATTTACGGGCCGGCCTGAGCCCGGGCCCAGGCGCAGCCCGGCCCAGGGCTGGCCGGCCCCTTAAGAGCCTTTAACGGCGCTTAAAAGGAGCCTTTAACGGCTCTTTTTAAGAGCCGTTAAAGGCTCTTGATAAGAGCCGTTAAAGGCTCTTATTAAGAGCCTTTAAGGCTGCTGCCAGCTGACATCAATGTCAGCTGGCAGCGGGACAGCCTAGGGGCTAGGCTGTCCAGCCTAGCCCCTAGGCTGTCCAGCCTAGCCCCTAGGCTGTCCTTTTTAATATTTTTTTTATTTTTTTTTTAAAAATATTTTATTTATAAAAATAATAATAAAAAAAAAAAATTATAAATAAACGTTAAAAAAAAAATCCCGCATTCTCTCATTCTCTCTCACCACCTCACTCTCTCTCATTCTCTCTCACCACCTCACTCTCTCTCATTCTCTCTCACTCTCACTCTCCTACTCTCTCACTCTCTAATATTTATGGCATCCTCCTCATCAACGCCGGCGTCGTCGACTCAAAGTACGGCCGAAGTGGTGGAGCATAACCGGAAAGCGCCAGTTTGGAAGCATTTTGACAAAGTTAAAATCGGCGACGAATTCAAGGCGCGATGCAAATTATGTTCAAAATTGCTAACCCTTACCGGCAACTCGACACTAGCAAGACACATAAAGTCTTGTATTGCGAAACAAGCTCCGGAGTCCAGCCAGGCACAACTATCCGCATCGGGGCAAATATGGACGTACGATCAACTTCGACAACGTGAATTGCAGGTGAAAGACGTCATCAGACGTGGGTTGCCGTTTAGCCACTATGACAACGATGAGGCGACGGAGTACATACACGAAGGACTTCAACCAAAATATCAACAAGTAAGTAGATCCACTATTAGACGCGACGCACTAAAATTATATTTTGAGGCAAAACAATCTTTAATAAATTATTTTGAAACTTTTGAGGGACGTGTGAGTTTAACGAGCGACGTCTGGAGTAGCTCCATAAAAGTAGGATTATCGTATATATGTATCACGTGTCTTTGGATCGATCCCGTTACTTGGGAGCTAAATAAGCGCGTTATATGTTTTGAAGGTTTTGAATTACCGCACACAGGTAAAGCTATATATCAGGTTATTATTAAATGCGTGCGCGAATTTAAATTAAAAGATAAAATAATGAGTATATCTTTTGATAACACTAGTAATAATAACCTCGCAATAGAGTGGTTAAAACGCGATTTAAAACCAATGTTAAACGGTGCGTTTTTTCATACTCGATGTGTCTGTCACGTTTTAAATTTAGTAGTGCAAGATAGTCTAGCGGCTATGGAACCGTATATTTCAAAAATTCGGACAATGCTTAAATTTATTTATTGTACAAAACAACGAAGTCAAGATTTTAGAAAATTTGTAACAGCACAAGGACATAAATATTTGAAACCTCAATTTGATATGCCCGTGAGATGGAATTCAACATATAAAATGTTGAAAAAAGCGTTTCAACAAAAAACACTTCTTATGGAATATTACACCTTAATTAATAATCATGATTTAACTGATAACAATTGGGACGTACTATTACATTATGTAGATTTACTAAAATATTTTCATAGGGCGACTGTTTCTTTATCTGACGTGTATTATCCGACTAGCTCACTAGTAATTGAAAATTTTGTAAATATCGCACAAAAATTTAATTATTATAAGCAACACGAAGGGTGGCTTTCTTTAATTGAAATAATGGAAGAAAAATATTTAAAATATTATAGAGAATTGCCTCCCGCGTTTTCATGCGCCGCCGCTTTAAATCCGTTATTCGGCGTAGACGGCATAGAAAATTTGATAGATGAAATTAATAATAACTTAAACATAAATTTAAGTTTCGATGATAGTGACAACGTTAGTACTTTAAAATTTCATTCTGTATTTACCGAATTTTTTAATTATTACGATAACTTATATGGCTCGCGACCCCGAGAAGAAGTATCGCAAACAAGAACAAAAGATTCTTTTAAAAATAAAATGTTAGAATTAGCCTCTAGGAAAAAAAACACGCACAACTAGTAGCTTAAACGAATTAGGATTGTATACCAAAACACATTCCGCGATTTTATGAGTACCGAGGAGATCGAAAACTTCGATCTCTTAAAATGGTGGAAAGGTAAAGTTAATACATATCCTATTTTGGCCTATATGGCCCCAGATTTACTAACAATCCAAGCTAGCACGGTAGCTTCGGAGTCCGCTTTTTCTCTTAGTGGCAGGGTTTTAAACGAGCGAAGGAGTCGGCTAAATGAAGAATCACTGGAACTATGCATCTGCTATAAGGACTATTTGGATGCTACGAGGAGAAAGCAGCACGTTTCAACGTTGGAGGCGAGCTCGGAGGAGCTAGAAGACGAGATGAACGCGATGAATATCTGAGTTGGATAAGCGCGTTACAAGTCACGGCGATTGGATAAACGCCTCAAATGTAATAAGTTAATAAATTTTGTAATTTAGTTTATTTAAAATTAATAATATATTTCAATTTTTTAATTTGTAATTTTGTAATTTGTAATTTTGTAAATTTTGAATTTTGTAAATTATTAATTTTTAATTTTGTAATGTCATTATTTTGTAATTTTGTAGATTTTTTATTTTTAATTTTGTAAAATGTTATAACTTATAAGTATTTGCTTTTTTTTTTTTTTAAATTTGTTTTTTCAAAAAATCGGCCCGGCCCGGCCCCGACCCTGAGGGCCGGATGAGGCCCCCTACCTAGGTAACTGCCCGAGCCCGGCCCGAGCCCGATTTTCAGTGGGCCCGGGCTCGGCCCGGTTTACAAAAGCCCGGGCCCGATCAGGCCGGTCAGGGCCGGCCCGATCGGGCCTTTTGTGCAGGGCTGCCTCCAGGCCCAGGAAGTAATGAAGATTCCCCAGATCTTTTGTTTGGAACACGGAGTTGAGTTGTTGCTTGATCGCCTGAATTCCTTTTGAGTCGTTGCCTGTGATAATGATATCATCTACATAGACTAGAAGGAGAACAGTGCCTGTTGCCTGGTGGCGAGTAAACAGGGAGAAGTCAGCCGAGCTCCGAGTAAATCCTGCTTCACGAAGGACCTTGCTGAGTTTGTCGAACCATGCTCGAGGAGACTGTTTGAGACCATAGAGAGACCGCAAAAGATGACAGACTTTCGGGGTCCGAGACTCCCCCGTGGTCTCAAACCCGGGCGGCTGCTGCATGTACACCGTTTCAGTGAGATCACCGTTTAAGAAGGCGTTCTTAATATCCAGTTGATGTAAGGGCCATTGGCGGTGCACAGCAACGGAGAGAAGAACCAGTACTGTGTTCAGTTTGGCGACGGGAGAGAAGGTTTCGTCGTAGTCCAAACCTTGTTGCAGGGTGTAGCCGCGAGCCACTAGTCGAGCTTTTAAGCGGTCAATGGTCCCATTCGCAGCATGCTTGATGACGAAGACCCATTTGCAACCAACAGTTTTCTGGCCAGGGGGAAGATCCACCAGCTGCCAGGTCTGGTTTGCCCACAACGCGGCCATTTCTTCTTCCATGGCGGCACGCCAGCCAGGATGTTGAAGAGCCTCCTGCACAGAGTTAGGAACTGCAACCGACGATAAAGAAGTGGCCAGAGTATGAAGATGGGGTGAGAGGCGATGTAAGGACATATAATTCGCCAAAGGATGGGCAGTCGATTCTGGTACCTGATCAGCAGAACACGGAGCACCTGAGGTCGAGTCGACTGCGGAGTCGGATCGGAACGAGGATGGTGACGAGTGTAGATACGGATAATCGGTGGTTTAGAGTAATGGAGGTTGGAGTGGGAGCAAGATGAGGGGCTGGAGATGGGGGAACTGAAACTGAAGTGTCGTTGACCGGGATGACAGGTCGCGGAGCGGGTGGTGGTGCAAGGGTGGATACGGGATCAGAAAAGAACGACTGCTCCTCCCAAAAGGTAACATCGGCAGAGACCGTTATTTTACGGGTTGTAGGGGAGTAACAGACGTAACCTTTTTGAGTTCGAGAGTAGCCGACGAAGATGGACTTGGTGGCACGAGGATCCAGCTTATCCGTGGAGGGTCCCAAGATATGGACGTAGCAGGTGCACCCAAAGGTGCGAGGTGTGAGAGAGAAGGCGGGAGTAGAATGGAAAAGAAGGCTGAACGGAGTATTATTATGGAGAACGGATGAGGGGAGACGGTTGATAAGGAAGCAGGCAGTGGAGACCGCGAAGTTCCAATATGATTTGGGAACGTTCATGTGAAGCATAAGTGAGCGGGCAACCTCGAGAAGGTGACGGTTCTTTCGCTCGGCCACGCCATTTTGTTGAGGGGTGTAAGCGTAGGATGTTTGATGGATGATTCCGAAGTCTGAGCATAGAGTGGCGATATCGTGGCTTGTGTATTCGCGAGTATTGTCGGAGCGAAATGTTTTGATGGTAGTGAAGAATTGCGTACGGGTCTCGAGGACAAATGCTCTAAAGACACGAGGGAGCTCAGAGCGATCATGAAGCAGGTAAAGCCATGTTAACCGAGAGTAATCATCAACAAACGTGAGAAAATACCGATATCCAGAAATACTAGTAGTTTTATATGGCCCCCAAATATCGGAGTGTACTAAATCAAAAGGAGCCGGGCTCCGAGTACAATGTGCGAGAAAAGAAGAACGCGGCTATTTGCCGAAAATACAAGTTTCACATTTAAACGGAGAAAGAGGTACATCAGGGAGAGCCTTCTGGAGGACGGGTAGAGGAGGGTGCCCGAGGCGTCGGTGCCAGTCTATGGAGGAGACAGAGGAGAGGATGGTGGGAGAGTCGTCAAGGAGGTAGAGTCCGTTCCGCAATCGTCCTTTACCAATGGTAGTCCGCGTCCGTCGATCCTGTATCAAAAAAGACGAGGGGTTAAATGTTACAGAACAATCCAAGTCATTAGTAAGACGACCAATGGAAAGTAAATTGAAGGAGGAGCCCGGAACATGAAGAACCGAGCGAAGAGAAAGAGAGGAGGTGAGCGAGATGTCAGCAGAACCGGAAACGGGAACAGTATCCCCATTGGCCACAGTGATGCACTTTGGATGAGGAGTATCCAAATATTGAGTTGGTTGCCGCGAGGTAATATGATGAGTAGCACCGGAGTCCATAATCCAACCTGGGCTAGTGGAGAGACAAGCCATACCTTCATTGGAGACGGAGGCGACAGATGCAGAAGTAGGGCTGAGAAGTCCATGAAGTTGCTAAAGTTGGAGGCAGACTGCGTCAAGGTCCACCGGATCGCTTGAGGTTGATGGTCGTTCCGTGGCAAGGGATGCTGTAGGACGAGGAGGATGTCCGTTTTTACGGAAGCATGTGGCCTCATAATGACCATCACGGCCGCAGAACGAGCATTTAGGTCTCCCCCGCCCCCCCCCCCCCCCCCCCCCCCCCCCCCCCCCCCCCCCCCCCCCCCCCCCGACCTCTTCCCCGAGCGCCAGACCGGCCTCCCCGGGTAGGTGGAGGAGGAAGAGAAGGAGAAGCAGGAGCGTGCTGGAGGAGGGCCGGTGAGGTAGGGGCCGTGATATCAAGAGGTGGTGTGACTCGGAGGAGCATGGAGCACACACTTGATAGAGACGGAGTGGTAGCTGAGGCCAAGATCTGAGCCCGAAGGCCCAGAAGATGAGGTGGGACCCGGGCCATGAGCATAGCAATGCAGACTGCCTCCTTCTGAGCCCGCTGAGTAGCATGATCATTTGTTGATGGCTGATGTTGGATCCATGCTTCAGCCAGAGATTTGACACGGGTAACAACAGAGGTCATGTTAGGCCCGGTGGTGTCCAGAGCCTGTAGGTCGGTGATGATATCGAACAGACGTTGAAGGCTATCTTTTTCGGAATACAGGGACTGGAGCTCGTCCCACATAGCTTTGGCCGTCTCAAGGTACATGGCCATTTCATAAGGTTCGCCATCCAGCGAGTTCAGGATCCATGTCTGAACACGGCCATCGTCCCGCAGCCATTCCTCAGTGACTGGAGTTGGGGGATCCTGGGTGAGATGAAAAGCAAGGCCCTTGGCTAGAAGGACGCGACGGACAGAGTGCATCCAGGGCATGAAGTTTTTCTTCCCAGAGAGGGAGATGGTAGTAATCCGCAGCTCATCACGGAGCTCACTAGGAGAGTGCTGTTGGCGGGCGGTCTCAGGAGGCAAAGTCGAGGAGTGTTGTTGGCGGGCGGTCTCAGGAGGCAAAGTCGAGGAGTTCTCAGACGAGCCCATTAGCGCAATGGAGGCAGCGGACTGACGGACAGAGGAGCAGGCCGTGCGAGAAGCAGACCCTGGCTGGCGGTCTGAAGAGAGCAGGCCGCACGGTTTGCCGAGACCGCGGCGGTTTGAGAAGAGCTCGCTGATGGAGAGGAGAAGATTGCTGGCGCTGGCGAGATGAGCTCGCAGAAGCGCTGGCGGTCTGCGAGTAGGAGATCGCTGGCGCTGGCGGTCTGCGAGTAGGAGATCGCTTGAGATGAGTTCGGCAGATCGCAAAACGGACAGAGTGCTGCTGCGAGGAAGAGGAGACCGGCAGGGATAATCCTCAGCGAGCAGGAGTGAGACCGCTTCTGAGTGACCGCTGCGGGAAGATCGGCTGCTGATGAGCAGAGGATGCGGCGGTCTGTGAGCTGTGATCGGCAAGCAGAGGATGCGGCGGTCTGCTGTTGAAGAGGAGACCGCGCGAGCTGCGATCGGCGAGAAGGAGGGAAGTGGGTCCCACGCAGCAGAGGGAGCAGGCTATAAAACCGAGGAGAGGAGAGGAGAGGAGGCGCGTGGTGGGGTGGGGGTGGGGGGGGGGGGGGGGGGGGTTGCGGTCAGGCAAACCGTGACCGCGCACGGATTTCCGGTCACGCAATTTTCGGTCCGAGATGGGGGGGGGGGGCGGTCAGAATTTTGGTGACCGGAACAATTGGATCGGTCGCTCTGATACCATGTAGGAAAAGCTCAAGCGTGTATATATTTCTTGTATTGTATACAAAAGGAGAGTACATATTTATAGGAGAGAGAAGAGAGAGAGAAAACTTATACACAATGTGGGACTAAAGAGATATAGAAGAGAAGAAAATGGGCCACCAAATGGGCCAAACATATGGGCTATTTCAACAGATTGGTTTGTTCCACCGTCTGAAAAGCAGATGCTCCAAGAGAAGTTCCTTTGCTTGATGCAAGGAAACCGTTCCGTAATTAAATATGAAACTGAGTTCGCCCAGTTAGCGTACTGCGCTGGTGATATGGTTGCAAAAGAACGAGATCGTTGTTTCCGATTTCAATTAGGATTTATGGGAAGATGTACGAGTACACCTAATCTCTCAGAGGATTAAAAACTACAATAAACTGGTGGAAACAACGAAGTTAATTGAAATAGATGTGGAGAACTCGCAGAGGCGAATGAAGTTTCAGAAGAAAAGACTTCCTGAAGAGTAGAGCATGGACTCAAGAAGGAGTGGAGGTTCTTATTGGAAAAAGAGGAAAGGAAGTCCCCCAGCGCAAATCTGAACAAAAAGTGGGGCCAACAACAATACCATTAAGCCTCTATGTCAAAAGTGTGGGAAAACTCATTTTGACGAATGTTTGAAGGGGATTTGAGTGTGTTTTAAATGTCAGCAGCCCGGACTTCGTAAGCAAGATTGCTCGTTGTGGAAGGCAATATCTGAAAGGAATACCAGAGGTGGTCCTAGTCAAGCACCGACATTGCATTATATTGATACTTCCAATCTAGTTGATAAAGGTAAGAGTGTAGAATCTGTGGCTTCTGGATCAACAGTGGAACCCAGGGAAGAAAGAAGTGTAGCCTCGGGTCTTCAATTTGAACCAACAGGGGCAAAGGCTGATGATACTGTAATTACAGGAATGATCTATACGCACAATCATCTTATGAAGGTATTATTTGATACAGGAGTTAGCCATTCCTTTATATCTACAACAACAATTAAACATCTAATGATGGAACCTTACCAATCTTTTAATGAACTGAGAGTCAAGATGCCAAATAACTCCGAAATGAATACACGGCTTAAATGTACGGTGTGGTTAACAATGTGTATCAAATAAGTAGAGGCAGATGTTGCAGTCCTACCCTCATCTGAATTTGATATTATTTTGGGAATGGATTGGCTATCGACATATGAAGTTGTGATCAATTGTAAAAAGAAAGAAATTACACTTAAAATACCAGATCAGACACAATGTATATTTAAAGGAATGAGTGAAGTCTCAAAGATTATGATATCCTCATTGAAAGCAATGAAGAAAATAAGAAAAGGTTGTGAGGCAATGTTAGTGATGATTAAAGGAAATAGTGTAATGACGTGTGAACCGAGTACAGTTACTGTAGTATGTGATTTCCTTGAAGTATTTCCGTAAGAATTACCAGGAGTACCTCCGACAAGAGAGGTTGAATTTACCATCAATCTTATGGAAGGAGCTGCACCGGTAGCGAAAGCGCTATACCGCATGGCTCCTAAAGAATTGGCAGAATTGAAAAGTTAATTGCAAGAATTGCTGGATAAAGACTTTATTCGACCAAGTACGTCACCATGGGGAGCTCCAGTGTTTTTTGTCAAAAAGAAAGACGGTTCGTTATGATTATGTGTAGATTATGGAGAACTGAATAAGTTGACAATCCAAAATCAGTATCCACTACCTCACATTGGTGATTTATTAGATCAATTAGTGAACGCAAAAGTCTTTTCAAAAATTGACCTCAGATCGGGTTATCACCAAATGAAAATGAAGGAAGAAGATATCTACAAAACCACTTTTAGCACCAGATACGAGCATTTTGAGTTCGTAGTAATGCCCTTTGGACTGATGAACGCGCAAACTGTTTTTATGGATTTAATGAACCGGGTATTCAAGGAATTCCTAGATAAGTTTGTTATTGTATTTATCGATAACATTCTTATATATTCAAAAGATAAGGGTGAACATGCAGAACACTTAAAGATTGTGTTGCAAACACTGAAAAATCACACCTTATATGCAAAGTTCTCAAAATGTGTCTTTTGGTTAAACGAAGTCTCTTTCTTAGGCCATATTGTTATGGAGCATGACTTGTCTGTAGATCCATCAAAAGTAGAAGCAATTATGAATTGGCCAAGACGGACCATTGTCACAGAAATCCCGAGTTTTTTTGGTTTGACGGGATACTATAGGAAATTTGTAAAAGACTTCTCGAAGATTGCACTACCGCTTACTAAATTAACTCAAAAGAATGTTCCATTCTCCTGGACCGATGAATGTGAGGATGCATTTAATGAATTAAAATAAAGGTTGACGACAACACCCGTGTTAGTCATGCTGTGTGGAATTAAAGGTTTCCAAATATTTAGTGACGCATCTCTGAAGGACCTTGGATGTGTATTAATGCAAAATGGTAAAGTCATAGCGTATGCTTCAAGGCAATTGAAGGATCCCGAACGAAATTACCCGACTCATGATTTGGAATTAGCAGCGATTGTTTTTGCGCTAAAAATCAGGCGACATTATTTGCATGGAGCTCAGTGTGAAATTTTTATAGACCACAAAAACTTAAAATACATCTTCTCCCAGAAGGAAATAATTTATGACAGAGGCGATGGTTAGAATTAATTAAAGATTATGATGTGGACATTAAATACCATCCAAGTAAAGCCAATGTCGTAGCCGATGCTCTAAGCAGAAAAAGTTTAGCATCCATGATTGTATTGCTAACCGAGCAGAAAGAATTACTGCGAGAATTGCAAAAGTTAGAATTGCTAACATGTATAACCACCTCCTAGACTCGAGGTCAACTCTATCAGATGATGACGGAACATCCAATTAAAGCAAGAGTCAGGAAAGCGATGAATCAGGATCTTGTATTTGTGAAATTTCTTGAAAAGTTAAATAGTGGCCAATCAACTGCATTTGTGGAAATTGATGGGTTATTATTTATGAATGAAAGGTTGTATATTCCTAATGTCAATGCGTTTCGAGCGGAGATACTTTATGAAGCACATAACACGACCTATTCAATCCATCCTGGAAGAACAAAAATGTATCAAGACCTAAAACAAGAATTCTGGTGGCCAGGAATGAAGACTGCTGTAATTAAATATATTGCAAAATGCCATACATGTCAAGTCGTGAAAGCAGAACATCAAAAGCATGACGAATACTTATAATCCTTACCCATCCCTGAGTGGAAATGAGATGATATAGCCATGGACTTTGTTATGGGGTTGCCGATGAGTAAACCTGGAAACAATGGTATATGAGTGATTATTGATCGACTAACGAAAGTTGCACACTTCATTCCCATGAAGAAAGACGAGCCAGTAGAAAGGTTAGTCACCCAATACATTGATGTTATTGTAAAATATCATGGAATTCCCCGATCTATAATCTCTGACAGAGATGGACGTTTTACATTTGATACTTGGAAGCTAGTACAAAAAAGGATGGGAACAAAATTATTGTATAACACTGCTTTTCACCCACAAACTGATGGTCAATCAGAGCGAACCATTTAAATGTTAGAAGACCTCTTAAGGATGGTCGTACTCAATATAAAAGGATCATGGGAGAAAAATACCTATCACTGGTGGAATTTTATTATAATAATAGCTATAATCAAGGGTTCAGATGACCCCATTTGAAGCTTTGTATGGGCGGAGGTGTTGAACTCCTCTAAGTTGGGCAGAGGATGGTGAGCAAAAGTTATTCAAAAAGAAAAAAAATAGATAAGATGTATGATAAGATTGCAATTGTTCGAGGAAGGTTGAAAATCGTTCAAGACAGACAACAAAAGTATCACAACGCCTGACATCGAAGAGTAAAGTTTAATGTGGGTGACATGGTATGTCTGAAGATAAAACCTTTTAAGGGAATTTCGAGAATTCGTCGAATTGGAAAGCTTAGTCCAAGATATGTGGGGTCATTCCTAATCACTGAAAAGATTGGGGAGGTGGCCTATCGCTTGACATTATCTGGTGATCTTCAGAACCTTCATGACGTTTTTCACTTGTCTTCCCTGAGGAAATTTATAGCTGGTCCAGATACAATAGTTCCTTCTAAGCAGATCCAAATTGAATCTGATCTATCAAGCCCAACCGAGCCATAGATGATAGTAGATTGACAGCATAAGCAACTCCGAAACCGA
This sequence comes from Dactylorhiza incarnata, assembly GCA_033032865.1. Taxonomy (NCBI): domain Eukaryota; kingdom Viridiplantae; phylum Streptophyta; class Magnoliopsida; order Asparagales; family Orchidaceae; genus Dactylorhiza; species Dactylorhiza incarnata. Next base: position 3,561,821 of record JAWHQI010000129.1, on the reverse strand, counting down.
GAAGATTGATTCGTTAAAGTCTGTGGAAAGAGCACAATATACATAAAACAACTTGGGAAAAAGAAGATGTAATGAGAGATCTCTTCCCTCAGATGTTCGATGTAGATACAGATTGAAGATTTTCGCGGACGAAAATCCAATAAGGAGCGGAGAATTGTGACGCCGTCGATGACAGGTATTACTAATTATATTATTCTAAGTAAATATATATGCGCGTCGAAGCGACGTACATTAAAAGTTACGATAAAGGAAAAAGAACAAATAATTAATACGTACGCAACATACGTAATACATAATTCCTAATTGTGTTATTAATAAGGAATTAAATGTTGGCTAAAATTAAGAGGAAAAAAATGAGATCCAACAATTAATTAGCAGAATAGAGGACTTGAACCGGGACAATCGTGACTCACCCAAGTCACAAGCGTGCGTGTCACGTAGGGGGAGATCGGGTCTCGCATAAGGGGAGAAAACAAAACCTGTAACTCACTTCCTCTCCCAGTTCGCGCGAGACCGACGACAGGCGGAAGTAGCCGATCGACGCCTCGAAACTCCTCCGTTTTTCGTGATTTCTTCTTCTATAGAGAGGTAATCTCTAACTCTCCACTCCTCTTCCTTCTTATATGAAAAATTTGCATGGATTGAGTAGGGTTGAAACTCTATGGTTCGATTTTTTGGATTTCCTTAATTTCTTTTCATGTTAAAAGTTTCTGAAATGGATTTGTACGCCCATACTCGTTTTAGTTCATGAGTTCAAGTAATTTCAGCGAAACCCTAGGGGTAGAAATGCGGAGTTTGACATTCTGCGTGTTTCTAAGGGTGAGAAATGACTTATAGGATATTTACCTAGCACTTGGAGAAAAAACCCCTTCCCGTTAAATTAGGGCAGCATTTCTAATTGGGATTTGGAAGTCTTTCTCCAATTAAGTTAAGATTAGGAATGAGGGGGGTGTTCCCTCACTAATTTAGTGCAAACCCCCTTGTTTAAATTTAGGGCAGCCAACATCTAGTCCGCTTAAGGCTCATTTGGCCTAATTAGGTCTAGAATGCAAAGTAATTCAGATTGATACTCTTATAGGTCATGACATCTCAAGGAGACGGGAAACGCAATGACAATTCGAGGAGGGACAAAGGAAAGGCCACAGTGAGTTTTTATTTTCCTAATTTCAGTCCGTTAATTCTATATATATTACTATTGCTACAGTTGTCTCCTACTACAGTTATTCAACTCGGTAGATGAACACAGAGTCAAGTTTATAAGGAAGTAACAAGAAAAGTGAAAGTAATAAGAACAATGCATTGATGCAAAATGTAATGAGCTATGTTAAGGATGTACCCAACTAGTGGAGGTGGGGTGAATGTCCTCCCAACATGAAAATAAATGAAAAGTAAACGTGTGAATATGACAAGGCACGTTTAAAGAATTTATATGTGTGTGAATATGAAAAGACACGCAGATAAATAAAGCGCACTATATAAATACATGAAATGAAATACCAATGTATCCTTAATAGTGTCGAATAAAAAAAGTGACGAAGTACCCAAAATTTTACAAGAATGAGTGACATCAAAGAATATGTAACTACATAATAAACGAATATAATCGTATGTAGACGAAAAGGAAAGACAAAGAAGGAAGTGAACGGAAAATGATGAGATGAAAAGTCAAGAAGAAATGAATACTCAAAAGTTGATTTCTCATATTTTCGGGTACTTTTGTCCACGCTTCCACATTAAATTGTCCATAATAAGTGATGTTTCAATCTGTATATTCCACCAGATCTAATGACTTGACAATATTTGCACTTTACTTTTTAAGTCGTACTGCCAATTTCAATCCCATGCTCCCAACCCAGATCACTTCTAAAACCGAAAGCATTCTTTCGGGACTTTTTGCCAATGGGATGTACACCCGAACCCAAAGCAGACATCTAGAAGTTACAAAAATTGAACAAAAATTAAAACTTAAATAAAATGTGTCATGAGAGTATAAGACTATGACAAAAAAATGAAACTAAAGCAAAATGTGGTATTACCTTAGCAGTTAGCACTTAGCACAAGGATGGTTGGATGGCTAAACTACAAAAATATGATAGTTGCATTTTACTGTCATTGCTCATTTTCTTTTCCATAAATTAAAGGGAGACAAAGTATTAACTGAAACTGTTTGTAATTACCTAAAGGCTGAAGCACTGGAGTTTGGAGTCTGGAGAAGAAATCAACAAGGACCAGACTGCAGAGAAGAAGTCGGCAAGGATCAATCGGCAGTCGGAACTCGACAGAGAATCAGGGACTCAGAAATGAGGAAACATCCTACGCACGCAGAGGAGCAGTCGGCAGACGACAGAGAGACGAGGGTGCGGGAGCGGGACTAGAATGGAATAGGGTTTCGATGGATGATCAATTTCAAAATGTGGAAGTGTATTAAAGACGGAACGGTAGGATCACATAGGGATCACGATCCTACCGATCCTATGGGTCGGATCGCGACTCCACGTGAACACAAACCTAATTCGATCCTACTTACGACCCGGGTCGAATTTCAGAATCCGGATCGTAGGATCGTATGATCCAGATCGCGATCCTGATAACATTGCATGTGGTTACCCACCGCCCCACTCCCCTGATCCCTTCTGGCATCTTCATTATCTACCAGGACGTCGGTATCTCCATATCTGTCATACCAAATATGTATATGGTATTATAATTGGTGGTCCCAGGAAAAGGTACAGGTCAGGAAAATTCGATGGAATGGGTGTTGGGCTCGATGTGAGGGTGCGTGCGGCTAGACGAAGAAGATGATCACATGAGTCATGACAAGGGTACAAGCATGTCTTTCGAAAGAGGTGCTCGCTAGAAGAGAAGACCGCTTGGGCTTCGCGGAGGGGCTTCATGTACTGCAATGACGCGGGCACCCACTAGAGTCGATCGATTCCGTCTCCCGTGGCCACGCGCTACGAGAAGGGGGGATCTCTCTCTGTTTTGGCTTCAGAAACTTGCACGTGAGAAGAAGGAGAAGAAGACGCAGTCCTGTAGTGTCAATGCAAAGGCGTTGGATCGTGGCGATTAGAAAAAAATTGGCGGAACTACTATATACAGGCACACTACTATATACAGACATATATATCAAAAGGATTACTGACTCTACATGAAATAAAACTGAAACTCCTCATGAGGGCACTCAGGGTCTCTGCACCTCTCTCTGTGAGCATCCAGAACTGTAAACGTTGTTGTAGACACTTCGACCCAAAGAAGGTACTTCTTTTCCTGTCGAGGAGAACATGGTGGACGTGGATTACTAGTGGCTGGGGTGGCCTCTTCCTTGACATGTTTAGTTTCATTTTCTAATTAGTCAAAGGACTAAGCAAATTCTTATTTTCCCCCCTTTATTACTTATGATGAATTATTTATGCATTTTATAAGTTCAAGCTTATGGAGAGGAAGCTCTAAAGAAGAAAAAAGATACTGAGGAATCCACAGTTGAATATAAGGATGAATTGGGTCAAGCAAAAAAACAAAAGGGAAAGGAACCAATGGTTGTTTTTGTTAGAAAAACGAGTCAATCAACAATTAATCTAATATTCAAGAAAGATGCAAGTGAAAAAGCATGCCAACAAATTGCACGTTTTTTCTATACAAGTGCAATTTCATTCAATTGTGTGAAGAACCCGGAGTTCATAAGCATGATCGAAGCAATCATCCAACATGGCCCCAGAATGAAACCATCTTCTTATAATGACATTAGAGTTAAATATCTAAAATAAGAGGTGGATAGAACTCTAGAGTTACTAAAGGAGTACAAAGAGGAATGTAGGAAAGTTGGTTGCACAATTATGTCTGATGGATGGTCAGATAGGAAAAGGAGATTCATATGCAACTTTTTGGTGAATAGCCCAAAAGACATTGTGTTCTTGTCATCCATAGATACTTCTGATATTGCTAAAACATCATACAAACATTTTTAAATGTTAGATGAAGTTGTGGAGAAGATTCAGGAAGAAAATGTTATGCAAGTGGTAACAGATAATGCTTCAAACTATAAGGCGGTCGGTCATATGTTGATGGAGAAGAGAAAATATTTATATTGGACATCATGTGCTGCTTTGAGAGAAAAATTGAGCTGCATAAATTAATGATAGCAAATGGTAGAAAAATAACAACATACATCTATTCTAGAACTTTGTTTCACACTTGGTTGCTTGATTTTACAAATGAGAGAATTGATCCGACCTGCAGTCACTAGATTTGCAACAAACTTATTTGACCTTGGGATGACTTTCTGAGAATAAAGGTGGGTTGATGACAATGTTCACTTCTCCCAAATGGAAGTCTAGTAGATTTGATGGTTCAAAGGAGGAAAAATCAATTCAAATAATTATTTTGAACACAAGTCGATTTTGGTCTCATGTTACAATATGCTTGAAAACAGCTTTTCCACTCATCAAAGTGTTAGGGGTAAGGCCTAACCCGTACCGGTGGGCAATACCGGCCTAACCCGGCCCCCAATCGGCCCCCAATCCGGAGCCCCTAACAGGGCCGCGGCCCCCACACCCCAACACGTCTCCTCAACCAGTTTAATTGAGGCAGGTTGTTAAGGCTGAGATTCGATCACCAGACCTTCTTGATAAGGAGCCTTCAACACGCTCTCATCACCAACTGAGCCGCGACTCAGTTGGTGATGAGAGTCGTGTTGAAGGCTCCTTATCAAGGAGGTATGGGGATCGAATCCCAGCCTCAACAACCCGCCTCAATTAAACTGGTTGAGGAGATGGGTTGGGGTGGGGCCGCGACCCTGTTAGGGGCTCCGGATTGGGGGCCGGGTTAGGCCGGTATTGCCCACGGTATTGCCCACCGGTACGGGTTAGGCCTTACCCATAACATAAAGTTCACTTTTATGATACGGCCCACCCCTTTAGGTCAGCACAGTGGGTCACACCGTGGCCCAGGGCGGCCGTACCAGGACTGCGACCCATACACCCCAACCCGTCTCCCCTTTATATTCTCCAGGGCAGGTTGTTGGAGGAGCGTAAAGCCATGACCACGCTGGGTTTTGAACACCCGACCTCCCTTGACAAGAACCTGCCCTGGAGAATATAAAGGGGAGACGTGTTGGGGTGTATGGGCCGCGGCCCTGGTACGGCTGCCCTGGGCCACGGTGTGACCCACTGTGCTGACCTAAAGGGGTGGGCCGTATCACAAAGTGCTTAGAATGGTTGATTCAGAGGGTCCTATGATGAGATTCGTATATGAGCAGATGGATAGAGCAAAGAAAAAGATTCAAATTAATTTTGATAACATCAAAAAAAGTTGGTAATTTAATTATTTTAAATTCAAGTGTTATATATTTTTTATGTGAATATGCAATGGTAATTCGGTGTTATATGCTTATATTGTAGATATTAGCCAATATGGGTCATCATTGATGATAGAAGGGCAAACCAACTTCATAGGCCATTGCATGCCGTGGCTTATTATTTTAACCCTCATTATCACTTTAGCCCAACATTTATGGCAGACGCGGAAGTAAAAATTGGGTTCTACAGTTGTCTCCAACGAATGATTCCAAATGAAGATGAGAGAACAAAAATAGATATTCAGATGGATGATTTCAAACATGCAAGAGACTTATTTGGGTTAGACTCTCCAAAGGCAACTAGAAGCAAAAGAGCTCAAGGTTAAACATTTTTGGTTTATTAATTATTAAGCATGTTAATATCATATCAAGAATTTAAAATATTGTAATTTACAGCTGATTGGTGGGATTCTTACGGAGATAATTGCCCGAAATTGAAAAGATTTGCAATTCGGGTTCTATGTTTGACATGTAGTTCTTTCGGATGTGAATGCAACTAGAGTGCATTTGAGATGGTGAGATCAATTGCACTAAAATATCCTCACATGTAAGTTGTAAGTTGATTCATGTATGAGTGTTCTTATTTTTTTTGTCATGATAATTAATAAGTGCATTCATAAAGAAAAAAACACTTACATCAAAAAAATGAATGATCTAGTTTTTGTGATGTACAACATGAAGTTGACGGAACGACAAGATAGACGAGATGCACAATTGAAGGAAAAGTTTTTTAATTTCGAGGATATCCCTTCTGATGATGAATGGATCACAAAGAGGGAAGATCTAGTTCTTCCTTGTAAGCGCAACTGGTTGGGGATTCTTCGGAATAAAAATACACATGAAACTTATAGTGATGATAATGTTGAAAGGAATGTTCAAGAATCGGCTGCGGAAGTAAATGAAGAATGTAAGTTTTATAATAAATCAGCTGATAATGCAAAACTTCTCAACTACATTATGTATCAAGCACTCATTTAATTAAATTTTCTTTTTAGGTGAAGTCGAAGATCTCATCATAAGATGCAGTGATCTCGATGCTATTAAGTATATTAGGGAGGGTGACTGGGATGATGATGAGAATGCCAGTGGTGATGATGAGGACGATGCGATAATTGGTGTTGAGGATATGGTCAATGAACCTGTTAAAGATTTGTACTTATGGTTTTATGATTGACCTTCCGACCGTCGAACAAAAAGAAAAACTATTATTTGATATTTTATAATGCTCTGCACTTTTTATTTGCTAATGTAGAACTTTTAGTTATAACTACGTTTTTTTTCTACTCTTTATTTACTTTCTTTTGAATTTTGATATAATTATTCAAATGATTAATTTTATAGTTTTTTGTATTGATTGTTTGTGTAATTGGATGGTACCAAATTCAATTTTATATTGTAAGTCTTACTTTATGAATGTAGTAGGATCTTACGATACTTTACTACGATCCGATCCAACTCGCAAAATGATCACATTAGAAGTAGGTCAGGTGCTCGATAGGATAGAACAACAGGTCAGTAGTGCAGGCTTCATCAGGGCACAAGTTTCAACAGTCTCGATTGATGGACAGATGTGTGATATTGCTTGAAGATGTGCGCTATTGCGTCAACATGCCCGATTGAACCTCTGGCTTCAGCTAGGGTCGTCGTTCACGTTGGGCATGGTCAACATAAATAAGAGCAGGTAGAAGGAATGGTGTTCGGCTCGATGAAGCGAACTGGAGCGTCGACGGAAGTTATGGTTGGACTGGACAAGTGGAAGAAGAACAATAAACTTGTCGAGCGGTTGGAACTAGTGGAATGGTTGTTGAATCGATGTGTGCGTGCGTTTCTGTTTTCCTGGACGACGACGACCCACGGGATCAAGCGATCAATTCGAACACCAGTAGATGGTTGTGGAAGGGAATGTGGATCCGAGGAAGGATGACTCTGATACCAAGTCGATATGGGTCCATAATGTCGTAGGGATCTCGTTGGAGGAGGCGGTGAAGGTGGAGATACAAGGGAGCTTAGCTCAACCCACGGAGAATGTGAGGAGGAAGGAGAGTATTGCTCAATCCTAACCCTAGAATGGGGATGAAGGAGAAGAACCTAGAGAGAGATAGAGAAAACTTTCATAATTACATTCTATAAAAAAGTGGAATATTAAGCTTAAAGTTTTTATTACTTCATATATCTTAAAATACAATACAAGTATTTTTACACATTTATAAGATGGAGAAGTGAAACCTCAACTTCAAACCAAGATGTGGGACTAATCTATACATGCGAAAAAGGGCCTTTATATGGGCAAACTAATAGAACTTCTACACTCCCCTGCAAGTTATAGCATACAGGTTGTAGGCACCAAGCTTGGAAACAGATAGGCGGTATAGTGGGCGTGGTAAGGCCTTGGTGAGAACATCAAAAATTTGCTCGACAGCGGGTACATGTCGCAAAACAAGTTTGAAAAGTTGGACTTTTTCCCGAATGAAATGACAATCGACTTCGATATGTGCTTGGTACGTTCATGAAAAATGGGATTCTCGGCAATATGGATGGCAGCTTGATTATCGCAGTAGAGAATGACCGAGGAGGGGAGCTTTACATCAAGATCAGTAAGAAGACTTTCCAACCATGTGAATTCAGAAACAACAGATGTCATCGAACGATACTCAGCCTCCGCGGAAGAGTGTGCCACCACCGTCTGCTTCTTGCTTCGTCAAATGACCAGGTGTCCTCCAAAATATGTGCAGTAACCACTCGTAGACCGACGATCATCGAAGAAGCCGACATAAGCCGCATTAGAATAGACAATTAATGATAGAGAAGAGGAAGGCTTATACAGAAGCCCTTGTCCCGGAGCATTCTTCAGATACCGAAGGATTCACTTGACATCCTGGAGGTGAGACATTCAAGAAGTATGCATGAAGCGATTGATCACCACAACAACAAATAATAGATCGGGTTGTGTGACAATCAGATAGATAAGATTGCCAACAAGACGACGATAGTACTTTGGATTAGAGAGAAGCAAATCAAAATCGGATGCATGAGCACTGAGTTTGTGGTTGGCATCCATCGGTGTGTCAATAGGCTTGCATCCTGAGTAGCTGACATCATGAAGAAGATCGAGATTGTACTTTCATTGAAACAACACGAGTCTATCAGGTCGACGAGCTACCTCAATACCCAAGAAATATCGGAGGTGACCCAAATCTTTGGTATGAAAGTGGATATGTCGTTCAGATCATCGCCCGTAATGAGAATATCATCCACATAAACAAGAAGTATCACTGTGCCTGCTGGGCGGCGACGAGTAAATAAGAAGAAGTCTACGAGCTCCAAGCCAAAATCTCGAACGACCTGACTGAACTTGTCAAACCAAGTCCGAGTGGACTGCTTGAGGCCATAAAGAGATTTCTTGAGGTGGCAGACAAGAGACTCCCCAGTGGCTTCATAACCAGGAGGTTGTTGCATGTAGACAGTCTCTGCAAGATCGTCAATAAGGAATGCATTCTTGATACCAAGTTGATACAACTACTAATGACGATGGACGGCCAAGGAGACCAGGACTTGTACGGTATTCAACTCAGCAATGGGAGAGAACGTTTCTTCATATTCGATGTCATATTGTTGAGTGAAACCGCGAACCACAAGACGAGTTTTAAGGCGCTCAACTGTCCTATTAGGACGATGCTTCATAGTAAAGTTACATCCCACATGGGATTGGTCAGGAGAAATGGGGACAAGGTCTCAGGCCTGATTGGCCCAGAGGGCAGCCATTTCCTCATCCATCGCGGCTCGCTACCCCGGATGCTGAAGAGCTTCCTACATAGAAGAGAGGTGGAAATAGAAGACAAGGAAGTGGTAAACCTGTAAAATTTTGGAGATAAGCGGTGAAGGGAGACATAATGAGAGAGGGGGTGAGCGGCAGAAGGGATTGCACCCTGGAGGGAACTGTAGTCGGATCATTTGGTCGTGGAGCGTCATCAGTAGAGGAAACTATCTCAGGACATCAGACCGTGAAAGACGACGAGTGTACACATGGAAAGAACAGGAGGTGGCGGGGTGGGGAGCACGGGAGGTGGTGTTGGAAGCATGGGAGGTGTGTTGTTGATAGGTACATTATGACGCGGGATAGCAAGTGGGAAGATATCACGAGGAGTCGAGGAGTATAAGGGTTGATCCTCGAGGAAGATGACATCAGTGGACGTAACAGTTATTGATAAGCGAGAGTAACACACATAGCCCTTCTGTGTGTGAGAGTACCTAACAAACAAATAATTGGTAGCGCGTGAGGCCAGTTTGTATATGGCAGGGCCAAGATGATGGACAAAGAAAACACTTCCAAAGACACGAAGAGTCAAGGGAAGAGGGGTGTTAAAGGAAAGAGAATGAAGAATGACATCACAAAGTTGATAATGGACAAGGGAATGCGATTATTTAAAAAACATGCGGTGGAGATTGCAAAGTACCAATAGACCTTGTGGACCTGCATTAGAAACATAAGGGAGCGGGCAACCTCGAGGAGACGATGATTCTTCCGCTCGGTCACACCATTTTGTTGTGGTGTATAGACACAAGATGTTTAGTGGATAATACCCAACTTATTGTAAGTTTCCTGAAAGTCGTGACTCGTATATTCACACACATTATTTGTGTGAAGTAGTTTAATCGAGAGTGAGAATTGAGTACGGATCTCAACGGTGAAGGAGAAAAAGATACATAGCAATTCAGAGCGATCTCGCAACAAATACAATCATGTCATTCATGAATGATCATCAATAAAAGTAAGAAAATAACGATATCAAAATAAACTAGCAATTTTATACGGGCCTCAAATGTCTGAATGAACTAAATCAAATGGAGCAGAGCTCCTAGTACAATGAGAAGAGAATGCAGAGCGATGTTGTTTTTCGTAGATACATGATTCACATGTAAATTCAGAAAAAGAAAAAAAAACAGAAAGAGCTTTTTGCAGGATAGGAAGAGGAGCATGACCAAGACATCGGTGCCAGATAACAGAGGTGACAGAGGAGAGAACCGTGGTGGGAATGTACCGAGTGTAGAGCCCATTTGACAACCGTCCTCTACCAATGATATTTTGCATCCGTCGATCCAACATCACAAAGAAGAAGAGGAAAAGGTGATGGAGCAGTCATGATCATGAGTAAGACGACTTATAGAGAGGACGTTAAAATAGAAGCCAGGAACATGAAAAATTGAGCGGAGAGAGATAGACAGAGTAAGAGACACATCTCCAAAGTCGTAGACCGGGGTGGTTTCTCCATTAGCTACAATAATAAACTTGGGACAAGCAAAGTCTGTGTACCGAGAAGATTTCCGTGGAGTAATATGAATTGTGGCCCCCGGAGTCCACTATCTAGGAGGGATCTATGAGAAAAACACGATATACCTTTGTTGGAGATAGAGGCGTCGAAGTCGAAGGTCCGAGTAAGCAGCCCTTGTAAATGTTGGAGTTCCTCCCGCAAATGTGTCAATGTTGGAGCAGGATGTGGTGGGAATATCCACCACTGGAGAAGCATAGTGCTGAGGAAAGGAAGGTTGCGGTGGGAACCTAGGTTTCCTGTAACATGTGGCCTCAGTATGATTTGTCCGACAACAATGGGTACATAGGCAAGTGTTTTGCCTCTTGAAGTGATTTCGACCATCACACCCACCGCCCCAAGACCCATGGAGACCTCCACGATTACCAGTAGATGGAGGGAGAGCGTCAACATAGTGTTGGAGTAGGGCAGAAGAGGGAGCCACCGAGACATCAGTGGGCGGAGTCACCTTCAAAATCATGGAGCACACATCTGAGAGAGATGGAATAGTAGGAGAAGATAAGATGCTGGCATGAACATTGTATAGATGAGGCGGTGATCGTGTCATCATCAGTGTTATGTCGCCAACCTCCTTCTGAGCCCGTTAAGTGACAAAATCCAAAGTTGGAGTCTGGTGTTGAATCCAAGTCTCGACGAGAGTCTTGTATTGGGCGACAAACGAGGTCAGGTCACCATCCGAACCTGGTTCGACGGTCTAAAGACCTTTAAAGAGATCGAACAAATGTTGAAGACTACCTTGTCCAGAGTAGAGGGACTTCATTTTATCCCACATGACCTTGGCAGTCTCATGGTGCATAGCCATCCGATAGGGCTCACTCTCCATGGAGTTTAAAATCCAGGACTGGGCGCGGTCATCATCCCAAAGCCATTGTTCGATAAGCTCAACAGGTGTGTCGCGAGTTAGCTGATGAAGAACTTTGGTATAGAGGACTCAGTGCACCGAATGGACCCACTCAACAAAATTATTCTTCTCGGTGAGGGAGATGGTAGTAATGCAGAATTCATCACGGACGTCAGGGATAGTGGCCGGAGCGAGTACAGAGAGAGTCGAGGAGGCAGACACGACATTCGTCCCCATGTTATGAGGGAGGGCTTGGGAAAGGAGTTGGAAACCGATGTAGGGGAGTATCAGCGAGTGTTGAAAAACATGGGTCGTGTGAGCTTAAGAGGTGAGCTCGGGAAACAGACGTAACGAGGAAAAGAAGTAAAAGAGTGACCAGTCCATGGAAGTAGGAGGTAACAAGCTCTGAGCCGATGAAGCCGAAGGATAAGCGCCTACGAGCCTGGAAAGATGAGAGGACATATCAGGACACAGGATCAACGAGTTCTGAAGCCTGGAAGCAGCAACTTTGGCCGCAGGGAGCCGGCGCGAACCCTGGATGCAGCGACGGACATCAACAGGGTCGGCGAGTACGAAAATAGGATGCAACGAGCGCAGTGGGAGGTAGGATGCGGCAACCTCTAGAAGTAGGAAAAAGTGGCGAGTTCGGGAAGGGTGTCACGACGAGCTCGGAAGCGTGGAGACAATGGCGAGATCCAGCTCAAACACGAGGTCCAGTGAGTTCTAAAGGGAGGGAGACACGAGGTCCTACAGATTGGAACAAGAAGAAACACTATCGGGCTCAGGATGCTGCGAATACTGCAAGCGCTGGATAAGGTTAAGAATATTGCAAGTGTCGGATAAGGCTACGGATACTGTAAGCGCCGGGTAAAGCTAGTTTTCTACAGAGGTAGTCTCAAGCCGTGAGATTCGGAGAGTACAAGACGAGGGATTTGCGAGTAAACCCACAGTTGGCTGGCCTATAAAGGCTAGGCAGGCTGGGTATTTGGCAGAAGGCTGAGCACAGGAAGCAGGTGAGCACCTGAGGCAGAGGATGCAAGTACCTGAGGCAGAGACTATAAGTACTTGAAAAAAGGTTGAAAAAGAAAAAAATCTCAATCGGCGAGAGGAAGAGCTCGATCGTCGAGAGTGCTACAAGAGGAAACGAGAGTTGAACATATGTATTTTATTTTGTTTTTTTTTCCGCTGCGCTTTAGACGTGATATGTCACGTGTGGCTTATCCTATATATGCATGTCTACCCTTGTATTAGGGCAACAAGATAGAATTTTTTCTACCCTCGTCATGTTCCGCCTTAGACCAATCGCTCCTCTGCTCCAGTCTACCGACCCCGCATCTTCCGCTCCCGCCTAAGGCGCTCGACCCTACATCCTCTGCGTCCCGCATCGTCCGCTCCCGCCTAGGGCGCTCGACCGCTCCAGCCTCGTTCTCCACCAGATTCGCCGCTCTCGCCTAGGGCGTCCTCCAGAACCGCCACTCCTCTGCCTCGTCTGTCCGTTCGCAGCAACCAGCGCCCTCTCCGCCCATTCTGCGGGCGGTCCTTTGTCTCCGGCCGTTTTGTCCTCCATGGCTGCTGTCGAAGACATCGTGGTCACATCCCCCGGTGTCCTCTCTGGTGGAGAGATCTAAGGGATGCTCGTACGATGTGGTTTCTTCTGTCTTGATTTCTTCATCTTGCTAGTTTTCTTCGAAAGGTCATCGATGGGTGATTCCTCCAACATCTCATCCTCTCCTCGGACTGTTCCTTCTGGTGATCCTCCTCGGAGCCACAACCAATCTGGCTCATTGAAGATCACTATTGTTGCCTTTGATGGCATGGATTATCTTGAGTGGTCCAGGGCAGCGCAACATGCTATACGAAGTCACCAGCTATATAGACATATTGATGGAATCGTTGTTAAGCCATCGCGTACCGATCCCTCATGGAAAAAAATGGGATGCGAACAATTCCTTGGTTGTCTCATGGCTACTTCACTCTATTTCCCTTCAGGTGGACCGAAGCAACATGCTTTTGGATTCTGCTCACGACATTTGGAAAAGGGTCGGTGAAACCTACTCTCAGGCTGGGAGTTTGACGCAGATTTATGAGCTCACTCGCCGTGTTTTGGAGTTGAAGCAGGGAACCCCGTCCATCCCTGCTTACTACTCTGAGTTTGAACGTCTTTATCAGGAACTGGATTACTTCAACACCTTTACTGTTGCATGCACTATAGATGCACAAACTCTTCAGAAGGATAAAAACCGCTTTCGTGCATGGTTATCAGGATCACGATCCAGATCGTAGGATCTTACGATTTCGCGATCCAGATTGTAGGATCTTACGATTTCGCGATCCAGATTGTAGGATCTTACGATTCTACGATTCAGATTTTGTAAGTCGATGCGGATCTTACCTATGATCTAAATTGGCACATCTACGACTGGGATCGCGATCCGTATCTTAGGATCTTTAGGATCGCGATTCCAACCCGATTCTACCGGTCCGACCCAAGGGAACTAGAAACATGTCCAACCCTATCCCGACCCCATTCAACCGGTCCAACGCCCATAACCCATTGCTTAACCTAATCCCAATCTCACCCACATATCCCATCACAGAATCATATCATGTTGTTTTACCATATTCCAAGTGTCGATTGCTGACTTCAAACGGAGGCCAAAACCGGCGTCTTCGGTCGCTTCCAGTCCAGACAATGTTTTCCTTTTCCTTCCTTAGCAGGTTCCATTTCAAGTGGTATCAGTGTCTTATCTTATATTTCTGCGTATGAGCAATCCAGTGGCTTTCTGCTTCCTACTTTCGGGCCGATGTCTTCTCTTCCTTTCTAGCGTACAAACAATCTAACGGTTAGAAATCTAGTATATGAGCAATTCAATCTTCCTGCTTCTAGCATACGAGCAATCCAACAGTCTGGGTTCGTCTTCCTGCTTTTAGGCTTCCACCAATCCATCAGTCCAGATTTGTTTTTATTGTTAGTAGACATTTGGTGTCCAACCTGAAACTGAAAGTGAACTTAGTATGATATTTTTTTTTATTTTAGTTATTCAAAAAAATTTAATATAATTATTCATATACTGCTCAATTTATTGATTTTTTGTTAATTGAGCATATAATTGGATGATACAAAATTCAATTATATATTTTTAGTCTTAATCCAACCTCGAAACGATCTTACCTAGGATCTCGATCCTGACAACCTTGCTTTCGTGTTCACGTCTTTCTTATGGGGCCCAATATGGAGTTTAATGTTGTTCGCCTGCATGTCCTCCACCACGAGCCTCTTCCCTCTTTTGGGGAAGCCTTCAGTATGCTCCTTAGTGATGAGAATCGTCGCCGCTCTCCTGGTTCTTCTACGGATCACTCTGCTCTTGTTGGGATAAGTCGCGGTCCTCCTTCTTACTCCTCTTCTATGTGCGTCCACTGTGGGAAGAAAGGACATACTAAGGACACCTGTTTTCGTCTACATCCTCATCTTGCTCCACTTGGTCGGGGATCTGGTGCTCGTGGGAGAGGCGGTCACTGTGGTGGTGGTCGTCCGTCTGGTGTCCGCTCACAATATTCTACCAATTCGACTGAAGTCTATGAGGACAACTCCCTCTCTGAGGGCCTTTCTGCTGTGGAGTTAGAGGCCTTCCGCCGACTGTTGCGTTCACATTCCGACTCTACATCTGCTGATTTTGCTGCCGCGTTTTCTACTTCAGGTATCTCGAGTGCCCATGTTGTGTCTTCCTCCCACTCCGAGTGGATCATTGACTTGAGTGCCACTAATCACATGACCAGATCTGCCTCAGGTTTTACCTCCTATACTCCTCTCTCTGGTCGTGATAAGATTATTGTTGTCATTGGTTCCCTTTCCTCTATTGTTGGCAAAGAAACCATCGTTTGTTCTCCTGACCTTTCTCTTTCCTTTGTCTCGCATGCCCCTTCATTTCCTCGCAATCTTCTCTCCATTAGTCATTTGACTACTTTAAATTGCTCAGTGATCTTTTTCTTGATGTTTGTGTGTTTCGGGATTTGGCTACGAAGCGGACTGTCACGATATCAAGGTTAGCTAACACGTCTCGTGACCATTGTTCAAGATTACTCTAGATATGTTGAGAATATTCTAGAATATTGGAGAAAGATCACACTTGGGAGATATGGAAGAGTATGGAAGAATGTGGAAGAATCTAGTCTCTTCCATGTGTGGAGAAATCTAGATTCTTCTTGAGTTTGGAGGGAAAAGGGGGAGGAGGCCTATATAAGGGGAGGACCTCTCCCCATTTGGATCATCCAAGGTTTTGGAGTGTGTTGTGATAGTGAGACTCCTCTTGTGAGTGCTTGTGAGCTTGGAGTGTTGAGCATTGTTGTATGTCTTGTTCCTTTTGTATGTCTCGCGCAACTGTCTACCTAAGTGTCTTGTAACTTTGTTGAGAGTTATAATAAGAGTTGTTCTCTTTATTCCACTACTTTGTTTGAGGAAGGCTTACTTGGTTAACCTAAGTTTGTTGGAATTTTAGCCAAGTGCCGCACGTACTTAGTGTCAAAGTGCTAAGTCCGTGACAGTTGGTATCAGAGCCAGGTTGTGCACGTCGTGCTGCAACAAGACCAAATATGGCAGGAGAAGATTACATTACGGAGGAGGAACGGGGTAGAGATGCTACCCTACAAGCTAGCAAGAAGAAGCGTGACCAAAGCCGGGTTCGAGAAGAGAGTCACTTGCTGCTAGCTATGGAGGACTGGGAGAAACGCATGGAAGTTATGAAAATCAACAACCATGCGATGCGTAAGGAGTGGGAAGCCACTCGTGTGGAGCTAGAGAAGAGACTCAAATATGCATTTGATGACAATGCCACATTACATACACGCATCGACGAGTTGGAGGAGGAACTAGCAATTTGCAAGAAGGCTATCGCCAATGGAAGTGTAAGCACCACCTCCGCCATCCCTAGGGTGGACATCCCAAGACCAGATTCATTCTTGGGCAAGCGGGATGCCAAAGAAGTTGAGAACTTCCTATGGAAGATGGAGAACTACTTTGAAGGATGTCATCTACGCGATGATGCGACCAAGGTACGCACTGCTTCACAATTTCTTGATGACAATGCTGCACTATGGTGGCGAAGGAGGCAGACGGATGTCGCAAAAGGATTATGTCGATTGAACACATGGGATGATTTCAAGAGGGAGCTTAAACGCCACTTCTACCCAGAGAATGTGGCATATCTTGCACGAAAGAGGTTAAGAGAGTTGAAACAAAAGAGAACAATAGCGGAATATGTGAGCGAGTTCACAACACTTATGTTGCAAATCCCTGACATGTCGGAGGATGATCGACAATTCTATTTCGTGGACGGGCTACAACTATGGGCAAAACAAGAAGTGCAGAGGCGTGGGCCTCGTACTGTCGATGAAGCAATTGCAGCAGCCGAATCACTCAGCGAGTTCCACCAAGAAGAAGAGACGGGTCATCCTGAGGATGTTGAGGATGCTGAAATAGAACCCAAGAACTACACACACCGCCAAAGAAGATTCGAGGAAAGAAGAAGGCCACCCACCTGCTTTGTATGCAAGGGACCCCATCACATGAAGGAATGCCCGAAGCTTGGGGCCTTAACAGCAATAATGAAGAAAGAAGAGTTAATAAGTGGGGATGTAGAAGAGTCACAAGGAATGGCAAGGCTAAGTATCATGCAACGCCTTAATGCCATGATCACCCAAGGATCCTACATAAGACGCCAACCTTTGCAGTGTTTCTTCTGTAAAAGACCACATAAAGTGAATGCTTGTCCGACTTTGGAGACGATACGATTCACTGTAGATCAAGTGGGGAGAAGGAGCAACTACAAGACAGGAAGGGCAAACCAAACCCAAACTAGGGGGAGGATAGTAAGTAATGGACAAATGATGGTGGATGTAGAGATCGAGGGCACGAAGATGAGAGCCTTAGTGGACACAGGCGCAATTGACTTCTTTATGTCCAAGTCTGCTGCCAAGAGAATTGGACTACCGATCAAATTTGGACCAACTCGGCTCAAATTCGCGAACTCTCAGGAAGTGCGAACTATCGGTCTTGCTCCAGATGTGAGCGTTCGTCTTGGAGATTGGAAGGGAAAGGTGCCCATTGAAATTATCCCCTTTGACGATTATGACATTATCATTGGAATGAATTTTCTTGATCAGTTTGAAGGTTTTCTCATCTTCCCAACATCTGAGATGCACCTCATTGATGGTCCGACTTCCTACCCGGTGCCGATAAGGAGAGTACATGAACGAGAAGCGAAGACCCTCTCCGTGATAAGGTCTGCACAAAGATGGTGAAGGAAGGATGCGTCGAGGACGACGCATGGTTTCAGTGGGGGAGAATGTCACGATATCAAGGTTAGCTAACACGTCTCGTGACCATTGTTCAAGATTACTCTAGATATGTTGAGAATATTCTAGAATATTGGAGAAAGATCACACTTGGGAGATATGGAAGAGTATGGAAGAATGTGGAAGAATCTAGTCTCTTCCATGTGTGGAGAAATCTAGATTCTTCTTGAGTTTGGAGGGAAAAGGGGGAGGAGGCCTATATAAGGGGAGGACCTCTCCCCATTTGGATCATCCAAGGTTTTGGAGTGTGTTGTGATAGTGAGACTCCTCTTGTGAGTGCTTGTGAGCTTGGAGTGTTGAGCATTGTTGTATGTCTTGTTCCTTTTGTATGTCTCGCGCAACTGTCTACCTAAGTGTCTTGTAACTTTGTTGAGAGTTATAATAAGAGTTGTTCTCTTTATTCCACTACTTTGTTTGAGGAAGGCTTACTTGGTTAACCTAAGTTTGTTGGAATTTTAGCCAAGTGCCGCACGTACTTAGTGTCAAAGTGCTAAGTCCGTGACAGGACGCTTGGCTCAGTGACCTTTTCTCCTGACTTTTCTCATTGTACTTGTTGAACCAGCAGTTGTCTCTCAGTGCTCTCTCCTCCACCCATGCTCCTACTCTCCATGACATCCGACGATGACATCTTCGTCTTAGCCACCCTTCTGTTGTATATCTTACCAAACTATTTCCTGCTTTCAGTCGCTTAATTAAGTCGTTTACTTGTGACACTTATGAACTATCAAAACATGTTCGTCATAGTCTAGGTCATGTTTCTTTTCCTAGTTCTTGCCCGTTTGATGTGATTCACTTTGATGTTTGGGGTCCCTCTCCTGTGTTATCTTTATCTGGATATAAATGGTTTGTAACTATTATTGATTGTTATTCCTGTTCTACGTAGCTCTATTTGTTAAAACGGATCAGTGAAGTGTTTACTTGCTTTTGTTCCTTTCATAAAATGGTAATGACAGTTTAATGGAACAATTCATTTGCTTCGTAGTGATAATGGTTGGGAGTACGATAATCGGGATGAGTTTGGTGTCTATCTTGCCGAACACGACACTCTTCACCAAACCACCTGTGTCCACACTTATAATCCAAATTGAATGACAGAACGAAAAAATAAGCACTTATTGGAGGTCGCTCGGTGTCTGTTGATTGTCATGCACCTTCCCAAGTCCTATTGGGGTGATGTTGTTTTGACTGCAGCTCACCTCATTAATCGTCTACCTTCTCGCTCCCTTCACTACGATACACATCTTTCCCATTTATCCCGGAAACACATTGTTCACACCTCACACATCTCTCCTCGCATATTTGGTTATGTATGTTTTGTTCATGTCCATACCCCTCATCGAGACAAATTAGACGCTCGTTCTCTTAAATGTGTATTGTGGGCTACTCTCCTACCACCAAGGGTTATCAGTGTTATCACCCTCTTACACGTCGCTTCTACTGCACTGTTGATGTTACCTTTCGCGAGGGGGAGTCGTATTTTGGTCCTCGTCAGGGGGAGGTGAGTAGTCATATTGACGGGACCTCTGCCTCTCCTCTTCCGATTGTTGCTTCTCTTCATAATCCTCCTACACCTGCTAATATTTCTCACAATACTGTTTCTCCTACTGTTATCCCTCCTATATTATATACATAAGCTCGCAAACCTCGTACCGTTGACCAAGTACCGTCCGCGGATGTCTAAGACAGAGCTTATATAGATACAGAGCATTTATTTCATCTCTTTCCTCTATTGTGATTCCTAAGACCCGACAGGAGGTTGTTTAGATACCTGAGTGGAAACAGACTAAGGAAGAAGAGATATGTGCATTGGAAATAAATGGAACATGGCAATTTGCGAGTCTCCTCTTGGGAAGCAAACAGTTGGATCACGTTGGATTTTATCTGTTAAGAAGAATCAAGATGGGGTGGTGGAGCGATATAAAGCACGCTTGGTCCCCCAAGGGTATACCCAAACCCAAGGAATTGACTACCAAAAAACCTTTTCCCATGTTGCAAAGATGAATTCTATTCGTGTGATCCTCTCTTGTGCTGCATGTCTTGGGTGGGAGTTAGAACAGCTTGATGTCAAAAATGCCTTCCTGCATGGTGAACTGGAAGAAGAAGTCTACACGACTCCCTCCTGGATTTACCAAAGGAGGGTCCACTGGAAAGGTCTGCAATCTGTAGAAATTCATATATGCCCAGAAACAATCCCTTAGAGCCTAGTTTGGACGGTTTCACAAAACCATTTTACAACTAGGTTATACTCAAGAATGTGTTGATCATACTCTCTTTATTAAGAGGAGAGGAACTCAAATATCGATACTCATTGTATAGGTGGATGACATCATCATTATAGGAAATGACCTGGAGGAAATCACGCACTTGAAAGAACAATTAAGCAAAAAATTTGAAGTCAAAGATCTGAGAAAGCTGAAATACTTCTTGGGGATTGATGTAGTAAGGTCTCGCCGGGGGATCTTCATCTCTCAGAGAAAGTATACTCTTTGTTGAAGCCAGGAAAATGCCGACTCTAAATGTTCTGACCTAGGTGTAGCCTAAGGTTACTGATCACGCGGTCGAATGACACAACTCTAATGGCTAAAGCAAGAGAGAGATATCTACAAGCACACCACAGGTGCTTCAGCTGGGAGGTCCAGCCACGTACCCGGAAGTCTAGAAGAACTTCCCCTCCAAAACCAAAGACTGAGCTAGGTACGAGGAAGGTACGGACTTGGTGAGTTTCAAACAGAGGGGGGGGGGGGGGGGGGGGGGGGGAGGGTCAACGTCTTCCAAAGTGTCATTCCTGTTACCCCTGATGGTCTATTTATAGACAAATCCGGGGGGGGGGGGGGGGGGGTTACTCGCCCATCCTCGCGAGTTGCAATGGGAACCCGCCCATACTCGCTCATACTCGCACATGTTCTCTTCCTTGAGGATGTCCAGTACTCTACTGGCAGGTCTGCGAATAGCCGCTGGGCTGCCGAGCTGAATGATCTGCGAATAGCCGTTTCCTTAGGCATTTCTGATCTCGACAAATTACGGGTTATACACAATCCTCGTTTTTTTCGGGCTCGACACGAGCTCGGAAAAACAATGTAAGACCCGTGGTTCGGAGAGATGGGCGCTAGATGATATGTCGCGCGAGGTCCTTCCCAGAAGTGAAGCTCAACTGAAGGAGTAAAAGAGTCGACACCTCCCAGGCCATTCGCTAGACAAGCGAGCTCAACTGGAGGTGGAAAGGAGTCGACACCTCCCAGGCCATTCGCTAGACGAGCGAGCTCAACTGGAGATGAAGAAGGATCAACACCTCTCAGGCCATTAGCTAGACGAGCGAGCTCAACTGGAGGTGGAGAAGGATCGACACCCCCCAGGCCATTCGCTAGACGAGCGAGCTCAACTGGAGGTGGAGAAGGATCGACACCTCCCAGACCATTCGCTAGACGAGCGAGCTCAACTGGAGGAGGAAAGGAGTCCACACCTCCCAGGCCATTCGCTAGACGAGCGAGCTCAACTGGAGGTGGAAAGGAATCGACACCTCCCAGGAGTTGAGCTCAACTGGAGGTGGAGAAGAGTCGACACCTCCCCAGAGCGAAGTTCGGAGGAGGTGGAGAAGAGTCGACACCTCCCATGAGTGAAGCTTAAAGAAGGTGGAGAAGAGTCGACACCTCCCAGGAGTGGAGCTCAACTGGAGGTGGAGAAGAGAGGACACCTCCCAGGAGCGGAGCTCAACTAGAGGTGGAGAAGAGTTGACACCTCCCCAGAGCGAAGCTTGGAGGAGGTGGAGAAGAGTCGACACCTCCCAGGAGTGAAGCTCGGAGGAGGTGGAGAAGAATCGATGCCTCCCAGGAGTGAAGCTCGGAGGTGGAGAAGAGTCGACATCTCTCAGGAATGAAGCTCGGAGGAGGTGGAGAAGAGTCGACACCTCCCAGGAGCGGAGCTCAACTGGAGGTGAAGAAGAGTCGACACCTCCCCAGAGCGAAGCTCGGAGGAGGTGGAGAAGAGTCGACGCCTCCCAGGAGTGAAGCTCGGAGGAGGTGGAGAAGAGTTGACACCTCCCAGGAGTGGAGCTCAACTAGAGGTGGAGAAGAGTCGACAGCTCCCAGGAGCGGAGCTCAAATGGAGGCGGAGAAGAGTCGACACCTCCCAGGAGTGGAGCTCAACTGGAGGTCGAAAAAAGTCCACACCTCCTAGGAGCAGAGCTCAACTGAAAGAGGTGGAAAAATGTCGACACCTCTCAGGCCATTCGCTAGACGAGCGAGCTCAACTGGAGATGGAAATGAGACCACACCTCCCAGGCCATTCGCTAGACGAGCGAGCTCAACTGGAGGTGGAAAGGAGTCGACACCTCCAAGGAGTGGAGCTCAACTGGAGGTGGAGAAGAGACGACACCTCCCCAGAGCGAAGCTCGGAGGAGGTTGAGAAAAGTCGACACCTCCCAGGAGTGAAGCTCGAAGGAGGTGGAGAAGAGTCGACACCACTCAGAAGTGGAGCTCAACTGGAGGTGGAGAAAAGTCGACACCTCCTAAGAGCGAAGCTCAACTGGAGGTGGAGAAGAGTCGACACCTCGCTAGAGCGAAGTTCGGAGGAGGTGGAGAAGAGTCGACACCTCCCAGGAGTGAAGCTCGGAGGAGGTGGAGAAGAGTCGACACCTCCCAGGAGTGAAGCTCGGAGGAGGTGGAGAAGAGTCGACACTCCCAGGAGTGAAGCTCGGAGGAGGTGGAGAAGAGTCGACACCTCCCAGGAGTGGAGCTCAACTGGTGGTGGAGAAGAGTCGACACCTCCCATGAACGGAGCACAACAGGAGATGGAGAAGAGTCGACACCTCCCCGGAGCGAAGCTCGGAGGAGGTGGAGAAGAGTCGAAACCTCCCAGGAGTGAAGCTCGGAGGAGGTGGAGAAGAGTCAACACCTCCCAGGAGTGAAGCTCGAAGGAGGTGGAGAAGAATCGACCTCCCAGGAGTGGAACTCAACTGGAGGTGGAGAAGAGTCGACACCTCCCAGGACGAGCTCAACTAGAGAAGGAAAGAAGTCGACACCTCCCATACCATTCGCTAGACGAGCAAGCTCAACTAGAGATGGAAAGGAGTCGACACCTCCCAGGCCATTCGCTAGACGAGCGAGCTCAACTGAAGGAGGCGAAAGTGACACTCGGGGGGTCCCGCAGGACGCACACCCTCGAGGCTTCCATCCTACCTTTTGCCGAGAAGACGAAGGAACCTGGATAGGGAAATGACACTCGGGGGGTCCTACTGGACACACACACTCGAGGCCTCCATCCTACCTCTTGTCCACTCCCTTCCCAGAGAATCTTCGTCGTGTCACTCGATATTTAAAGAGAGTTAACCGCATCCTCTCATAACTCAAAGTGACGTTAGTTAAGAAGCCGTTTGATCCCATATCGAGTTTCCAGCCCTTTCGGGGTTGATGACGTCTTCGATGACGAAGGATCTTTTCTTAAGGAAAAACAATCTTCTCTTCGTCGGGTTAGGATGTCGGCTCCAGACTCTCTCCTGATAACATCTCCAGCCGAATGAGAAGTGCGCTCGGGGGATCGTCACCCAACATGCAAGGGGGAGCTGATCTCGGCCGTCAGTGCAGAGGCTTGAACTTAGAAGGACACATAAAAAAACCGACGCACCGTCCCATCATCCGCTCTGGGTTTTATGAGAATCAAGTCGGAGACTCGTTTCCCAACCCGATCGTGGAGATCGGTTTTACCTACTTATGCACGCTTGAGATATTCTTATGAAGCGGAACACAAATCCCCTTTTTTCAAGGTGTTTTCATATATAAGTATGTATAAGAACCAACAAACATACCCTTCCCCTTCTAGGGGTAGAATCTTTTCAGGTCATCACCGCTCCATGCGTTACCGAGTGGTTCCCCCTCTTGATTTTGCAGGTGGTACACTCCGGTCTTGAGTGCTTCTTAGAACTGCTTGATACAAATGTGTTTGTCGAAGTGTATGACCATCCCCAAGAGATCGATGACCTAGGGGGGCCTCTGAGGGATCGCCAGGGGAGGGATCGCTCAATCTCATCACGCTGTATACTTCAAGACCTCGCGAGTAAGACCTCCCGTGGGACATGAGATGCTGGATATGATTACCACGAGTATGAACTTGCAAAATATGAATTTCAGAGCCTCACGAGTAAGAACTCTCGTAGAAAACAAGTTGTTGAAGAAGATCATCGCGAGTAAGGAGCTCGCAGAATACCAGCTTGAAGACTTCATGAGTAAGACTCTAGTGGAATGTATGTTGTTGAAGGAGATCATCGTGAGTCAGGAGCTCGCGGCATAACGGCTTGAAGACGTCACGAGTAAGCATTCTCGTGGAATGTAATTTGTTAAATGAGATCATCGCGAGTAGGAGCTCGCGGAATACCAACTTGAAGAAGTCACGAGTAAGCATTCTCGTGGAATGTAACTTGTTGAAGGAGATCATAACGAGAAGGAACTCACGGAATATAAGAGAACACCTTATAAGCATGGAGATCATCGCGAATAGGAGCTCGCAAAACACTTTATATGCTTACCCCTGTTGGTGAACTCATCATGAATCCCTTTGTTTGTTAGTCATACAAAAGTACTCATATGATTTACCAAAGCACCCATAAGTATGAACATGTATGAAAAGTGCTACTATTGAAGAAGGAGAAAACTAAGCTGGGGTAGTGTCATTTTTTGACATTAGAGCTCGATTTCATTTTTCGCCGGGCCTTGAACTCGTTCTCGCCGAGCTCGATTTCATCTCGCCTGGCCCTTAGCTTCGTAGAGCACTTGCGAGTAGAACTCGCCTATGGGCGAGTAAAGAAGAAGCTTGCCTTATATTAACTCGCCGAGCTTGATGTTGCTCGCCCGCATAAACTCGCCTATGACGAGTAACAAAGAAACTCACCTCTACGAAGTCACCGAATTTGACGGTGCGCGCCTGCATAAACTCTCTTGCATGAACTCGCATGGATGAACACGCCTATGGGAGAGTAACAATGAAGCTCGCCTATGTGAAGTCGCCGAACTTGTCGTTTCTTGTCATGAGCTTGCCTGCATGAACTCGCCTACGGGTAAGTAACAATGAAGCTCACCTCTGTGACGTCGCCGAATTTGACGGTGCGTGCCATGAACTCGCCAGCATAAACTCGCCTAAGGGCGAGTAACAATGAAGCTCGCCTGCATGAACTCGCCTATTGGCGAGTAACAATGAAGCTCGCCTCTCCCGCGAGTTGCCGTTTTTGGTCTCCAACTCGTCATCTTGAGCCATGACATCTTCTCGCAAAAATTTCTTCCTCCGACTACGGTCCACGCTCACCGCACCAAAGTGTTGAAGCCAGAAAAATCCCGACTCCAAATGTTCGGACCTAGGTGTAGCCTAAGGTTACTGATCCCGCGGTCGAACACCACAACTCTAATGGCTAAAGCAAGCGAGAGATGTCGACAAGCACACCCCTGGTGCTTCAGCAGGGAGGTCCCGCCACGTACCCGGAAGTCTAGAAGAACTTCCCCTCCAAAACCAAAGGCTGAGCTAGGTACGAGGAAAGCATGAACTTGACGAGTATCAAACTTGGGGGGGGGGGGGGGTCAACATCTTCCAAAGTGTCATTCCTGGTACCCCTGGGGGTCTATTTATAGACCAATCCGGGGGGGGGTTTACTTGCCCATACTCGCGAATATTCGCCCATGTTCTCTTCCTTGGGGATGTCCAGTACTTTACTGGCGAGGTCTGCAAATAGCCGCCAGGCTGCCGAGCTGAATGGTCTGCGAATAGTCGTTTCCTTAGACATTTCTGATCTCGACGAATTACGGGTTATACTCTTGATATTCTGGAGGAAACTTGTATGCTTGGATGTGCTCCCGTGGATACACCCATTGAGGCTAATCATAAGATTGATGTTGATACTAAAGGGGAGAAAGTTGACATCTAAAGGTACGACCGATTGGTTGGGAGACTCATATATTTATCTCATACTCGCCCTGATATTACGTATGTCGTGAGTGTCCTAAGTAGATCCATGCACTCTCCCATAATTCGCCATCAGTAGGTTGCATATCGAGTGTTAAGATACCTCAAGAAGTCTTCAGGACATGGGATTATGTTCTCTGCTAATCAACTTTTAAAGATTGAAGTGTTTACAGATGCTGATTGGGTTGGTAGCCAATATGATAGAAAATCTACTACCAGATATTGCTCATTTGTGGGTGGAAATATTGTATCTTGGAAGAGCAAGAAACAGAATGTTGTTGCTCACTCAAGTGTCGAAGCAGAATATAGGGCTACGACACAAGGAGTATGTGAGGGATTGTGGTTGAAGACAATTCTCCAGGATGTGGGACTCCAGGTGAACAAACTTGTTACAATCTATTGCGACAACAAAGCAGCCATAAGCGAATTAATAGAACTTCTACACATTCATAACCTCATACATGACCCAAGGGGTCTATTTATAAAGTACAACTACATGAGCACTAAAACATTAATTAAAAGAGATGTGCACAACACTAAAACATTAAGACTTTAATGACTCGACTCCAATACATAAAGAATCGTAATAAAATATGTGTAATATAACCGTTAATAGGTAACTGACGATGTGGGATCCTAACACATAACTCTAGCAACTTCAAGGAGGCGATGATTCTTGCATGCCACAATCCCATTCTGTTAAGGAGTATAAGCACATGATGTATGAAGTAAGATACCATTAGATGCATGAAAATTTTGGGGATGCGTGGATGTTTTGTACTATGGACCATTATCACTATGTAGCACTTCAATGAATTTTGCCAAATTGATTGTGAATCTCAGCATAAAACATGGTAAATATGTTATAAAGTTCAAATCTATTTTTCATTTGAAATAATCAAGGGCATCTGGAACAATCGGCAATACAAATAACCAAATACTTTAATCACCTGAGGGAAGCAGTAGAACACGAACCCCACACATCACACACGGTCAAAGATGTCCTAACACATTTATTAACTCGGGGAGCATAAGACACTCTTTTTACTCTTCCTCAGCTTGCATGACTCACTCAATTCTAGACTAACGACTAAACTCAGGATACATATGCGGGACATGAGGATGAGTATGATGAGCCAACGGACAATGGAGTTGAAACAAGGATGTGGCTGAAAGTGCGCTGTGGCCCAAAAGCTGATGAGAAAAGGTATTGTCAGTGTACAAATAGTGGAGGCCACCAAATTCAGTCTCCGAACCAAAAATCCTCCTCGTTTGTCGGTAGTGCACAACATAAGCATGAGAAAAGGAATAGTACAATCAAGGCTCTTAGTCACTTGACTAACATATAATAAATTTAAAGAGAAGTTAGGCACGTGCTAGACATATTTAAAGGAACGGTGGAAGTAAGAACAACATCACCAATACCTTTGGCAGTGGACTTGGATCCATCGTCACAGTGGATAAAGTTTTCAAAGGGGAAATGATAAAAAAATATACCTACATTCTCTGACATATGTTCTAAGGCTCCCGAGTCAAGGATCCAAGTGCAAGGACTGGTGGACAAAAAAGTAGATGGAGTGTTTGCCTAAGGATATGAGGCAATAGATGAAGATGCAGGGGTAGGCAGAGAGTTACCTGAGACAGTATGAATTTTAGGTAATCTTCGTGGAAAATCACCACTCCTTGATTGGGTTTGGAAGATGCAATAACCTTAGATTGATCCACAATAGCAGTATGAGCCTGACCTCCTCTGAATGATAACACACTTCGACACGTTCCCTACCACTTTGGTTTCCCCTGATATCAAGCGAGACCACCTCCTCGCCCACGACGCAAGCGACGATCGATCGCAGCAGCAGGAACCACAATAACTTCCAGTCATAGATGATCGCAACAGCAGGAACAACGATCAGTCGTAGACGACCACACTACACACGCGCCCTGTCGATCCCCGATCGCGAAACAGACACGGGAACGGATATCGACTCGCTCTAATACCACGTAATACATGTAAGCACCGCTGAAATCCACGTTGTCGTACTTGAAGAATCCCTATACAACGCCCCTTCTGGATTTCCACTTCATAACATATCAGTAGGAGAAAATAGATATGTATACGCCTCGTGCTTATTGAGTGATATGGGCATCAACTGGTGAGTCAGTTCTAGTGACCTTCTCACATTAATCTTCTCCCGACTATAGTTATACATGCCCAGAATTTTGTTTTATCACAAGTCTGATAATCTTATCTCACCCAACTGAAAAACATATCAGTAGGAGAAAATAGATATGTAAATGCCTCAATCCTCATGCTTATCACCTGGTGAGTCAGTTCTCGTGACCCTCTCACACCAATCTTCTCCCTACTCTAATTAAACATGTCCAAATTTCTGTTCTATCACAACCCGGATACTCTTATCTCGCCCAGCTGAAAGATATCACTTTCAAATAAACATTTACACTAGTTGTAACTTCAATCCTATCCTATTCCATCCAACCTAACCTACTCAAAACACTATCATACCAAAGTATAATTTCATCTTTTTAACGAGGATTTTGCACCAAGCACAAAATCATAAAATAATATTCACCTGGCAAATTTTCAACTTGTTCTAAAATATACTTTTTGGACACAACTCATCTAATAGAACAATTTTACATCAAAACAAAATAAGATGCTGCAAAAACCCCATTTCGAGTCAACAAAAACTTATAATTTTTCAATAAGTCTGCTTAAACAATCCACATGAATTATTATTATTTTCATCAGCATCCATATTATGTTGATTGTTCAGAATAATCCCACGTTGGAAACTGATATCCTCGTGCACTTAATATAGATCTTAGGCCTCTCTTAGAGTGGATACTTGAGTTCAAACACTGTACTAAGCCAAATTAGTCCTAATGGCATGTTCTCACACTATCCTAGTTAAAAAAGCAGTCCACGTGTTAGAGGCCAAAGACCCGACACGTGAAGGTGTGTTGAGAATAGTCTCACATTAAGAAACTAACGTAACATTTTGCATTTAATATAAACTTTGGCCCCATCCACTACACCAATTGATTTTGGGTTGGATGCTTGAGTTCCGTTGAAAAACAATGTAAAAAGGCCCAATAATGAAGGCCCAGTTTGAGCTCATTTTCTTTGTGTTTTGTCCCACATCGTAGAATTAGTTTTCCTCTCCTCTCTCTCTTCCTATAAATGTACAAACATCTTGTGTATTGAGAATATGAGAAATTAATAAAATTATTATATTATTTCTCCAATATCTGTGCATTTCTACATGGTATCAGAGATAGTCAATCCCCTTATTATTTTCGGTTGTAGCAGTGCTCCCGGTCGGACTCTGTCCGTTCCTGCCTGCCCGCCTGTGGCCTGGCGGTCTCTTCTTGGCAGACCGCTCCTCTGCCTTGGATTCTACATGGTATCTGACCAAGGCTACTCCATCTCCGCCCTCCGAGGAATGGCTTCGTGATGACGGTCATGTTCAATCTTAGATTCTCAACTCAATGGACAGTGAACCCAATCGTATGGCCATGTATTATGAGACGGCCAAAGTCATGTGGGAGGAACTTCACTCCCTTTATTCTGGCAAGGACAACTTGCAACACCTCTTTGACATCATCTCGGACCTTCAATCTCTTGATCCGGGGGTGACTGGCGACTTAACTTCCTTCGTTGCGCGCTCCAAAACTCTAGTAGAGGCCTGGATTCAACATTAACCTTCAACTACAGATCTCGCCGCCCAACGTGCTCAGAAAGAAGCAGTCGGTATTGTCATGATGATGACCCGTGTCCTGCCCCACCTCCACAGCGT
The DNA here is from genome assembly GCA_033032865.1 of Dactylorhiza incarnata. Lineage (NCBI taxonomy): Eukaryota > Viridiplantae > Streptophyta > Magnoliopsida > Asparagales > Orchidaceae > Dactylorhiza > Dactylorhiza incarnata. Next base: position 3,532,190 of record JAWHQI010000129.1, on the reverse strand, counting down.
CCGAGCTCAGATCCTATCCTCCTCAACCATTCCCTCTCTTTCGGATGTGTGCTCCATGTTGTTAAAGGTCACACCCCGGCCGATGCTCCTGAGGGTTTCTCTCCGACATTTCTCCAGCAGTCACCTTCATCCCATTTTACTCCACCATCCCGTGGAGGTCGCACCTCTTCTCGGGGTAGGGGTAACCACAGTCATGCTTCTCCTAAGTGTACCTATTGGCAGGGATGGTCATCTCAAAGCTACTTGTTACCATAAGCACGGCATGCCTCCCGCTCCGCATGCCTCCATTGCGGTCAATGCTCCAACCAGCACTCAAACTGACATTGCTTGGGTAGCAATGATGTATTGCTAGATGCCGCTCATTGTTTGTGAGACTTTTGTTGACACTTTGTGATCAAGTGGGAGACTGTTGGAGTTTCTGAGGTGATCTCAAAGAAATCAACAGTTAGTTTTACTGCCAACGCAATATGAGCCTATAGGGTCGCACATAAAAGTGCTTGGAGAAATTGGAGGAAGAATTGTGTTGGCTTGGGTTTTTCTCGAGAAGTCAATTTTAAGGTTTGGTATTTCTCGAGAAGTTCTATTCCTGCATTGGGATTTCTCGAGAAATTAAATCCTTGGGATTTCTCGAGAAATTAATTTCTAGGGATTTCTCGAGAAATTATACCTTGAGATTTCTCGTGAAATCAGGCCAATCCTGTGCGACTTTAGTCGAACTGAAGGCATTCGTCGACCGCTGAGACGGCAAAAGGCTAGTGTAGCGCGTTCATCGAACGCAGATCTCTTGAGTTCGTCGAACGCAGATCTTCTTGAGTTCGTCGAACGCAGATCTCTTGAGTTCGTCGAACGCAGATCTCTTGAGTTCGTCGAACGCAGATCTCCTTGAGTTCGTCGAACGCAGATCTCCTTGAGTTCGTCGGACGCATATCTCCTTGAGTTCGTCGAACGCAGATCTCCTTGAGTTCATCGAACGCAGATCACTTGAGTTCGTCGAACGCAGATCTCCTTGAGTTCGTCGAACGCAGATCTCTTGAGTTCGTCGAACGCAGATCACTTGAGTTCGTCGAACGCAGATCTCCTTGAGTTCGTCGAACGCAGATCTCTTGAGTTCGTCGAACGCAGATCTCTTGAGTTCGTCGAACGCAGATCTTCTTGAGTTCATCGAACGCAGATCTCTTTGAGTTCGTCGAACACAGCCTTTGGTATATAACAGTTCACGATCTTAGGGTTCGGCGCGTGAAACAGATTTTGTAACCGACCCTTTTTCGTGATTTGAGAGAGCAAAGCCGGAAGTGTTCCGCTAGAGCTTCTCTCCTCTTCCGACAGTCGCCGCCTCCCTTATCTCGGATCTAGCAGTCCGTGGGGACGTTGAGAACTTTCTTCTCCGACTCATTCCTTGTTCGACAAGGCATTGAGGTTCTCCTCCGCTTGTGTGGATCTCTGTAGAGGGGCTGATCCATTTCGGTTCTTGGAAATCAAGTTTGGTTTTACCAGAAATCAGTGAGGAGCATCTTGGTTGAGTATCGACTCAAACCCCCTTCAGGTATAATTTCTGCATTGTGATGTGGATGTTGTTTAATTTCTTGAATCAGTAAAATCGCAAGTTCCTTAACTCTTTGGGTTGTTCTAGTTATTTATTCCGCTGCGCATATGTGATATGATGTATTATCATTTATGAAATGGTATTGTAGAAAACCCAACAATGATATCAGAGCTAGGTTTGCAATCAAGTGCGTGTAAATCGGGATTTTAGAAGCGTTCTAAATGCCCTAATTTCTTCTTGGAACCCCGCCAAGAACGCATGTGATTGCGTTGCGATTTCATTGTTTCAGAAATTGTTTCTCCTTTGCAGTAACCGTCCCTCTAATTGGTTTGTGAAACCAAATGTTTTAGATTTTGAATCTGACATTGAGAGACGAGCTTGTCTACTGCATAAGTAGAGTTGTTTTGTTTTATCAAATGCATGTAAATCTGGAGATTTAGAAATGTTCTAAATGCTCAGATTTAGCCCTTTTTATCAAGCGTTGATAATTTTATTTTGTGCACTTCCGGGATGTATTTGGTTGTGAAAGTTGTAATTTTGTAAAAGTGCACGTTGATTAATTGTTAATCAATTTTATAAATAAAATCTCTTATCCAATATTAAGTATACAGATGCCTTCCGATGGATGACACTCTTCCCGCCTCGATCGATGAAGTGTGGGCATGCCAAAGCAAGGTGCATTAATCTATCTTGGTAAGGGTGCGAGCGAATAATTGTGATATCCCACTGTCGACATCGAGTCCAACTTAACTGGGTGACCTCAAAAGTTGAGTGCCTAGAGGCATTGGGTTGGCATGCACCATATGATGGATGCGAATAAAGAGTTATTCACCAACCATACAAGAGTTGCATAATGATGCAATTGACAAGTGTTGCCTACCTAAATAACCGCATTATGAGAGGAACACCAAAGCGGACTCGTTGTGTTGGTGAAATACGGATCTTGTCCACTAAGAGAGTAGCTCGCATAAACTCTCCGAATTAATATTAAGGGTTATCAATTTGAATAAAATAGTGGGAGTATTTAATTAAAGCCCTTATTAAAATAAAATGTATTTTGAAATATAGTACTAAAATAAACTTTGCATTATTTTGTAGAATTTTCATGGCAAATACTTCACACTCCACATTGTCCCTGAGAGCCATCCTTGAGAAGGATAAGCTCAATAGGACGAATTTTCTAGACTGGTTCAGGAACCTGAGAATTGTTCTCAGGCAAGAGCGTAAGCTCTATGTCCTTGAAGAAGATCCCCCCGAGGAGCCAGCCTCTACTGCACCTCGTGCAGATAAAGATGTTTATAAGAAGTATGGAGATGACTCCTTGGATGTTGAATGTCTCATGCTCGCGACCATGAACTCTGAGTTTCAGAAGCAACATGAGAACACGAGCTGTTACGAGATGGTGGAGCACCTGAAGAAAATGTTTCAAGGGCAAGCTCGCCAAGAGAGGTTTGACATATCCAGGGCGTTATTTCAGTGTAAGATGGGAGCTCGGGACCCAGTAGGAACTCACGTACTCAAGATGATTGAGTATATAGAGAACCTTGAAAGAACGAGGTTCCCGTTGGGCCAAGAGTTGACCACTGACCTGATCCTGCAATCGTTGCCGGACAGTTATGAGCAGTTTGTCTTAAATTACAATATGAATGAAATTGACAAGACACTGCCCGAGCTCCTAGGCATGTTAAGAACTGCCGAGATCAACATGAAGAAGACCAAGCCTGCCAAGCCCATACTGATGGTGCATAAGAGCAACGACAAGGCCAAGGGATTCAAGAAGACGAAAATTGAATCTAAGTCTCCTCTTGATCCCAAGTCTTCTGCACTGAAAAGGAAAGGTCTGGCGAAAGAAGGAAAGTGTCAACACTGCGGTAAGGCAGGGCATTGGAGGAGGAACTGTCCCCTCTACATTGAGGATCTGCAAAAGAAGAAGGGAAGTGTGACTTCCACTTCAGGTATATTTGTTATAGAAATAAACCTTTCAGCTCCTTCATCTTGGGTATTGGATACCGGATGTGGTTCTCACATTTGTACGACTGTGCAGGAACTGACAAGGAGAAGAATGCTGGGTAAAGGAGAGGTAGACCTGCGCGTTGGAAATGGAGCAAGAGTTGCTGCCGTTGTCGTTGGTGTTTATCGTCTTTCTTTGCCCACCGGGCTTGTAATAGAACTTGATAATTGTTATTTTGTTCCTGCTATAACTAGAAACATCATTTCTATTTCATGTTTAGACATGATTGGTTTCTCTTTTATTATAAATAACAATTGTTGTTCTATTTATAAGAATGATGTTTGTTATGGCGTTGTCCAATTGTTTAATGGTTTATATGTTTTGAACTTAAACCATCCGATCTATAACATAGAAAATACTAAAAACTAAAAACAAATGACTTGAATCCTACGTATCTCTGGCATTGTCGTTTGGGCCATATAAATGAGAAACGCATATCTAAGCTCCATAAAGATGGATTATTGGACTCATTTGATTATGAATCATTTAAGAGATGCGAGTCTTGCTTATTAGGCAAAATGACTAAAGTCCCTTTCACTGTTCATACTGAGAGGGCTGATGATCTTTTGGGAGTAATACATAGTGATGTATGCGGACCCATGAGTTCTATGGCTAGAGGTGGGTACTACTACTTTGTTATATTTACTGATGATTTCAGTAGATACGGATACGTGTTTCTTATGAAGAACAAATCTGAAACCTTTGAAAAGTTCAAAGAGTTTAAAAATGAAGTAGAGAACCAACTGAGAAAAAGGATAAAAGCACTCCGATCTGATCGAGGTGGCGAATATCTAAGTCATGAGTTTCGTGATCATCTGAGAGAGTGGTATTGTATCACAGCTCACTCCGCCCGGAACACCACAACATAATGATGTGTCTGAGAGGAGGAATCGTACTTTGTTAGACATGGTACGATCGATGATGAGTCATGCAGATTTGCCCGTTTTCTTTTGAGGATTTGCTTTAGAGACTGCTGTTTTCACATTAAATCGTGCTCCAACGAAAACGGTTCTAAAGACACCATATGAGATATGGACTCGGAAACGTCCTAGTATGTCTTTTATTAAGATTTGGGGCTGTGAGACATACGTGCGACGTCAAATGCCTGACAAGCTGGAACTCAAGTCGGATAAGTGTTATCTTGTGGGATATCCTAGGGAAACCAAAGGGTATTACTTCTACCTGCCGTCCGAGGGCAAAGTGTTTGTCGCAAGGACTGACGTCTTTTTGGAGAAAGAGTTCTTATCCAAAAAGACTGCAAAGGTGGAACTTGAAGAAGTTCAAGAACCACAAAAAATACCTGAACCGATTTTAGAACCTGAGCAAGGACTACAAGTTGTTGTAGCTAGAGAGCCTGCTCAAGAAACACAAGTCCTGCGTAGATCCGATAGACCAAGATTTGAGCCTGAGAGATATGAATTTCTCGTGTCTCAAATAGGTAACATGTTGCTCATGGATCATGATGATGAGCATGCAACCTATCAAGAGGCTATGTGTGGACCTGACTCCGAGAAGTGGCTTGAGGCCATGAAATCTGAAATGGACTCCATGTATGCAAACCAAGTTTGGACCTTGGTGGAACCACCTGAAAGGGTACGACCCATATGGTGCAAGTGGGTCTTCAAGAAGAAGACCGACATGGATGGAAATGTATAGACATTCAAAGGCCGACTAGTGGCTAAAGGTTTCAGGCAAATTCATGGTGTTGACTATGATGAGACCTTTTCCCCTGTAGCCATGGTCAAGTCCATCAGAATTCTACTTGCTATTGCTGCGTATTATGACTACGAGATCTGGTAAATGGATGTCAAAACGGCTTTCCTTAATGAAAACCTCCTTGAGGAAGTGTACATGACACAACCCGAGGGTTTTGAATCTCCAAATGAAGCCACTAAAATATGCAAGTTGAATCGATCCATTTATGGATTGAAACAAGCTTCTCGAAGTTGGAATCTTCATTTTGATGAGAAAATCAAAGAGCTTGGTTTTATCAAGAACGAGGATGAACCTTGTGTTTACAAGAGGATTGGTGGGAGTATTGTCGTTTTCCTGATTTTATATGTGGATGACATATTATTAATCGGAAATGACATTCCGACCCTGCAAGCTGTTAAGAACAGGCTAGGGGACTGCTTTTCTATGAAGGACTTGGGTGAAGCAACTTATATACTTGGTATTAGGATCTATAGAGATAGATCGAAGAAGTTGCTGGGTTTGACCCAAAGTACATACATTGAGAAGGTGTTGAAACGGTTCAACATGCTTAAGTCCAAGAAAGGATTCTTGCCCATGTCACATGGTGTGAGTCTCTCTAAGGACCAGTGTCCAAAATCTTTGGAAGATAAGGACCGCATGAAGTTGATTCCATATGCTTCGGCAATTGGATCAATCATGTACGCAATGTTATGTACTCGACCCGATGTCTCTTATGCTTTGAGTATGACTAGCAAATATCAGTCTGATCCTGGTGAGAGTCACTGGATTGCAGTCAAGAATATCTTAAAGTACTTGAGAAAGACTAAAGATGTATTCTTGGTGTATGGTGGAGAGGAAGAGCTCGTCGTAAAGGGTTACACAGATGCTAGCTTCCAGACTGATAGGGACGACTCAAAGTCCCAATCAGGTTTTGTATTTTGCCTTAATGGAGGAGCTGTAAGCTGGAAGAGTTCCAAGCAAGAGACAGTTGTTGAAACTACAACTGAGGCCGAGTATATCGCTGCAGCAAATGCGGCGAAAGAGGCTGTATGGATTAGGAAATTCATCGGCGAGCTAGATGTAGTTCCTAGCATTGTTGATCCCGTAGTTCTCTACTGTGACAACAACGGTGCAATTGCCCAAGCTACGAAACCTAGATCTCATCAACGCTCCAAGCACATACTTCGGCGGTTCCATCTTATTCAAGAGATTGTCGATCGAGGAGATGTGAGCATTTGCAGAGTACCGACTGAAGAAAACATAGCGGATCCACTGACAAAGCCTCTTGCGCAAAGGAAGCATGATGGTCATGTTAGATCAATGGGTATTAGATACCTGAATGATCATCTTTAGTGGGAGCCTTGTGGATTGTATGTTTATTGGTTGTTTATTCATTTAATGAATTGTGATATGTACTATGGTTTTTCATTTTACATTTATGGCAAGTTCTTTTATTATGTCAAATGTTTCTATATGATAGACTAATTAATATAATGAATGCCCTTAGAATATTTGCTTCAATAGGAATTCAAGTACGTGACTTGAATGTGAGGGCCTATGTTTAAATGAAGCTTCATTCTTAAATGGTCCCTGGTCGAGGTATCATCCTAGAAATTAGGGCGAGGATGAGACCATAAGACTAGCATGTGCGTTGACTGATGACCAGTTCTCACAGGTCATGATATTGTGATATCAAGTCATCACATGGGTACTTGTTAGGAACAAGTTGTACTGGACAGACCCACCGTGAGACTACTTTGTGGATTGTTATATGAACGTGTCACAAGTAGGTCTCAAGTGACAATGGTGTTTGTGGTCCTTTGACCTGAAGTCACAGCATTCATCAGGTGAGGAAGAACGTACTTTGATGTCCTCTAAAGTCTTCTCTTGAGAAAGGTTGACGATAAGGGTGGTTGTTGGGTATGTCACGAATCATTTGGATGTTTTTGTGGGAGCAGAAATGAGATTTGTCCTCTTTTATGATAGGAGTTACATCCATGGGCCCCTTGATAGAAATGCATTGGTGATGTGCTTCACCAATGCTCTGGATGCTGAATGAAGGAAGCATGGGTATGTGCACATAAATCAAAATGGATTCTTGGGTCTGCCCTCTCTGATGTCTTTGGCTTTGATTTGAGGGCATGATTCCGCAGCAAACGCAACTGTATAGGGGGCCACTATTTCAGTGGTACTCTGTGAGCAGCCACTTTGTGCATTTATTGTCAAAGGTTAGGTCTTTCTCCTCTGAGAGAAGCCACTTTGTGCATAGTGCCAAAGGTTAGGTCTGTTTCCAATCTTCCCCCGCCCATACCCCCAATGATTGGGGACTATATGGGTTCTGTTGTTGTTGTTGTTGTATTCGAGATCAGGAACCTATGATTGAACATTTATGAGGGTGACACGCTCCATGCCTCTAGTTCTATCCGGATGTAAAGGACAAAAGAACATGACAACACTGATACATTGGTCATGACAGGCTTGTTGAGTTATGAACTCTTATTGCTTGGGTAGCAATGATGTATTGCTAGATGTCGCTCATTGTTTGTGAGACTTTTGTTGACACTTTGTGATCAAGTGGGAGACTGTTGGAGTTTCTGTGGTGATCTCAAAGCAATCAACAGTTAGTTTTACTGCCAACGCAATATAAGCCTATAGGGTCGCACATAAAAGTGCTTGGAGAAATTGGAGGAAGAATTGTGTTGGCTTGGGTTTTTCTCGAGAAGTCAATTTTAAGGTTTGGTATTTCTCGAGAAGTTATATTCCTGCATTGGGATTTCTCGAGAAATTAAATCCTTGGGATTTCTCGAGAAATTAATTTCTAGGGATTTCTCGAGAAATTATACCTTGAGATTTCTCGTGAAATCAGGCAAATCCTGTGCGACTTTAGTCGAACTGAAGGCATTCGTCGACCGCTGAGATGGCAAAAGGCTAGTGTAGCGCGTTCATCGAACGCAGATCTCTTGAGTTCGTCGAACGCAGATCTTCTTGAGTTCGTCGAACGGAGATCTCTTGAGTTCGTCGAACGCAGATCTCTTGAGTTCGTCGAACGCAAATCTCCTTGAGTTCGTCGAACGCAGATCTCCTTGAGTTCGTCGGACGCAGATCTCCTTGAGTTCGTCGAACGCAGATCTCCTTGAGTTCATCGAACGCAGATCACTTGAGTTCGTCGAACGCAGATCTCCTTGAGTTCGTCGAACGCAGATCTCTTGAGTTCGTCGAACGCAGATCTCTTGAGTTCGTCGAACGCAGATCTTCTTGAGTTCATCGAACGCAGATCTCTTTGAGTTCGTCGAACACAGCCTTTGGTATATAACAGTTCACGATCTTAGGGTTCGGCGCGTGAAACAGATTTTGTAACCGACCCTTTTTCGTGATTTGAGAGAGCAAAGCCGGAAGTGTTCCGCTAGAGCTTCTCTCCTCTTCCGACAGTCGCCGCCTCCCTTATCTCGGATCTAGCAGTCCGTGGGGATGCTGAGAACTTTCTTCTCCGACTCATTCCTTGTTCGACAAGGCATTGAGGTTCTCCTCCGCTTGTGTGAATCTCTGTAGAGGGGCTGATCCATTTCGGTTCTTGGAACTCAAGTTTGGTTCTACCAGAAATCAGTGATGAGCATCTTGGTTGAGTATCGACTCAAACCCCCTTCAGGTATAATTTCTGTACTGTGATGTGGATGTTGTTTAATTTCTTGAATCAGTAAAATCGCAAGTTCCTTAACTCTTTGGGTTGTTCTAGTTATTTATTCCGCTGCGCATATGTGATATGCTGTATTATCATTTATGAAATGGTACTGTAGAAAACCCAACAGGTATCTCCTGTCTTACTCATTGTTCATCTTGGATAATGGACTCCGGAGCAACACACCATATTAATCTGAAGAAACCTTCTTAATACTTGGATTCTGAGTATCCCAAGTTCATCACTGTTGTCAATGAAGACACCACTCCGGTGTTTGGATCAGCCGACATCACCCTTACTCCTTCCATCGCTTTTCACTCGGTTCTTCATGTTCCGGGCTCCCCTTTCAATCTCCTCTCTATTAGTCATCTCACTCAAGACCTTGATTGCTATGTAACCTTTTCTTTTACCTCTTTTGTTGTGCAGGATCGAAAGATGCAGAATATAATTGGTAAAGGGCAACTATCGAATGGGCTTTACATCCTAGATCCCCCACCCACGATTCTCTCTTATGTTAGCTCTGTCGAATGACATCGGCGTCTATCGGCGTCTTGACTTGCTTCGCTGTGCTGGCTACTCTGGATGCAGGGATGTTAACACTCCTATAGATATCAATCACAAGATATGCGCTCATGCCTCAGATTCCGATCTACTTCTTCCAAACCCAGAGTATTATCGTCGACTTGTGGGCAAGCAAATATATCTCACTGTTACAAGACCTGATATATCTTTTGCTGTTGGAGTTGTCAGTAGATTCATGCACGAACCATGGATCTCTCATCTCCAGGCAGTTGAGTGTATCCTTCGATACTTGAAGACTGCTCCTGGACAAGGACTTGTATACAAGCCCTCTTCGTCTCCCTTATCTCTCAAAGCATATTCTGACGCTGATTATGCTGGCTCACTGGATGATCGTCATTCCACAAATGGATATTGCACATACTTTGGTGGAAACCTTATCACTTGGCGCAGCAAGAAGCAGTCAGTTGTTGCTCGCTCATCAGTCGAACTTGAGTATCGGTCAATGACCGCTGTTGTGTCAGAGCTTACCTGGTTGGAGAGTTTTCTAAGTGATCTTGGTGTTAGACTTTCCTCACCGGCGATTCTCTATTATGACAGTCAAACTGCTATACATATTGCCAAGAATCCTGTTTTTCATGAACGTACTAAACACATTGAAGTTGACTGTCACTTCAGTCAGGAGAAGGTTCAACTGAAGAAGCTAGAGTTGAAACATGTTCCTGCTGCTGGGCAAGTTGCTGATATTCTCACAAAGGCATTACCTCGATCGCTATATTATCAGTTCTTATCCAAGCTTGGTGTCTACGATGTGTATGCTCCAGCTTGCGGGGGAGTGTTGAAAAAAATGTAAAAAGACCCAATAATGAAGGCCCAGTTTGAGCATACTTTCATTATATGTGTTTTGTCCCACATCTTAGAATTGGTTTTCCTCTCCTCTCTCTCTTCCTATAAATATACAAACATCTTGTGTATTGAGAATATGAGAAATCAATAAAATTATTATATTATTTCTCAAATGTCTGTGCATTTCTACAAGTTCAAAAAATGCAGGGTAAGATTTGCCTACATTTCATCCTTGTGGTGGGACCCTTCCTCAGACCCTCGCTGCGCGGGGATGCTTTGTGCACCGGGGTGCCCTTTTTTATGTTTGAGTTCAAAAACTAGTCAATCCATTCGTCATTCAAAAATATACTAAATGTTAAATTTGGGGCAGTTATATTACAGTTTAGACCACCGAGACACTTTCTAACCCCTAACCATGTTAGGTCCAGCCATTCCTCTCTTTATTCCAAACCCTTCCACACCATTTATATCCCCACAATGCTGTTTTTTCTTTACATCGCACCACCTCATCTATTTTACATAGCCAAACATGGTTAAATTTTGATAGAAACGGCTACTACGAACGAAAGAAGCGTACCTGAATAATGATCTTCGATTCCCTAGGGAGTTCGCCTAACTCCCCACATATACCCAGCCGGTCAAGTGAACCGGCTGGGCCCGCCGGTTCGGATTAGGAGAGCGGTGAGACTGAACCAGATGGTTCAGTCCCGCAGTTCTTTGCCCCGTGCCGATGATAAACCATGCCGAAACAGCCCCGGGTCGTATCATTCCTGCCATCTTCAAAAAACTGCTTGTCCTCAAGCTGGAATTCTGGATAAGCCCCTTTGAGCTCCTCGTACTCCACCCAAGTTCGATCGGATTCGGCCATGCCCTTCCAATGGATTAACAGTCGCACGATGGGTTTCCCGTGCACCGTCATAACCCTTGCTTCCACCACTCGCTCCGGTTGTGGCCGGACTTCGCCGAGCTCTGTCACTTCCGGTAAGGGGCTAACCGATGGAGCATCTCCCGAGGACGCCTTCCTGAGCAACGACACATGAAAAGTAGGATGAATCCGCGAGTCTGCCGGAAGCTCCAAAGTGTAAGCCACTGCCCCGACTCTATGCAGTATCCGAAAGGGCCCGTGGTAGCGGGGTGCTAGCTTCTGGTTCTTCACGCCTGCTACTGACAGTTGCCGGTAGGGTTGTAGCTTGAGGTATACCCATTCGCCTTCTTCGAAATGTTGCTCCCGCCGGTGCTTGTCTGCTTGGGTTTTCATGCGGTGCTGTGTCCTCTGGAGATTCTCCTTAAGCTGGTTTAGGATGTCGTCCCATTGCCGCAACACTGTATCCACTTCTGGTACCACGGATGACCCCTTCTCGTAACGTCGTAGTGTAGGCGGTGCCCTGCCGTACAGGCTCTCGAAGGGCGTCATCTTGGCGGTCGTTTGGTAGGTCGTGTTATACCAGTACTCCGCCCAATGGAGCCACTTACTCCATTGGCGGGGTTTGTCCATAATGAAACACAACAAATAAGTCTCCACACTCTGATTTAGGGATTATGTCTGCCCGTCTGTTTGGGGATGGAAGGCCGTACTCATGCGTAGAGATGTCCCCGTAAGGCGGAAGAGCTCCCTCCAAAACTTGCTAGTGAACGCGGTGCCGCGATTGGAGATGATGGAGGTCGGTATCCCGTGCAGTCTAACCACCTCCCTGGCGAATGCCTCTGCCACGGCCTCGACGGTGCAAGGGGGTGTGAGCGCGATGAAATGCCCATACTTGGTAAGACGGTCCACCGCCACCAGAATGACCAACTTGCCTTGAGACTTGGGTAGCCCCTCAATGAAATCCATGACAACACTCTCCCAAGTCAGCTCCGGAATGTCAAGTGGCACCAATAACCCGGCTGGGGCGGTGGTGGCATATTTCTGTCGTTGGCATTCCGAGCAGTTCTTCACATGTTGTTCCACATCTGTCTTCAAACCCTTCCAGTAGACATTCTGTTTGATGCGTTGATATGTCCTCAGGATGCCCGAGTGCCCGCCGCTGGGCGTGTCATGAAACTCGTGGAGCAGTCGCCGCCGCAATGGGGATTCTGGTGCCACCATCAAGTGTCCCTTGTAATACAGATGGTCGTTGATGACGTGGTATCCCGCTTCCCTCTCCCTGCCCGCAGTCATATCCGACAGTAGCTGTCGCAGCTCTGTGTTGGCCAACACCTCCTGATGAATGTCCTCTACTATGCTCAAGACCGGTGCTGAAATGGCAAGGATGGAGTTCGTAGTGGGCAAGCGCGGGAGTGCATCATAGACCATGTTCTCCTTCCCCTTTTTGTACTCGATCTCGTAGTCATACCCCAACATCTTGGTTACCCATTTCTGTTGCTCTAGTGACGAAACACGTTGCTCCAAGAAGTATTTCAAACTTTGATGGCCGGTCCTTATTATGAAGTGCCTTCCGATAAGATACGGCCGCCACTTTCCCACTGCGTGCAAGATTGTCAACATCTCCTTCTCATAAACAGACAACCCCAAAGCCTTCCCTTGTATCGCCTTACTGTAGTACACCAACGACCTTCCCTCCTGCATCAATACTGCCCCCAAACCGGCTCCAGAAGCGTCTGTTTCCACTATGAACAGCTTGAAAAAATCGGGTAGCGCCAACACCGGGGTCGTTACCATGGCCTCTTTCAGTGCCTGGAATGCCACGGTGGCATCCTCCCCCCAAACGAACTTGCCCTCCTGAAGAAGCGTGGTGAGCGGTTTGGTGATCTTTCCGTAGTCCTTCGCGAACTTTCTGTAGTACCCAGTTAGTCCGAGAAATCCCCTCAACATTTTGATATTAGTGAGTGAGGGCCACTCCGTCATACTCCGTATCTTCTGTGGGTTCGGGCGCACCCCTTCCCTATTCACTAGGTGACCTAAATATTCCACCTCTTGTTGCCCGAAAGAGCACTTCGATCTCTTCACATACCACCTCTGCTCCTTGAGGACCTGCAGCACAACCCGCAAGTGTTTCTCGTGCTCCTCCAGGTTGGGGCTATAAATGAGGATGTCGTCAAAGAAGACCAACACGAACTGCCGCAACCACTTCCTGAAAGTTTCGTTCATAACCGCTTGAAAGGTCGACGGTGCATTCGTCAACCCGAAGGGCATCACCAAGAATTCGTAGTGCCCCATCGTGTGTGCGGAACGCCGTCTTCTCCGCGTCTCCCTCCTACATGCGAATCTGATGGTATCCCGACCGCAAGTCCAGCTTTGTGAAGTATTGAGCTCCGTGCAACTCATCCAAAAGTTCGTTAATGACCGTAATCGGGAATTTGTCTTTGATGGTAGCACTATTGAGGGCTCTATAGTCGATGCAAAACCTCCAGGTGCCGTCCTTCTTTTTGACCAATAGTACGGGAGAAAGGACTCGTGCTGTGGCGGATGGTCCCTTCCCTCAGCATTTCCCAGACACATCTCTCGATCTCCCCCTTTTGGGCGTGAGGGTAACGGTAGGGCCGCACGCTGGTGGGCTCGGCACCCTCCTTGATCGGAATCCGATGATCGCATGCCCTCGGTGGGGGCAACCCTTTCGGTGTCTCGAAGACCTCCTCGAACTCCTTTATGATTACCTGCAAGCCCTCTGGAAGGCCCCCCTTTTGATCCGCCGATTCTCTGCTGGACAGGACCCAAGCCATGGGATAGTCCTGTTCGACCCAGTGTTGCAAAGACAGAACGGTGGCTTCCTTCACTATCGGGCCCGTGTTGCTCTGTAGCCGGTGCGTCTTTCCACCCTGTGAGAACTCCATAGACATGTTCTCCCAATCAGTTGTAACTAGCCCCAGCTGCCTTAGCTACTGCACCCCAAGAACTACATCGGATCCCCGAACCGGAAGAATGTATAGGTCTACCACGCATCTGAATCCCTGGATAGTAAGTGACACCCTCTTCCCGGCCCCCGTGCACTGCAGGAAATTTCCATCCGCTACCAACACCTTAAACACCTTATCCATCGTTGGAGTGATAGCAAACTTCATCGCCACTTCGATATTGATGAAATTGTGGGTACTCCCACTATCCACCAGTATGGAAACCTTCTGATCGATCACCTTCCCTGTCAGCCGCATCGTGGAGGGCTGTCCCCCCCCCCTTCCAAAGCGTGCACTGAAACTTCGATGTCCTCCAAGTCGAGGACCTCTCGCTCCTCGGAGTTGTGGCACCCCTCTGCCTCCAACCCTGCCTCCTCCTGTAGCATGAAGACCTGAATTTCTTTACATTTGTGACCCGGGACGAACTTCTCGTCACAGATGTAGCACAGGCCCTTGGCCCTCCGTTCTTGCATTGCCTCCCACGACAACCGCTTCACCACGGCCTCCTTCCGGGGGTGAGGGCTGTCGGTGCCCTTGGTCATCCCCTTAACCGTTTCCTGCTCTCCTTCTTTGCTGCTCCACCGGTAGGTCTTGATCGCCTGACGCCTCCCCAGTTTCTCCCCTGTAACCGGGCCATCCCGATGGCCTGTGCTAAGCTCTGGGGTTGAAAAGCTTGCACCTCATCGCTAATCTTCTCCTTAAGTCCGGCCATGAAGCACCCCAGTAGTGCCTTTTTCGGTCCACTGAACATGATTCGCCAATCTTTCGAAGTCCTTCCCACTGCGTGCAAGATTGTCAACATCTCCTTCTCATAAACAGACAACCCCAAAGCCTTCCCTTGTATCGCCTTACTGTAGTACACCAACGACCTTCCCTCCTGCATCAATACTGCCCCCAAACCGGCTCCAGAAGCGTCTGTTTCCACTATGAACAGCTTGAAAAAATCGGGTAGCGCCAACACCGGGGTCGTTACCATGGCCTCTTTCAGTGCCTGGAATGCCACGGTGGCATCCTCCCCCCAAACGAACTTGCCCTCCTGAAGAAGCGTGGTGAGCGGTTTGGTGATCTTTCCGTAGTCCTTCGCGAACTTTCTGTAGTACCCAGTTAGTCCGAGAAATCCCCTCAACATTTTGATATTAGTGAGTGAGGGCCACTCCGTCATACTCCGTATCTTCTGTGGGTTCGGGCGCACCCCTTCCCTATTCACTAGGTGACCTAAATATTCCACCTCTTGTTGCCCGAAAGAGCACTTCGATCTCTTCACATACCACCTCTGCTCCTTGAGGACCTGCAGCACAACCCGCAAGTGTTTCTCGTGCTCCTCCAGGCTGGGGCTATAAATGAGGATGTCGTCAAAGAAGACCAACACGAACTGCCGCAACCACTTCCTGAAAGTTTCGTTCATAACCGCTTGAAAGGTCGACGGTGCATTCGTCAACCCGAAGGGCATCACCAAGAATTCGTAGTGCCCCATCGTGTGTGCGGAACGTCGTCTTCTCCGCGTCTCCCTCCTACATGCGAATCTGATGGTATCCCGACCGCAAGTCCAGCTTTGTGAAGTATTGAGCTCCGTGCAACTCATCCAAAAGTTCGTTAATGACCGTAATCGGGAATTTGTCTTTGATGGTAGCACTATTGAGGGCTCTATAGTCGATGCAAAACCTCCAGGTGCCGTCCTTCTTTTTGACCAATAGTACGGGAGAAAGGACTCGTGTTGTGGCGGATGGTCCCTTCCCTCAGCATTTCCCAGACACATCTCTCGATCTCCCCCTTTTGGGCGTGAGGGTAACGGTAGGGCCGCACGCTGGTGGGCTCGGCACCCTCCTTGATCGGAATCCGATGATCGCATGCCCTCGGTGGGGGCAACCCTTTCGGTGTCTCGAAGACCTCCTCGAACTCCTTTATGATTACCTGCAAGCCCTCTGGAAGGCCCCCCTTTTGATCCGCCGATTCTCTGCTGGACAGGACCCAAGCCATGGGATAGTCCTGCTCGACCCAGTGTTGCAAAGACAGAACGGTGGCTTCCTTCACTATCGGGCCCGTGTTGCTCTGTAGCCGGTGCGTCTTTCCACCCTGTGAGAACTCCATAGACATGTTCTCCCAATCAGTTGTAACTAGCCCCAGCTGCCTTAGCTACTGCACCCCAAGAACTACATCGGATCCCCGAACCGGAAGAATGTATAGGTCTACCACGCATCTGAATCCCTGGATAGTAAGCGACACCCTCTTCCCGGCCCCCGTGCACTGCAGGAAATTTCCATCCGCTACCAACACCTTAAACACCTTATCCATCGTTGGAGTGATAGCAAACTTCATCGCCACTTCGATATTGATGAAATTGTGGGTACTCCCACTATCCACCAGTATGGAAACCTTCTGATCGATCACCTTCCCTGTCAGCCGCATCGTGGAGGGCTGTCCCCCCCCCCCCCCCCTTCCAAAGCGTGCACTGAAACTTCGATGTCCTCCAAGTCGAGGACCTCTCGCTCCTCGGAGTTGTGGCACCCCTCTGCCTCCAACCCTGCCTCCTCCTGTAGCATGAAGACCTGAATTTCTTTACATTTGTGACCCGGGACGAACTTCTCGTCACAGATGTAGCACAGGCCCTTGGCCCTCCGTTCTTGCATTGCCTCCCACGACAACCGCTTCACCACGGCCTCCTTCCGGGGGTGAGGGCTGTCGGTGCCCTTGGTCATCCCCTTAACCGTTTCCTGCTCTCCTTCTTTGCTGCTCCACCGGTAGGTCTTGATCGCCTGACGCCTCCCCAGTTTCTCCCCTGTAACCGGGCCATCCCGATGGCCTGTGCTAAGCTCTGGGGTTGAAAAGCTTGCACCTCATCGCTAATCTTCTCCTTAAGTCCGGCCATGAAGCACCCCAGTAGTGCCTTTTTCGGTCCACTGAACATGATTCGCCAATCTTTCGAAGTCCTTCCGATATTCATTGACAGTCCCCGTCTGCTTCAATTTGTGTAGCATCATGTCGAAGTCTTCGTACTCGATCGGTCTGAACCTGGCGATGAGCCCATCGCAGAAATCGTCCCACGTGGGGTAGGGCCGCTGTTTCCTCCACCAGCTCAACCACTGATAAGTATCCCCTTCCAGGTGAAAAGAGACGATGTGCACCCACTGGTGCCTAGGCAGCTCCTGGTACTCGAAGAACATCTCGGTCCGCTCGATCCACTCCAAGGGGTCCCCGCTTTTGTATTTCGGAAACTCCATCCTCGTCAGCCGGGGCTGCACGGGCGGACGGTGCTGCGGGGGCGGCCGCCCTTCCTGGAAGTCGGGAGGCTGTCCCCAACCTGGATTCCACATCCTGCCGTTTTCCATCGCTCTCCCTCTGCCTTGTGATGTGGAGCAGAGACGAGGACGAGCTTTGGGACCATTCGGGGCTAATTTGACGACTTTCCATATATGGCGTGCCCGGATCGACGATCAGACTCCGCAGATGTGTTCGGATTCGCGTTGCGAATCAATTTGATATATTAGTTTATTATTTTTGCACTTGTTTTGATGTATTTGGGTGACCCCACCTCCGACCAATCATAGTCGTTGAAGGTGGGATGCCCTAACCTTTATTTTATTATAAATAGATAGGTAGTGGGCTGATTGGAGGCATTGCAAATTTTGGAGAAAAGAAATCCCGAAATCCGGCGATCCCTCCATGGTACCGACTCCGTGGAACCCTAGGTAACGACTCCTAGGCTTGTATCTCCCTCCCCAAGGTACCCCCTAATCCTAGGCTCCTTCTTCCCCCTCCGAAACCCTCATCCGCAGCCCCTACAACCCCCCAAAACCCAGCCACATTGGCTGTCCAGAAATTCCACCAGCAGCCCCCTCCCTCTTCTAGGCGCTGTAGATAAATGAAATTCACTGTTCACTAATATAGTTTAGTGAACAATGAATCTCCCCTTTCAGCCGTCGGTCACAGCCCTCCCTCCCAGCAAACCGCCATCTTGCGTTCCATTTTCTCAACTGCCGCTCCCTTGTCCTCCTCCCAGTCAACCGCCGACTAGCCCCCCATCTCCCTCTCATTGCCGCCACTTCCCCAACCCCTAACACTGCCTGCTACAGTCCCAGCCCTCCTCCAGAGTTCCGCCTACAGCAAACCCCCTCCCAAATCAGTCCAGATCCAGATTCTTCAGTCCGGATCCGCCCTCAAAACAACGGATCTATCCACCCCCGCCCGGATCCACTCAGTATCTATCCATTTCCGCTCCGATTCCATCATCCACCGCCGAGGACAGCCGCCTCCATCATTTTCACGCCTCCGGTTCCACCTTCGGTCGCCGATCTACATACCAGACCCAAATTCTTCATTGCCTCGGATCAGCCCTCTACTTTGTGAGTCTTATTTGTATTGGATTATTATTTTCAGCATATTTATATTGGATTGGATCTTGTACCTGTTTTGAATATCTTGCTTTGTAGTTGTTTGTTAGATTATTATTGTGATTTGCAGGGTTTATTCGCCACGCGCTCGTGCTTTGGCCCTCCACGCGGAGGAAAGCCTAAGCTTGTTTGCCCTAATAAATTATTTTGCCTTGCTGTGAATTATCTGCGTGGGATGATATTTTAATTATTATCTAACTGTGGCTTATCAGTCGGGCTTTGCATAGCATGTAGGGTTAGGTCACGGTTTATCCGCCGCCTATAGACTCGTCCTGCGTCACCTTGCGCAACGGGCCCACGGCCCCAATATTCCTCTACTAGAGCTCCTCCTTCCCGGTGTGGAAATCGAACGCCTCCCTGCCTTCCCGGGCCGAACCAATTGCCTCTTTCGCCTTCCCCCCAAGCCGCAGGAGGCTGCCGGAAGTGTTGACCGCCTCCCCTTACGATGTCGGCACCCCTAGGATGCCTGAAGTCCTCCCTCCATGTCGTTGGTCCTTGTCGATGCTGGTGGAAGCCCCCGGTTTCACGAACGAACCTGACGAAGCCTCTGTTGTTATGCTGCAGTGGCGTCGGACCCCGCTGGTTGTAGACGTGAGACCCCTGTGCACCGCTGGGTCCGCCACACCCCCCATCTGGAGCCGGCAGAGAAAGCTCCGCCAATTTTCATCCGGCGGCAGCAGCGCCCTCTGCGCCTCCGATGTCGACGACGCCGTCGACTGCGGTTGCCTTCCCCGATCCGGAGCCCGCTCGATGCGGCTCAGTTGTTCCACGAGTGCCGCCGTCGCCTCCAAGAAAGCCGTGCGAGATCTCTCCTCACCGGCGCTGATTTGATGTGATAACTCCCCCTTCAACGCCTGCAAGATGTCGCGGAGGCTCTGCTTCCCTTCTTCGAGTGCGGCGATGCGGTTCCCGTGGTCTGCCATCCCGATCGGAAGAAACGCTGTTGCGGAGGATGTGAATCCTCTGATACCAGTTGATGGAAACGGCTACTCCTACGAACGAAAGAAGCGTACCTGAATAACGATCTTCGATGCCCTAGGGAGTCCGCCTAACTCCCCACATATACCCAGCCGGTCAAGTGAACCGGCTGGGCCCGCCGGTTCGGATTAGGAGAGCGGTGGAACTGAACCGGATGGTTCAGTCCCGCGGTTCTTTGCCCCGTGCCGATGATAAACCATGCCGAAACGACCCCGGGTCGTATCAAATTTATACAGCGAACATGGAGCATATAACAAAATAAGAAAGGATAAGGTAACAAACACTTTCTCAAGCACAAGGAAGTTATGGATAGAAACAAATGTTCTAAAGGCAGCACGGGAAAATATTTAGTTTAATGTCTCCAGCATTAATATAATCGACAAAGAAGTACTAAATGCGGACATGAGACTAACTGAGAATAAGTTTTAAAAATACTCACAGGAAGTTTGGTTCATAGGAGTAGAAACTTACTTGCCCAGGTACATGCTGAAAATTCCATGAGCATGTATAAGATCATATGTGCGAGGGTAAGTTGAGAATGCTTCACACCTGCTACGCTCATCTTACAGGGTCAGATAAAACATTCCATTTGTATATTTTACACACAAGTTAATGCAGTAATAAAACAATGTCAACATCTAATAACATCATTAACTGACATAAAATATCATCATGATATTCAGACTCTGTTTGGTTTGAGGGAAAATAAGGGAATGTAAATTTAATTTGCTTCACAATTTCATTATGTGTGTTTAGTATCGATGTAATTATAGGGTAGTTGCATTTGTTAGATGTATTATGCTTATATTGTATCTCTTGTGTATATATATATACTTGTATCCTTAAGTGTGAATATACAAGATTTCATTTCTCCTATCATGGTATCAAAGCCTAAACCCTAATTCCCGCTGCTCCGACTTCGTTCCTCTCAATCCCGCTCGCCTGCAGTCGTTCCTCTTCGATCTCGATCTTTCCTCTCGATCCCATCTCCTCTCCGATCGAGATCGAGATCGATCGTTCCCTGCCGTTCCTGATCCCGATCCCGATCGAGCCTGCTTGATCCCGTTCCTGATCGTTTGCCTGCTTCGATCGAGCCTGCTTGAACGTTCCCGCTCGCCGATCCTGATCCTGTTTCCTCTCTGCCGATTGCGCCTGCTTGATCGGCCCGTTCTTCCTGTCTGCTTCATCGGCGGCTTCATCGTCGACGACAGAGGACATCTTCCGCGCTTCCTAGCGCCCAACTGCGATCTCTTCAGCCGGTCTACGATCCTCCTGATCCCTGCTGAAGAGTTGTTCTATCCCTGCCGATCCTGCTGAAGAGTCGTTCTATCCCCGCCGATCCTTGCCGTCTGCCTCCTGCAGCCCGACGGAACGCCTTGCCTCCTGCTGCCTATTGCAGCCCGACACTGTTTCCAACAGCCTGACTGCTCTCCGCTGCCTATTACAGCCCGACACTGTCTCCTGCAGCCCGATCTCTTCCAGCCACTGCATGATTTTGCCCCCATCCGGCGTCGACATCGACACCTTAACCGCCGGCCTTGTTCTCCTCCGGCTAATCCCGCAGCCCCGACATCCTCGGTTGATTTTCTCGATGGCATCCGGTGCTCGTCCTCCTCCGACACCTTTTGCAGCTCAGTCTGGTGCTTCTCGCCGCCCGCCTGCCTGCTGCCACTACTGTCAGTGCTTTGGTCATGTTCGATCTGAGTGCCGCAAGCTTCAGAGAGCTCAGCAGTCTGGTCAGCAACATGCTCCCGATCCCCCTTTCTCTGTTGTGGCACAGTCTCTCTATATTTCTGAGCTTGCACAGCAGATTGCTCAGTAGCTCTCTCCGGGATCCCTGCCTCGCTCTACTGTCTCAGTTCTTTCACTGGATGCTTCTGATGCTTCTACCTCTCAGCCGGCAACTTTCGCCCCTTCAGGTATCTCTTCCTCCGACTGGTTGCTCGACTCTGGAGCCTCTTTTCATATGACTCGTGATGCCACACACCTTTCATCCTGCCAGCCCGTTTCCACTGCCCTTAGTATCATTGTAGCCAATGGTACTATTCTCCTCATTACTAGTCGTGGCCTCCTTCATACTAGCCATTTTCATATCCCCGTCGTTGCCTACATACCCAAGTTATCCATGAATCTTATATCCGTCAGCTAACTCACATCCCATGGTTGCCTTGTTGTTTTTGATGAGTTTGGTTGTCGTGTGTAGGATCATCTGACAGGGACACTCCTTGGAGTTAGCCGTCGCCGTAGTGGGGTGTACGTCCTTGATCGCCTCTATCTTCCTTCCACTTCGTCATCTCCGGCTGCTGTCACCTTTTGTCTTCCTTTGGTAGCCTTTTCTCAGTGGCATCACCGTCTTGGTCATCCCAGTGGCACGCGCCTTGCGTCGCTTATTAGTCATGGTTTTCTGGGTCGTGTTTCTGTTGGTCGGTCTCATTCTTGTACGGGTTGTAAGCTTGGTAAACAGCTCCAACTCCCTTATCCATCTAGTGAGTCAAGATCTTCGCGTCCATTTGATTTAGTTCATTCTGATGTCTGGGGTCCCACACCTTTTGTATCAAAGGGCGGTCATCGATATTATGTTATATTTGTTGATGATTATTCTCGTTACTGTTGGATTTACTTTATGCATGCTCGTTCTGATT
The DNA here is from genome assembly GCA_033032865.1 of Dactylorhiza incarnata. Taxonomy (NCBI): domain Eukaryota; kingdom Viridiplantae; phylum Streptophyta; class Magnoliopsida; order Asparagales; family Orchidaceae; genus Dactylorhiza; species Dactylorhiza incarnata. The sequence continues at coordinate 3,510,061 of JAWHQI010000129.1, read as the reverse complement.
TCTTCCAGATATATGCTACTTTTTCTGCTATGTTGCGCACCCAGTTTTCCGCTTCCATTCGTATTTTTCGCTCCGATTCCGGGGGGGAGTACCTCTCTCATGCTTTTCGCGATCTGCTGGCTACTTTTGGCACTCTTCCCCAGCTTTCCTGTCCCGGTGCCCACGCTCAGAATGGCATCGCTGAAAGGAAGCATCGTCATATTGTCGAGACAGCACGCACTCTTCTTATCTCATCTCATGTCCCTCCTCACTTTTGGGCTGAGGCTGTTTCCACTGCTGTCTATCTTATTAACCTACAGCCATCCACCTTCCTTCAGGGCCAGTGTCATGGTGAGTGTTTGTACTCTCGACCTCCACGTTACACTCATCTTCGTGTTTTTGGCTGTCGGTGTTACGTCCTTCTCCCTCCACGAGAGCGCACTAAGCTTTCTACTCAGTCCGTACCATGTGTCTTTCTTGGGTATAGTACTGAGCACAAGGGCTATCGATGTTATGACCCTATTGCACGCGTCTTCGTATCTCACGTGACGTCACTTTTGATGAGTCTCACCCTTTCTTTGTGTCATCCTTCTCTCCGACCTCACACTCCTCTGTTACTCCATCTGATGTGCAGTTTCTCACTCTTCCCATCTCTCCACCGGTATGTCCTCCTCATCTCCTCCTACCACCGACCACTCCATCTCCGACCTCTCCGACCTCTACTTCCACCTCTTCCTCTGATACGCTCGTCGCTCCCCTTCCATATCACTACACTCGTCGTCCCCCTCTTGGTCCTTCGTCTCCTGTGCCCCCCGACTCAGTGCCCGTCTCCTCCAGCGAGGTCCCTGTGGATGATCCTCCTGCTCGTCGCAACCCACCTCGTGAGCGACGTCCTCCCGACCGCCTCAGCCTTGCTACACTACCTCTGGACCTGCCTGCTCTCCCTACTACTGCTTGTGGTACTCCAGAGCCGACTTCCTATCGTGAGGCTGCCCAGATACCTGAGTGGCAGACTGCTATGTCTGCTGAGTTGGAGGCGCTTGAGCACACTCGTACCTGGGAGTTTGTTCCTCTGCCCCCTGGCGCTGTTCCTATTACTTGCAAGTGGGTCTTCAAGGTGAAGACTCACTCAGATGGTTTTGTAGAGAGGTACAAGGCCCGCCTCGTGGCTCGTGGTTTTCAGCAGGGGCAGGGACGTGACTATGATGAGACTTTTGCCCCAGTTGCTCACATGACCACGATTCGCACTCTTGTTGCTGTTGCAGCTATTCGTCGCTGGTCTCTGTTCCAGCTCGATGCGAAGAACGCTTTTCTTCACGGTGACCTTCAGCAGGAGGTGTACATGCTCCCTCCTCCCGGCTTTTCCTCCACTCCAGAACTTGTTTGCCGCTTGAGACGAGCTCTTTACGGGCTCAAGCAGGCGCCCCGCGCGTGGTTTGCTCGTTTCAGTTCGGCCATTACTGCCGCCGGTTTTCAGCCGAGCCCGCATGATCCAGCCTTGTTTGTGCACTCCTCTTCTCGTGGCCGGACTCTTCTATTACTTTATGTGGATGACATGATCATTACAGGTGATGACCCTACTCATGTCACATTCGTCAAACATCACCTCCAACAGCAGTTTCAGATGACTGATCTTGGACAGCTGAGCTATTTCTTGGGCCTTGAGGTCACCTCTACAGACCGTGGTTTTCCGCTCTCTCGGCGGCGTTACACATCAGATCTCTTAGCTCGGGCTGCTCTCTCTGACTCTCGCACCGTGGACACCCCTATGGAGCTTCACCTTCAGTTACGACCGGATGATGGGGTTCCACTCTCTGATCCTACTCGTTATCGTCACATTGTCGGGAGCCCCGTCTACCTTACTATTACTCGGCCCGACATTGCACATGTTGTTCATGTTTTGAGCCAGTTTGTTGGTGCACCTACCTCTGTGCATTATGACCATCTACTGCGGCTATTGCGTTATCTCCGGGCGACGACTTCACGTGGTCTCTTCTACTCCAGAAGCAGTTTTCTGCAGCTTCGTGCTTACTCGGATGCTACTTGGGCCAGTGATCCGGTTGACCGCCGATCTGTTACTGGTTTCTGTCTATTCTTGGGTACTTCACTTATTGCCTGGAAGTCCAAGAAACAGACCGGGGTTTCTCGTTCCAGTACTGAGGCTGAGCTGCGTGTCATGGCTACTACTACTGAGGACATTATTTGGCTTCGCTGGCTCCTTGAGGATCTTGGTGTCTCTTCTCCGGATCCCACTCCACTCCACTGTGATAACACCGGTGCCATTCAGATCACCTTGAATCCGGTGAAGCATTCTCTTTCCAAGCATATCGGGGTGGATGCTTTCTTCCTTCGTGAGCAGTATGGTCGGGGAACTCTTGCTCCTTCCTTTGTTCCTTCTGAGCAGTAACTTGCAGACTTGATGACTAAGCCGCAGACTCGGTCCCAACATGCTTATCTATTATCCAAACTCTCGGTGTATGAACCCCCGTGAGTTTGAGGGGTGGGGGGGGGGGGGGGGGGGGGGGGGGGGGGGGGGGGGGGGGGGGGGGGGTGGGGGGGGGGGGGGGGGTGTTAGATGTATTATGCTTATATTGTATCTCTTGTGTATATATATATACTTGTATCCTTAAGTGTGAATATACAAGATTTCATTTCTCCTATCAGCATTTACTTAATAAATAAACACATACATTTTATCATTGATGATTTCCAAACCAATAAAATTTTAAGTAAAAATTCATTTCTTCATCAACTAAACAGAACTGGATAATGAAACTTAAATGTCAATTCAATTCCATTTTCATTTCCTCCCTTTTAATTCCTTCAAACCGCAGACAGCGCATGTGGGATACATGATATTATCAGGGGAAAATAAGTATACAAGAGAAGGGGAATTTGATAAACAGAACAAGGGTGAAGGCTACAGAGATGCGCACTCACAGGCTTACCCCTACACACCCACCATATATGATTCAATTTAAATTTTCATACCAGGACCGTCAAAAGAACATCAATACTACATATTGTTATAAACATTTGTATATATTAATACAAATTTAAATTTTGTAGGGAATTCATTCTTCAGAATTGACACTGAACGGAGTATTTATATTTGGGTAAGAAAAAGAAGAAGAAAAGGGTCTACCACATATAAGTAAACGGTCATAACTTAATCAAATTGTGAGGCGAAATAGACAAGTATTGGCTAGGAAATCAACTAAAATACAAACAAAAAATTTGTTAGAATCCAAGCATCCAACCTAAAACCAATTGGTTAGAGATGGAGAGACTTGGGATTTATATTAATAACGCAAGTCTATATTAGTTTCCTGATGTGAGACTGTTAAAGCCCAAGACTGAAAGCCTGTTGAGGGGCCCATTATACATTTCTTCTTCCTCTATATAAAGCCGGGAGCTCTTATGTAATAAACTAAAGTTTTTGGAATAAATATTTATTAAATATCCCAAATTTCACATGGTATCATAGTAGGACGTAATTCCTCGCTACTCTCCTCTCGCGTGAATACTCCCGACCTTCACACGAATCTTTCTGGTCTTGTGTGAACACTCCGAGCCTCACATGAAACCCTCAGAGTCGCAGCAGCGACCTCCTACGAAGTCTCACACTCGACAGATTCCGCTCTCGCCAAGCTCACTTAACTCCTAAAGAAATCCTTCACGAAACAGATCTTGCCAACTCTTGCTACGAGCTTGACAATTCTGGCATAATCCTCCACGAAGCAGTGCTCACCAAAATTCCCTCCACAGGATATTTATAGGTTTTGCTGACTTCATGCTCTAGCTGACACTCTGTAAGTCTCAGCAACTTCTAGCGAGCTCTGCTCCCGCGAGACATTCTCTTACCGTCTGTGATCCGCAAGACGGAGAGCTTCTTCTGTGAGCCCCCTCCTCCCGTGAGTTCTGCGAGTTCTCCTCCCAACGGGTTCTGCGAGCTCTCCGAGTGAGTTTTACGATCCGCAAGTAGAGACCTCCTCAAGTCCTTCCAACAAGTTTCTGCGATGTCTTCCAGCATGCACTCCCGGCGAGTTCTGCAAGCTCTCCCAGCGTGTACTGCGATCTCCGGTCCAGCCAACGCCAACACACTATTTCTGCGAGCTCTCCCAACAAGCTCTTCTTGCGAGTTTTTCCTGCAAGCTCCACGAGCTCTCCCTGCGAACCCGCCGACTCTTCCTGTGAGCACTCCGAGCTCGCTTGTTTTTGAACTCCTTCTGCGAGTCCTCGCACCAGTCACAAACTCATCCCACAATTAAACTTCTACGACCTCATGCGAGCTCTGACATCAAGCGACTTTCTGAATACTGCAGTCATTTACGCTTCTTGCTAACTCTTGGCCCGCAACCTCTCTGTGAGCTCATATCATCTCCGCTTCTCTCTTACGCTTTCATTATGATATGGAGACACCATCACTTACTCCCACTTCTACACCATCACCTGAGTTCAATCGGTGGTTCTCTTTGGCAGATATTGAGGCTCTGATAAGTGCTTCCAAATACTATGCCTTTATTCTCACCTCCTCAGGTAACGCACGTGTTGCTGCGCAGGGTAAGTGGCTCATCGACTCCGGTGCCACCAATCATATGATCGAGAACTCTTTAGTCTTCTCTCATCTCGAGAACCATAACCGATAACCACTGGTATTTGCGTCTGATGGCTCTCCTGCTCCAGTTTGTGGAACTGACGTTGTTACTACCACCTCCCTTCTCCAATTAGACGAAACTCTAAATGTTACAAATGTCCCTGCAATCTGTTATCTATCTGTGCATTATGCAAACAATTACAATAATCTACCTCATTTTCTTCCACTACATATTATTTTCAGGGCCTTCAATCGACGATAACGATTGTTATTTGGACTGAACATGGCGATCTCTACTACCTGGACGATCTTTCCACTTTCTCTGCCTCTATCATCTCAACTTCTCTACTTCAGTGGAATCACCGTCTTGGTCATCTTCCGCTACATGTCCTCCACCATCTCCTGCCATCTTTTCAGTCAGATTTCATCTTAGAATGTGAAGCTTGTCAATTTGACAAGCATCATCATACTACTTTCCCTATAAAATTTTGTACAAGTTTTGTTCGTCCTTTTGACCTTATTCATTTGGACATTTGGAATCCTAGTCCTCCCAAGTCTGTTGGTAGATGAAGTCTGTACTTTGTTATATTTATTGATGATTTTTCTCGATGCACTTAGGTGTACCTTTTAAAAGAACGATATGAACTATTCTCCATTTTCTATAAATTTTATAATGAAATTCGCACTCAGTTTAGTTTATCCATCAAATTATACTAACTGATAATGCGAAAGAATACATGAGCCAACAATTCTCATCTTTTTGTACCTCCAATGGCATCATTCATCAGACCATTTGTGCATACATCCACCAAAACAGAGTTGCAGAAAGGAAAAATTGTCATCTCCTCGATGTTGCTCGGACACTCATGTGTCAAATGAATATTCTCCGCTCCTATTGGGGTCATGCAATTCTCATTTCTTCCTTTCTCATTAATTGCCTACCTTCTTCTACTCTTCAGGGAAAGTTACCTTTTTCTATTCTTCATCAGAATGGCACTGCTTTTTCTCACTTCTCGTGTGTTTGGCTTTACTTCTTTCATCCACACTCTCGCATCTAGTCGAAACAAAATCTTTGCTCGCACCACCAAGTGTCTTGAACCTATCTCCAAACATCAATGTCTCTGTTGATGTCACCTTCTTTGAGTCTACCCCTTATTTCTCCAAGGAAGGTGGGTAACTTCCTCTCGAGATCCCTCCTCTCTCTACAACCTCTCCTCACACCTTTGTTCATCCGTCCTAATCATTCATGTTCTCCACCAGATACCCACAACCAAAAACAACTCCTGATTATATACCTTCTCTTTTACCTTTTCCTTATCATTATCATCACCGCCCTGCTTCCCCACTTATATTCATTCTTCCACTCCGGAGTCCCCGTCGTCAGCTCCCTGGCCAGCACTCTCCTCTTCGAAGGTTCCGTCAACTCGGCTGACTCAGACTTGGATGTTCTCATTGCTTTGTGAAAGGGGGTAAGTGGGAGTACACAACATCCTCTTACCAATGTTGTGTTATATGCAAATCTTAGTCCTAATTGCAACAAGTTCTCCTTGGCACTCTCTACCAACACCGTCCCTACCTCACATATCATGAAGCTCTCGACATGCCTTGTTGGAAGGCGACTATGGATGAGGGAATCTCTATTTTAGCATCACGGAGTACTTGAACTCTTGTTCCTACCCCTTCTCAAAGGGATATTGTCGGTTGTTGTTGGGTCTTTCTCATTAGTTTCTCCCTGATGGCACCATGGATCGCTACAAAGCTTGTTTGGTTGCTAATGGGTTCACCCAGATATATGGTGATTATTTCTTTGACACCTCTTTGGTTGCTCGTATCAGTACTAACCGGGTACTCTTCTCTATCATTATCAACCGGAATTGGCAAACATCTCAGCTTGATGTCAAATATGTCTTCCTCTATTGTGACTTGCATGAAGAAGTCTATATGGAGTGGCCTCCTGGTTATGTTGCTCAAGGGGGTCTCAGGTGTGCAATATTCAAAAGGTCATTTATGGTCTTAAATAGATCCCTCGAGCATGGTTTGACAAGTTCAGTCAGGTCGTCTGTACCATTGGCTTCTACATAAGCAATGTTGATCACTCTCTCTTTATACAAAAGACCGACAAATGACTGATTGTTCTTGTTGTCTGCATAGATGACATTCTTCTTACCGTAGATGACTTCTTTGTAATAGAGATAACAAATAAACATCTTCGAGAGCACTTTGTTATAAAAGATATGGGTTCCCTCAATTACTTCTTGAGAATCAAAATTGTGAGACAGAATAACATAGTTTTTCCCAAAGAAAGTATGTCCTAGATCTACTCGAAGAAACATGTCTTATTGGAACAAAGCCTACTCGGAATCCATGCCTGTGGGAACTAACAAACTTTGGGATGAGACATCCCCTCTTCTACAAGACATTACTCGATACATGCGTTTTGTTAGTAAACTCATCTATTTTACTGTAACCAGACCTGGCATCTCTTATATTGTTGGGAGGGTCAGTCAATTCATGCAGGATCCTAGAGAGTGTCATCTGGAAGATACTTTAAAAATATTAGAATACATCAAAGGGACTCCAGGAAAAGATCCATTATTTCAAAGGAACATCATTTATGCATTGAAGCATATTCTGATGCAACTTATGCAAATGATAAAGAAAATAAAAATCCACTTCTAGATTTTGCACGTATGTTGAAGGAAATCTGGTCATTTAGAAAAGCAAGAAATAAGAAATAGTGTTCAGGTCAAGTGCAGAAACTAAATACAGAAGTATGGTCAGACTGCTTATGAGTTAAAGTGGTTGAGAGCACTTCCAAAATACTTGAGAGAAATCTATGATTATCATCTACCGATGTTTTGCGATAATAAAATTGTCATTTACATATCTAAAAATCCAGTGTTCCATGAAATAACAAAATATATTGAAGTTGATTGTCACTTCATCAGAGAGGAGGTTATCAAAGACCAAATATGCATTATGTTGGTTTCTTCAAATCAATAGTTGTGCGATATCTGCATCAAACAAATTTCTTAATCTTTTTTGGGTATTTGTATCAAGCTGAGAATAATTGATATATGCTTCGGCTCAAGGGGGAATGTTAAAGCCCAAGATTGAAAGCACATTAAGGGGCCCATTGTACATTTCTTCTTTTCCTTGTATTAAGTCTCACATCTCCTATTGTACTTTCTTCCTCTTCCTCTACTCTATATAAAGAGAGGAGCTCTCATATAATAAACTGAATATTTTGAAATAAATATTTATTAAATAGTTCAAATTCTCAGAGGGACTATTCTCAACAAAATTAATCCAACTACGATTAAAAAAATGATAAATCTAGAATTGAGTTTGATATCAAATATATGATGAGGGAAATATAATATAACTGATGGGAAATTGTAGGCAGAACTAGTGCATTTTAGAGTTATGAGAATTTAAGGTTTACCTGAAGAGTTTTAAAGCCATGAAGAAGTGAAAATTTGGATCACAATGAGAGTGTTATGATTTTGATGTTCCCTAGAACCCCAAGTAAGATTCTTTTCCCCTCCCTTATTCTCTCAGGTAGACAGGAAACAACCCTCCCTGGAAATTGGTCATATTTTCTAACCTTTTCTTTGTCTTCAGTCTGTCCATTAGAAACTTCATTTCAAACTTCATTTCTTATTTGGTTTGAAAAATGTTGATGTGATTTCCACCTGATCAACATCCATAGCAAAACAATTCAATTCTAATGCAACTCTTTGGAGGGAGTTCTCAAACATTGATGGTCGGTTGATGAGGTGTAGCATGAGTTTTTAAAATAGTCCCCTTAGTTGCTCTTGATAAGGCTGATCTCTCCCAATTGAGCCTTCATATCTTGTATGTCGGAGCCAATGGTTTAAACAGTGTTGATTTTATTTATTAAAGATACATAGAAAGGAAGTGGTTAGAAGACTTGGATATAAATTATTGAACTGAAGTGACTAGAAGAGAGAAAAACGAAGACGGGAAGGGACATGAAAAGAGAGGTAGGGGAGGGGGAAAGGAATGGAGGAGAGAAGGGAGATATGGAGTGAGAAAGGGAGGGGAGAAAGAGTGAAAGGGAGATAACAGAGGAAACGGGGGAGGGGTAAGAATATGAGAGTGGAGGGAGAAATGGAATAAAAAGGAGAGGAAGGGCAAGAAAGAGCCAAAGGATCATCAATATAACCTCCAATCTAACCGTTCAAAAGAAAAAAATCATATAAAATAAAGCGAGCAAGGAAATAGGGATTATGCCTAAGTTTACCTAATTTGTATTTTGTGTGCTCCAACGGATCCTTCGTAATTTTGGGGTTCCTCATATTTATATATAACTGGTATTTGTTACCCAATAACACACAATACACATTTTCCTTCATCATGATATCCGATTCAATCGCCTCCTGTAGCTTATTTGATCAGTCTTTTTCTCCTTCATCTATCTCAAGTTTTCCCCAGCCATAATAATCTATGTCTTCTCTGTCACGGACGATCACATCTCAATCAAAGTTTCCATCTTATCTGCTGCTGATGATTTTATCTTGATCTCGATCGCATTTTCAGCTGCGATCTCCCCTCGATACGACTGACCCTTCACCTTCTTGGACACAGATACAGTCGTCGAAGCCTCGTACTGAAGAAGTTGAAGTCCTTTGCCAATGGATGCAGCTTCTCCTTCTTCATTCCCTTCTCCGATCAAGAAATTCATCGCATCTGGCCCCTTCTCTGGTCAAAGAAGTTGTCGACACTAGCATTGTTGGTTGAAGTCCCCTTTGGGCCCTCTCCATCTTTGTCAATTCGGGAACAAGTCTCGGTTGTCCCTCCTCCTCGCATTACCATCCCAAGTAGCTGTCATCTCTATATCATGTCTCTCGCCCTCTTATTCTTCGAACACCACTCAATGAATATTGTGAGAGCTGGAAATCTCCCTTTTTCATGGATAGCTAGTGTGTGTGTAATCTAATTACCCATAATACACATTTTCACTCAACAATTAGTAAGCATGTCTATGCTATCCCAGCTGAATCTAGTCATATATGTACCTCAAGACAAGTTTCTAATATAATAAAAAAGGCAGAAATGAAAAGAGAGGTGATAGATGGAGGGAGGGGAGGTACAAAGGGAAAAAGAAAGCAAGAAAAAGGTGGAGAGAGAGAGGGAGGGAGAGAGAGAGACCATATCTGGCATAGCAATAAAGAAAGCAGAAATGAAATTGTTATCATGATAGTAAGGTATTAGGGTGCCAATATAGCCTGATCAGACACTTAAATTCATGTTGCGTGAAACATAATGTCAACAATGTCCAATATGATGCTCATCATCTGGCCCATCCACCTGAAAATGTCTCAAATGATGCTAAATAGCAGAAAGTCAATTGGAAGAAACCACATAATCCAAAAGGAAAATAGGAATATGACTTTTGATCATTCACTAAATAGCATAGATTCCTGATACATGATTCTTCCTTTTCCTCCATTCCACCTAGCTAGTGAAAGACATCATCACTGCTACTCTAGAAAATTTCACTCAAAACACAAGGCCCAAGGATATTTGCAACAACCACAACTTAATCTTATAAAATATGATATGTTTAAGCCTTATTGCTATAAGGTCAAAAATTACTGTTTCTTCGCAGTGTCATACTTTGACGCCTTTATCAGTTATCATTGCTCATACAACTGAGGATTTCTACTCTACTCTATTTTAGAGAGCAAATTACAAATACAATTAGGCAGGCAACCAATTAAAACAGAAAAACGCAATGCAAAATTGTCTGCATGTGTGTGGCCGCGGGGGAGGGGGAGTGCGCACCAATTCATGTAAGTTCCGATGAGACCACGCTCATAAATTATGCCGAGAGTATTGATCAATGATCTTTCTGGAACTACATTCATGACCCAAACTGGATACTTCACCAAAGCAGCAGCAAAACCTCCTAAACCAGCATTCATGTCCAGAATATTTCGGTGTTTACCAGCCATGCCAAAATTGATGTAGGAACCATAGTTTGAAACTCTCTGATTCCAAATTAGATTATCATTATTGAAGATCTCAGCAGTTAATCCCTTTACACTGGAACTTTTTATCCTCGGCGGCACCTCATTTAGTCTTTTAGGCCAATTGGCAAGCACGCCACCAGATGTATCATGAATTCCTTCCACCTTTGTAAGGGGATTTAAGCAATCTTGGAGTTTATAATACCTGGTACAGAAGAGAAGTCAAGATAAACTTTTGAAGTCAACCAAAGTAGTTGAACAAAATTCTCATAGTAAATTACTAGCACAAAATGTCCACTGCGCATAATATTCGGTGCCAAAAAAGTTTTTGTGCACTGAAGTGCCAAAAGTATCCCAAAAGATGGTGGCGGCAGTCCGGTCATAACACAATCTAGTGTCTCCCATTTGAACTTTTTGATATATTTTTTGCTAATTTTATTTATGTTAGTTTACAAATGAAAATAATAGTAGTTAAATATTCGGACGATTATAATGAGTTTGATGTTTTACACCTCATTGCCCTTTATCAGAGTATCCACCAGGTCAAAAGATTCACGCAGATAACTCATCGAGGTAAATGAAAATAATAGTAGTTAAATAATCGGACGATTATAATGAGTTTGATGTTTCACACCTCATTGCCCTTTATCAGAGTATCCACCAGGTCAAAAGATTCACGCAGATAACTCATCGAGGTAAGTGAAACTCACTCCTCTATCCTGTCTATAGCCTCCCCCACATTAACATTATGACCCGCAGGTAGGTCATGTGGCTTGTCTAGTCGTGTATGGAGGATAGGCGGCCCTAAGCCATTCCTTGATACCCTCATGGGAAGCAATTCCTGGATCCTGCACGAAATGATGCTTATCATATTAGCACTAAGACAGTTTCCTTGCACCTAGTGTCTAATGCCGGTAGTCTTAGTGCATATTAATTGAGGAAAAAATCACCCAGGGGAGTAGAACTATGTTTGTTGCATAGTTTCCCGTTGAAGGTATTGTGGAAAGGTTCAAGGCACGATTGGTGGCAGGGGCTACACTCAGACTTATGATATTAATTACAAAGAGATATTTTCTCCGGTAGCAAAAATGAACTCAATCAGTGTCTTATTATCCTGTGTCGCTTGCAAAGAGTGGGATCTACAGTAGTTGGATGTAAGGAATTTCTTCCTTCATGGCGAGCTGGGAGGGAAGTCTATATGTCAATGTTTCCTGGTCTTGACCCTAGCGACTCAAAAGAGAGGTTTGCATATTGAAAAAAAAGTAACTTATGGATTAAAACAATCTCTCAGAGCTTGACTTGAGAGACTTTACAAAGTCATAACCACTTTAGGCTACACCCAAAGTCATGTCGATCATACTCAATTCATCAAACGGGAAGGGATGAAGGTGACTCTCCTTATTGTGTATGTTGATGATATGATTATTACATGTAATGACCTTGACGAGATTCATGCTCTAAAGATAAAACTTGCTAATTAATTTAAAGTATTTGGGAAAGTTGAGATATTTTCTGGGAATTGAGGTAGTCAAATCAAAATATGGGATTCATATTTCACAGCGAAAGTAAGTCCTGGACATACTTGAGCAGATAAGAATGAGCGGTTGTAAGCCTGTTGATACCTTTATTGAAGTCAAACACAAACTAGGAAAAGATGATGGAGAGTTGGTGGAAGATATGAGTAATCAGAAGACTGGATGGATGCGACCGTGGGCGGAAAGGTGGAGGCAGTAGGCCACCTTGCCGATGCGGGTGATCACCTTGAACGGGCAGAAGAAGCGAGCGGATAGCTTGGGATGAGAGCGATTCGCCACAGAAGTCTGGCGGTAGGGTCGAAACTTGACAAAGACCGCGTCCCCCCACTTGAAACCGGACCTCCCTCCGGCGCTTGTTCGCATGGTGGATCATCTTCCGTTGGGCGCAGTGGAGGTGGGCCTTCAAGATCCTGAGAATCTCATCTCGGTCCAAGAGCTGAGTGTGCACTGCCCCCACAAGGCATTCACCCGGAAGGTGATGAATGACGGTGGGTGGGGGTCGGTCGTAGACGTCCTGAAAGGGAGTCATACCGGCCAAATAATGGAAGGAGGTGTTGTAAGAGAACTCGGCCCAAACCAGCCATCTGGTCCAGTCACGAGGGCGGGCGGAGGTAAAACAACGCAAGTAAGTCTCCAAGCAGTGGTTCAGGACCTCAGATTGCCCGTCCGTCTGTGGGTGGTAGGCAGAACTCACCTGTAGCTGCGTGCCTTGGAGTTTGAAAAATTCCTACCAGAAGGAACTCATGAAGACCGGATCGCGAACGCTGACGATAGAACGAGCAAAGCAATGTAGTCAGACTACGCCGAAAATGAACGCCTCGGCTACCGTTGGAGCAGTAAATGGGTGGTGTAAGGGTATAAAGTGACTGTATTTGGACAATCGGTCCACCACCACAAGGATGCAGTCGTTCCCCGAGGACCGAGTGAGGCGCGTAATGAAATCCATTGCCACATCCTCCCATATGAGGTCGGGAATGGGCAAAGGCTGCAGGAGGCCTCCTAGAAAGGCAGCCTCATACTTCGAGCGCTAGCAGACGAGGCATGCTGCCACAAATTCCTCCACATGTTGCATCATTCCCTTCCAATAGAGTGTCGTTGCGAGGCGGCGGTAAGTACGAAACGCTCTGGAATGGCCAACAGTCGGTATAGTATGGAACTCAGTAAGGAGCCATGGAATGCTGGCTGAAGATGATGAAATGACAAACCGGCCCCAATAAAACAGACGACCGCAAAGGAGGGTGTAGGGGGCAGGCATCAACATCCGTCCGTAAGCGCTCCATGGTGGCTCCCAAGGCCAGTTCAATCTCCACCTCCCTCTGTAAGGTCTCAGCCTCCTGCCAAACTGGGCGTGATATAGTTGTCAACTCTGCGGACGCTGTCTGACGGGATAAGGCGTCTGCCAAGTTGGACTTATCGGAACGGAATTCAACCATAAAGTCATAGCCCAATAGCTTTGCCACCCGGTTGTGGCAGGGTAGTCATCTTCTAACTGAGAAGGTATCGAAGACTGTGGTGATCTGTGCGGATGATGAAGTGCCTCCCCAGAAGATACGACCGCCAATGCTGAACTGCCAGGACGACTGCCATCAACTCGTTCTCGTATGCCGAGCGGGACCGAATGGTAGAAGAGAAAGACTGGCTGAAGTAAGCAACATGCTGCCCGGCCTGCATAAGCACCGTGTCAATGCCCGAGCCTGAGGCATCACACTCCACAATGAAAGGCTGAGTGAAATCTGGCATGGCTAGAACCGGGGCCGTCACCAAGTCCTGTTGTAGGGTTGTGAAGGCGGTAGCTGCCTCGGGGGACCACTGAAAGGTCGGGTCGGTCGTCTTGCGCAGAAGACGTGTGAGAGGTAGTGCCAGCTTGTCGTAGTTGAGGATAAAACGGCGGTAGTAGCCGGTTAAGTCGAGGAAAACTCGGATCTCTCGTAAGGAACGCGGTGGCGGCCATTGTAGAACCGCCACAACCTTGTCTGTGTCCATTGTCATGCCCTGTGCAGAGACGGTGTGACCCAGGTAGGAGATCTCGTGTTGAGCAAACGTGCATTTCTTCAAATTGGCGACCAATGAATGCTGGCGTAGAGTCTCCAAGGTGGTTTCCAGGTGGCGTACGTGACCCTGCCACGTCAAGATGTAAACAAGTATGTAGTCAAAGAAAACCAGAACATACTTACGAAGCACCGTCCTGAAGACGTCATTCATCGTGGCCTGAAAGGTTGTCGTGGCGTTGGTTAAGCCGCACGGCATAACCAAGAACTCGTAATGGCCAACATACGTGCAGAATGCGGTCTTCGGAACATCCTCCGCACAGACTCGGATCTGATGATAACCAGAACGCAGGTCGATCTTGGATAAATAAGCAGCTCCACTCAACTCATCTAGAAGTTCCTGTATCACTGGGATATGATACTTGTCTGCTTCGAAACTACCGTCCTTTTTACGAACAAGAAGGACCGAACTGGAATACGGGCTCGCGCTCGGTCGGATCAGGCCGGCAATCAGCATATTGGTGAACAAGCGTTCGATCTCACCCTTCTGGATGTGGCTGTAGCGGTAAGGGCAAACTGATATCGCCTGGATACCCTCGTGGAGGGAAATATGATGGTCGGTGGTGCGTTGCAGTGGGAGGCCTGGTAGCGGCTCGAACACTGAAGCAAAAGCCTCCAAGAGGCGGGATAGTTGGGGCGGAGAAGTAGGTGGCGGGGTAGGTGCTCGGTCTCCGACGTCGTGATCTGCCATAGGAAGGAGCAGAAATCCACCGAGTCAGTGCACTGGGTTGCACGAGAAGAGATGGCGATCCGCTGGAGGGATGCCTCATCCTGAAGAGTGCATGGCCGATTGGCCCAATGAAAGGTCATACGCATGGAGGCCCAATTGTGGTTAACGTCGCCCAAGGTTTGCAACCATGTGATGCCCATAATTGCGTCAACCTCGCCTAAGGGGAAAACATGGAAATTTGCGGGGGCGGTATACTCGCCCAACAGTAGAGAGAGGCCGTGGCAGAGGCCTCGAATCAGCGATCGACGACCATCACAGAGGTGGACGACAAAACTCCGCGTCGGATCGGAAGGCAACTGTAAGCGCGTCACGAAGTCGTGGGAGATGAAGTTGTGGCTCGCACCACTATCGATCATGAACACCCTCGGTGTTCCCTGGAGCCATCCTTGGATCTTCATAGTGCGGGGTCCGGAGATGCCCCAAGTAGAAGAACATGAAATCTCCAAACGTTGAAGGCCGAGCGACGTCGGCTCCTCCGGAGGATCGTCATCTAGTAAGGCCTCAAAATCAGCGGCCATCACCTCGTCCTTGTCAGCACACATGAGAACCCGCAGCTCCTTCAATGGACAGACGTGTGTCGGAGAATAGGGTTGCTTACCGTGAAAGCACAAACCCTTCCCACGCAGATCGTTGTACTCCTGGGTGGAAAGGCGATGGAGGGCGGGCAGACGTGGTGTTCTAGGAGGACAGGTCGGCCTGGGTGGGGAGGCTGGATGTTGCTGGTCCCCTGCTGGAAGTCGTGGTGGAGTGACGTACGTCGCACGAGTTGGGGGGGAGGAGTTGTCAGAGGTAGTCGGGGGCGGTCCCCCGCACGCACCGAGAAATCAGCTTCCACCAATCGGGCACCCTCCATCGCATCAGAGAGATCACGAGGATGATGGGTGCGTAAGCAGGAGCAGACGTGGGGTTGGAGACCCTGAAGAAAGAAGTCGAGGTAATGATCTTGAGGGAGTCCAGGGATGTGGTTGACGAGCTCAATGAGCTCATCGATGTACTGCTCCACGGAAGCGGTATGTTGTAGGACACAGACTCTCCACCGCATTGCCTGAGTACCGACGATCATAGCGCTACACCAGCGCTTGGGCCAGACCAGGAAAGGAGTGGGGTCGACTGGCGTAGCCAACAGACCCAATGGACGGCGGATCCCTCCATGTCAAGGGTCATCAGGGCCACTTTATGTCCCTCCTGGGTGCCATGAATGTCAAAAAATTGCTCTGTCTTTGCAATCCATCCCAGAGGATCGGTGTCATTGAAGCGAGGAACTTCGAGGGAGTGCGGCGCGTGGGCCGAGGCCAGCGCGTGAGCCGAGGCCAGCGCGGCGAGTGGAGATTGAGTCGACGGGGAGACGGGCTGACCGGTGAAAGAGGAGGGATCCTCCCCGGGAGATGGTGTAGAGGAGCGGATGTCCAGCCTGGCATCGCGGGCCTCCAAGCGTTGGAGAATCACTTGAATCGACACGAGGGAGCTAGCTTGGTCGTCGAGGCGACGCTCGACGGTGTCGAGGGGGTGTCAGTCATCGCGCGAGTGGCCGGGAGCTGCCGTCGGGGCGCCAGAAGCCGACGTCGGGGCAATATCTAACGGAGAGGAGAGCTGGGAGGAAGAAACCTGGGTAGGCGCTACGGTAGAAGCAGCTGGTGGACGGATTGGCGTCGAGGAGACGCGGAATAGGGAAGACGGAAGTTGGCGGCGATGGGATCGGCGAGGGCACAGTCGCGAGCGTCGGATATGTACAACGAAGGCAGGCGACGCAGGACGGATCGAGAGCTGGACGAAACCCGGCGGACGAGGCAGGCGGATGAGACCCAGCGGACGAAGAGATGGATCGATCTCCGAAGGATCGAGCGCCGATGTTAACGAAGATATGGTAACGGACGAAACCCAGCGGCACGCGAGGCAGGCGGGGAGGCGAGGTCGGACCAATGTTACGAATGGGAAAAATGAACTCCAAGGGAAAGATCCCACTTGGCCAGCCCTAGGCTCCAATTCCTTTCCAAATCCAAGATATAACATACCCAAAATAAAAAATAGTCGAGAGTTATATAACCTCTCCCAGCACATGCGAATACGCTAAATAGAAAACAACAATAAAGTAGAACATAACAAAAGACGACCACGCCGAATCATGCTATTGTAGACTCTACCGCCGGCCTACTCCTTCGAGAATATACACGCCACGTCGACGATGCTCCTTCCTCTAGGCCGTCCTCTATATCCGCAACAGGCCATGCTGTGTCGAAAGTTTTGTAGCCAGATTGTATGAAGAATGAAGTTTTTATTTTTGACGCCCAACACTTCGCATAGAGAAATTATCGAGTACTATGTATGAGGGACACTGTGCCTTTGGAGCTAGTATAATATTGATAAAACTAGAAGAAAATGCACGAGGCATGTTTTTCCATCAAGGGAAAAGAGAAAAGTTTAGATTCTCTTAATTTATAGTATATATATACATGAAAAACTTCTAAATGCAATATTTTCGAATGTTGATCATCAGCCATTGAAGGAGTATTTATCAAATATTGATGGACTTGTCCAAAAAAGTTGGTATATCAATCACAGAAACACTCCCATTAATATTTTGTAAAAGAAAAGCTGAGTGATGAAATTTTATCCAAAACAGTTTAAGCAAATAAGAAAATTTAGTTGAGATTAGTCTTATTTTCTAGTGCAAGTCGTATTATTGTATTTTTCAGTTTAAGCATGGCTCCCTCGCCACCGCCGGTTGCTGAGAAGGACGCCACCGCCATCCTTCCATGAAGCAGTCGGACCGTCTCCTCTCTCCTTGATCTGTTCTTTCTCTGCAGAGTCGATTGTCTGCCTTCTGCCAAGTCGATTGCTTCCTTCTGCCGAGTCGACTGTTGTCTTCTGTCGAGTCGATCGATTCCCTTTCTTCTTCACCCGACCGCCATTCCGCCCGCTGCCTTCTGCATATGTCTTTCTTTCTATTGCCACTCGCCTCTGACGGCCTGCACGATTGTGCTTAGATCGCTTCTGCTGTTTGAGTTCCTGTAGATTCTCCTCGTCGATATGGGTGATCCTGGATCTTCTGCATCCTCTCCGGATGTGATACAGCCACATATGAGTGATCATCAGCGGCCTTATGGACACTCTGACTCTCTGAAGATTACCACGGTACCTTTGGATGACACAAACTATCTCGAGTGGTCTCACGCTGCCCAACACGTCATTCGCATCCACCAGATGTTTGGTTACATAGATGGGACAACTAAGGAGCCCCTCAAGACTGATCCCTCATGGAAACGTTGGGACTCTGACAACTCTTTGGTGGTCTCCTGACTCCTATATTCGATGTCTCCCAAGATCTATCGGAGTTATATGTTGATGGACTCAGCTCACGAAATTTGGACCCATGCACGAGAAACATACTCCCAGATTGGTAGCTCCACTCAGGTTTATGAGCTTACCAGTCGCATTTTGGAGTTGCGGCAAGGCTCTATGACTGTGTCGTCGTTCTTCTCGGTGTTTGAGCGTCTGTATCAGGAATTGGACTACTTTGCACACTTTTCTCCTGCCTGTACTGCGGATGTTGTTTATCTGAAACAACGGGAGGACCGCTTTCGTCTCCATGTGTTCTTAATGGGCCTGAACATGGAGTCTGATATGGTGCTCTTTCGTCACTTCGGGAGGCATTCAGTATGGTTCTTGGTGATGAAGACTACCAGAAGTTTCTCAGTGTTATTGTTCCTCCGGATCGTTCCGCCCTGACTAGTGTGGGTCGCAGCTATGTTCCCAGTCCTGGATCCTCGGTGCCTACTTGTGAATAATCCAGTCGCAGGGGTCACACTCGGGAGGTGCGCTTCAAACTTCACCCTCACCTTGCCCCTCCTGCTCGTAGTCGTGGTCGTGTTGTGGACCTGGACGTGGGGGCCATATACAGGGTGGTTCTCGGTCCCATGATGTTGCTTACTCTACTGATGTCGTTCCTCCCCTGGCCAGCTCACTGCGCACGAGTTGGATGTTTTCCGCCGCCTGCTTCACTCTCAGTCAAATTCGTCCTCCGGTGCTCCTACTTTCCTTGCCAGTGTTGCTATGCCAAGTGCACATGCTGTCAATGCTTCCTCTTCTGAATGGGTGATCGATTCTAGTGTCACCCACCACATGACTGGCTCTTCCTCAGGTTTTCTTTCCTATACTCCTTTATCTGGTAAGGACAAGGTCATTTCTGTTAATGACAGTTTGTCCCCCATTGCGAGCAAGGGACACATTTCTTGTTCCCCGACTATTCTCCTCTCTAATGTTCTTCATGTTCCTTCTTTCCCTCGCAATTTACTTTCTATCAGCAATATTACAAGATCCTTTAACTGTTCTGTAACTTTTTTTCCTGATACTTGTATTTTTCAGGAACTGAGTACGAAGCGGAACATTGGCAGTGGTAGGAACCGTGGTGGCCTGTACTACCTGGACTCCCAGCTTCCCTCTCATGATCTTTCCTGCTCTGTTGTTACTGCTGATGATGTTCACCGCTGTCACCTGCGTCATGGACATCTGTCTCCTGCTTATCTTCAAAAATTGTTTCCTGCTTTCCCACCTTTTCTTCAAACTATTGTCTATGATGACTATGATGTGTCAAAACATGTGCGACATACGTCATCACATTTATCGTTTCCTAGTAGCATTCCTTTTGATGTAATCCATTTGGATGTATGGGGGTCTTCCCTTGTTTTATAGTTATCTGGATTCCGTTATTTTGTTACCTTTATTGATTGTTTTCTCGCACTGTATGGGTGTACCTGTTAAAAAAGAAAATTGAAGTTTTTCATAAAATGGTGTAGACCTAATTTGATGGATCTATTCGGGTTCTTCGGAGTGATAATGGGGGGAGTATGACGATTGTGGCGTCTTTGGTTCCTACCTTACTAGTCATGGTATCATACATCAGACTACTTGTGTTCACACCTCCACCCAAAACGGGGTTGTCGAACGAAAAAACTGGCACCTGTTTGACATTGCTCGATGCCTTATTGCCACTATGCACCTTCCTAAGTCCTATTGGGGTGATGTTGTGCTCACCGTTGCTCACATGATCAACCGGCTACCTTCCAGTGTCCTTAGCTATGCCACTCTTATCGCCCGTCTCTCCACCATGATCGTTGTCCATACCACCCATCTGGCCATCCGTGTCTTCGGATGTGTCTGTTTTGTGCACGTTCATCAACCTCGCCAAGACAAACTTGTCCCCAGGGCTCTCCGTGTGCCTTCCTTGGTTACTCCACCACGAAAGGGTATCGTTGTTACCATCCCCCCTCCAGGCGTACGTTTTGTACTATGGATGTTACCTTCAGGGAGGGGGAATCATATTTTCCGCCTTCGACTCACTCTCTTCGTCAGGGGGAGAGTACTGGTGATAATGATTCCAATGATGTTCCTCTTCCCCTTCTTCCTTCCTCTCCACTCCTCCGTCACCGGTTCCATTGCCCGATCCTTTGATCTCTCTTCCGATCTCCCTTTTGCCTCACGTATACCACTATCGTTCCTACGGTACACAGGCTACTCGAGTTCCACCTCTACCAGTGCCCACTTCAACCTCAGATTCTGATGATGTTGATTTTCATGTCCCACTTGCACTGCTGAAAGGTAAAGCTTCTTATACTCAACACCCTATTTCAAATAATGTAGCTTACTGCCAACTTACTCCGGCCTATCAGGCCTTTGTTTCTTCTCTCTCCTTGGTTGTTATTCCTAAAACGTGGCAGGAAGTTTTGAGTATACCGGTATGGACTCAAGCAATGAAAGAGGAAATGTCGGCCTTGGACAAGAATCACACATGGGATATTTCTTCCCTTCCTTCTGGCAAGAAAGTCATTGGTTCACGGTGGGTCTTTTCTATTAAGCAGAACCAGGACGATAAGGTTGAACGATACAAGGCTCGTCTGGTTGCTCAAGGTTACACTCAAACTCAGGGAGTAAACTACCAAGAGACCTTTGCTCATGTGGCAAAGATGGACTCCATTCGGGTGTTGCTAATATGTGCTTTTTGCATGGACTGGGATCTCCATCAACTCGATGTGAAGAATGTGTTTCTCCATGGTGAGCTCGATGAGGAGGTGTACATGAAATTCCCTCTTGGATTTATAAAAAAAGGGGATGAAGGCCTTGCCTGCCGCCTAAGGAGATCTCTATACGGCCTAAAACAATCTCCTAGGGCGTGGTTTGGAAGGTTGCTCACGGCTATGCTCAAATTTGGATAAAAGCAGGCTCAGTCTGATCACACTATGTTTGTCCGGCGATGTGATCAGAGGGTTGTGGTCCTCATTGTCTACGTGAATGATATTGTGATCACTGGAAATGACAGACGAGATAGCAAATCTCAAGTTCCTTTTATCTGCTGAATTTGAGGTGAAAGATTTAGGAAGATTACGTTACTTTCTTGGTATTTAGGTCACTAGATCGACTCAGAGAATTTTCATATCCCAACGTAAGTATATTTTAGATCTCTTGAAGGAGACTGGGATGCTTGGCTGTGTTCCTGTGAACACTCCTATGGAAGCAAATCATGGGATTGGGGAAGATGGTGATGGTGACCAAACCGATATTTCACGATATCAGAGATCGGTTGGGAAACTTATATACCTATCCCACACACGCCCTGACATCGCTTATGCTGTTGGAATTCTGACTAGATATATGCACGCTCCCATGATCAGACATCAAGAGGAAGCATATGGATAAAGCTAGAAGAAAATGCATTATCTACGTGAATGATATTGTGATCACTGGAAATGACACAGACGAGATAGCAAATCTCAAGTTCCTTTTATCTGCTGAATTTGAGGTGAAAGATTTGGGAAGATTACGTAACTTTCTTGGAATTTAGGTCACTAGATCGACTCAGAGAATTTTCATATCCCAACGTAAAGTAAATTTTAGATCTCTTGAAGGAGACTGGGATGCTTGGCTGTGTTCCTGTGAACACTCCTATGGAAGCAAATCATGGGATTGGGGAAGATGGTGATGGTGACCAAACCGATATTTCACGCTATCAGAGATCGGTTGGGAAACTTATATACCTATCACACACACGCCCCGACATCACCTATGTTGTTGGAATTCTGACTAGATATATGCACGCTCCCAGGATCAGACATCAAGAGGCAGCATATCGATAAAGCTAGAAGAAAATGCATTATGCATGTTTTTCCATTAAGGGCAAAGAGAAAAAGCTTTGATTCTCTTAATTTATAGTATATATATACACGAAAAACTTCTAAATGCAATATTTTCGAACATTGATCATCAGCCATTGAAGGAGTATCTATCAAATATTAGATGTTAGTAAACAGAAAAGTATCCAATATTGATGGACTTGTCCAAAAAAGCTGGGATATCAATCATAGAAACACTCCCATTAATATTTTCTAAAAGAAAAGCTCAGTGATGAAATTTTATACAAAACAGTTTAAGCAAATAAGAAAATTTAGTTTAGTCTTATTTTCTAGTGCAAGTCGTATTATTGTATTTTTTCGTTGAGGGGCTTTATTGTTTTTCTTTTATTTCTGGCTCCTATACAAGTTGTTAGCGAAATCCACATAAAAAGGCCCATGTACAGGCCCATTTAGGCCTTCTTCTCTTTAGTCTCACACCATGTATATATTTTTTCTGTATCACTCTCTCTCCTATATATATGTATTCTTCCTTTGTTTTTACACATGAAAATATATATAAAAGGTTTTGGGGATTTTACTACATGGTATCAGAGCTAGGTTCGACACTCTGAAATTTTGGCACTCTTTATACCTTCCCTGCACCTTCGTCGCTGGGTCCCACCATTCCTCCAAGACCGCTGCTTGCAGCCCGCGCGGCGATCTACCTGCGATCTACCTGCCAGATCGTTCCTCCTCGCGCGGCCTACACCCGCGGTCTCCCCGCCCCGCGATCTCCTCAAGTCGGCTCCCGCGATCTCGCTGCATCCCCCTAGCGGCCTCCTCCAGCAAGCGAGCTCCCTCTGCCGATCTCCAGCGAGCTCCCTCTGTCGATCTCCAAGCGAGCTCCCTGCCGATCTCCAAGCGAGCTCCCTGCCGATCTCCAAGCGCGCTCCCTCTGCCGATCTCCAGCGGCCTCAAGCGAGCTCCCTGCCGATCTCCAAGGAGCTCCCTGCCTGAGGCGCGCCTTTAACAACTAGGTTGATGACTACTCGCGTGTTACTTGGCTTTATTTTCTTCATGATCGCACTAAGATAACTTCTGTGCTTCGTGCATTTATTTCTGAAACACGTACGCAGTTCTCGATGCCTCTTAAAATACTTCGCACCGATAATGCCCGCGAGTACACAAGTCAGTCCTTCTCCTCCCTCTGCTCCGAGTTTGGTGTTATTCACCAAACCTCCTGTGCCTACACACCTCAACAAAATGGCGTGGCCGAACGAAAAAATCGTCATCTCCTCGATACTGCTCGGTCCCTCATGTTCCAAATGCAGGTCCCAACAGAATTTTGGCACTTTGCTATTGCAACTGCTTGTCACCTCATCAATCGCATGCCCTCATCCGTTCTCCGTTTTGGCACTCCTCTAAGCCTTCTTCTTCCAGCCACTACTCCTTTTCCTCTCACACCCCGGGTTTTTGGGTGTGTTTGTTATGTTCACAACCTAGGTCCACCAGCAGACAAACTTGCTGCTCGTGCTACCAAACATATGTTTGTTGGCTACTCTCGCACTCAGAAGGGCTATGTCTGCTACTCTCCTACAACAGGGAAAGTGACTGTCTCGACCGATGTCACTTTTTGTGAAGATCAATCGTTCCACCTTTCCTCCTCTCCCCAATCCATACCTTCTACTATTACTCGACCTATCGTTCCAGTCACGCCTTCCTCTCCACCGTCACCTCCATCCCCACCTTTGATCCATCCGCCCATTCGCTACGTCTACTCTCGCCGTAAATCCAAGGATATTTCCATACCGACGCCGTCGGCCACTGATGACACACCGCCTGCGGCTGATCCTGCATCTCCCTCTATGGCTCATCCAATGGCCAGCTATGTGTCTCTACACCGGCTCTCTCCGCCCCTCCACCAGTTTGCTACTTCTCTTTCCTCCATCTCTATTCCTAACTCTGTGCAGGAGGCGCTTCAGCATCCGGGGTGGCGGGCAGCAATGGAAGAGGAGATGAATGCCCTCTGGGCTAATCACACCTGGGAACTGGTTCCCCTTCCTCCAGGTCAACATTGTGTTAGTTGCAAATGGGTCTTTGCGGTCAAACAGAATGCGGATGGAACTGTTGATCGTTTAAAAGCCCGTCTTGTCGCTCGGGGCTTCACTCAGCAACAAGGCTTAGATTATGAGGAAACCTTTTCTCCAGTTGCAAAACTCAACACTGTTTGTGTTCTTATCTTCGTTGCTGTGCACCGGCGTTGGCCCCTTCTTCAGCTAGATATTAAAAATGCATTCCTTAACGGCGATCTGAAGGAAACTGTGTTTATGTGCCAACCTCCCGGGTTTGAGACCACGGGGGAGTCTCGTACACTTCATATTTGCCGCCTTCTAAAGGCTCTTTATGGTCACAAACAGTCACCACGAGCTTGGTTTGATAAGTTCTGCAAGGTTCTCTTAACTCTTGGGTTCACTCGGAGCTCCGCCGACTTCTCTCTATTCACCAAGCATGGACCAACTGGCACTGTAATCCTTCTTGTCTACGTTGATGATATCCTGATTACTGACGATGACCTCTCTGGGATACAAAAGCTCAAAGAACATCTGAACTCGGCCTTCCAGACCAAGGATCTTGGAAATCTTAGATATTTCCTTGGGATTGAAGTCGCTCGACGACCCGATGGGTTGGTTTTGTCCCAACGAAAGTACTGCATCGACTTACTTCATGAAGCAGGATACTCCGGGTGCAAACTTGCAGATACTCCTATGGATGCTAATCAAAAATTGTGTGATGCTGGGTCCAACTCTGACCAGCTTCTTGAGAATCCAGAATACTATAGACGATTGGTTGGGAAACTGATCTACTTAACGGTTACTCGACCGGATATCTCGTTTGTTGTTGGTGTTGTAAGTCGCTTCATGCATACTCCGCGCACCTCTCACCTTCAAGCTGTTGAGCGTATTCTCAGATATCTGAAGACCGCTCCGGGACAAGGCCTTGTCTACAAACCATCCAACTCACCATCTCTTCTTGCATACTCGGATGCTGACTATGCCGGGTCTCCTGATGATAGGCGCTCCACGACTGGTTTCTACACTTACTTTGGTGGACACCTCATAACATGGAGAAGCAAGAAACGGACTGTGGTCGCCCGCTCCTCGGCTGAGTCTGAATACAGGGCTATGGCTGCTGTTGTGTCAGAATTAACATGGCTTGAGAGACTTCTTGGTGACTTGGGTGTCACTCTTCCTTCTCCAACAATACTTCGGTGCGACAGTCAGGATGCAATTCATATAGCCAACAATCCAGTGTTCCATGAGCGAACAAAGCATATTGAGGTTGACTGCCACTTCGTCAGAGAAAAGGTTCAAGCAAAGAAGATAGAATTGGAGCATGTTTCTGCTGCGAGACAAATTGCTGACATCTTAACAAAAGCTCTTCCTCGGCCACTATATCTCCAGTTCTTATCCAAGCTGGGTGCCTACGATTTGTACGCTACAGCTTGCGGGGGAGTGTTAGCGAAATCCACATAAAAAGGCCCATGTATAGGCCCATTTAGGCCTTCTTCTCTTTAGTCCCACACCATGTATAGATTTTTTCTGTATCACTCTCTCTCCTATATATATGTATCTTTCCTTTGTATTTACACATGAAAATATATATAAAAGGTTTTGGGGATTTTACTACACAAGTCTTGTACGGTCTTGTATTGAACATTATCATTATAATTGTGCCATTCAACTAATTTATCATATTTACAATATGATGATGTTTTTTCCTGCTTCATTTGTATGCATTTGAACATTCATCAAGACACTTTCTTACGTTGACTGCTAGATTCATCTAATAGGAGAAAGTTACCACCAAAGAGAAAAAGAGCTAAATTTTTTTTGAAGGAGCAACTTACCAAGCAGTATCTGGATCTGTTCGTTCGCAAAACCGTGGAGAATTAAATTTCTTCAATTTTGTGGCACAGTGAACATGATTTGTTGGTTTTCTCCACACGGCAATTGGGGCCTTCTCTGCAATCTTCTTCCAACAGAGTCTTTTGGCGAGGTCCTCTACTTTATTCTGCTCTTTTTCCAAGTCCTCGGGTGTTCTTTTCCAACCCTTGTACATATTTTTCCAATTGATGGGCGGCCCAGATAAAACCCAGTAACCACCAGGCCGGAGAACACGATCAATTTCCATCAAATATAATCCCCCTAATGTAAAGATAAACAAATCAGACTGCAGCAGTAGTATTTCACTCAAGCTATATGGTTTTGTCTTTTAAACATCCTGTATCTCTAAATATGTAGTATTGAACTCAAAAAATTAGTATGAAATTTTCAATGCATGAATGTCTTCTATCAATCGTCAGCAGAGTGCCTTGATAAACATGCAGCTACCTAATAAAGAGTCTAGGCGAAGTAAAGCTTAATTTCAAAGATCATATTTAAAAAGGTATGTTAGGTCCCTTTTGCTTCTGATTATGGTATAAAATTTAAAGCATGGATTATGGAGTTGATCTTTCTTTCTTTGGAAAAAAGATACTATGTGATGGGGAGCAGAAGCAGCATTCATAGCACGTACATCAAAACCCTATCAGGATCAATTCTCAGCACAGTCAGCAATTGTATCATTATCTGAATAATCGGAACAGTCCAATGTGATCAATGCATATTAAGGTTTAGGTTAATGCAGTGATTGAGCAAGCTATACCTTTCGTCTCACTTGACAAATTTCCAATTTTTCTTTAAATACCTAGCTTTAGGACTTCTATAGGTATTGTGTTACCTGTTAAACTGCAAACTAATACTCACTCACCGGGCGGTGAGTGTATCCAAGGAGGTGGCTAATTGGCTTAAAAGGTTCGGGTCCGGATGCAATCGGTACAAGAAAAAACCCTAAGGTGCGCTCTCTTCTCGCTCTCAACATGGTATCAGAGAGGAGCTTTTTCCCGTCGACTTGAAGGCTCGACGTGCGTTCCCCCTGCCATCTCCGTCTGCCGTCGTGCATCAGCTCAACATGTGTGCGTTCTCGTCGACCTAAAGGATCGTCGATTGTCAGCGCTTTGTTCGTCTTCTGAAGGCTGTCCTGTCTTCCGTTGGACGTCGGCCTGAAGGATCGACTTCAGTCGCTGACGATAAAGCTCTGCGTCTCCGTCTCTGCCGCTGTTTATCGGCGTTGTGTTTCCCCCTTCCAGCTGCTGCCGTGGATTCTGTCTGCGTTCCCCCTGCCGTCTCCATCAGAAGGTCAAGTTCTCCAGTAGTTTTCCTTTCCGTTGAAGCTTGCCTGGTATATTACGTGAAGGTGGCCCTGTCTCTTCCGTATCTTCTTCCTGTCTGCTCCCTGCTTTTGTTGCTGTTGATTCATGTGGGTTCCCAAAGGACCAGCCGGCTTGTGTGCCCGTATGGAGGAAAACTTGAAAAGTGTAAGTGCCTCTGAAGGGGCCGTTAACCAACCCAAACACTATAGTGGAGGGAGCTCAAACATGGGCTTCAATCAAGGGGTCACTCACATCAAGCTCAATGGGAGAAACTACCTCCTATGGGCTCAATCTATGCGGATATTCATTGGGAGTCGTCGAAGACTTAAGTTTATCACCGGATCCATGCCGGCCCCAAGCAAGACTGATCCTCTATATGAGGAATGGGAAGGTGAGAATCTTACTGTGATAAATTTGTTTGTCAATTCTATGGAACCCAAGATTGCAAGTCACTTCCTGTTCTGTCAAACTGCAAAAGAAATGTGAGAGTTAATCGAGCGAAATTATTCAAAAAAGGACTTGGCTAGAATATATCAACTCCATACTGAAAAGATCCACATGGCAGGGATGAGTGATTTCACGGAATATTATAGCAAACTGACCCATAAGTGGACAGAACTTGATCAATATTCTGCTATCCAGACTGTAGAAGATTACAAGATAGAACTTATGCAACGGAGGGTCTTCGAAATGTTTTCTGGTCTTCCTCCTGAACTCGAATTTCAGAGAGTTCAGATGCTGGGAAGAGATTTTGTGCCTGATCTGGAACCAGTGGCTCACTATATTCGAGGGGAGACAAGCCGCATAAACTCCACTCGTTCAGATTTTCATATCGGTCATGAGAAATCTACCCTCGTCGCCGAGCAGAAGAGGTAGCAGTCAAGAAATATGAGACAAAAAGATAAGAGTCGAATGAAGTGTCCTCACTGTGGAAAGAAAGGACATGGGAAAGAAAAATGTTGGGATCTTCATCCTCAATTGGTTCCTTCAGGGTGGACCCGTGGTTCTGATGGGAAATATGTGAGACCTCAAACAGCTATGTATAGCAACTTAGAGAATACAGGATATCTCCTGACGGAAAATGAGAGTTAGACTATGGAACTCAAGGCTTAGAAAGTCAATACTGCTAGAAGACCTGTTTCTGGAAAACCTTTTTCTAGTGACTTGGCGGGCACAGCTGCCCATGTTCACACTACTTTTGTGTCCTCAAAAGGACCTTATCCTCCTTGGATCATTGACTCTGGGACCTCCGACCATATGACTGGGTCTTCTGTGGGGGTTTCTTCTATTTCTCCTGCATCTGGCAGTGTGAAACTCGTTGATGGATCCTCAACATATATGACTGGTAAATGGGTTATTCATCTTTCTCCCTCTGTTTCTCTCAAATCTGTGATTATTGTTCCCTCGTTCCCTACAAATTTGTTATCTGTGAGCAGTTTAACCAAACAACTCAACTGTTTTATTATCTTTTTCTCTTCTCATTGGGTTTTTCAGGATTTTGCGAGTGGGAAGACGATTGGTGGTGGACATGAGTTAGGTGGTGTGTAAGTCATGGACAACCGTCAAGCTTTTGGTGCACAGTTGCCAACCAATCATGATCAGTTGATGCTGTGGCACAAGAGATTTGGGCATGCTAGTTTGAAGACACTAAAAGCTATCTTTCCGCATTTTGTTGATGTTAAAAACTACTCTTAATTGTCAGTATTGTGAATTAGCTAAGCATTGTAGAACCAACTATGCTCCTAGCCGGAGTCGAAGTGTGAAATATTTTGATTTGATACATTCTGATGTATGGACATCACCTGTTTGTTTTATGAATGGATTCCAATATTTTATCTCTTTTATTAATGATCATTCTAGCTTTACTTGAGTGTATCTTATGAAAAGTAAAATTGAAGTTTCAGAAATTTTTCAGTTATTTTATCATCATGTGCTGACTCAGTTTGAAGCTAAAATTAAAATTCTTAGAAGTGATAATGGAGGTGAATATACAAGAAGTGATCTTCAGAGATTCTTGGGAGATCACGACATTACTTTCCAAACTTCATGTCCGGGGACCCCTCAGCAGAATGGGGTAGCCGAGAGAAAAAATCGGCATATCATGGAGACTACTCGTTGCATATTGCAAGAGATGCACGTCCCTAAGGGGTTATGAGATGAAGGTGTCCTCACATCTGTTTATCTAATTAATCAGATAGCCACTGGCACTTTGGAGGGAAAGTATCCTCTAAAGCTTCTTTGAACAAATATGTCTCTATTCAACCTTCCTCCTAAGATATTTGGATGTATTGCCTTTGTCCATTTCGTGGGGCCTCATAGGGATAAACTAGACCCTCAAGCGACAAAATGTATCTTTGTGGGATATGTTGCAAATCAAAAGGGGTATAAGTGTTATTTTCCTGCTCTCCGAAGAAAGTTTATATCAAAAGATGTCACCTTCTTCGAAAATACTCCATATTACTCCGATGAGGGCAAAACTGTTACGTTTCAGGAAAAGAGCAAAGAGGAGAGTGATATGATCCCTCCCTTACTTGTGCTAGTTGATGTGATTGCTCCTGGCAGTATGGATATTCAGGTCAGGAAGGAAAGACCCACCAATGACCTTCGGGTGTACAGAAGGAGGAAGGATCTTCAAGTCTACAAAAGAAGACAAAACAAAAATATTGGGCAAGAATGTCACACTCATGCTCCACCACCCACCATCACTCCGCCAGATCCAAGAACCAACACCACTGAGGAGACCACTCTCACTCTTCAAATTCATAATGATCATACCAGATACCATATTGATAAGTATGTTGGGTATCACTCTATCTCTCACTCCTTGAAAGCTTATCTTGCTTCTATTTCCTTTATTTCTATTCCTAACCGTTTTTTAGAAGCTAGCTTGAATCCTCATTGGTTGAAAGCTATGAAGGAGGAAGCTATGAAGGAGGAGATGGATGCCCTCCAACGTCAAAAGACTTGGGAAATTGTTCCTATCCCTCACGGGTGTCACCCCGTTGAATGCAAATGGATATATACTACTAAATTTCTACAAGATGAAACTATTGATAGATATAAAGCGAGACTGGTGGCGAAAGACCCTACTCAGATTGATGGAGTTGATTTCTAAGAGACATTTGCTCATGTTGCTAAACTGAACTTAGTTAGAATCTCGTTTTCAATTGCGGCTCATAAGTCCTGGACTCTGCACCAACTCGACGTAAAAAATGTCTTCCTCCACGGTGAATTGGAGGAAGAAATCTATATGACACTTCCTCCTGGCATGAATGTTCCTAAAGGATATGGGTGTCGCCTGAAGAAAGCCTTATATGGTCTCAAACAGTCACTTCGTGCCTGGTTTGCCAAGCTAAGTAACAAACTCTTGGAGTTGAACTTCACTCGTTCTACCTCTGACCACTCAGTCTTTGTCTACATAAAAGAGGAATGTACTACTATTCTCATAGTTTATGTGGATGATATCATTATTACTGGAAATGATGATTGTCACATTGCTCAAGTAAAAAGGAAATTGGCGTCTTCCTTTGAAATCAAGGATTTGAGCCTCCTTCGATACTTTCTCGGAATTGAGATTGCTCGATCCGCCGGGAAAATTATGATCTCTCAGCACAAATGTCTTAGACCTTCTCAGTGAAGTTGGATATTTAGGAGTCAAACCTGTGGATAGTCCAGTGGATCCTAATTATGACATTCACAAGGAGACTTCTCCAGATCTTGAGAGGAAGTTAGAATTTCAACGTATTGTGGGAAAGCTAATTTATCTGACAATTACCCGACCTGATATCTCCTTTGACGTTAGCCTGGTCAGTCAATTCATGCACAGTCCTAAAGTTCATCATCATCAAGCCGTTCTTCGAATCCTCAAATACTTAAAAAAGGATCCCGGAAAAGGTATTCTATTTCATGACCATGGCCAGGTCCACGGATACTGTGAGGCAGATTGGGCGGGTTCTTCACTGGACAGAAGATCTACGAGTGGTTACTCTACCTTTGTTGGTGGCAACCTTATTTCCTGGAGAAGTAAAAAGCAAAATGTCGTTGCTCGTTCCTCCACTGAAGCAGAGTATCGTGTCATTGCTGTCACTACCTGTGAACTCATCTGGATTAAATCTATCTTGGGAGAAATGGACTTCCCTGTTCATGAGGCCATGCATCTTCACTGTGATAATCAAGCTGCGATTTATATTGCCAACAAAACTGTCTTCTATGAAAGGACAAAACACCTTGAGATTGATTGTCACTTTGTGCGGGACAAAATTCAGGATCAGTCTATTATGATGGTGTTCATGTTCCGGGCTCTCCTTTCAATCTTCTTTCTGTCAGTCGTCTTACTCAAGACCTTAACTGCTCTATAACCTTCTCCACTTCATCTTTTGTTGTGCAGGATCGACGGACGCAGAATATCATTGGTGTAACAACTTGCTTAATAAAATAGAATAACCCTTCCTAATTCTCTAATTGCTAACAGCAGCCCCTCTCCTTTAATCCCTCAGCCGAGCCCCCCTCTCCCGATATTTTCATCGCTTGAGGCTAGGTCTTTCGTTCCGTCTCCCGCTAGCCGTCCCGATCCCGTCTCCCGCAAGCTGCTGTTCCCGTCTCCCGCACGCAAGCCGCCGCCTCCTGCTCTTCCTTCATGTGCCCTCCTTCCTGCAACCCTCCTTCCGTCTCCTGCAGCCCTCCTTCCATCTCATGCAGCCCTCCTTCACGCAGGCCGGCAGCGCCTCCAAGGGCCGACAGTCTCGTTTCTCTGTCTGCGATCAGCAAGGGCAAGCGGCTTCTTCCTCTCCAAGGGGGCTGGCAATCTCCTTCCTCACCCTTCCCGTGGACAGCAACCCATCTGTTCTCCTAGGGTTTCTTTCCCTCTCCTCCTTGAGCTCGAATTTGGTTTCCTTGGGTAAGAATCTCCCTCCTTCCCCCTTTATTCAGATTTTCTTAGGAACCTTTGTCAATTTTGTGCCCCAAATTGCATATATTTTGTGATCCAAGTTTATGTCATTCCTATAATCGACTAATCACCGTTTATTTGTGATCTCCTGCGCCGTTCATCGAACCAATTGATGGGATCGCTTAAAAACCCCTTTCCGATTTAGGGTTTATCAAGCATAAGCACCGCCAAATTCTGGATTTTGCATGGTAATCTCATCTCCCCTCACCTTTGAGGGAGGTAATTTTGTTAAACCCTCTTTTATTTAAGTTCGCGTCGTTGAATGCTTATGCTAGCGTATGGATTTTCGTTATGTCAAATATCAATTATGTTGTTCATGAACAAGTTCAGATTAAGGTTTCTAAATCTTGTTTGCGTCACTTAGCCGCCGCCGCCAGTTTTTTGCCTTACTTAAGGCAAGTAGAGGATTCTCTCGCTTGCAACATCTGATCGTAATTTGTTACATTTTTCTTACGTCCATAAATTTTACTATTCGACACCTGAATCATCAAAATGATAACTTGTCTCATTCACTAAATTATGAATTGTTTCGTTAATAACGTAGGTAAACATAGAAAGGTAGTGTTTAATTGATGCAACCCCTTGACTTGGGTTCCCTCTTGAATCTCTAACGGGGACAAGGGACCGGTCATGGCAAGCTTGAACTCCTGAATCTCTGATAAGTCTTGAATCTGAACTTGAATCTGTCTGAATCATGAATCTTGTGCATCAAACAAAAACACCTACACTTTCATTTGTTACAACTTAAGTTATTACAAACATCTGTTTATAAGATACTCCGGAGTAGGTTAAGATTTCAGTTTATTACCGCGTGACTATTTTACTTGCCTGTCTTGATAGCTTGTAGACCCTGGAAATTGTACGTGTATTCTTTCTGATCTCCTGTAGTTGTATTTCATTTTACTTTACTTGTTTGTATTATTGTTTTGAGGCTTTTTCTTTGTTGTTTTGGAATTTTCCTTAGCGTCCGTGACTGCGCCGCCTGGTACCTGAGTCCGTTCTGCACCATGTTCCTGTGTTTCTGGAGGTTTTCTTATTTTTATTGTTGTATCAGGTTCTATGTATTATTTCTTTTCTGTTGAGTATTTCAGTTATGTAATGATTACACTCAATCACTTTCTCTTGTTTCATGGACAACTGTTAGATTATAAATCTTGTACTGAAATTTTATATTATTGCATGTTCATTCTTTTGAGGTTTTCATTACATGAATCGGTATCAGTATTTTTGAAATCTGGGTTTTTATGTAAACACCGGTATTTTTTTTCCTTTTCACTGTTGTACTCTAAAGCTTTCGCATATTTTTAAAATATAATTTCTTCAAATTAATGATCTTAAACCTAATCATGCTGATCCAGCCACGCCTAACAGACATTGTGCTTCATCCCCTCATGTTTGTGGCATCACGATTCGCCCGAAGCGCACTCTGTCTTTTGCTTTTAGACAGGTCGTGACAGTTGGTATCAAAGCCAGGTTTAGCATCTAAAGATAAAGAATTTTATAATCTTCACCTATTTTGAAATTTATTATAAAAATATATATGTGCATGCATCATTGCTTCACTCACTTTATCATTAACTGTTATTCTTGGTCGAAACACTCACACACTACACTCATAATCATGTGTGGTGCACTCGAATGTTACGGGGTTATGGGCGAACTTAACATTTATGTGCATATGAATTTCCACTAGGTTATACACCGCTTGCAAATATTAAATGGTTATGGCCAATTTTAATATTTCCAAGTGCGATGACATTAACAGCATAATATGCATGATATGTTTAGCGATATGGGCGCTGAACATGATGTGTGTATCCATCCATGAACATCATTAGGAATGCATTTTAGACACAGTGACATATCAAGCATATCATAACTCATTTGCACAAGTGTCAAGGAAAGAACAGCAGATAATGATTGCGCACACATGGATTTAATTATTTAACTTCACATGATTTCATTGTTGCATACGCATGATCATTACTAGCAGTTGTCCAATGAAAATGCTGTAATTATTACATGATTTATGTATCCAACAGTACGAAAGTGTTAGAACCTCTGATCTCAATCTTTCATGTTCCGTTGATTATTGATTCTTACCCGATTTTCTTGTATCTCCTTCTAGATGGCTCCTAAGCGGCCGCAACGCAAGAAGACTGCCCCTCCTGCGGGTGAACCATCTGGTAATGCCACGGCTCAGCTTTTGCAGCAGATTTTGGATCGCCTCACTCGCCTGGAGGAGGATCGCCAGACTTCTAATCCAGCCTCTGGATCCGGCACTAGGACAGCTGGAGCAACTGTTACTGTTGTCACTCCGGAGTCATCCCTGCTTCTGATCCTGAAACCAACTCGCCTGTCGTCGACTTGGTGACCCCGCTTGCGTCCAGTCTGATTGTTCCCCCGGTGGCGATGGCAGACACTTTGACGTTCAAAAGGTTAAAGTCGTCATCTTATGAAGGCAATCGTGACTACTTTGTCATTTCTGAGTGGCACGCCCAGATGGAGAAACACTTCGAGTACACTGGGATTCCGGATGTCCGAAAAGTTCTTCTTGTAGCTTACCAGCTGACTGAAGATGCGTACACCTGGTGGCTTCAGTGCCGCAATCTTCCCAACTCTGCCACCATGACCTGGGATCAATTTAAGAGATATTATGGAGAAGTTCCTTTCTTCTGTGGAGCGTGACCGGCTAGCTGAGAAATTCCTGTCCCTCCAGCAACCAGGCAGATCAGTGACAGAGTATAAGAAAGAGTTTTCCCGTCTGTCCCTCCTTGCCAGGGAGTTGGTGTCAGACGAGTCCAAGAAGATCAGTCGTTTCGTGAAGGGACTCCGTCGTGATTTCCGTCAGCATGTAGTGGCTCATGGCGCCGCTACCTTCGCCGAGACTGTGGAAGCTGCGTTGCAGGTGGAGGCTATCGAGTTGGAGTGTTCTGCTAAGAAGGTCCAGCATAGTACTGACAATGCTGCCGCGGCTGATCACAAGCGCAATGGTACTCCTTCCCAAGATCAAGGCCTCAAGCCCAAAGAGGTGTGTGCCTTCTGCCATAAAGTGGGTCATGTTGCCCAAGTCTGTCGCACCCTCTTGGAGAAGCAGAAGATGGTTGTTCCTGCACCACAACCTTAGATGACGCTTGCCACTGTCTCCACTGTCTCCACTGTCTGTGCTTACTACAAGAGGCTGGATCACCTGCTGAAAGACTGTCGCCGTAAGCAGAATGCTTGTTACTGATGTGGTCAGGTTGGGCACCATATCCAAGACTGCCCAATTCCCGCTCAGCCTCTGGTCTGTCCCGGGAGCTCAGGAAGAGGGTAGAGCCGTGCTGAATGTCATTACCCAAGGCGAGGTGTTTGCGTCTACCGACGTCATATCTGGTATGTAATGCATTGTTCTTAGATTTCTGCATCTTGTTTTATCTACTTTAGTATCAAACAATCTTGAATTTGCGTCTATGTTCTTCTTTCCTAGGGAGATTTATGGTCAATAATAAATGGATGCGGATCCTTTTTTTCTGGTGCATCTCATTCGTTTATTGCTCGTCATATTGTGGATCTTTATCGTTGGCCTACATCACCACTTG
The DNA here is from genome assembly GCA_033032865.1 of Dactylorhiza incarnata. Classification (NCBI taxonomy): domain Eukaryota; kingdom Viridiplantae; phylum Streptophyta; class Magnoliopsida; order Asparagales; family Orchidaceae; genus Dactylorhiza; species Dactylorhiza incarnata. The sequence continues at coordinate 3,474,293 of JAWHQI010000129.1, read as the reverse complement.
AGGTCCCTTATGAGATCTCCGTGCCTGGTCATCTGCATCTTTCAAGTCATGGCATTCCCATTGTCCGATCATGTTTGATGAATTGCGAGTCTCGACGGATCTCATAGTTCTTGAGATGTCAGAGTTCGATGTAATCTTGGGCATGAATTGGTTGGTCGCGTATAGAGCAAAGCTGGATTGCGTGGCAAAGAGGGTCAATCTCAGCATCGATGGCAAGGACTTCAGCGTTCATGTTCAGACCCGCAGTCACATGAAGGTAATTTCTGCTGTACGCGCCACTCGCCTTCTTGGTCAAGGATGTTCTGCTTGTTTTGTGTATACTGCACATTCAGATTATGTCTCTCCTTCACTCGAATTCATACATGTTGCTTCGGAGTTTCGTGACGTCTTTCCTGCCGAATTGTCTGGGATGCCTCTTGATCGAGATGTGGAGTTCTCTATTGACTTAGAGCCTGGAATGCGCCCCATATCTAAAGTCCCGTACCGTATGGCCCCGCGCGAGATAGAGGAGCTTAGATCGCAGTTGGATGAATTGCTTGAACGTGGGTACATTCGTCCGAGCTCTTCACCTTGGGGAGCCCCTGTCCTCTTCGTGAAAAAGAAGGACGACTCCATGAGGCTTTGTATTGATTATCGGGACCTGAACAAGGTGACCATCAAGAATAGGTATCCCCTTCCGCGCGTGGATGATCTCTTTGATCAGCTCAAGGGTAGCACCGTGTTTTCCAAGATAGATCTCAAATCAGGTTACCATCAGTTGAAGATCAAGGAATCCGACATCCCCAGGACTGTCTTCCGAACTCGGTATGATCATTTTGAATTCTTAGTGATGTCTTTTGGTTTAACTAACGCACCATCTGCTTTTATGGACATGATAAACCGTGTCTTCTGCGAGTACCTGGATAAATTCATCATCGTGTTCATTGATGATATTCTGATCTATTCCAAGATTCATGAGGATCATGCAACACATCTTAGACTCACTCTATCCACACTTCGTCAGCATCAACTCTATGCCAAGCTGGCAAAATGTGAGTTCTGGCTGGATTGTGTTGTTTTCTTGGGGCATGTTGTTTCTGGAGATGGACTCTCCATTGATCCTGCCAAGATTTCTGCTGTTATGGACTGGAAGCGACCTTCTACACCTACTGAGATTCGCAATTTTCTTAGGCTTGCTGACTACTATCGACGTTTCGTCAAGGGTTTTTCCTCTCTCGCTGCTCCGCTGACAAAGCTAACTCAAAAGCATGTCAGATTCGAGTGGTTAGATCAGTGTGAGCAAGCCTTCTTGGAATTGAAGGAACGTCTGTGTTCGGCGCCAGTTTTAGCCCTTCCTTCCGAGGGGACAAACTTTTCAGTTTTTACTGACGCTTCCGGAGTTGGGTTGGGTTGTGTCTTGATGCAGGATGACCGTGTTATCGCTTAGGGGTTGAGGAAGTTAAAGACTCACGAGCGCAACTACCACACTCATGATCTGGAGTTCGTTGCAGTGGTGTTTGCTTTGAAGCTTTGACGACATTATCTCTATGGCGTGAAGTGTCACTTCTTTACTGACCATCAGAGCCTGAAGTATATTTTTGATCAGAAAGATCAATCTTCGTCAGAGGCGGTGGATCAAATTTGTAGCAGACTATGATTTGGAGCTTACTTATGTTCCCGGCAAGGCCAATACGGTAGCTGATGCGTTGAGTCGTCATGTTTCCGGCTCCGCTCCCTCTTGTGCACTCATGTCAGCTACTCTTGAAGCTCTGATTAGTAAACTCGAGTGGACGGACATATCCTGGATCTCACCAGAAGGTCAAGATCAGATTTTTGGTCCGTCATGGGTGGAGCAGGCGAAAGAGTTGCAGCCTTCCGACCCCGTTCTCCAGCGCATTAGCCGAAGGGTTGAACTTGAGTCTCTTTCAGATTTCTCTATCTCTGATGATGTTTTGCATTTCTGAGGCCGTCTTTGCATCCTCGATGTTCCTGAATTACTTGATGTTATATGTCGTGAAGCTCATGAATCCCGCGCATCCGGTCATCCGGGCAATAATAAGATGTATCAGGACTTGAAGCAGATTGTTTGGTGGCATGGTATGAAGAATTATATAGCTCGCTTCGTTTCCCGATGTTTGACGTGCCAGAAGGTGAAAGCTCAGCGTCAGCGTCCTGATGGTCTTTTGCAGCCTCTGCCCATCCCTGAGTGGAAGTGGGAGGACATCTCTATGGATTTCATCACAGGTTTGCCTCGCACTCCGAGAGGGCACGATGCGATTTGGGTCATAGTGGATCGGTTGACCAAAGTAGGCCACTTCATCCCTTATAGGGAAGGTCACTCTACTAAGAAGATGGCTCGAATCTATGTGTCAGAGATCGTTAGACTTCACGGGATTCTTTTGCGGATTGTGTCAGATCGTGACTCGAGATTTGTTTCTCATTTTTGGAAAGGCTATCAACAAGATTTGGGCACCGAACTCAACCTGAACACTTCTTATCATCCGACAACTGATGGTCAGACCGAAAGGGTTAATCAGATACTTGAAGACATGCTGCGATGTTACACTCTGGATTACAAGGGAGCTTGGGATGAGCACCTACCTTTGGTGGAATTCGCCTACAATAATAGCTATCAAAAGAGCCTCAAAATGGCCCCCTTCGAAGCACTGTATGGGCGACGTTGTAGGACCCCTCTCTATTGGTCAGAAGTTGGTGAAAAGGTTGTGTTGGGACCCGAGTTGCTCCAAGAAATGGAAGAAGCCACAAAGAAGACTCGACTTCAGCTCAGTAGTGTTATCGAGAGGCAGATAAAGCATGCAAACCTGCGCCGTCGTCCGTTAGAATTTGATGTGGGTGACCAAGTGTTCCTGAAGGTTTCCCCTTCACCCGTGGTGAAACGGTTCGGTCATCATCACAAGCTTAGCCCGAGGTTCATAGGACCATTTTCTATCTCAGAGCGTGTTGGGGAATCTGCTTATCGCCTTGAGTTACCTGCTTCTCTTGTTGGTGTTCACAATGTCTTCCATGTTAGCCAACTGCAGAAGTACATTCATGATCCTAACCACATCGTTGAAGAAATTCATGTGGTTCCTGAAGCCAATCTTTCGTATCCTGTTGAACCTGCTAAGATCGTGGAGTATCAAGAACACAAGCTTCGAAAAAGAACCATTCTCATGGTAAAAGTGCTTTGGATGCATGACAAGTTTGAGGAGTACACATGGAACTTGAATCTGACATGCGTAGCAAATATCCGCATCTATTATCTTGATCTTGGTAAAACCTCTGAACTGGTCCTCTTCTCATTTTGTTTTGTTCATAGTTAGCTTCTATGTCTTGGTTTGAAAATTCTGTTGGAATGAATGACATCTGAATCATCGTCATAAGAGACCCCCATCCAGAAAATCCTCAAAAGTTTTGGGACGAAACTTCCTAAGTGGGGGAGATTGTAACAACTTGCTTAATAAAATAGAATAACCCTTCCTAATTCTCTAATTGCTAACCGCAGCCCCTCCCCTATAATCCCTCAGTCGAGCCCCCCTCTCCCGATATATTCATCGCTTGCGGCTAGGTCTTTCTTTCCGTCTCCCGCTAGCCTCCCCGATCCTGTCTCCCGCAAGCCGTTGCTCCTGTCTCCCGCATGCAAGTCGCCGCCTCCTGCTCCTCCATCCTGCGCCCTCCTTCCTGCATCCCTCCTTCCTGCAACCCTCCTTCACGCAGGCCGACAGCGCCTCCAAGGGCCGACAGTCTCCCTTCTCCGTCTGCGATCAGCAAGGGCATGCGGCTTCTTCCTCTCCAAGGGGGCTGGTAATCTCCATCCTCACCCTTCTCGTGGACAACAACCCATCTCTTCTCCTAGGGTTTCTTTCCCTCTCCTCCTTGGGCTCGAATTTGGTTTCCTTGGGTAAGAATCTCCCTCCTTCCCCCTTTATCCAGATTTTCTTAGGAACCTTTGTGAATTTTGTGCCCCAAATTGCATATATTTTGTGATCCAAGTTTATGTCATTTCTATAATCGACTAATCACCGTTCATTTGTGATCTTCGGCGCCGTTCATCGAACCAATTGATGGGATCGCTCAAAAACCCTTTCTGATTTAGGGTTTATCAAGCATAAGCACCGCCAAATTCTGGATTCTGCGTGGTAATCTCCTTTCCCCTCACCTTTGAGGAAGGTAATTTTGCTAAACCCTCTTTTATTTAAGTTCGCGTCGTAGAATGTCTATGCTAGCGTATGGATTTGCGTTATGTCAAATATCAATTATGTTGTTCATGAACAAGTTCGGATTAAAGTTTCTAAATCTTGTTTGCGTCACTTAGTCGTCGTCGCCACCAGTTTTTCGCCTTACTTAAGGCAAGTAGAGGAATCTCTCGCTTGCAACTTGTGATCATAATTTGCTACATTTTTCATACGTCCATAAATTTTACTATTCGACACCTGAATCATCAAAATGATAACTTGTCTCATTCACTAAATTATGAATTGTTTCGTTAATAACGTAGGTAAACATAGAAAGGTAGTGTTTAATTGATGCAACCCCTTGACTTGGGTTCCCTCTTGAATCCCTAACAGGGACAAGGGACCGGTCATAACAAGCTTGAACTTCTGGATCTCTGATAAATCTTGAATCTGAACTTGAATCTGTCTGAATCATGAATCTTGTATATCAAACAAAAACACCTACACTTTCATTTGTTACAACTTTAAGTTATTACAAACATATATTTATATTATACTCCGGAGTAGGTTAATATTTCTATTTATTCCCGCGTGACTATTTTACTTGCATGTCTTGATAACTTGTAGACCCTGAGAATTGTACGTGTATTCTTTCTGATCTTCTGCTAGTTGTATTTCATTTTACTTTACTTGTTTGTATTATTGTTCTGAGGCTTTTTCCTTGTTGTTTTGGAATTTGCCTTAGCGTCCGTAACTGCGCCGCCGGGTACCTGAGTCCGCTTTGCACCCTGTTCCTGTGTTCCTGGAGGTTTTCTTATTTTTATTGTTGTATCAGGTTCTATGTATTATTTCTTTTCTTTTGGGTATTTCAACTATGTAATGATTACATTCAGTCATTTTCTATTGTTTCATGGACAATTGTTAAGCTATAAATCTTGTATTGAAATTTTATATTATTGCATGTTCATTCTTTTGAGGTCTTCATTACATGAATCAGTATCAGTATTTTTGAAATCTGGGTTTTTATATAAACATCGGTATTTTTTTCCTTTTCACTGTTGCTTTAAAACTTCCGCATATTTTTAAAACATATTTTTTTCAAATTAATGATCTTAAACCTAATAATGCTAATTCAGCCTCGCCTAACAGACATTGTGTTTCATCCCCTCATGTATGTGGCATCACGATTCGCCCGAAGCGCGCTCTGTCTTTTGCTTTTAGACGGGCCGTGACAATTGGTAAAGGACAACTGTCTAACGGGCTCTACATTCTGGGCGTTTCTCCCACAGTTCTCTCCCCTGTTACCTCTGTTGATTGGCATCGACGTCTTGGGCATGCTCCTCTCCCAATTCTCAAGAAAGCTCTTCCCGATCGATCACTTACTGACTTTACCTACGAGTCTTATATCTTCGGTAAACAACATCGTTCTTCTTTTCTCCCTTATTGTACTCAGAGCAATGCTCCTTTTGATTTAGCGCACTCTGATATTTGGGGCCCTTATAAAACGGCTAGTGTTTCTAGTTATCGTTATTTTCTTGCATTTATTGATGATTATTCTCGCATGAAATGATTATACTTACTTCACGATCGTCCTGATCTAACTCGTGTGTTTTGTGTATTTATTACTGAGACTTATACACAGTTTTCCAGCTCAATTAAAACAATTCAGACCGATAATGCGCGAGAATACACAAGTTATGCATTTGATAATCTCTGTACTGAGTTCAGAATCATCCACCAAACCTCCTGTGTTCATATCCCTCAACAAAATGGTGTGATTGAGTGTAAGAATCGTCACCTTCTTGAGGACGCTCGCTCAATTATGTTTCAAATGCAGGTTCCCAAGCTTTATTGGCATTTTGCGGTCTCTACATCGTGTTATCTCATCAATCGCATGTCCTCCTCAATTCTCAACTATGCAACTCCGTTTAGTCTTCTCTTTCCCTCCACACCACCCTTTCCAGTCTTGCCTCGCGTCTTCGGCTGCACCTGCTATGTTCACTACTTTGGCCCCTCCACCGACAAGCTTGCACCTCGTGCCACTAAATATATGTCCGTTGGTTACTCTCGCGTTCAAAAGGATATGTCTGTTATTATACCGTCAATCGCAAGGTGGTTACATCTATGAATGTGACTTTCCTCAAAGACCAGCCTTTTCATTTTTTCCCTACGACTCCACCGGCACCTCCTACACTTCCACGCCCAACCATCCCTGTTACTTCACAACTTCCACCAATTCTACCAAACCCACCCACCATACCCAACAAACCTCCTTTCCTTCGTGTGTACACTCGCCGCCAACCTCATTTCTCTGCTCTACGACAGTTGCCCTCTACTAATGATATTGCGCGGCATGCCAATCCGACATCAGTGACTACCGCTCACCCCTTAGCAAATTCTGTGTCCTTACATCGTCTTTCTCTGGTACTTCACAAATTTGCAACTGCTTTATCTTCTATTTCCACCCCTAACACTCTGTAGGAGGCTCTTCAGCATCCGGGATGGTGGGCGGCCATGGATGAGGAAATGACAGCTCTTTGGGCCAATCAGACATGGGATCATGTCCCCCTTCCTCCTGGCCAGACTTGTGTGGGATGCAAGTGGGTTTTTGCCATTAAACATGGTCCGGACGGGACAGTTCAACATCTAAAAGCTCGTTTTGTGGCCCATGGGTTTACTCAACAACACGACCTCGACTATGATGAAACCTTCTCCCCAGTCGCCAAATTAAATTTTGTTCGTGTCCTGATCTTCCTAGTTGTTCATCGACAGTGGCAGTTGCATCAATTGGACGTCAAGAATGTTGTCCTTAATGGCGATCTAGTTGAGACTGTAACAGCCTCCCGGATTTGAGACCACGAGGGAGTCTCTGGTATGTCACCTCAAAAAATCTCTTTATGGTCTCAAACAATCACCTCGAGCATGATTTGACAAGTTTAGTCGGGTTGTTCGTGAGGTTGGCTTCACTCGAAGCTCGGCGGACTTCTTTCTATTGACTCTTCATCGTCTGACAGGCACACTAATTCTCTTAGTTTATGTTGATGATATCCAAACAACAGGTTGGTTGAAGTGATACATAGAATCCAAGCAGGTTGGAAGTGGAGAGGTACCATTACAACTTAAAGGCAAGTTTTACCATACTGCAATTAGGCCAGCAATGCTCCACAGTTCTGAGTGTTGGGCAGTGAATGGTGTACATGAACAAAAATGGGAGTTGCGGAGATGAGAATACTTAGATGGATGTGTGGTCACACGAGACTGGATAAAATTAGGAATGAATGTATCAGGGATAAGACAGGAATGGCGCCAATTGTAGAGAAAATGCGAGAAGCTCGTTTAAGATGGTTCAGACATGTACATAGGAGACCATTAGAGGCGCATGTTAGGCGTTGTGAGAGTTTAGTCACTAGACATGTTAAACGGGGGAGGGATAGACCAAAAAATACTTGGAATGAAACTATAAGGAAAGACATGATGTACTTAGGCATTACTGAGACTATGAGTAAAGATAGGGCGCAATGGCGACAAAGGATCCATATAGTTGACCCCACTATGGTGGGATAAAGGCTTGAGTGTTGTTGTTGTTATGTTGATGATATCTTGATAACGGGCGATGACCTCAAAGGAATACGCATGATCAAGCAACATTTGGCCTCTGTTTTCCAAACTAAAAATCTGGGAAATGTTCGGTACTTTCTTGGTCTCGAGATAGCTCGATGTCCTGATGGTCTTGTCCTATCTCAACGGAAGTACTATCTTGACCTACTTCATGATGTTGGCTACTCTGGATGCAAGCCTACTAACACGCCTATAAATGTCAATCACAAGCTCTGCGTTCATCCCTGACCTGCTCCTTCCAAACCCAGAGTATTATCATTGTCTTGTACGGAAGCTGATTTATCTTACAGTTACAAGACCTGGTATATCCTTTGTTGTTGGAGTTGTCAGTCGATTCTTGCATGCTCAAACTTCTCACCTCCAGGCAGTTGAGTGCATCCTCCGATATCTAAAGACTGTTCCTGGACAAGGACTTGTATACAAGTCCTCTTCTTCCCTATCTCTTGTTGCCTACTCTGATGCCGACTACGCCGACTCTCTGGATGATCGTCGTTCCACAAGTGGATATTATACATGCTTTGGTGGACACCTTATCACCTGGCGCAGCAAGAAGCAGTCCGTGGTTGCACGCTCATCAGCCGAATTTTATGTCCTCTGTAGTATATGCGCTTACATGATTGGAAAGCCTCCTGAGTGATTTGGGTGTCAAACTCATCCTCTCCAGCCACTCTCTTTTGCGATAGTCAAGCTACTATTCATATTGCCAAGAATCCTGTTTTCCATGAACGTACCAAACATATCGAAGTTAATTGACACTTCATTCGGGAGAAGGTTCAACTGAAGAAATTGGAGCTGAAACATATTCCTGCTGCTAGGCAAATTGCTAACATTCTTACTAAGGCTTTACCTCGTCCGGTCTATTATAAGTTCTTGTCCAAGCTTGGTGCCTACGATCTGTATGTTCCAGCTTGCGGGGGAGTGTTAAATGAATCTGTACAAAAGCCCACCGTAAGGCCCAGCAAGAGCTCATTATCCTCCTCAAGCTTTAGTCTCACACCTTAGAATGAAAGTATTGTTTATTTCTCTCATCCTATAAATATACATCTCTTGTATCTAGTTGTACATGAAGTGAGAAATTAATAAAAGAAAATATTTTATTCTCTCATATTTTGTATTAATCCACAGTAACAATAAATTAAATAATGAAATATTAAAATCTTACACATATAGTAACAAGGAAGGGAACATATATTCAAAGAAGGTGATCAGATGATGATTCTACTTGAGAGATTTTCATATAGAATTGTTGTAAATTTGAGTGCTAGGTGAATAAGTCTTTACATAGTCCTGGAAAAGTTTGTCAAATTCTTAAGAGCTTGATATCCCTAGGATAATGAGAAGTAATATTATATTAATGTAGAGAATTTGATTCTAGATTATAAGCCACCTAACTATTTGGCCAGTTCCTGAGACCATATACCAACCTCACTCCATCACCCCAACATCAGTCTCCCCTTCAATCGTGGTTTTCATCTCGTGTGGTCTTCAACAACGCGACGACCAGATGACACTACAGCTAGTTTGGGCCATGTGATAGTAACAACATCAGATGGATCTACATCACATACTTGACACATTAGAGAGGGCACTCACTCACTGATGACACTTGGGTGGAATCCGAGAAGATAGATCGATTCGCACTGACTTGCACCAAGAGTATAACTCCATTCATCGGAGATGAATGCTTCCAAGTAAGAAGAATTGATGGGGATAAGAAGCACCATTTAGAGTGTGTGCACCCACTCAGGGGCTATTCTCATAGTCAATTATAGGATCGTCATCTAGGAGATTGAAGCCAGTGGATGTGATCAACACATTTTTGTGATTTTTTTTATTCTAATGTATTTTCCATGCTGTGTTTTTTTGTTTAGGTGTAATGATCAAGCGATTACGACTGTCCATCATGCATATCCTAGGTGTATAGTATATATAGAAATGTCTCTTATGTGGTATTCGGACTCTACAGCTTGTTTTGGTGGGATCGTAATGACATCAAATGGATAGCACGGTATTGGACACATTGGAGAGGAAACTAACTCATTGATGACACTTAGGAAGCATCAGAGAAGCTAGATCGATTCGCGTCAGGTTTGCAACGGGAGTATGACTCCATTCATCAGAGATAAATGCTTTCAAGCAAGGAGAATTGATGGGAATAAGGAAACCATGCATAGCGTGCTCACCAGGACTCAGATGCGATTAACATAGGATCATCATCTCGAGATCGAAGCCCGTGGATGGTGATCAACACTTATTTTTTATTTTTATTTTAATGTATTTTTTCAAACTGTATTTTTATTTTTATTTTGTTAAGCGTGATGATCACGTGATTATGACCGACCACCATGCATAGCCTAGGTTACATATAGGAGTGTATGTGGAGATCTTATGTCATTGAGAGTTTTGGGAAATAATCAAAACCCTTGGCCTTGGGCTCAGATTTTGGGAAATAATCCTAAGCCCAATCTTTTACCCTAAGCACAATCTTTTTCCTATGTTCGTAGCAGTCGTGTCCTCTCCCCCATCGAAATGGAGGAAAAAAGGTCAAAGGATTCTATTTTAGGTACAATGAAAGGTACACCACAGGTCATTGATGCACCCAACAAGGACAGTTTATATCATCAAGAACGATGAGCGGCGTATTGATGAGCCAAAGGACCTTGCGGCAGACCTACCTGATGAATCTGGCAATCAAATATTTGAACTGCTCATAATACCCCAAATCTCCAAGCACGTCGTGGCAGGTACACATACATTTAATCCCATTGTGTACAGGTTCATCAAACAAGATAATTTGCATACTTATCAACAATGGTAGCATGCGTAACTTCTTGGATCTGAATACCATCAAAAACTGGGATGTACACTTCAAAAGCTTTTTGTCATATTAGTGCTTGTGGCGATGAAAACAATAATCAAACAATCACATGTGCAAGGGATATTTTGTTTGCAAATGCAAGGGTTTCATTTACAACTAATATGTTCATCTTACCATTAGTAGATGCAACATGGTTCTCAGTATAAAATGGTTGATATTGAGAAAAATCGCTTAGTACTAAAACAACGTGGAAAGGAAGTCATGATGTCCGACCATAACATCTCACTATGAGGGGGCAAACCACCTCCTACAAAAGTAATCAATTGAAAACAAATGCATTGCCCGGTCCAAAAGTTTGTTGAACTTTATGAGCCACTATTATGCAATGATTGAACCCTCTAGGGTGTCCAAATCTACTGAGAAGTCCAGCGGCGTCCAACAACTCCTTGAATACAAAGATCTATTTGACATGTCATGTGTCGTTCCTCCACGGTTCCATGACCATAAAAACACCTTGAAGAACAATAATGCTGTAACACCCTCCCTGTTACATAGAATATAGCAGTAGGTCCGGCCGGGACCCCACGCCATATAAAACGAACAAAAAAGCGTGTTACAAGATTAGCATTAAACAGTTAATAACATAACCATCTCAGCACACAGAGTCGTACAACAGAAGCATTTAATTTCATTTAGAACCAGTCTATACTGTCCACAATAACTACGAGGAATGAAATACATTACAAGATCTTTACAAGGTTTGTTTACATAATAAATGTGGCTTCCAAACATCGGCACGCAGGCCGGCCACACATGAAAAACCGTAAACAAAAGCTTTGGCCTTCGAGGGCCAATACAGCACAGCAGTAGGGGCTTCAGCCCGCTATTTCCCGCTAGTCTCGCCAAGACCTGTACAAACAAATCCACCAAGCGGTGGGAAACAAGTAACCGGTCAGCTTTAGCAGACCCAGATTTATAATAACCCCACCCCATGCTCGGGGCGGCGGTGCTCCTTTCCTGCAGGCAAGCAATAGCAGTACATATATCACAGGTGCGTCTAAGCACCGCATAGAAGCATTCATTTTCATTGAGAGCGATGCATTAATCGACAAGTACTTTTTCAACTCGGATTTAGGCTTACACGCATTGTGCACTCACGGCACGCAATCAACAAGTCCTTTTTCAACTCAAATTCTCACTATGAGCTGATTCTCATCAAGGATGGCCGGCCTTGATGAGTCTAGTCCCAAACGGCGTATCGTGATCCGAGGTTGCAATCCTCTTCACCTGATAGCTAGGGGGGGGGGGGGGGGGGGGGGTCGGTTCCGCCAGATGCCCGCGCTCATAAATGTCAGTATCCAACTATGCCTGACACGGGTTTGGCTTCCCCTTGCCCGCTCTTGACCCGTAAGGTCAACGAAGCAAGGTACGCGGTCCTTCAGCTTCTGCTGCTCAACCCAGTTCATGGACATAGGCTTCACAGGCTTCCACATAGCTCACTGGGAGCTACCGCCGGCGTCAGTGACAGAACTCAGTTCTGCTACTCTTTTCCGAGTATTTTCTGGGAAACACCTCCAGATCTCTTTTGCAGTACGAAACAGTACAAAACACCCGAAAAACACAGCATAGATCACGGAGTCTTCTCCGGAGTGAAATAGCATATCAACATCACCAATCCAGACCAACCTGTCCAGATGGGCTTCACACAACATGCATATGCCCGTACTTCAATTACAGGCTCTATATGCAATTTCTACGGGGATAACATCGACCCGTCGGCAGAAATCTATCCACTTGCTAGTGGAAATCTGCCTACTACTATGCAAATCAAAGGACGAACTTGTCCAAAGATGAGGGAGGAGAATCGTTACCCTCGGCGCTCGTTTCGGTGTCATAGATCTGAGAGGAACTCGGCTGGACTCTTTTGAAACAGCTTCCTCCGACGATGGCACAAGCACTCAAGCAATCTCCTTCACGGATTTGCCCTCAACACAACTCACGACTAGCCAAAACCGACCTCCTTCCTTCAGATTACTGGGCTTGAAATCAGAAATGAGAAGGGAAACAGAATTTGGCTGCCTTTTATATTTTCCTAGCTAATGTCGGCGTTAGCTCTTAACGCCGGGCGTTAGCCCCTAAGGCGGTGGCTGAACTTATCCACAGCCGCTTAAAGCCCGACGGCGTTCGACGAACGGCCTGGAGTTCGTCGAACGGCGTTCGACGAACGGCCTGGAGTTGTCGAACGACGTTCAACGAATGGCCTGGAGTTGTCGAACGGCGTTCGACGAATACTCTGCAGCCTGCGTTCGACGAACGACCTGAAGTTCGTCGAACGACGTTCGACGAATACTCTGCAGCCTGCGTTCGACGAACGACCTGAAGTTCGTCGAACGGCGTTCGACGAACGGTCTCGACGTCTCGACGCTAAGACTTAGGCTAACGCCTGGCGTTAGTGATAACGCCTGGCGCTAGCTCTCAGTGTTAACTATCTGCTGGGAAAAACTGGAGTGCTACAAACATTTCTCGAGAATAACATATTTCTCGGAAAGTGCGTTACCGCCGGCGCTAGCACTAGCGCCTGGCGCTAGCACCAGCTTCAGTACACTTTTACTTTCTTTGCACTCAGAATATGGGGTCTTACAATTCTTCCCCGCTTAAAAGAATTTCGTCCCGAAATTTTAACAGTGCAAATAACAACAAGATACAAAAACATAACTTGTACCTTATCGGAACAATTCGGGGAACTCGTCACGCATGGTTTGCTCACGCTCCCATGAAAGCTCCTCACGACCGCAATTATTCCAGCGGACCTTGACCATCTTGATCAGTTTATTCCGCAACTGCTTAACATCAGTGTCTTCGATGCATATAAGCGTAACTTTCGCCTTTAGCCCCTCATCGATTGGCACTTGATTCATCACAAGCACTTGGTTAGGCTCTGACACTGCTTTTCTCAGCACAGATATGTGAAACACATCATGCAATCCGCTCAACTTTGTCGAAAGAGCGAGCCGATAGGCCGCTTCACCAACGCGCTCCAGAATCTCAAACGGTCCAAGGTACCTCGGACTCAGCTTTTTCAAGCGCCGAATCCGGGACACACCCTTGAAAGGTTTGATCTTTAGGTAAACCCAGTCGCCCACGGCGAACTCGACGTTTCTGTGCTTGGCATTGTAGTATTTCGCCTGCCTATCTTGTGCAATCAACAATCTCTCCCGGATTGTTTGAATAGCCGAATTTGCATCTTCGACTTCCTTCCGCTTAAACAACTTCGTCTCACCTGTCTCCGCCCAGGCTAAGGGAGTGCGGCAAGCTCTACCATAGAGGGCCTCGAAGGGCGCCATCTTTATACTTGCCTGATAGCTGTTATTATAAGCGAATTCGATCATGAAAAGATGATCTTCCCACTTCTTACCGAAATCCAGGACGCACATACGGAGCATGTCCTCCAGAGTTCTGTTCGTACGTTCAGTCTGTCCATCCGTTTGAGGGTGGAAGGCAGTACTAAACCTCAACTTTGTACCCAACAACTGGTGGATTAGCCTCCAATCTTTCGAAGTAAAGCGCTCATCTCGATCACTGACGATGCTACGAGGCACACCGTGCAATCATACAATGCTATCAACATAAAGCTTTGCTAACCTTTCAACTGAATCGTCCCTCCGGTTTGGAATAAAGTGGGCTACCTTCGTTAAGCGATCCACGATCACCCATACGGCATCATTCCCACTCTGAGATTTCGGCAAACCGTGCACGAAATCCATAGAAATATCGTCAAATTTCCATTCCGGTACTGGCAACGACTTCAGGAACCCACCAGGTTTCTGACATTCCGCCTTTATAAGTGCGCAAGTTTTGCATTTTGCCACGTACAAGGCGATGTCTTTCTTCAGACCTGGCCACCAAAACAGCTTTTTCATGTCTTAGTACATCTTTGTGCTCCCTGGGTGAATTGAGTACTTTGTAAAGTGCGCTTCGTACATCAATTCTTCCCGCAACTTACCCACATTTGGGACGCACAACCGACCGTCTTTCCACATCAGACCGTCGTCTAACACAAATTCTGCAGCAGTTCCAACTTCAGACTCCGCCAAATAGCGCTGCATGCTCGAATCAAGCTCCAGGGCCTGTCGTATTCTGTCCGTGAGGTCGTATTGCACCTCCGTCCAGTTCAAGCACTCACTTGCACTAGAACTCTTCTCCACACAGGAGATCTCCAAGGCTTCCAAGTCACTGATCAGACGTGGATCATACATCTGAATCCAGTTGGCCTGCGCAGAAGCCCTCCGGCTCAAAGCATCTGCGACGACATTTCCTTTCCCGGGAGTATAGTGTATTTCGAAAGTGTAGTCCCCCAGGAACTCCATCCACCTTCGTTGTCGCATATTGAGCTCTTATGGTTCGTAAAGATATCAACCTTCACGCCATACAAGTAATGTCGCCACAATTTCAGAGCGAAGATCACGGCCGCCAACTCCAAGTCGTGGACCGGGTAATTCCGCTCATGCACTTTCAACTGGCGAGAGCCATAAGCTATCACTTGACCATGCTGAAGAAGTACGCAGCCTAAGCCGCTCCCTAACGCATCGCTGTAAATTTCATAGCCTTCTGCACCACATGGCAAACACAAGATTGGTGCCGTGGTCAGACGACTCTTTAATTCGTCAAAAGCTCGTGCACACGCTGGTGACCAAACGAACTTCTGATCCTTCCTTGTCAAGGTAGTGAGAGGAAGAGCAATCCGCGAAAAGTTTTCCACGAAGCGCCGATAGTAGCCGGCAAGTCCAAGGAAACTCCTGACTTCCGCTACTGTCGTCAAAACGGGCCACTCCTGGATAGCAACTATCTTTGCTGGATCCACTGCGATACCCTCGCCACTAACCACATGACCAAGGAACGCTACTGAAGCTAGCCAAAACTCGCACTTGGAGAACTTGGCATACAACTGACTCTGTCGCAGGGTCTCCAAAACTGCGCGCAAATGAATTGCGTGTTCTTCTTCAGACTGAGAATACACCAAGATATCGTCGATGAAGACGATGACAAATCGATCCAGGTACTCTCGAAAGGTCCTATTCATCAGATCCATAAATACTGACGGCGCATTCATCAATCCAAATGGCATTACAGTGATCTCATAGTGCCTGTAGCGGGTATTAAATGTCGTCTTGGGGATGTCGCATTCCCGAATCCGCAACTGATAGTAGCCAGACTTAAGATCTAGCTTTGAATACACCGACGAACCCACTAGCTGATCAAATAAGTCATCGATTCGAGGAATCGGATACTTGTTCTTCTCGGTCAGCTTATTCAATTCATGGTAGTCGATACAGAGACGAAGGCTTCCGTCCTTCTTCACAAAGAGGATCGGAGCACCCCAAGGCGATGTACTTGGGCGTATATAGCCTTGCTCTAGCAGCTCCTGTAATTGAACTTTTAACTCTGTCATCTCCTTTGGCGCAATACGATACGGAGAGCGTGACACGGGCTTGGTACCTGGCACCAGCTTTATAGTGAAGTCTATCTCTCGCTGAGGCGGCTCCCCAGGAAGATCTTTAGGAAACACATCAGGATACTCTGAAATAACAGGAACGTCACTCAGACTGGGCTGAGGCTTTGCAGCCTCTACTAGCACAACACACAAGTCTGCGCCTTGCCGAACAGCCTTGACTACTTGGACAGCAAACATCAACGTCTTGCTCGATCCACGCAAACCGGCAAAAGTAGTCGCACGTTCGGTATTCCGCCCCAGTGTGACCTCCTTAGAAGTGCAATCAATGTAGGCATGCTGTGCTGACAGTCAGTCCATACCAAAGATCACATCGAACTCCGAAAGTGGCAGTATTAGTGCTTCCAAATCGAAATCATGACTCTTATTCGTACCTTTACAACACAGCCTCGATCCGCACTCATCGAGCAACCATTGGGTAGCAACACATCTAATCGTTCCTTTCTAAAGGACGAAGGTACTCCAAGTTGCTGTATGAAGGCCTCCGATAGAAAGGAATGTGAAGCTCCCGTATCAAACAACGCTCTCGCCGGAGAGTTAAATATTAGGACAAAGCCTAATACACAAACAGGTACAAGCAATGCACAAGGTATGAAGTATAAAATGCAACAAAAGCTGTATACTAGCACATACCTGTCACCACATCACTTTGATTGATGGTCTCTTGCTGGCCAAAATTGTACATTCTAGGCCGGGCTGGAGCAGCATGGGATGCGGTTGACACTTCCGCCTTCCCTTTCTCTGCCGCATAGGCCATAGCCGCTTTCTTGCCTCCACGACAGTCTCGGGCTATATGACCCGGCTTACCACAGTTATAACAAGTGACTGGGCCTCGCCCAGTCGCCAAATTAGACTTCTGCCTAATAATACGACTCCCAGATTTAGAAGAGCCTGGAACTTTGAACTCTGCCGCCTTTCCTTTACCCACTGGCTTCTCTTTCTGGGAGCCGCTGCGACACTCGCGAGCATAATGCCCCGGTTTACCGCAGGAAAAACAGATGACTTGGCCTCGCACAGTCGTCACACCCGAAGCCGCAGATTGAGCTGACCCAGAAGGTCGCGCTCTGATCTTCCATCTGCATCGCCCAGATTTCGCAGAGCTTGGTGCTTTCACCGGCACTGGCCTTTCAACTGCCCCAACCGGCACTGGAGCCACTCCAAGAGTAGGAGGTTGTCCAGGGACATGCCCTCCAGATTGTGTAGTGAACATAGCAAATACTGCTTCAACTACCATCCTTACTGTCTCGGCAGAAGGAGGAGTCGGCACCGCAGTTGGTCACTGTTGGCAGTCGAACGCCGGGGTCGATACGGCCCCGCTCCACTCCCAGTCACCTATACATGTGCACAAAACACAATCAGCGACTAAGAGATAGCATGGATCACTAAAGGAACACAAAAGTTCCATCACAATGCTACACACATACATGTAATCCATTCCTAAAGTGGACAATTACTGGTTATTTACATGAGTTACCGGTGACGCACACACGTGCTACTCTGATACCAATTTGTAACACCCTCCCTGGTACATAGAATATAGCAGTAGGTCCG
This sequence comes from Dactylorhiza incarnata, assembly GCA_033032865.1. Classification (NCBI taxonomy): domain Eukaryota; kingdom Viridiplantae; phylum Streptophyta; class Magnoliopsida; order Asparagales; family Orchidaceae; genus Dactylorhiza; species Dactylorhiza incarnata. The sequence goes on along the minus strand of JAWHQI010000129.1, from coordinate 3,456,643 downwards.
GCCGGGACCCCACGCCATATAAAACGAACAAAAGAGCGTGTTACTAGATTAACATTAAACAGTTAATAACATAACCATCTCAGCACACAGAGTCGTACAACGGAAGCATTTAATTTCATTTAGAACCAGTCTATACTGTCCACAATAACTACGAGGAATGAAATACATTACAAGATCTTTACAAGGTTTGTTTACATAATAAAGGTGGCTTCCAAACATCGGCACGCAGGCCGGCCACACATGAAAAACCGTAAACAAAAGCTTTGGCCTTCGAGGGCCAATACAGCACAGCAGCAGGGGCTTCAGCCCGCTATTTCCCGCTAGTCTCGCCAAGACCTGTACAAACAAATCCACCAAGCGGTGGGAAACAAGTAACCGGTCAGCTTTAGCTGACCCAGATTTATAACAACCCCACCCCATGCTCGGGGCGGCGGTGCTCCTTTCCTGCAGGCAAGCAATAGCAGTACATATATCACAGGTGCGTCTAAGCACCGCATAGAAGCATTCATTTTCATTGAGAGCGATGCATTAATCGACAAGTACTTTTTCAACTCGGATTTAGGCTTACACGCATTGTGCACTCACGGCACGCAATCAACAAGTCCTTTTTCAACTCGAATTCTCACTATGAGCTGATTCTCATCAAGGATGGCCGGCCTTGATGAGTCTAGTCCCAAACGGCGTATCGTGATCCGAGGTTGCAATCCTCTTCACCTGATAGCTAGGGGGGTTCGGTTCCGCCAGATGCCCGCGCTCATAAATGTCAGTATCCAACTATGCCTGACACGGGTTTGGCTTCCCCTTGCACGCTCTTGACCCGTAAGGTCAACGAAGCAAGGTACGCAGTCCTTCAGCTTCTGCTGCTCAACCCAGTTCATGGACATAGGCTTCACAGGCTTCCACACAGCTCACTGGGAGCTACCGCCGGCGTTAGCACTAACGCTCGGCGTTAGTGACAGAACTCGGTTCTGCTACTCTTTTCCAGGTATTTTCTGGGAAACGCCTCCAGATCTCTTTTGCAGTACGAAACAGTACAAAACACCCGAAAAACACAGCATAGATCACGGAGTCTTCTCCGGAGTGCAATAGCATATCAACATCACCAATCCAGACCAATCTGTCCAGATGGGCTTCACACAGCATGCCTATGCCCGTACTTCAATTCCAGGCTCTATATGCAATTTCTACGGGGATAACATCGACCCGTCGACAGAAATCTATCCACTTGCTAGCGGAAATCTGTCTACTACTATGCAAATCAAAGGACGAACTTGTCCAAAGATGAGGGAGGAGAATCGTTACCCTCGGCGCTCGTTTCGGTGCCATAGATCTGAGAGGAACTCGGCTGGACTCTTTTGAAACAGCTTCCTCCGACGATGGCACAAGCACTCAAGCAATCTCCTTCACGGATTTGCCCTCAACACAACTCACGACTAGCCAAAACCGACCTCCTTCCTTCAGATTACCGGGCTTGAAATCAGAAATGAGAAGGGAAACAGAATTTGGCTGCCTTTTATATTTTCCTAGCTAGCGCCGGCGTTAGCTCTTAACTTCGGGCGTTAGCCCCTAAGGCGGTGGCTGAACTTATCCACAGCCGCTTAAAGCCCGACGGCGTTCGACGATCGGCGTTCGACGAACGGCCTGGAGTTCGACGATCGGCGTTCGACGAACGGCCTGGAGTTGTCGAACGGCGTTCGACGAACGGCCTGGAGTTGTCGAACGACGTTCGACGAATACTCTGCAGCCTGCGTTCGACGAACGACCTGAAGTTCGTCGAACGGCGTTCGACGAATACTCTGCAGCCTGCGTTCGACGAACGACCTGAAGTTCGTCGAACGGCATTCGACGAACGGTCTCGACGTCTCGACGCTAAGACTTAGACTAACGTCTGGCGTTAGTGATAACGCCTGGCGTTAGTGATAACGCCTGGCGCTAGCTCTCAGTGTTAACAATCTGCTGGGAAAAACTGGAGTGCTACAAACATTTCTCGAGAATAACATATTTCTCGGAAAATGCGTTACCGCCGGCGCTAGCACTAGCGCCTGGCGCTAGCTCCAGCTTCAGTACACTTCTACTTTCTTTGCACTCAGAATATGGGGTCTTACAAATGACCTTATCCATTATGTCTATATGTAACACCCGTTAAGAATGAGATGGAAAAACTTATGCAAGAGATGCTCATTGTTGGGGTGATTCAACACAACACTCGCCCTTATTCATCACATGTTGTCCTCGTTAAAAAAAGATGGATCTTGTAGGCTGTGTAAATTACCATGAGGTTAATAAACACATCGTTAAGCATAAATTTTCAATTTCGGACATTAGGGAGCTGTTCGATGAATTACACGTGGTGTATTTTTTTCTTGGGTCGTCGTCGGTCTGACTGTCCTTATGCTTGTCTCTGACTAGTATAGTCTTAAAGTTCTCTTTCCTAGATCTTGATCTATCGGAAGTTGGAAGGAAACTGGAACACAGTCCAATGCATCGCAATTGATCAAAGCAGAAATGCCTCTTTGCTACAAGAATCTTCTGTCAGATGATCTATCCTCGACTGAAGAAAAAGGAATTATTTGATAGAGTGCTATGTAGGTGAGCCTATAGGCGAAGATGACGGTAGCGAAGGAGAGCGATGGCAATATGAATAGGTCATTTATCTTTCGGTTCGTGCCACACCATTCACGACATCCCTTGATTCTCGCTGCGAACGGCTCCTCGGTGGAGGAGTAGAAGCGCTGGTCCCCTTCGGTCAAGCGCTTTGTCATTTGTTTCCCAATTCTTTGCACATTACGGAACCCCTTTGCTCACTTCGTAGCATAGCAACTCTTTATTATATGCTTATTAGCTTCGCCCTTACCTAGTTGTTGAATGCGCAGATGTGTACCTGGCATTGATATTCTAAGTTTACCAGTTCTACGCCATTAAAGGCACTGAAGTAAAAAAAGAGAAGTTCAGTTAGGATGACTACTTTCCTCTACATCGTACATTGCGCTTCGTATATCATTAAGTTTGAATGGTTGAAGGCGATGTAAGCAAGACAACCCTCCATTTATATCACATACACAATGAATTACTAGGTCATTTAGCTTAACTAATGTGTCGTCCATATTCCAAAGCATGATGAATTAGGTATTCTAACATCAACTCTAACTCCGTCAGTTCATTCTCATTTTCTTCGATGATATATTGATCCATAGCAACACTTGAGAGATCATTTAGCACACATCTCTGCCAAACATTTTAGCTTCTCTGTTCCCATCAGTTATTTTTGAAGGACAACAAATGCTCCTTCATTGACACCACCACAAACGAGTACCTGGGCCATTTTGTTTCTGCTCGAGGAGTCACGATTGAACCTACAAACATTAAAGAATGTTTGATTGGTCGTGCCCAAACAATAAAAAATTGTGTTGTTTTCTGGGTTTCATAGCATACTAGCAATGTTTCATCAATAGATATGGAATGTTGGCCAAGCTCCTCCCAGAGATACTCAAACAGCATCAAGTTCATTGGATGACTAATGTGATGCTAGCCTTTGAAGAATTCAAAACAGCTTTAAGTGCATCCCAGGTGCCAGTCCTTCCAAATTTCTCAAAGGAATTCGTTGTTGAAACTAACGCCTCCAAATTAGGAGTAGGCGTAATACTTATGCAATACCATCACCTAGATGACTTTTTAGTAAATCTTTGGTCCAAAGGACATGGCTTTATAAACTTATGAGAAAAAAGATGCAAGTGATAGTTTTAACAATCAAGAAGTGCCCACCTTATCGCCAGGGCACACATTTTGTCATCAAGGACCATCAGTTTCAAATACCTCCTAAAGACACAAATTTCAAAACCTAGCCAATAGAAGTCTGTCCCTAAGCTTATGAGATATGATTATACCATTGTGTATAAAAAGAGGAAGGACAATGTGGTAATAGATGCCTTCTCTCAAAAGTATGAATTCTCGGACGGTTCTCCAGCCGCAATCATCACCATCACATTTCAAATCTTGAATCAAGTTTGACATTCTTGGGAGAAGGATTCTCATATTAAGAACATCATCTAACAAAACAGCACTCCCAAAAGAGGTATACTTGGGCAAATCAACATCTCTGCTGCAAGGGTCGCCTGGTCACTAACAAAGGTGGCAACCTCAAGAAACAAATTTTACAACTATATCGTGATGGAACCATTGGAGGGCATCCAATGAGACCCATGCTACATCAGATTAAACAATACTTCTATTGGAAGAGGATGAAGAACTTTGCACATGTACAAAAAGCACGACTCGCCAGCAATGCAACATGGATTGCACTAAGCGTGCAAGACTGCAAAACCACTACCCATACCCTTAAAGACGTAGAAAGACATGTCCATGGATTCTATGGAAAAATTACCAAAGCCCAATTTAAAAAGGTTATCTTCGTGGTTGTAGATATGCTAAGAAAATACGTCCATTTCATTTTGTTGATACACCCATATTTAGCCGCAATAATGGCAGTGGCATTCCTCGACCAAACCAACTTCATGGCATGCCAACAACAATCGTCAATGGCAGAGGCGCAATTTTCATAAGCAAGTTTTGGCAAGAGTTCTTTCAACACCAAAGAATACAACTACACACATCCTCAACTTATCACCCCGCCCGTTGGACAAACAAAGGTAGTACCCAACAAAGTCCAGAAGTAGGTAAAATGTGGAATAAACGGCATTGTACTTTACATTTCTCGATCCAGGAATATGATGTAAACAACTCTTATCTTCAAGTCATTATCTTACTCCAACAATATCTAGCAGACGCCTAAATACAAGTTTCCTGTTAAAAAATGATAATTCAAATATTGCATACCCTGGCCTTTCAAACTAAGGTCAAGTTTGGTTGAGTTTTTGTTCTCATATTTTATTTCTTAGAGTAATGTTATACGCAGGCCTGTTTTGGCTGTATGCAGGCCGCATTTTAAAAAAAACTTATTTTCTTTTTTAAACATGCAGGCCATCTTATTACCGAGCAGAAGAAAAGAAAAGATGGCTTTCTTTACCTCCGCCCACTTCAGCTGCCGTCTTCTAATCCGTCATCTCTTCCTCCGCTTCTCAACCGGCGTTTCCAATTCTGCCACCACATCATCCTCTCTGCAGAATCTCGTCCTGCCTTCCCTCAACTCCTGCTTCCTTGAGGAGGACGACCCCAACAAATCCCTGCCCGTTACCTCCTCCATCCCCAAACCATCTTCCTCCTCCGCCTCAGGACGCTTTGTCGTCCAGCTCGCCGCCCTCCGCATCATTAACGTCAATTCCGGCAAATCCAATCCTGCCGCTTCTCGGGAGCCCTTCCTCTCCACCGTGATCCTCTCTTATGGATCCGCTCTTATGCTCGACCGCCCCATCGCCACATTCGAGGACGTTCTCCGCCTCACCGCTGCACCCCCCACCATTCTATCCTTCAACGCCATTTTATCTGCTGCCATCCGATCTAGGAAGCACAACCAGGTGTGATACCTGCTAGGGTATCAAGAGGCGGTAGAGGGGTTGCGGTGGAGTACGAGAAAGAGATAGTCGGGGAGAGAGAATTAGAGAGAACGAGAGATAGAAAGAGAAAGGGGATCAGCCCCAATAGTTCCTTGATCCAAAGATGAAACTCAAACCCTAAGGTGATCCCTTATATAGGGGGAACCCACTTCATAACAAAAGTCTAATAAACAAGCAAATACAACATAATAAATAACTGAAAGCTGAAGATACTTGGGCCGGTCGGCCCCCCCTAGGCAGCCTCCGGTTCACCGCCCGGTTCGCCGACAGCTCTTGCGCACGTCCTTCGCGAGTACACCTGTCATTCAGGCTCGTCTGTCTGTATGTCGGTAACAAGGTGCCTGAACTCTTCTCCCAACTATCCGACAAGCACTCCATTTCCCCCGACAAATTTTCTTACGGAATTCTCATAAAGGCTCTCTGCCTCTGCGGGAAAATCGACACCGCCTTTGAAATCGTAAAGGACTCTCTACCTCTGCCGTTAAAGTTCTGCTTGATTTTTATACATGTTCTTGTTAAATTTCATGTTGCTCAAGTTAATTAACCATATTTGCATCGCGTGCATCGACGGTGAGTCCTCGAAGACGTCCGTGCTGATCATCGTGCAGATCGTCTTCCATGGGAGCTTGGGCATCGGATCTGTGAAGTTCATGGCCATCATCCCGTCATTGGAGGAAACAGACAAGGATATGCGAATAATTGGCCTACATATATTAAATTTGGCCTGCATGAAATACTTGGCGGCCTGCATATATCCACGGCCTGCATACAGCCAAAACAGGCCTGCGTATAACATTGCTCATTTCTTATTACAAAAATGTACCTAATGTAATGAAGCATGTCTGATAGAGTTGTTTTTACTTTTTCTTTTATTTATTTTTTGAGCAGAAACAATTAATAAATCGGAAAAAAAATAAAATTAAAACAGAATATAACCAAACATGGCCATTAGAGGCACTAAACTATGTAGAAAATCAAATAGCAGATGATGAAAGCAAAGTTTCCCAATTTTCCTACTTCATGAAAATACAAATGTGCAGCAACTTAGAACGAACGATCATTAAAAGAGCAGGATTCCGGCAAAATTACCACGGCCAGCCCACTTGAGGAGGCATCTTGCACAGTGGGCCATATCAAAGGATCTTGATGGATATGGAAGACGGTAGAGAGATAAAACTCCTAGCATGGCAGACAAACCTCGCTCTAGAGCAAATTGTACTTGAGCTTCATGAACATCTCTAGGTGCAACAGACATTGTCAGCACATTATAATCCAGTAGATGGTTACCAAAGCTGGCAACCTGTTTTTAGTCAAATAGTGATTAGGGCAGAAGAAGAAAAAGAGGAGATTACACTTACACTTGATAGTATTTAGAGTAATTAGTTTTTTAATCTAATAATTTGATGCAAAATAGAATCACAACAGGCAAAAAGATGAAAATTTTGATAGAAAATTGGAATACAAATTCTGAGAACAGGCGTGGATAAAATGAGGATTTGGCGAACAAAATATATAATCATATTTGCAAGCATTCTTAACATAACTTGTAGAAAAATACTGAACCTTGTATATATTCGTTCTTAATCAAATACAATGTATGAATACAAATATATAGGAGGGAGAAAGAGAGAAGAATTCCCTATACAAGATGGGGACTAATATAAAAAGAGACTAAATGGGTCACAATCATGGGCCTTTACATGGTCTTTTCTAACACTCTCCCGCAAGCTGGAGCGTACAAGTCGTAGGCACCCAGCTTGGACAGAAACTGATAAAATAGGGTACTCGGTAGGGCTTTAGTGAGAAGATCAGCAAGTTGGTCAGTGTTTGGAACATGCTTCAATTCTAGCTTCTTCATTTGAACTTTCTCCCTAATGAAGTGACAGTCCACTTCAATGTGTTTCGTTCTTTCGTGAAAGACTGAATTCTTCGTTATGTGTATAGCAGCTTAACTGTCACATAGTAAGGTAGCTGGTGAGGGAAGTTTTACTCCTAGATCAGCGAGGAGACTTTCAAGCCATGTAAGCTCAGAGACAACTGACGACATCGCTTGTTTCTTGCTGCGCCAGGTCACTAGGTGACCTCCAAAGTAGACCGCCGATCGTCCAGGGAACCAGCATAATCTGCATCTGAATACGCAACCAATGTTGTAGTAGAAGAAGAGGTTTTGTATACCAGCCCTTGACCAGGGGCTGTTTTAGGTATCTTAGGATTCGCTCGACGGCCTGTAGATGAGATATCCGAGGAGAATGCATAAACCGGCTGACTACCCCAACTGCAAAGGATATGTCTGGTCTCGTGATCGTTAAGGTAAATAAGTTTTCCAACGAGTCGTCGATAGTATTCTGGATTTGGAAGAAGAAGATTTGTATCAGAAGCATGTGCACACAACTTGTGATTGACATCCATCGGGGTGTTAATCGACTTGCATCCAGAATAGCCAGCATCTTGAGGAAGGTCGAGACAGTACTTCCGTTGAGAGAGGACAAGTCCATCAGGACGTCTTGCGATCTCCAGACCAAGTATCAGAGGTTCCCCAGATCTTTTGTTTGAAAAACGGAACTAAGATGTTGTTTGACCGCTTGTATTTACTTTGAATCATCTCCTGTGATTAGGATGTCATCGACATATATCAAAAGAAGAACCGTTCTTGTAGTTCGATGTCGAGTGAACAGAGAGAAGTTTGACAAGCTCCGAGTAAAGTCAACCTCCCGAACAGCCTTACTGAATTTATCAAACCATACCCGAGGGGATTGTTTGAGACCATAAATGGACTTCTTAAGGTGACACACTAGAGACTCCTCCATGGTCTCAAACCCAGGCGGTTGTTGCATGTAGACTGTTTCTTGTAGGTCGTCATTTAGAAACGCATTCTTGATATCCAGCTGATGTAAGGGCCAATGGCGATGCACAGCCACAGAGAGGACCTGAACTATGTTGAGCTTGGCCACTGGAGAGAATGTTTCCTCATAATCGAGACCTTGTTGTTGAGTAAAGCCACGAGCCACCAGGCGGGCCTTAAGATGGTCAATTGTCCCATCAGGAGCATGCTTGATGACAAAGACCCATTTGCAACCAACAGTAATCTTGCCTGGAGGGAGAGGAACCAGATCCCATGTCTGGTTAGCCCAGAGGGCTATCATTTCTTCGACTATGTTGAGCTTGGCCACCAAGCAAACTGTAAGAGAGGATGCGGGCTGCCCTGAAGAATCATTTGAGGACCCAATGGAGTCACAGCGGCTAGAGAGGCTAGAGCAGGCTCAGTGACGACTTAGACAAGGGGCAAGGTCGCAGCGATAAAGTAGGAGAGGCGGACAGACAGTTCTCAAGAACAGGAGCAGAAGCAGCAGTCTTCAAGGCGAGACCGCGTGAGCAGCAAGGCGAGACCGCGTGAGCAGCAAGGCGAGACTGCGTGAGCAGCAAGGTGAGACCGCGTGAGAAGACAGGGCGAGCAGGAGCAGACCGGACAAGCAGCAAGGCGAGAAGACCGTGCGAGAAGCAGGCGAGACAGCGCGAAAAGAAGACGAGACCGCGCGAGAAGCATGCGAGACCGTGCGAGCAGCAAGGCGAGACCACGCGAGAAGACCGGGCGAGCAGGAGCAGAACGGGCGAGAAGACCGCGCGAGAAGCAAGGCGAGACCACTCGAGGAGGACCGCGCGAGGAGGACGGCGCGAGGAGGACCGCGCGAGCAGGAAGGAGAGACCGCGCGAGCAGGAGGAGCACGCAACGTGAAGACCGGTAGAGCGCGGGGCCCACCTGTCAGAAGGTAGAAGGCTATAAGAGAGCCAAGAAGATGAAGGAGAAGAGGAAGCCATGGGAGAGAGCCTTGAAAGCGGTCTAAAAAAAGAGACCGCAGTGGGAGCTGCGGTTAGAGGGGCAGATGAGACCGCGGGCCGAAGGCCACGAGATAGAGACCGCAGACGGTACAAGCTGGAGACCGCAGACCGCGTGTTCGGAAACCTCTGATACCATGTAGAAAAATACTGAACCTTGTATATATTCGTTCTTAATCAAATACAATGTATGAATACAAATATATAGGAGGGAGAGAGAGAAGAATCCCATGTACAAGATGTGGGACTAATATAAAAAAGAGACTAAATGGGTCACAATCATGAGTCTTTACATGGTCTTTTCTAACATAACTCAAGTGTTATAATTGGTATTAAAAGAAAAGCATCAAGCTATCTATGTCATGCGCACATCTCTTTTTTTAGAAGGGAAATTGAACTTGACTTAAAGGTCAAGGATACCTTGGAAACAGATCTTTCTCTTGATTCAAGCTCGAATCAAAATCACCGAGGAGAGGAGAGAAATGAAACAAGCGTCAAAAACAGATATTGGGCATTAATAATTTTGATATAATGCAACATACTCTCGCATACATGTACGTTTCTTCGATAGTGTTTTTGATAAATAGTAAATTATACGTATTTTAGTATAGTTTTTAACATAATTTTAAGTAATATTGTACATATTTTATGTCAATTATTGAATAAATGATTTGTTTTAACTAATATATATATATATATATTCTGTAGATATTTATAATATAAATAAAATGGTTTCCTCCTTATACAGAGAAGCGCGCTTGGCTCAGTGGACTTGGTCTGGTTAAATTCGGCAATGGCGCGGGATCGAAACCAGGCCAGCGCGTTTTGGCTGGATATAATCCGCTTGCCCGACCCGTCACGTGCCCGCCAGCTGTCTAGCGCCCGCGATCCGCAGCTCTGCCAGCCCAACCCGCCAGCTGCTATCCGCGCCTCCACATGCCCGCAACCCGCCAGTCCGCTATCCGCAACCTGCCAGCTCAACCCGCCAGCCAACCTGCTAGCCCACCCTCCAAACAGCTATTTGCACCCCAAATTCTGCCTATAAATAAGGGGGGTTTCTTGTTTTTAGGGTTCAGATTTTTAGAACCTAAGTGTATATGAGAGGGTTTTAGGGTTCTTGTTTTTAGGGTTCTTGTGAGTGTTTGTGAGCTTGTTTGTGTGTTTTCTAAGCCCTTGTTTGGGCTCCTTTTTTTTTCAAGTTTAAGCTTTCTTTAAAAAGTTGTAATCTCTATTATATATATATATGAAAGTTCTTCTTTGTTTTTCTTGTTCTTACTTTAATTTTTGTTATGTGAGTGTGTGTGATAACTTAGATTGTTCTTTCTTTTTAATTCAAGTGGTGTGTGTGAGTGTATGAGTGTAATTGTTTATTTTTATTTTAGTCTTTCTTCATGAATGTGTGTGTGTGTGTATGAGATTAAATTGTTTACTTTCTTTTTAATTAGTTGTTTTTATGCTTGTGTGTGTGAGTGTATGAGTGCTAATTTTTGCTTTCTTTAATTTAGTTTTTCATTATTGTAGAGTGTGTGTGTATAAGTTTAAATTGTCTTTCCTTCCTAAATTAGTTTTCATGCTTTCTTTCAATTTATTGTAGAGTGTGTGTGTGTGTATAAGATAATTTTTCTGCTTTCTTTCAATTAAGTCATTTCATTTCAAGTAGAGTGCGTGCGTGTAGGAGATAATTTTTCTGCTTTCTTTTATTTAAGTCATTTCAATTCAAGTAGAGTGCGTGAGTTTTTAATTTAGTGTGTTTTTTCCTTTTTAATTGTTTTTCTTTGTTTTTGCTAAACGCACGCTAGGTCTTAATTATCATCGCTTTCGCTCTTTAAAATTTACAAACTTAAATCAAACACTTTTTCAGATAAGATAATAGTGCATTCCTAACAAGTAGAAATAATCAACACAATCCGGAAAAATACGACCTTGATATTTTCTAAGAATATCCTATACTATACGCGATAGGATATACTTTCCTTTATCGAAAGATTAGTTTTGATAAATTATACAAAAGCTCTGCAAAAAGCCACTTTTTCTTATAAACTTAAAGTGTTCGGCGCCGTCGTCGGGGCGTAATCGTCGAGATTTCGAAAGAAGAAAAGACCATTATTTATATATCTCGATAGGATAATGGTTAGTTTTTCGAAGTAGGAATACTCGCGAGACTCCTCGAAAATGCCAGCCTAATTCTATTCTTCACGAAAGCTTTTACAAAATCTAAATTTTTAATTATCAAGTTTTTGGCGTCGTTGTCGGGGACTTGTGTTGTTATTTTGAAATAGGAACCGCTATTAATTTTATCTTTTTCTTTTCTTTTAAAAAACCCCTAAAAAAAACTCAAAATCACCAAAAATATTTCATTCCTTGTTTTTATAAGCTTTAAAAAAATCCAAAAAAAAAATGAAGAACAAAATGAATTTTTTTTTAACTTCTCTTATGTTTTGTTTTACTTATTTTATATAGTTTTTTTTATATATACAACTTTTGTTTTGTATATTTTCATAAAGAAAACAAAACCAAAACAACAACAAAAATTATTATAAAACTTATAAAAATAAACACATTTTTTTTCTTTCTTCTGTTTTGCTTTAATTATTTTGTTTTGTATAGTTTTTATTTTGTATATAAAATCTATGTTTTGTATCTTTTCATCAAGAAAACAAAAAATAACTATAAAACATAAACATGACAAAATAGTTTTTCATTCTTTTGTTTTCTTATCTTGTTTTGTCTATGTTTATTTTGTTTTGTATATGTTGTTTTACATATTTTTGCTTTACTTATTTTATATAATTTATTTTAGTATATATAAATTAAGTTTTGTATATTTTCATTAAAGAAATTAAAAAAAACTATAAAATATAAACAGTCAAGCTACGCGACGGTAAACAAAGCGCTCATGGGAGGCACCCTATATTTATCTAATATTTTATTACGCTTTTTTATTTTTACAAGTTTTTTTTGTACAAACCGCACTTTCACTTTCCCTTCTTCATACTTAAATTACAACATTGGGGACAATATTGAGTTTTATGTATGGGGGTGTTTTCCCATTTTAATTTACAAAAACAAAACTCTCCAAAAAATAGTTTATTTCATAGTGGAAAAACCCCAAAAAATTTACAAAACCCCTAAAATTTTTAAAAAAAAATGCTATTAATTTTATCCTTATTTTTTTCCTTTTTTCCCCCATAAAAAAACAAAATTATGTTATAACTTAATTTTGGAAAGGGAGATTTGGGATTCATCTCATCGCATCTCCTAGTACCCTGCGAACCCTTCAAATTTCAAATAAAACCCAAAATATATATGTTTAGGGAACGAAAATCTTATTCCCATGCCATATAATATTTTCAATAATTTGGGTGCCTATGTTCACGGAATGAAATCTTATTCCCATTGACATAAAATCTTTTTTTTTAATTGAATTTTTCTTCTTCTATTTTTCTATGTCAAGCTATATGAGTGAATAATACGGGGTTTTCAAGAAAAATTCTAGATTTTAATAAAAAGTTTTGAGAGCAACCTTAGTAGTTTGAATATTCCAGAATTTCTAAAGGCTTAAAGTAAAGATAATTAAGGTCTAAGGTTGTTTTTCTAACATAATACACATACCTCAATTTTAGATAAATTAGAAGCAGTGCTTAAAAACAAATCCTCTATTTAAATGAGAGACACAAGATGTTCTTTAAAACTTAACCTCAGACGTTTAAATCTATCAATCTAAAATAAACAAATGGCTAGCAAACTAGGAATTATGAAAATCCACAAATAGATACTCTCGAAACTAAATGCTTTAAGAATAAAAACAAAGTGTGGTTTTATTATATTTTTGTTTTTTTTTCTACTACGAAATGAACTATATATATTGGGAATTTTTTGGGGTTTTGATTTTTTTTATTTGGATTTTTCTAAGTTTTGGGCTATAGAATAAACTATTTTTTTTGGAAATTTTGGGGTTTTGAATTTATTTTGGATTTTTCTAAGTTTATATTTATGTTTTTGTTTTTTTTTTAGTTTTTCTAATTTACAAGAGGAAAAACACACATGAAGTAAAAAGATAAAATGCAGAATACAAGGGGAAAGGGCACATCCCTGATTTGGTGTTGGGGTGACCTACGAAGCACGGATACTTAAAAATGCTTCGCGTATCGATCCAAACGCGTATTGGATAGCGGGATACGCGTTTCCCGCTATTTTATTCACGACGTCAGGCGCGCGGCCACGCCTCATATTAATTTGATTGCTTAGGGTTCACACTCACGCGCGTTTCACGACCCCGACCCCCGCAGCTTTGCATTGTTCACTCCTGACCCCCGCTGTCGAAGCTGTTGTCGCTCCACTGTCGCTCCAGACCACGCTTCCTGCTCTCGATCCCCCTGCTAGTAAGCTCCTCCTCCTCCTCCTCTTTTTCTTCTTCCTCCTCTTCTTCTTCCTCCTCCTCTTCTTCTTCCTCCTCCTCCTCCTCTTCTTCTTCTTCTTCCTATTCCTCTTCTTCTTCCTCTTCTTCCTCCTCTTCTTATTCTTCTTCTTCCTCTTCTTCTTCTTCTTCCTCTTCTTCTACTTTCTCTTCTTCCTTTTCATTAAGATTTACTGTTATGTTATTCTAATTCTCTTGTTATTGAAAACCTTATGTTTCATGCAGTAGGGATACCTATTGTTGCCTCATAAAATTTCTCTTTAAATGGTGGCTAACTCTTAGAAATAATTTTTTATCCATCGTGTCATCGCTTATGGTTGTTAATAACAACGCCACCTATTCTCCATGATATTAGTTCTCAATGTGCACTTGTAGGCTCAATCTTAACTCTTGAGTAATCTGTATTGATAATAAATAAATCAAACTAAAATGTGTGTACTTGTAGGCACTATAAATAATGTTTGTGCTTTTGGACTTACTATATCTCAAGGAATAGATTGCATAAGCTATTATTCATATTTTATCTTCATGTGATATCAAATACCTTCTCCTAGCTTAATCTTTCCCATTGTGCCTAAACAACATGATTGTGCGCCAATTATTCTTTTTTGAATGTATTGACTGAGATGGTACCTTAGTTTGTTAATTGTATTTTTTTATTAATCAATACTTATATTAAAATAATTAAAAAAAACTTAAAAACGTTTCCCTATCCGTATTTTTTTAAAAATCACATTTCTCGTATCCGTTTCGTATCGTATCCCGTATCCTGTTTTCGTCCCCGTGCTACATAGGGGGTGACCGCATGAACACCTGCAAAACACGTTTAAACAAAATAATAAAACTATACAATTATACAAAACATTCAAAAAGAAAGGTTATTTTTGTTAATTTTTATATGTTTTATGATTTTTTTGGTTTATCTTTGGTTTTCTTAAAGTTATAAAAAGAAAGAAATATTTTTGATGTTTTGATTTAGTTTTGGAATTCACAAGGTCTACCCGTTAAAAAAAATTAATTATATATGACATGGGAATAAGATTTTTGTTCCCTAAACATATTCAAAAAGAATAAAAAAAGGGTGAGAGTATAAAATTCATCACCCCAATTCAAATCTCTTCTTTTGTCAAAGCTTTGCACCCTCTTTCCTTTAACCAATTTTTTGTTCTTAGACTTAATTTAAAATCTTTTGAGAGCATAATTAGTAACTTGTATTATTTCCTCCAAAATTCTTAAAAGCACGGGTTTTTATAATTCCGATCTAATCTTGTTTACTAACTATTGCAATTCTACTTGCTATTTGGTTAATCAAGAAGTCTTTTGGCTATGACATTTCTCCCTACTTAAATCATTTACATAATTTAGGACTTAACTCTTTATACTACGGATTTTTATTTTTCGGTCTCTTTTGATTAAATAAAATGATTGCCAAAAAATTAGAACTTATATTACTCTCGTATGGATCTCTCTTACTTTTGCTCTGGAATAGCAAAAACTTAAGTATTGGGGTATTTGATTAATAGCAAATTATACGTATTTTAGAATAATTTTTAGCATAGTTTTAAGTAATATTGTACATATTTCATGTCAATTATTGAATAAATGATTTGTTTTAACTAAAATATATATATATATATTTATATAAATATATATATATATATTTATATGTAAAAAGGAACTATTTAAGTATAGATAAATATATGAAACTATATAGTATGTATGTAAATATTCATGTAAGTAAATATGTAAAAATATACTAAATATGTATTTAAATATATATGTAAAGTATTTAAAAATATATGTAAATATTTATTAAATAAAAACTATATCTATATATGTAAATATAAACTAATATGAAAATATAAACTATATAAAGTTAATTTATATGTGAATGTATTTATATATATATATAAGTATGAATATTTGAATGTATATATAATATTTATATATGAATGTATAATTTTATATATATAATATATATATATAAAGGTACTTCATAACAAAAAAAGGTAAAAAATAATAAATAATAATTAAGTTAGTTATTCTATATGTATTAATATAATATATTCTGTAAATATTTATAATATAAATAAATTGTTTCCTCCTTATACAGAGAGAGCGCTTAGCTCAGTGGACTTGGTCTGGTTAACTTCGGCAATGACGCGGGATCGAAACCAAGCCAGCGCGTTTTGCGTGGATTTAATCCGCCAGCCCGACCCGCCACGTGTCCGCCAGCTGTCCAGCTCCCGCTATCCGCAACCCGCCAGCCAACCTGCCAGCCAACTCTTCAAATAGCTATTTGCACCCTAAATTCTGCCTATAAATAAAGGGGGTTTTCTTGTTTTTAGGGTTCAGATTTTTAGAACCTAAGTGTATATGAGAGGTTTTTAGGGTTCTTGTGAGTGTTTGTGAGCTTGTTTGTGTGTTTTCTAAGCCCTTGTTTGGGCTCCTTTTTTTCCAAGTTTAAGCTTTCTTTAAAAAGTTGCAATCTCTATTATATATATATAAGTTTTTCTTTGTTCTTCCTTTAATTTTTGTTGTGTGAGTGTGTATGATAACTTAGATTGTTCTTTCTTTTTAATTCAAGTGGTGTGTGTGTGTGTGTATGAGTGTAATTGTTTTGTTTTTAGTTTTTCTTTATGAAAGTGTGTGTGTGTATGAGATTAAATTGTTTACTTTCTTTTTAATTAGTTGTTTTTATGCTTGTGTGTGTAAGTGTATGAGTGCTAGTTTTTTATTTCTTTAATTTAGCTTTTCATTATTGTAGTGCATGTGTGTGTGTATGAGTTTAAATTGTCTTTCCTTCTTAAATTAGTTGTCATGCTTTCTTACAATTTATTGTAGAGTGTGTGTATGAGATAATTTTTCTGTTTTTTTTTTCAATTAAGTCATTTCATTTCAAGTAGAGTACGTGTGTGTAGGAGATAATTTTTCTGTTTTCTTTTATTTAAGTCATTTCAATTCGAATAGAGTGCGTGAGTTTTTAATTTAGTGTGTTTTAATTGTTTTTTCTTTGTTTTTGCTATAAAAGCATGCTAGTTATCATCGTTTTCGCTCTTTAAAATTTACAAACTTAAATTAAACTCTTTTTCCGATAAGATAATAGCTCATTCCTAATAAGTAGAAATAATCAACACGATCCGGAAAAATACAACATTGATATTTTCTAAAAATTATCCTGCACTATACGCGATAAGGTATACTTGCCTTTATCGAAAGATTAGTTTGAATAAATTATACAAAAGCTCTGCAAAAAGCCTCATTTTATTATAAACTTGAAGTGTTCGGCGCCGTCGCTAGGGCGTAATCGTTGATATTTCGAAAGAAGAAAAGGTCATTACTTCTATCTCTCGATAGGATAATGGTTAGTTTCTCGAAGTAGGAATACTTGCGAGACTCCTCGAAAATGCCCGCCTAATTCTATTCTTCACGAAAGCTTTTGCAAAATCTAAATTTTAAATCATCAGTTTTGATTTTCTCCCATAATATATCATTCAGAAATGTGGAGTTCCCTCCTTCTAACATTGAAATCAATGATTGTTTCTTGTATATCGATGGACTCCCAATCAATGTTGTTCCCTTCTCTATCCCACCCTTCATAATCAATCATGCACTTCATGTGTTTTTGCTAAACGCGCGCTAGTTATCATCGTTTTCGCTCTTTAAAATTTACAAACTTAAATCAAACTCTTTTTCCGGTAAGATAATAGCTCATTCCTAACAAGTAGAAATAATCAACACGATCCGGAAAAATACGACCTTGATATTTTCTAAAAAATATCTTATACTATACGCGACAAGGTATACTTGCCTTTATCGAAAGATTAGTTTGAATAAATTATACAAAAACTCTGCAAAAAGCCTCCTTTTCTTATAAACGTAAAGTGTTCGGCGCCGTCGTCGGGGCATAATCGTCGATATTTCGAAAGAAGAAAAGGTCATTACTTCTATCTCTCGATAGGATAATGGTTAGTTTCTCGAAGTAGGAATACTTGCGAGACTCATCGAAAACGCCCGCCTAATTCTATTCTTCACGAAAGTTTTTGCAAAATCTAAATTTTAAATCATCAGTTTTGATTTTCTCCCATAATATATCATTCAGAAATGTGGAGTTTCCTCCTTCTAACATTGAAATCAATGATTGTTTCTTGTATATCGATGGACTCCCCATCAATGTTGTTCCCTTCTCTATCCCACCCTTCATAATCAATCATGCACTTCATGTGCTGCTTTGGCTTCCATCTCGCCTTTCTTTGTTGATTCAGTTAATGAGATAAATGCTCATTTCTCGTCGATCACGGGCCTAGTTGTCACATCCCTCTTTAATGGAATAAACATAAATTACAAACCATCAATCTCCACCTAATACGTGTTGAGACGCAAAACATGCTTGGTGCCAATATCGCATTACCACATCCACCCAAGATATGGAAGGCATTGGGCCTGTCTATCACAATAGATTCTTTGTGATAAATACCAACAAAGAATGGTACTCGGTACTCGTCCTTCACCCAAACACTCTGAATTTTTTGAATCCACCTCATTGAGTAAGGCTTTAGGTGATCCTCCATCTCTAATCCAATTCTTTCATCCATTGATTGACTTATGATATTATCCTGACTTCCATTGGCGATCACCACACCAAACAGTTATCATTGATGGTGAATTAATCCTGGACAGTTGGTTCTTTTGTGTGGGGTCAAAAACTTTAGGTGAGAGAAGGATCTTATGTATCATTCCCAAGACAGTCTCCTCAGATTCTACTGGACTATATTCGTTAGCCTCGTCACAATTGTCTCATGAAGGTTCCCCATCTGCATTTGTCAAATGCTTTCTACGAGGGCACTTGTTGGAGCAATGGCCCCGGTTTCAGAAGGTCACATTTGGAACACTTGCCAGCAGGGGTTTAGTACAAGGATGCTCTTGGAGAGTAGAGGAGCGACGTATGTGGAAATAAATTTCCGCATTTATTTTGTTTCCATATTTTATTTCCACCTTTATATTGCTTCCTTATTTTCTCACATTTGCATTTAAGGCATTTCCATGTTTGTCACCGTTTTTATTTGCAGTTGTTTGAGCACGAAATAGAAGGAAAATGGTACTTAAAACTTAAACCCAAGCGCAATGAAAATCTCAGGCAAACACTTACCATACTTCCCGCTCCTCTCTTGGCTGACCTATCACCACTCCCTTTTCCTCTCTTGATTCTCATCATTGCAAATTACTGACACTCACGTGTGAGGAAGGAGAATGGGTGGAGTTTCTCTTTCGATCTTGTCTTCCGCAGTCCACTGATGTGATTCGGCTCGTTGGCTTATATCAGTCCCCTTGTCTACCAATCTCTTAGCAAGTCGCTCCTCCCTTGGCATCTCATTCACCACCTTGCTTCTAGGCTTTTCCACATATTCTATTGACATTGAGTCTTGTTGTTGGATTGATATATTTTCTGCAGTAGTAGTTCAACATGCAACACGCAATTATGAGTTTCTGAAGCCGACATCGTTGTCGCAGGAAACCCATACCATGATGCTCTTATCATCAATATTGTTATAGATAACACCATTTTGCGGTGTATAATGATAGTTACTGGAAGTTCTGTGGAAGTTATGTTCAAGAATGCTTTCCTCAGGATCGGCCTAGTCATGAGGTCCCTAAAATCTTGCAACGGCCCACTTTTAGTTTTGCAGGAGATCGAACGAGGGTGGAGGGTTCCATCGAGCTCCCAATCACAATATCGGGAGTGGCGCGCATGATCCCGTTCATTGTCATCAACGGGCCCGACACCTATAATGCTATATTTGGGCAACCACTAATTTATATTTTTGGTTGAATTATCCTACTCGTCATCTTGCAACCAAGTTCTTGGCCAATAATAGGGAGAATATTGTACGAGGTGATCTCGCCACCATTCGGATATGTCATATAAATCTATTTGTGTTATTGAAAAAGAGGACCTAGAGGACGAACAAGCCGTCAGAAGTCCCCCAGCTCATGATGTTGTTCAGGTCCCCATACTGAGAGAAGAAGACGGAAGGATATTGAATATGAATGCACTTTGTGATTAGAAATGCATTGAGTGCCAATGGGATCTTTAATAGCTGGCTTTAACTCATTCATGAAGAAAGAGACTTGTTGTCCCCTCAATTCATCCAAATAATTCTTTTCCAAAAGGTATAGACTTGACAATGAAGATGTTCACAATGTGAGTACCTTGGGTTCATCAGTAATCATAATTGATTAGATTACACGTAATCATCGTCAAGAAAATGACCCATCAACATCTTATGCATCATCTCTGAAGTGACTATTTGTTGTTTCCATTTTCCTTCTTTCCTCTTGGAATGTACACACCATGTCATTGCTCTAGATTTCAATCTATTTCACTCTTCTATCGGATCTCCATTTATTAGAAGAATTTATTGACTTGGGAAAGTCAATTCATGAAATTTGTATACTTAGATCTGCCAAGAGTATGAGGACATCTACCATCAGTGTATAAGCATCTTCATAAGAAAATTCCTCTAGATTGTCACTTTAATTTTTTAGCCGCCGACGATGACAAACCGATCTCTAACAGCATGGTACTTATTCCTGCCATGATCTCCATATCAACCACTTTCGTCAAACAAGTGCCCATTTTGTTAATACGACCTCATTTCGCCGTAGTGAACTCCAATTTGAACCCGCCTTGTCAAGACACAATCTCCTTCCCCTATGAACAAAAAGAGTTTAGTTGAGGCCTACCAACGTCGATCCTCGATCCTCGCATGAGAGGTCGTGAGTAGGATTCAGTCGTGAATCATGACGTTATTTTAGGACCTTGAACTAGATGTCTTCTAGGTTCTTGAAATCCAACTGTGTGCTCCAAATGTTGAAAACAAAGGTTTAGATCCATGGTTTAGATCCAATTGCAGTGTTCGGATGTAAAGAATTCCCGTAGAATTGGAATGGGTCCAATTCCATGGACCCATTCCAAATGAACACTTGGGAGGCGGGAAGCTACCACCGCCAACCAGTGCACGACGAACAACGATCTTCCGGGACCGTCGTCGATGCTCAACATACTCGTGTCCAAGTTCTCGGTAAAAGGACTCAGCACCCGGAACATGACGACGTGCTCCAGCTCACACACAATCAACCAATCAAAGTGCCAGTTCTTCCACTCCCGCATCTACAACGACAAAAACATTAACACCGACTTCGCCACCTTTCGACATGGGAACTGCCCATCGTCCGGCGACGACAACAACTTGGCGGCGCTCGACGTGCAAACACCCGATCTTGCATCCATGGGAAAAAGAGCAATTCCAGGCCAATTCCAATTCTAATTCTAGAAAATCATCCTGCAATCGAACAACAGCATTAGAATTCAGACCAATTCCAATTCCTGCAAGAATTAGAATTGGATGAATTCCAATTCTGCAATTTCAATTCCTACGATCCGAATGGACCCTTCGATAGGTCTCAAATCTCATTAAGATCTATTACCGCAAAGATTTTGTTCTTCATAAAGATGTTTGTTTGTTGTCATTATCGTTGTTAGTTTCTATCAAACACGCACGTTGATTATCTGATGCCGCTTAACGTACATTCGAACTATCCCGATTGTTCAACAATCGCACTAGGTACATACCCTAACATAGATTATTTTTTATAAATATCATAAATTTTGATCACCTCATTCATGTGCATGGGTTGCTATTTGTATTATATTACCAAAGAAAAAAACTTGTGATCAGACAGACCATAGAAAAAAAAAACTTATGATCAGACCCACTTTTGACCTATAAAAAGAGAAGTCAACAGCAAAGTTTCTAGAAGAATGCCATAGTATATGAACATTACCTATACTAAAAAAACTGTTGAAGATTGGTAATATCAACTATGCATGGGGGACAAAAATATATTTTCAATGCTTAGAGAAGAAATAATTCCATAATTCCTCGTAGGAATCTGATGGTTACTCTTTAAATTAACTCTGCCGTCTTCAAATTTTTCTATACGAACAAGTATCAAAAGAGAACTGAAAATAGACGAGCAGCATCAGCTACAACAGTACTCACTCCGCAGCCGATGTCGAGAACCGTGCGAACCTCGCCGGTGGTCAACGGCACCGCCTTGGAAATCTGCGCCACATACGACTCCACCCCGTGAGGGAAGGACGTGCCGCCGCCGGGAAATACAAACTTATCCCCCTCGGCTATAACCCAGTTCTGGTCGGCCTTGGACACGGTGAGATTCTTGAACGGCACATTGGCGATCCAGACGCTGCGGCGGCTCTCCGGCCACGGGATGGGAGGACGGTAGCCGCTAGGGCGTGGGATGCGGCAGGGAGGGAGCCGATCGGCGGGAGAAGGGCAGTGGCGCTCGCGGTGGGAGAAGTGTCTGGTAGAGAATAGGCGATCGCGGCTGGTGTCTTGGCAGGGACAGTGGTGGGCGAAGTTGTCGGGGCAAAGGGGAATGGAGGGGAGGGGAGGGGGAGAAAGGGGGGCAATGGAGTCCGTGTGACCGGGAAGGACTTCAAGTGCGGCGGCGGCGGAGGAGGAGGAGATGGGGGAAGGAATGGGGCTCCGGGGGAGGGAGGAGGGAGTTGAGGGAAGAGTGGGAGAGAAGGAGAGATGGTGGATGCCGAAGAGGTAGAAGAGAATGCAGATGAGGGAGACGAGTGAAGCCATGGCAAGATATGCCTTGCTGGGGCTTGGCAGGAGAGTTGAAATCCTCGGCTTCACCATTGCTCTCCTCTCCCACTCGCTCCTCCCCTACTGCCTACTGGTTCAGTCTTCCTATAGAAATGTAGAATTCAAATCTCCTTTTTTTTAGCACTTTGTGCTGGTTTGCAATCCCGAAATTTTAAATATGACATTTTGCATCTCTCATTTGCACTTATTTTAGCACTTTACACCCTAAGGCATTATAATAATAAATATTTTCATCCAACTTCCTTATAAATAGACATATTCACATGATTCCTTCTCAGCGCCCACAAATCCTTCAGGTATAGCCCCTTGATTTTAACGAATTTAGGCATCATTTGGCCCGAAAATACTCCTTAAATTTAAGTTTATGTGTAAAGTGCGAAAAACATATAAATGGGGGTGTAAAGTGTCATATTTAAAAGTTTGAGGTGCAAAGTGTCAAGTATAAGCAAATTGGTGGGGGGGGGGGGGGGGGGGGGGGGGGGGGCAATGTGCCAAAAAGCAAGATAACAAAAAAACGAAAGATAACAAAAAAAACAAGAAATTAAGGGCTAAATCAACGTTTTATAAGCCAGAGCGGCTCGTCGACCGCCGACCGGAGCGGTTGTTCGGACTGCCAAACAGCCCGATCACATCCTAAAAACCTGCCCCATCAAGAACCAGCAAAAAATCGTTGAACAGTGAACTTCTGGGTTGTTGGGGAAGAGCCAACTTCAAAGCTTTACAATGACTTGGAAAATGAAATATTTGAGAAATACTTTTTGCCAAGTAATGGAGATGTTCAAGCTTGTGACAACAAAATGAACAAATTAATAGTAAGTTGTATGTATATATGATTAACTAATGTGTATATTGATATTATTATATTTGTATATTTGTACGAGCCAAATTGATTTATTTTAAATTTTAATTTGTAGATGATGAATGTGCTAATAATATTTTTGAACTTGAAGCATTTGGAGCGGAATCATTTGATAGATATGATTTCGCCGATATACTATGATGAATATTAATTTCTTTAATATTTTGTTGTTGTTGATTTATGTTTTGAAACAAGGATTATGCTTTGAGACATTAAGTTTTATAAGACTATATGTTATTTCACTAACATTTTGCAAGTCTGTGTTGCGATATGGTTAACAAGTGTGACATTGTGAGATAAATGTTTATGTTTACTTGATGCATGAGTCGGATTAAATATCTATTTCCGTCAGTAGTCATCAGGATTCAACCTCGGTTCAACCGGTTGAACCTTGGGTCTTTCTCTTCACCGATTCGATGTTTGGTCCGCTTTTTGAAACATTGGGCTAAATAATAATTTTAGTCCCCAAATTTAAATACCTCTATGATTTCACTTCTAAAAAATTTTATTATAAAATTTACATTTGTAAAATTTACAATATTTATGATTTCAGTCCCTAAAGTTTAGTGCCTTTAAGATTTTAGTCATAATAATTTTTATTGTATGATATTGGTCCCTGGGCTTACTTAACTTTATGATTTCCGAACCTACAACTTTCTTAACCTTATGATTTTATTTGTGCTCGACCTAACTCGATCTCACTAGCTCGATATTATTTAATTTGAGTTAAAGCGGAATCCCTTTAAAAATAAGTAATTTTTTTAATATAATAAAATGTTACAAGATTTTAAATATAAAAATTTACTCACTAAGTTATAAATTGTTGCGAGTCTTACTTAAATCTCTTCCTCTAACAATAGTTATGAAAAGTGAAAAAAGACAACACCATAAAAAGATAATTGATATACGCACATTCGAAACCGCTATTCGCGCATCATAAATTAAAATTTAAAATTAAAAGTAGAAAGCCCACTACCCTTTCTAATCGCAGCCCCCTTCCTTTCCCATCCTCCTCGCCCAAGCACGCGGAAGAAGGCAGATGGAACCCCCCTCGCCGGAGCCGACCGACCTCACTTGAGAGCACTTCGCCGCCCTAGCCTCCCTTCCTCCACACCGGGACCGCCACCTCTAGGCCATGGAGCCTTCTCGGAGCAATCGACGATCTGAACACAAACTTCTCCTAAAATCCCACGTTCTCTGAGACGTTGCCCAAAACTCACCGATCTCCTGCTAAATCCACCGGCTAAACTCATCAAATCTCATTTCTCCGACGTAAATAAGTCACCTACTACCGTAGTAGAAGGAGTTACATTAGAAACTTCATTTGAGAAATGGTCAACTACTCAAAAAGAATTAGCGGAATTAAATGCTAAAGGGATGAACATACTTTTTTGTGCTTTAAAACCGGATGATTATATGCGTGTTTACAACCTGTCCACTGGAAAAGAAATTTGGGATAAATTAATACTCACATATGAAGGTACTAATGAAGTAAGAGAATGTAGAATTAACAATCTTGTTCATCAATATGAATTATTTAGTATGTTACCTTCTGAATATATTTCTGAGATGTTTACTAGATTTACTAAAATTGTAAATGGGTTATACTCACTAGGAAAAGATTATACTAATCAAGAAAAGGTAAATAAAATACTTAGGAGTCTACCTAGATTATATGATGGTAAAGTCACAGCAATTCAAGAATCTAAAGATTTATCTACTTATTCACTTGATCATTTACTTGGTTCTTTACTTGCATATGAGCTAACATTGTCTGATAGAAAAGAAGAAGTGAATGCATCTCGAAAGACAAAAGATATAGCCTTGAAAGTACAGGATTCGGGATCTTCATCATCCGAGTCTATAAATGAAGAAGATCTTGCATATTTCATCAAAAGGCATCTTAGATTCAAGGGTCAAGGGAAAGGTAAAAAATTCAATAAGTTTAATAACTCTAAGTACAAGAAAGCTATTTCAGGTGATAAGCCACAAGCAGTATGTTTTGGATGCGGAAAGCCCGGTCACATGATAGCAGATTGCTATTCAAGAAAGGACACAAATGAAAAGAAAGCAAATGTTGAAAGGAAAAAGGATGGAACACAATTCGAGAAGAAAAGGAAGAAAAAGGTTTACATCGCAAATTGGGAGGATTCAGAGGAAGCATCATCAGGTGCGGAATCCAGTTCTGAAGAAGAAGCTAAATGCTTGATGGCTCACACTGATAGCGAGCAATCGTCTGATTCCGATAAAGAGGTACAACCTTCTTATGAAGAGTTATATTCAAATTTTCAAAAATTATT
This sequence comes from Dactylorhiza incarnata, assembly GCA_033032865.1. Lineage (NCBI taxonomy): Eukaryota > Viridiplantae > Streptophyta > Magnoliopsida > Asparagales > Orchidaceae > Dactylorhiza > Dactylorhiza incarnata. The sequence continues at coordinate 3,431,024 of JAWHQI010000129.1, read as the reverse complement.
GCATATATTCAATAAAGTAAAAAGAAAGCATAAAGAATTAAAAATAGAACATGATAATAATATTTCTTTATTAACAAATGCTAAAACTGATATTCTTTCTATTTCTGAACGGCTTAATAATGTCTTGCCAACTGTAGAGAAATATAAGATATTATCAAATGATTTTGAAATTTTAAAAGAAGAAAAATTAACTTTAGAAAAACAACTAAATGAACAAAAAAATAGTTTATCGTGTGTACCTTCTATTTCACAAGAATATGATCAAGATTTTGAAAAGGATTTTTATGTAATAAAAGAGCAAAATGAGTCTTTACTTCAAGAAAATAAAATTTTACTTGATAGATTATCCTCTCTTTCATGTGATGAATTAATTAAAGTTAAAAATGAATGTAAGATGCTTAGATCTCAAAATATTAAGTTAAATGAAAGATCAATTTTGTGTGTGTCTCTTGAAAGAGAGATTATCATTTTAAAAGCTAAACTTAAATTACTTAAAAAATCACATATCTCAAATTCACATTATTCATCAAATCTTGATAAATCTTATATACGAAATTCTAGTGCTCAAAATTATCGTCGCTTTCATTCATTTCATGATAGTTCGTTAAATATATTTTGCAATTATTGTAAGCAAAAAGGGCATGTCTCCTTTGATTGTTATGCAAAGAATGATACATCACGTAGTTTACAATTAGCACACACGGTTCCCTCTCATACACATTTTTTACCTTTTCAAACTAACATGTATGGATCCAACTTTGTTTGGGTACCAAAAGTTCGAAAATGATTCTCTACATATAGGTTTGTCTTCATAATGATGGGAGTGAAGACAAATGGTATCTAGACAGTGGGTGCTCAAAACATATGACAGGTGATAAATCTATATTTATGTCTTTTAAAGAAAAAGCTAAAGGTGTTGTTTCTTTTGGAGACAATACAAAAAGAAAAGTTCTTGGCAAAGGTAAAATTCAAATTCCAAATTCTAATCTTATTATTAAAAATGTGTTATATGTAGATGGCTTGAAACATAGTTTACTCTCCATTAGTCAATTATGTGATGTTGGTTTTAGTGTAGAATTTGTTTCTTCAAAATGTTATATTAAAAAGGAAAATGTTAATGTTCTTATGGGCTATAGGTTTGAAAATGTCTATATTTTAGATTTATTTGCAAATAAGAATGCATCAATCATTTGTCTAAAATCTTGCTTAGATGATCCATGGTTATGGCATAGGAGACTTTGTCATGCTACTATGGATACCTTAGAAAGATTAAAATCAAAAGATTTAGTTTCTGGTTTACCAAAATTAGTATATGAAAAAGATCATGTTTGTTTTTCTTGTCAAAAAGGTAAGCAAGTTAAAACTTCTTTTTCTAGCAAGAAAGAAATTTCAACATCTAGGCCTTTAGAAATGTTGCATATGGATCTTTTTGGGCCAATTAATATTGCTAGTCTAGGTGGTAAAAATTATTGTTTTGTTATAGTGGATGACTTTTCAAGATATACTTGGACTTTATTTTTATCCAACAAAAGTGAGACTTTTGAAAATTTTAAGATTCTTATTTCACGTATTCAAAATGAAAAATCACTTTCTGTTATTTTTATTCGTAGTGATAATGGTGGAGAATTTAAGAATGAATTATTTGAATCTTTTTGTAATTTAAATGGTATAATTCATACTTTTTCTGCTCCTCGTACTCCCCAACAAAATGGAGTTGTTGAGCGTAAAAATAGAAGTTTAGTAGAGATGGGTAGAACTATGCTAAATGAATATAAATTGCCAAAATATTTTTGGGCGGAAGCCATAAGCACTGCTTGTTTTGTTCTTAATAGAATTTCCATTAGACCCATTTTAAAGAAAACCCCATATGAATTATATAAAGGAAGAAAACCTTCTATAAAATTTTTCCATGTTTTTGGTTGTAGGTGTTTTATTTTAAATAATGGTAAGGAAAATTTGGGTAAATTTGATGCTAAAGCTGATGTTGGTATTTTTCTTGGATATAGTTTAAATAAAAAGGCTTATCGTGTTTTTAATAAAAGAACATCGTCCGTTGAGGAATCTATTCATGTTACTTTTGATGAAGTTTATAAAGATTTTGAAAAACCTTTGGATGATGATTTAGAAAAATTAGATGATTTAGAAAAATTAGATGATTTAAATATTAATGTTGTTTCTTCAGAAAATCATGATTTGCCAAAAGAATTAAAATTTAGTGATTCCCATCCAAAAGAATTAATTATTGGCGATCCTTCTATAGGTATTAGAACTAGAAGACAAGTTATGGATGAAATTAATCATAGTGTGTTTATTTCTCTAATTGAACCTAACAATCTTAAGGAAGCTCTTCTTGATCCTGATTGGGTAATTGTTATGCATGATGAATTGAATGAATTTAAAAGAAATAATGTTTGGGAATTAGTTCCTAAACCTGAAGATAAAACTATTATTGGAACAAAATGGATTTTCAAAAATAAATCGAACGATCAAGGTAACATAATTAGAAATAAAGCTAGACTAGTCGCTCAAGGTTTCAAACAAATTGAAGGTATTGATTTTGAAGAATCATTTGCTCCAGTTGCTAGATTAGAAGCTATTCGTTTGTTTCTAGCGTTTGCATGTCATATGGATTTTATTGTATATCAAATGGATGTTAAGTCAGCATTTTTAAATGGTTATATTCATGAAGATGTTTATGTTTGTCAACCCCCCGGCTTTGAAGATCATTTGCATTCTGAATTTGTATATAAACTTAATAAAGCCTTATATGGTCTTCGACAGGCTCCAAGAGCCTGGTATGATCGTTTAAGTTCTTTTTTGTTATCAAAAGGTTTTACAAAAGGTAATGTTGATTGTACACTTTTTATTTTGCACAAAGATAAAGATATTCTTTTAGTTCAAGTGTATGTAGATGATATTTTATTTGGCTCTACTAATAGTTCATTATGTAAAGAATTTGCTTCTTATATGAGTAGTGAATTTAAAATGAGTATGATGGGTGAACTTTCATTTTTTCTTGGTCTGCAAGTTAAACAAACTAAAGATGGTATTTTTATTTCACAATCAAAATATATAAAAGACTTGTTAAAGAAATATGATTTATCTAAACTTAAGAGTGTTAAAACACCTTCTAGTTTATCAGAAAAAATCGAAGTAGATGAAAGTGGAAAACCTATTGATAATACATTATATAGAGGTATGATTGGTTCTTTGTTATATTTAACTGCAAGTAGACCTGATATTATGTTTAGTGTTTGTTTATGTGCTCGATTTCAAGCAAATCCTAAAGTATCTCATCTTATAGCAGTAAAACGTATTTTTAGATATCTTTCTGGCTCTGTTAACCTAGGTTTATGGTATCCCAAGAATTATGGTTTATGTTCATTAATTGGTTATACTGATGCTGACTATGCTGGTAGTACTATTGATCGCAAAAGTACGTCTGGGACGTGTCAATTCTTTGGACAATCTTTAATTTCTTGGTCTAGTCGTAAACAACATTCAGTTGCTCTTTCTACAACCGAGGCTGAGTACATAGCGGCAGGTAGTTGTGTTGCTCAAATTCTTTGGTTAAAACAACAACTTCTTGATTATGGTTTATCTTGTGATAAAATTCCAATTTATTGTGATAATAATTCTGCTATTTGCATATCTAAAAATCATTCTAATCATTCACGCACAAAACATATTGATATTCGCCATCACTTTATTAGAGATCATATTACTCGTGGTGATGTTGTTATTTCTCATGTTGATACAGAAAATCAATTAGCCGATATTTTTACAAAACCTCTTAGTAGTGATCGTTTATTTTATCTTCGCATGAATATAGGATTGTTAGATCCATCTATATAATTGATTAATACACCTTTTATAAGGTGTTGTATAATTGATTAATACACCTTTTATAAGGTGTTGTATGAATGCTGTATTTTTTATATAAGTTATAGTATAATTTTGAGGTGATAATGTTCAGTGCTAATTTTAGATCCATCTTTATATATGGCTGCTGTTACTCATTGAATGTTTTTACTTTTCTTTATGATTTTGGTTTGACAGTAGAATTAGTTGCTGTAGGATTAATTGGTGTATGATTGCTGTAAGATTAAGTTGAGAACAAGTGTTAAATTGGCTGGACACCTTTTTGATTATGTCAAAATAGGGGGAGAAATTTCTAGAGATTATGGAGCTCTTATGGTTGCATATGTCATCTTTTATACATCTTTTATGTGTTCACATATTTAGGGGGAGTTTATGGTTTTCATATGTTATTCATGCTATATTTTATTTTCCCCTCCATAATCAATAGTTTGTCATCATCAAAAAGGGGGAGATTGTTGACCCTCTAAAATGCGTATGTTTGATGATAACAAACTAGGGATTATTTGTTCTAATATTTTGTTTAAGTGTTTATGATATGCAGGCACAATTTTGTGAAGTCATTTCGTCGCAAGATTTGGATTGGGTTAGCTTAGCTGTGTGACCCATAGATTTGAATTGTAAAATTTTCAAGTTCAATTTTTTAATTAAAATCATTTGCCATCTGCTCTTAGGATCATGCATTGCATTGCATTTCTTTTATTAATTTGTGTTATCAATATGAATATAAATATTTATCAATACGTTATTATGAATTCAGATCTTAGTTAAATTTTTTTTTCGTTAACCATTGCCTGTCTAATCTCTTAATTCCTATTCTCTTAATCCCTCCTTATCCTTTTCCTATATATATAATATATAATAGAAGACTCCCTGGATGAGAGAATCATTATTATTTTTGAGAGAGTTATTTTCTTTAGCCAAATCATTTCTGTAACCTTTTTGAATTAAATTCCACATAAAATTTATAGATTGTAAATAAATCCGCATTCTATTTTTCCAATAATCAAAAGGAACATTATCAAATAAAGGCGGCCTAGAAGTAGATTGACCCTCAGGTAAAGTATTCACAAAATTTTGTGCCATTTATAGGATCTTTTCTACGGAGGTTAGTCCGATAGTAATAAAGAAATAATAACCTATTCCTCTGATACCAATTGTTGGTTGAAATGACACAATAATCCCAAGAGGGGGGGGGGGGGTGAATTGGGATTAAATAAAATTTAAAATTTATTTGTATACTTTAAATTTTATTGAGTCTTTTAAAAAAAAAATTTGGTGAGAGAGTACCAGTTTTTATAATAATAAAAATATTGATAAGTATAATAGGTACACCAAGATTATAACATCAACAAGAAATGAAATGCTAAAGAATTAAGAGACACACAGATATAAAGTGTTCGGATCCCCCAGGATCCTACTCACTTGCTAAGAGGCCTCCCGCTCACCTTAGCACCCCAAACAAAAATATCTTACTAGAATAGAGTTTTACCGGCCCTTTTCCCAAAGGCCAGTGGGACATCCGAGACCCGCACAAGTAGCTGAATAGGTTCTTGAAATAAAAATACAAAAAAAAAATTACAGCAATTACCCTACAATCTTCAATATTCAAGGCCTTAATTAAAAGAATTTGCCAAATCTGAAAGATTTATCTGCTCTTACTATATGATGTATAAGAAAAGAAAATGAGATAATGTATTATAAAACTAATTTTAAAAATATTGTAGACTGGACTTGTGAATGGGTTCAGAATAAAAATAACATAAGATAAACCAATGTTGTACAGAACAATGACAATGATCTTGTGAGAAGAGAGATCAAATAAATTTTATAACTAAATAAGATCCTAGGACATTATTTCTGTACGAATAAAAACCAAGAACATTACAGAACTATATGTCAACACTATATTAATGTTCTATAATACAAATTATGAAATCCTATAACCATACAACAAATTATAATCAGATCTGACAAGTTGGTGATGATTTTGTGCCAAAAAAAATAAATACAAATATGCACTAGATCTGAACAGAAAACAGCAAAAAAATATAGTTATGAAAATATCGTAAACCAAATTTCTGTGATTAGAATTTCTTTGAGTAGAAGCACAGAAACCAAAGAAGAATAAGGCAAAAAAAAAACGAACAGATCTGTAGCATAAACACGAATAGATCTGGTATAAAATTACTGCTAGAACAGGGAAACAAGAATAACATAGACGAACAGATCTGGTACAAAATTTCTGCTAGAATAGGGAAACGAAAATAGCATTGACGAACAGATCTGGATCGTGGATGATCTGATCTTTACGAATCTAACAGAAATTGATCTAGATTTAGGATAAATCAAGAAAGCGATAGAGAAACGAAACCGTGATATGAAGAAGAGATCAGCGGCGGAACTCTGCAGGACGCCGGCAAGATGATGACGGTCCGGCAAGGTAACTCCTATCTGATCGGGTGCTGAGGCGATGAAGAACCTCTGATGATCTGTGCGAAGGAAGAGCGAAAGGCGCGATCGGATCTGGCGATAGGAAGACTCACGGAAGCACGAGACCTAAAATGATTTGGCTAAAGAAAATAACTCTCTCAAAAATAATAATGATTCTCTCATCCAGGGAGTCTGCTATTATATATTATATATATAGGAAAAGGATAAGGAGGGATTAAGAGAATAGGAATTAAGAGATTAGACAGGCAATGGTTAACGAAAAAAAAAATTTAACTAAGATCTGAATTCATAATAACGTATTGATAAATATTTATATTCATATTGATAACACAAATTAATAAAAGAAATGCAATGCAATGCATGATCCTAAGAGCAGATGGCAAATGATTTTAATTAAAAAATTGAACTTGAAAATTTTACAATTCAAATCTATGGGTCACACAGCTAAGCTAACCAAATCCAAATCTTGCGACGAAATGACTTCACAAAATTGTGCCTGCATATCATAAACACTTAAACAAAATATTAGAACAAATAATCCCTAGTTTGTTATCATCAAAACATACGCATTTTAGAGGGTCAACAATTTCCTCCTCACACACATCACTAATGCCTTTCTAATTCAAAGACTTCGCATGTCAAGTGTTTGATAGACTGTCGCAGAGAGGGACTGCCACTTTTACTGTTGTAGGAGTAAGGTCTTGATAATTGTAATCTTATGAACACAAATGACATTGCATTCTTGCGAGGATCAAGAACACTTTTGACGATGGTTATGATTTTCCTGGTTGCATGGTAGCTAGCATATACAAACAATGTCAAAAACAGAACAATTTTTTTTTTAAACAGAACAATAGTTTGGTATTTCTTGAATCTGAAAACTATTTTTTGACTGATTTCCTGCTTGGAATATTGGTTTCATGATCACGTAATAACCCATGATCAAAATGGTGAAATGGACACTCTTAAGAGATCAATTCCAGGTAATTTTGTTTAGAACAAATCTTATATAAAAGAAGATCAGTCATCTACATGTTTAATAAAAACATTAAGGGCCCGTTCGTTTGGACGGAATTGAAATTCGATATTGGAATTGAATATTGATAAATACTTTGAAATTAAATATTGGTGACTAATTACAATTTCAACGTTCGCCTAATAAACAATATTGTTGAATATTGTGGAATTAATCAATACTTATGTTTGTTTGTTAAATAAAATTTAATTTAAGAATTAAAAAATATTACGAACAAGCTAATATTTATCACATATATCATAAACAAATGTATGTCATGGCGACGATTTTTTCGCCCGAGAAAGATTTTTTCCGCTCGGGCTCAATTTTTTCGCACAACCGCGGTTTTTTCGCCCAGGCGCGCATTTTTTGCCCGGGCTCGTTTATGCGCCCGGACGGACAATTTTTCGCCCAGGCGTCAGTTTTTCGCACGGACGCGAATTTTTCGCCCGAACGCGCGTTTTTTCGCCCGAACGCGCATTTTTCGCTCGGACGCCCAAATTTAGCCCAGGCGGAAATTTTCCGCCCTAGCGCGTGTTTTTCGCCTTGGCGTGCGTTTTTCACTCTGGCGCGCTTTTTTTCGCCCGGGCGCGCGTTTATGCGCGGGGGCACAATTTTTCGTCCGGGCGTGAGTTTTTCGCACGAACGCGAGTTTTTCGCCCGAACGCACGTTTTTCGACCGGACGCCGAAATTTTGCTCGTGCGAAAATTTTTCGCCCTAGCGAGCGTTTTTCACCCTGACGCGCGTTTTTCGCCCGGGCGCGCGTTTTTTTGCATGGGCGCGCGTTTTTCGCCTAGGCGCATGTTTTGTCACCCGAGAGCGCAATTTTTTGTCTGGGCGCGAGTTTTTTGCCCGGGCGCGCGTTTTTCGCCCAGGCGCGCGTTTTTCGCTCGGGCGCGCGTTTTTCGCCCCGACGCGATTTTTTCGCCCGGGCGCGATTTTTTCACCCGGGCGCAATTTTTTCACCCGGGCGCAATTTTTTCACCCGGGCGCGATTTTTCCCCCGAGAGCGTTTTTCTCCCGGGCGCGAATTTTTCGCCTGCATGCTAATTTTTCGCCCGGGAGCGATTTTTTCTCTCAGGGGAGAGTTTTTCGCCCCGGCGCGATTTTTTTTGCTAAACGCGAATTTTCGTCAGGGAGCGATTTTTTTACCCGCGCGTAATTTTTTGCCCGGGCGCAATTTTTTCGCCCGGGCAAGATTTTTCTGGCCGGGAGCGATTTTTTTGCCTGGGCGAGTTTTTTTCGCCCTACGAGATTTTTTTGCTCGGGGGCTATTTTTCGGGCGCAATTTTTTCAACAACAACAACAACAGAACCCATATAGTCCCCAATCATTAGGGGTATGGGCAGGGGAAGATTGGAAATAGACCTAACCTTTGGACTATGCGCAAAGTGGCTTCTCTCAGAGGTGAAAGACCTAACCTTTGACAATAAATGCACAAAGTGGCGTACCATTGAAATAGTGGCCCCCTATACCGTCGTGTTTGCTGCGGAATCATGCCCTCAAATCAAAGCCAAAGGCATCAAAGAGAACAGACCCAAGAATCCATTTTGATTTATGCGCACATAACCATGCTTCCTTCATTCAGCATCCAGAGTATTGGTGAAGCACACTAAAATTTTGCACGCCCAAAAAAATATTCATGTAATTAGGATAAAGTGTCCTAAAACACGAAGCAATAACAAATCTTCTCCAACTTTAGGCTTGCAGAAAAATAGTGATTCATGACCTAATAATAGGCATGATGGCTTAGCCTATTCAGTGTTTTCTTTTGATTTTCTTGATCTGTGAAAGATATAGGTTTTGGAAGATCAATACTCTTATGCCTCGTTCGTTTGGACGGAATTGAAGACTTATAATTGAAATTCGACGTCGAATTTCAATTACGCCGTTCGCTTGTTAGGTAGCTTTAATAATTGAAATTTGAGTTGAATATCATGGAATTGATTTTAGCCTAAGCACAAAATCTAGCTAGACATATCGGAATTGTTTGTTTTGGGCTGCGAATATCAAATAGACGTACAAATATCGGTTTAGAGGCTACGTATGTCAAATGGCTGCGTATATACAATTATGATGTGCTAATATCAATCGCAAAAAAAAATGTTGGTAGTACGTTTACAACCCTTGCTTGCTAGGCAAAGTAATGCGTGATGAGAATAAGGCATTTATATTACTTAATAATAAATATTGCATAAATTATTTTTTGTCCTAATCGAAATCGCCGAATAATTAAAAAAACATTTTATCATCAAAAATACAATTTAACAAATATTTAATTTTGTCCGGTTCCTCGAAACATTGAGATGCGTGCAAATCAGAGGAGATGTGTTTGTAGAGCAAAATTTAGATTTTAGTCCCAGAATTTTAGCACAATTTTTGAAATAAATGTTAACAATTTTTTAGTTGATTTTGACCTCAATATTTTAGAGAGATTTTTAGGCGCGTTCTCTCACCTAGTTCTAGGTGGGGGATAAATGCAACCGTACGATCACAGATTCTACGGCGGATCTCTTATCTAAAATACTGACTGTATTTTTAATTCAGAAATACGATAGTATTTTGATCAATAATTGAGAACCAACGGCTTAGATGCGCTCCTCTCACCATGATCTTAGGTGAGAGTAACTTACATACAAATTTATGACATTGTTGTTAGCATAGCAGTTTTGACTATTATTATTTTTGTCTATTCGCAAACTTGCTTTTCGGAAATCGGATATCCAAAAGCACGAATGCTATGAGCACTAAAAATATAAAAAAATGATGGAAATGCTTTTACAAATAGTCTTCGGAGAAACCGTCTTTTCCGCCAACAAGCAGAAGCGCTACGCCGCCGACGCCGAACATCAGGATTGCTCCGATCGCTAACATCTTGTGATTGAAGGCCGATGCGTCGTTACGGCACACAGCTTCCCAGCCTTGATCATACAAGCAGCTTGAGGCCTCACACTGAAGCCATGCTTCCTAGATTCACCCTCTTGATCTGATCATAATATCGAGGAAGAAAACGGCATCCTTCCTCGAAAGATGAAAGCTATTATCAAGGCAGTTCATGGTTTTGACCAAGGATGAGATTAGCCATTTTTTGTTCCTGTAACATAGGGATGATTGAAGTGTGCTCCTTTTCCCGTCTCAGACGAAAGCTATTTCAGCAACGGATATCTGGAGACACCCGTGGATTGGATTCTGGGGATGAAGAACATCCGACTTAAAGTTCCTTCCTCCTTCCCCTTCCAATGGGAACTCAGAGCTCTGAGTTCACATGACTCCTTCGTCTTCCAAAGCCAACTCCGTGCCAGCATCAGCGACGTCAGCGGCGGCGAAGTTTCTACCGGCCCCTACCCTCATTGCCTCGAAGACCAAATTGTTGGAATATTTTTCTATATTCCTATATTAATATACAAAATAATGTAATTTTTCGGTTTTAAAACTTTTCTAAAAACAGCAGTTCTATTTCTATTAACAACAATAATAACAGAATTGCAAGAAGGGATGAGAAATAAATAAGAGAGAAATTTATAGTTCAGAATCGAGCCTGGGTAAGGCGTGTGGTCACTGCCCTAAAGAAGTTGCACCACCCTCCGGCAGGGCTTTCAATCGATGCTCACTCCTCCAAGGTACAACACCCGGCTAGATCCCGAATCTCCGATGTGCGCGGACACCGAAGAAGCACAGAGCACCCGAACCCCCACTTGATGAAGCAAATGTAAAGAAAATGAAATCACGTAGAAGATCGTCACAGAATAGAGAGAACAGAAGAGGGTATCCGAGCATGTAAAACTATCTGAGAAGAACGAGTATATATATAACTCGGACCGCAAGATCTTCAATGAAATTCGATCTCGTAAAACGGCAATAAAATAAAGCCTCAATAAATACGAACGGTTATATAGGGAAGGATCATAATCAGGAAAATAAACATTGAATATTTCCAACGTAAATATTGGCGAGAAAGACGCGCAAAAGAGCGGTTGAGAAAACGCGTAAAAACGACAGAACGTGTGAAGAGAAATCGACGCTGCGTCGACATCATATCGACGCTACGTTGAGTTCTATCGACGCAGGACTTATCGACGCAAGCCTTATCGACGCTACGTCGAGTTCAATCGACGCATGCGTCGAGTTCAATTCGACGCCACGCAACTCCAGCGGGCAAAACGACGCTACGTCGAAATCTATTCGACGCAGCTCCGAATTCTAATCGACGCAACTCCGAGTAAAACTCTGAAACTATTTTGTACAAAAAATACAATTCAATTTCCCCGATCCGGATCCGGATCCGGTCTGCTGCGGTGCGTGCGCGCGCGTGTGGTTCATAGTTTCTCCTTATGTTCTTTTGAACAAATAAGGAGTGAATACATATAAATATTCTTTGGCTAGAAAGCAAATAAGCAAGGTGAGACTAAATGTTCATCCTTTCTTTTATGAAATGTTTCCCTCCAAATAATTTGGATTCACTCCAATTTGGTTTTGAGCTTTTCCATCATAATGAGGAGCCCAAACACCAAACACCATTTAGCTCTAATCAAAACATTTAATTTATAATGTTTTATAATTAAAATTTCTAACACAAATTACGTTTTATCAGACTCAACTGCCCTCCGTGACTCGAAGTCCTACAAAAAACAAACTCCATTCCCGCCACCATCTTCCCCTACTCTTCCTCATCCAGCCTCACTTCCTCCAAGAAAAGGTCCTCTACTTCGCCTACGGCCTCCAGAAGATGCCGGCCGCAATCCTCGATCCGCCGTCCTCAACAACTTTGGGAGTATAATGGTGATGAACAAGGAACAGCTCGCCGAATTCACGTGGGGGCTGGCGAAGGATGAGATTAGCCACACCGAGTGAGTGCCAGTACCATTTTTTAAAAGGCCCTAAAATATTAAAAATTTGAGTGCTAATAGCTAAAAACCAACTGCTAATATCAATGCCATATTTTATTAGTTTTTTTTTTAAATTCAATCCAAATCTACTTATGATTGAAAATCTGATTTAACATTTTATCTTCTTCACCGGTGCATTTACAGGAGCAGCCGCTAGTAATGGCTGAAACATCACAACATGCGCTATTAAGAAGATATTTTTTTGTATATGCTAAGATGTATATTTTTTTACAAAATAAAAAACGTAATATTAATTCATATTTTTTTTTACGATGATTTTAAGATCTCATATGCATATGTTTGGAGTAAAGGTTGTAAAAATATTACCATAGAAAAGATGTTTTACTAGTGTTAAATACAACTGCATTTTTGCGGACAAAAAAAATCTGAAAACACAATTTTTGGAACTGTAGTTAATTGGGAAAATACATTCTCGCGCCTACAACATGGAACGCTACACGTATAAAAGTATTTCTCTGATCAGAGAGCATACAACCCCGATCTGCCACACATCATCAGTGATGATTTCGTTCGGCACCTATGCTGGTTAGTCGTGCTCAAGCGGGAAAGATAACAAAGGATACTAGCCGAGTACCAGCCCAACAATAACGAAGGCGACTAACGCCGGCAAGGCTGCTTGGTGACATAAATAAATTATAAAATTTAATTTAAGGCTATTCATCATCAGCCAAAGACAGTGATATGCTATTACCATTGGTCGTTTCGCAAACGAAAATGCCACCAGCATAGAATGTATGTTTAGCATGACATCGGTTATGACCGCTGAGAAAAGAAAACTAATTTTGAACATAAAAGTGAATAAAGTTCCATAGATGAGGCCGGGCATTCACGAACGACAATTCATAGTCATTGCTTTCACGGCCACTACTGGCTATCATTCTCACCGCTCTTACTCCCACCGCTCAAACAAACTGAGCCTTAACATTCATCATAACTGCAACTCTCCATCGAAGCCACTACCTTATGAATCATCATAGTTTAATTAATCAACTAACTAATTTAATTGCTTATTTGAGGTGAATTTCAGGTAACATAAAGGGGCAGCCCTTACACAAGGGTGAAATGTAGGCAAACCTTACCCTGCATTTTTGCAAGAGGTTGCTTCCAGGACTCGAACCCGTGACTTCAAGGTCACACGACAACAACTTAACCGGTGCGCCGAGGCTCCCCTTCCAAAATACATTATAATTTCAGGTAACATACAACAACACTCAAGCCTTTATCCCACCATAGTGGGGTCGGCTATATGGATCCTCTGTCGTCACTACGCCCTATCTTTAATCATAGTCTCACTAATGCCCAAGTACATCACGAATTTCCTTATAGTTTCATTCCAAGTCTTTTTTGGTCTACCCCTCTCCCGTTTAACATGTCCAGTGACTAAACTCTCACAACGCCTAACAGGTGCCTCTAATGATCTCCTATGTACATGTCTGAAACATCTTAAACGAGCTTCTCGCATCTTCTCTACAATTGGCGCCACTCTTGTCTTATCTCTGATACATTCATTCCTAATTTTATCCGGTCTCGTGTGACCACACATCCACCTAAGCATTCTCATCTCCGCAACTCCCATTTTTTTTTCATGTACACCATTCACTGCCCAACACTCAGAACCGTAGAGCATTGTTGGTCTAATTGCATTACGAATAATTTCAGGTAACATAATAGAAGAAAATACATTATAATTCAACAAAATAACACATTTTTTGGTACTTTCCCAGCCAAAATACACCATGCTTCCAGCTCAAAAGATGTCATGGAAGGGTACTAAACGCCTTCAATTGCTTTTGAGGATTTGTTTAAAGACACCACCATCCTTCTAGGCTGAAGATGCCTGCAATAAGATGGGATTATTAGGTATATCAATAACAGAGTTTCAGATTACAGAGATTATTAGGTCTTTTGAGTGAGTGGTGGCGGCGGCCGATGGAGCGGCGGATAAATGATTAATGGAGCGGCGAGAACTCTGCGGTGAGAAATTGGAAAGATTATTTGATAAAATTATGTATCTGTTCAAAAATGAGATGAAGGTCCCGTTTGGCGCGGTAGTGGTGGTCATGAACGACACGCAGTGGCGTGCCACTTTCAATAGTGAAGATGCTGCTTAATTCATGATTGAAGCGGACGTTTGAACGTCTTTTCAAGCGTCCCCATCCTTTTTATTGAAATAATTGGGCGCGACCTTTTCCGGGACTAGGCATCTTGAATGTATGATTCTCTTCCTTCTGAGTCCCACATCTGATGAAATAGGAGCTTCTACGAGAACAATTGAGTCTGGGCATGAAAATGATATGAGTGTCTTACCGCCCCATTGTTTGGGTTGAAAGAGTTTGTCTTAGTGGTTATTGTTGGAACATGTTTTCCACATCTTTTGATTTGAGAATAACAAATCTCATTGTATTTGATCATACTTGTCATGTGTTTATAGTGTGCAGGAACTTCAGATCTCAAGCCCCTATGAGTACAAAAAAGAAAGACGACGATCATCTATCGTTACGACGCTCTGCTTGTTACCGCGGAGCGCTAACGCTAAAGATGGCGGCAACTTCTGCATACTTGGAAACATCGTCGAGAAAGGAATCTCGACGGGACTCAAATATAGCAAGTATTACCGCGACACGTTAAGGCTTATGCCCGACGGTAACTTATGGAAGCCCCGACATCACGCTGCTGATTAAGGAGCAAAAGAGGAAGGAGATCTGACGGCTAGGAAAGCTATATCGCTAACGCGGCGCGTTAGCATTACCGCGGGGCGGTAGAGGGGCTGCCAAATTTGGAGCAAGAATGTTACCTAAGATGACTCGATCCGTGTGCCAGCCTATTGCCTAGAGTGGCTACCGCCCGGCGGTAGCACTATCACCGGCGCTAGGATCCAAGTCCTCCTTTTAGCGGTGTCGATACACGAAGAATAACAAGCTACAACTCCTGAAATATCGTGAGAGCCTCCTTCTTGCAGCCAAGAGAACTTCATCAACGCTCGTGTTGAAGACGGATCGATCACGCCTACATCATCGTCAAGTACAATCTTTGATGGAGTTTTTGATGTTTTAGTCTTTATTGATTGTATCTCTTATTTTCATCGGTAGAGAAATTCGCTCGTGTTGGCGACTAGAGCCTTGCGAGGACTATGGAGAATTCGTCGCGTGGGTGTGACGACTAGGTCTTGGGATTAGATCTAAGGGGTGCTCGAGGCTTTTCTGGGGATAGAGAGGCTAGAGCGGCTTGAGGCCGTATCTGGGGATAGATTGGTTAAAGCCAATCGGTTCTTAGGGAGAGAACGGACATAGAAAACAAATGGAGTTTTCATATTATTCGCCTTGATTTTTAGCGTGTAGAAATCTAATTTTGTAATCAATTTTATAAATAATAGTCATGACTTTACTTTTTCAATAAAATTGATTTGATTTTCAATTTCTAGCACCTTACTTTTGATTCAATTTATTTCTAATAAAATATCAAAAGTTTATCATTAAATTTTTTTTTTTTAAATCCTTATTCACCCCCCTCTAAGGGCGCCGACAGATCCAACAGTTATGAACCGTCGTTCGTTACCGCCTGACCTTACCAAAGAAGCTTCATCCACCTTTATGTTCAAAACTAGTTTTTTTTTCTTGGTGGCGGTCATAACAATTGTTATGTCAAACATACATTCTATAATTGTGGTGTTTTTGTCCAAACTTACAGGAGAAAAAAACGTTGCGCCAAAGGGCCCGAAGTTTAATTGTTTGAAAATAGAGTTTTATAGAGCACATGAACCTCCGCTAGCAAACACAACTGCGACGGAGCTCTCCTCCATTTTGAAATCGGAGATTTCACGAATAACAAATTTTCTCCTTTGATGGAGCATAAACAAACGAACCCTAAATGAACCCCAGATAAACCAAAAGATTACTCGAGTCTTCTTCCACTCCGCTCCCGACGGCAACTCGAAAACCAAAACAACGACCTCCTTCCTTTCTCCCCTCGGCGCTGCACGAAAAGAACATAACCTCTCGTTCCTTCTCCTTCAGACGGTTGAGCGGAAAAATGGAACTCGCTGACCCTATCTCGAATCACTGCTATATGGTCGCAAACTACCGCCTGAACCTTGGTCGGGGCCAAAACCTTGGCCCAGTGACCGAACCGGTTCAATTCAAGCCATTAACATATTAGTGACGGCACCATGTTAAAAGAACTGTTTAAACTAGAAATATCATGAATGCAGCACTTACTAGTTACCTCCTTTTAATATAATAATAATAATAGATTACGTGCAGACTAAATTTGGCTATGCGCATCCAAACGTTATGTGCAGTGCACACGACTAAATTTTACTTGCAACCGAAATCTATACGTGCACACAAAATAAAAACTTATTTTTCTACTTTCTCCTTTCCCTCTCACTTTCAGCCTCTTATTCAAATTCGTTAACCTCCTCCCGCCACAAATCTTCTCTGAGACACCAATCGCTCGCAATTTTAACTTCTAGCTCTGGCATATTCACTGCTCGTCGAGGCGGAGAGCACTCAGCTCCAGGCAGTCCAGCGTTCGATTGTGAAAATAATGAAAATGGCGTACAACGTCCTGCCTCTCTGCCAACATCACTATTGCCACCGTCTTATTCTTCCTTGTCCAGCTCCTTGTGTCCTGCTCCTTGTCGTCACCCTCCAGTCCGGCGTCAGGTTGCGAGAATCCGGCGAGGGTGCGGGAAGATGGCGTCCAGTCCGGAATCGAGCAAGAAACCGGAGGCGGGTGCGGGAAAATGGCCACCAGAGACCGGCGTCCGGCGAAGAGCAGCTATGTCGAGCGGTTTGGAGATGGAGGGAGAAAATGAATAAAATAGAAAATTTGTTTGTGTGCACAGCCAAAAGTGGCCTGCACATAACATTCCTCTAATAATATGTTGTCCGTTCCACTTTTTCCCCAAAATTTAAACTATAAAAAAACAATTTCCTATGTGGGCCCGCCACGAATAAAGTTTAATTTTAAAAACGCATAAACAAACATTAATGCTGCAGGGGCTCGCGCAGTGTCATCATGCACGGTTGGCGAATTGGCTTACACTGCATGGGTCAAGCACGTGGCACTCTGCCCGATCGGCGCAGCACGGCTTAATAAATGAGAAATAATCTGGTACGTTTACGTGAGAAATAATCTGGTAAACACGTTTACGTATATAAGGGTTTTTGGTGCGCGACCGTCGGATCTCGCCCATCAACGGTACAGATCTAATACTGCTTTAATACTGCTGTATTAAGCAGAAATTACCACTAATACGGACCACATCTGACCGTCGGATCGTGCGATCCGACGGTCGCAAATGCACGCGCACAACCACTATATGCGTATACGTACCAAAGAATTTGTCTTAATGAGAAATAATCTGGTACGTTTACGTATATAAGGGTTTTTGGTGCGCGACCGTCGGAACTCGCCCATCAACGGTAGAGATCTAATACTGCTTTAATACTGCTGTATTAAGCAGAAATTACCACTAATACGGACCACATCCGACCGTCGGATCGTGCGATCCGACGATCGCAAATGCACGCGCACAACCACTATATGCATATACGTACCAAAGAATTTGTCTTAATGAGAAATAATCTGGTACGTTTACGTATATAAGGGTTTTTGGTGCGCGACCATCGGATCTCGCCCATCAACGGTACATATCTAATACTGCTTTAATACTGCTGTATTAAGCAGAAATTACCACTAATACGGACCACATCCGACCGTCGGATCGTGCGATCCGACGGTCGCAAATGCACGCGCACAACCACTATATGCGTATACGTACCAAAGAATTTGTCTTAATGAGAAATAATCTGGTACGTTTACGTAAATAAATATTATTTTGGTTACGGTAAATAAATATTTGAAGGGTCTGAATTTGGTACTTATATGTACATAATAATAGATATGTTTATAAATACCATTTTCATGTGGAGGGGCCCGCAGCTTCCCTCCCCCAAAAATTGAACCCAAATTGTTTGGTGTGTATATGTACCTATTCTTTGGTGCGTATATCAATACGCAATTCATCTCCTGCGCTTCTTTTTTCCAGCTCCTATTTTCACGTTTTAAGTCTTGCGTTCTCCCTACCCCAGCTGAACTCTGCAGACCAAATGTCCAACTGACCTAACCAGTACCTTGCGAACTCCCTACCTCGAAGCATGCGGAAATTGCATAGCTCTGCCGCCGGCGACCTCAAACTCCAAGCCGCCTATGCTTTGGTCTTGCGTTCTCCCTACCCCCAGCTGAACTCTGCAGACCAAATGTCCAGCTGACCTAACCAGTAACTTGCAATCCCCCTACCTCGTAGCATGCGGAAATATCATAGCCCTAACGCCCGCGAACTCAAACTCCAAGCTGCCTATGCTTTGGTCTGTAACTCCACTCCGCCGGTAAATGCGCCAACCATCTTGCCATAATTGTCATTCACCGTAAGTTACCCAAAAATCCCGTCTTTCATTTTTTTATGCTTTCATCATCGACGGCGTTGACCCAAATCCTTTTTTTTCTTAGCCAAGACTTACGAGGTTACAAGAAGACTTACAACTTAATCTGGTGGCGAGGGACATCTTGTATAGCAACACAGGTTAACAACTTACGTCTGCTTAGTATACTGGTATGTCGACCAACAATCTGCCATCCGAGAAGTCGAAGGAGGAGGACATGATTCCTTCTCCACTGAAGGAGAGGCTGGACACCGTATGATATTATCTTATTCCCACCGTATATATTACAATACGGTCGTATTTTAGTGAATACGACCTCATTTCTATAGTATACGTGTGTCTCTATAACAACATATTTGCAGGTGCACAAGGAGGAATTAGTGTTTCCCACGGTTCATTCAGATGAGGAGGCTTACAAAATGTACTCAGAATATGCTCTTAAATGCGGGTTCAACGTGCGAAAGCAACATGAATTTTACTGGACCCATACACGAATCATCAAGGGACGTGAGTTCTCTTGCTCAAAAGCAGGGTTTAAGATTGAGAAGCCGTGTACTGATGTGCAGAAGAAATTCCGCCAGAGCGATACTAGGACAGATTGTCGGCAGTGAAGTGTAAGCAAGATAAGCAACCTGTCCTAGTATCGCTCTGGCGGAATTTCTTCTGCACATCAGTACACGGCTTCTCAATCTTAAACCCTGCTTTTGAGCAAGAGAACTCATGTCCCTTGATGATCCGTGTATGGGTCGAGTAAAATACATGTTGCTTTCGCACGTTGAACCCGCATTTAAGAGCATATTCAGAGTACATTTTGTAACCCTCCTCATCTGAATGAACCGTGGGAAACACTAATTCCTTCTTGTGCACCTGCAAATATGTTGTTATAGAGACACACGTATACTATAGAAATGAGGTCGTATTCACTAAAATACGACCGTATTGTAATATATACGGTGGGAATAAGATAATATCATACGGTGTTCAGCCCCTCCTTCGGTGGAGAAGGAATCATGTCCACCTCCTTTGACTTCTCGGATGGCAGATTGTTGGTCGACATACCAGTATACTAAGCAGGCGTAAATTTTTAACCTGTGTTGTTATACAAGATGTCCCTCGCCACCAGATTAAGTTGTAAGTCTTCTTGTAACCCTGTAAGTCTTGGCTATGAAAAAAAAGGATTTGGGTCAACGCCGTCGATGATGAAAGCATAAAAAAAATGAAAGCCGAGATTTTTGGGTAACTTACAGTGAATGACAATTATGGCAAGATGGTTGACGCATTTACCTGCGGAGTGGAGTTACAGACCAAAGCATAGGCAGCTTGGAGTTTGAGTTCGCCGGCGGCAGGGCTATGATATTTCGGCATGCTTCGAGGTAGGGGGATCGCAAGTTACTGGTTAGGTCAGCTGGACATTTGGTCTGCAAAGTTCAGCTGGGGGTAGGGAGAACGCAAGACCAAAGCATAGGCGGCTTGGAGTTTGAGTTCGCCGGCGGCATGGCTATGCAATTTCAGCATGCTTCGAGGTAGGGAGATCGCAAGGTACTGGTTAGGTCAGCTGGACATTTGGTCTGCAGAGTTCAACTGGGGTAGGGAGAACGCAAGACTTAAAACGTGAAAATAGGAGCGGGAAAAAAGAAGCGCAGGAGATGAATTGCGTATTTATATACGCACCAAAGAATAGGTACGTATACGTACCAAACAATTTGGTATATTTGAATCCATACAATAATGGCTGATAGTGATATCAACTTGTGTATAATTCATGCACCTGCCAGAACTATATAATCGATGGGTTAATTACAAGGACGGTTGAGTTTAGCGTTCTTTCACTTGACCTGTGGCGCTTTGTTACTTCCTTAAGTAAAAAAATTAGCGGCCTTTTCAACAGTCTGGGCTTTTGGAATAGTTGGGTAAACGCTCTTTCCTACAAGTGGTATCAGAGGGAGGTTACGGGTTCGAGACCGGGGGGGAGCTAATAAATCCCGAAATTGCTCTACCTGGTGGGTCCGGCGGGTCAAGCGGCCGCAGCCATGTGGCAACCCTACCACTGAGCCATGTGGGGCCCACCTCTGAGCTGGCGGGTCGTACTGGACGCTGGGGGGAATTGCTGGGTCCAACGTTCCTTCACTTTACCCGTAACGCTTTGCTACTTCCTTAAGAAAAAAAGTAGCGCACCTTTCCAACAGTCCGGGTTTTTGGAACAGTTGGGTAAGCTCTCTTTCCTACACGGACCTCCCTTAGGAGTTTGCATAATTATAGGTTGCACCCCTCTATCTTTTGAAATTACATTTACCTCCCCCTCTAAATTTTCCAAGTTTACAAAAATGCTCCTTTCATTAGAAATATGGATGAAAAATGATAAAATCAGTCAAATTATTTTATGATATTTCAATTTTATCATTTTATAATGATACTAGATCTAGAGTTATTAAAATGTAACACAACTTTTTCAATCTAGAGTTATTAGAAAGGGTCAAATTGGAATATCATAAAATAATTTGACATATTTTATCACTTACCATCTATATTTCAATCAAAAAATAATTTGGCTGATTTTATCATTTTACATCCATATTTCAAACTGAAGGGCATTTATGTAAACTGGGAAAATTTACAGGAGTGGTAAATGTAATTTTGAAAGATAGAGAGATGAAACTTGCAATTATGCAAACTCCGAGGGGAGGTCCCGATAAATAACCCTATAATCGAATAATAAAGGAGTTATTAACAAGCCATTAATGAATGTTGAAAACATAATAATATGAACATGGGCAGCTCGGGGGCAATCGAGTTCGCCGAGCTTGAGCTGCCTCCTTGGCTTCGGTTTGAGCCCGACTGCCCGAGTGTGAACTCAATTGTAAGAATTTGAGACGGCCCATTTATTATGGAAAATGATGTCGATTGAGCTGAGGCATAGAAGAGGGGTTTCTATTATTTTTGTAGAACTTAAGCATCCAACCAAAATGCCGGCCCAAGATCTATATTAATTGCACCAAGGCTACATGAGTTCTCCTGACATGAGACTATTCTCAGCACGCTTCATTACGTTTAAGATCTTTGCATCTAACACTTAGGCTTCGTTTGGCGCGGCGGTGGCGGTCATGAACACAGTAGTTATGAACAGTAGTTCGTGAACGCCTGACCTCACCCAAGGAATTTCATCCACTTTTATGTTTGATGGGGTCACTCTCATTATATAGGAATTCCGAGCTGCGATTAGCCGGAATTCCATGACCCCCACTACCTTAGTGGGGGGTTATGGGAAAAACAGCCACGCACGCGATCACCGCACGCGATCTGCGCGCCCAACCGCCGCACTAACCGCATGAGACCCGCCAACCGGCAGCCGCCGCGCCATCCACAAGCACGCGACCACAAGACCCCCGTGGTAGGCCGCCCTCGGTCGCGAGTCCGCAGCCGCAAGGCCTCCGCGGCCGCACGGCCTCCGCGGCGCGCGGCCGCACGGCCTCCGCGGCCGGCCACCCCCGACCGGCCGGCCTTGGCCATGGGGCCGCGAGGTCCCCGCGGCCGGCCATCCACGACCGGCCGCCCGTGGACGCAAGACCCCTCGGCCGGCCGATCCGAGCTGGCCTCCCTTGGCCGCGCGGCCCTCGTGGCCGGCCTCCCCCGGACAGCCGCCCTCGGACGCGCATCCTTGGTGCGAGGCCGTGAGCCACCGCGGCCGGCCGCTCCTGACCGGCTGCTTTTGGCCGTGCGCCCTTGGCGCGCGGCCGCAGGGCCCTCGCGGTCGGCCTCCCCCGACCGGCCGCTCGAGGACGCGCGGCCGTAAGGCCCCCGCGACCGACCTTTCCCGACCGGCCGCCCTTGGTCGCCCGCTCGCCCGACCGGCCGACCCTTGCTGGCCGGATTTCACCGCCGGTCCGCTTCCTCGCCACCGACGATCCTCCCGCCGCCGTCCGATCACCCCGCGCGATCTCCACCCTCCGATAAGCGGGTAACCACCCGAGTAACCACCCATCATGGGTGGGTGCGGATATCCGAAAATATATCGGTGTGCGCATAGAAAAATACTTAAATAATACGCGTCCTAAACTATATAAAATCGACATGCAAATAACAATTATAGTGTTACGGCCTGCGAATAACTGCATAACTACCGCAATCACCCCTGGAGCCTATAAATAAGACTTCAGTCTTTTTTCTCCAGGGCCTTCTCCTCCTACGTGCAAGAGAGCTCCTTGAGAACCTCCATCTCCTTCGAAAACGCCCTTGAAGAATCTTCAAGCACCTTCGAAGACCGTTCGAAGAATCTCCGTCCGCCTTCAAGCTTCCCTCAAAGCGCAGAACGCTCAGTGTTGATCACCATCAAGCCAACGGCAAGCTCCGCGCCCCAGTCACCGCCATGAATTGCGAGATACACTTCAAAGACACCCAAACACGTAGATCGCGCCGCTCAAGATCTCATGCAAAAGCAAAAGGCCGTCCAGGCCCTGGAGCGCGGTGCTCCCCACCGCGGCTAGGAAAAAGACTTAAGCTTCAAGAGCGGTGGTATGTCACCCGCCGAACGCACATCTCTCTCTCTCTCCCAATAATTGTAACGAGGAGCGGTCTGTCACCCTCGCCTTCTCTTGAAAAGCTCTGTACAACGCCAACAAATAGTGAAGTTTGGTCGGCACAACTCCGACCACTTGGTTTTTCACCCCTTTCCGGGGTTTTCCACGGTAAAAAGGGTCCCTTGCCAGCCGTGTCTTTCCTCTATGACTGATTGCGTGCTCGAACGCTCACGGGCTAAGACGGTCCCGTCTCGACCGGTTTCAGGAGCCTCGAGTGAGCCGCAACAATGTTCAAAATTATTTTTCTTTTCTTGGTGGTGGTCATAACCATTGTCATACCAAACATACATTCTATGACGGCGAAGTTCTTGTCCAAACTCATCAGAGCAAAAACGCCACGCCAAATGGAGGCTTAGACCCCGTTTGGCGCGGCTGTGATGGTCGTGAACGCGGTGGTTAAGAACCGTCGTTGTTCATGAACGTCCGACCTTGCGTAAGGAACTTCATGTTCAAAACTAGTTTTCTTTTCTTGGTGGCGGTCATAATCATTGTCATGTCAAATGTAGATGCTATGACGGTGGCGTTTTTTGTACAAACTCATCGGAGCAAAAATGTCAGGCCAAACGGAATCTTGAACTTCTTTTTTTATTGGGAGACACGGTGGAAGCATGTTGGGCTCATTATCCAAAGGTCCCATGACTAGAACTAGCTATGACTACGAAGAGTGTTGGATGCTCTTGGGTCATCTCTAAAAAGTCAATTCTATGGGTGATGTTTTTTTGCTACTTTCACATAAGGCCGAACCCAACAAACCCCCTCACATATCAGGAATCTTAGGTTGGAGAAGAGTAAACAAGATTCCTTAGTGATATTGGGCCGAAATGTGAGCCTAAGCTCTAATGCTAGCTAAGTCCTAAACATTCAACTCAAAATCAATTGGTTGCAGTTGGAGGGATTCAAGCTCAATTTATTAAGTGTACAAGACTACATGAGTTCCCCGATCTGAATCCTATGCTCAATAGTTCTCTAACAATTTATGAATAAATCATTAAATTATAATGTTTTCAATTTAATCTAATAGCATTACTCTTGAAACAGATTGGCTTGTGAGCGGAGTCATGGCACTTAAGTTGTATTGAACGAGCCATTTGTCAAGTGGAGCCCGAACAGTTAGGGGTAGGCTATTTTAGCTACCGTGGAGGAGAAGAAACACTTGAAGGAAGAGAAGATTAAACAATTCGACTAAGGAGGAAGAGACACTCGATTAAGCATATTTACGCATAAAGGTGAGTCCTACACTTCACGTTTAGTGATTTTATTAGAATCCAATACAATGATGCCTTAAGACGGTATTTTCTCATAACTGTTGACATCATTATTCATGGAGCGGTCCCACACGAGCGGTCCCACACGTCACAGTCCCACACGACACGGTCCCACACGTCACAGTCCCACACGACACGGTCCAATACAATGATAATCTGTCGGGGATACATCCGCACAAGAGCGGTCCCACACATCACAGTCCCACACGACACGGTCCCACACGACACAACCCGGTGAGATTTAGAGCACCTACGTCAATCGCGTCCCCAACACACGACCAATCAAAAGAAAATATGGGGAGCCACATATGACTGACGACATAAGTCTGGAGGCCGTGTGGAAGGAAGGCGAAAAGTCGGGAAAGATCATCTGAGTCACCTTCCTTCCAACACTCCCTCCCACGTGAATAACACGTGCATATAGGCATAGCAACAACAAGAAACAAATACAATAGTAAAAACACAGACAAATAACTGAAAACACACAAAACTTCAACTTCGGTGAGGGATCAGCACCCCGGAAGCGGCGGCAAGAAGCGATATAAACAAGAGGGGTAGATGTTGGAGTCGTTGGTAATCATCAACTCTACCATTAAAGAGTAGATCTGGAGAGCCAGCATCAGAAAATGAAGCGCGGGAGATGGCCATAACTGCAGAGGAAGCCATCGTCGATTGGATCAGCGTATGTGGGATTGACGACGGGCGGAAATAGCAACTGGCGGCATCTGCGACAGAAACAGCTGTCGGGATCGTCAATGGAAGCAACAGTGGGGATAATCGATGACAGCGGTCGGCGAGAAGAGTATGGGAGGAGACGTCCCCAGCGGAATCTGCGTCGAGAGGCGTACACATGATTGACGATGACGACTGGAAGCGGAGACGCAATCTTGAGGCTCAACTGGAAGAGAAGACGCAACGGAACTCCAGACGGGATCGTCGAAGGAGTAGGATCCATACTAAGTTGAGCCGCACAATTTTATCCTTTTTCATACGTGGCCTACGAGTACTTCTCAAGAGATCACCAATCTCAGAATTACTCCCACTAAAGCACACTTAACTACGAAATTCATAACAAAATAACAATTGATCTGAGAAGGCCCTTTGATATTTAAAAGTCTAAATTATTACTTAAGCCCATTACTTCCATTCTAATTCTGACGTGAGATTCTGTTTATTTTTGCACCTCTTTTCATACAGAAGTCTGTCATTATAGAAACCTACTAGGAACTGCCTTTCTATGAGCTTCATTGTCCTAAAGACACCCCCGCCCTCATTGGATTCAGGATGTTGCATATCTGCCAGCTTCTGATTGATTCGTCCCCGAACCACACATCATATTGCAGGAGGTTTGACTCTGATACCATTTGTAACGATTCAACAAATAATATCAGAGATATTGTTTGCTTTGGTTTACTAAACCGAATCGCATTGTTTTATCATTTTTCATAGATGGCCTATGAGTACTTACCAGAGGTCTCTCATCCTAGAATTACTCCCACCAGAGTACGCTTAACTATGAAATTCCTAATAGAACTCCATCACTTGCTCTGAGAAGGCGCCTCAGATATTTGAAGGTTAAATTTTACTTAAACCCAGCTACTTTCCCTCCAGTTCCGATGTGAGATTCACTTCATTCATGCACCTCCTATCATCATAGAAGCTTGCTAAGAGCTGCAATTTACATAGGTTTCACTACTCTAAAGGCACTTTTTGACCTCATCGGGTTCGGGATGTTACAAAGGCTGCCAGTGTAAGGGATCCTCTAAGGATAATCGGTTGGGTAACATGCTGCCATAGTAAAAGAGGAGTCATGTGATCATTCCTGCAAGAAGAGCGAGATGCCAAGATCACGAGAGATTTCATAAAAATAAAATGAGGAAGTTTCGACAAAAAATAGCCATGATTGGGGTTGGGAGAGGGTACTACCACCCTCGGATAAATAAAACATGTCGCTAGAACCCTAGGATACCCTGCCTGGATTAAGAAAATCCATAATATGATCACGCAATCCAAGGGAAGTCTGACCTGAATTCCAAAATTGATTTGTCATATAATCCGCAGCAAATCTGCGACATAACTTTGAATAATGCAAGATAGGGAATAATCAAAGGAGATCTCACATAATCTAAAGACTGCAGAACTATATTCAAGGCAACTTAACATCTCAAGGTAAATCTACGCATTAGACCAAAATATAATCATGACAAACGACGGTATCCAAGCATGACAAAATGTTTGTATCTATACGACACGTGGCATAACTCATAAGGATATTCATCGATAGGCACTATTTAAGAAGGATCAGATTGAAGGGAAGGGGATACCAAAAAAAGAAAAGAAATCACAATAGGAGTGGAGCGCATTAAATCATTTTATGCTGACAAATCATAATGATTCCGTGATTCAACTCCTCATTAAGCTTTTAATTTTCCTGGTTGAAAGTTATGTTTTATCAATTTTGCTATAAATTGAATTTCTTTTGGGAATATATCTTCAAGATTAATAATCTGTGACCTGTGAAATTGAAAGTTTGTTACATTGTTTCCTTTAACACATGTAAGATTCTACATCCCGAGACAGCCTACATTAAAAATGAGATCACTATATAAAGAAAATAATATATTAATGTATAGTGAGTGTATATTCAGATTCACAGAATAACCACAATCTTATTTCATGTTTGTTACAGTGTCAAAAACAAGATAAGATGGAGTGAGAAATAATTACATTACAGAGGCATTGATGGTGCATATTATTGAAGATTGAGCACTAAAAATACACTTGGTTTGGGCATATACAAGGGAATAGAAGATGCATGAATAATTTTAGTGCATAATATTAATGTAAAAAAAGAAAAAGGGACGAAAAAATGTACTAAAGTTAACAACCTATTCAATACTCAACAAGTATGACTGGAGGAGAATCAATTAATGCTTATCATAATACTTGGGAAAAGGCTAACTAAAGATGGAAAAGCCTTGCATCCTTATGATCATCAAATAAAAATTCATTTTTAATCTACTTTTGATTCAAAGCAAGAAATTAGTATTTAGAATAATAAATCAGATCAAAGTACTAAAAATTTTGTACTGTTTAAAGCATCTTCCTAAGAGTTTGCTGGCAAACATGAAAATGAACTTCAAACTACTGATATAGTGATAGAAAAAAAACAAATGCAAATAGTATAAGACATGCACCTGTTTCTTCTTCTTGGGTCGTCTTTTGCGTCGGGGTTTACGAACGTCGGAATTTGAACTCAGATTGCTAGAATGACCAGCATATGATAGTTGCTGAGCTCTAGGGGTGAATCTGCTTCGGCCATGGGGGGCACTATTGAATTTTGAAGGTCGGGCCTTCTCTTCGGGACGAAATCTACTAGATGGCAATGGCCGAGGTGGTTGCATAAAGGCTCGGTCCGATATATGTCTCTGAATGAAGTCAAATTATGATTAAAAAGAGGTGGGAAGATAAAAGCATACCTTTTTTAGTTGCATTTTTAAAATAAAAGGGAAAACTAAGAAAAATTAACCAACAAACCTGATTCTTTTCATCACTGGACATGCTGGAGGTAGCTTTACCAGATGTACAAGAAGCTGCCTCTCTGCACAAAATAATTATAGAATTCAAGTAGAGAAATAAACATACTTGACAAGTTGTATATAATATCTAAAAATTAAATCTTAATAAAAATGAATACCAAAACAATAAACCTAAACAACCTTGAGAAGTTTAAAATTGTTTTCTGAATCTGTGGAGAAAATTGCTAACAATATTTAAGAAATCATACAAGTGAACACAAAAACAAAAGAATCGTTGGAACTTGTAATACAATAACTTCCAAACCTAGGTTATATAACATTGGATACGCTATTAAGGATACCAGGTTAAGAAATCAGAACACAAATGCTGTCCTCAAGCATGCAGTACAAAAGAATTTCAGACAAAAATATAGGGCAGGCCTGTGGTGTGGTGTGCACCAAAATATATTGAACTAATAGTAGAGCAGAAGCACTTGCAAATTATGCTGACGAAAATAATCCCAAAGGCGGGTTCTCCCCCAAAGAGCCCTCTCCACTGAGGGAGTTCTAGCCTAGACTCCCACGATAACCACTAAGACTCCACACCCCTCCTTATATTGGAGGAGAGAATACTCTTAATTACCAAAATGACACTAAAAAATCATAACCTAATACTAGACACACGCGAATGGTCGGGTATGGATCTCCACTAGCCGAGGTCGGTCATCTGCATGGAGCATATATGTATCATATATATATGTATCATATATATATATCAATACTCCTTCTATAAAAAAATGACCTTCTCTTCAACGTCGAGCCATAATGGTGTCATCCTCGAGCTCAAGGGCTTCAACTTCAAAATCAGCAACAGTAATGTCGTCATCTTCGGACATTAGCAACAATCACAGTTCTTCATGCAGACATTTGTGAAGGACGGGAATAAGGTTGTTTGCAGTAGAAACAAAGGATCTAGCGATGGAGGATAATGTAATCTTGGTGGGAGAGGTGATGTGTTGGAGGAATTGGCTTTGGCAATGAAATAGAAGGTGAGGGCTGAAGAGGGGGTGCTAGTGAAATTTGTGACGGGGGGCTTCAAATTGTTGCAGAGAGAGGGCATGTGCCCGTTTGGGTGGTTTGGCATGTGGTCGCGATTGGGAGGGCGGAAAGTTGTAGTGACTAGAAGCCGCAAGTGTTGTGGTAAATTTTGGTTCCACAGAGCAGGCCTGCTGGATGGCCGTGATGAACGTTCATGTTGGCTGACCAATGTGAGTGTGTGGGGTTCAAAGTATGCAGGAAGGCGCAGATGTGAGGCAGCAAGCCATGCATGAAGTAACCTAAGTAATGGGTCGTGGATAGGCACGATGCATAATGTGCCAATTCCACAAAATCGTCAATGTAAGCCTCCATCTAGATCATTGCAAGGGGCACCTTGCTTGCTTCAGGGGTAAGTTGTATCGAACAACTGTTCCAGATGGGCAATCAACCGTAGCAAATCGAAAATGCCAAATTGTCGAACATGGGGAACCTCTGCACGCCGGGTTGAAATAGGGTTTGAGCGCATTAATTGAAACTAAAAAGTTGCTCGAAAATAGCTCGTATATTGAGTCGAATTAGAATCGGTTACAATTGATTCAACTCAATTTGAGTCAATTAAATTTGACCAGAATCACATTTCGAGTCAATTTTGAGCCTGACCCAAATCGCTCAAAATATAATTCCAATCTGTTCGAATTGATTAAAATATTAAGAATTTATTTAACATATTGTTTTTTAAAATTTTACAACCCTAAAATTAAACATAAATTAAAGGAGAAAAGTTGTAAAGGATTTCATTTATTCAATTTTGAGTCAGCTCAATTTAATTTCAAGTCGACTCTCAATAAGGGTAAATTGCTCGATTTCGATTCGGCTCAAAATTGAACTATTTCATCGGCTCGACACGTAATTGTTTTTTAGTCAATTTCAAACTAGGACCAAATCGCTCAAACTCGACTCCAAATCGGCCCTAAGTTAAAGGTGTAGCGGAATGGTGTAGCGGAAAAAAAGAGCATGTAAGCTCCAGCGTGAGGACCAGTTGATAGTTTACTTGGTAGTAGTCTAACTCACCTAGAGGGAGGGGGGGGGGGGGGGGGGGGGTGAATAGGTTCCTTTGCTTTTTCAACTTATATTGGACTGTTTTAGATGTTCTAACAAGTTAGAATAAAGCACACAGAAAACACTTAGTTGTTTATAGTGGTTCCCCAAGACAGTGTGTCTGTAGGTAGTTCACTTTCCCTCTACACATTTCTAACAGTGTGTTAGACAAGGCAAATTCCTCCAAAACTCAGCTCAATGAGCTTACATCACAGATCCCTCAGGATCTCTCAGGTTTTCTCCAAAACCCTACCTCAGGCCAGCAGCCCTACCACTCAGAGTTCTCCAACTTCTACAGCTCAGAAACCCTTTTGGTTTCCAACCTCAGGCCTATCAAGAAGCCCTACCTCAGATCTCCACTGAAATCCTACAACTCAGGCTGGGAGTACAACCCTACAATCTCAGGCACACAAGCCCTACAAACTCAGGTACTCAGCCCTACCACTCAGGCACAAAAGCCTTACAGCTCAGGCACATAGGCCCTACACACTCAGAACAATAAAGTTCCTACAGAGATTTATGATTATACTTTTTACAACAGAAGACAATATAAGTAAACCTTTCAGGTTGTTCTTCTGTTGTTGAGCACAACAGATGCTGTCTTGAAGAAGGACTGGATAGCAGCAGTTTCTGTCCTTCCTTCTTCTGATCTTCTTCTTTAGTAGATGGAAGATCTTCTTGTTATGCTGAATCAAATCAGCTGGAACAAACTTTCTCTCTTGGATTTGTCTGCCTTCAGCTTGAGAAAGAGAGATCACTATTCAGGAAGAAGATGAAGATTGTTCTTTAGCACACAGCAATGTTCTTCCCGATAAAACCGTAGTCCTTTTGACCTAACATCTTCTTGTATACTCCCTGCAATCTGCAACGGCTCTAAGACATGCTTAGTCACTGCATGGACAAGAATAGAAAACATTATCTTGCTTTCTTGTCACTTGCGACAAAAATAGATCCCTCCAGAGCGACATTCACATTTGAAATTGTCTCAGCGGATGGGCAGAGACAGGCTCCGGTCTCAACGGCAGAGACAGGCTCCGGTCTCAGCGGCAGAATAGACTTCGTCTCAGCGGATCCGCTGAGGCAGATAGTCTTCTCAACGACAATACAACTGCGTCTCAGCGGTTCAGCTGAGACCAGACTGTTGTCTCAGCAGTTTTGACAGTGAAAACCAGAGATCTATTCCAATATTTGGAATGACTTAAGCCTGCATAAACATGATATAGAAAGGGCTTATCAAATACAATATGTACTTAGCATTGAGTGTGATGCATCTTCAAATCTAGGGAACATTGAGGGGCAATATTCCCAACAATCTCCCACTATTTGAAGAAGGCAGAACATACACCAATGCTAAGATACATTAACATAATAAACATATCATGACATATAATGAGATAGCAAAATAAGAAGTCATGACAACATAACAATATTATTGGTATCATATATAGGCAATACACAGCATATAGTGAGCATCATACATAGAACATATTAAGCATTAATACACAACATATATTAAGCTTGACTTTAATTAGCCTATAAACACAAGATTTCAAAAATCAATTGAAGGACCAATTGTATTAGTGATAAAATGTCAATAGATAATATTATAATTTTCAGTTCACATTTTTATCTAATGAAAATTTAAACACTTGTTCATGATTTTCTCTTCTTTGAAGCATTTGAACTTTCAGCTTGATTTCCAGCAGCATCCTTTCCAGCAGCAACATCAACATTCATCTCAACAATCCTCTTCTTGTTCTCTTGCCTCTTGAGGTATAGGAATGGTTTTGGGAAGTATTTGGATGGCATTCTTTTAGGGTTGCTTTTATTTACCAGATTTTCTTTGAATATCCTTTCCCTTAGGGAATTTCTTTCTAAGTGCTTAATTCATTCTTCTGTTGGATAAATACTATCAATATTTTGCATAGCTGACCATGGTTTATCCAAGCATTCAAGATTATGTTCTTTGAGTCATCACTCCAATATTCATAATCAGGATCTTTGGCTTGATCATTTCTATTTTTGGCTATGAATTTCTCAGCTAGCATAACTCCTCTTTTCCTTTTGGCTGCAAGTTGTGCATCCTGTGCAATCTTTGCTTGAGCATGAAAATCAAAATCTTCTTGTCTGAAATTGTCCAGGAGAGGCAAATTTAGAGCAATTCTTGTTCCTTGAAGAACTTTAAGGGCAAGCTCAGCATTGGTTTCAGCATTGGTCTCCTCCCCCTTTCTGGCTTCTTCAAATATCTTCTGTTCAATACCTTGAGTAGCAGCTGTCACAAAGCCAGATAGGGTTTGAAATGCATTTTCCAAATCTGATTTCAGATCATCTTTCATCTTCTTATCTTCTCAGCTTCTCCAATCAAAATGGTTGTTGTGGACCACACATATTCCTCAATATGATTTGAGGCCTTCTCTATCACCTCATCAGTTTTACTGACATAATTCTTGACATAGCTCATGTCTTTCTCTGAAAGTTAGAGACTTTTGTCCATGGATCTTAAAATGATGTTCTGAGCTATAACTGATTTTTCTGTCAGATCAAACCATTTTATCATCTGGTTGTTTAGGTAGGCTGTGTCTTCCTTTATGACCTTGATCTCAGTCATCACCTCATCCTTCACAGTTGATATAGATTTATCTATATACTCCTTCATTGATGACATATGATCATCATGCAATGTCTTGATTGAACTTAGAAGAAGTTCATTTGACTGTGTAGAGGTTGAGGGTTGTTGTTCAATAATAGGTTGTGTGGGGATTGTTGACAGAACAACATGTAGGCTTTTCTTTTTATTTTGTAGACCATCACACTCATCTAGAGTGGATGTCTCAGCTGTTGGGGTGGATGAAATTATCTCATCCTGAGCAGGAATCCTTGTACGCTCCCCCTCAAATTGATCACTAATCTTTTCAGTTGATTTGTCAGCATCAAACTCATCAGCTGCAGCATTATCAACATCATCATCATCTTCAGGCTCTTGGCCTTCATCTCCAGTTGATAATTCTTGCTCCCCCTCAGATGGAGCATCCTCTGGATTATGCTCCAATAATTCTGTTGGTTTATCAGGGATTAGACTAAGGCTTTATTTGGCGCGGCGGTGGCGGGCGGCGTTTGCGGCAAACGCCGCCGCACGGCGGGTAAACAAATACCCGGCGTCGGCATTTGTCGCATTTCCTCCCGCCGCGCCATGGAAAACAGAGCTTTTCGAGCCCCGACTCCTCCCCTCCGGTCCCCCCCCCCCCACCCCACCCCACCCGTCTCCACCCGCAAGTGCCACTCGCCACCGCCGCGCCAAATAAAGCCTAATTCTTCTTTCAAGATTGGAGATGATGAGATCAATCTTAACTTTGCAAGTCAGTAAGAGAGTCCAATTACTCCTTATCGTGTCCTTCTGATGCAGCATGCACATTTTGTGCATATTCAATAGTTGTGAGGTCCATAGGATTGGGAGCATCATTGTTGTCTCCAATATGATCTCCTTTGTCTTGAGCATCAACTTCCCCTTCTCCATCATTCTCACCTTTATCAGGAATGTTGTCTGATTCTAGATTAGCAGCAACATCTTCTGCTGGTATTTCAGAATCAGATTCAGAACAGACAATCCTAGCCTTTCTTGTTCCTTTGATCAGCCTTTTCTTCTTATCTTTTGCCTCAGAGGGCTGGCTCATGAGGAGCACTCTTGTGAATCTATCCAAAGTTTTGATATCCATTCTCTTTAGATAATGGATGTTTGAACCTTTTTAGGTATCAAACAGATCAGGGTATGAATTGAAGAGGTAAAGTGAAAGAATTCTTCCCAAATTAGGGGCTTGGAGACATTCTTTAATCCTCTGAAAGATTACATGAGCCCAGGAAGTCTTTTTCTTCTGGACAATCCTTGTCATCAGCTCAAACATGTATTTGGAGATAATGTCATGGGAACCTGGTTTGCAGAGAATGGCTTTGCCTACTATATCAGATAGGAGCTTTCCTCTTTGATTGAAATTTTTCCTCTTTAGTGAGCCTATTTTAGCATCACTATATTCACACCACTTTAGTGCTTTCACTTTGTCCTTTTCAGAAATATCATCTTCTCCATCATGGCTGGATGAAGGTAAGTGTAGAGCTTTTTCCGATTTCTTTGGGGATATCTTTATCCTTTCTCCTCCAATTTTAGACTTCAAAGCAGACTTGGAGGGAGATAACTTAACATTGCTGTAAAATTCCAGATCTTCAGTTCTGAAAATCACAGAAGGTTCAGATAGTAAATATTTCAACCCTTGAGCTTCCAGTAGTTGAATCACTTCCTTTATTTCAGCTGGAGCATGTTGAAATCCATTCCTTATAATTTCATAACCTTCCAGGAGATCCTTTGAATTCATTGGAGCCATTTCATGAGAGAGGCGAGTCGCTGAGATGGGGAAAAAGGTCGTCTCGACAGCTCAATAGGGTTTAGGGTTTATAAATGATTTAATCAACATTGCTCTATTTATAGATGTTTGGTTTAAGTTTTCCTTAGGGAGAGGTGTTGATTTGACTTATTATTTAATTGATTTAATAAACCTAGCCCGTCTCAGTGGATCCGCTGAGACGGAAAATTAAACCGCTGGGACAAAGTAATGTCAACTGCTGAGACGACTTAGTTGTCTCAGCGGTTCAACTGAGACTCTCTCAGCTGTCTCAGCGGTTCAGCTGAAACTTTCTCAGCTGTTTCAGCTTCAGCTGACCTCACTGTCTAACAGTGAACCATTTAAATATGATTGTTTTTAGTTCTAATCATGCTACTAAGTGTTTTAGATAGCAACATATCCTAGCAGAGCTTAAGATACAGAATCACATATATGATGAACACTATGAAATGTTAATGACTATTCAACATTCTTAACTCAATTTTAAAGAAGTTAAATTTAGCCTCATCCAATGGCTTTGTAAAGATATCAACAACTTGATTGTCAGTTGGGACAAATTCAAGGCAATCTTCACTTTCTACATGTTCTCTAATAAAATGATATCTAATTTATATATGCTTAGTCCTGCTATGAGAGAGGATTTTTAGCAATAGAAATTGCACTGGATGAGTCACAATACAATGGAGAGTGACTTACCTTGAGGTTGTAGTCCTCTAGCTGGTGTTGTATCCACAGTATCTGTGCACAGCAGCTCCCTGCGACAATATATTCAGACTCAGCAGTGGATATGGTCACACTAGTTTGTTTCTTACTGCTCCATGAAATTAGTCTCCTGTCTAGGAATTGACAAGTCCCACTTGTACTCTTCCTATCTTCCTTGCAACATGCAAAGTCTGCATCTGAAAGTCAATTAGTTCAAAATCATTGTTTCTAGGGGACCAAAGGTCAAGATGTTGGCTGCCCTTAAAGTATCTCAAGATCCTCTTTGCAGCTGAGTAATGAGATTCCTTAGGGCATGTTTGATACCTAGCACAAACACATGTGACATACATAATATCGGGTCTACTAGCAGTCAGATATAATAGGGATCCAATTATACACCTGTACATGGATTCATCAAAGGGTTTTCCCTTCTCATCCTTGTCCATGGAAATGTTGGACCCCCATGGGAGTTTTCATGGTGGAGACTGACTCCATCCCAAGCTTCTTAATAAACTTCTTGGTGTACTTAGTCTGAGAGATAAATATCCCTTCATCAAACTATTTCACTTGGAGGCCTAAAAAGTACTTGAGCTCTCCCATGCTGCTCACCTCAAACTCCCTCTGCATAAGATTGGCAAATATTTTGCAAAGGTTGTCATCAGTAGAGCCAAAAATTATGTATCTACATAAATTTGGACTAGGAGACACTTGCCCTTTGTTTCTCTAAGAAACAATGTACTATTTATCTTTCCCCTTAAGAATTTGTTCTTGATGAGAAAGCTAGACAATGTCTCATGCCAGGCCCTAGGGGCTTGCTTTAGACCATATAAGGCTTTCTTAAGTAAATAAACATGGGAAGCTAATGTTGGATGAACAAAACCTGAGGGTTGCTCCACATATACCCCTTCCTTCAGATTTTCATTCAGGAAAGCAGACTTTACATCCATTTGGTAGACCTTGAACCCCTTGTGGGTAGCATAGACAAAGAATAACCTTATGACCTCTAACCTTGTAACAGGGGCAAAGGTTTGGTCAAAGTCTATACCTTTTTCTTGTTTGTACCCTTTGACTACCAATCTTGCTTTGTTCTTGATGAAGACACCATTCTCATCTAACTTGTTCCTGTAAATCCACTTGGTACCAATTATGTTGTATCCTTGTGGTTTTGGCACCAACTTCCATACCTTGCACCTTTTGAACTGTTGTAGCTCCTCTTGCATAGCTTAAATCCAGAAGGTGTCTTGATTGGCTTCCTCAAACTTCTTGGGCTCAACCTGAGAAAGGAAGCTCAGGAATAGAGCTTCATTGTGAGCCCTGCTTCTGGTGATCACACATTGGTTCTCATCTCCAATAATCAGGTTCCTTGGATGATTCCTCAGATGCCTGGTTGCTGTAGACAATCTGTCAGCATCCTGTTGTACTTCTTCTGCAGCAGCCTGATCATCTTCATCTTGAAGTACTTCAATCTCTGAATTGAATCTGCTAGAGCTAGGTTTGTCTTGTATAGACAGTTTTTGCATCTTCTGAACATTTCCTGTCAAAACAGGAGAACTGGACCATCTCTTGTAAAGTAGGCTAGTCTCATCAAAAACAACATGCATAGATTCCTCAACTACATGAGTCTTCATGTTGAATACTCTATAGGCTCTACTATGAGAGTTATATCCAACAAAAACACCAACATTGCATTTTTTCAGCAAACTTTGTAAGTTGGAATTTTCAATCGTTTAAAATGTAGCGTTTGCAACCAAAGATTCTAAAATATGAAATTGTTGGTTGTTTGCCTTTCAGAACTTCATAAGGGGTTTTCTCATAGACCTTATTGATTGGTGCTCTATTCAGAACATAACAAGTTGTATTGACTGCCTCAGCCCGAAAATATTCTGGGAGTGAGGAATCACTAAGCAATGTTCTACCAGCCTCTATCAAGGTCCTATTCCTTCTCTCAGCTACTCTATTTTGTTGTGGAGTTTAGGAGAGAAGAACTCTTGGGTGATACCAAATTCTTAACAAAACTTTGTCATGGCACCAGATTGAAACTCTGTACCATGGTCAGTTCTAGTTTTGACCACAGTACATTGTAATTCATTCTGAATTGCCTTGACATAGTTTATAAAGATATCTAAAGTATCAGATTTTTTCTTAAGGAAGAAACACAAGTATACTTTGAGTGATCATCAACAATCACAAGAGTATATTGTTTTCCACCTAGGCTCTGAATGGGCAATGAACCAAACAAGTTCATATGCAACAGATATAGACATCTTTCAGTGTCTTTGGAGCCAATATTTTTAAAGGTGACCCTAGTTTGCTTACCCATTTGGCATGCATGACAGGGACCACTTTTAACACATTTTAACTTTGGACTATTTCTAACAAGGTTTTTAGAAAATAATTTATACATTATCTTGTAGTTAATGTGGGCAAGTCTCTTGTGTGATTGAACACAAAGAGACTCACTCTCATTAGCTACAAGACACACAGAAGATAAAGAACTATTGCAAATAAAATCTAAGCAATAAACATTCACACTCCTAGTGCCTGAGAGAATGACCTCTAAGTCAATTGACTTTTTGATCAAACACTTGTCATTGTGGAATTCAATGACATAGCCCAAGTCACATAGTTGACTTATACTTACAAGGTTGTGATGCAACCCTACAAAATAAGCTACCCTTGTTACTGAAACTATGTCATTGGTAATCATACCATATCCTTTGGTGACTCCTCTATCAGAACCTCCAAAGATGACTTTTGGTTCATTCTTCACAGGAGTGTAATCCCGCAGAAGACTCCTTGTTCCTGTCATGTGCCTTGAGCACCCACTAAGTACCATATCTGATTTAGATGGGTACTTGAATTAACCTGCAAGATAGATTTCATTTAGCCTTAGGTGCCCAATTATTTTTGGGTCCTATGTACTTGTTAGCACAAGAAGGAACACTTCTACCTACATCAACCTTTGAAGGAAAGCTCTTCTTTGCAATAGGCACATTAGGGTTGTGCCAACAGTCAATGACAAAGTGTCCCACTTTACCATAGCACCAACATTCATGGATATTGTACCTTCTTTTCTGAACATTTCTTGAAGTGGAAGGAGCATCAAAATGCTTATGTTCAGTGAAGAAGGTAGTAACATTCTTCATATCTCTCTCAGCTAGGGGTTGACTGGATGCCCTCTGATAATCAGTCCTTCTTGATTTTATCTGCTTGACAGCAACAGATGTCAGCTTGGAAGCTGACATGATGTTGATGGCATCAGATATGATCAAGTGAGAGTTGATTATAGGATTGCCACCAACCTGCTTCTTTGTTGAAAGGGATTGGGAAGATGTTGCTTCCTTACCCTTGAATATGGGGGCTGAAGCACCAAATACAAATGGTTCATGATGGGCCATTTGAATTTCCTCGTGGGGAGCTTTCAAAGCACTCATCCTCATGTTTTTTCTTCTACCATAGTTAGGAATAATCCCCTTACTATAGGAGCTTCCATTTTTTCCATTGACCATACATATTGTCCTGGTCATACCCGGTATGATGCTTAGCTTTAGCCTTGCTATTTCCTTTATTCCCTGCATCTACTGTCCCTTCATTGAAACCCAATCCCCTCCTATTTGTTTGGGAGGAGAAGGTGTCAATGATGGACAGTACTGATTTGGGCTTAGAGAATTGAACCACTAAGCTTTTCTCCTTGAGAAGCTTCTCTTCAAGATCCTTGATGATCATGTTCTTCTGGCTTATGGTGCTCAGTTGGATAATTGTAATTCCCTTCAAGTGGCTAATTTCTCTACTCATCTGAGCCAGCTGGATAGCAGACTAAGTGCATTCAGGCTTTGTCTGTTGAAGGGAAGCAATTTCTAAAGCTTGCCTTTTGGCTAGCTTCTTCCTTTTTTCAGAGCTTCCAAGAGGGCACCATAATTATCAATCAATTGATTGACATCATCTTCTGATTCTGAACTATTTCCATCACTGGATGAACATGTTTCAGAATCAGGACCTGTCTCATATTCAGTAGAAGAAATAGGATGAGTTAATACCTGTTCAGGATCAGAGTCACTTTCAAAATCCTGACTGTCTCCACCATCAGATATGACCATTAAGCCACAACATCCATTAACATCCTCATCCTCCTCAGTGTCACTATCAGAGTGTGACAGAGGGGCCCTGATGCCCATCCTTTCAGTCGGGTAGTCCTCATCCTCAGCAACTGCAAACAGCCATATGAAGGCTTCTTCATCTTCATCAGAATCTGAGGATGAAAATTCACTCCAGCTTCTTTCCTTCTTGGCTAGGAAAGACTTTTCACATTTCCTGCCCTTTTGGTGATGCTTCTTATCACCTTTCTCCTTTCTTTTGACTGGACAGTCAGCTATGACATGTCCAGGTTTGCTGCAACAATAACAAATAATATTACTTGAAATATGTTTAACAGGTTTAGATTCATACCTATCACCCTTGGGGTGCAACCTCCCAGATTTGTTGTGTTCCTTCTTGGGATGTGAAGAGGAGGAAGGTCTGTTCTTCCACTGCTTCCTCTTCATCAACTTCTTGAAGTGCATGGAGAAGGCAGCAAACTCCCCATCTGACAGGGAGCTGTCAGATGTGCTGGGCTCAGAGATTTCTGAGTTAGCTTGCCTTCTTGGAGGAGAGGAAACTCTCTCCTTGCTCTTCTTGGATCCCTCAGGTTTGAGAGACACAGATCTCTCATTTGCATGAGTCCTGGTAGTGGTTTCCTCCCCCTTTCTCGCAGATAGATGCATCTCATATGAGAGCAACTTTCCAAACAGTCTGTGGGGAGGAGTATCAGTAAGTTTGACCCCTTCCCTGATGGCACATATTTTTGTGTCTCAGGGTGCATTTGGCGCGGCTTATTTGCTCCGGTGCGGCTGGAACGGAATGGAGGTTTAGGCAAAAGCAGCGTTTGGCGCTACTGATCGACCGAAACGTAGGTTTTTAATAACCTCCGTTTCTTTGTTATAGCCAGCCGCAGTTTTCCTCGCCAGTCCAGCCGCGCGATCCGCACGTCTAGGGTATGCTCTCCCCCGATCGCCTTCTCGCCCGCTGCAGTCGACGACACATTCGTCGGTATTTCTCGTTGCCGCCGCTCCTCACGCCGCCGCTCGTCGTCAACAGGAGCTACTCCTCACTCCGCTCCTCGTCGGTATCTCTCGACGCCGCCGGAATCAAGCCTTTCCGGTTTCCTCCTCCTCCGGAATCAACCTATCCCGTTTCTTCCTCCTCCTCTGCCTATCCAGTGCTCGCCCGCTCCAGCTTCCTCCGCCGGATTTTAGGTATAAATCATAATTTTTTTGTTAATTTTTTTTGTGTTGAAATGTGTTTGTGTGTGTGTTTATGTGTGTGTGTGTGTTTATGTTTAGGGTTGTGTGTGTGTTTATATGTTTGTGTGTGTGGTATATGTTTGTGTGTGTGTTGTGTGGTGTGTGTTTATGTGTGTGTGTGTTTATGTTTATATTTGTGTGTGTGTTTATGTTTATGTTTATGTTTATGTGTGTGTGTATGTTTGTGTATTTATATGTATGTTTGTGTGTGTGTATTTATATGCGTGGTCTATATGTGTGTGTGGTATATGTTTATATGTGTGTGTTGTGTGGTTATATGTGTGTGTTTATGTGTGTTTGTGTATGTATGTGTGTGTGTGTGTGTTTATGTTTGTGTATGTATGTGTGTGTGTTTATGTTTGTGTGATTGTGTATGTGTGTGTGTTTATGTGTATGTTTATATATGTGTGTGTGTGTTTATGTATATATATATGTGTGTACATGTATGTTTATATATGTATGTGTGTGTGTTTATGTTTGTGTTTGTATATATATATATATGTGTGTGTGTTTATGTTTATGTGTGTGTGTGTGTGTTTATGTGTGTGTGTGTGTTTATGTGTGTGTGCCGGTTTATGTTTAGGGTTGTGTGTGTGTGTGTGTGGTATATGTTTGTGTGTGTGTGTTGTGTGGTTATATGTGTGTGTTTATGTTTATGTATGTGTGTGTGTTTGTGTGTATGTGTGTATTTATATGTGTGGTCTATATGTGTGCGTGGTATATGTTTATATGTGCGTTGTGTGGTTAAATGTGTGTTTATGCGTGTTTGTGTATGTATGTGTGTGTGTTTATGTTTGTGTGATTGTGTATGTGTGTGTGTGTTTATGTTTATATGTTTGTGTGTGTGTGTGTGTTTATGTTTATATGTGTGTGTGTGTGTTTATGTTTATATGATTGTGTGTGTGTGTGTTTATGTTTATATGTTTGTGTGTGTGTGTGTTTATGTTTATATGTTTGTGTGTGTTTATGTTTATATGTTTATGTGTATATATGTGTGTGTGTGTGTTTATGTGTGTGTGTGGTATATGTTTGTGTGTGTGTTTATGTTTAGGGTAGTGTTTGTGTGTGTTTATATGTTTGTGTGTGTGTGTTTATGTTTAGGGTTGTGTGTGTGTGTTTATGTATTTTTTTATATGTTTATATGTTTACATTTTTAAGATGTTTGCGTGGAAATATAGCGCAACAGTTGTACACTTCTAGATCTTAGATGGTGAGAAGAATTGTTGGTATTTTTATCTATTATAGTAACTATTATCAAGATTGTGTATTTGATGTGTATCGAATTTTTTTTTTTCAAAAACTCCATTTGACCCAAACCAAATTTATTATACTCCATTTCAATAAGCACTGAAAACTCCATTTCACCCAAACAGTTTTCTAACAAAACTCCATTTCTCAGAAACAGCTCTTTTTCAAAACTCCATTTCTGATCAGCAGCTTTTCATCAGCAACAGCCCAACCAAACAGACCCTCAATCTCTAGTTAGAGACCATAGGAACTTATCATTCAGCTCATAACTGTTGAAGATCCTTTCATAAGTCTTCAGCTCATTAACCATCCTGAAAAAGCTTTCATAACACACAACTATGCTTTCCAGACTGTGCTGCCTGAAGGCTTCATACTCCTGATTGAGGAGAGATTTCATATCATC
Source organism: Dactylorhiza incarnata (assembly GCA_033032865.1). Lineage (NCBI taxonomy): Eukaryota > Viridiplantae > Streptophyta > Magnoliopsida > Asparagales > Orchidaceae > Dactylorhiza > Dactylorhiza incarnata. The sequence goes on along the minus strand of JAWHQI010000129.1, from coordinate 3,388,746 downwards.
CCTTACCTCTGCAGTACCTTCCATATACACAATAAGTGTATCCCACATTTCCTTGGTTGTTTCACAGTGTACCAAGTTTTGGAAGATGGAATCATCAATTGCACTTACTATGATATTTTGAGTTCTCTTATCCATAGTAGCAATGACAATTTCATCCTTGGACATTTCAGCATATGTCTTGGGCACTTGCCTAGCTGGATCTATAGTGGAGGCCTTTAGGAACACAAAAGGGCCTTCCTTCACTGTGATGTAGATCTTAGGGTCTGAGGCTTCCATAAATAAACTCACCCTTTGCTTCCATATGTCAAAGGATTCCTTCCTGCATATGGGCAGCTTCATGGAGCTCATCTCCTTCTGAATTCCAGGGGCAGCCATGAAGCAGTAGTAGACTATACCTTTTAGGATCTGGTCAGACTATTAAGTCCTTTTAGACCAACCTCCCTCTGATACCACTTGATAGTTTACTTGGTAGTAGTCTAATACACCAAGAGGGGGGCGAATAGGTTCCTTTGTTTTTCAACTTATATTGAACTGTTTTAGATGTTCTAGCAAGTTAGAATAAAGCACACAGAAAACACTAAGTTGTTTATAGTGGTTCCCCAAGACAGTGTGTCTGTGAGTAGTCAACTTTCCCTCTACGCCTTTCTAACAGTGTGTTAGACAAGACAAACTCCTCCAAAACTCAGCTCAATGAGCTTACAACACAGATCCCTCAGGATCTCTCAAGTTTTCTCCAAAACCCTACCTCAGGACAGCATCCCTACCACTCAGAGTTCTCCAACTCCTACAGCTCAGAAACCCTCCTGGTTTCCTACCTTAGGCATATCAAGAAGCCCTACATCAGATCTCCACTGAAATCCTATAGCTCAGGCTGGGAGAACTGCCCTACAATCTCAAGCACACAAGCCCTACAAACTCAGGCACTCAGCCCTTCCACTCAGGCACAAAAGCCTTACAGTTCAGGCACACAGGCCCTACACACTCAGAACAATAAAGTTCCTATAGAGATTTATGATTATACTTTTTACAACAGAAGACAATATAAGTAAACCTTTCAGCTTGTTCTTCTGTTGTTGAGCACAGCAGATGCTGTCTTGAAGCAGGACTGGATAGCAATAGCTTTTGTCCTTCCTTCTTCTGATCTTCTTCTTTAGTAGATGGAAGAAGATCTTCTTGTTCTGCTGAATCAAATCAGCTGGAACAAACTTTCCCTCTTGGATTTGTCTGCCTTCAGCTTGAGAGAGAGATCACAGGAAGAAGATGAAAATTATTCTTTAGCTCACAGCAATGTTCTTCCCGATAAAACAGTAGTCCTTCTTTTGACCTAACATCTTCTTTTATACTCCCTGTCAAGGTTTTCAAAAACGCGATCTTACACGTAAGATAGTACGATCTTACGATTTTTTAGGGGGCAACGTTTCGGACAAGATGTAAAATCGTAGTTGGCCTAGGATCGGTAAGATCGTCGTTCAGGATCGTAAGATCGTACGATCTTACGATCCTGAGCGATCCTACTCCACGCGTGAAGTTCACTTAAAACAAAAAAAGCGACGACCTAATTTACGCAGAGCAGCTCGATTTCTCTTCCTCACTTGCAGGCAAGATTGCAGGCGCTGCTCACAGCCCCTCGACGCTGCTCTGCATCACAGCCGCTCGACGTTGCTCACTCGCAGATTTCTCTTCCTCTTCTTCTGCATCACAGCCGCTCGACGCTGCTCACTCGCAGATTTCTCTTCCTCTTCCTCTGCATCACAACCGCTCGACGCTGCTCGGTTTCCTCTTCCTCTGCATCACAGCCGCTCGACGCTCGACGCTAGGTTTCCTCTTCCTCTGCATCACAGCCGCTCGACTCTTCAAGTGGTTTCCTCTTCCTCTGCATCACGGTAAGATCGCAGACGCTTGACGTTCAGTTGGATTTTTCTTCAGTTAAGTCTTTCGACGTTTCATCGTTCATGTGCTTATGGTTTGATTTGTATTGAGTAGGTAGTTAAAAAATGTCTTCAAGTGGTGCTTCTTCAAGTAGTGCAGTTGGGAGTAGCAATGTTCAAGCTCTTGCCACCACTAGCAAAGGGTCTAAAATGGCCAAAAATGCTCCTGGAAGTAAGAGTGATATTGGATGGAAGTATGGTAGCCCAGTTGAAGAAGATGGGAGAAAAATGAAGTGCAAATTTTGTGAGAAAACAGTGACCGGGGGAATTTATAGATTGAAGCATCATTTGGAGGGTACTCAAAAAGACGTTGGAGCATGTAGAGGTGTTCCTGAGGAAGTGGAGAAAGAAATATGGGAGATTGTTGTTGGGTTACAAGAAAAGTTATTGAAGAAAACAATCCCCCAAGTGGAAGAAGAAGAAGAGGATGTTGGAGATTTGAAGAGGAAAAGGGAAGATAGAAGCTCAACTGGAATTTTTAAAAGAAGTGTTGCAAGTTCAAATCAAACTACCATCAATTCAATTTTCAAGAAGGGATTGCATGAAGAAGCATGCAATGATATAACATCATTCATCTACAACAATGCTTTAGCATTCAATGTGGTAAAAAGTCAAGAATTTCATAAGATGTGTGAATCTATATCAAGGCATGGCTTGGGTTTTAAGCCTCCATCATATCATGATATCAGAGTGAAATATCTGAAGCAACAATATCAACAGACTATGGAGAATATTTCAGAACATAGAGCTCATTGGAAAAAAATGAGATGCACTATAATGGCAGATGGATAGATTGATAAAAGGAGAACATTGATCAATTTCCTAGTGAATAGTTCAATGGGAACTATATTTCTAAAGTCCATTGATGCATCTCATATATCCAAAACAACAAAAAATGTCTTCAAGATGATTGACGATATTGTTGATGAGGTGGGTGAAGAGAATGTTGTCCAGGTGGTGACGGACAACGCTGCAAATTACAAAGCCGCTGGAGAAATGTTAATGTTAAAGAGGAAAAGATTATATTGGACTCCATGTGTTGCTCATTGTATTGATTTGATGCTAGAGGATTTTGAGAAGAAGATACAAATGCATCATGATACAATTCCTAAAGCAAAGAGAATCACGACATATATTTATTCCAGAACATCCCTCGTATCTTTATTGAAAACCTTCACTAAGGACAGAGATTTGGTGAGACTGGCAATGACACGTTTCGCCACTTCATACTTAACTTTGGGCTGCCTTCATGAGAACAAACTTGCTTTGATAAGAATGTTCAATTCAGATGAATGGAAAGCTAGCCGATCTGCATGTTCAAGTGAAGGAAAACTAATTGAGGAAGTGGTGATGGATAGAGATTTTTTGAAGAAAATTTTATAAATATGAGATTTTTTCCTTATATACTAATTCCAGTATTTGTAATGATTAGTTATCAACCAGTTTGGGATGTGATTGATGCTCGATGGGACAAACAATTGCACAGACATTACATGCTGCAGGTTATTATCTAAACCCTCAATTTCATTATAGTCCGTCATTTAAAGCTGATTATGAGGTGGAGCGAGGACCTATGTAGCACGGGGACGGAAACGAGATACGATACGAAACAGATACGGGAAACATGATTTTTAAAAAAATACGGATACGGGAAACGTTTTGTTTTTTTTAAATTATTTTAATATAAGTATTAATTAATATAAAAAAAAATACAATTAACAAACTAAGGTACCATCCCAGTTACTACATTCAATAAAGAATAATTGGCGCACAATCATGTTGTTTAGGCACAATGAGAAAGATTAGGCTAGGAGAAGTTATTAGATATCACAGGAAGAGAAAATATGAAGAATAACTCATGCAATCTATTCCTTGAGGTATCCAAAAGCACAAACATAATTTATAGTGCCTACAAGTATACATTTTAGTTTGATTTATTTATTATCAATACAGATTACTCAAGAGTCAAGATTGGGCCTACAAGTACACATTGAGAACTAATATCATAATATGTAATGATGATCATCAAACTCTTCGCATAAACAAGATCTTCTTTGACATTAAATTAATAAAATGATTTTGTGAGGAGAAGAAATTATTTCTAAGAGTTAGCCACCATTTAATATGAGGCGTGACTGCGCGCCTGACACCGTGAATAAAATTGCAGGAAACGTGTATCTCGCAAGGGGGATACGCGTTTCCCAATTAATTTTTTTATTTAATTTAAATATTGCGTTTCCTACATTAGGAAACGTTTCGGAAACGCGCGGAAGTTTCCCGTATCTGATACGCGTTCGAGCCGATACGCGAAGCATTTTTAAGTATCCGTGCTTCGTAGGCGAGGACTATATGACTGTTTAGAAAGAATGACCGGGGGAGATATTGATGAAATTTCAAAGATTGATGCCCAATTGGAGGATTTTAAGAATAGGAAAAAAATTCTTTGGCTCTATAGTAGCCAAAACTGGTATTAATATCAAAACTCCGGCGGCATGGTGGGATTCTTATGGAGAAGAACATCCGGAACTACAAAATTTTGCAATACGTGTATTGAGCTTGACGTGCAGTTCTTCTGGATGTGAGCGAAACTGGAGTGCATTTGAAAGGGTATAATTACAATTTTATTAATTATCTTTAATCACCATTCACCAAAAGTATTGTATACTAATTGATTTTTTTTAGGTACACACAAAAAGAAGAAATTGTTTGAAGCAAAAGACAATGAATGATGTTGTCTTTGTGATGGCGAATTCTCGTTTGACCAATAGCAAGTTGAAGAAAACTCATGCACATAATTTTGATGATATTCCATCCGATAATGAGTGGATTGTTGCCGATGAAGATGATGAAGATCTTGACATAGAGCCTCTGGATATTGAAGAGGACCAAGAGGTAGCTGCTCACATAGGGGGAGAAGAACAAGATCTTGGGATATATGAAGGCGACGAAGATGCTTCATTAGGCAATTCGGAGGACTTTAGCTTAGATGACTTATTTTTATTTTGAATGAGGTAAATGTACTATTATTATTTACTAATTACTATGCAGTTGAACTTTTTTTTATACATATTGCTTTATGATTGTTGATCTACTAGATATTTTTATATATAAATTAGATTTTTTTTAAATTTTGTATAATAAGTAAGATCTTACCGTTTCGTGTCGATCCCACGTTTTACGATCGTACCACTGCCGACCGATCTGACGTAAGATCTCGATCCTGACAAGCTTGCTCCCTGCAATCTGCAACGGCTCTAAGACATGCTTAGTCACTGCATAGACAAGAATAGAAAACATTATCTTGCTTTCTTGTCACTTGCGCCAAAAATAGATCCCGCCAGAGAGATTCATATTTGAAATTGTCTCAGCGGACGGGCTGAGACAGGATCTGGTCTCAGCGGTAGAATAGAATTCGTCTCAGCGGATCCGCTGAGGCAGATAGTCTTCTCAGCGGCAATACAGCTACGCCTCAGCGGTTCAGCTGAGACCAGACAATTGTCTCAGGAGTTTTGACAGGGAAAACCAGAGACATATTTTAATATTTGGAATGACTTAAGCCTGCATAAACATGATATAGAAAGGGCTTATCAAATACAATATGTACTTAGCATTGAGTGTGATGCATCTTCAAATCTAGGGAACATTGAGGGGCAATATTCCAACACCAGTCATGCTACTGAAATCGGCCAGAACGATAGTCGCGGAATTGGTGGTTGGAAATGGAGGATCGTTTGAGAAATTGTGCAAAAGCTAGGTTGTTCCCTGTAAGGAACACGTTGTATGGTACGAATGCGGCGTCTTGGCAAGGGCCGCAACATCTCCGGGATTTGGGTGGTGTTAAATATGCAACAGTCCTCATCGTATGGTCCGAATACGGCATCTTGGTAAGGATCGTTGCACCTCCAAGAGGGTAGGGAGAAGGCTATAGGTCGGACCAAGTTGGTACACACTAAAATATATTGTACTAATAGTATAACAAATACACTCACGAGATATATTTGCGCCAAAGCATACGAGGGTCTGTTCCCCCAAAAAATCCTCTCCATAAAGAGAGCTTTAGTCATAGACTTACAAAATAACCACTAAGACTCTACACCCCACCTTGTATAAATATCATATATGTATCAGTATACATATTTCAAATTTTTAGCCAGTAATAATAACTTACTATTTTAGTAATAAACCAACCTTTGTCGGTCCCAAGCTCGGATGAGAAATGGTGAGGGTTGCGTCAGGTAGACAGTCAGCGTAAAAATTTAGCCACTGTATATGAAAATGGATTGTTTGAGAAATTATGCAAAAGCTAGGTTGTTCACCATAAGGAACGCGTCGTATGGTCCGAATGTGGCGACTTGGCAAGATCAACTACATCTTCAGGACTTGGGTGTAGTGTTAAATATGCAAGAGTCCTCGCCGTTTGGTCTGAATGCGGCGGCAAGGGTCACTGCACCTCCAAGAGGACTTAGGTGTAGTGTTAAATATACAAAAGCCTTCACATATTAGGCGTCTTAGAAAAGTAGATCGTAAGAATTGTGATTGACTTGGGTTTGAAAGTTAAAATATATGTACGCTAACATGAAAAGTAGTGGATACGATGATTAGGAGAATGATAAATATTTTAAGCCTGCAAAAGACTAAATGAGTGGGTGAGAAAACTAAACTTCGAGACAATTCAGGTTTTAAATTATGGTACACAGAAAAAAAAAACAAGCAATCGAGTAGGTATTATTGTGGATACTATTTGAAGGGATGAAGTTGTATAGGTAAGTAGAAAAGGTGATAGAATCTAAGCTCTTAAATTGGTCGTAGAAAAGAAAACTATTAATGTGATTAGTGTTTATACGCCACAAGTAGGATTAAGTGAAACTACTAAAGTGCAATTTTGAGAAGACTTAGATGATTTAGTAAGAAAAATATCACAAAGCAAGAGAATTTTCATGGGAGGAAACTTAAATTGTCATATAGGAAAGGAAAATATTGATTATACAGACGTTTATGGAGGTTTTGAGTATAAAGAAATGAATAATGAATCATTTTATACTGTCATATCGCATTAGCTAATTGTGACAAATACGTTCTTCATGAAGAGGGAAGAACATTTAATTACGTTTAAGAGTGGACCAAATAAGTCACAAATTGACTATTTTATGGCATGCAAAATTGACAGAAAGATTTGTAGGGATTGCAAAGTCATGTTAAGAGAAAGTTTGACAATACAACACAGGCTAGTGGTGTTGGATGTGCAAATTAAATATAGCAAATTCAAGAGAATGATAAAAGTGTTGCCAAAAATTAGATGGTTGAACTTGAAGACGGAAAAACAGGTTATTTTCAAGGCAGCTATTATGTAACAACTAGTTGATGATTTTTATGTTGGTCCAATTGTCACATGAGAAGTTATGTCTTCATAAATAAGGATAAGTGGAAAGAACATATTTGAAGAGTCAAAAGGTCGTGCTCCCCCACATAAAGAATCTTGGTGGTGGAAAAAGTGCAAGACAAAGTGATGACAAAGAGGGCTACAATAAAACATCCTGCGCTTGTAGGAACGATAAAAACTTGGCAAAGTATAAAGTCGCCAAAAAAGAAGCTAAAAAACAATAAGTAAAGCAAGAAGTCAAGCATATGAAGAATTTTACAAGCGACTAGATACCAAAGTTGGAGGGCGCGATATATATAAAATTACTCGAGCTAGACAGAGAAAGACAAGGGATTTAAGCCAAGTTAAATGCATGAAGGATGAAAAGATACGATTTTGACAGATAATGTAACTATTAAGGAACGATGAAAAAAATATTTTATCAACTCTACAATGAAGAAAAAAACAATAAACTGGGCTTGTAAGAGTTAAGTAAATCGGAGGAGTATATGAACGTAACTTTTTATCATAAAATTCAAGCATCAGAGATAAATGAAGCTCCGAAGAATATGAAAAATAGAAATGGCGATTGGGTCAGACGATATATCCATCGAAGTATAGAAATGCCTATGGAAGGTAGAGATTTTGTGGCTTACATGTTTCTTCAATAAGATACTAAAGACAGAGAATTTCAAACAAATTAAGAGAATATCTTGGTACTTTTGTATAAGAATAAAGAAGATACACAAAATTGTGTCAATTACAGAGGAATTAAATTAATGAGTCATGCCATGAAATTATGAGAACGAGTAATAAAGAGAAAAGTAAGACGAGGGACTAACATCTCAAAGAATCAATTTGGATTCATATTAAGGCGGTCGACCATGGAAGTTATACATCTCTTGAAGAAACTCATTGACAACTATCGGGAAAAAGAAGATTTGCATATGCTGCTTATCGAGACCTTGAACAGGGTTATGATAGGGTCTCAAGAGAGGTCTTATGGAAAGTCTCAGAAAAGAAAGGTGAAATATATCATAAATTGACGTAATCAAAGACATGTAACAAATTCAGTGATGAAGTTGAGGACATCTTGAGGAATAACACAGAAATTCCCTATCACTGTTGGCTTACATCAAGGGTCAATTTTAAGAACTTATCTCTTTACTCATGTCTTAGATTAGCTCACCAGACATATCCAACAAGCAATACCTTGGTGTTCATTATTTGCAGATGATATTATTTTGGACAATGAGACGCGCGAGGGTGCAAACGCGAAACTTGAATCTTGTCGAGACACTTAGAAAAGAAAGATTTTAGGTTTAGCAGGACAAAGACAGAGTATATGGAGCTTAAATTTAGTAGTGCAAGAAGGACTAATGACTTCGTCATTAAAATGGGTGACCAAGATATTTCTAGCAGTGAGTGCTTCAAATATTTGGGATCAATAGTTCAAAAAATGGAGATGTAGATAAAGATGTGATACATAGAATCCAAGCAGGTTGGTTGAAGTGGAGAGGGCGTCAGAGATCTTATGTGATCGTAAAGTACCATTAAAACTTAAAGGCAAGTTTTATCATATTGCAATTAGACCAGCAATGGTCTTGGTCTACAGTTCTGAGTGTTGGGCAGTGAAATGAGAAAAAAATGGGAGTTGCAGGGAAGAGAATGCTTAGTAGATGTGTGGACACACGAGACTGAATAAAATTAGAAATGAATGTATCAGGGATAAGACGAGAGTGGCCTCAATTGTTGAGAAGATACGAGAAACTCGATTAATATGGTTCAGACACTTACACAGAAGACCATTAGAGGCACCTGTTAGGCATTGTGAGAGTTACCACTAAGCATGTTAAACGAGGGAGAGGTAGAACAAAAAGACTTGGAATGAAACTATAAGGAAAGAGCTGATGTACTTAGACATTAATGTGATTATGACTAAAAAATTGGGGCATAGCACAATGGCGCGACAAAGGATCCATACGACCCCACTATGGTGGGATAAAGACTTGAATGTTGTTGTTGTTGGCATTTGATAATGCAATATAAAACCTAAGTTTAAGGGAAATGATAATTAGGGCACATACATTACTATATAGTACATTGTTATTCTACAAGGAAAAGGTCAACTCATTAAAATATATGTTATTGTTGGTAAAATATGGGATTTAGAACACTGATGTTGATCTAATAATGATTTGTGATTTTAATGAGGATGATATTAGTAATTATCAATCTATCTAAATAAAAACATAAAGAAATAACTAGGTGTAATTTAATAAGTTAAGCAACGCAGGATGGTTCATCGTGGTGTGTGTAGGACGACTCAATGAATAACTATACGAAGTATGAAATTTAATCTGTTGATTTGATTGCAATAAAGAGGTATGAATAGTAACGACTACAATCAAGTAGAATTTCAACCAAAAGAACAAATACAGTTATGGAAATAGAACAGTGTCAAATAACAAACACATAAGCGAAATAAATCCTACTATTAGGTTTGTCTATTTTAGATTATTATTTTATCATGTATTATCCCCTCATATATAAATGGGATACCTCTTTTATTTTGACATAATTTCACGGTACCCTAATTCTAACATGGTGTCAGAGCTCCCGTAAGTTGTGTGCCTTCCGCCGTTTCTTCCGCCCGCCGCTCCTTCCTCCTCATCCGGCTGGTCATCTCTCTCTCTCTCTCTCTCTCTCTCTCTCTCTCCTCCCTTCTCCTCTCCTTCTTCCTTTCTTTCTTCCCTTCCTTTCTTTCTCCCGTCCCGTTCCTGTGCGCCGATCGGCTGTCCGTGCCGATCGGCCACGGTGAATGGCCGCCGCTCCGTCCACCGTTGGATCGGACTAATTTTCTCCAATAAAGTTTCGCTTTCTCCTCCTCTACCCCCTCCTACAAGGATCGCTTCATATCTTGGCTAGATTTTCCTAGATCGCGGATCTAGCATTTTTTCCTTTTTTTTTCTCCCGGAAATGCATTTTCATCCCTTTTTAATGCAGTTTCTGACTTCGATCATCAAGACCTTTATGTTCTAGGACATTGGGCCGTCCTATTGGTGGTGTCAAATTTTTTTTCGACACCGACGACTTTCCGGTGGCTCTTTTTTTTTTACATTTTCCGATTCTCGATCTCAGCTTTTTTTATCATGTCGAAGGTGGTGACTTCTAGTGATGGCTCGCAACCTGCTGGATCTACCTGGGTTGGACACGATCATATGACCTCACAAATTACCTTTATCCGCCTTGATACTACCAACTATCTATTGTGGTCTCGATCTATCGCATTGGCTCTTAAGAGTCGTCGGCTGTTTGGCTGTCACTGGGGACATTAAAGCGCCAGAAAAATCTGCGTCCACCTGGGGACAATGAGAATCGGAAAATTCCTTGTTATGTCTTGGTTGATCAACTCCATGCACGAGTCTATTGCACGGAATTATCTCTTCTTAGATTCTGCTGCGGACATTTGGAAGCGGGTTGAATCCACATATTCTCAGAAAGGGAACACCGCTCAGATATTTCAGCTTCGCAAGAAGATTTTTCTACTTCGACAGGGTGATCGACCACCATCAGCCTACTATTTGGAGTTTACCCAATTATACCAGGACTATGATCATTTTGACTCACTTGACCTTGTCTGCTCTGCTAATGCCCTCCCTAGTGCGCGCTCATGAAGATCGGAATCGGGTGTTCGAGTTTCTTCATGGTTTACACCGAGAGTTTGATCAGATCATTGTTCAGATCCTTGGCCGCTCCCCGATCCCTACGTTGACTGAGACCTATTGCATTGTTCAGCAGGAATATGATCGTCGTCAGTCTTGGAGCTCAGAGGTCATTTCCAGTGTGCTCTTCTCACTTCTCATTCAGGCGTCATCAATGCTCGGGATTTTAAGCCTAAGCCTACTGACAAAGACCATCTGATGTGTGACTACTATGGCCGGAGTCGACATACTCGTGACACTTGCTTCAAATTGCAGGGGTTTCCTCAATCTAGAGGTGGTCCTACTCCTCGGGGAGGACATGGCGGACGTGGTCGTGGCCGATCCAACTTCATTCCCCCCCCCCCCGCTCAGCACACGACTGAGTTTCTTGATGACAGTACCTCTGGTGGCCAAAGCTCTGAGATCACTTCGTTACCTAGGTCGTTTTCTACAGATAAGATGATGCTTCTTCGCCGCATGATGCAGGGGCTTGCTACTGAGACTAGTCCTGGTCCATCTTCATCCTTTGCTCATTCTGGTAGTCCAAGTGCTCACTCTGCTACAGTACCGCCTACCACCCATTGGATCATTATTGTCTACTTGGCATCGTCGCCTTGGCCATCCATCTACTACTACTATGCAATCCTTATTTCCTGAATTTTCTCCTTCAGTGTTTAAGACATTTACTTGTGATGTTTGTGAACTTGCTAAACATAAGCGTGTTTCTTTTAATCATTTATCTAAGCCTTACTCTGTACCTTTGCATACTATTCATAGCAATGTATGGGGCCCTTGCCCAGTAGCATCTATCTCTGGTTATTATTGGTTTGTAACCTTCATTGATTGTTACTCTCGCACTACTTGGGTTTATTTAATGCGGAGTAAGAATGAAGTTTTTTCTCTTTTTAAACAATTTCACAAAATGATATCTACTCAATTTGGTGTCAGTGTTAAAATTCTTCGCAGTGATAATGGTCGTGAATACATAGATTCCAACTTTGAACGTTATTTAAGTGATCACGACATTATTCATCAAACTACTTGCTTTCATTCTCCTGCTCAAAATGACGTCGCTGAATGTAAGAATCGTCATCTTCTCGAAGTGACGAGATGCTTATTATTCATCATGTCCCTTCCGAAATACTATTGGGGGGACGCCCTTCTCACTGCTGCATATCTCATTAATCGTATGTCTTCTCGTCTTTTGGAAAATCGTACCCCTCTACATAAATTGGGAATCCCTCCTACTACTCTTCTACCCTGTGTATTCGGTTGCTTATGTTTTGTTCACATTCATCACATTGCTCGCACAAAACTTGATCCCCGTGCACTCCGGTGTGTCTTCATTGACTACTCCCCTACACAAAAAGGGTATAAGTGTTATCATCCTCCTAGCAAGAAGAACATCGTCTCTATGGATGTCACTTTTCATGAGACCACGTCATATTATGAGTCCTCACTTCAGTGGGAGCTCTCACACTTGGAAGTGAGTACTCATCTTTTCCCTTTACCTATTCCACCTTCGTACAATGTTCCTCTTTCACCAAGTTCTCTTATTCCCAAAGAGCTCAATGTGGATATTCCCAAAGAGAAGGAGTAGCAAGTCTATATTAGAAGAAACAAAGGGTTAAACACTCAGCCTCATTCCATAATACCAGAGCCAGTACCAGATTCGTCCTCTGCGTCCCTGGAGCTACCTATTGCTCTACGAAAAGGTATTCGCTCATCCACTCAACATCCTTTATCCAACTATGTTTCATATGATTCTTTAACTTCTTCTTATAAAGCCTTTTTGCATCTCTATCCTCTGTGTCGATCCCCGGTACTTGGCAGGAGGCAGTTGGATACCCAAAATGGGTAAAGGCAATGATGGAGGAAATGCACGCCCTTGAGAAGAATCATTCGTGGGACCTTGTTGATCTCCCTCCTGGCAAGAAGATTGTTGGTTGCCGATGGATCTTTACCATGAAACGAAACTCTAACGGTATTGTTGAGAGGTTCAAGGCACGACTAGTGGCAAGAGGCTATACTCAAACTCAAGGTATTGACTACCAAGAGACATTTGCTCCGGTGGCAAAGATGAATACTATCTGTGTCTTGTTATCCTGTGCTGCTTGTAAAGGATGGGATTTTCAACAACTGGATGTGAAGAATGCCTTCTTGAACGGAGAATTAAAAGAGGAAGTATATATGTATATGCCTCCTGCCTTGCCCCAATTGGCACAGAAGGGAAGGTCTGCAGACTGAAGAAAGTCCTTTATGGGTTAAAACAATCTCCAAGAGCTTGGTTTGGCAGACTTCACAAAGTCATGATCTCATTAAGCTATACTCAAAGCCATGTCGATCACACTTTATTTGTCAGACGAAAAGAAATGAAGGTGACTGTTATGGGATGCTCATCTTTACACTCCTTTATCTAGTTAATAGGAGTTATAACCTTGAGCCCCGGGCCTAGTTCATCATTTTATTAGGTGTCATTATAGTTGTTGTCTTTTTTTAGTTCATCATTGTTATCTAGTATTATGTGCCATTATGACTGTCTTTTTATATGCTGTAAGCCTATATAAAGGCATATGTATGGATGTATGAATCAAGTAAGAAGAATTCTAGTTCCTATCTTGTATGTGAGGTCTTGGTAGCTCTCTCCTCCAACGAGCAAGCCCCGCTTAGGCAGTCGCGGTCATGGCTCCATAGTATCTCCATTCCCGGCATCCCCACCTCCGACCACTCCTCCGGCGATCTCCGACCAAGGCCCATAACAACTTGGTATCAGAGCCTCTTTCCTCCCCACGACCACTAAGTTTTCTCACATACCGCTGCCATTTCACGTAACAGAGTTTTCCCCAATACCGCAGTCGTCCAGATCGCTCCCTCCCGCAACAGCATCGCAAAGAAACTCATCTCCATCCGCTGCATCCTTCCTCCATCCACGTAAGATCACAGCAACGCAACATCCGCGCACACTCACGCTTCATCCGTCCTCCATCCTCACCAATCAACCGTCGCTGCATCCTTCCTCCATCCACGTAAGATCACAGCAGCGCACACTCCCATCATCCGCGGTTTCCGAACCCCAGCGCTGCTCTTCCACGCTCCTCCGCTCTGTTTGACGGCACCTCCTGCGACTTCTCGAGCCCCGTCAACTGCCAGGGCCGCTCTGTCCGATCCCGCTTGCTGCGATAGTGAACCGCCGGTCGCCTCGATCCCCTCACGCACGCGCCTTATCCCTCTGCCTGAGTGGCTTGTTGATCCCTCGAGCCCGACGTCCGTTTATTTCTCACGCCACTTCCTCTCTTTTCCTTTATTATTATTATTATTATCCTTCCTCCTTCCTTTATTTCTCACCCCACTTCCGTCCTTTATATAGCAGTAGTCCTTTTATTTTCCTCCCTAGTCCCCGTTCCCATCAACATCAAACCCCAACCCTCCTTTTATTTTCCTTCATTTATCTCTTCCTAGCCGCACACCCAACTATTCACCGGTTCATTATTACTTGAAAATATTGGGCGCAACCACGGCACCCGTGGCCACTCCCACTCATCCGACTCGGCGCATTTCAAACGCCCTGTCACCCGCTCCTCTTCTCGCTCCTCATCTCGCACTATGGGTGACTTATCCGACCAACTAAGTCAGATTATGACCATGCTGCAGGTCGTCATGGCACAACAGGCCGCGCAAACTGCACTCACGGAACGACAACAAGAGGCCATTACTGCGCTGTCCAAGCGCCTTGATGATCTTTCAACCACCCCCGCACATGATCGTACAAGCAGCAGTCAGGCACCGTCACTTCTCCGCCAAGCCCCGCCACTGACCGCCCACGAGCCACCGCCGCCATTCCCCACGCACCCAGTCGCTGCGATTTAACCACGCTACACCAGATTAGAATTTCCAACCTATGATGGGAAAGGTGATCCCTTGTGCTGGCTCACCAAATGTGAGCAATTCTTCAGCCACCAACAAACTCCGCCAGCAGACCGAATCCATCTAGCATCTTTCCATCTGCTCGACTCCGCTGTTTTGTGGGCCTCTCGACTTCTCATTGATCGACCAAATCTGCTATGGGGCGACTTTAAAAGGCTATGCAACTTGCGTTTTGGACCTCCTATCCGCAGCAACCCCCTCGGAGAACTCACATCTCTACGACAAACGGGGTTAGTAGACGAGTACTTGGAACAATTTCAGCTTCTCTTGGCGCATGTTCTTCTTTCCCCGAATATGCAAGTCAACATTTTCACCGTTGGACTTCGCGAGCGCCTGCGACTGGATATCGAGTTTGAGGCACCACCAGACTTAGTGACTGCTATGAGTCTGGCCCGGCTCTGCGATCGTCGCCTCCAGCTAACACAGACGACGTACCCTCCTGCCACCAACATCGTTCAACAAGGTCGTATCGAGGGTCCTCCAGCACCTCCGGTTCGCCGATTATCTCGGGCGGAGATGCTGCAACTACACGCCCAGGGATTATGTTTTAATTGCGACGAGCAGTACACTCGCGGTCACAGGTCCTACACGTCGAGGATTCTGACGACGAAGGCGTCGGATGAAATGTGCACCATCATGCCCCCCCCCCCCCCCCCCCCTTGAGCTTGAGGTCAAGCTCATTTTCGAGACGAGGTGTAATGTTATGGGATGCTCATCTTTACACTCCTTTATCTAGTTAATAGGAGTTATAACCTTGAGCCCCGGGCCTAGTTCATCATTTTATTAGGTGTCATTATGGTTGTTGTCTTTTTTTAGTTCATCATTGTTATCTAGTATTATG
Source organism: Dactylorhiza incarnata (assembly GCA_033032865.1). Classification (NCBI taxonomy): domain Eukaryota; kingdom Viridiplantae; phylum Streptophyta; class Magnoliopsida; order Asparagales; family Orchidaceae; genus Dactylorhiza; species Dactylorhiza incarnata. The sequence continues at coordinate 3,372,990 of JAWHQI010000129.1, read as the reverse complement.
TGCCATTATGACTCTTTGTCTTTTTATATGTTGTAAGCCTATATAAAGGCATATGTATGGATGTATGAATCAAGCAAGAAGAATTCTAGTTCCCATCTTGTATGTGAGGTCTTGGTAGCTCTCTCCTCCAACGAGCAAGCCCCGCTTAGGCAGCCGCGATCATGGCTCCATAGTATCTCCATTTCAGGCATCCCCACCTCCGACCACTCCTCCGGTGATCTCCGACCAAGGCCCATAACAGTGACCCTTCTGATTGTGTACATTGATGATATGGTTGTCACAGGTGATGACATTGATGAGATTCAATCTCTAAAGCAAAAACTGACAAGTGACTTCGAAGTAAAAGACCTGGGAAAATTGAGGTACTTCCTAGGAATTGAAGTAGCAAGGTCAAAACATGGGATTCATATCTCCCAACGAAAGTATGTCCTTGACTTATTAGAACAGACAGGAATGAGTGGTTGCAAACCTGCTGATACTCCTATTGAAGTGAACCACAAACTTGGACGAAATGATGGGGAGTTAGTGGAAGATATTTTAAGTTTCCAGAAGCTAGTTGGGAAACTGATTTACTTGTCTCATACTCGTCCAGACATTTCATATGTTGTAGGAGTTCTGAGTCAATACATGCACTCTCCCAGAATCCGACATCTCAATGTTGCGCACCGAGTTTTGAGGTATTTGAAGACTTCTCCGGGTAGAGGTATCTTATTCTCACCCAGTGATAACTTAAAAATTGAAGTCTATATTGATGCTGATTTGGCTGGATCAGTTGATGATAGGAAATCCACTACTGGTTATTGTTCCTTTGTCGGTTCTAACTTGGTCACTTGGAGAAGCAAAAAAGCAACATGTGGTAGCTCGCTCAAGTGCTGAAGCTGAGTTTAGAGTTATGTCTCATGGTATATGTGAGGGGATGTGGTTGCGTACACTCATGAATGATTTGGGCCTACTAGAATCTGGCCCCTTCAACTTGTATTGTGACAACAAGACTGCAATCAACATTGCTCATAATCCGGTTCAGCATGAACGCACCAAACACGTGGAAGTTGACCGACACTTCATTAAAGAAAATATTATGAAGGGAATTGTTTGCACCCCTTTTGTTCCCTCCGAGGGACAACTTGCAGATGTTCTTACTAAGGCTTTGTGTGAAAGACTGTTTGTAACCCTTACTGGCAAGTTGGGCATGAAAAATATTACATGCCCATCCTGAGGGGGAGTGTTAGGTTTGTCTATTTTAGATTATTATTTTATCATGTATTATCACCTCCTACATAAAGGGGATACCTCTTTTATTTTGACATAATTTCACGGTACCCTAATTCTAACACCTACAAATCACAAAATAACTAAGTACAAATTTTACAAGCAAACGTCCACATTATCTGAGAATAGATATAAGATTTAACAATGAGAAAATTACAACCATAAAATGAACTTACAATGGATAGATCTTTAGGATAAATGGCTTAAAGAGTGTGTTACGGAGAAACCGAAGGCCGGAGTGCGAATGGAGGACTAAATCTGAACTTGTGTGCTCGTCGGAGGGCTGAAATGGCGCTGGAAGAAGAACTTGTGGTTTTTCCGGTCTGCATGGAGGGGTAATCAGTTTATTGTTTGGGTCCAGGAAGGTACGACAGAGGTCTAGTGGGTCTGGATGAAGCTCATCCTCGTCGTCCTCCGATGGATCATCGACCTCGATCCAAAATAGGCGCTTGCAGCGGTGCCCCGGTTCAAAGGGCTCATCGCAGTTGAAGCATAACCCTTTTGCGTGGTGATAGTCCATCTCAGAAACCGAGAGACGGCGACGAAATGGGGGTCGAGCGGTGTCGCCCCCTTGGAAATGCTGGTGGGTTGTGTACCTCCATTAAAGGAACTCACAGACTCTCGACGAGGAAACTGGCCGGTCGAGGAGGAGGCGTTTCTCGCAAGCTCAAAAATGCTCATGGCGATCATGAGGTCCTGGGGAGCTTGAAATTTCACATCCAAACGCAAACGTTTAGGTAGCCCGGCAATAAAAATCGGCATTTGTTGCTCTAGTCACACGGACGGAGCTCAGGCAAAAAGAACCTCGAAATGCTCCAAATACTCGTGGAGTGGCCCGGTCTGCCGTAAAGCGATGAGGTCGCCCAGAGGATTGCCCCTGAGGGGCAGTCCAAAACGAAGCGTGCACGCGTCCTTAAACTCGTCCCACTGCAAAAGAGGGTGTTCACGGTAGAGCTGTGTAAACCACATTTGAGCAGGTCCCATGAGGTGGAAAGAGGAAATACCGAGTTGGTCCTCCCCGAGGGTACGGTGATTCACAAAGAATAACTCGCAACGAGTTAACCATGTGAGGGGGTCGTCGTGGCCATCAAACACTGGAAAATCCATTTTCACAAACCGGGGAACTTCGCTTCCTTCGGGATGGTCCGAAGAGGTCACCTCCTACCGAGAACTCGGTCCGTTGTAGGGTGGAGGTTCAGACGAGGGTCTGGTATGGGTAGCGCCTTCGGAGCGGGGTGGCCCACGGGACTCGTCGAGGTGAAGCTGGAACTCAGCGAGCTTGTTATCGAGACGTGCTTCCAGACGGTTCTCAAGGCGGAGCTCCAAGCGGTCGAAATGTTTGAGGAGTTGGGCGATGAGATCGGGGTCCGTCATAGGTGCACTGTGTAGTGAGGAAGCACTGTCGTCGGTTGCCGGTGGTGACTCTGATACCAAATTGTTAAGTTACCTTGGATCGCGGCACCGGTCGTTGAAGGGAGAGGTCTCCGAGGGGAGTCGAACTTCCCTTTCTAGATCCGAAGAGCGCAATGGTTGCCGGAGGAGGGGATTGAAGGAGGCGCCGGTTGGAACCCGCGGCTAGGGTTGAATGGTAAGGGGAAAAGGGATGGAGAGAGAATTGAAAAAGGAGGAGATTACTTTTTTCATACCAACCATGTCCGCCCAACACACCCTTTAAGGGTCCAAACTTGTTGCACCCCACTTGGGCTTAAACACGTGGGAAGTAAAATAAAAAAGTGCGCACACAAAAAGCATAAATACTAAACATTTAATATTAAAAGATAACGAGGTTATGCTTCCGACATAAGCGCCCGACGATGGTACATTTGGCCCCAATGCGCGTCCGTAGCATACACATTTGTCATTTGAAGACATGGGAAGTTGTAACAGAGTTATTGATTCACAGAATGGAGAATGCATATCACATTGCCCATAGATGACACCTAACTACAGCATATTTTGTAAACAACATCATACCTTGTGCTTTTGTCTGTCCATTCATCATCTGCCTCCACCTCATCACTTGAATTTCCAGACGAAAAAAAATCATCATTCATATTTGGCATATCATCATCACTGCCTGTTTCTGCTTATGTTGTAAATTTGTGCAAGTTATCATACAGAAAATGAAGGATCGCCAAGAATTTATGACAATGATAATACTTCTGATGAACTATGGCCAGAAATATGTAAAACAAAGTTAAACGTTAGTTTCTCTTATCAATAATAACTAATAATGCTTTTCAGAGTTGAAAGTAAATGATTCTGCAGTTTTGAAAAATCTTGGCCAAAATCCAGAGTAGATAATTACCTTCTAAATCTTTTCCACTAGCAGCAGCAGCCACTAAGTTGTCCTTGATTTGTTTGCGTAATTTGTTTCTCTTATCAATAATTTTCGGATTGTCTCCTCCAAAAAACAATGAAACGTATTTCTGTGTCTTAGGAAAGAACTGCATCACAATTCACAGCTAATAAGAACTTTCAATATGCCAGAGCTTTAATCACTTTACTGTTGAAGCTCGCAAAAAATTCTAAGATTTTAAAATCCATTTACAAGAAATATTCAAAATTGGCACACGACAATGTTTAACTGATGGTTTGCGGTGGTACATTGTGCATGCAAAAAGTAAGTATGGTGTCCACCACTTGAACTAAGAAACTTCAGTGAGGCCTACTTGACCATTTACAAATTTCGACATATGACTGCAAAGGTAAAAAATAAACTCATTAGTTGCTTAAATAAAACTTCACCCGAATGTATTCAAGATCCTCTTTGAATTTTGCAAGCTGAGCAGACACTTTTTCTACTGATTCATTGTCTGATGATACGCGTAGTTGTTTCTCCAAACGCCTTATCATTCTCTCAGCTCTTCGCCTCTCTAATAACAATGACCGTATAACAAGGGAAATAAAAATAGTCATGAAGAGTATAATGAAATGAGAATATCAAGCATACTAGGAGTATAAAAACATATGTAACTCAGTAACAGTGCAACACACCAAAAAATTTGATCTTTTTGTCTCTCAAATGTATTCTGCGCTCTATGACCAACCGAGCTTTTGTCTCTTGTTGCTTCTTAAGTTCCTCCAATTTCTTCTGCTGAGAAGCCCTAATTTCAGGGGGGAGGTCCTTAAAAAGAAATTGGAATTGTGAGTTTAGCAATAGACAAAATTATAAACAGTTAATGCAGCTGATAACCCATTAACTTAGCTGCAATTCATGAAGAAATAAATCTAGCAGAAGATGAAAGTTTTGTTGCAAGGCACCATTTTACTTACTATCAATTTTGCAACAAAACAAAAAGGTTCAAGAGAAAGTAGCTGACAAGTCAGAGAAGAGTAGTCAATCCATTTATATAAACTGAAAAAACTAGTAAACTGAAACCCAATATCAGATATTTGAAGCAATTTATATCTATCTACTTATCATCTCGGAAATTTGGTACTGAAAGGAAGGCTCTTAATAATTTGAAAATGGAACATTTGATGCCATCCGCAAATAATAAATCAAACATTTAAGCTTCACCTGTTATGCGAATATTCAATAATTTGGAAGGCATAAAAGAAGGGGTTAATACCAAAAACAATTACATAGAAGTTGTGAAAAAATCACAAAAAAAATTAAAACCAAATGTCAAGCTCAATTATGAACGGATTCGTACATCTAAGCCAAGCAGTTGGGATAAGGTAATGGCCATAATAATGTCATGATAGATTTATCAATATGATGGTGTGTGCATCTGCTTTTGAGTGCTACAGATTTATTATCGTATTAATGTTTCCGGACAAGCCCACATTATTTACCTTATTTTCATATATATATACATATGACTTGGTCCATAATGGACATCAAGTCATTCATTTTCTCTCCGTAACATGGTATCAGAGGACTGATACGCTCCGCTAGGGTTCTCTCGCATCAGCCGCCGCGTTCATTCGTTCTCCCGCATCCTTATTCTCCTTCCATTCTGCACCTTTTGATTTACTTCATTCTGATGTCTGGGGACCGTGTCCTGTCCCTACGTTATTAGGACACATATATTATGTTACCTTTATTGATGATTTTTCTCGCATGACTTGGGTTTACTTAATGAAAAATCGCTCTGAATTACTATCTATTTTTCAACATTTGTGGAATGAAATTTTCACTCAATTTTCTGTTCGTCTGAAATGTCTTCGTACTGATAATGGGAGGGAATACATGTCCCAGTCCATGTCTAGCTTTCTTTCCGACAAGGGTATCATACACCAAACCAGTTGCCCTGATACCCCCCAACAAAACGGGGTTGCCGAACGAAAAAGTCGCCACCTTCTTGAAGTTACCCGGGCTATCCTCCATCATACGCATGTTCCCAAACACTTTTGGGGAGATGTTGTTCTTACCGCTGCCCATCTCATTAATCATCTTCCTACTCATATACTTCAGGGGGAGACACCTTATCACATCCTTTATCCCGACCACTCGGGGCCTCCTCTACCCTTCAAGGTCTTTGGGTGTGTTTGCTATGTCCGGGATGCTCGTCCCTCCGTTTCTAAACTTGATCCTCGATCTTTGAAGTGTATCTTCCTTGGATACTCTCGGACTACCAAGGGATATCGCTGTTATTCTCCAGAACTTCACAAATATATCATTTTTTCAGATGTTGTCTTCCTCGAATCTGACTCTTATCGTACCACTGGCTCTCCCCTTCCCACTTCATCTTCTGATCTCTCTCTCGATGAGATGCTAGTTCCTTGTCCTGATTCTGCTCTCGTCTCTCCGACCGACATATTGTGCCCCCTTTGGGGACAAGTCTACTCTCGTCGCACTTCTGACAGAACTGAAATACCACCATCTCAGCCTACCTCAACCATTGATGGCACAACTACTGTTCCTCAGATTGCACCTGCAAGTGAGGACCTGAACCAAACTGAAGTGCCTGCCGCTCCACCTCTGGCTAGTACAGAGCTTCCTATTGCTCTCCGAAAGGGAAGTCGGACTTGCCAGAATAGACCTCTCTATGTGAGCTCTTATCAGGGGTTGTCTGCTTCTCATACCGCACTTCACTTGATGTTGGATCAGTACACCATTCCCTCAACGGTTAGGGAGGCCAAAACTCATCCTGGCTGGATGGCTGCTATGCAAGAGGAATTGACGGCACTTCAACTGAATAATACTTGGGAACTTGTGTCTTTGCCTCCTGGAAAGCGCGCTATTGGTTGCAAATGGATCTATTCTGTTAAAGCCAATGTTGATGGCTCTCTTGCTCGCTTGAAAGCCCGCCTAGTTGCCAAAGGTTATGCCCAAACTTATGGCGTGGATTATGAGGAAACGTTTGCACCTGTTGCCAAGATGTCCTCTATTCGGATCGTGATCTCTCTTGCAGCCACTCACCGGTGGCCTCTCCATCAGTTGGATATCAAGAATGCGTTCCTTCATGGGTCCTTGGACGAAGAGGTGTATATGGAACAACCACCTGGGTTCGTTGCTGAGGGGGAGCGTAACAAGTTGTGTCGTCTCCTTGCCTCTTTATATGGGTTGAAACAATCCCCGCGCCAGTGGTTTGCTCGCTTTCGGTCTGTTGTCACCAAATTCGGACTTACCAAGAGTATCAAAGACTCATCTCTCTTTTATCGGAACTCCTCAGCTGGTACTGTGCTCCTAATTGTGTATGTTGATGATATTGTCATCACGGGTAGTGATCCTAAAGGGATAACCGATCTCAAAGCGTTCTTACACTCCAACTTCCAAACCAAAGATCTAGGGCTGTTGCGATACTTCCTTGGGATTGAAGTTACTGATCATGACGACTCTATCTTTGTTTCTCAACGTAAATATGCCCTTGATCTGTTATCTGATCTTGGAATGTCTGACTGCCGCCCTATGGATTCTCCCCTTGAACCAGGAGAAAAGAGCCTTCATGCCGAGAGCAAATCTTTTGATTCGCCAGAGAAGTATCGTAGAGTAGTTGGAAAACTTAACTACCTTACTATGACTCGCCCAGATATTGCATGTGCTGTGAGTAAGGTCAGTCAGTTCATGGCCACGCCAACTATCTCTCAATGGGACTCTGTTCTCCGCATTGTTAGGTACATAAAGAAGGATCCTGGTCTAGGAATATCATACAAGAATCGTGGTCATTCCAATATAGAGGCTTACTGTGACTCCGACTGGGCAGGTTGTTTAGCCACTCGGAAGTCTACCACAGGATTTACTATTTTTATGGGAGGAAATCTTGTCTCCTGGAAGAGCAAGAAACAGACCACTGTCGCCAGATCTAGTGCTGAGGCAGAGTATCGTGCTATGTCACACACCGTTGCTGAGATCATGTGGATTAGACAAACCCTTTGTGAAATCGGATACCCTGTCCATGACCCAACTCTGTTATGGTGTGATAATCAAGCTGTAATACAGATAGCAACCAATCATGTGTTTCATGAACGCACAAAGCACATCGAGGTTGACTGTCACTTCGTACGAGAGAAGTATGAAGAAGGTCTTATTTCCTTGAGCCATGTGAAGACTGGAGACCAAGTTGCTGATATTCTCACAAAGGGAGTTACTGGGGTCATAATGAACTTCATATGTAACAAGTTAGGTCTGGGAAGTTCCCATGACCCAACTTGAGGGAGAGTGTTAAATGTTGTATGGTTATTTACCTTATTTTCATATATATATATATGACTTGGTCCATAATGGACATCAAGTCATTCATTTTCTCTCCGTAACATGAATTATAAAAACATGCCAACTAGTAATGCATCAAGCATGCGCCTCAACCAGCTACCGTTACTAGGTAATAAATCAAGCATTTCCCTCAACCAGCTCACTGCAGCGTGCTCTCCTTCAAAAGAATGTCAAATAAGAACGAGTACTCTCGAAATGAGATGATTGAGGGCAACCATATAACATTTAATTCTATTAATAAGACCAAACCATAAGGTCAATGTTTTTTCCCAGCGAAATCTTGGAAGAGTAAAGAAAAAACAACATTAAAACTTGGTTTTTGTATATTTAGATACTCTTGGATTTATGAGAAGAAGCAAGCTCAAAACTACTGTCAAAAGCAGCTGTAGGGAAGCTGAATTATCTTTTTGTTGCTAAATAAATTTAGTAAGAAAGCTGACCAATGCCTATAATGCCTCTCAAACTTAAAAAGAACATTTTCAAGTATATCTAACCTTATGCATTTTTCAAGTATATCTAACCTTATACATTTTTCAAGTATATCTAGCTACAACAAAGAACATTATTTTCTACGGCCACCTCCTAATACCATTCTTCTCATGTGATAAGAGTCATCACGAGCTCTCCCCTTCGAGCGCTAGTCTGCAAGTGGAGTGTTCCCGCAAGCTATTTCATCGCTTCTGCAGTCCATTGCATCTCCATCGAGCACATTCGCCTAAGTTGGCGAGTTTTGTTTCTACTTATATTCATTGAATTATTTCTTCACCGTGCACCTTATCTACCTCATAAACTTGGATCATTGACTCTGACGCCTCATGTCATATGAAGTGTAACTCAATTTTTTTCCTGAAGATGTCTACCAAGATTTCTCTTCCAACTATTTAGCTTGCAATTGCCATAAAAACACATTCATATCACAAACTTTCTTCAAAATAACTCTCCCTTTATGATCACTCCAAATTTGGTATTGTGCAACGTGCCTTACAACCCCCTCCAAATGCCAAAATGCAATAAAATTTCCATGTATCACAGCTTATGAAACTCAGGAACGCGATTGCTTGTCAAACCATACCGCCAATAAATTCTATTGTTCATGGCCATACTGTGCTTGAACCTGAGGCTATTTTACAAGAATGGTCTCTCTTTAAGAACAATCGACAGATCACGCAAGTACTAAACAAATGGTTTAACACTTCCACAGAAGACATCACTTGGGAGGATTTCTTTGATATAAAGCATTTTTTCTGTTTACAACCTTTTGTCTTGGGGATGTGATTTTGGCTTCGTTTGGCACGGTGGTGGCGGTTGTGAACGCGGTGGTCATGAACCGTCGTTCGTGAACGCCCGACCTCACCTAATAGTTTTCATGCATTTTATGCTCAAAACTAGTTTATTTTCTGATAAGATCCAAACTAAACACTCCAACAAAAGCCCAAACAGCACTTCAATATATAGCAGAAACGATCCACAAAACACTTGATATAACTTCAGAAATTACAAATAGAAACAGGGATACAAGCGGCAAGGCATACAGCAGCTATAAGAACTCACACCTAAGCAAACACCCACTCTATGGGCCGAACCCAGAACAGACGGTCGGAAAACACGCGCAGCAGCCGAGAACTCCTCCTCTTCGCTGGCAGACAACAACGCACACAAAACATAACATACCCTAATACTTCCCAACCTTTGCCTTATATATTTGGCACATACAAAGACAGAAATACCCCCCCCCAAAACACTTGAACTACATTCTGCACTCCCGCCTAAACTTCGCACGCATCACTACCCCATCCTCCAAAACATCCTTGTCCTCAAGGATGGAAGTGCGGGAACTGCTTCTGGATCTTCCAAAGGTCCTCCCAAGTTGCTTCTTCCGTCGTCCCTTGTGCCCATTAAATCAACAACTGCGTCACCACTTTGCCGTCCCGGGGAACGATATGCCTGTTCAGCACCGCTATTGGCTCGATCATTGCGTTCCCCTCACTGTTAACCGCCGATGACAAGGGGATGGCTTGAGCTGGTGGGTCCCCGTGATGTTCTCGTAATTGCGAGATATGGAAAGTATGATGGATCTTTGCTTCTGTCGGTAGATTTAGTCAGTATGCCACGGTTCCAATTCTCTCCACAATTTGAAACGGCCCAAAGAATTTGGGTGCTAATTTGTGGCAGCCCCTCGGTCGTATGGACGTTTGTTTATATGGTTGCAGGCGCACATAGACCCATGACCCTACCTCCAATTCCCGTTCCCGCCGCTTCTTATCCACCATCACCCGCATGCGGTTTTGGGCCGCCGCCATGTTCGCCTTGAGGATTTGGATGACTTGTTCCCTTGCTGCTAATGATCGGTCCACCTCCTCCACTTCCGCCATTCCGGGACTGTAGGCCACATGCCCAGGAGGTGCTTGACCGTACACCACCTCGTAGGGTGTCATTTGCATAGCACTTTGGTACGTAGTATTGTACCACCACTCCGCCAAGGGCAACCACTGAGCCCAATTCTTCAGGCCTCTCAAAACACATACAACGTAGATAGTTTTCCGAGCACCGATTCACCACCTCCGTCTGGCCGTCCGACTGGGAATGGTATGTCGTGGACAGCTTCAGCTTGACTTGTAGCACCCGGAAGAGCTCCTGCCAGAATTGGCTCACAAAGGTGGCGTCCCGATCGCTGACGATCGACTCAGGAAGCCCATGCAATCTGAAAATAGAGTCTAAAAAGACTTGAGTTATTCCTTCAGCGGTATACGGGTGGCTAATGGCTATGAAATGTGCTTGCTTGCTAAGGCGGTCCACCACCACCAGGATTGTTGTTTTCCCATTACTCTTGGGCAGCCCCTCCACAAAGTCTAGCGAAATCTCTTGCCAAATCCGCTCCGGTATCGGAAGGGGCTGCAGTAGCCCCATCGCCTTCCTCTTGTCCGGTTTGCATTGTTGACACACGACACAACGTTGTATGTACTCATAAACGTCAACCTTCATCCTCTTCCAACAATACATCCTCCGTAAGCGTTGGTACGTGACCGTGATCCCCGAGTGCCCCCCAAATGGCTGTCATGGTACATTTGTAATAGCTTAAACTTGAGGGCAGCGTTATTTCCCACTACCAAGCGACCCTTCCTCTTTAATAATCCTCTCTCCCATTGGTATTTTGGGTAACTAGTGTTGTCCGTTGTTTTCTGGGTGATAATTTGTTGAACTTTCGGATCGCGTTGCCACGATTGCTTGAGTTCCTTTAAAAAATCTGAAGTTATTGTAACTATAGCCCTTAACTCAATCTCCTACGTCTCCTCTCTCCTGGATAAATCATCGGCGCATAGGTTTTCCTTCCCTTGTTTGTACCGTATAGAATAGTCATATCCTAACAGTTTTGATAAATATTTGTGTTGCGCCGGCGTCGTCAACCTCTAGCCCAACAAGAACCGCAAGCTTTGTTGGTCCGTGCGAATGATGAAGGGTCCCGTAACCAAATAGTGCCGCCACTGCTGCACCGCTAACACCACTGCTGCACCGCTAACACCACTGCTAGTAGCTCCTCATAGACCGAAAGTAACGAGTTCCCCTTGCCGAGTGACTTGCTAAAATAAGCCACTGGTCGGCCCTGCTGTAGAAGAACCGCCCCTATGCCCTTGTCGGAAGCATCTGATTCCACCACGAGTGGTTTGGTGAAATCCGACATGCATAGCACCGGGGGTTGTGAGACGTCCATCTTGAGTTGATTGAACGCCTGCTCCGCTTCACTCGTCCATTGTAACGGGCTGATTTGAGTAGCTCCGTTAACGGCTTCGCGATGCCGCCATAGCCTTGAATGAAACGTCGATAATACCCAGTGAGACCTAGGGAGCCCCGCACCTGTTTCGCCGTTTTGGGAATCGGCCACTCCAGCATGGCCCGAATCTTTTCCGGATCTATGGCGACTCCTTCTTGGGATATGATATGCCCCAAATAATGTACCTTCCGTTGCCCGAAGCTGCACTTACTCCTCTTTAAAAATAGGCTATGCCGGCGTAACGTTTCAAGAGTGAAGGTGAGATGTTCCACGTGTTCCTGCCAAAACCGACTAAAAACCAATATATCGTAAAAAAAACTAAAATGAACCTCCGGAGTTGGTCTTTGAAGATCTTATTCATCAGACTCTGAAAGGTTGAAGCTGCGTTGGTCAGACCAAACGGCATGACCAAGAATTCATAATGGTCGATGTGTGTCCGGAATGTTGTTTTGTACACGTCCTCGTCCGCCATCCGCACCTAGTGATAGCCGGCTCGCATGTCCAGCTTGGAAAAAAAGACCACTCCATGTAACTCAACGATGAGCTCTTTAATGATGGGAATGGGAAACTTATCCTTCACGGTTTGTAGGTTGAGTTGGCGATAATCGATACATAGTCTCCACGTTTCATCCCCGTTTTGCACTAACACCACCGGGGAAGCATACGGGCTGCTACTCGGCTCGATGATGCCCGCTTGGAGCATCTCTTGCACCAACTTCTCAATCGCATCCTTTTGGAGTGGTGGGTAGCGGTAGGGCCTTAAATTGATGTCTTTGTGTCCCTCCGTTAAAGGAATGCGGTGTACGTGTTCCCGGTGAGGTGGCAACCCTGACGGTTCCTGGAAGGTATCGTCAAAAGCCGACAATGTCTCTTCTAGCACCCTGATTTCCTCCTGCGACAAAACATCCCCGGCATGGGGGTCAGTGACTTCACCCCCTTGTTCGGCCTGCTGCAGTACTCGGCCATCCGGTTCCTTTGGCGGGTCCTCGACGTGGCGGAAGGTAAATAAAGACAACATGTTCAAATGGCCCCCCTTTGCCACCATTTTCTCTAGACTTTGCTGCTTCATCCATGACCCGGCTGCAGTTGTGGTGCCCTACAAGGACATCTTCCTACCTTGACTTGTGAAGTCCATGCGGAGGTTCCCAAAATCCCACTGTATCACCCCAAGTGTGCTGAGTCATTGTACCCCCAACACTACTTCCCACCCCCCGAGTGGAAGCACTAACATGTCCGTCGTAAAAAAAGCACCTTGCATTCTCCATGTGAACCCGACCACCTTGTTGGAGCTGGAAACTCTTCGACCATCCGCTATGGCGACAATGAAAGGGGGTATGGGTGTCAATGGGCATTGTAATCGGCGAACCGCCCCCACATCCACAAAGTTGTGTGTGCTCCCGGAGTCAATCAAGACTTGAATGGCATGTCCCAGGTACGAGGTCGTTACCTTCATAGTGTGATATTGGGTGACACCCATAAGAGCATGCACCGATATGTGTGGAACCTCCTCTATCTCCCCCCCCCCCTGTCGTGGCCTTCCCCTCAACATAAGTCTCTTCGGCCTGCTCGGGTTCCTGATCGTCATCCTCCACAATAAGCTCCAAAGCATAGGACTTGCCCCTTGCCGGGCAACGGTGATCCGACGTAAACTTGGCATCACACCAAAAACAAAGGCCCTTAGCACGTTTATCCGCCATTTCCGCCGATGTCAACCGACGGTGATTTCCTTGGTGATGTTCGGGGTGAATGGGAGCCGCGTCGAAAGCGGTTTGGTGGTCGGCATCCTCCTCTCGGCCGCCCAACTGTTCTCCACTGCACTTACTATCATACGTCGTTGAGAAGACGCAGTTCACCGCTCCTCCATCCAGGCTAAGGCATAGACATCCTGTAGGGTCTTTGGTTGAAACATGTGGATGGCATACCCTATCTCATCCTTGAGTCCAGCGATGCAAAAGCTCATCGCGTGGTCCTCCGTGACATTCACCCTGTGTAATAGGATGTCGAACTCATCTAAGAACGCCCGAACCGTGCCTTTTTGTCTTAAATTCTTCAATTCAGCCATGGGATCGTCGAAGAGGACCGACCCAAACCGTGCCGCTAATGCTCGAATGTACTCGTCCCATTTCGGCCATTGTCTAGTAAGTCGTGATTTCATGTATGCTTGATGCCAATATAATACATTCCCTTCCACATGAGCCGAGGCAATCTTCACCTTCCAACCCTCTGGAGTGTCATCCAATTCGAAAAACTGCTCCGCCTTGTAAATCCACTCTTGCAAGTCCTCCCCATAAAATCGAGGAAACTCCAAGCGGGCGGATCGGGTGTACCACTGGTTGGCCGGCACCGAAAACTGGTTCCCATCGGACGCCGAGCTCCGGCCCCCTGAATCGATGGCGTGGTCAACCCACGGGGATGCTAGGTTGGTTAACATCTCGCGTAATTCTTCCAATGTCCGACTTTGCTGATCGGATCGCGCCGTGAGCGAGTGGATGGACTGTGCTAAAGCAGTTTGCTCACGCCGCAACACCTCTAGGTCCGGCGCCTCCTTGGAACAGGTACTATCGGAAACTTGCATGTTCCCTACCCGTTGTAGCTCTGATACCAGTTGATCAGATCCAAACTAAACACTCTAACAAAAGCCCAAACAGCACTCCAATATATAGCAGGAACGATCCACAAAACACTTGATATAACTTCAGAAATTACAAATAGAAACATGGATACAGGCGGCAAGGCATACAACAGCTATAAGAACTCACACCTAAGCAAACACCAACCCTATGGGCCGAACCCAAAACAGGCGGTCGGAAAACACGCGCAGCAGCCGAGAACTCCTCCTCTTCGCTGGCAGACAACAACACACACAAAACATAACATACTGTAATACTTCCCAACCTTTGCCTTATATATTTGACACATACAAAGACAGAAATACCCCCCCCCCCCCCCCCGCCAAAACACTTGAATTACATTTTGCACTACCGCCTAAACTTCGCACGCATCATTTTCTTGGTAGCGGTCATAACCTTTGTCATGCCAAACATACATTCTATGATAATTGAGTTTTTGTCCCAAACTCACCAGAGCAAATAAGCCGCGCCAAACGAAGCCTTTGTTTACAACGGGAGTGTCAGAGTGGCATTTTTTGAAAATTCATGTAGTAAGCTGACGGTATGAATGAATGCAGGCGGGTTCCTTTTATCCTCCCCAGAAGTAATCAACTCTTGCTGAGGATCCAAATTGAGAAATTATTTCCCAAACACTAGCTTATAAATTGACCCTCACTAGAACCTCATCAATGTCACGAACCTCATCACTTAAGATTCCACGGACATGTAAGGAGTAATCCAATCAAATCGCTAGACTCCTGATTCGCACGCCCACACTAGAATCAAACCAGCGAACAAGCAATAAATTCCTAATAACACGACGGCTACTCCCAACTTACAGATCAGAAACCCTAAATTGCATCGATAAATATAAATTTAAGATATCGACTCCGGTGCTCGGAGTGTCCTGTGTTACCTTGCAGAGAAAACGCTCCGTGGATCGTATCTGATTCCTGAGGGATTTATTATCCTTCTTCTTCTGCTTCTCCACCCCTGATCCTTTCGGTCGTCTTCCAAGCTGCTGCCGTCCATCTACGCGGCGGCGGGCGAAGCCGCCGTGAGCCATAGAAGCTCGGAGATGTGGAAGAGTTCAGGCGCGGGGTGGAGGGCTCGCAAGGGTTTTATTAGAGTGCGTTTGCCGGTCTGCTCCAACGTTGACCCGCGCTTGGTCTGGGCGTTCACTCTGGCCAATGCCTCTCTTGGTCCCTCGCCGGATGTATAAATGGCCGCAGAAAACCTGGAACAAAAGAGAGATTTTTACGTAGGCGTTAGTTACCCTCTACTCTATTTGCTTAGAAAAATTTTTAGGTGAGTATCTTGCACCTAGATCATATCACGGTGAGAGGAGTGCATCTCAGCCATTGATAGCTCTAAATATTGCTGTATTTATGAATAATAAATAATGTTAGTATTTTTCCTACCGTCAGATCTAAGATCATACGGCTGTATTTTCCCCTCACCTAGAACTAGGTGCGAGATACTCACCTAAGTATTTCTCATTTGCTTAACTTGTATAGCCGTCCGATCTGTTCCGCTCTATTCCGATCTGTGATCCTAAGGCGAAATAGTTTTTGACGAAAATATGGCCGTATTGAAATACGATCATATTTATTGTATTTCGATCCATCATGATTTTTTGCAGAAACCGACGGTCTCACAGCGCCTAATGCACGGTGATCATGGGTGGGAGTAACACACGAAAAAATGGACCGAAATTCGATGCCCTTTTCCAAATTTCTATACTGCACTCAATTTCGACCAATTGTAATACATTTTTAGCGGGGATTGGAGTGAGGCAAAAAAAAGAGTGGAGAAGATCGCCACTGCAACATGTCAGGTATTCCACTTGAGTGGCTCCAAAGTTACACTTGCTCTTCTTCACGAATAGTTGTTCTCTTCTTAGAATTTGGAAGGTGATCTTCAAGTGTTGTAAGTGCTCTTCTATGGTGGTGGTGTAAGCTAATATGTCGTCGAAAAAATTTAGAATAAATCTTTTTAAGTGCTCTTGGAATACCTAGTTCATAAGGCATTGGAATGTGGCTGGTGTGTTTATAAGCCCAATGGGCATTACGAGGAACTCGCGGTGGTCTTTGCTGGACAATTCCATCTTCTCAATGTTCTTGGTGGCCATCCTTACTTGGTGATAACCAACGCGTAAGTCCAATTTTGAGAAAATGTTGGTTTTGTTTAATTCATTCAGCAATTCTTCAAAGATAGGAATAAGAAAATTGTTTTTGAAGATGTTTTTGTTTAACTGTCAGTAGTCGATGCACGTCCTCCAGAAGCCATTCTTTTTCTTCACTAAGACAGTTAGTGAAGAAAAAGGGATGTTGCTATGTCTGATGACTCGTGTACTTAATAATTTCATGATTAATCTTTCAATCTCATTCTTTTGTGTAGTCAGATATCTGTAAGGTTTGACACTGGTATAAAGATGTGGCACCTTGAGATTAATTTGACGGTCACAACTTTTTCCGAGCGGCATACCATATGGTGTTGCAAAAATGTCATTAAATTCTGCTAACAATTATTGCATCCTTCCTTCTATCTTTGGTGTGTGATTACCTGGGCTTATGTGCATAAGAACAAATGTGGAATACATTTATGTTGTCAGCCAATACAATGATAGAAGAGATAATTGGGCCGTTTTGGATTACCTTCCTCATTTGTTCTTTGCTGATAAGCCGTGGTTGAGAAGGTGTCTTGTTGATTTGACGAATCTTGGTATTGTTAGTCGTAAATTCTATCTTTAAATTTAGGAAATCCATATGAATCAGTCCAAGGGTGGTCAGCCATTGAATCCGTAAGACTGCATCACAACACCCCATTGAAATGACTAACATATTAATTTTGAATTTGACGCCTTACATGCTCCATGTGAAATCCCCACAAGATTGACAACTTTGAATTTAGTTTCATCATCCACGACCATTGTGAAGGGTCTTATATCAGTGAGGTTGTATCTCAGTCCATGGGTTGTGGCTTGATCCAAAAAATTGTGGGTGGAGCCCATATCAATGAGGAGAAATAGTTGTTGCCCCTTGTATGAGCCAATAACTTTCATGGTGTGATAGTCTTGAATTTCTATGATGGCATGCATAGAAACATGAGGTGTGGTTGCAGAATTTGGGGCCTCATGCGCATCTGCTACTATGTCGTTATCTTCTTCTTCTTCATTCTCCTTCTCGCTCTCAATCTCCTAAGCTTCTTCCTCTCTAATTTTTAACACAAAGTTGGGCTCGTGCTCCACACTTGTGGCCTCTAACATATTTTTCATCACACCAAAAACAAGGTCCCTTTGCCCTATTATCATATATTTCCTTGGTTGACAATCTTTTGAAGCTCTGAGTTAAATGTTGTTGGTTGGAATGTGAGGTTAAGTTAGTTGTAGGTCCTAACTTCCCTCCTTCAATGCCTTGGCCGACAACTGAACCTCCCTGATGATGATGGCTTCATTTGATACCAAGATGCAATTGTTGTTCTTGAAGTCGGGCTAGATTGTATGCTTTCTAAACGAATTGCAACACAAACATTCGCACCAAAATGACCACCTCCTTCTTTAATCCTTTCATAAAAGATTGATATAATACCTTGTTTTGAATGGCTTTGAATTCATCCAAGTATATTTGAACATAAGTGGTCATGTGCAACTCTTTGAGTTCACTCATGGGCTCATCATATAACAAGGCGCCAAAGCGTTTGTGAATTGTCAATAAGAATTCATCCCAAGAGATAGGGCTACCAATTGGATGTGATTTGGAGAATATTTAGAACCATGCAAAAGCCATGCCTTCAAAATGACCGGAGGCCAACTTGAGCTTCACTTCATCAGGAGTACCGTCAATTTTCAAAAATTACTCACTTTTATACAACCATTCCTTCACTGCATCCCCATTGATGCGAGGAAAATCCAAACGAGCGCACTGGGTAGGGATGTTGTAGAAGCCATTTTTTTGTCGATGGATGCAAGTTGTAGAAAGCTAGGAAGATATATAAGTATCCTGTTCAGTCGATGTTGCTTCCTTCATTTGTTGCAACTCTTCTCTAGTGGCTGAGTGTTAGAGATTCATCCCTTACAACGTCTGCTTCAACAAGTCCAAGTCCTTGCGTAGATCATGGTTATGAGTGTTGTGCTCACTCATGGATTGTTGACCGGAAAGCCGACTCTAACACCAATGGTATGCATCTAATTGGATTGTATCTCCTTCTGTAGGATGACGATGTCGCTAGCTTGACGACACAGGGAAAATGACGCCAGAACTTGAGGAGAAACATGGGATAGTAATGGTAAAATACACAACAACTTCATTCATATCCTTAACGTACACGACAAAGGCATATTTAAGAACTCATCATACATGTATTTTAACCGCCCTTAACTGTCGACTACGAACATGGAGGGAATAAGTAATGTGATCGTGGTAGTTACGATTGCTACAAACATACAATATGTAAGAATCCCTCCTGGAAATTAGACACGGTCAAGGGGAGTTGTATGCCCATGGTAACTATCATGCGGTAATGCTAGCACATAGGTCAACTCCTACCACATGATGCTTACCCTGTCAGGTAAACATCGTCACATCATAAAACATAGTTTACACATGCAGAAGTAAAGACAACTGGAAGTATTAGCATAAATAACACATCACAAGTCACATATTAGTCAGAGTAAGAGTGCAGAAAGAAGGGCAAGGGCACGCTCATACACGATGTCCATCAAAATATAAATGTAATAATAAAAACCTGCACATCTCTCATGTCATCCTCTAGAGTGATAGATGTTGCCATGACGTAAGTTGGTGCGGTAGTCGTCCTTACTGTTACTCTTCTACTCATATAAGGGTGGTACCGTTACAACTCCTCCTGTTTATGCTCAACTGACTGGAGCTACAGCTGGTCCTGCGGTGGCTCCTGAGTGGCCACATGAAATACCATTAGTCGTAAAGACTAAGCGACTCTCACATCCTCTCCCTCAATGTTAAGCCTAAGCATCGGGAGAGAGAAGGATACTAAGCAGCATGACAAGTTAGCACATTATAGAAAAAGAAAGAGTGTACGACTAAACCATAGTATATAAACAATACCTTATCATATAAAAATACTCATATAGACTTATATGATAAGATTCCAATGATAATAACAGTAAAGAAAGTAACTTATCTTATAATAGAACTCATATAAACTTATAAGATAAGGATCTGTAATATGTGTATGAATATGCAATGCAATGTGTTGAAATCGTCAACCGGTCTATGAGTTCGGACTCACAGGGGGTGTAGCCTGTGCTTACTTCTCCCTTACTAAACTCTCTTGACCGAGGATGAAAAATCTAGAACAGACCAAAGGCTACAGCGAGGAGGTCCCGCCGCACACCCGGAATATCTTAGAGAGCTTCCCCTCCCAAACCAAAGCTCAGTCGGGCACCTTGGAGGGCACTAGCAGCCAACTCCAAAAACTGCCTGGAGGAGAGAGCTCAAAAGATCTGATCTCCTCCAAGGTGCCCTTAAGGGTCTATTTATAGATTTTCCAGTCCTGGACTGCAAATAACATAAATCCGCCTTCTGGTTTTACTAATTGCACCCCAAATTGGTCTGCTAACAGCCTAACTCCACTGTTCTGAAGGGCTATTGGCAGTCCACAAAGGGTACCTAGGTAATCCCCCCTCCCCCAAAGCCTTCTGGGCGAGTGGTCCATGAAGGCACCACTCGCCGGGCTCCTTGCCCACCATATTTCACCGGGCGAATGGCTCATGAGGACACCATTCGCTAGGCGCTCGACCGCTCGGCGGGCGAGATATTGGGTACCTGCTCTCGCCAATCTGCTTTGACACCTATGCGAGTGCCCTGCGAGTGGGGCCTCACTCGCCCAAGGGTCCTTGGACTCTTATTCTGCATCTTGACCTGCCACCTGGCCTCTGGGGCCCCCTGGACCCACTCGGCGAATACGGGGTTGTACACAATTCCCGCTCTTTGCGAGCGATTCCTGCGCTCAGAAAGAAAAGTCCAACCCTCGGTATTCGGCGAGTGTTTTGCTGACCTGGAGGGAATCTTCTTGGTGGGGCCCTCCACTTAGCTATAAATACGGCCCCAGTTGTTGTCTTTGGCTTGCCCATCTTCTAATCATTGTTCCTCGTTTTCTCCTTCGGAGCACTCGCTATGACGTTCATGAAGCCTACGCCACAGCCACTTTCGGAAGAAATGATGGCTCGTCTTGCCGCCGCACAGGGAGGAACCGCTCCCAAGACCACTCGTTATGCCCCCTTTTGCATGTTTCTCAAGTTATCATGTTCGCACTCGCATTTCTTACTTGCTTGAGTGCTGATGGCCGCTATCCTTAAGTCGTGACCGAGATGATTCAGCCACGTAGGTGCGCCCCGCAGACGCAACCCTTTTCGCATTCGCACATGCCCTTTAAGGATTTAGATGATCTTATCGATTTCTGCCGGGGGCAAAACTGTGGCGTGAACCCACTTCATCTCGCGTACTTCCCGCGCCCCTCGAGACTGCTAGCGTTTCGTCGTGCTTTCGCCCAGCGAATGCCTTTCTCTTATAACCCCATTCGCGAGCGAGTGATCCTTGTGATGGACATCACTCGCCACTTTTGTTACCAAGACTTACCTTGTGAGAACTGAGTTCGACGAACAGTATAATGGATTTCGCCTATTCGAACATTTGTTGTTGATTCGTCGAACGTAGACTAGAGTTCGCTGAACTCAAGAATAAGCTGCTAAGTCGGGCTGGAAGAATTCGACTTCATCGAGCTGCGAATGAATTTCGTCGACCGCTGAGACTGAGGCGAGCCGTTTGTCGAACACAGAGTGTAAGTCGTTCGTCGAACGCAGAGAGCAATTCGTCGAATGCAGAGTGTAAGCCGTTCGTCGAACACAGAGAGCAATTCTTCGAACGCAGAACCTTAGCTTTTCTTTGAGTTCTAGCTGGCCCAACAACCTAAAACCTTGACCATTTAGGCTATGTAATGGGGTCAACTTAGTCTTAGTCAGCAGATAGTGGTCCTGGCCTAAATCAGTGATAGGGTTGTTCCCTGTGACAATCTTCCTCCTTATGTCCTTTATTTATAACCTTTCCTTTCCCTGGGCTAACCTTCGAGCCTTTGGAACCCGCCACCGAGTGAGCCTTCGGCCCTGCCGGCTAGGCGAGAGCCTGGATAGCGGGTCTGCTCGGGGACACCCTTTGGAACTTTTGGAACCTACCACCGAGTGAGCCTTCGGCCCTGCCAGCTAGGTGAGAGTCTGGACAGCGGGTCTGCTCGGAGCCAACCTTTGGAACTTTTGGAACCTGCCACCGAGTGATCCTTCGGCCCTACCAGCTAGGTGAGAGCCTGGACAACGGGTCTGCTCGGGGCCAACCCTTGGAACTTTTAGAACCTACCACCGAGTGAGCCTTCGGCCCTGCCAGCTAGGTGAGAGCCTGGACAGCGGGTCTGCTCGGGGCCAACCTTTGGAAATTTTGGAACCTGCCACCGAGTGAGCCTTCGGCCCTGCCAGCTAGGTGAGAGCCTGGATAGCGGGTCTGCTCGGGGCCAACCTTTAGAACTTTTGGAACCTGCCACAGAGTGAGCCTTCAGCCCTGCCAGCTAGGTGAGAGCCTGGATAGCGGGTCTGCTCGGGGCCAACCTTTGGAACTTTTGGAACCTGCCACTGAGTGAGCCTTTGGCCCTGCCAGCTAGGTGAGAGCCTGGACAGCGGGTCTGCTCGGGTACAACCTTTGGAACTTTTGGAACCTGCCACCGAGAGAGCCTTCGACCCTGCCAGCTAGGTGAGAGCCTAGACATCGGGTCTGCTCGGGGCCAACCTTTGGAACTTTTGGAACCTGCCACCGAGTGAGCCTTCGGCCCTGCCAGCTAGGTGAGAGCATGGACAGCGGGTCTGCTCGGGGCCAACCTTTGGAACTTTTGGAACCTGCCACCGAGTGAGCCTCGACCCTGCCAGCTAAGTGAGAGCCTGGACAGCGGGTCTGCTCGGGGCCAACCTTTGGAACTTTTGGAACCTGCCACCGAGTGAGCCTTCGGCCCTGCCAACTAGGTGAGAGCCTGGACATCGGGTCGGCTCGGGGCCAACCCTTGGAACTTTTGGAACCTGCCACCGAGTGAGCCTTCAGCCCTGCCAGCTAGGTGAGAGCCTGGACAGCGGGTCTGCTCGGGGCCAACCTTTGGAACTTTTGGAACCTGCCACCGAGTAAGCCTTTGGCCCTGCCAGCTAGGTGAGAGCCTGGACAGCGGGACTGCTCGGGGCCAACCTGTGGAACTTTTGGAACCTTCCACTGAGTGAGCCTTCAACCCTGCCAGCTAGGTGAGAGCATGGACATCGGGTCTGCTCGAGGCCAACCTTTGGAACTTTTGGAACCTGCCACTGAGTGAGCCTTCAGCCCTGCCAGCTAGGTGAGAGCCTGGACAGTGGGTCTGCTCGGGGTCATCCTTTGGAACTTTTGGAACCTGCCACCGAGTGAGCCTTCGGCCCTGCCAGCTAGGTGAGAGCCTGGACAGCGGGTCTGCTTGGGGCCAACCTTTGGAACTTTGGGAACCTGCCACCGAGTGAGCCTTTGGCCCTGCCAACTAGGTGAGAGCCTGGACAGCGGGTCTGCTCCGGGCCAACCTTTGGAACTTTTGGAACCTGCCACCGAGTGAGCCTTCGGCCTTGCCAGCTAGGTGAGAGCCTGGACAGCGGGTCTGCTCGGGGCTAACCTTTGGAACTTTTGGAACCTGCCACTGAGTGAGCCTTCGGCCCTGCAAGCTAGGTGAGAGTCTGGACAGCGGGTCTGCTTGGGGCCAACCTTTGGAACTTTTGGAACCTGCCACCGAGTGAGCCTTTGGCCCTGCCAGCTAGGTGAGAGCTTGGACATCGGGTCTGCTCAGGGCCAACCTTTGGAACTTTTGGAACCTGCCACCGAGTGAGCCTTCGGCCCTGCCAGCTAGGTGAGAGCCTGGACAACGGGTCTGCTCGGGGCCAACCTTTGGAACTTTTAGAACCTGCCACCGAGTGAGCCTTCGGCCCTGCCAGCTAGGTGAAAGCCTGAACAACGGGTCTGCTTGGGGGCCAACCCTTGGAACTTTTGAAACCTGCCACCGAGTGAGCCTTCGGCCCTGCCAGCTAGGTGAGAGCCTGGACAGCGGGTCTGCTCGGGGCCAACCTTTGGAACTTTTGGAACCTGCCACCGAGTGAGCCTTCGACCCTGCCAGCTAGGTGAGAGCCTGGACAGCGGGTCTGCTCGGGGCTTTCTACCACCACCTTGCAAGTCATTCCTACCACACACACACATATATATAAATCAAGTTGTAAAGTAAAGTATTCTTATTTCATGGACTTAAGGATAGAAACGCTTTAAGTCATCACCACTCCACGTGTGATTGAGGGACTCACCCTCCACATTTTGGAGGCGGTACCCTCCTGATTTCAATGCTTCTTCTACGACATAGGGGCCTCCCCAATTTGGATGGAGCTTCCCTACTGCGGCTGACCTTCCAGCCGCATCGACCTTTTTCAACACGAGGTCACCCTTCTTGAATTGTTTGATCCCGACATGCTTGTCAAAATATTTGGCCATCCGCCGCTTGACTTCTTCTTGACGAATGGCGGTGAGATCTCGGGCTTCCTCGACCAAGTCCAAGGAGAGTCGTAGCTCCTCCTCGTTTCCTGTTCTCCATTCTTCATCCCCCTCCGAGACGGCCCTTACCCACGACGTCTTGACTTCAAATTCCACAGGAATGACAGCCTCGCAACCATGAGAAAGCTTAAAGGGGGTCTCACCAGTGGCGGTGTTGGGGGTAGTCCTCAGAGCCCATAGGACCGAGGGGAGTTGCTCCACCCAATTCCCCTTCAAGTTCTCTACCTTTTTCTTGAGCAGGTTCACTATGACCTTGTTTGCCGCTTCCACTTGCCCGTTGCTCCTGGGGTGATGGACGGATGCGAACCTGAGGTCTATCTCCAACTGGCTGCAGAAGCTGATGAACTCTTCACTAGCGAACTGCGGACCATTATCTGTGACGATGGCTTGAGGGAGCCCATGTCGACAGATAATTTCTCCACATACGAAGTTGCAGACTACCTGAGAGGTGACCTTTGCTAGGGCCTTGACCTCCAACCACTTTGAAAAGTAGTCGATCATAACCATGAGGAATCTTCTTTGCCCGCTGGCCTAAGGAAAAGGTCCTACCAGATCCATCCCCCATATGGCGAAGGGCCAGGGCGTTGTGATGCTCCTTAGCCTCTGAGCTGGCAAAAGTTGAAGTGGCGTGAATAGCTGGCACTTTCGACACTGCTTGGCGAACGCCGTCGCATCCCTGCTCAAGGTCGGCCAGAAGTATCCCTGCCTCATTATCCTTGCTTCCAACATCTTGCTCCCCGAGTGACTGCCACATTCGCCAGAATGAACCTCCTCCAGGACCCTCGGGGCTTCTTCTTCCGAGACGCATCGCGCCAAGAGTCCGGAGAGGGTCTTCCGGTACAAGTCCCCTTCATGAAGCACGTAGTAGGCGGACTTATACCGAAAGCGTCTTTGATCTGGGACCCCTTCTGGAAAATCACCCATTGCCAGAAAGGTCATGGAAGGGTCCTTCCACGAACGGCGCTGCTCTATGTCCATGAGCTCCCCTTCCTCAATCGAAGGGTGAAATAGATCTGTCAAGGTCCCTCCGGCCCGAGGGCCAGACTTGGCCAGCCGATCTGCCTGGACGCTTTTTTTTCCTTGGTATATGCCTGATGGAGAAGGTCCTGAACGCACCTATGAGACCCCTTACTTTGGCCAAATATCTCATGAGTGTGGGCTCCCTTGCCTCGAACTCACCCTTGATTTGCGAGGCTATCACCATCGAATCCGTGAGGACTTCCACGTCGTGAACCCCCAACTCCTGAGCCAGACATAAACCGACGATTACTGCCTCGTATTCCGCCTGGTTGTTGGTGATGGGAAAGTGTATTACCAGCGTTTGCTCAATTTTCATCCCATGAGGGCTCTCCAGTACCACCCCTCCTCCTAAGGAATTCCTACCTGACGCCCCATCGACCAACAACTTCCAAGGGATGTGACAAAGAGTTGGTTCTTCCTCCATTTTGATTACGTAGTCTTCCCGAAATCCGCGACCGCTTGAGCCTTCATCGACAATATGGGGACAAAAGTGATGTTGAATTCGCTTAACTCCACTGACCATTTTGCGAGCCTTCCTGAGTGCTCCACCCCCTCAAAGATTTTGCGAAGGGGATGGTCCGTCACAACTTGGATCGAGTGGGACTGGAAATACGGCCTGAGTTTCCTGGCCGAGATGACCAGATAGAAGGCCAGCTTCTCCAAAATCGGGTATCGGAGTTCCGCCTTCTTCAAGACCCTACTTACATAGTAAACGGGCAACTACTTCTTGCCTTCTTCCCGGACCAGGACGGAGCTTACGGCTTCAGCCCCGACCCCTAGATACAAGGATAAATTTTCTCCCTCCTTAGGACCTTGGAGTAGCAGAGCTTTGGTGAGCTGGCTCTTCAGGGCCTGGAAGGCCTCCTCACATTCCCCCGTCCATTCGAACTTCTGGTTACCTCGCAACACCTTGAAGAAGGGGGAGCATTTCTCTCCGGCCCGGGAGAGAAACCTACTGAACCCCGCGAGTTTCCCAGTTAGACGTTGAACTTCCTTAGCATTTCGCGGTGATTTCAACTCCATTATGGCTTTGACCTTGTCCGGATTCGGCTCTACCCCTGCCTGGGTAAGGAGATGTTTTAGAAACTTCCCCTTGCTGGCTCCGAATACACACTTCAGGGGGTTTAGCCTCATCTTATACTTGCGCAGAGTGGCAAAGGTCTCCTCGAGGTCGTGGAGGTGAGAGCTCACACTCTTGCTCTTGACCATGAGGTCATCTACATAATCCTCCAAGTTTCTCCCTCTTTGCTCCCGGAAGACCTGGTCCATCATTCTTTAGTAAGTCGCCCCTGCTTTCTTTAGCCCGAACGACATCATCTTATAGCTATAACACCCTTCCCTTGTGATGAAGGAGACATCCTTGACGTCTGAGGGGTGCATCCTGATTTGATGATAACCTGAAAAAGCATCTAAGAAAGACATTAATGAAAAATCGACGGCGGAGTCAACTAGCGCGTCGATTCGAGGCAAAGGATAACAATCCTTAGGGCAGGCCTTAATTAATAAAGAAAAATCAATACACATACGCCAGCGGCCGTCGCCTTTCATTACGATAACGACATTAGAGACCCAGCGTGGATATTGGATCTCTGATGTGAAGCCTGCCTTGAGGAGCTTCTCTACTTCCTCGCGAATTGGCTCCTCCAACTTGTCAGCGATGACCCTCCTCTTCTGCCTGATGGGGCGGGCTCCTGGCTCAAGGTTGAGGCGGTGGCAAGCCACGTCTGCATCGATGTCGGGCATGTCTGCCACGCTCCATGCAAAGATGTCCACGTTCCTCTGGATGCATTCCAACATCCTCTTCCTGTCCTCCAGGCCAAGACCCCCGCTGATCCACACCTTTTCTACTCTTCCCCCTTGGGTGGTGACCTCCATCTCGACCACTTCTTCAACCGCCTCAAGACGGGCCGGCTTTTCCCATCTACCCTTCTCCTCCCTCCCCTCGGGCAGGGTCTTCTCTTCCTTCGGAGCCTCCTCCTCCATCGGCTCGTCACGCTCCTCCGGAGCCACCTCCTTCTCCTCTCCTGGGATGCTGCTCTCTTCCACTCCTTCCTTCCTATCTCCACTTGGCCCCTCCGGCCACTTCATCTCCCTATCCACCTTTTCAGCCTCCGCTATCCAAGAGATAATGTTGACGACAGTTAGATAACACTGCCTCGCCACCTTTGCATCCCCCCGGATCCGGACCTGAACTCCTCCGCTGCGGAACTTCAAGCATTGATGGAAGGACGAGGGAACGCACCGGAAGGTGCTGATGAGAGGGCGTCCGAATGCATTGTAGCTGCTCGGAGCATTGATACGCCCAAAATGGTATATATATTAATGCAAGTATACGCGTCGGATCAAGTAATAAAGTGTGAGTGAGATCGTTCCCTCGGAGATTTTGATTAATCTAAAGCTTGCAAATACTAGCGACTCCGTTCTCTAAATCCAAACAAGTCGAAAAAGATAATTTTTCTTAAAACAATAAAGATTTCTAACAGAGATTTAAAACAAACTAAATTAATGCGATAATTTAGAAATACTATTTTTCAGTTGGAAAGAAAGCAGTCTTGTATTTCAGATTTCTTGTGTATGTTAAAATGATACATGAAAATAATATAGGTGAAAATGTTTGACAAAATAATCTTGCAACGACTTATAAAGAAGAACTCCTCATCGCTCGAATCTCGGAGATCTTAATATTCTATATTCCCCTAGTCATCTCTAACTTAGGACGAATAATGAATATTGCATAGAATAGATGTCGGAAATGCTAGCAAGAGAAGAGAATCTCTTCCTCTTTTCTTTACTATGGTAAACTTATGAACGATTGCGTTTCTCCTCTCTCGAATCTCGAAACACACCGTAAGGATAAAAACATTTGGTTAAAAATTTACATCACTCATCTCTCGATTCCCGTAGTGCAATAGGATAGCCTTCAAACTAATATTCCGCACTCATCTCTCGAATCTCGTAGCGAAATAGAAGAAGAAAACATAAACCAAAAGTTTCATTAACAAATTCATAAGTTACACCAAGAATACTTCATGAAACAAACCACAAAAGAGAAGTTTATACCATCAAAACACACACAATACTCTCTTCATACAAGACTAGAAGAGTTTAGTTCATCACTACGGAAAAATGTCACAAAATTAGAAAGATCTTACAGTACATAGCGCTGAAATTTGAATTCCTGCCTTCTCCCCTCTTTTTCCCCCGTAATTCGAAAATGGAGAAGTTAGAATTAATTAAGAAGATGAAGTTTCTCTCTCCTCCCTCCTATATATATCATACGCCAATTTCAGGGAGTCCAAATAGCCGAATGGGTGTGTCCATTCATCCAAAAACTGCCAGATTTTAAATAATTTCGGAGGTTGTATTTTTGAGTTCCGCCGATTTGTTGCAACAAATCTAAAATTTGTTGCAACAAATTTTTCTGCACAGTTTTGCCTGAAATTTTCGGATCAGGATTTGTTGTAACAAAATTAAATTTGTTACAACAAATCTTCTGCTGAATTTTTCTTCATAAAAACTGCACCGGATTTATTGTGACTTGTTCTTAGCCTTAGTATATGATTATCCTTTGATGCTACGTCTAGAGCTTTGTATTTTCCTGCGATAAAACATACAAAAATAACCATACTAATCCAAACTTAATACAATTAATAATTTAAGCATTTTTAATTACTTTTTATCCATAATCATTAAATAACTTAGCTAAAAGGGCTAAAATAATGAGTTGAGATAACTTCTTTTTGAGAAGTTATCACACCCCCATACTCAGCCCTTTGCTAGTCCCTAGCAAAGATAAATCACTGCAAGACATGGAATGAGCGAATAACTACTACATATAAATTCGAATATAATGTCAAGATTACTCAAGTAATTCACATCAACAAATGGTGGGCATGTCAATCGTTAAAACTTCAAATATGCATAAATCCATTAGTTTGATAAGGGTTAAAGCTCAATTATGATTTCCTAGTGTTGTGTGTGATATTTCATAAAATTATTCACTCCCAAACAACTTAACTCATTAAAATATCACATAATTGGAAAGGACAAGAATAAGACACATCTTTGCTTTAGCTTCCATAAGAGTTTAGTACTTAAATTTAACAAGAAATCATATGGGCCTGCAGTAGGAATTACTTTGGCTTGGTAAGGAAGTTAAGGCTAAAATTTGATGGTGGGTGAAATTTTCCTAGTTAAAATTCTTATCAACTCTCCAAACTTTGAGGTTTATTTCTCAATCATCATCATTTTTTATAGTCCATAGTTGGGATCATTCTAAGTAGGTGTACACACACTTAGGCCGCATATCACTATGTCATTATACATTTTTTCCTTTTTTTGCAATTTTTTTTTACTTTATGATCATAGTTGGGATCATTCTAAGTAGGTGTACACACATTTAGGCCACATATCACTATGACACATTCTTTTTTCTTTGTTTTTATTAAACACCCAAGTTGGAAAGTTAACTAAGAAGTAACTAGTAAAATCATAGGGAAAATTATGCATAGTCAAATGGTGTCAAAATGACAAGGTTCAAGCTCAAATGGTTATGTATAAGCTAAACAAATGTTGGCTGCGTGGTGTGAACTGATCCAAAGATGGCCTTAATCAATTTTTATCAAATAACTATATATACTCCATATTTTAGCTTACACATTGACACAGTTCTTGCTCATCCTTCCACTATTATGTTAAAAGGTTAATAATTTTATTTTGTAGGGAGCAAATTCTTTTAGAGAATAAAGTGCATAATAGAAATACATAAGAGAGTTCTAACATATCTTGCTAACTTCAAAATCATAAGATGAACTCTTAGGATTGACTAGTCTACCAAACAATTCAGCTTGAGTAATTGGAAAAAAAAAATTGAAGCACTCTAAATATTATTTTCTCATTCGGTGGAGGTTATCTCACCCCCACACCTATGTCTTTGCTAGTCCCTAGCAAATGCTGTAATAAATATTGAAAATAAAATTCCATAGAAACAAATTACTCCCCTGAAATTATCGGACAAAGTATCAATCCTGCTCCTCCTTGCCGGCTGATTATAGGTTGTAAATGAATCGGTTGATAAGTCAACCACAACGGTACGTTCATAAGGAACCTGCAAAAGGATTGCAAACAAAAACAGGACCCAACTAGTTGTCCAGTTTTAAGACTTAAAATCATAACGAAGCAATATGGAAGGGTAACAGTAAACATATAATATAGAATATCACAAAGCAACAACATCATCAATGAACAACATCACATAATAAACATAATCCCATTCTCATTGGACATGCCATTAAGGAAATAAAATTGTGACTGCTAATGGATTTATAAATATAACTAACAGCACAATAACTGTTTGAATATCTAAATTAAGGGACTGTGTCTACTAGGAACATCAAATTAACTATAGGCAGCAAGCTAGGATACTAGCACAGGATGTCACTTGTGAAACTAAGATCACAAATACTATTAGGATAATAAAATAGGAATAGCATGAAAGGCATTGGTCCATATACCCAAACAGCACAATCAGAGTCATCAATAAAATTGAACT
The DNA here is from genome assembly GCA_033032865.1 of Dactylorhiza incarnata. Taxonomy (NCBI): domain Eukaryota; kingdom Viridiplantae; phylum Streptophyta; class Magnoliopsida; order Asparagales; family Orchidaceae; genus Dactylorhiza; species Dactylorhiza incarnata. The sequence continues at coordinate 3,342,485 of JAWHQI010000129.1, read as the reverse complement.
GTTAAGTTTAGTATTCATCTAAATATACCAATAACTCAAAGGTAGGAGAAACTAGTTAATCCTTGGTGTTGTCTTCGTCTTCATCGTCCTCCTCGTCTACTTCTTCCTCTTCATCTTCATCTTCCTCTTCATCGTCATCTTCCTCCTCTTCCTGCTGCCTGTAAGATCTCTTTTTCCAAAACCCGTTCGGGTACTTGAAAACTCGAACCTCTCCAGCATCGCACGGTTGAGGTGGATCTTCGCCCAGAATCGCTGCCTTGCGGTGTCACCGACACTCGGGTCGACAAACACCGCTCAGCACCAACCCTGCCGGCTTTACGATCATAAGTAAGATATGCCTACGAATAAGAACAGAAGAAAAGACATGTCCATAATGTCACAGCATCATATATATATATAATGAAAATAGCAGTCCAAAAGAGAAGTACAAGCAAAAAGGGGGCTTATGCCCGATACATATCCAAAATAAAGTACTATCTCTCTCTCACTACAACATGCGGAAGACTACATCAAAACTCTCAAAATGCGAAAGACTAGATATCTAATCATCAACCTGTGGCGTCGTGGTAGTGCGCTGCATCTGCTGCTCAGGTCCTGCCATCACGTCCTGCTGCGCGCGGGACAACTCCATCTCCTCGGACTCCTGCGGTCACACCGACCGTTAGTCATAAAGACTAAGCCGTTTTGTCCTCGCCTCCCTCCACGACTCCTAGGCACCGAGCGGGAGGAAGAAGCGGAGGACAAACAAGGGGTAAACAAGAAGGTGGTGACATGACACTAATCTAGCATGTATAAGTAAAGCAGTAAAAAATAACTAGCAGTATAGTGCAAGTATATGGCAGTAAAGTAGAGCAATGAATAAGCAGTGAATAGAAAGAAAATGCAGTGCAGTAAGTAAATCTAATCTACCATTACAGATTCGTACCTTAACTTATATGAACGCCCATACGACATATAAGTTAAGATTTCCAGGTAACCCATCATATAAAAGAGCCCATACTAATTTATATGATGGGGCTATGCTAATGTGTATGTTATGTTATGCTATGGTTATGATGTTTTAATGAATTATGCGATGTGACTCACCCACACGACTCTATGCGCACAGACCTTTATAGTTCCCATTTTGTTTGAAAGGAAGCTAACCTTTCGGGTACCGACCGTCGTGGCTAACGGTGGTAGTGGATCGGGCACTCCACATCCTAGGCGGGTATAGTCACTACCAAGCCTAGACCTCATGTACGCCTCAACGCTAAGAACACAATAGCGGAGCTCCTGCGTACTCGTGCTGGTATCCACTAGACTTTAAGGTCGGGGTGGGTTATTAGGGATTGTCCTCCAGACCGCGGTACTCAAACTTACCGGCCCTCTAAACCTCACCCTCACCTGAGTCAACGTACTACCGTCGGTGACACGACTAGCCTAGTACCGAAGACTCGCCACCATTTGAATAAGTAACAGGTGTTAACATGTCCACCCGAGCTTCCGGCTCAGGGACTAACACACAAGCTGATCCAACCCATCTCCTTCCCGGAGGAGATCCATACCAGTCTGCATACCCACTTAGGCTACTCTTGCCTACAGTTTAGTTCGTGCTATATTTAGGGTGAATCTTGGACTTCCCGCGGTGTACTCTGTAAGGGGCCCCTAACGGTACTACAGATCAATGGGCTCAACCCCACAATCCTCTTCAAGATAATTATTTTAGTTGGTGGATAACACTTGGTTCACCCTTAATCATTTCATATAGTAAAGTGATTTAGCTCATCTCCCGTCCCACCCAATTGGGTTGGACGTACATCCTTTCCTTCTACAATGACCCCAGCACAACCTCACAACTAACCATAGAATTGACCCTCATTGAATCATGGTGTGCTACATCTCATTTACTGATTGAATATAACTCTCAAACACTACTTAGGGGGTCTGAATTGTCTAAAACTCAAAATTCTGTTTTTACTAAACGCAGACCACCAAGTTGAACTATCCATCAACCCCATAAGGGAACCCTTCTAAATACTCATCACCAAGGTCTATAATAATTATCCAAGGTTCCCACTGACCTTAATAGGGTATGTTCCAATTTACAAAATTTTCCATATTAAATTAGTATTTAATATAATTTAAAGGAGTTAAGGCCTTAAGGCAAATTACACATGAACTACCCTCAAAATGATTCTTCATGCAACATGAAAATTATCAGTAAGTTAATATTCCATATAATGGTGGTTAACTGAGTATCAAGTCCCTAATATGCCATTTGGCCTACCATATCATCATATTTGTATAATTACCAAAATGCCACTATAATTAGGAAAAATAGTAATTCATTTCTGAAAATTCCACAAAATTTACTAAGAGATTATATGGGTACCTAAAGGCCTCTGCCAAATTATTGTGTCATTACCATGTGATTTGATATTTTAAAATGATTAAACATCCAAAGGTGGCAATTATCAATTTCTACATGAGGTACACGAAATAGAATTCAACAAACTTTCAAACATTTATCATGGGCACATATTAACATAAAATGACAGATTCCCAAGTATCATAACATTTCCCTATGATTTGATATTTTAAATGGATTAAATACTCAAGTGATGTGAATTCCATTTTCTACATGAAGTACAAGAAATAAGATTCACTAAGCTTCCAAACATTTATCATGGGTATGTATTGACATAAAATGACAGATTCCATAGTATCATGACATTGCCCTATGATTTGGTATTTTAAAAGGATTAATTACACTAGTGATGTAAATTTCACTTTCCACATGGAGTACAAGAACTAGAAATCATCAAGCTCCCAAACATTTATCATGGTCTCATATTGACATAAAATGACAGATTCCAAAGTATCATAACATTGCCCTATGATTTGATATTTTAAATAGATTAAATACTCAAGTGATGTGAATTCCATTTTCTACATGAAGTACAAGAAATAAGATTCACTAAGCTTCCAAACATTTATCGTGGGTATGTATTGACATAAAATGACAGATTCCAAAGTATCATAACATTGACCTATGATTTGGTATTTTAAAAGGATTAATTACACTAGTGATGTAAATTTCACTTTCCACATGGAGTACAAGAACTAGAAATCATCAAGCTCCCAAATATTTATCATGGGCTCATATTGACATAAAATAACAGATTCCAAAGTATCATAACATTGCCCTATGATTTGATATTTTAAAAAGATTAAATACTCTAAAGCTAGCAAGCACTTAAAGCTTCTCATACAAAGAATAATGCTTCAACAAATCATAACAAAAATTACCATAACCTTATTTTACCCTAACACACCCACTGATAGTATATCAAAGTCATACAAGTTCATATGACCTTGCATTTTATTTTATTAAGGAAAGGGGTACTTTCATTTATTAGGAAGAAATACACCTAAGTACCCCTAAAAATTCCTCATTTAATTTATCAAGTCATTTTATACTCCCACATACCTATCTACAAAATCCTAGGCCAAGGCAAGTACATTTGATCATAAGTTCTTCACACACCCAACTTTGCACCCTTAAGGGTTCACCCTTAGGGTTTTAGGTCACCCCACCCTAATGGCTCCAAATTGACCATTAGGGTGTGACACTAGCATTTGCATAGCTATACCCACATAACCAACAAGATGGGAGGAGGCTAACACACTCAACTCCTCAAATTGATTCAAACCCTACTTTGACCCTTAAAGGTCCTCATTAGGGTTTCCAACTTTCCATATCAAATCAACTCCAAATGGAGTGAAATTTTAGGTAGTCACTACACACATATAAAAGAGCCATACATCAAAGTTTGGTGTCATTTGGACATCATATGCTCCAAAAATCAACTTAATTTAAAAAAAACTAACTACCACAAAAACCCTAGGTAAAATTGACCACCAAGGGCTGCCCCTTTGGAAGGGGGTGCCCCTAGAGTATACCAACCCATGGTTAAAAGCACAGCTCCAAAGATGGAGGGGTTTGACCTAGGCAATTTTTCTAATGGACTGACCTAGTGTAGGACCAGTCCTAGTAAAACAGCTCCCCAGGGAGCTGTAGGTCACCAAATGACATAAACTCAAGGCCAAATAAAAGTTAAGACCAAGGCCTACAACTTTCATGTTGGGCACTTTTTCTAGTTCAGCCCTTAAGAGGCCCTAATTTCTGTTTGAAGTTGACTGAATATTTGAGGCAGAATATCATAAATAGGGAATTAATTAAATGCAAGAAAAGGAGATCAACACGGATCTTAAAGCACATCCAACCCTATTCCTTCATCTTCTTCCTTCAGCCGATGGCTGGGATCGAACTGACCTGGGCCATCTTCCTTCCTCCTTTCCCGGCCACCTGGTGGCCACCACGGCCGGCCACCACCTCCACCACCTTCGTGGTGGTCGGGGCTACAACTCCCGACGACATGGCGGCCGGAGGAGGCATTTCCCGGCAGTTCTGGGTGTCACGAATCGAGCTGAAATCCATGGATTTCGGAGGTGGATCCGGGCTCAATTGAGCCCGATCCTTCAACATTATGTGATGAGAAGCTAGCATGAGGGGAGGGGAGGAGAAACGAACTCTTGTTGGCGCGTGGCGGCGGCTCCGGCGGCGGCTGGCCATGGAAGTGCCTTGCTCCGGCGATCCTGCTCACAACCGCGATTCTCCACCAATCTCCCCGCTCCAGTAGCTGATTTCGACTGCTCTCAGTGCTCTGAAGCTAATGGGATGGATAGAATGGGGTGGGGAGGAGTGTATACCCGGTTTTGAACTTAGGTGCTCACGAGATTGCTTGGTTATCACCATGGCTGCCACCCCCTGCTATCTCCTGTTCCTCCAGCTATCAGCCATGACATTTCCCAAGCCCCAAGAGTGATTGGCTTGGGTGTAAAGGGTGGCCAAGCTTTTGCTTTCTCTTTTTGCTTTAAGCTTTTAGCTTTTTAATCAACTTTTGGTCCCCTTATCATTTGGCTAATCAAACCATGTTAGGGTTCAGACCTAGGGCTGATGGGCAAGGCCTAAGGTCCAAGTATAATGGTTAATTAAGGGGTGTTAGGGTTCATTTAAATCTAGGCTTGAAATTCACCTTTGATGGCCTATGTTGACCATGGCTGACTTTGGTCAACCATGGTGAGTGGGTTGACCCCACTTGGGGGTCATGGGTCCCTTAACCTCACACAACATAGGTTGGTCCATGGTGGGGCTCCAATTGGGTTAATTTTGCCTTAAGGTGTGATTTTGACCTAAATTGAGCTAAAGTTGACTTTGGTCAAATTGGTCAAAAGGTTGACCAAGGGATGGGGCTTTGGGGTCCAATGAGTTCCTTAAAGTGTTTAGAGTGTGGTGGTAAGGTCAATTTGAACATTTGAGGGTCAATTGAACCCTAATTGACTTGGTTTGGTTAATGTTGACCTAATGTTGACTTTGGTCAATTTCATGCAATTGGGTCCCACCCAAGTGCAATTCTCATGGTAATGGTCTTCCTTAGTGGTTAGGGTGGCATGGGGGAGGTCAATTTGGTGAATTAAGGGTCAATTGGCCTAAGGGAGTGGTATTGGGCTATGTTGATTTTGTGCCCTTGGTGTGCACTTATCACACTCCACTTGGCCCAAGGGCCCTAGTGGTCACTCTGCACACCACCCATGCCCTGACACCATCTAGGGGTCTAGAAGGATTGGGGATGTTACACTGCCGATCCCAATAATCATCATCACTAAGGCCTTCCTCTTCTGGGGATTTGTAAGGGTTTGCATGTTCGCCCCGAGCAGTACTCAAATATCCATCAGCATCAAACGGGTCAAGGATAGGTAGGGATTGATTATCAATCTGGATTTGTGCTTGCTGCATCAACCTTTGCTGATTGCTTTGTAGAGTTTGCAATCGATGCATGACCACATTGTGATGATGACGTTGATAATCCGAGTGGTGTTTCAAATAAGATAAAACCTGACGTTGATATTCAGAGGGACTACTTTGATCGGTATGATGAGAATCAGTTTTGGTAGAGCTTGATGGCGGCGGTTCTGAAATGAGCGTTAGTTTATTTTGCGGAGACGAAACCTTGATATTTTTAGAGATAACTGTCCCAGTAATATGGTGCTTCACCGGAGTTATGACTTCGTTTTTCTCCGCTACTCCAGCATTGCGACATAAAGATGTAATAAGGGTGGGGAACCACAACTGTTGTCCGACCTTGGATTCAACCCTTTTCCGTAGTTGTTGTGAGATTATTTGTCCTACATTAATCTTTATTCCTTTTAAGATACAATATATAAGTACGACGCGCGGGAATGATACCTGATTTGGATTCTTTGTAGGAAAGATGCTTGAATTAATAAACAACGGCCATACTTTAGCCTCACGTGTTTACTCGGGAAACCGCTTTCAAGAGGATTACTCGCAGGCCGAGCGGTTTGCAGATCCAAGTCGCCCGACTCAGGTTAAGCAAGCTCCATCGGCACCAGCTAACACAGGCCGGGCGGTCTATAATAATTCAGGCCGCCTCCAAGAACCAGAGGTAATCCAAGCCCAAGTCCAACAGGGCAAGTCGCGGTCTCAAGTCGGAGGTCGCGCGGTTTATGCCATGGAGACAAGCTAAGGTCCAAAGTCAAAGAACAAGTCGCGGTCTCAAGACAGAGACCGAGCGGGTAGAATCGTCACCTTGGCCGCATCATCTCCAGCTTCTGGTCAGACAAGTCGGAAGGGCAAGCCGCCAAGCCGCGCGGCTTATTTTCTTTCCCTCTTTGTGTATCCCGTCACCGCCTGCCCATTTCTCCTGTACCCGGGCAGGCGGTTATTCTATCCATGCCCGCTCGGGCAGGCCCCCAGGCCTATAAATAAGGGGCGGCACTGTTCCCAAAGGACGCACACTCAAATCTAGGAGCTCGCCTGTTTGAGCTGCGGACTCGAGTTTCTTGTCTTGCGGACTGTCTGACCAGCCGGCTTCTCTTTTCCTGCACTTGCAGCCCGCTGTAACCACTTCTTTCTAATCAAAGGAAAGCCCGTCGCAGGAGTGGCATTTGCCGCGGCGGGCGAAGTCTGGCCTTGACCGCTGCTAGCGGTCTCATTCTTCTACATAAAAAGTAACCGGCAACTCGCAACCTCCGGTTTCCCTCGGAGGTGCGATCTCGGACTCAACAGAAACACGCGACCTTCAGATCGCGGATTGTCGGTGAAATCCCTTTTCGCCATAATGTCACACCGTCAGTTCCCCCTTGGAGACCGCTCCGATCATAGCGAGGACTCCTTGTGGGAAGCCCTGGAGCAGTCAAAGAGAGAAGCCGAGCGGGCTTAGAGGGCCACTGATCAGCGACTTGAAGAGATCAGTCGGACTTTAGCAATACTAACTGAGCGACTGGTTCCGCAACAAGCCGCGGCTAATCAGGCGATGACCCCGGTCCTTCCTCCACCTCCTCCTTACTCGCTACCGCAAGCCGCTAATTTCCAACTCCATCAAGAAGACCCTGCGGCTAGGAAAAACATCTATCAGGAAGCCGCGCACAACATACCAGCTCGAGTCCTCGACTTCCAGGGGGTGACTTCTCACGCTGCCCATCTTTCCTACCCGCAGGAGGGCGCGGCCCGTCTCTCCTATCCGCCTGAAGTTCCTACTAATCACTCCTACCCGCCAGAAGAAGCCGCCCGGTCTTCTTATCAGGCGGCTTGTCTGCGAATAGCCGCAGCTCCAGCGGCTTATTACTCTACTCCTCTATATGAAGACATGGAAGAGACCTCTCCCTTTGTGGACGAAGTCAGAGGGGAGCCTGCCCCTAATAATTTCAGGGAACCCCGCCTGCCAGCTTTCAATGGGGAGACTGATCCCACGGTTCATTTACAAGCTTTCGAGTCAGCCATTGCTCTTAGAACCTTAACTGATGCAACTAAGTGCAAGCTTCTTGTAACCTCCTTTGAAGGACAAGCGAGGGAATGGTTCTACGGTCTGCACCCCAGGTCAATCCGTTGTTTCACGGAGCTGCGAAGAGAATTCTTGCTGAGATTCTCCACCTCAAGGAAAAGAAAGAGCGGCCCGGCGGCCCTTTTCGATATAAAACAACGGGAAGGCGAGACATGGGCTCGTTTTGTGGATCGATTCCAGAGAGAGATCATGGAAGTCCAAAATGTGGACCCGGAGCTGTATAGGGTTGCCCTCATCCATGGCCTAAGGGAGGACCCTCTAAAGTTCGAAGCAAATATAAGGGAGCCTAAGACTTATCAGGAAATGATAAGTTTGGCAAATATGTTTATCAGAGGAGAGAAGAGCAATCCAGACTACGTCGCGAAGCTGGTAAGCGACAAGGAGCCATCAAATCCATCCTTCCGTCATCCACCATCGAATCAGTCCCACTTCGAACCCCGTTCCCAAAGGGGGAGGAACTACAAGAATAAGCAACCATTTATGGGCCATCAGCGGTTTCAAGATCAGAAACAACCGTTGGCCATCGCTCCCGCTCCGTCCGCTCCCCTTCCGCAAATCATGCCGGTATATTTACAACAGTATGCCGCGCAGCCACCTCCAGTCATTCCATCAATGCAATATGATGATTCGCAAGAGTCATTCACTCCGCTAAACGTCACCATGGACGAGGTAGTCCAGATTCTGCAAAAGAGGCCAGACTTCAAAAGGCCCGCTCCTCTGAAGGCGGATATTCGCAATCGGAATCCGAACCTTTATTGTGAATATCATAAAGAGGGGGGACATCTAACTGAAGACTGTCGAGCTCTTCGTCTGCTTATAGAAAGACTCCTGGGAGAAGGAAAGCTCCGGGGTCTAGTTCGGAAAGATAAAACTGCTAAGCCAACTACCGAGAAGAAAAAGGAGAAGGAAACAGTAGAAGTGACCTGGGAATGCGCCGACGTCGAGGACGCCGGCTACTATGGTGATATCCATCCTTCTACCGAATGCGTCGAGGTCAATGATGTGGGCCCTTTAGGGGACATCTATTGTATCCATGGGGGAGCTGGAGCGGAATCATCTCGCAAGTCCAGCATTGCGAGGGTTCTAAAGCAGGAAGTGGCAGCCACTACGAGTTCTCCTCCCGAAAGTACTATTGTCATGTTTGGTCAGGATGACCTTCCCCCCAATGCTAATCCTTTCGATGATGGGGTGGTTATCAGGGCCGTCATCGAAAACTATACCGTCCACAAGATTTTGATTGATACTGGCAGCTCCGTCAATCTCCTTTTCCGCCCAACTTTCGAGGCCCTGAAGACTGGAAAGCATCTGCTTTCCACCGATGGGCCCCTCTACGGTTTTTCTGGGGAGAAGAAAGAGGTAGAGGGTTCAGTGAAGCTCCTGGTCTCTCTTGGAGGAATAATAAAGCTGATCAATTTCGTGGTAGTGGATGCCCCGAGCAACTACTGCGCTATCTTTGGGAGGCCGATTCTCAATGCGTATAGGGCGGTAGTGTCCACCTTTCATCTTGCCCTCAAGTTCGCTGCTGAAGGAAAACAGTATCGGGTCAGAAGCAACCCAAAGCTTGCTCGGGAGTGCTACGTCCGAACTGTCAACATGGTCACCGACGTTCCGCTTCCTGAGATCATGGAAGAGGTTTTGGAGGTTGCTGAGTCTCCAGAGGCCGTCGAGGAAGGAAAAGACCGAGAAGGGGCTCACTTGGAACCTGCCCAAGCGACCCAAGAAGTTCCTATTGCTGAGGGGGCAGAAAAGAAGCTGGTCATCAACACTGAATTGTCAGAAGAGGAGAAAGTGGAGCTAATCTCATGCCTGTTGGGGAATCTGGATATCTTCGCTTGGTCAGCGGAGGATATGCCAGGAGTGGATCCAGACGTGGTTTGTCATCATCTAAACATATCTCCTGAGTTCAAGCCCGTCCAGCAAAAGAAGAGAGAAGTGGCGACCAAGCTGGCGTTGCCCATCAGAGAGGAGGTTTCCAAACTCCTAAAAGCGGGTTTCATTTCTGAGATTCAATATCCCACGTGGATGTCGAATGTTGTAATGGTTAAGAAATCCGGCGGGAAGTGGCGCATGTGCGTGGACTTCACCAAACTTAATAAAGCATGCCCTAAAGATTGTTACCCTTTGCCTCGGATAGATGTATTAGTTGATTCCGCGGTTGGGTATGGTTTTATGAGTTTCCTCGATGCCTTCTCCGGGTATCATCAAATTAAAATGCATAAACCTGACATCCCGCATACCTCATTTATCACAAACGATGGGTGTTACTGCTATCTTGTAATGCCCTTCGGTCTTAAAAATGCGGGTGCAACATACCAAAGAATGATGGATACCGTCTTTAAACATCAAAAGGGCAGGAATCTCGAAGTTTACATTGATGACCTTCTTCTCAAAAGTAAAACATTCTCATTGCACTTGGAAGACCTCGTAGAGACGTTCGCTACTCTACGGAGGTTCAAGTTAAAATTAAACCCATTGAAATGTGTGTTCGGGGCGAACAAAGGAAAATTTCTTGGGCATCTCTTAACTCCTGATGGCCTTGCACCAAATCCAGATAAGGTGAAGGCCATCCTTGATATGTCCCCTCCTCGAAATACTAAAGAAGTTCAACAACTTGGGGGGAGATTGGCGGGGTTGAGCAGTTTATTTCTAAATCCAGAGATAAAAGTGCCCCATTCTTTAAAACATTGCGAAAGGGATCAAAGTTCGAATGGAGCGAAGAGTGTAACAAGGCTTTCGAGCAGCTGAAGGGACAGTTAACTTCGACTCCACCACTCCAAAGTCCCCGTGAGGGGGAAAACTATTCTTATATCTGGGAGTCGGACCAGAAGCGGTGAGTTCTGTCCTCGTTCGGGAAGAGAAGAGGAGGCAGTTTCCAATATACTATGTCAGCCACATCCTTAAGGATGCAGAAACCAGATATTCGATCCTGGAAAAACTGGCCTTGGCTTTGGTTATGTCTGCGCGAAGGCTTCGCCCTTATTTTCAGGCTCATTCCGTCCAAGTTATTACAGATCATCCTCTAAAAAATATTCTTGAGAAGCCAGATCATTCAGGGAGGTTGGCAAAATGGGCTATTGAACTAAGTGAATTTGAGATATCGTACATCCCCCGAACAGCAATCAAAGCGCAAATCTTGGCAGACTTCCTGGTAGATACAACAGAGCTTAGTCCTGAACAGGTGGTGCGATCTCCTCTGGCTTGGATCATTTATGTGGATGGGGCTTCTGGCAGGAACTCCGTGGGAGCCGGAGTAGTGTTGATCAGCCCAAATGGCATCAGGCTGGAACAAGCTAGCTATCAAGTTCTTCTTCCCAGTCACGAATAACCAGGCAGAATATGAAGCACTTCTAGCTGGGCTAAGGCTCGCGAAAGAGTTGGGCATAGAATATATACATGTTAGAACTGATTCATTGGTGATGGCTTCCCAGGTCTTGGGAAATTATGAGACAAGAGAGCCGATTCTGCGAAAATATCTGCTATTAGCCAAAAAGTAAATCAGAAGATTCAAGTCATTTATTATCGAGCACATCCCAAGAACGCAAAATGAGGAGGCAGATGAATTGTCGAAGTTCGGTCTTCCATCCGGGGGAGTGACCTTTGAACTTTTTCATCCGGCAATAGATGAGTCAGAACTCATGCAAATTGATCATAATCCTTCATGGAAGGATCCTTACGAGTTATTCCTATCAAAGGGAGAGCTCCACCATTCCATCAAAGATCGGAGAAGATTCAAAAGGAAGGCGACATATTATTATCTAATAGCAGGAGTACTCTACAGAAAAACTTTGATTTCCCCCTCAGCACGATGTGTTTCAGAAGAAGAGATCCCTATCGTACTTCAGGAAGTACATTCTGGGGAATGTGGTAGCCATTCAGGGGCAAAAACCTTAGAAAAGAGGATCCTGCGGCAAGGATATTTTTGGCCGACCATGAGAAAGGATGCTGAAGCATTTGCCAAGCGGTGTGTGCAGTGCCAAAAGTTCGCTCCTCTTCAGCATCTGCCCGCTCAGTCGCTTAGGTCAATAACGGCACCCTGGCCCTTTGCAGTTTGGGGAATGGATCTCATCGGACCCTTTCCAATGGCTAGCGGTCAGCGCCGCTTTATCATAGTGATGATTGACTACTTCAGCAAGTGGATCGAGGCTAAGGCACTGGCAAGAACTACTACCCAAATCATTAGAAACTTCATCTGGGGAGAAATCGTCTGCCGACACGGAATTTCGCTGGCGATTGTCACTGATAATGGTCCACAATTCAATAATCCCGAGATGATAAAGTTTTGCGATCAGGTTGGAATTGACCTGCGGTTCTCCTCAGTACATCATCCAAGGACCAATGGCCAGGTAGAAGCAGCCAACAAGCGAATCCAGCAGCTCCTGATGAAAAGGGTTTGGAATCAGAAAGGAAACTGGGCGGATCAACTTCCCTCCATCCTTTGGGCTCTTCGTACTACTCCATCCTCAGCTACAGGGGAGACACCATTCAAACTGTCTCATGGCTCGGAGGCTGTTGTTCCTGTGGAGTTTGAGGTGGTCACTCCAAGGGTTGTGTACGGAAAAGAAGGAGGAGAAGCGTGGGTAGACTACAATGACGAGGCCATCAAGTACAGTATGGATCTAATCGAAGAACTTCAGGATGAGGCAACAATCAGGCAAGAAGAAGTTAAAAGGAGGATGGCAAAGTACTTTGACAAAAATGTCAGGGTAAAGCATTTCGCGGTCGGCGACGTCGTACTGAAAAAGGTTGATGCAGCAGCCCGAACAGGTAATGTCGGGAAGCTAAATTCTAATTGGTCTGGACCTTTCATCGTCAAGGAGGCATTAAAAAGTGGGGCTTATCGCCTCCAAACAAGTGAAGGAGAAGAAATCCCGCGCACCTGGAGTGGCGACGATCTCAAACAGTTCTATCCTTAAAATGTCTTCCTTGCTTTTCTACAGTTCTTTTTGAGATATTTTAATAAGAAGCTCCATACTGACACTTCTCCATGTCTGATGTTTCTTTTCTGCATTTTCTCATATATCAAACTCACTGAACCACGGAGACATCGCCAAGTTCTGCTCGAACCCCCTCGGATTGTAGTCATTAGCGTAAAAACCATGAAGATCATGTGTAGCGGGGAGTTTTCGCACACGTGTAGTGGTAGCTTGCCAATTCCCGTGCGGTGGTCTTCAGAACCTTGGATCCCGGCTGATATCCGACACACCCCTGCATCAAGGGAGGTCTAGGTGAATGTTGGCTCTATCATGCCCGAGGGGGATATAATTGCAGCTTTGATGATCCTTCTGAGGGAAGCAATGTCGGTATAGCCCCCGCGGCATAACCACACCTGCCCAATTGATCATCTTAGTCTGTGACTATCGAATACTCCAAGGTACTCTCAAGCGATGCCTAAGCGGGACCCACAACTGAGTTGATCTCTCTGAGGAAAGCAATGTTCGCCGCCTAGGCCCACCTGCCCAATTGATCAACTCGGCTTGTAACCCTAGGCAAGAGAGCAGTCGAGTCGCTTACAGCCCTTATGACCACTTGAGGAAAGCAATGTTCGCCGCCTAGGCCCACCTGCCCACTTGGTCATCTGGGTCTGTACTTGTTTCTCTTTATTTCTACAGCTCTTATGACCACTTGAGGAAAGCAATGTTCGCCGCCTAGGCCCACCTGCCCACTTGGTCATTTGAGTCTGTAATCATCTCTATTGCATTACAAGGGATTATTTAATCCCATATGGTCATTATAGACCGTTTGGAGGAAAAAGCAGGATTTCTATATGCAGCATAAACCGGACGGCTTAATACTCAAACCAGGCGGTTTGAAATAAGCAGGTGCCAAGGTTTTCAAGCGGTCTGATTGTTAATCCGGGCGGTCTGGTTATTAAACCTGGCGGTCTGAAACCAGCAGGTTCAAAAGATGTCATGCGGTTCGGTTTTATACCGGGCGGTTTGAAATAAGCAGGTTCCAAAGGGAAGCAAGCATAGTCATGACCGGCCGACCTTATTGTCCGGATTATAAATTCATCATACTTATGGATTTCCACTCAATCCGATCGGATAGTCACAGCTCGTCGGGTTATGATTCTCGTTGCAAATATTAAACCTGCTAATCGCATGAATTCTATATACAGTTCGTCAGGTTATGATCCTCTTTGCAAGTATTAAACCTGCTAATTGCACGAATTCTATATACAGTTCGTCAGGTTATGATTCTCACTGCAAGTATTAAACCTGCTAATCGCACGAATTCTATATACAGTTCGTCAGGTTATGATCCTCTTTGCAAGTATTAAACCTGCTAATTGCACGAATTCTATATACAGTTCGTCAGGTTATGATTCTCATTGCAAGTATTAAATCTGCTAATCGCACGAATTCTACATACAGCCCGTGCGGCTTGTCAGCCAATGTTATATATTGGTCATATGGATTGTTCGGGTTAAATGTTAATCGCACGGTCTATCAGCTGATCTTCGAGAGACATTCCATTTTGCAAGGCAATTACGCAGGACCAGTTTATGGTCGCACGGCTTGATTATTCTAAATTCCGGGTCGGTTGTCTGGTTACATTCCCGGAGGTGGAATTTACAGCGGTGTTAGCTACAAGTCGCCTAAGTTTAAAAACTGACCGCTCGGGCTGATGATTGTTCTTATAACTTGTATTTCTTTATCCTAAAAGAGCAAATATGCCGGGTCTAACAGTAACCGCGCGGCTTAATACATTCGCAATAAGTTAGCACTTTCTCAGAATAAATCGGATATATTAGATTCGGATTAAAAGAAGCAAGCCATGCGAGTGGTTTTCTAGATACTCTACCACAATCTTATCCTAACCGGGTGAGTTAACATTTAGTCGCACGACTTGGTTAAATTTAACACAGAAAGAGAACGCAAACAAATGCAAGTAAGTCGCAGAAGGTAGACGGATAGACATGTAAAAACTTTTCATTTCATCATCAAAACATTGTTTACATTATGTTTTAAGCCGTCCGGCTAACAACATCAAGCCGACGGCTATTTAAAATAAAAAGTAAAGTACAGCTGCTGATCATGCGACTTGAGTTTCTTAGACGCAGGAGCACTTGAATGTTCGCTGCCACCAGTCGAAGCATCAGGGGAATAACCCTCGCTACCCGACGAGGATGAGCTGCTCAATTCGCCCGACTTGCGACCAACATCTTCTTCAGAATCGCTGGATTCGGACTCCGAGCCGCTCTCGCCACTCTTAGCCGCTGCGGGTTCTTCGACCTCATCATCCTCGTCGTCGCTCTCCTCTGAGCTAGATCCGTCGGCTTTGTTCTTTCCCTTGGCTTTCCGCCTGATTTTCTCTAACTTCTTTTGCAAAATCGGGTAGGCGTCCGAGAAGGTGAAGTGTTCGAAACCAGGCGCGAACCCGTTGAGCTCCCGCAAGCGGTTAAAAGCATTATCAATTCCCTCAGCGACATGAGGGAAAAGTTCCTGCTGATAGACCGGGTCGGTCTCATCATACTTAGCCTGCAAAAGAAAAGAATAAGGTAAGACCGTGCGGTCTGAGAACATTGGTATTGATACTGGCCAGGTGACGACTTACCGACTCGGCTTCCTTTAGCCGCACATTTTCTTTCTTCAATTCGGCGATTTCTTTTTCTTGAAGGGCGTTGTCTCTAATCAACCTCTTTAAGGTCATTCCCATAAAGGCGTTGGTGATGAAGCTCTCAGCACCAACCCGAGCGGCCTCCCTGGCGAGCTCTTCCTCAGGGATTTTCCTCAGCCTCCTGAAGTTCCGTCGGCCGAACATACCGATGCTGGCGGCCTCAGCATGACGACCCGACTTCTCGTTCGCCCAGTGGGGGAGCGCAGTAGAGATCTGGACACTATCGCTGTCCGGGTGCCAAGTTAAAACCGGGCGACCTTTTAGATCCTTCACCTTGTTGAAGGAGCGAAGAGCGGCAAAGTCGCCCGAGGAGCCCGAATCCTCCCCATCAGACGGCAGCGACTTGTTCCTGGCTTGCCTCTTCCTCTTCTCCGTCTGAGTCAAGACTAAACCAGTCGGACTGATCGGCTTGTTAGCAGGGACAACGGCTTGGGCTATAAAAGGAGAAGAGTCAGCACAAGAAATCGAGCGGTCAACATTGAAGTCGGAAGCAAAAGGAAGCTTACTGTCTTCAAGCCGAACGTTCTCTAATTCGGCAAGTAGAGGGATATAGTAGCTTATGTTAAGCCGCTCATCCTTGAGAAGCTTGCAGATCCCTTTCTCCACCTCGCTTATTGGGACCGGTTGAAAGGCCTCCTCCGGCCGTACTTGCGGATTCGGGTTCAACAGACCGAGTCGGCCCTCGAAGATCAGATACCTCTCCGACCAGGCTGTGACCTTGTTCGCAAGGTTGACCATCTTCAACCCGCGGCAGCCGAAATAAAGATGGCCTTTGAAGACGTTCGATTCAGAGTCCGGGATGGCCCGCACCGAGAATATCTTCCTGAAGAGATCCATAGAAAAGCGGACTCTCTCAGACCGCAGGTAGGAGATGAAGCTACATATCCCGGCCATCGAGTTGGGGGAAATCTGGCCGGGAACAACTCCATAATGGTCAAAGACCATGGCGAGTTCAATCGAAATCGGGAACCTAAATCCGCAATCGAAATGGTCGATTGGGATCGCAATTTGGTTTGGGCCAGACGAATTCATCCGCTCATCCCGGAGCGGAAGCCGCGCGAGTAGCGGACTGTCGGTCATGTGCTTCTCGACGAATTCGTCCAGCTCGGCTTTTGTCAAGGGACACTCCTCGAGGTCCGCAGAATGAAAGGCCAAAGCGGCTTCGGAGCGGGTAGCAGAAGTCTTGGCAGGTCGCTTCGGCTGGCGCTTTACTCCCATCTTGAGATTTTGGTAAAAGGACTTCCGGAAGGGCGCTACTTATAAGAACGACTGATCTGCATTTAGTAAAGGTCAAATCACGGCTAGACCGGTCAACCAGTATGGGTACATCACCACAAAAGCCAACCACAAAGACTAAATATACCCAAACAAGCGGATTAAAGGATCACAAAAACAGGCAGATCGGTTTATGTAAAGTAACCCGCAAGCATTAATCAACACAACAAGGCAGAAAAAATAATAAGTTCAAATACTTAGGCCGCACGGCCTGAAAGGTAGATTGAGTATTACATAATCAGAGTCAAGCAATTGTCCAAAGGACCGAATTGAAATAATATTACAAGCTCATACTTTAGAGCCACTCATTACGGGCGGTTTTCACCCGGCTCGTCCTCCCTGTGAAGCCGCGCGACGTGATCGCCGATCTGAAGGACAGTTCCCTGCATTTGGTTCATGTTATGATTAAGGCGGTTGATCATGCTATGAATCCGCGCGGCATCCCTCTCTACTCGCGACGCGGGGATCACGCGAGTAGGCAAGGCTGCTGCGGGCTCATGAACACTCATAACTGGGTGGGTCGTCCCGGCTACAGGGAGAGACGAACTCGTCCCTGCATCCGGGGGGCCTGACCCACGCCGGCCTTCGTCAATCATGTTGGTAGGGCGCCAACTTCCGCCGGCTTCCTTCGCAAAATGGAGGTATCTGTCCCTATAATATGTGCAGTCCTCTTCGAGCTTGCGGACTTCTTTCTTTCCCCGGTCAATCCGGGCGGTCAGCGCAGCCACTTGGTCCTGCTGCGCCTTTTCCTTCTCTCGGCGCTCTCTCCGCTCGACCTCCAGCGCCGCACGGTTCTCCTTCCTTTCGGTCTCCAATTCGGCCCGAAGAGCAGCTTTCTCATCCTGGGCGGTCTTCTCTCTCTCCTCCACAGCCCGCAACTGCTTGGAAAGGGTTTCCAAGTTCTTTTGAAGCCGGGACATCTCGTCCTCCATCCGGGTATCCGGCAAAGAGGAACGCAGCAGGAGAGGATCCAGAGGGGGAAGATAGGTCACCAGTTCGCCCGGCTTCGGAATCGAACCACGGTCATCTGCAATAAGAGAAAATGGTCAAGGAGTGTTCAAAAGTAAACCGCTTTCATCGAATTTTCCTCGCTTACAAGCCGCGGCAGTTTGAATTGAAATCGGGCGGACGGGTCGCCTTGCCAGCTCGGTATCGAACTTTCGGCGTTGTTCTCTCCACGATCTTTCACTTTGCCTCCGCTTAGCAGCAGAAAATTGAGCGGCGGAGGGAAAGAAGCTAGGCGACGGGTTCAACAATGAAGCGCGCGACTTGTTTCGAGGCCGCGGCATGAAAAAACGAACAGAGGGGTAATCCGCTCCCCTTTTACCTTGCAGCAAAAGATTGGGTTGCGGCGGGGGCGGCCTGGCAAGTTGATCTCTTACTCGCTCCGCCTTCACCTGCATAAACCGCAGGCCAGCCGCCACGGTATTTTCAGGTACCGAGATTGTTCTTTCAGTCGCGACCTCAGGAAGGATGGCCTCCTTAAGGCTGGTCGCATCCTCAGACAGGGCGGATCCCTTGTCTCCTGGCGGATTGACAGCCTGCAGTTCGGAAGAAGTCCTCAGTTGTTCATCTTGCTTCTGAAAAGAATCAAAATCCTTGAGGAGGTCGCTTACGGAAATACTATGAGCATCAATTGGAACCTGGTCGTTCGGCTGGGGGGAAGGAGTAATCAGGCCTTCCGAAACTTCATTCTCGCGCGACTTGCCTTGCAGGCTGTCCGCTTTCGATTTCCCAGATGCTGCTTTATTCCTGGCCTTCAGCCTCTTCATCTTCTTGAGAAGCCTATCCGCCGCGGACTCTTCCTTCTTCCTTTTCTTCGACTTTTGACCGGTTGTTTTTTCCGGACTATCCTCGATGTTGACTATTGGAGTTTGCTGTTCGCTCGGCCTGGGGGAATCGACTGTCTCTCCTTTATCTCTAATCTTTAAATGAAAATCCCCGGACGGGGTGACCTCCATCTTAAAAGACTCATCCCCGTCGCCTTTCTGGGAAGCAGCCTCCAAGTTTGTCATATCCGGCGGAGAAGGAGGGCTATTTCCTTTGTCAGAAAAGGTTGGGGGATCAGCTGGGGGCGGGTTCAGACAGCTCTCCGCATTCTTGGTCGACAAGAAGACTGTTTGCTCAGGAAGCAGTTCGGTCGGCTTATTCCCCTCCTGTTTAGATGACAAATCGATTGTCAACTCCGCATGCAGGTTGGTCGGGTTACTCGCAGAAGCAATTGTTACGGTTTTATTAGGCCGCTTCACCTTTTTCTTCTTCTTCTCTTTCGCGCGGTCTCTCTCGCGGTTCTTCCCGGACTTCTCGAGAACTTCCAGCTCAGCCATCAGGTTCACCATCTTTTTCGGGCTGTTCAATCCGAAAGCCCTAACCGCAATAGGCGAGTAGTGACTCGTGGTAACAATGGAGTTATGCCAGAATCGAAGCTTTTGGAACATTTATAACCAACGGGGTGAAGACGGCGCGGTCTCCGGCTAGCACTGATATTTTCGAAATCTTCACGGAAATTTAAAAATATGCGGGGATTATGTTTACCCGGGAAACCGCTTTCAAGAGGATTTCTCGCAGGCCGAGCGGTTTGCAGATCCAAGTCGCCCGGATCAGGTTAAGCAAGCTCCATCGGCACCAGCTAACACAGGCCGGGCGGTCTATAATAATTCAGGCCGCCTCCAAGAACCAGAGGTAATCCAAGCCCAAGTCCAACAGGGCAAGTCGCGGTCTCAAGTCGGAGGTCGCACGGTTTATGCCATGGAGACAAGCTAAGGTCCAAAGTCAAAGAACAAGTCGCGGTCTCAAGACAGAGACCGAGCGGGTAGAATCGTCACCTTGGCCGCATCATCTCCAGCTTCTGGTCAGACAAGTCGGAAGGGCAAGCCGCCAAGCCGCGCGGCTTATTTTCTTTCCCTCTTTGTGTATCCCGTCACCGCCTGCCCGTTTCTCCTGTACCCAGGCAGGCGGTTATTCTATCCCTGCCCGCTCGGGCAGGCCCCCAGGCCTATAAATAGGGGGCGGCACTGTTCCCAAAGGACGCACACTCGAATCTAGGAGCTCGCCTGTTTGAGCTGCGGACTCGAGTTTCTTGTCTTGCGGACTGTCTGACCGGCCGGCTTCTCTTTTCCTGCACTTGCAGCCCGCTGTAACCACTTCTTTCTAATCAAAGGAAAGCCTGTCGCAGGAGTGACATTTGCCGCGGCGGGCGAAGTCTGGCCTTGACCGCTGCTAGCGGTCTCATTCTTCTACATAAAAAGTAACCGGCAACCCGCAACCTCCGGTTTCCCTCGGAGGTGCGATCGCAGACTCAACATCACGCCTGAAACCCGAAGACAATAAAACTTTATTTGATTCGTTAGCCCATTCAATGCGGGATGAATTTGACAATGTAGTTGCCACTTTATGAGCGGGTATCATTGCCAAAATATGCTGATAACGGTCTTCGTTTTCAATGTCAAAGTAGTGATTGATAGCCTCAGCTGAATAATCTATCTCCTTGCGTCGCACCATGACTTTATTATTGTCTTGAAAGGGGGCATTGGAGTAGAACTCATAAACCCATTGTAAGTTTGCCTCCTCCCTTGGATGGCAAAACGAATCCCACCCTTGGTGCTTAATTTGAGCAATATACTCCTTGCTCCATCCCCTAATTTCAATATGAAAACCTCTTTCATAAATTACTGGTTTTACTTTGAGTATCTCATAACGTGTTTGGGCTTCATCACAAGCGAAACGAATATCCTTATGCGCTGTCGATTTCCGCTTGTGGGACTTTGAAGATGAAGATGCCATTTTAACCTACAGAGGTGTGCACTAATAATGAAAATACTGGTAGAATAATGGCTTACAGTCAAGTGTAGTCGGAATGGTTTGCACCAATTGAAATGTTGATATTGCCGATCTTACCAACCGGGAATGTTCGCCGCACGTCGTAACTGGGAGTTGCTGTGGTCGCCGGCCGTCGAGGATGTGCCAGGAAATCGCCCGTCGACCCTGCCCTAATATGGTGATGATCGCCGCCCGTCCGCACCGGTGATTCTCCGTCCTCTTCCGCGACGATGCGCCGGAGTACTTCCGACTCGCGTCGAGGGCCGGCTTCGCACCCTCTGCCTCAGTCGAACCGCCGCTCGCCCTCTGCTCTACCAAATTTCGTCGATCGCTCTCAGCCCTAACCGAATCGCCGCTCGCTCGCAGTGGTGACCCGTTCGTATGGTGATGAACCGCTGGCAGTTTGCGTTGAATTAGCGGTCCTTAAGCCAAAGTAAACCAGCGGTTCAGTTGAATCGGGGGGGGGGGGGGGGGGCTATTTTAATTAAACCGGTTTTTAACTCTTCTACGCATCAGGAATGAAGAAAAAGGAAGCAATCAATTTGTTGTAACATAAATTTTTGAACTCGAAATTTTTGTTATGACATAATTTTTTAAAACTAAATAATCAAATACAGATTTACTTAGGCTGATCATTATATATTAATATGCTAAAAACTGGGTTGCCTCCCACTCAGCGCCTAATTTCTTGTCCCGGCAGGACCATTCAAGCTGTAATTTGTTATTTCAGTTGGATGAACGAAACCAATCGTTCATTATCGCCACTCCGGTATATTTTCAAGCGCTCCCCATTAACTTTAAATTCAGAATTATCTTTCTCATTTAATATGGTGATTGCGTCGTACAGATGTACTTCTTTAACTCGGAATGTCCCCGACCAACGAGATTTAAGTTTTCCGGGGAATAGTTTTAATCGAGAATTGAATAATAAAACCAAATGCCTGGGCTCGAATTGTTTTTGTTTTAAACGTTGATCATGCCACTTTTTAGTTTTTTCCTTATAAATGCGAGCGTTTTCATAAGCATTCATCCTAATTTCTTCCATTTCATTCAATTGCAAAATTCTTGCTTTTCCTGCTTTGTCATAATCAAAATTAATCTTTTTAATGGCCCAGTGGGCTCGATGTTCCAGTTCTAGAGGTAAATGGAAAGCCTTTCCATAAACTAAACGGTAAGGAGTTAATCCTATTGGTGTTTTATAGGCTGTCCTATATGCCCACAAAGCATCGTTTAGCTTTTGGGACCAATCTTTACAATTTAAACTCACCGTTTTTACAAGGATTTGCTTAATTTCTCTGTTTGATACTTCGGCCAATCCATTTGTTTGAGGGTGGTATGCTAATGCTACCTTATGTTTGACTCCATATTTTCTTAACAGTGAAGCAAATTGATGATTACAAAAATGACTTCCCCCGTCGCTTATTATCGCTCTTGGGGGTTCCAAAGCGGTTAAATATGAAGTTCTTTAAGAAATGTAACACAATTTTGGCATCATTTTTTGTAGTAGCAATTGCTTCCACCCACTTAGACACATAGTCCACGGCTAGTAGTATGAAAAGATTACCATTAGAATTAACAAAAGGTCTCATGAAGTCAATACCCCATACGTCAAACAACTCAACTTCCAAGATTGTATTCATTGGCAAAGACTCATTTTTCTTTATATTGTCACTTCTTTGACAACGATCACATTGTTGTACAAAATTCTTAGCGTCTTGGAACAATGTAGGCCAAAAGAATCCGACTTCTAATACTTTCATGGCCGTTCTATTTCCCATAAAATGCCCTCCATAAGGAGAGTTGTGACATTTTTCTAAAATAGACTTCATTTCTCCTTCCATAACACAACATCTTATTATTCCATCAGCTCCAATTTTAAATAAGTAAGGGTCATCCCAAACATAAGATCTAACTTGATGCATAAATCGTTTCTTTTGTTGGAAATTAAAATCATAAGGGATAATTTTACTTGCTAAGTAATTCACAAAATCAGCATACCATGGTAAAGAATTATCATAAATAGCTAAAATTCGTTCATCCGGAAATCTTTCATCAATTTCAGAACGTAATAAAGGCATGGTAGATTCTAGCCTGGATAGATGATCAGCTACTGGGTTATCTACCCCTTTCCTATCTTTGATCTCTAGATCAAACTCTTGTAGTTATAGAACCCAACAGATTAATCTAGGTTTAGCATCCTTCTTCTCCATGAGGTATCTAATAGCCGCATGGTCAGTAAATACAATAACATGAGTACAAAGAAGATAAGATCTAAACTTTTCGAAAGCAAACACTACGGCTAATAATTCCTTTTCAGTAGTGGTGTAATTAATTTGAGCCTCAATTAAAGTTTTGCTAGCATAGGCTATTGTGTGAAAGATCTTTTCTCGTACCTGGCCTAATACAACGCCAACGGCGTAATCACTAACATCACACATAAGTGTAAAAGGCTCTCCCCAGTTGGGAGCCACTACAATCGGTGCCGTAATCAATCGGGTTTTGAGTTGGTTAAAAGCATCAAGACAAACACCAGCAAAATCAAACTTAACATCTTTTTCTAATAAATTACTTAATGGTTTGGCGATTTTTGCAAAATCCTTGATAAATCTCCTATAAAAGCCAGCGTGTCCTAGGAAACTTCGTAACGTTTTAATATTCTTTGGAGGTGGTAATTTTTCTATAACCTCAATTTTTGCTTTGTCAACTTCTAACCCATTTTTAGACACATGATGCCCAAGGACTATTCCTTCCCGCACCATGAAGTGACATTTTTTCCCAATTCAACACAAGGTTAGTTTCTACGCATCGAGAAAGCACTCGCTCCAAACAACATAAACATTCATCAAAGGTTTTTCCAAAGATGGAAAAATCATCCATAAAAAATTTCTATGCCATGATCCATAAGGTCAGAAAAATATAGCAATCATGCAACGTTGGAAAGGTGTCGGTGCATTGCACAAACCAAATGGCATCCTCCTAAAAGCAAATATTCCGTAGGGACATGTAAAGGTGGTCTTTTCTTGGTCTTCCGGATCAACAGTAATTTGATTGTATCCGGAATACCCGTCTAAGAAGCAAAAGAAATCGTTACCGGCTAATTTATCAAGCACTTGATCTATGAAAGGCAATGGAAAGTGGTCCTTCCTAGTAGCTTTATTAAGTTTCCGGTAATCCATGCATATTCGCCATCCCGTGATAGTCCTAGTCGAAATTAGTTCATTTTTATCATTTTTTATCATCGTCATTCCCCCTTTCTTTGGTACACATTGAACCGGGGAAACCCATGGACTATCAGAGATGGGATAAATTATTCCTGCATCTAACCACTTAATTATTTCCTTCTTTACTACCTCTTTCATGGGTGGACTAAGGCGTCGTTGAGGCTCTATGGATCCTTTATATGATTCCTCTAAGAAAATTTTGTGCATACATAATGAAGGACTAATTCCTCTAATATCCGCTATAGTCCATCCAATTGCCAATTTATATTGCTTTAAAAGATTTATTAATTGTCTTTGTTGTTCCGGCAATAAATTGGAGTTAATTATAACCGGCAACGTAGCATTTTCTCCTAAATAAGCATAAGAAAGATGTTCCGGCAAGGGTTTTAATTCAAGGATGTGTGGGATTATTATTGATGGTTCGGCCGTACTAGGTCCCTCTTTCATATCTAAAGGTTCCGGAATACGGGTAAATGCCGCTTGACATGCATCCAATTTCAAACAATCTTTACTTTCTTCCTCATCATCAAAGAACTCAGTAATATCCAATAAGGATTTTAAATCATCATTTTCACTATCAGATTCACACTCCCTCCTAAAATCATGAAGTGTTAAACTATTTACTTCTTCCATCCGGTCTTCTTCCCTATCGGGAAATTTCATGGCTTTGAGAACATTAAATGTCACTTGTTCATCATTCACCCGTGATGAATAACAAATTATGCATATTTTTAGTATCTTTTCTAGCCTAATTTTGGGTAATTTTGTACATATTGCTTTTAAATCATTGAAATAATCACTTCCTTTTTTTCTTTTGTAAAAATAAGTAATTATACATATAAAAGAATAAAATTTTGAAATATTATTGTATAATAAATTTATTATAAATATAATAAATATATATATAATATATAATATATAAGTAAAAATATATATATATATATGTAAATAATAAGTATAATAAATAATCATATATTTATATGTAAATATAATTGAAAAATAGTAATAATAATATAAATAATATAAAAATAATAAGATAAATAGGATGAAAAATATATATATATATAATAAATATAGTAGTATTATATAATAAATAACATAGTAATAATAATGTATATATTATAAATATAATGAAATATATATGTATATAAATAATAATAAGTATACATATATAATAATAATAATTAATAGTATATAAAGTATAAATAATAATAATATATAACTATATATATAAATAAATATTTGCAGAATTCCTCCCGTTTGACGAACTCAGCCCGAGCTGAGTTCGTCGATCTCTCCGCTCCCTGAGTTCGTTGACCTCTCCTCCTCCGTGCTCGCAGATCGACTAAACTAAATGATATATATATATTATATCAAACATTATATAATTTCTGCCGCCGTTCGACTAAATCCTAGCGTTCGACGAAAAATCCCGGAGATCGACAAATCTAAATAATATATATATATATATATTATATCAAACATTTTATAATTTCTGCCGCCGTTCGACTAAATCCCGCCGTTTGACTAAAACAAGGCGTTCGACGAACTCAGCCCGCTGAGACTAGGCGTTCGAAAGAGGGATGCAGGTCGACAAACGTTCTATAACGGCTTGAATTTCTCAACGAGACAGATGATCGACGCAGCCGCCGGGGGAACGTTAAACAACAAAACCCCGGAGGCCGCTCAAGCTCTGATCGAAGAAATGGCCATGAACGCGTACCAATGGAATGTGTCAAGGTCGCGTCCTCCTAAACCGGCTGGTATTTTCGAAGTGGATGCCACTACTCACTTAGCCTCGCAGGTAGAGCGGCTAAGTAAGCAAGTGGCGGAGATGACTGCTTCCTCCTCCACTCCCGCTTGGGCTAATAATCCTAATAATAATAATAATAATTTTAATAATCTTAATAATAATAATCTTAATAATATTAATAATAATAATAATTTATGCGAGGAATCGGTGGATTACGTGGGTAACCAAGTGCGGGCGCCCTTCAACCCTTATAGTAATAACTATAACCCGGGTTGGAGGAGCCACCCGAACTTCTCCTGGAGTAACCCAAATAATGCGCAACGCCCTCCACCTGCGATCCCGCAAGGATTTCCGCATGGATATCCCCAAGGATTTCAGCAGGGTTTTGCGCCTCCTCCTCCAAAACCTTCTCCGCTCGAGGAGCTTTTTGCAAAATACATGGCTTCCAACGACGCAAATATCCGGAATATAACCGGATCGCTAAAAAATTTAGAAATGCAGGTTGGCCAGCTTGCAAAAATGGTCTCCGAGCGGCCACATGGAGCACTACCGGGGAACTCGGAGCAGAACCCGCGTGAAAATGCCCACGCCATTACCCTTCGCAGCGGCAAGGAGGTCGACTCCCCATTGCGGGTTGAGCATCAGGTAACTGTTTCGCCTCCGACCCCTGCACCCTCGTCTTTCATTTTATTAGATACGGAAACAAAATTAGCGCCGGGCGTCTCGAGCCCGCAAATTCCGTACCCCGCAAAATTTAATAAAGAGAAGGAGGACGAACATTACAAAAAGTTTTTACAAATATTTAAACAAATTCAAATTAACGTCCCCTTCTGCGAGGCACTCTCACAAATGCCGAAATATGCGAAATACCTTAAGGAGCTCCTTTCTAATAAAAAGAAGCTCGAGGGTATTTCGCGTGTTTCCTTAAATGCGGAATGCTCGGCGGTCCTACTTAATAAATTGCCGCCAAAACTAAACGACCCGGGAAGGTTTTCCATCCCGTGCCTATTCGGCAATTTATTAATAAAGTACGCCTTAGCGGACCTGGGAGCGAGCATCAATTTGATGCCCTTCTCCCTCTTTAAAAAACTGGATTTGGGTGTTCCCACCCCAACAAAAATGAGCATCCAACTCGCGGATCGCTCGATAAAATATCCTATCGGGGTAGTGGAGGACGTTCTGGTCAAGGTTGACAAGTTTATCTTTCCGGTAGACTTCGTCATCCTCGACATCGAGGAGGACGCCGAGGTGCCAATTATCCTCGGTCGCCCTTTCCTCGCGACCTCCCGCGCATTAATTGATGTGAGTAACGGTCGCCTCCTCCTTCGGGTAGGGGACGACGAAGTTACCCTTCTTATTAATCCCTCGATGCGAAATTCTTTATCGAACGATGATTCTTGCTTTCACTTAGAATCCGCGTTCGAGGATGAGTGTTCTTCGCTTTATGAATTACTCGCTTTAAATTTAGACGAACCGGATTTGGCGGACCTCGCCCCTTTGGACGAGCTACCGCCAGATACGTCTTTCGAATCCTTTAATTCTAAAAGTTTAAAAATAACAACATCTTACGAAGAACCCCCGGTCTTGGAGCTTAAGCCACTCCCCGACCATTTAAGATACGCTTTTCTCGCCGCGGACTTAAAACTCCCGGTTATTATTTCGTCTACTTTATCTGATTCGGAAACCTCCGAATTAGTTAAAGTTTTGTCCACGCATCGCCATGCAATAGCATGACAGATTTCCGATATTAGGGGGATAAATCCCTCTTTTTGCACGCACAAAATCTTCTTAGAAGATAATTCCCGCAAAACCATCCAGCCTCAGCGACGATTAAACCCAAATATGCGGGAGGTCGTTAAGGCTGAAGTAATAAAATTAATGGATGCGGGGATTATCTACCCTATATCCGACAGCACGTGGGTTAGTCCCATTCATGTCGTGCCTAAAAAGGGCGGTATAACGGTAGTGGCAAATGAACATAACGAATTAATTCCAACTCGTACTGTTACGGGTTGGAGGGTGTGCATCGATTACCGAAAATTAAATGATGCCACCCGCAAAGACCACTTTCCGTTACCGTTTATCGATCAAATTTTGGAGCGACTATCGGGTCATCCTTATTATTGTTTTCTCGATGGTCTATCGGGATTTTTACAAATTCCTATCTCCCCCGAAGACCAGGAGAAAACAACCTTTACGTGCCCCTTCGGTACCTTCGCGTACCGAAGGATGCCATTCGGCCTCTGCAACGCGCCAGCTACATTTCAACGATGTATGCTAGCGATATTTGAAGAGCTCGTAGAGGATATTATGGAAGTCTTTATGGATGACTTCTCGGTTTTTGGGAACTCCTTCCAAAACTGGCTCCAAAATTTAGATCGAGTCCTCCAACGATGCGAAGACACGAACCTGGTTTTAAACTGGGAAAAGTGTAATTTCATGGTTCGAGAAGGCTTAGTTCTCGGCCACAAAATTTCTGAAAGAGGGATGCAGGTCGACAAGGCTAAGGTCGAAATAATTGAAAAACTCCCCGCGCCCTCAAATATAAAATCAATTCGTAGTTTTCTTGGCCACGCGGGTTTCTATAGGCGGTTTATTCAAAATTTTTCCAAAATAACAAAACCGCTAACCCACCTCCTGGAGAAAGAATCCTCATTCATTTTTGATAGCGCGTGCGTAGAGGCATTCAATGCCATAAAAAAAACTTATCCATTCTCCCATTCTGGTGGCGCCCGATTGGACCCTTCCGTTTGAGATTATGTGCGACGCGAGCGATATAGCGGTAGGGGCCGTATTAGGCCAACGCGTAAATAAATATTTTCATCCTATCTACTACGCGTCCCGCACGCTCACGGCCGCACAGGCTAATTACACGACAACGGAAAAGGAACACCTTGCCGTCGTCTTCGCCATAGATAAGTTTAGGCCCTACGTCACGCTTTCTAAAATTATAATATTTACCGACCACTCCGCACTTAAATATTTATTAGAAAAAATGGACGCTAAGCCCCGCCTTCTTCGATGGATCCTGCTATTACAAGAATTCGATTTAGAGATCCGGGATAAGAAGGGGGCCGAAAATTTAGCGGCCGACCACCTTTCTCGTTTAGAACACCCAATCGCGGAAGCGCTCTTCGAACCGGAAATCGATGATCGATTTCCTGAGTAAAGTCTTTTAGTTTTAAATAATTTAAAAACTTCTCCCTCGCCTTGGTTCGCAGACTACGCCAACTATTTAGTTGCGCGGGTGCTCCCGAAAGACTTTTCAAAACAGCAAAAGAAAAAAATTCTTTTCTGATTTGAAAAATTACTTTTGGGAGGACCCTTTCTTATTTCGCGTCTACGCGGACCAAGTCGTGCGGAGATGCGTTTCGAGCGATGAGGGTGCGCAAATTTTGCGGCACTGCCACGAGGGGCCGGCCGGGGGGCATTATCAAGCCAACCGGACCGCGCAGAAGGCGGGCTTTTATTGGCCCGCTCTCTTCAAAGACGCTCACACTTTTGTGAGTGCATGCGATAGCTGTCAACGGTCGGGTAACATCTCTCGTCGCGACGAGATGCCCCAAAATTTTTATTTAGAATGCGAGATTTTCGATTTATGGGGCATAGATTTCATAGGCCCCCTACCTCCTTCATATACAAATCGCTACATTTAAGTGGCGGTCGACTACGTATCTAGGTGGGCGGAAGCGCAAGCTCTCCCCACCAACGATGCGAGAGTCGTCGTCAAATTCTTAAAAAAATTATTTTCTCGCTTCGGTACGCCCCGTGCGATAGTTAGTGATAGGGGTACGCACTTCTGCAACGCCCAGTTTGCAAAAACATTATCTGAATATGGCGTCACGCATAAGCTCGCCACCGCCTATCACCCCCAAACGAGCGGCCAAGTGGAGGTAGTAAATCGGGAAATTAAACGCATATTAGAAAAAACCGTTTCAATAAATTAAATAGGAAGGATTGGGCGATTAAATTAGATGACGCGCTGTGGGAATATCGTACGGCGTACAAGACCGCAATCGGTTGTACGCCTTATCGATTAGTCTACGGCAAGGCGTGCCATTTGCCCGTAGAATTAGAGCACCGCGCTTTTTGGGCGTTAAAACTCTTAAATCTCGATCATAATTTAACCGCCGAAAACCGGAAATTCCAATTAAACGAACTCGATGAATGGCGTGCGAACGCTTACGAGAGTAATAAATTTTATAAGGAACGCTCTAAATTTTACCATGACCGAAAAATTAAATTCCCAAAATCATTTGCGCCGGGCGATCTCGTCCTCCTATATAATTCACGTCTTCGTCTTTTTCCGGGGAAACTAAAATCTCGTTGGTCCGACCCCTTTCAAGTGAAAGAGGTTTGGCCATACGGGACCGTCCTTATCACCCACCCGGAAAAAGGCGACTTAAAAGTTAACGGTCACCGACTAAAACTCTACCACGCGGGGGATCAACTGGGAGGGAAGCTAAATTCCATACCCCTCCCCCACCTCTAAAACGATCGTACCCCGCCAACGCGTCAAGCTACGAGACGGTAAACAAAGCGCTCGTGGGAGGCACCCCGATATTTATCTAATTACGCCTTTTTTATTATTGTTCATATTTACATAAAAAAACAAAACAAATGATGAAATAAATTTTAATTTCAAAACAAAAAACTTAAACAAAGATATAATAAATAATAATAATAAATAATAATAATAATAAAACAAAATAAAAAATAATATTAATAACTATGCATATTTTAAATTATCATTCTTTTTCCAAAAAGAAACATAAAACAAAATCAAATAATGCAAAAACTTTAAAACAAAAATCAAAAAGAATTTTGGGAATTTTAAGATAAGACAATAGGAAGTTTCTCAAAGTAGGATTACTCTACAGACCCGAGAGGGGATTTTTGTCGATATTTCGAAACGAGAAAACCCCGTTGCTTTTACCTTTTTATTTCTCTTATTTCTTCCTTGCTTTTTATCTTAAAGCTTTTTCTTTATTTACTTTATTTTATCTTTCTTAAAATTTTGATATATTTTAAAACATGCATATTTCAAAATTAAAAAAAAAAATAATATAAATAATAAAATAAAAATGATGATAAAAATTTATTTTTATCATACCCAAAAAAAATATGATCACATATATACTTTTAACTTCTTTTATATGTATTTTATTCGTGTTTTGTACATTTCGGAAAAATAAAACAAACCAAAAAAACAATTTTGTATATATTCGTGGATTTCCTTTTTATTTGTAATTATTCTTGTATATATTTTTTTCTATCTTGTAATTAAATCTTCACGTTTTTGTAAATATTTTCGTTCCTCACACTTCACTTCAACATTGAGGACAATGTTGGCTTTAAGTACGGGGGCGTGTTTTCCCTCTTTTTGTAATTATTTTTGCCCCTCCCATATTAAAAAAAAAACAAAAAAAATTTATATGAAAAATTTGTTACAACATATAACTTATTTGTTATAACATAACAAAATTTGTTATGACATAAGAAAATTATGTTGCAACATCTTTGTCCCTCTTTTCATTTTTCTTTTCTTTTTGTAAAAGCAATTTAATATGTAAATAGGAAATCAAATGAAAAATCCAAAAAAATCATTAATTAACTTAGAAAAAAAAACACAAAATTTTTTTTTATATAAATGTTTTATGTTTATGTCTTTTATTTGTATATAAAAATTCTTATTTATAATAATAAATCAAAATCCAAAAAAAATGATGAAAAATGTACTTAAAAATTTGTGATAACAAAATTCATTTTGTCATAACACCAAAAATGTTTTTCATTCTCTCTTTTCTTTTTTTCCCTTTTTTTATTAATGTACATATTTTTAACAAAATTAAAAAATCAAAAAATATATGATGAAAAAAATTTCATAGAAAAAATCAAAAATATTTTGTATGTATTTTTACTTTTCTTAATTTTCTTCTTTCTTTGTTTTTTTAGTATTTATATATGCATTTTGTTATAAAGAAAATCAAAAATCCCAAAAATATCATATCTTAAAAACTTCAAAAAAAAAATATTTGAAAAACTTATTAAGAAACCCAAAAATAAAATAAATCCCCTACTTAGCTTTTTGTTATTTCCAAGGCTAGGTTAGTTTTATCTTTAAGCGTTTTTCATTATTTTTGATTTACTAAATCAATTTTATTTATTTCATAGTTTGAAAAAATTAAATCAAGGAATTTTCAGTAGTAAAGAAAATCTTGCGATCTTAATTTAATTTGAGAACAGAATTTTTAGCACTACCTCGGGTTTACCCTAAATAGATTCCTTTTTGAATTATATTGGCAAACCATCTTTAGATTCAATTATTCTAACTCTAAACTTGTGAAACTTTAGGAATGTTTTTAATCTACTAAACTTGCTCTCAAAAATCTTTTTTTATTAATCTAGAATTTCTCTTGAAACCCCCCTTATAACCACCCCTTAGCTTGGCATAAAAATAATAAAAGTAGGAGTTTTAAAAGAAATCCTGTGTCAATGGGAATAAAGAGATTCCGTAAACACAGGCACCCAATATTGTTAGAAGAAATCCCGTGTCAATGGGAATAAAAAATTAATAATTCCGTAAACACGGGCATTGGGTTAAGTTTAGAAAAGATTTCAATTCTCCCGCGTAAACCAACGCTGGGAATCAAAGCAAAACCACCAAAAAGGTGGGGTGAGAGGATACAATCCATCACCCCTAAATCCAAGCACTCATCTTTTTGCCAAGGCTACCTTTTTCCCCTACCCCTTAGCCAATAAAATTGTACCTAGATTTTAATTTAAAAAAGTTTGGGAGAGCATAATTAGTAGGCTTTATTTATTCTTAAAAACTTTCTTAAAAAAGTTAAAGTTTTTTATAATTCTATTCTAATTAAAAGGTACCAAAGACTGCAATAATCGACGCTATTTAGCTAACTTTAGAAGTCTCGCTAAAATTTTTTCGCTCTTTCTAAATTACTTTCATAGTTTTGGACTTACCTCTTTAAATACCCTAAATTTATTTCGATCTTACTTTTGATTTAATAAAAACTTTAGTAAATTAGAAATTTTATTAAACGTCTTATAGGTATCCCTTACTTTTGCTCTGGAATAACAAAAGCTTAAGTATGGGGGTGTTTGATGAATAACAAATTATGCATATTTTTAGTTTCTTTTCTAGCCTAATTTTGGGTAATTTTGTACATATTGTTTTTAAATCATTGAAATAATCACTTCTTTTTTTTCTTTTGTAAAAATAAGTAATTATACATATAAAAGAATAAAATTTTGAAATATTATTGTATAATAAATTTATTATAAATATAATAAATATATATATAATATATAATATATAAGTAAAAATATATATATGTAAATAATAAGTATAATAAATAATCATATATTTATATGTAAATATAATTGAAAAATAGTAATAATAATATAAATAATATAAAAATAATAAGATAAATAGGATGAAAAAAAATATATATAATAAATATAGTAGTATTATATAATAAATAACATAGTAATAATAATGTATATATTATAAATATAATGAAATATATATGTATATAAATAATAATAAGTATACATATATAATAATAATTAATAGTATATAAAGTATAAATAATAATAATATATAACTATATATATAAATAAATATTTGCAGAATTCCTCCCGTTTGACGAACTCAGCCCGAGCTGAGTTCGTCGATCTCTCCGCTCCCTGAGTTCGTTGACCTCTCCCCCTCCGTGCTCGCAGATCGACTAAACTAAATGATATATATATATATTATATCAAACATTATATAATTTCTGCCGCCGTTCGACTAAATCCTAGCGTTCGACGAAAAATCCCGGAGATCGACAAATCTAAATAATATATATATATATATTATATCAAACATTTTATAATTTCTGCCGCCGTTCGACTAAATCCCGCCGTTTGACTAAAACAAGGCGTTCGACGAACTCAGCCCGCTGAGACTAGGCGTTCGACTAACTAATTCTATATATATATATATATATCTGTCTGCAGGTGTTCGACGAACTCCCAGATCGACTTTCGTCGAGCTCTCTCCCCAAGCTTCGTTCGACGAATTACCGCTAGCTCTTCCTTCCAGCAAGCTGTCCTGCCACCTCCCTCCTTCTAGAATCTGCCAGCTGCTACCCGCACCCCATAGTGTTCAAGTCAATCTAGCCAACTTCAGTCAAACAGCCAGCTGCTGTTTTCTTTTTCCTTTTTTGCTAATAGCAGCCCCCTCTCTTTTGCCTATAAATAAGGGTGCTCCACCTCATTAAAAGGGTTCATATATTTTAGAATCTAAGGGTATTTGAGAGGTGTTTTTGAGTGGTTCTTGGAGGTTATTGTAAGTTTCTTTAGCTTGTTTTTATTTGAGTGTTTGTGAGTGCCTTTTTTAAGTGTTTTGTGAGCTTGTTTTTATGAGTGTTTGTAAGCCCTAGTTTGGGGCTCTTTCTCCTCCAAGTTTAGACCTTCTTAAAAAGTTTGTAAAAATTCATTTCAATCAACATAAGTGTTCTTGTTGTTGTTCTTGTTCTTCCTTTTTTATTGTTGTGTGTGTGGGTGTGGTAAATTAGTTTTTGTTTTCTCTTTGTTTTCTCTTTGTTTTTCCTTTTTATTTTCTTTTTCTTTTTTTGTAAGTGTGTGTGAGTGTATGAGAGTAAATTGTTTTTATTTTAGTTTCATTTTGTTATTAGTGTGTGTGAGTGTAGGAGAATAGATTTTATTTTTTTTAACTTAGTTTCATTTATGTTGTGTGTGTGAGTGTATGAGTTAATTTTTGTTTTCTTTAACTTAGTTTTCAATTAAAGTAAGTGTGTGTGTGTGTGTGTGTGTGAGTTTAGATTTTGTTTCTTTTAACTTAGATTTCATTTCAAGTAAGGGTGTGTGTGTGTATGAGTATAAATTTTGCGCTTTTTTTGTAATTCAATAGCTTCCATTTCCGTCACGCATTTATTTCCCGCCTATCCGCTTGGATAGGACTCGTCACGCATTTATTTCCCACCTATCCGCTTGGATAGGACTTGTCACGCATTTATTTCCCGCCTATCCGCTTGGATAGGACTCGTCACGCATTTATTTCCCGCCTATCCGTTTGGATAGGACTCGCTCACGCATTTATTTCCCCTCTACCTATTTGGGTAGGGATCGCACTTCTTTAATTTCTGCAATTTACCACTTTCATTTTAATTCCGTAGAGTGCGTGAGTTTTCAATTAGTGCGTCTTTTGTTTTTAATATAATTGCTTTTTGCTAATTCCACTAACCGCTCAATCGTTTAAAATCGCCGTAGTTATCATTATCGCTTTATTAAACTCTAAAAAATTCTAAGCAAAACTACTTTCTAAATTAACGTTTCCGTGTTTTTTCGCTTTTTATCGCAATTATCGTTAAACGCACGCCAACCTTAATTTTCGTCATTAGTTTTTCTAATAAATTATAAAAATCAATTCAAAACTCTTTTCGATAAAATAATAGCGCGTTCCGTAGAAGTAGAAATAATCGATACGACCTTGGAAAAATACGACCTTGATATTTCAAAAAGAAATATCCTATACTACTATCGATAAGGTCCACTTGCCTTTATCGATTTTAGTCTGGATAATTATATAAACCCAAAAGCTTTCTCTCAAAAGCAAATTAAAACTCTCTTTTAAGAACAATTAGAAAATTGTTGCAACAAACCTTTGGTTGTTGCAACTAGCTCAAGGTAAAAGGAGTTTTAAAACTATCATTTACAAAGTTGTTGCAACAACTCACGAAATTGTTGCAACAACATATTCAAAAAGCTTTCAACTTTCATTTCAAACATAAGCCTTTCAAACCCTTTCTACTTAGCTTTTGGCGACGCGGCCAAAGAGTAATCCTCGATATTTCGAAAGAGGAAATTGCCGTTACTTCAATAGGATAACGGGTAATTCCTCGAAGTAGAATTACTCGCGGGACTCTTCGAAAACGTCCGCCCTAGGCTAAAGTCTAAAGAAAGAAAGAGCTTTTCTAAAAAGATAAATTTTAGCGTATCAACCCGCATGGTTAACTCTCCTTTATGGACGTCAATCAACGTTCTCCCGGTCGCTAGGAAAGGCCGACCTACTATTATGGGGACCTCCTTATCTTCCTCCATATCAAGAACTACAAAATCTGTCGGGAAAATAAACTTTTTCACCTTAACTAAAACATCTTCCACAATTCCTCTTGGAAAAGTAAGGGATTTATCTGCCAGTTGTAAAGTTAAAGATGTTTTAGATATTTCTCTTAAACCCAATTTTTTATAAATTGAATAAGACATTAAATTTATGCTTGCACCTAAATCACACAAAGCCTTCCCTTCGAATCGATATCCTATAGAGCAAGGAATAGTGAAGCTTCCCGGATCTTTCAACTTAGGAGGTAATTTCTTTTGAAGAATAGCAGTACACTCATGGGTGAGTGCCACTGTTTCATTTATGCCAAATTTTCTTTTCTTATTTAAAATATCCTTCATGAATTTAACGTAGCTTGGCATCTGTTTTAAGGCTTCGGCAAAAGGGATGTTAATTTGCAGTTTTTTAAATATTTCAATAAATTTTTGGAATTGGTGATCTAGTTTACTTTTCCTTAGCCTTTGGGGAAATGGTGGTGGTGGGTAAGTAATTACTTTTTCGTTCTTTGTAGACAACTATGTATTATCCCCATGCTTACCTTCATCTACTTCTTCTAACTCCTTCTCAACATTTTTATTTAGTTCTTGATTTAATTCTTTATCGAGATTATTAGAATTGTCATTCTCCACTTTATCTTGAACACTATTATTTGCGAGTTGATTTTCGTTACGACCATTTATTAACTCTCTTCCACTCCTCAATGTAACAGCCTTACAATGTTGGTTATCACCCTTAGGATTGGGTGTGGTATCCGATGGTAATGTACCTTGCGGTCTAATGTTTAAAGCGTTCGCAACTTGACCCAATTGTGTTTCAATTAAGCGCATTGAACCTTCTAAACTAGAAAACCGGGTTTCATTCTTTTGCATAGATTCTAAAATGACGTCGTCGGATAACTTCTTAAAAGGCCCCGTTTGATTAGAATTATAGTTTTGATGAGGAGGATTAGAGTTTGTGTTAAATAAATGTGAAGGCGTCGCACCCGAATTATTTTTCCAAGAGAAATTAGGATGGGTTCTCCATTCATGATTATAATTATTTCCGTAAGCATTTTGATTTTGTTTAAATTGTCCCCCAACATAATTAACCTCTTCATTATTACTTACCAATTGCTCAATTGTTAGAGTGGGGTTAGGTGTGATGGAAGGAGTGACTATGCTATTGACTTGTTGGTTCAATTGATTTTGTTGTAGAGTCAAAGCATCTAACATCTTATTAATGGTATTAAATTGAGACGTCATTTGGGCTGCAAATGACGGTAATTGGTCTACTTGATATAATCCGATAGTAGAGGATCCTTGTCGTTCAACAAGTTGATAATTATTAGAGGATAAGTCCTTCAATATTGCATAAGCAACCTCTGGGTATTTGTTCATAAGTGAGCCTCCTGCGGCTCCATCTACTTGGATCATAGTGGATGTTTGGAGACCATTGTAGAAGGTCCATACTTGCTGATGAATAGCTAAGCCATGGTGGGGACACTTCCGCAATAGTTCTTTAAAGCGTTCCCAAGCATCATAAAGGGTCTCTCCATTACATTGCATAAAAGTCGAAATATCTCGCTTCAACTTAGCAGTTTTAGATGGGGGAAAGTACTTGGCTAAAAATTTTTCTATCAGAAGGACCCAAGTGGTTATGGATCCATTGGGTAACGAGTTCAGCCAATCCTTTGCCCTCCTCTCTAAAGAGAAAGGAAACAAACGTAACTTAATTGCTTCTTCCGAAGCACCGTTAATCTTAAACGTATCACAGATTTCCATGAACGTCCTTAAATGAGAGTTAGGATCTTCTTGATTAAGGCCACCAAATTTATTATGTTGGACAAGTTGCATAACGGAAGAGTCGATTTTAAAATTATTAGCCTCGATAGCAGGTCTAGCAATGCTAAATTGTAATCCTCCCTGTAAAGGCATATTGTAATCGCGACATGTTCTCCTATTTTCGACAGGATGCCCATTATGTTCTACTTGTCCTTCTAGATCCTGACCTTCCTGATGATTATCATTCGGATTCATAGCTACAGATTAGATTTGTTCTAAACGAGAGGTTTTACGATTTTTCCTACACGTCCTTTCAATCTCTAAATTCAACGGTAATAGTTCAGTAAGTCGAAATCTGGACATGCACTAACAGTTCAACAATTAAAAGTTACAACAGATTAAAAGAAAACAGAATTAAAAGTTTGACCTCTAAATACTAGGGATTACTAATATTGCAAGAAAAACAGAACAATAGATTAATATCAAATCCCCGGCAACGGCGCCAAAAACTTGATACGCCCAAAATGGTATATATATATATTAACGCAAGTATACGCGTCGGATCAAGTAATAAAGTGTGAGTGAGATCGTTCCCTCGGAGATTTTGATTAATCTAAAGCTTGCAAATACTAGCGACTCCATTCTCTAAATCCAAACAAGTCGAAAAAGATAATTTTTCTTAAAACAATAAAGATTTCTAACAGAGATTTAAAACAAACTAAATTAATGCGATAATTTAGAAATACTATTTTTCAATTGGAAAGAAAGCAGTCTCGTATTTCAGATTTCTTGTGTATGTTAAAATGATACATGAAAATAATATAGGTGAAAATGTTTGACAAAATAATCCTGCAACGACTTATAAAGAAGAACTCCTCATCTCTCGAATCTCGGAGATCTTAATATTCTATATTCCCCTAGTCATCTCTAACTTAGGACGAATAATGAATATTGCATAGAATAGAAGTCGGAAATGCTAGCAAGAGAAGAGAATCTCTTCCTCTTTTCTTTACTATGGTAAACTTATGAACGATTGCGTTTCTCCTCTCTCGAATCTCGAAACACACCGTAAGGATAAAAACATTTGGCTTAAAATTTACACCACTCATCTCTCGATTCTCGTAGTGCAATAGGATAGCCTTCAAACTAATATTCCGCACTCATCTCTCGAATCTCGTAGCGAAATAGAAGAAGAAAACATAAACCAAAAGTTTCATTAACAAATTCATAAGTTACACCAAGAATACTTCATGAAACAAACCACAAAAGAGAAGTTTATACCATCAAAACACACACAATACTCTCTTCATACAAGACTAGAAGAGTTTAGTTCATCACTACGGAAAAACGTCGCAAAATTAGAAAGATCTTACAGTACATAGCGCTGAAATTTGAATTCATGCCTTCTCCCCTCTTTTTCCCCCGTAATTTGAAAATGGAGAAGTTAGAATTAATTAAGAAGATGAAGTTTCTCTCTCCTCCCTCCTATATATATCATACGCCAATTTCAGGGAGTCCAAATAGCCGAATGGGTGTCCATTCATCCAAAAACTGCCAGATTTTAAATAATTTCGGAGGTTGTATTTTTGAGTTCCGCCGATTTGTTGCAACAAATCTAAAATTTGTTGCAACAAATTTTTCTGCACAGTTTTGCCTGGAATTTTCGGATCAGGATTTGTTGTAACAAAATTAAATTTGTTACAACAAATCTTCTGCAGAATTTTTCTTCATAAAAACTGCACCGGATTTGTTGTGACTTGTTCTTAGCTTTAGTATATGATTATCCTTTGATGCTACGTCTGGAGCTTTGTATTTTCCTGCGATAAAACATACAAAAATAACCATACTAATCCAAACTTAATACAAATAATAATTTAAGCATTTTTAATTACTTTTTATCCATAATCATTAAATAACTTAGCTAAAAGGGCGAAAATAACGAGTTAAGATAACTTCTTTTTGAGAAGTTATCAAGCATCCACAATGACGAACCGGTAGTTCCTGGGGACCCCTCCCAACGTCACCTAGAGGCCGACTCCTCCTTCAACTTCCTTCCTCTCCCCTGAGAACCCAACAGGGGTCCATCTGAGGCTTGCACTCTCTTCGCTTCTACCTCCAGCGCGTCAAAGGCCTTTTTGAAGATAACATTCACCGAACTCCCATTGCCGACTAAGATTCTGGAGACGGTGAAGTTTTTAATTGCCGCCTGGATCACCAAGGCGTCGCAGAATGGGTCTTCAAAGTCTGGCATGTCCTCCGCTGAGAAGGTGAGCTTTTCCGAAGGGGGTGGGGTTTGGGAGGTCGACGCGACGCTCCTCCTGAACATCGCCTGGAAGTTTCTCTTGCGAGTCGCTTCTATTCCTACCCCACCGTGGATCACTCCGACCCCTCCCCTGGCTCCCACGTCCGTCCTGTCTTCGCATCTATCATCTTCATCTCCTGGTATCACCTCTTCGATCCTCACAGACCGCTGCTGCTGCTGGCCTCTTCCCCTCACCTCCAGAAATTCTGGGCAGGTGGCCGTCGCGTGACCTTCTTCCTGATGAAAGTCACAGTAGGGCAACACCACCCTGCCCCCTCTTCCACCTCTTCCTCTTCCTCCTCTTCCTCCTCTTCCTCGACCTACCTCCATGGATTGCTCTCGAGGGGGGTGAGGTGGTCTGGGACCTTGCCTCCATCCCGGGTGATTGACCCTCCCCTCCCCCCTTCGTTGGTGATCTCTTTCCTGACCTCTCGTCGGTCCTTCTTGGGGCCTCCAAGCCAGCTGGTTATTGGGCTCTTGATACCCCCAATCCCGATGCTGCCCCCGAAACCCCTGACCTCTGGGTTCTTCCCTTCTTCTTCCCTCCTGGTGCCTCACATCTGGCTCGCTTAGCCTCGCCAACCTCTTTGCAAACTCAGGATTGGCGGCCTCTCCCTCGATCTCCTCCGCTGCCCGCTCCATTAGCTCCTCAAAGGGTAGAGGGGCCTTCCGCTTCAGGTCCATCTTGAAGAACCCCTACCGCAGCCCCACTATAAAGGTTAGCTAGAGGGTGAACCCCGGCACCTCCTGGACTTGCAGGACCTCTTCTTGGAACCTGTCCGCGTAATGGGCCAACGACTCCCCGGGCCCTTGCTTGATCTTAAAAAGTGCCTCCGCATCCTTCTTCCACTTTTTTGACGTTGAGAAGCGCAATCTGAAGCTCTGTCGCAAGTCCTCGAAGGCATAGATGGAACCCACGGGAAGCTGGTGGAACCAGTCCCTCGCCTTCTCCTTCAAAGTGGTGGCGAAGAGCCGACACTAGAAGGCATCTGTCATCGGGAGGATCGAGACCATGTCCTCAAACCACTGCAGGTGTAGGACTGGGTCATCTTTGCCGGTGTAGTAGGACATCTCCGACCCTCTGAACCCCTCTGGCACTGGAGCCGAGAGGATCAACTCACAGAAGGGACTCCCTTCCCCTGCTCGGCGAGTGATCCTCTCGCGCGAAGTCAGCTCGCACACCTCCGCACTCGCCGGGCAACTGAACAGCTGCCGCCCAGGGAGATCTCGCGCACTCGCCTCTGCCGCGACCTCCTTCCCAAGCCGCTGGCCCGGAGCATTCTCGCCAATCTGCTGGGGCGGAACCACCAGAACCACTGGGGTCTCGCACTCGCTTCTCCCGGCGAGAGCCACCTGCATCGTTTGCATAACCTCTCGCTTGAACTTTTCGAACATCTCCAGCCACTCCATTGTTGCTGGTGGCTGTGAGTGGCCTGGATCGGAACCATTTCCTCCATCTCCTGTCATCGAGCTCAACTTGGGATTTCTTGCACTGGCTACGATCCACGCTCACCGCACCAAAAATGTTAAAACCGTCAACCGGTCTCTGAGTTCGGAACCACAGGGGGTGTAGCCTGCGCCTACTTCTCCCTTACTAAATTCTCTTGACCGAGGATGAAAAATCTGGAACAAACCCTAGGATGCAGCGAGGAGGTCTCGCCACACACCCGGAAGATCTTAGAGAGCTTCCCCTCCCAAACCAAAGCTCAGTCGGGCACCTTGGAGGGCACTAGCAGCCAACTCCGAAAACTGCCTGGAGGAGAGAGCTCAAAAGATCTGATCTCCTCCAAGGTGCCATAAGGGTCTATTTATAGATTTTCCAGTCCTGGACTGCAAATAACGTAAATCTGCCTTCTGGTTTTACTAATTGCACCTCAAATTTGTCTGCTAACAGCCTAACTCCGTTGTTCTGAAGGGCTATTAGCAGCCCACAAAGGGTACCTAGGTAATTTCCCCCCCCCCCCCTGCCAAATCCTTCTGGGCGAGTGGTCCGTGAAGGCACCACTCGTCGGGATCCTTGCCCGCCATATTTCACCGGGCGAATGGCTCATGAGGACACCATTCGCCAGGCGCTCGACTCGCTCGGCGGGCGAGATCTTGGGTACCTGCTCTCGCCTATCTGCTTTGAAACTTATGTGAGTGCCCTGTGAGTGGGGCCTCACTCGCCCAAGGGTCCTTGGACTCTTATTCTGCATCTTGACCTGCCACCTGGCCTCTGGGCCCCCCTGGACCCACTCGGCGAATACGGGTTGTACACAATGCGATACATTAAATGGTTATATAAGTTAAACAACACACATTCTATGTCGACATAGACCTTACCCGATTAAGTGGGTAGCGAATCTCACATACCTCATCGTCGTGGCAAGATGATAAGAGCGGGACGATCATCTACGCTACTAGGTAAGTGACACAATATTATCATCGGCTTATGTGTACGACTCTTGTTGGTACAACCGTGGAGTAATTTCCTCCTTCTTGTCAGCAAAGTCTCTCCTAAAACAAGCTAAAAGTGTGGACTCTATCGAAGAATTAACACTAGGAACACTACCTAGGTTATCATACAAGACCTATCACTCAAAGACTAAGAGTCTGCACTCAAATCCTCGTTAGTGTGCTCTATTCATAAGAGTGAGAAGACCCGTCATATAAACTCTACAAAACACTTATCACAATTGTGATAATGACATATCATCTATAACTAGCTCCTAGTAGTATAATCAGGTCTAACAATTTATACTTAGATCAAGTACTCCATTGAATTATGACTTAGTCCATAAAGGACTTCACACCACTAAACTCCTCCCACCTACATCTAGTCTTCAATCAACTATCCATGAGGCTAACCCTGGGTGTAGTGGGGCTAACAACATGAGTAAACACTATTGTGACCCTCAATAAGGTTAACACCTTAGCCTAACACACCCAAAGGTGTCCATAAGTACTATCACTAAAATATAGAACACCTATACAACTAAGGTGAGTGATATTGTATTAATATATGTATGCTTCTCTAGTTAGGAGACATCCAACAAGCAACCTAAACTCCATGATAAATGTACAACCATGTATTCGCCGAGTGGGCCCCCGAGGCCCAAGATATTTTTAGGCCCAATACTTCCAAAGGGCGCGACCCCGGGAGGAGGAGGGGTGAGCGTTTGGAGGGAGTCGAGTCTGAGGGGCGCATCACAGGACTGTTCCCTTGTGAGGGCGAGCTG
The DNA here is from genome assembly GCA_033032865.1 of Dactylorhiza incarnata. Taxonomy (NCBI): domain Eukaryota; kingdom Viridiplantae; phylum Streptophyta; class Magnoliopsida; order Asparagales; family Orchidaceae; genus Dactylorhiza; species Dactylorhiza incarnata. Next base: position 3,299,463 of record JAWHQI010000129.1, on the reverse strand, counting down.
GGGAGGGCCGGGAGGCCTCCGGATCGCCCAGAACCTTGTGGGGGCGAGCTGGGAGGGCCGGGAGGCCTCCGGCTCGCCCAGAGCCTTGTGGGGGCGAGCTGGGAGGGCCGGGAGGCCTCCGGCTCGCCCAGAGACTTGTGGGGGCGAGCTGGGAGGGCCGGGAGGCCCCCGGCTCGCCCAGAGCCTTGTGGGGGCGAGCTGGGAGCGTCGGGAGGCCTCCGGCTCGCCCAGAGCCTTGTGGGGGCGAGCTGGGAGGGCCGGGAGGCCTCCGGCTCGCCCAGAGACTTGTGGGGGCGAGCTGGGAGGGCCGGGAGGCCTCCGGCTCGCCCAGAGCCTTGTGGGGGCGAGCTGGGAGAGCCGGGAGGCCTCCGGCTCCCCCAGAGCCTTGTGGGGGGTGAGCTGGGAGGGCCGGGAGGCCTCCGGCTCGCCCAGAGCCTTGTGGGGGCGAGCTGGGAGAGCCGGGAGGCCTCCGGCTCGCCCAGAGCCTTGTGGGGGAGAGCTGGGAGGGCGGGAGGCCTACGGCTCGCCCAGTGCCTTGTGGGGGCGAGCCGGGGAGGCCGTGAGGCCTCCGGCTCGCCCAGAGCCTTGTAGGGGTGAGCCGGGAGGGCCGGGAGGCCTCCGGCTCGCCCAGTGCCTTGTGGGGGTGAGCCGGGAGGGCCGGGAGGCCTCCGGCTCGCCAGTGCCTTGTGGGGGCGAGCCGGGAGGCCGTGAGGCCTCCGGCTCGCCCAAAGCCTTGTGGGGGGCGAGCTGGGAGGGCCGGGAGGCCTCCGGCTCGCCCAGAGACTTGTGGGGGCGAGATGGTAGGGCCGGGAGGCCTCCGGCTCGCCCAGAGCCTTGTGGGTGCGAGCTGGGAGAGCCGGGAGGCCTCCGGCTCGCCCAGAGCCTTATGCGGGTGAGCTGGGAGGGCCGGGAGGCCTCCGGCTCGCCCAGAACCTTGTGGGGGCGAGCTGGGGAGGCCGTGAGGCCTCCAGCTCGCCCAGAGCCTTGTGGGGGTGAGCCGGGAGGGCCGGGAGGCCTCCGGCTCGCCCAGTGCCTTATGGGGGCGAGCCGGGAGGCTGGGAGGCCTCCGGCTCGCCCAGAGCCTTGTGGGGGCGAGCCGGGGAGGCCGGGAGGCCTCCGGCTCGCCCAGAGCCTTGTGGGGTCGAGTCGGGGAGGCCTGGAGGCCTCCGGCTCGCCCAACTCCATAGTAGGAGGTGGTCTGCGTTTAGCACCTCAGAACAGCGGGATTTGGCTATTCACAGTCCAGTTTTGGCTATTCGTAGTCCAGTTTTGGCTATTTGCAGCCCAGATCCAAAAATCCTATAAATAGGACAAAGGGGGCACCATTTGGAGGGATCTGATTCTAGGCTAGCTCTCTCCCTCTCTCCCTCCCCAAGTCTCTCTAGTGGGTGAGGAGAGCCTCCAGTGGTGCCCAAGCTTAGTAGTGGCTTGGGAGGGGAAGTTCCTTGGGAACTTCCGGGTATGTGGCGGGACCTCCCCACTAAGCCCTTGGTCCAGTTCATAGTTTCTCAACCTTCACCCTAGAGCTCTCCCTTGGGGGTAGTAAGTGTTGGTTGCCCCTCAGCTTGCTGAGGGCCCCGAACTCCACAGAAGCCGAGATCTCGGTTTCAACACATGGTGCGGTGAGCGTGGAGTGTGACTGATTCAAGAAACTCTCAAGATGAGTTCCATGGACGAAGGTGGAGGAAGATCCGACCCAGGTCACTCGCAACCCTCGGTGGCTGGAGTGACATTGCAGATGTTTGAGAATCTCAGGCAGGAGGTCATGCAGACCCTGCAGGTAGCTTTCGCCTCGATAATCAAAGACAAGAGAGAAAGTGGTCCGGAGGCCTCACCTCAAAAGGTGGGCGAGAGCATCCTCGGCTAGGCATTCGGGAAAGAGGTGCTGGAAGGGGGCGAGTGGGGAGGTCCTCGACCCCCACTCGCCGAGACCCAAGTGGGCGAGTGGGGAGGTCCTCGACCCCCACTAGCCGAGACCCAAGTGGGCGAGTGGGGAGGTCCTCGACCCCCACTCGCCGAGACCCATGTGGGCGAGTGGGGAGGTCCTCGGCCCCCACTCGCCGAGACCCAAGTGGGCGAGTGGGGAGGTCCTCGACCCCCACTCGCCGAGACCCAAGGGGGCGAGAGGGGAGGTGCCATGCCCCCACTCGCCCAGCCCCAAAGGGGGCGAGCGTAGGAAGTCCTTTTTGTGAGTTGATCCTCTCAGCCCCGATTCCGGAGGGGTTCAAGGGGGAGGAGATGTCTCACTACTTCGGCAAGGATGACCCCGTCTTGCACCTGCAGTGGTTTGAGGACATGGTCTCCATCATGCCCATGTCGGATGCCTTCAAGTGTCGGCTCTTTGCCGTCACCCTCAAGGAGAAGGCCAGGGACTGGTTCCATCAGCTCCCTGCAGGATCCATCTACGCCTTCGAAGACTTGCGCCGAGCTTTTCTGCTACGCTTCTCGACGTCAAGAAAGAGGAATAAAGATGCCGAAGCACTTTTCAAGATCAAGCAAGAGACAGAGGAGTCGCTGGCTCACTATCTGGAACGGTTCAGGGAGGAGGTTCTCCTCGTCCAAGAAGTGCCCGGGTACACCCTCAAGCTTGCCTTCACGTTGGGGCTGCGGGAGGGTTTCTTCAAGATGGACCTCAAGAGAAGAGCTCCTTTGTCCTTTGAAGAGTTGATGGAAAGGGTGGAAGAAGAAGTTGAGAGTGAGGAGGCCAACCCGGAGTTCACAAGAAGGCTGGCTAAGCTGAGTGAGCCAGAGGCAAGGCAGCAGGGGGGAAGAGTAGGGGCTCCCAAGAGAAAGTTCGACCAAGAGGAAGGCAACTTCCAGGAAGAGGAGGTTGACCCCCCTAGGTGGGGGCAGAGGCCGAGGGCATCCCCTCCACCGCCTCAACAGGCCATGGCGATTGGCTAGGAAAAAAAGGAGGAGAGTCAGAAAAGCAGGAAGAAGAGGAAGAGGGGGTATGGTGGAGTTACCCTATTGTGACCTCCACGATGAGGAAGGTCACGCGATAATCAACTGCCCTGAGTTCTTGGAATTGAAGGAAGCGAGGGGTTTGGTGCGGCAACAACAACAACAACAACCAATTGAGAACGAGGGAGACCACCCTCGGCAGTAGGAGACCAAGTTTGTCTAAGTGCTCAGTTTCTTCTCTCCACCCTTAAGTTCATGTAGCGTGGTTGTTTACTTAGTTCTTTCTTGCATGTAATGTGATGATTAATGTAGTGAAAGTTTTCAAATACTTAGTCCCGATGTTGGCCCGCTGACCAGACTCCCATCAAGCTGGCAGGTCCGAGGATCGCTCGGTGGTAGGAAAGTCCCAAGTAATTAGCCCCGACGCTGGCCCGCTGACCAGACTCCCATCAAGCTGGCAGGTCCGAGGATCGCTCGGTGGCAGGAGAGTCTCAGGGTACTTAGTCCCGACGCTGGCCCGCTGACCAGGCTCCCATCAAGCTGGCAGGTCCGAGGATCGCTCGGTGGCAGGAAAGTCCCAAGTACTTAGTCCCGATGCTGGCCCGCTGACCAGGCTCCCATCAAGCTGGCAGGTCCGAGGATCGCTCGGTGGCAGGAAAGTCCCAAGTACTTAGTCCCGATGCTGGCCCGCTGACCAGGCTCCCATCAAGCTGGCAGGTCCGAGGATCGCTCGGTGGCAGGAGAGTCTCAGGGTACTTAGTCCCGATGCTGGCCCGCTGACCAGGCTCCCATCAAGCTGGCAGGTCCGAGGATCGCTCGGTGGCAGGAAAGTCTCAAGTACTTAGTCCCGATGCTGGCCCGCTGACCAGGCTCCCATCAAGCTGGCAGGTCCGAGGATCGCTCGGTGGCAGGAAAGTCCCAAGTACTTAGTCCCGATGCTGGCCCGCTGACCAGGCTCCCATCAAGCTGACAGGTCCGAGGATCGCTCGGTGGCAGGAGAGTCTCAGGGTACTTAGTCCCGATGATGGCCCGCTGACCAGGCTCCCATCAAGCTGGCAGGTCCGAGGATCGCTCGGTGGCAGGAAAGTCCCAAGTACTTAGTCCCGATGCTGGCCCGCTGACCAGGCTCCCATCAAGCTGGCAGGTCCGAGGATCGCTCGGTGGCAGGAAAGTCCCAAGTACTTAGTCCCGATGCTGGCCCGCTGACCAGGCTCCCATCAAGCTGGCAGGTCCGAGGATTGCTCGGTGGCAGGAGAGTCTCAGGGTACTTAGTCCCGATGCTGGCCCGCTGACCAGGCTCCCATCAAGCTGGCAGGTCCGAGGATCGCTCGGTGGCAGGAAAGTCCCAAGTACTTAGTCCCGATGCTGACCCGCTGACCAGGCTCCCATCAAGCTGGCAGGTCTGAGGATCGCTCGGTGGCAGGAAAGTCCCAAGTAATTAGCCCCGACACTGGCCCGCTGACCAGACTCCCATCAAGCTGGCAGGTCTGACAGGAGAGTCTCAGGGTACTTAGTCCCGACGCTGGCCCGCTGACCAGGCTCCCATCAAGCTGGCAGGTCTGAGGATCGCTCGGTGGCAGGAAAGTCCCAAGTACTTAGTCCCGATGCTGGCCCGCTGACCAGACTCCCATCAAGCTGGCAGGTCCGAGGATCGCTCGGTGGCAGGAAAGTCCCAAGTACTTAGTCACGATGCTGGCCCGCTGACCAGGCTCCCATCAAGCTGGCAGGTCCGAGGATCGCTCAGTGGCAGGAAAGTCCCAAGTACTTAGTCTCCATTCTGACCTGCTGACCAGGCTCCCACCTAGCTGGCAGAGTCAGGAACCGCTCAGTGGCCGACAATTCTCTTAAGTATCTTTCCCCCCGAGGTGGCTCCACTAGCCGGGATCTCACTAGTCGGCAGGGTAGGAAGGCCTCTCGGGGAGGCTAAGTGTTTTTCCCCCAAGGTGGCTCCACTAGCCGGGCTCTCACTAGCCGGCAGGGTAGGAAGGCCTCTCGGGGAGGCTGTGTTTTTCCCCGAGGTGGCTCAGCTAGCCGGGCTCTCGCTAGCCGGCAAGGTTGGGGGACCTCTCGGGGAGGCGTTGTGGCTTTTCCAAGATATCACCAATAACCGGATTCCCAGCGACACTCGTCGAATATGCAGGGTTGGACATTTCTTTCCGAGCGTGATCCACGCTCGAAAAGAGCGGGGATTGTGTACAACCATGTATTCGCCGAGTGGGCCCCCGAGGCCCAAGATATTTTTAGGCCCAATATTTCCAAAGGGCGCGACCCCGGGAGGAAGAGGGGTGAGCGTTTGGAGGGAGTCGAGTTTGAGGGGCGCATCCCAGGACTGTTCCATTGTGAGGGTGAGCTGGGGAGGGCCGGGAGGCCTCCGGCTCGCCCAGAACCTTATGGGGGTGAGCTGGGAGGGCCGGGAGGCCTCCGGCTCGCCCAGAGCCTTGTGGGGGCGAGCTGGGAGGGCCGGGAGGCTTCCGGCTCGCCCAGAGACTTGTGGGGGCGAGCTGGGAGGGCCGGGAGGCCTCCGGCTCGCCCAGAGCCTTATGGGGGTGAGCTGGGAGAGCCGGGAGGCCTCCGGCTCGCCCAGAGCCTTGTGGGGGCGAGCTGGGAGGGTCGGGAGGCCTCTTGCTCGCCCAGAGACTTGTGGGGGCGAGCTGGGAGGGCAGGGAGGCCTCCGGCTTGCCCAGAGCCTTGTGGGGGCGAGCTGGGAGAGCCGGGAGGCCTCCGGCTCGCCCAGAGCCATGTGGGGGCGAGCTGGGAGGGCCGGGAGGCCTCCGGCTCGCCCAGAGCCTTGTGGGGGCGAGCTGGGAGAGCCGGGAGGCCTCCGGCTCGCCCAGAGCCTTGTGGGGGCGAGCTGGGAGGGCCGGGAGGCCTCCGGCTCGCCCAGTGCCTTGTGGGGGAGAGCCGGGGAGGCTGTGAGGTCTCTGGCTCGCCCAGAGCCTTGTGGGTGTGAACCGGGAGGGCCGGGAGGCCTCCGGCTCGCCCAGTGCCTTGTGGGGGCGAGCCGGGAGGCCGTGAGGCCTCCGGCTCGCCCAGAGCCTTGTGGGGGCGAGCTGGGAGGGCCGAGAGGCCTCCGGCTCGCCCAGAGACTTGTGGGGGCGAGCTGGGAGGGCCGGGAGGCCTCTGGCTCGCCCAGAGCCTTATGGGCGCAAGCTGGGAGAGCCGGGAGGCCTCCGGCTCGCCCAGAGCCTTGTGGGGGCGAGCTGGGAGGGCCGGGAAGCCTCCGGCTCGCCTAGAGCCTTGTGGGGGCGAGCCGGGGAGGCCGTGAGGCCTCCAGCTCGGCCAGAGCCTTGTGGGGGTGAGCCGGGAGGGCCGGGAGGCCTCCGGCTCGCCTAGTGCCTTGTGGGGGCGAGCCGGGAGGCCGGGAGGCCTCCGGCTCGCCCAGAGCCTTGTGGGGGCGAGCCAGGGAGGCCGGGAGGCCTCCGGCTTGCCCAGAGCCTTGTGGGGTCGAGCCGGGGAGGCCTGGAGGCCTCCGGCTCGCCCAGCTCCATAGTAGGAGGTGGTCTGCGTTTAGCACCTCAGAACAGCGGGATTTGGCTATTCACAGTCCAGTTTTGGCTATTCGTAGTCCAGTTTTGGCTATTTGCAGCCCAGGTCCAAAAATCCTATAAATAGGACCAAGGGGGCACCATTTGGAGGGATCTGATTCTTGGCTAGCTCTCTCCCTCTCTCTCCCTCCCCAAGTCTCTCTAGTGAGTGAGGAGAGCCTCCAGTGGTGCCCAAGCTTAGTAGTGGCTTGGGAGGGGAAGTTCCTTGGGAACTTCCGGGTATGTGGCGGGACCTCCCCACTAAGCCCTTGGTCCAGTTCATAGTTTCTCAACCTTCACCCTAGAGCTCTCCCTTGGGGGGAGTAAGTGTTGGTTGCCCCTCAGCTTGCTGAGGGCCCCGAACTCCACAGAAGCCGAGATCTCGGTTTCAACAATAAACCTCTGAAACCCTCATAATTTATGATCACGATATGTAACATGAATTTACTAAATATATCTTCCTAGTGAGCATAGCTTGATCCTTAATTATGATTGTATGAATTCTTGAAACATTTTATAGTTATTCAAATGAATATATGCATGTTTATAACTCATAAATAATCATCAAATTGATAAGGCATTATAATTGCGTGCATGATTATCAATCTATAAAACTACTACAAAGTAAGTTCATATCTTAAACAAGATATTAAGTATTTAGTCATGCACATGGAAGGCTCAAAGCAACATTAAAACAATTCAAAATATTCTCAAAATCTAATCACAATACCATCATAACATGATTAAATTACCACCCAAAGCTCATTTTTTAAAATATTGTAAAAGCCCATATAAATTGATTAATATCATCATTAACAAAACATCAACATATGACAAAACCTTAGGGTAAATGACTTCAAAAAATTCTCCAGTTTTCTGGAGAGACTCATATGTCTATATGAAACATATAGTTGAAATCTCACATGCTAATTCATCATATTTAGAGAAATATTCATATAATATGATTCGTCCTAAGTTAAGTGTGACATATTAAGCTTAAAGATGAACAAGATAGAAACTTGCTGAAATGACATCCAATTAACCTCATTTTTTTGGTTATAACAAGGTTTCATGATAATTAATCTACTCCCAAAATTTGGCATCAAATGAAGTTAAGAATTGCAATTTATTCTGCAAATACGATGACTAATTAGAGATCTAATTTGAATAAAAACATATGACAATTCACTTCAAAATCTTCTCCAAGTTTGCGGGGAGACTCCAATGACTACAAAGAACACAAGATTAAAGTTTCATTGGATAAATCTTAATGATTTGAGAAATACTAACTTTATTTAAATCCCTTAAGTTAGGTGTGACAAAATGGGTACAAACATCAATTATTAGCTTAACATGATCAAAAGTTCTTCAAATAATCTCAAATTTTAATCAACATAAGAAGGTATCAAATTGAAGCTACCGACAAAAACTCTCCTTGTAAAACATTGAAATAGGTCTCCATAAACAATTAGTTTTGCCTATTAAATAATATGTAAGTTTATTAAAAACAATAATACCAAGTATTTCCAAAATTCATGAATTTTTTGTGAAGCAATATTTGACTAATAAGGACTCACATATTAAATTTCAAGTCATTATGATGCATAGTTTGTAAGATATGAATTTTCTATCATTTTAGCCCATAACAATTCAATCAACTTCTAAATTAAATTGTGGGAGTTATAGATATCATCAAGTGATGTGCAAGCACTTTTTGGAAAGTTCTGGAAGTCCTCTATGTACAACCTATATTCATCGAGGGTGGACTTATTTATGCCACGTTGGCAGAAGTCAAAGGTCAAAACAAAAGTCAAAGTCAAAGATTAAGACCAGACCAGCCAGCAGGAGCAGTTGAAGGCCTGAGAGAGTATGTGCGAGCATCCTCCCATACTCGTCAGGTGGGCGACTATGGGAATTACTCGCCAAAGCCACGCGAGATTCTCTCATAGTCGCGTAGCCACCGAGTCCAGAGAGACAACCTCGCTGGGGGGTTATAAATAGACCCCCCATGATTTGTCTGTAAATAGAATCCCAAGGGTACCAGGAATTGCACATTTAGCTGAGCTTTTGGAGCCCATTTTCGAAAACTTGGACCGTGAGATCTTAATCATCCACCTTGGTCACCATTTTAGATACTCGCCAAGTAGGTGTATTCCTCATATCATGCTCGACCATTTTGGTTGTGGAGGGGAAGTTTCTTATAAACTTTCGGGTACATGGTGAGACCTCCCCGCCGCAGCACCTAAGGTCCTTTTCGAGTTCTCTTAGTCTATTTTCCCTTGCTCTTCAATTCATGGAGTAGGATCGCCGGACCAGTAACCTTAGGCTGCCTAGATCCGAATAATTGGAGCTAGGATTTTCCAGGCTTCAACACTTTGGTGTGGTGTGCGTGGATCACAGCTAGAGGAGGAAAGTCTAGAGAGAAAGCGAGATGGTGGAAGGAGACGATCAAGAAGGGATAGTCGGCGACTCGGCAGGTGGAGGCGAGTATGTGACAAAGGCAAATTTTGACGACTTTGAGCGGAGGATGGAGGGGACCTTGCTATCAGTGTTTCTTCCTCGCGCAGAGGTCACACTGACCTTGCCTCGTTGCGTGACTTCGTCGGAGGATGGTGTACCATACAGGCGACTAGGAAAGGAGATGGTGAGGGAAGAGCCAGAGCAACTAGTGTAGTCGCAGTTCTAGTCGACGAGCTCTCAGGAAATCAGGTGCTGAGATACGGAGAACCGGACGAGGTTCCAGGATATTCGTGCGGGTGACAAGTATGATGGTGTTTCTCGCCAACCAAAGATCGTCGCCAACAAGGAGGAAGGAGCCCATTCTACGATGAGGTACTTTCTGCCCCAGTTTTGGAGGGGTTTAGGGAACCCGTTTTGAGCTATTACTTTGGAATGGATGATTCCATCTGTCACCTCCAGTGGTTTGAGGATGTTATTTTCATCTGGAACATGCCAGATGAGTTTAATGCCTGATCTTTGTCATCACCTTCCGGGGAACTCAAGTCATGACATGACTTGGATCACCCATTAGGTCTTTTGGGCGCACCCCTAGGCTCAGTGTAGAGCTAAGGTTGACCAAGTCAATCTTAGAGTTGACCCACCCAGACATTGGTGTTGAGTGACCCTCCTTGGGTCCATAGGGTCCATCATGGCCCTACTAGGGTTGGTTGACCTACATCTGAAGACTTAGGCTTATTAGGGTTGTCTTGAGCTAGTTTGAACCCTATGAAGTGTGGTGGAGTTCACCTCACTTCACCTAGGCTAGGTAAGGTAAGCTTCAAATGGTGTGATTTAAGTAGTTAATGTCAAACTAGAGCCCCTCGATCACATTCCAGGACTTTTCCTTCCACACTTATGAGGTCCCTTCAGCCATATAGACTCCCTAATCAGTACACTAAACTTATAGGGTACCTAAAAATTATGGGATATAATTACATAACACACACTAACATTAGTCTCACACACTTACGTAATAATACATAATTCATTAGATACATGACTCTTTTCCAAATTGCCTCAAAAGGTAACAAGAAAAATTACAGCTGTCGAAAACAAAAAGTTTGAAAAAACGTGTATTGTTTTTCACAATGGAATAGAGCCAACCTGAAGTGTGCGCCTTCTATAAAATTGAAGCCTTTTATAACAATTATTAATTATTAACTACTATGAACTGCCTGAGTGCGTGATCAGCTTACTCCCTTACTCGACTTGAACATTCCCCTTTCCCACCGATGACGCCACAATCCAAGCTCCTGACGACGGTGCTCCCAACGACAGGACCGTGAAAATCAAACCCTATTTGTTTTTAACCTACATTTTAGCAGACAAATTAAAGTTGATCAGGCGCACATCGATAGAGTCACATTTGGGATAATTGATTTGAATGGTAAAAGAAGAATATTGAAAGGAGCCCTCAAAGTGCCTATTTGGGTGGGTTGGAGATGGAGTAGTCAGAGATAAAGGTAAAGCAGTGATCTTGAATGAAGCTCTCTCATGTGGTTGAGATCAGACATAAAATGACATTTTGTGAGATCTATGGTTCCAAAATAATGAAGGCTATTCAAACAGGTAAAAATTAGCGGTTGCATTTTTTTGAAATATGCAATGAAAAAATTTGGGCATAGGGCCAAAGGTTAGGTCTGTTTCCAATCTTCCCCCGCCCATACCCCCAATGATTGGGGACTATATGGGTTCTGTTGTTGTTGTTGTTGTTGTTGTTGTATGCAATGAAAAAATTTCCCGAATTAAACTGAGCAGGAGAGTACTCTTTGTTGGTGTGTGTGTGTGTGTGTGTGATCCCCTTATCGTGTAATGGTGTGCACTAACCAAACTATATGTTGTCTATTTTAAAACATATGATCTCATCCACTCAATCAAGAAGTTGCCTTTGGTGCAACATTCAAAATTGCCAAATATAGCCTCATTCTTTTACTCCAATGACTTAAAACATATATTATGAAAAAATGGAAATTCATAAAATATAATGGCTATTTGTGTAATTACACCATATCCCTATAATAAAAATAATAATGGAAATTCATAAAATCCAAAAACCTTTTGGTAAACCTCCTACACTGACTATGGTAGGTTATCGTTAGACCTCCTAGACCTACTTTAAAATGATTTTTTGTTAAAATATAAATGTTTTTGAAAAAAATTTATAAAACATTAATTAAATTTTTTTGTGTGGTCATTTTGAGTACTCACATGTATATGTTCCGCCGGGGGCGGGCGAAGCCCGTCGTCGCCGACTGGGTACTGTCGTGCTTGGCAGTAGGGGCGGCTCCGCGCCTGTTACTCATGCGTAACATCCCCAAAACAACTAGACCCCTAAGATGCATTTTGTCATGACAAGGTCATGACATTGCTCTAAGAGGACAAAATGGCCTTAAGAACCAAGCTGAATATGTAAAAATCACCTTGGTGTGCAAATAGCCAAATTGAGCCCAAAGCTTAGGGCTTGATAATTAAGCTTCAAATGTCAAGTGGACCCCACTAACACTCCCTAAACCCCTTAGGGAGTCCCTTGTGTCATTTAGGATCCATTGGGGTCAACCCAATTGATCAATTTGGCCAAGGTCAACTATATGCCCAAATAAGTCAATCATCCCTATTAAGGGTCAATTAGGGTTCAAATGATCAAATTAACCCCACCAATGTATTACAAACCCTAGTTGGAGTGCAATGGACTCAGAAGCCCCATCATGAGGTCACCAATTGACCCAAATTGACCAAGGTACCCTTTAGGTCAACATATGTCAATCATTCACCAATGGGTCCAATTGACCCACAAAACATGAAATTGACTTCATCCCTGGTCTAATAACATTATAGGGGACACAATGGACCCAAAAGCCCCATATATTGGTCATCAATTGGTCCAATTTGACCAAAGTCAACGTTCCCCCAATCTTAGTCAAAATCACACATATTGGCAAAATTGACCCAATTGAGGCACCACCATGACCCAATCAACATTGGGTGGAGTCAAGGGACTCAAGACCAACACATTGGATCAGTCAACTCACCTATTTGACCAAGTCAACCCAAAAGTAAACATTTGGTCAAATATGCCTAAAATTGGCTTATATGAAATCAAACCAAATCCTCATGGACTAAGGCCCTCAATAGAGGCCCATTCTGAGGCCCAAGAGCCAATTACCATGCTTGCCCCTCAGCAATTGGAAGAAGGTGACATGCAAGGGTAAATTTGGGTTTTCCCCCCAAATTGGAGAAGAGACAAGGAGGGATTCATGGATTGGTGGCCACAAGGCCACCATCCCTCATTTCCTGGTCTTCTCTCAGCCCACCCAAGAAATTCCCAGCAGAAAATTGGTGAGGTGGCAGCTGATTAGGGGGAGAAAAATCAAGATTGGCCGACCACACTAATGGTCTTGCATGGAATGAGCTCCACATGGCTCTAATTCCTTCTCCCAACACCTTCTCTCAGCCCCCACAGTTAATTCCAGCCGAATTCATGCACATGGGTGGCCAGCTGGAAGGGAATTATTGTAAGACCCTCTTTTTTTGCATTCTTTCCCGGGTCTTACCGCTCAGAACCGCCGTCTTGCGGCGACACCATTACACCCAATGGTCGCCGCCACAAGACGCCGATCCTGCCGGCTATTCATCATCATCCAGGCCAACCATAATCACAGTAATTAAAGTATTAAATGACACTAGTCCACAAAATCACATTATAAATTTATCATAATACAAGATTATAATGTCCACGATGAGAATGAACTAAAAGAATAGGGGCTTACGCCCAGTACATGTTCAAATATAGTGCAACAACACTCTCACTCTACATCTATGCGGAAGATATCAAACTCTATCTTCATGCATCTGTAGCTGCTGCTGCGAGGACGTGTAGTGGCTCCTCTGCTTCATCCCGTCCTCCTGTCCTGTCTCCTGAACGGGGTCCTGATGTTCCGACACATCATCCATAAAATGATGAGGTCTACCGACCATCAGTCTATAAGACTCAGTATATTCCTCACCGCCTCCACCCGCGACTCCTAGGCACCGTGCGGGAGGAGGAAGCAGAGGACATCAAGGGGTAAATCAAAAGCAGGTGACATGTGGCTAGACTAGCAGGGTTTATAATTACTGAACACTAAATAATAATAATTCTATGCTAACAGAGTATAGTGCGACAGCAATAAGTAAAAGACAATGCAATATAAAGAAGTAGGTATAACAAATAAGAGCAGCTACAAATGTAATCTTAACTTATATGCACACACAAAAGCACATAAGCTAAGGGATCTGGCATTAAGGTAAACTCATCGTATAAAAGAGCCCATACTAATTTATATGATGAGGTCTCTGATTTATGCAAGAATGCTATGCTATGATATGCAATGCAATGATATGCAATGTTGCAACTCACACACACGACTCTTTACGTACAAACCTTTAGTTCCCACTTTTCGGAGGTAGCTAACCTCTCGGGCACCTCCCGTCGTGGTCAATCGGTGGCAGAGGAGCGGGCGTCTCCTCACCTAGGTGGGTAAGTCACACTACCAGACCAAGGCCCTAATGTACGCTGTGATACCGGTACCCGGTACTCATGAGCTCCTGCGTACTAAACTGAATTGGCCAGGCAGGGTTTAGGGAATCCGTCCCGTCGGACGCGCAGTAAAACAAACTGGCCCCTAATCAAACCACTAGCACTGCCGAGTCAACGAACTGCTGTCGGTGTGACGACTAAGCCAGAACCAAAGACCCACCACATCTTATGCATATGAAAATATGTATTAACCCTTACTACCGAGCCTCCAGCTCGCAATTCTAAATCAACATTTATAAAGTAGAGCTTACCACTTGCCAGACTACACCAGTCCTATATTTAAACTACGAGCCTATCGCTCGCTAGACTACACCAGTCATATATTTAAACTACGAGCCTACCGCTCGCTAGACTACACCAGTCTTATATTAAACTATGAGCCTACCGCTCGCTGAACTATCCCAGTCCTTATTCCTTATAACCTGAGCCTACTGCTCGCAGGACTATCCCAGTCCTTCCTTATAACCCGAGCCTACCGCTCGCAGGACTATCCTAGTCCTTCCTTATAACCCGAGCCTACCGCTCGCAGGACTATCCCAGTCCTTCCTTCATTCCATCCCAAATTTGGGAGGGACATTATGTTTCAAGTTCTCCTACTTTACTACTCTTGTCTATTGTTAGTTAATCTTAGCAGCTAGGGGTGAATCCTAGACTTCCCGTGGATTACCCGGTGAAGGGCTCACAACGGTACTAGGGAATGCGATGATGACTTAATCCCAAATCCCCCTTTCCAGGATATTTATTTTGTTCAGTTGCTACCCATTCTTGTATGCCCATTTGCTCTCCAATTGCTCTAAAATCCTAGGGTGGATTATCATTTGACTCGGACAGACATGTGTCGGTGTTCTATTGAACACCGAACCATGTCATTCCTAGTGACCGACTATTTCCTTGTGTTATCTCTCAATCACAATTTTCACTTCTTGCTAAGTCATCCTTCGCCTCCCCTAATAGGTCCTTGTCAAATTCCTGAATTGATAATTTACTAAATGCACCCCGTCTTTATTTTTGATGGCTTCCCTTGGAGATTAATCATGTTGGAGTTTCTGAGGTGATCTCAAAGCAATCAACAGTTAGTCTTGCTGCCAACGCAATATGAGCCTATAGGGTCGCACATAAAAGCGTTTGGAGAAATTGGAGAAAGGATTGTGTTGGCCTTACTCATATTGGATATGAGTGGAGGACCAATCCTGTGACTGCTTGGAATCAAGTTGAGAATGTCTCAAAAGAGAAATCGTTTAAAGTGTTTAAACGAACGGATTTTACACTAGATAATTCGGCTAAAGACATTAACCAAATTCGACTAAAGGGTTTAGACGAATTCGGCTAATGGCAAATTCGACTAAAGGGTTTCGCCGAATTTATATATAGTCGAATTCGTCGAAATGGTTTCGCCGAATTCGGTTATAGTGATTAGTCGAATTCGGTTAATGTGATTAGTCGAATTCGGCGAATGTAAATCTGGACGGATTTTCTTTTGGTCTGCGGATAGCCTTTCCTATATCTTGCGTATATAAAGACATGCGATTAGGTCTTCGAAAGACACAGTTTTAGACTTAGATCTTTCTGCGAAGACGAGAACTGCCGACCGGAACCGTTCCACGCGAGGGCACGTTCTTCCCGTCCGCCGATCGTTTTCCCGCAGCCGCTAGTCGCCGCCTCCCCTGGATCAGATATAGCAGTCCGTGGGGATGTTGAGAGCATCCTTCTCCGACCTAGTTCTTGTACGACAAGAAGCTAGGGTTCTTCATCGCTTGTGTGGACTTCTGTAGAGGGACCGATCTATTTCGATCCTTGAAGAACTCAAAGCAGATTTTGGATTTCTCTTTGGAGCACCTTGGTTGAGTATTGACTCAATCCCGCGAAGGTATATTTTGTATTTGCTTTCTTATTTTCTTGAATCATGAAAACCGCAAGATTCGTTGATCTCCTTTTGGGTTGTTCTTGTTCATTTCCGCTGCGCATATTCGATATGTCATCCCTTATGAAGGGGTAAAGAAAACCCAACAAATCCTTCAACCTAATTGGGCATCTGCAATTCTCTTAGAGTTACTAACTCTGGGGGTGGTGACCATAAGGAAGGGGTCTGAATCTATGTTTTCAGTTTCTACTGTTCGCAGGTCAAGGTGTAATTGAACTAGGTTTGACTCTTAAGATGCAACCTTGGTCCTATCAAGTCCTAATGAGTTCCCAATTCTAGCCATAGGTTCACAATGTGTAATGATCTAACAACCTCAAATCCTACATTCATGCTCTTCCAGGAAATCCTTAACCATAACTTCTATTCAAATAGATGGGGTGGAAGTGAAGTTTTACGCAACATGTACCATCTACAGATCTCTATAAATTCTGATAACTTCACAAAAGCATAGTATTGATCTAAAAACTTCAATGCCTAAGTTTCATAATATTCCAAGGAGTATTCGTCCATAATATTCATTTAATACAAGTGGTGTGCCAATAAGGGTTTACACAACAACCACCATCTACAGGTCACAATAAATTTTGATAAAATTACAGTAGCATGATATTGACCTAAAAACATCAGTGCCTAAGTTTCATAATTTTCCAAGGAATATTAGTCCATAATACTCATTTAATACAAGTGGTGTGCCAATAAGGGTTTACACTACAACCACCATCTATAGGTCACAATAAATTCTGATAAAATTACACTAGTATGAGACTGACCTAAAAACATCAGTGCCTGAGTTTCATAATTTTCCAAGGAGTATTTTTCCATAATATTCATTTAATACAAGTGGTGTGCCAATAAGGGTTTACACTACAACCACCATCTACAGGTCACAATAAATTTTGATAAAATTACAGTAGCATGATATTCACCTAAAAACATCAGTGCCTAAGTTTCATAATTTTCCAAGGAATATTAGTCCATAATACTCATTTAATACAATTGGTGTGCCAATAAGAGCTTACACTACAACCACCATCTACAGGTCACAATAAATTCTAATAAAATCACAGATGTACAACCCTCATTCTCTGAGGGTGGACCCCCCCAAGGCCACGTAGGCAGAAGTCAAAGTCAAAGAGGTCAACACAAAGACCGGCAGTTCAAGGCAGAAGTGGAGAAGACCTCGGCGAGTAAACAGCCAATACTCGCCAGGCTGGCGAGCATGGAACAGAAGACCTAGCGAGTATTGGCCCGGCGTGTGCGAGCAGTCCCCAATACTCGCCAGATGGGCGACTATGGCATGGTACTCGCCGAGTAACCCATAGTCGCCGGGTCGGGGGGGTGGGCTATAAAAACCCCCCCTACCCCTTGGTTTTCCTATAAATAGGACCCCAGGGGTACTTGGATTGGCACCTGGACTTGAGCTTTTAAAACCCTCGCTCTTGCTTTCTGGAACCTGTCGCACTTGGCCGCTACTCCCGGTACTAGCCAAGTCGGTGCCTTCCTCGTACCCTGCTCGGCCATTCTTTGGTCTTGGAGGGGAAGTCTCTTCGGAGCTTCTGGGTACGTGGTGGGACCTCCCTGCCGCAGCACCTGGGGTCCTGTTTGTTGCTCTTCTAGCTTCTTCGTCGTTGCCAGCCAAGTCATCTCGTTGGACTGCTGGGCGAGTAGCCTCCGGCTGCATTGGTCCGAATCTTGAGGTCAGGATTTTCCTGGCGTCAACACTTTGGTGCGGTGAGCGTGGACCGTAGTCGTTGGAAGAAAGTTCGGCAAGAAGGCGAGATGGTCGTAGGTGGCGACCATGAGGAGGAGGTCGGCAACTCGATGGGAGCTGGCAGGTTCGTGACGCTGGAGGTTTTCGAAGCCTTCGCGCAGCGCATGGAGGGAGCCATGCGAGCAGCGCTTCAGCCGTGCGCCGAGGTCACTACGACCTCGCCGCATCGCCCAGTTCCATCCGAGGGAGGGAGTCCCCCCCGGCGAGCAGGAAAGGAGCACGTGGAGGATGAAACCGAGCGACCAAGGAGGTCGCAATTCTACCAGCCAACCTCGCAAGGCATTCGCTTCCGCGAGCCGTGCGAGCAGGGGAGATACCAGGATACTCGCCCATATGGCGAGTATGGAGGTGATACTCGCCAGGTTGAGGATCGTCGCCGGGCAGGAGGGAGGAGCCCCTTCTGCGAGGAGATCATTGTCGCACCGGTGCCAGTCATAGATCCCGCGATGAATTATTGCTCGGGGAGAGACGACCCTATCCGTCGAGGGAAGAGACGTAACCGGAGGAATAGCTGGAGGAGGCATAGGGATCGGGTCGGCCAAGGATGTCAAAGAAGTATCAAGGCCGGGGAAGTAGGAGTGAGTTTTGGAGAAGCGGAGCTCGGATCTTTCCGCGAGGCGAATTTCCACCAGGCCTACCGCCAAGACTTCGCTCCGACCTCTCAAGCGCCATCCCCGCTAGAAGAAATCACTTTCTCAGAGGAAGGCATGGTAAGGGATGAGAATCCCTTCCATGAGGCCCATGTGATTGATGCGATCGTCGAAGACTTCACCGTCAACCGAATCCTGGAGTGCAACGGGGGATCTGTCCGTGTCATCTTTACGTCATTCTCACGCACACGTTTGACGACCTGGAGATCAAGGAGAGAAGAATGACGATCTTGGATGACTCCCCTTTTTGATTTCTCAGGTAAGCGAAAGAAGGCGGACGCGACAGGAAAAGCAGCCGTCGTCGGGAAGCTCATTCCAAGACGGGAAGAACCCTTCATCGTGAAGGGGAGCTGTTAAGAAACACCCGGAAAGGCGATAACCTGAAAAGGCGGGAGTATGTATACATCTCACCTCTGTAAATGTATTATCCATAAATAAAATAATCACCGCCCTGAAACATGGGAAATGGTGAGTCTTTTGTCACTTCCAGATACGTGTTTTCACGAAAAAGAAGAAAAGCAGGTGAAGTCAATCTCCACGCTAGGTTGGGAAACAGGCCTCCGACTTAACCCTCGTAAAAACTCAGAACGGATGATGGGACAGTGCCTCGGGTGTGCGTTCCCTTAAGACCAAGCCTCTGCAATGACGGCCGAGATCAGCTCCCCCCTTGCATGTTGGCCGCGGTTCCCACCGACTGCATTTCTCGTCCGACTGTAGAGATTACCGGGAAGAAGTCTGGACGCCGACCTTCCGATTCGGCGAAGAGATGATCGATTTCACTAACTCAGGGGACCCTTGAAAAAAGGCGTCATGTACCCTCGAAAGCTGAAAAGCTCGCAGCAAAGCATTTCATTCTCTAAGTTACTGTGTTAGATCATATGAGTTATTGTGCCTAAAGTGTGCTTAACTCCCTGCTAAACTCCCTGAGCAACAGGAAGCAGGTCCGATCCACATTCAGCATCCAAGTAGGATGGAGGCCTCGGGATGGTGTGTCCCCTTGGATCTCCCCGACTGCCACTCCCTGCTTGACGTCGTCCTACATCAACAATCACCATCGCGAGTTGGAACACGATATTCCGGCTTAACCCTCGTAAAAACTCAGAACGGATGATGGGACAGTGCCTCGGGTGTGCGATCCCTTAAGACCAAGCCTCTGCAATGACGGCCGAGATCAGCTCCCCCCTTGCATGTTGGCCGCGGTTCCCACCGACTGCATTTCTCGTCCGACTGAAGAGATTGCCAGGGGAGAGCCTGGAAGCCGACGTTCCAACGATGAAAAGGACAGGACCGATTTGAACAACTAAAAGAAAGGAGATCTTCCGGCATCCAAGTAGGATGAAGGCCTCGAGAAGATGTGTCCCTCCAGGCCTCCCCCAACTGCCGTTCCCTATCTCTTTTCCCTAAAAAATTCATTATTGTTGAACGAGTCTGATAAACTCTTCACCAGGTACCAGGCAAGACCTTGAGAGCAAGTGTCCCTCTAAACCCTCTGAGTAGCCTCCACAGCTCAACTCCCTCAAGGGAAACATTGCAGAAGGCGAGCATGCATGTGCGAGTACCTAGGCGAGTATACATGTGCGAGCATGGAGGTGCGAGTGTACATGTGCGAGCATGGAGGTGCGAGTATATAAGTACGAGTATAGAGGTACACACAACCTCGCCATAATCCTAAGAGCCTAGCGATCACTCAATCTCGCCTCGAGCCTAGGAGCCTAAGCGGCATTCAGAAAAAGAAGCAAGGACCAAGGAGACAGGCGAGCAAAACATTTGTCCTTTTCATATGTAAATATTTGATGAATATTACAAAAGAATCTTCAAGATGTTTACAAAAGGTCGCCGGGCGAGCAAAAAGGGAGCCCAGGCGACTAGGCGACGTCCTCGCCCAAAATATCTACATCTGGCTCGTCGCCCCCATCATCGTCGCCATCATCAGCATCATCATCTTCATCCTCCTCAGAGTCGTCATACTCGGCATCACTGGACGGCGGCGAGGATGCTCGCAAAGGGGAGGTGGACTCCTCGGCGAGCAGCGCCGGGATGATGTCCTCCACCCTCAACTCCATTGCGGCCGGCTTCAGAAGATCATCCGCCTTCAGCTGACTCAGGATGACGGTCCCCGTAGCTCGTGCGATCTCTCGGCGAACTCGTGGCATGTCGTCGCCATGCATCCGAATCTGCTTACCGACCCTAGAGGGGCCCGCCACCGCTGGTCGTTGCTCGGCAGGCCGAGTTTCCAGCTCAGCGATTCGCACCTGGGCGGCCTCTA
Source organism: Dactylorhiza incarnata (assembly GCA_033032865.1). Lineage (NCBI taxonomy): Eukaryota > Viridiplantae > Streptophyta > Magnoliopsida > Asparagales > Orchidaceae > Dactylorhiza > Dactylorhiza incarnata. The sequence goes on along the minus strand of JAWHQI010000129.1, from coordinate 3,279,352 downwards.
AGGTTTGCCGAGTATCCTCCAGCTCCTTCTCCAGCTGGGACATCTTTGTCGCCATCTCCACCTCGGCGACCTTCAAAAGCAAGAAGACACAAAGTCAGTAAGTTATTCGGCAAAGGGGCGACTATCCCGGAGGCGAGTATCAAAGAGAAGCGAGTACCTCATGCTCCTTCGCCTTGAGCCCCATGGCGATCATTTTCTTTGTACTGATCCGGATGGTCTCCTCGTACTCCAGCAACCTCCTCGCCGTCGAATGGGCCAGCTCGGCAGATCGCAGCAGGGATCGCGAGGTTTGGTGCGCCAGATACTCGGAGGATTCCTCCCGCAGCCTCTCCGCGTCCTCGCGACCATAGACGGCGTGAAGCACGTCAAAAGCCTCGCCTTGATCCTCCCAGTCCTCTGACCAGGGCGGGAGGTTGGAGCTCAGGGACACCACATGGTCGCCCTCCGACCAGGCGACTAGGCGGCGTCCATAGGCGTCCTCGCCACGAACACCCAAGTTGAAGTTTGGGTGGGTATAGGGCTCGCCGGCCTCAGAAGGATCCGCCTTCTTGCCCTTATCCTTGTGGGCGATCTCCTTCTTCTTCCTCGAGGGCTCGGAGTGCTCGCCCCTCTCCTTCCGCTTCTTCAGCGACCCAGAGCCTTCGCCGGCGACCAGGGTCTCATCACCTCCCGGCGACAAGTCGATGGGCGAGTAGGCCCCATCCCCGCGAGCAGAGGTCCCTGTGCCTCCCTGGGTGGAAGTAGTCGTCTTCACCACCGCGGGAAGAAGCTCGCGCGGCAGGACGTGGACTGCTGCAGGAAGAGAAGTGATAAATCCAGTTAGTCGCCAAGTGGAAGACGAAGAACGAGTATTGCGAATACTCGCACAGTAGATTACCTTCGCCTACGAAAACCTCGGCGAGCTCATCTACTCGCCTCCTCCAGTGCACCACATCAAGACGGCGATTCTTGAAGGACTCGAGCAGCTTCACGCCACCCTCGCTTAGGAAGGAAGTCCCGAAGACGCTCTCCGGTGGCTGGAAGGATTTGTCGGGGATCGCTTGAAAGTCGCCAGAAATGACGACTAATCGCTCTCCCCAGCGATGATTCTTGTTCGCGGTGCCGACCAGCGTGCAGACATGGCTGCAGAAGAAGATGACGCCCTCGCCTGTCGCCATGAAGTTGAATACTCGCCGAAAGACGGAAAGGTCGAAGGCGATCCCCTGATCGCGCAAATAGCAGAGGAAGCCCACGATCATCGCCACCCCGTTAGGGTTGATCTGGGCTGGGACTATCCCAAAGTAGCGGAGTATCTGGGAGAACTCCGTCCACAGTGGTAGTCGCAGGCCCACCTCGAAGTGGCGAGTAGGGAGTACTCGCCCATCACCCAGAATGGAATTTAGTCGCTCTCCCTGGCGAGGAAGCCTAGCGATGTACCCTGGCGGGAGGTACTTCGCCCTGGCGACCTCCAACTCCTTCTCAGTCGTGATCGACTTCTTGAAGGTGGTCGCCGCAAAGTTCTGGGCGTGATTGGCACGCCGGATGGTCGCCTCATCGGCCATCTTTTGAAGGAAGGGAAGAAAGGCGAGTATCCAAGAAAGCACGAAGAGGAAAGGGAGACGGAAGATACTCGCACGAGAGCTCAGAAGATCGCCAAAAGCGTATTTAAGACTCACCCACCCCCCCCCTATTTATAGTGGTCGGGTAGCTTGGCGTATCGAGCACGACGGCGCGATTAGGAATAAGGGGGTGGCGAGTATTACGTTGTAATCGCCAACTCAGCAACGCGCGTCAGCAAGAAGTCGACCTCCCAAGCGAGAAGACCTGCAAGGAAAGGCGCGGAAAAAGCTCGCTATGCATAAGGCGAGGAACAGATAGCTACTCGCCAAAATAAAAGAAGATAGAGAAAAAATCAAGATAAAATCCATCACAGAAAGAAGAAGGCAGAACAAGTAGTAAACGACGAGTTTTCTAATACTCGCCGAAGTAATATTACATCAAATCAGGCAATAGTTCAGCAGTACAGAGCTACTCGCCAAAAGGCGACATAGCATAGAAAGAAGAAAAATGGAGAAAAAGCAGCGTCTAGGGAGGTGCTTGGAGATTCGCTTGAAAATCCGGAGGCTGAGGATGTCGCCCAACGAAGCCCATGCTGCGAGCACGCTTGAAGTGCTCAAAGGCCAGAGACATCGCGTCCTTGCCCTGATGCAGTTGGTCTTCGATCCTCGCCAGCCGACCAACCGAGCCCATGCTCGCGCGCATCCCCACCAACTCGTCATGATGCAGCTGTTGGCGATGCTCGATCCTCGCCAGTCTGCGCTCCAGGTCGCCAACCGTATGAAGGCGAGATTCTGCACCAGCCAGGCGAGTATCGAACTCTTCCAGCTGCGATACTCGCACCTCCAGCTCGGTCAAACGACGATGAGCGTCAGAGCTCGCCAGGCGCTCAACTCGCGATTCAACCTCGGACAGGCGACGATGAGGCTCACAAATCGCCAGGCGCTCCAGCTTGGACTCCAGCTCCAGAATTGCGCGAGTAGCCCTCTCCTGGTACTCGCGAGAAGGAAGCCCGACCGCATCGATCAAGGCTCCAATGGGGGTATGGGCGCGAGCTGCCAAAAAAGGTAAGAGTGTTAGAACTTAGATGACGAAGCAAAAAGCGAAGTGAAGACAGTAGCGACTATTGAAAATGACGACCAAATACCTGGCCTAGGACTGCGTGAACGACGGCGAGGAGAGACCCTTGCCCGACGAGGAGATGTGCTGCGATGATGGTCGTCTCGCCGCGAAGAGCCCCCAATCGCTGGATCCCGGCTGGGAGGCGCGTTCCCCCGACCGCGATTATCGCCTGGTCGCCCTCCCCCTCTGGGAGCGAAGAAGCCCGAAGAGCCCCCAGTCCCGCCACGACGCGAGGATTCGCCCTGGTGAGTCGAAGGTGCAGTAGAAGTCGAAGGGCGCTGATCGCCCTGAAGGGTAGCAGAAGGAGGAAACGGAGGAGGTGGCGGAAGTCCACCTACGGGCAGCTGCGAGCTGCTCGCCGTCTCTACAGATTGAAAAGGCGGTGGAGGCGGAGGCACGATGCTCGCCAAAGGAGCATGTTGCTCGCTCATCGGCCTCTTCTCCAGCGAGGAGCTGTGAAGAACTCGCCCTGAGCGACCTCCACCCCGAGGCGAGACCATGGGCGACGACCTCAGAGGAGCTACGTCCAGAGGACCCTCCTGAGCGCCAAGGGTAGACGACTCTGTTAAAACAGAAAAGGGGCGATTAACTCTGCAAAGCAAGACGAAAGAAATCAAAACTTGACAATGGCGAGTATATTACTCGCACCTCGCACAGGAGCGAGACTCTCCGGCAGATTCTGGGCCGAGGTCTCGGGAATGCTCGCCCCCTCGACGACCTTAGAAGCAGGAGGTTCCGTGACCGGCGAGTCGCCCTCATTGGAAAGTCCCAGATCGTCCAGCAGCTGTTGGTGTTGGTCGCCCAAGGGAGCGGCGGCCTCCTCCTCGGCGGCTTTCTTCTTTTCCTTCTTCTTCTTCTTCTGGGCGAGCCTCTTCCTCTTCTTAGAAGATGGAAGGTCGCCAGATGTAAGATCTGGGTGAGGAGGGAGCGAAATACCATCAAACAGGCCGACAAGACCAGCCATGGTCGCCTTAGCCTCAGCAGCATAGTCGCGCACCATCTTGAGCGAGTTCAGAAAGGGCGTGCCGTCAGAGACCCTTGCCCCTCTATTTATAGAGTTCGAGCGTCGACCAGCGAGATGCCGATTATCAGCTAATACTCGCCCATAAGGCTGCTCGTCGAATAAAGGTTGGATGATTCTTTCCGAGCAACTGCGTTACTCGCAAAGAGCGGGGATTGTGTACAACCCTCATTCTCCGAGGGTGGACCCCCCCAAGGCCACGTAGGCAGAAGTCAAAGTCAAAGAGGTCAACACAAAGACCGGCAGTTCAAGGCAGAAGTGGAGAAGACCTCGGCGAGTAAACAGCCAAAAAATACTCGCCAGGCTGGCGAGCATGGAACAGAAGACCTAGCGAGTATTGGCCCGGCGTGTGCGAGCAGTCCCCAATACTCGCCAGATGGGCGACTATGGCATGGTACTCGCCGAGTAACCCATAGTCGCCGGGTCGGGGGGTGGGCTATAAAAACCCCCCCTACCCCTTGGTTTTCCTATAAATAGGACCCCAGGGGTACTTGGATTGGCACCTGGACTTGAGCTTTTAAAACCCTCGCTCTTGCTTTCTGGAACCTGTCGCACTTGGCCGCTACTCCCGGTACTAGCCAAGTCGGTGCCTTCCTCGTACCCTGCTCGGCCATTCTTTGGTCTTGGAGGGGAAGTCTCTTCGGAGCTTCTGGGTACGTGGTGGGACCTCCCTGCCGCAGCACCTGGGGTCCTGTTTGTTGCTCTTCTAGCTTCTTCGTCGTTGCCAGCCAAGTCATCTCGTTGGACTGCTGGGCGAGTAGCCTCCGGCTGCATTGGTCCGAATCTTGAGGTCAGGATTTTCCTGGCGTCAACAACAGAAGTATGATATTGACCTAAAAACATCAGTGCCTAAGTTTCATAATTTTCCAAGGAGTATTTGTCCATTATATTCATTTAATACAAGTGGTGTGTCAATTAGGGTTTACACTACAACCACCATCTATAGGTCACAATAAATTTTGATAAAATTACAGTAGTATGATATTGAACTAAAAACATTAGTGCCTAAGTTTCATAATTCCAAGGAGTATTTGTCCATAATATTCATTTAATATAAGTGGTGTGCCAATAAGGACTTATACATTAAGTACTTGATTATGACCTCAATAAAATCTGGTAAAATTTGTACAGCATAATATTGGCCTAAAAATACCAAGTCCTAAATTTCAGAATATTCCATGTTGATTTTACCCCAAAAAATCCATTAATTTAATAAGTGTGACAATTTAAATTGATTAGAAAAACTTAATGATTCTAGCTCTAATGACCTCCAAACTCTAGGGTTTGGATGGTTAGGTCACCCTACTTGCATGATCAAAGTTTCAGTGACATGCAAGGTGATTTTCACCTTCAACCCATCTAAAACTTCAACAAGCCCAAAATGACTATTAGCACCCCAATTTCCTTCTTAAGACCCAAAGTTCAATTTGAAGCTCAGAAAAATCCACCCGTGCACATGAGTTGAAACTTTAACCAGAGCCTCCCTAAGCTATAAGGAGTCCATCACCCCAATTTTGAGGTGATTTGGATTATTTAAGTCACCTAATTTAATCATTTGGCAAAAGTCATGTTTTGCCAAAAACCATGGAACATGTGCTCCAAACCATCTAGATTTTTGGCAGTGCCATGGTGGGAGCATGAAATCATCATGCCCCTAATTTCAGAGCACTTGGATGTATATAACAACCTAAGTAATTTTTCTAAGATCCAAGCTACAATAATACACCCATTATCCCAAAGTAGATTCAAGGAGGTACAAAGCTCAAGTGGCCCAAACTAAATTTCCTGAGTTGGGTAAGGCCTAGTCACATATGTTTCATGTTGATGGTCTTTCCAAAAACTTAATAAGTATTTTTATAAAAATTCCAACAACTTGCATGCAATAGGAGTATTCATGGTCTACACTAGAAAAATCATAAAATGAGTTGTAGAACTCCAATTCAAGCAAGGTCAATTTCTATGAACTCCTTGGGTTCTTATCTACAATATTCATGTTGGACAGTACCCCTGATTCAAGGCCTATAAGTTTCCAGATTTATTTTAGGGTCCCAGCCCTATATTAATCTCCTAATCATAAATCAGGAGAAAATTCATACAGGCAACTATACTGCTCCGAAAATTACAAATTTTTTACTGTAGATAGTTGGGAGCATAGGCTACAAGTTTGGTATTCAAAGTTTTCTCTGAAACTTAGCTAATTATTTTATATAAATTTTTCAACCACTGCTGGTATATAGATTTGTATTATAAAAGAATATAAATCTAAATAATTTAATTATATAAAAAAAATGACGGTAGAGATTTCGTCTTCCTCGTCATGCCTACGGCCCCGATCGACCGCGCCTGGGCTATTTTGCGGGCCATTTTCCGGCGAATCCCGGCGGTTTCTGGCGAAACGCCTAAGCCACCTCCTTCACCCGACCAAGAGCTATCGTTTGGCGGTGAGATCTCCTTTCGTTTTCGAGCTTGGAACATAAAAAATAAAATGGCGATTTCACCATTTCTTCATTGATTTTAAAAAGGGAAGAGAGGGGGAAGGTAACACAGATGGAGAGGGGAAGGAACTTGCCTTGATCGAGCTCGAGGTTGAAGGAGGCTCGGGTTTGCCATGGCCGACCTCCATGGTGAATTCCTTTCCAATCTCCGCTACCAGTCCATGGTTTCTCCTGTAACCATGGGGCTTCTTCTCCTCAGATCATTCTGAAGCTAACCAGATGTTTGAACAGGGCCGGGAAGGCTATATTCAGAGCAGCCATTATGGGCGATTTCACCAAGGGTGGCACCTCCCTCAACAGCCAACCACAGCACTCCAGATCTTAGGGAAATTAATCCCTGAGCTGTGAGGAGTCGATTAGGTGTGTAATCCAGGCCTAACTCCTCTTAATTCTTGGATCACCATTAATGGTGGCCGACCACTTCAAAGGAGCTCCCTTATCTCTCCTCCACATGGCTGCCACCTCACCAAAAACTGCTGGGATTCTCTTGGGGTAGCTGAGAGGAGACCAGGAAAAAGGGGGTGGTGGACAAGTGGAGCTATGCCCATGAATTCATGGGTTTGTCTCTTTCCAAATTGGGGAAAAATCCCAAAATCACCCTTGCATGTCACCTTCTTCCAAAAACTGAGGGGCAAGCATGGTAATTGTCTCTTGGGCCTCAGAATGGGCCCCTAATGAGGGCCTTAGTCCATGGGAATTGGGTCCAAATCCATTTAGATCCATTTTAGGCAAATTTGATCAAATGTTGACTTTTGGGTTGACTTGGTCAATTGAATCATTTTGAGGCTTAGACATCAAGCCTTAAACCTTGAAGTCAGTTTGACTATTTGTACACCAAGGTGTTTTTCACCCTTTTCACCTTGGTTCTAGGGCAATTCTCGGTCTCTTAGAGCAATGTCATGACCTTTTCATGACAAAGTGTACCTTAGGGGTCTAGTAGTTCTGAGGATGTTACAATTATGGACCCTATTGATTAGCCGAGAGGTGCCATTAATGGCAACCCACTTAATACTCTCCATCTCTCTCAACTGAGCTCACCATCCCCTTCAGAAACCCGAGAGAAGCAGAAGCCCCAAGGTTCTGAAAGGAATCGACCACTAAGGAGGGAGATCGACCAAGGAAATTTGGAGCTTAAGGTCGGCCATGGCAAGCTTGGATTCACCCCTTGGAGCTCGAAATCAGGCAAGTTCCTTCCCCTCTCCATCTGTGCTAGCTTCCCCCTTTCTTCCCCTTTTAAAAATCAATGAAGAAATGGTGAAATCGCCATTTCATTTTTTGTGTTCCAAGCTCGAAAACGTAAATAGCCGCAGGCCTACTCCGGCCACCTCCGGACGTGGTCTCACCGCCATTCGGTAGCCCTAGGTTGGGTGGAGGTGATGGCTTGGGGGTTTCGTCGGGGACGGCCTCAGTTGGCCGAAAAACCGCCCGCAAAACGGCCCAGTCGCGACGAATCCGATCCCTTGGCTCATCGAGGAAGACGGGCTGCTAACCGTCCGATCTGGATGATTGGATAACCGCAGCCCAGTTTATTTAAATTAAACTTATTTAAATGATTTTTTCACACTATACCTGAATTATGTAAGCTGAAATTAAGGCCTTTAGAGGCCAAAAATCAAAAAATGCCAAGAGACAAAACTTGTAGATCTTCGAGTCTACTTTACATAGTAATTAAAATCAGGTCAAATGAAGACCTGTAGACCCTTGTAGGTCGGATTTAGTGGGACTGGTCCAAATAGTGAACCAGACACATTTTTGTTAATTCCCATTGATTGGGACCTCACCAAGGCCTGAAATTTTGGGCATGGTTGAGATACATATAGAAGCATGTTCAGTAGAAATTTCAGATTTTTAGGACAAAAATATCCTATGGTTTTGGAAAACATTTACTTTTCCATGTGACACCTAGATCTTGGGTTATAAAGGTCAACTCCACCCAAATCTCTGGTGGATGGTAGATTAGATCAAAGATAGTCCCTGGAAAAAATTTGAGGTCACTTGGACTCATGCATGTATCTCACATGCAAGATCTCTAGTTATGGTGAATAGTGACCCTTTAAATTCAATGACCAATTTTGTGAAATTAAAGGAGAAATTCTCCATGCATGCCTCTGAAACCTTGGGGTTTTTGTATGTAATGGGGATATACACTATAGATATGAGTTTCATAATTTTTGGAAATTAGTTTCCTAAAGTTTTGAATTAAACAAAAATTGTCACACTTTTAAATAAATGAAATAATTTGAATCAAAACTTTAGAGATAAATCCAAAACTCTGGTAAATGGGTCTTTGACTTGAAAGACATGTTTAGGAATTTATTTTGGAATTTTTGATCACATATGTTTCTCTAGAAGTGATTCATTTGGCTAGGTCAAATTTATGTAAGTATGATATTCATGCCTCATATGCCACTGGAAAATTATGAAATTATTCAAGTAGATTCCCTTAGTGACCCATTAGTCCTGTAAATTTTCTCAGAATTTATAGAGATATGTAGATGATACTTGTAGTGTAAATCCTTATTTGCACCCCACTCATGTTAAATAGAAATCATGGTTAAATAATCTCTGGAAAAATGTGAAATTTAGGCTTTGAGGTTTTTAGACCAATATTATGCTATTGTGAATTTATCAGAATTTATAGAGATATGTAGATGATACTTATAGTGTAAATCCTTATTTGCACCCCACTCATGTTAAATAGAAATCATGGTTAAATTATCTCTGGAAAAATGTGAAACTTAGGCTTTGAGGTTTTTAGACCAATATTGTGCTACTGTGATTTTATCAAAATTTATAGTGACCTGTAGATGGTAGTTGTAGTGTAAACCCTTATTGGCACCCCACTCTTATTAAATGGTAATTATGGATAAATACTCCCTGGAAAAATATGAAACTTAGGCTTTGAAGTTTTTAGATCAATATTGTGCTACTGTGATTTTATCAGAATTTATAGTGACCTGTAGATGGTGGTTGTAGTGTAAACCCTTATTGGCACCCACTCTTATTAAATAGTAATCATGGATAAATACTCCATGGAAAAATGTGAAACTTAGGGTTTGAGGTTTTTAGACCAGTACTATGCTATTGTGAAATTATCAAAATTTATAGAGATCTGTAGATGATACTTGTTGCGTAAAAATTTACTTTCACCCTGTCTAATTGAATAGAAACTATGTTTAAGGATTCCCTGGAAGAGTATGAAATGTAAGATTTGAGGTTGTTAGATCATTACTCATTGAGAACCTATGGTAAGAACTTGGAACTCATTAAGACATGATAGGGCCAAGGTTGCATCTTAAGGTCAAACCTAATTCAATCTCACCTTGGTCTGCGAACAGTAGAAACTGAAAACATAGATTCAGACTCCTTCCTTATGGTCACCACCCCCAGAGTTACTAACTCTAAGAGAATTGCAGATAGCCAATTAGGCTGAAGGATTAATCACCAAGGGTTGTCATCGGAAATAAAGACGGGGTGCGTTTAGTAAAACTATCAATTCAGGAATTTGACAAGGACCTATTAGGGGAGGCGAAGGATGACTTAGCAAGAAGTGAAAATTGTGATTGAGAGATAACACAAGGAAATAGTCGGTCACTAGGAATGACATTGCTCGGTGTTTAATAGAACACCGACACATGTCTGCCCGAGTCAAATGGTAATCCACCCTAGAATTTTAGAGAAATTGGAGAGCAAATGGGCATACAAGAATGGGTAGCAACTAAATAAAATAAATATACTGGAAAGGGGGATTTGGGCTTCAGTCACCATCACATTCCCTAGTACCGATGCGAGTCCTTCACCGGGTAATCCACGGGAAGTCCAGGATTCACCCCAAGCTGCTAAGATCAAATAACAATATACAAGAGTAGTAAAGTATGAGAACTTGAAACATAATCTCCCTCCCAAATTTGGGAAGGAATGAAATAAGGCCTGGGATAGTCCTGCGAGCGGTAGGCTCGGGTTATAAGGAAGGACTGAGATAGTACTGCGAGCGGTAGGCTCGGGTTATAAGGAAGGACTGGGAAAGTCCTGCGAGCGATAGGCTCGGGTTATTAGGAAGGAATGAGCTAGTCCTGCAAGCGGTAGGCTCAGGTTATAAGGAAGGACTGGGATAGTCCTGCGAGCGCTAGGCTCGGGTTATAAGGAAGGACTGGGATAGTCCTGCGAGCGGTAGGCTCGGGTTATAAGGAAGGACTGGGATAGTCCTGCGAGCGGTAGGCTCGGGTTATATGGAAGGAATAAGATAGTCATGTGAGCGGTAGGCTCGGGTTATAAGGAAGGACTAGGATAGTCCTGCGAGCGGTAAGCTCAGGCTATAAGGAAGGACTGGGATAGTCCTGCGAGCGGTAGGCTCGGGCTATAAGGAAGGACTGGGATAGTCCTGCGAGCGGTAGGCTCGGGTTATAAGGAAGGACTGAGATAGTCCTGCGAGCGGTAGACTCGGGTTATAAGGAAGGACTGCGATAGTCCTGCGAGCGGTAGGCTCGGGTTATAAGGAAGGACTGGGATAGTCCAGCGAGCGGTAGGCTCGCGTTATAAGGAAGGACTGTGATAGTCCTGCGAGCGGTATGCTCGGGATATAAGGAATAAGGACTGGGATAGTCCTGCGAGCGGTAGGCTCGGGTTATAAGTAAGGACTAGGATAGTCCTACGAACGATTGGCTCGATTTTTATAAATGTTGGTTTAGAATTGCGAGCTGAAGGCTCGGTGGTAAGAGATAATACATATTTGCATATGCATAAGATGTGGTGGGTCTTCAGTTCTAGCTTAGTCGTCACACCGACAGCAGCTCGTTGACTCGGCAGTGCTAGTGGTTTGATTATGGGCCAAGTTGTTTTACTACGCATCCGACGGAACAGATTCCCTAAACCCTGCCTGGCCAATTCAGTTTAGTACGCAGGAGCTCGTGAGTACCGGGTACCGGTATCACATCGTACGTTAGGGCCTAGGTCTGGTAGTGTAACTTACCCACCTAGGTGAGGAGACGCCCGCTCCTCTGCCACCGTTTGACCACGACGGGAGGTGCCCGAGAGGTTAGCTACCTCCGAAAAGTGAGAACTAAAGGTCTGTACGTACAGAGTCGTGTGTGTGAGTTGCAACATTGCATTGCATATCATAGCATAACATTCTTGCATAAATCTGAAACTTCATCGTATAAATTAGTATGGGCTCTTTTATACGATGATTTTACCTTAGTGTCAGATCCCTTAGCTTATGTGTTGTTGTGTGTGCATATAAGTTAAGGTTACATTCGTAGCTGCTCTTATTTGTTATATCTGCTCATTTATTATTCTGTCTTTTACTTATTAGTGCTTCACACTATACTCTACTAGCATAGAATTGTTATCATTTAATCTTCAGTAATTATACACCCTACTAGTCTAGCCACATGTCACTTGCTTTTGATTTACCCATTGATGTCCTCCGCTTCCTCCTCCCACACGGTGCCTAGGAGTCGCGGGTGGAGGTGGTGAGGAATATGCTGAGTCTTATAGACTGACGGTCGGTGGACCTCATCATTTTAGGGATGATGTGTCGGAACATCAGAACCCCGTTCAGGAGACAAGACAGGAAGACGGGATGAAGCAGAGCAATCACTACACGTCGTCGCAGCAGCAGCTACAGATGCATGGAGACATAGTTTGATAGCTTCTGCCTAGATGCAGAGTGAGAGAGTTGTTGCACTATATTTGAACATGTATCAGGCATAAGCCCTCATTCGTTTAGTTCTTTCTCATCGTGGACAATGTAATCTTGTATTATGATAATTATATATTGTGATTTTGTGGACTTGTTTCATTTAATGCTTCTATTACTGCGACTATGGTTGGCCTGGATGATGATGAATAGCCGGCAGGATCGGCGTATTGTGGCGGCGACCATTGGATGTAATGGTGTCGCCGCAAGACGGCAGTTCTGGCCGGCCGGCGAGCGGGCAGCCTGCGCGCGCGGTTGTCGTGCGGCTGGCGGCGGTTCACGTGCGCGGCCTTGGGGTCGCGAGGCCTGCGCACGCGCAGCCTGCCCGTGTGCTGCCTGCCCGCGCGTGGTTACCGGGTAACCGACGGTGGTCGTGCGGGTGCTTGCACGACCGTCACTCGGCCGATGCTGGCCGCGGGGGGCGTGCGACTGACATACTTGCGGTCGGGATTTGAATAACGTGCGCATGTACGGCTCTTCACTCTGCGAGACACGTGCGTTTGTGTGGAGGCTTGCGGCTCCTAATTTAGTGTGCTCATGTGTGTGTGTATATATATATATTGTTTGTTCCAGGCTTCAAAATGAAACGACCAATCGAGGCCAATGCGTTTGCGCTCCACTCTTGACGGCGTGCAGATTGATATGTGGCGTAAGCGGTTTGGATTGTGAAATTTTTCGAATCTTTTTGGAGTGAGCAGGAATCATACAACTTAGAGTTCACAAGCCAAACAACTAGAAGCACATGAAGGAAATATAGTCTTTAATGATAACAACAATCTTCATTACAGGGAGAGGTATACATGGCGAGACATGATTTCGCCAGTACACAAAACTAAAGAGAAAAAATACACAACTTGAAGGAAGATAACTGAGACCGCTCCAGACCGCGCGGTCTCCTTGCCGATCTCTGCAAGCCGCCTAACCGTACAACACTGCCGGTTACAGAACACCACCTCAGACCGCTGAGCAGACCACACCTTCCTTACGAACTCCACTGATTCTCCCGAACTCCAGCAACCCACACTGCAAGCCGCAGACCGCCCGGTCACAATAATACAGACCACATGAATTAATATAAACTCAGCTTACACTTGATGTGTCTCGATTTGCTGCTACAATGGCTCCTATTTATAGGCGTGAGACCTGATCCAGTCACCACCCTATGAGATAGGATCACCACCCCCAGACCGCGCGACCAGACCGGTCAACCCGCGCGATCAACAACAGATCTTTCTACTTCATTTGATGAGCTCACCAGCTTCACACCAGACCACGGGAGATCGCCACTCCCTCAGTCAGATCGCGACTCAATAAGGGGATCGCCAGACCGCCAAGAAGCCGCCCACCACCAGTGTTTGCTCGAGACCGCAAACACTGCCTGTTCGCCACAAGCCCGCGAACACCTGTTCGCATACCAGCCTCCTCCTGAGACCGCGAACCGAGACTACGCGACTAAGATCCTTAGCCCGCGAACACCACCATAAACCCCGGACAGCCATCAGACCGGATTCCGAAGAGACTGGACCAACCTGTGCGGTCACACCAGACCGGCACAGCCTTGAAGAAGTCAGCCCGCCACACGGTCACAGACAGACTGAGCGGCCTCACCTTCAGCCGCCTTGGACAGATACCAGCGGTCATGCCAGGAGACTACAGTTAGGCAAGACAAGCCAGATCGCAGAACAGATCGCCAGGTCGTGCGGTCACACCAGACCGCCCGACCTCCTCCCAGACCGCCCAGATCCAAAAGCTCCACAAACTTCCACTTCAACATTTTCAACACTCCCTCTTGAAGTGGGAAGTTGAAAACAGCCCCAGTAGGCTCCTTAGCCGAGTAAACGGCCCCTTTGCCAGCGCCTTTGTGAAGATGTCAGCAATATTGTCCTGACTCCTAACATGCTCGACCGAAAGAGACCCCTCCAGCACCTTCTCATGAATGAAATGATGCTCGATCTCAATATGCTTGGTCCTCGCGTGACAAACTGGATTAGTAACCAGTTTGAGAGCACTCTCATTGTCGCCGCGGAGCAGAGTCGGACCCTGAACCTCCTTATGAGCATCTCCAACCAACCTCCTAAGCCAGATGGCTTCCTGAGCTGCCAAGGCCGAAGCCTTGTATTCCGCTTCCGTGGTTGAGACCGACACGGAATCCTGCTTCTTACTGCACCGTGATATAGCCGTGGGGCCCGCAATGAAGACGTATCCAGACGTCGACTTCTGATCATCCGAATCACCCCCGTAATCAGCGTCCATGTAACCATGCACCTCGAATCCCGCATCCCTCATGTAAAGGAGACCCATGTCTGAGGTCGCCTTGACATACTTCAGAATGTTCTTGGCCTCTAGCAGATGAGGCATCCGTGGCTCCGTCATATACCGACTCACCCTGCCAACTGCATACGCAATATCCGGCTTGGTAATCGTCAGATAGATCAAGCTCCCGACCAGAGCTCGGAACACCAACGGATCTTGCAGAATCCTTCCCTCATCCTTCTGAAGTTTCATGGCCTTCTCCAGAGGTGTGGAGATGCACTTCCCTTCCTTCATGCCGAATCACTCCACGATTCGCTCCGCATATCCAGCCTGGGATACCAGCACTCCACTCTCCTTCCTCTACACCTCGAGTCCAAGGAAATGGTGAAGCTCACCCAAATCCTTCATCTCAAACCTGATGGATAGCTCAGCCCGAAGATGCGCTACCTCCTCCTTCGAATTCTCCGTCACGATCATATCGTCGACGTATAGCAGCACGATGACTTGAATCTCCCCGCTCTTCTTGACGAACAAGCTTGAGTCTGAGTCTGAAGCACCAAACCCGCAGAATAAGAGATACTCTGCTATCTTTCCATACCACGCCCTCGGTGCTTGCTTCAACCCATACAGGGCCTTCTTCAACTTGCAGACATGCTCCAGAAAATCTTCAGATACGAAGCCTGGCGGCCCATGAAGATGTCCTTGTCAATCTCGCCGTACAAGAATGCATTCTTTACGTTGAGCTGCCAGATCTTCCACCCCCAACACGCCGCCAAGGCAATCACAACCCGAACTGAAGTCATTTTAGCCACCGGACTGAATGTCTCTTCATAATCTTCACCGTATTGTTGCGAGAACCCCCGAGCCACAAGACGAGCCTTGTATCGCTCGATACTGCCGTCAGCCTTCTTCTTAAGCTTGTAGACCCACTTGCATGTCACAGGGGTGATGCCCTTGGGCTTGGGCACCAGAGACCAAGTCTCATTCTTCTCGAGAGCTGCCATCTCTTCCTGCATGGCCGAATCCCACTGTTCCACGCCTTTGGCCTTTTCAAAGCTCGACGGCTCCCTCTCATCCAAGGGACCAACGAAGAAACACGAGACAAAGCTCACCATGTTTCCTCCTGTATAGCGATCATGGGCAATGATAGTTCGCTTTGATCTTCGCAACGCCTTCCCCTGACTCGCAGTATCCTCAGCTGCTTCTTCCCTAGCTTCTCTTCCAGACGTACTCGGAGCATCGCTCACCCTGCTTCCTGAACCAGAAGCCTCCGCCTCAGAACTAGATAGTGATGGACCACCTGGTGACACAGGTAGCTCCACCTGAAGATTCTCGACAGCCCTCTCCGGCTCCTCCACCCTGCTTTCTAGTAGCTCAACACCAGAACTCCCCTTGTAAAGATGTCACCTCGTCGAACACGACGTCGCGAGATACAACAAATCTCTGCATCTCGGGGTCCATGCACTTCCAGCCCTTCTTCCGATCATCATAGCCCACGAAGACTAGCTTCCTTGCTTTCACATCTAGCTTCGTCCGAAGCGCATCTGGAACGTGCACATAGCAGGTGGAACCAGACACCCGAAGGTGTGCCACACTTAGCTTTTCCTTGAACATCAGGTCATGCGGGGTCTTCATATTGATGGGACTAAGAGGCATCCGATTGATGACGTAGGCAGCACAAGACATTCCCTCTGCCAGAAGGGCTTTGGGATACTCTTGGCATGCAGCCAACACTTGCAGGTCTCCGTCAGATGACGGATCTTCCGCTCTGCAACTCCATTTTGCTGTGGAGTATGTGCACAAGTAAGCTCCCTCCGGATGCCTGCCTTCCTGCAAAAAGTAGAGAACTCACCAGAGGTGAACTCCCCTCTGTTGTTAGTCCTCAACTTCTTAACCTGCAGTCCAAGCCGACCCTCCACAAGCTCCTTGAACTTCACAAACTTGGCAAACGCCTCCGCCTTCTCCTTTAGGAAGTATACCCAGACATATCTGGTGTAATCATCGATCAACACCAGCATATATCTGCTGCCTCCGAGGCTTGGGGTAGCAGTCGGTCCCATCAAGTCACCATGGATGCACTCCAACGACACACTACTTCTTGTCAAATGGTAGTCGATGAGACTTGCCGAACTGACATCCCGCGCACACATGACTGTCTCCGTAGGAAGATAGACTAGGCAGGCCCTTGACCAGACCTTTCACCGCCATAGCTTTCAGCTTATCCATTCCTACGTGTCCCAACCTTTCATGCCATATCACAACACTGTCGTTTGTCCGCATCTTGTCAACATAAGAACTTGTCGATAAAACGAACAAGTCTTTAGCTCTCCTTCCCACATGAACGACCTCCGCCTTCACTGCTTCAACATTCCGAAGAAACCTCACTTCTGTTGGGCCAAACAGAACGTGATACCCAGCGTCTACAACGTTGGTCACGGAGAAGAGGTTTTTCCTCATTCCGGGCACATGATAGACACTCTTCAAAGTTAGTGGCCCTCTATCACTGCCCAAGGAAACAACCCTCACCTTCTCTACAACATGCACAGTATTATCAGCAGTAATAATGGCATCATTACCTGAATAAGGCTGCGCTGAAGAAAGCTTCGACTCGTCCCCGGTGAGGTGATGACCACACCCTGAGTCCACGATCCAGTCTTCCTGATAGTTGATAGGAGCCTCAGCTCCAACAGAAGCCGAGAAGGCTCCTCCCCATCCTCCATCAACCTGTCTGGCTTCAGCTTCCCCCTTTCCTGCAGCAGCATGCCCCGGCTGAAGATTTACCCGGCACTCCTTCCTGATGTGACCAACCTTTCCGCACCTGAAGCACTTGGGACCTTCCCCCTTCCTCTTCCCTTCAGCCTTAGGGGCATAGCCCCTCTCCTGCTGTCCAGAAGTTGAAGGCCTATTGCCTCCTCCAGCGATCTTCTTCTTATCCCACTTCTTCTTCTTCCCTGTGAAGAGAACTTCGCCATCTCCCCCAGACACTGACACCCCCGCCATCTGCCTTGCTAGACTCTCCTGCGAAGCAAGCAGATTTTCCAGCTCCAGCAGAGACGGCTGATTTGCCCAACCCTGCACCGACGTCACAAAAGCAACATATTCCTTCCGCAAGCCACGGATAATGTGCCTCTTCAGCTTCGCCTCAGAAATTGGCTCATCAGGATCCAGCGCTAAAATCTCGGCGCACAAGTTCTTCATTTTCAGGAAGAACGTAGAGATAGAAAGGTCACCTTGAGCCGATCTGGCCAGCTCATTCTCCAGGAATTGAAGTCTTGCCACATTCTTTTTGTTAAACAGCCCATCCAGGGCTCTCCAGATCTCAGCAGCTGATGCACACCCCAAGATGTGATCAAACAATTCAGGTGATATTGCCCTCTTCAGGGCGAACTCTGCTTTGGCATTAATCTGCCTCCAGTTCCTCACCTCATGATGGTTATCTCCAACCAGAAAAACTTCCTCCGTGCTCTCTCCTCCAACTACCTCCCAGAGGTCCTCACCCAGAAGATAGCTCTGCATACAAGACCTCCACTTCTTAAAGTTGGTCGAGTTGAGCATCTCAATTCCAAGACCCCTTGCTTCCATGGCTCTACCACTGGTTCCTTCTTCACAAAGGCGATGACTACACTAAGTTGTTCACTGCTCTATCCACTCCAACCTAGCTCTGATAGCATGTGAAATTTTTCGAATCTTTATGGAGTGAGCAGGAATCATACAACTTAGAGTTCACAAGCCAAACAACCAGAAGCACATGAAGGAAATATAGTCTTTAATGATAACAACAATCTTCATTACGGGGAGAGGTATACATGGCGAGACATGATTTCGCCAGTACACAAAACCAAAGAGAAAAAATACACAACTTGAAGGAAGATAACTGAGACCGCTCCAGACCGCGCAGTCTCCTTGCCGATCTCTGCAAGCCGCCTAACCGCACAACACTGCCGGTTACAGAACACCACCTCAGACAGCTGAGCAGACCGTACCCTCCTTACGAACTCCACTGATTCTCCCGAACTCCAGCAACCCACACTGCAAGCCGCAGACCGCCCGAACACTTTCAGAGGAAGAGGTGATCGCTGCAGACCGCACTATCCGCAGAAGCTGCACAAGAAAAGTTTAATCAGCAGACCGCCCGGTCACAATAATACAGACCACAGGAATTAGGATAAACTCAGCTTACACTTGGTGTGTCTCGATTTGCTGCTACAGTGGATCCTATTTATAGGCGTGAGACCTGATCCAGTCACCACCCTATGAGATAGGATCAGCACCCCCAGACCGCGCGACCAGACCGGTCAACCCGCGCGATCAGCAACAGATCTTTTTTGCTTCATTTGATGAGCTCGCCGGCTTCACACCAGACCGCGGGAGATCGCCACTCCCTCAGTCAGATCGCGACTCCATAAGGGGATCGCCAGACCGCCAAGAAGCGGCCCACCACCAGTCTTTGCTCGAGACCGCAAACACTGCCTGTTCGCCACAAGACCGCGAACACCTGTTCGCATACCAGCCTCCTCCTGAGACCGCGCGACTAAGATCCTTAGCCCGCGAACACCACCAGAAACCCTGGACAGCCATCAGACCGGATTCCGGAGAGACTGGACAAACCTGTGCGGTCACACCAGACCGGCACAGCCTTGAAGAAGTCAGCCCGCCACGCGGTCACAGACAGACCGAGCGGCCTCACCTTCAGCCGCCTTGGACAGATACCAGCGGTCATGCCAGGAGACTATGGCTAGGCAAGACAAGCCAGACCGCAGAATAGATCGCCAGGTCGTGCGGTCACACCAGACCGCCCGACCTCCTCCCAGACCGTCCAGATCCAAAAGCTCCACAAACTTCCACTTCAACATTTTCAACATGGATTGCCTTCTAATGTCGGGGTGAAGATTCTGTGGGTGTAGGAGCGCGCTTAAAACTCGTCGACCGGTTTCATGACTCTTTCTGAGTGCTGTTTGAATTCCGGGTTTCGCCTTCCCCCATCGGAGGAGGTTATTGAGATACTCCGGTTCTGTGGTGTTCCTATTACTCAGTTCACTCCTGCTGGGATGGCGAGAATTATGGGGATGGTTGTATTTTTTCGGGAACATAGCGCGCATTTTTCAGTCAAGGTGTTCAAAGATTGGTGCGAGGTCTCTACTGACTCAGGCGGCCGTATTGAAGTACGAATCAACAAGAGTTGGTTTCATTTTGGGGAGAAGAATGATTATCGTCACGGGAACACCCTCTATGGGTATGTTTGGAATCGTTGGGAGCTGACAGAGCTATGAAGAGCACTTCCCGGACGTTGCCGCCGGCAGGCAGGACGGGAGGATGAGTTCCTTCCTATCCCTGGTTTCCCTGGCCGAGAGGGGCTGTCGAAGGCCCTGTTCTGTATTTCCAATTGCACGGAGGAGAGTCGACTGCTCTCGGTGGGGATTTTCTGGGACGCCGAGCGTGCGGCCGTTGTCCCCCTGGATCGTGGAAAGAAGAGGAAGATTGTTATCAGGAACGGAGCTTCTAGTTTAGGCTCTATCCCACCGATGCCCAGGAGTCATGACCACGAGGCCGGCCCGAGCAGCCGCAGGGTGGAGCCGATTTCGTCCGATCTGAAAATTGAGATTTTGCCGTCTCCTACTGCCGATCGGGGCCCGTAGGGAGACTTGCTGCCTCCTCCTCCATTGCCTCCAACGAGGCAAATTTTCTCTTCTCTTCAGGCGATGAATTCTGCAGTAAGTAAAGTTTTTCTTCTCTGGTTTTGGGTCCTTCTTTCCCATCATTGCTTATGTATGCTGACTGTTTACCTTTTGACCGCAGTCCGATGTTCTGACCAGTGTTGCTCTTACATGGAACGATTGATATGTGGGACTCAAGGATAGCTACTTCACTCTTCGGGAGGAGCTGTGCGTGGCGATAAGTGATTTGTCTGTTTTGCAGAAGAAGAGGGATCACAACCTAGCCCATATCGGGCAGTTGGATGCCGACATCTCCTCTTCCTGATCAGAGGTCAAGAAGCTACGAGCGGAGTATGGTGGCGATAAGGCGCTTGCCTAGGATGCCCTCCGTCGGCTGTCGGAGGCTCAGGGGGAGATGTTCTGCCTAGAGGGGGAGCTGGGTTTTCTGAAGAGCAAGGTGGAAAGATTGTCATCCGCCGAGCGGAGCATTGAAGAGGTGAAGGCGATGGGTGTGGCTGAGTACAGAGATTCACTGGCTTTCGTAGAGGAGCACTTTTAGATGTCGGAGGAGATTCGCGCCAAGGTTATGACGAAGGAGGTCAAGCCAATGTTAGCAGACGAGTGCAAAGTTGCCTTTCAGAGAGGCATTCAGAAGACTCTCTGTATGATGGAGAGGAAGTTTGGATGTGGCGTTGCATGTCTTGGAGCTGGGGACCTTTTCGAGGATGATCACTCGGATCTAGCCGAGGATTGACGCTTGTACCTGTTACCTCTCATCTTCCTATTTTCAGCATTGCTGTTTGTTATTGTTCTTTCTTGTGCGCAGCGTCGAGCTGATGTGGCTGTATTCCTTTATCGTATACATTGCACTCATTTCCGTGTGTTATTTGTGACTTCGTCATTCTGGTCATTGCCGATGTATTGATTGGAGGGACATGCTTCAAGATGGTCGGTGAAGGGTGTTCGCATTTGGAGATCGTGGCGAGCTTGCTATTTAGCGTTGAAACCTGAGTAACTTGATGGTTTTTCACAAAATAACGGATGAGTCTACGCGAGTCTGAGCTCACGGCTTTTTTCATAGTAGAATATAAATTTGCGCGAGTCTGGGCTCGCGACTTTTTCATAATAGAAAATTAGTTTGCGCGAGTCTGAGCTCGCGGTTTTTTTTTACATAATAGAAGCTAAGTTTGGCCGGTGAATAGCAGACGTATTCAAACCGTGGACGAACGTAAGAGGGGAAGGCCCTTACGACGCCGGGACCTGACTGCGGAGGAGAAGGGCAAACCTTCATTCGACGGCAGCGCGAAGTTCCCGGGGCAGGGCCCCGAAGTGGCCGGTGAATAGCAGGGGTATTCAAACTATGGACGAACGTAAAGGGGGCAGGCCCTTACGAAGTCGGTACCTGACTGCGGAGGAGAGGGGCGAACCTTCAATCGACGGCAGCGCAAAGTACCTGGGGTCGGGCCCCGAAGTGGCATGTGAATAGCTGGGGTATTCAAACTGTGGATGAACGTAAAGGGGGCAAGCCCTTACAACGTCTGGACCTGACTGCGGAGGAGAAGAGCGAACCTTCAATCGACGGCAGCGCAAAGTCCCCGGGGCCGGGCCCCGAAGTGGCCGGTGAATAACCGGGGTATTCAAACCGTGGACGAACGTAAAGGGGGTAGGCCCTTACGACGTCGAGACTTGACTGCGGTGGAGAAGGGCGAACCTTCAATCGACAGCAACTCAAAGTCCCCGGGGCCGGGCCCCGAAGTGTTCCTGTTAGTAGAATAGTTTAGAACAGATAAAGCATAATTAGAAAATGAACGTTGATACATGCGCAAACGCAATCTTGCAACTTCTGAGCTAGTAAGTTTTTGATACAAATTTGACGAGAGGGAAGGTAATGTCGAGCTCCCCTTGCGTTGTGCCTGCACGAGCTCTTCTGGTCGTTCAACGTGGTAGGCAGTAGCGATTCAAGTGTTAATCATTCCGACGACCGACCCTCGGTGGCCACCTTCTGTACTTCTTTGCGAAAAACCTCAAGGTGCCCTGACTGGACAAGGCGTTCAATTTCTTCTTTCAACCTAGCACATTGCTCCGTACGGTGCCCTAGGCCTTTATGGAAATTGCAAAATTGGGATTGGTCTCCCCAGACAGGATATGCTCACGGGGGGTGTTTAACGGGGTGTAGACCCGGGAGCTTTGATTAGCCGACCCCCAAGAGCAGATTGTGCGGCACTGGATGGGCCGTCCTGCCCTCACGGACTGTTGTTGTTGTCCCTTTCTCTTTCGACACAGATCTTTAAGTTGTCTTGGGTTTGATGAGGCCGGAAGATTTTCTTCCTTCGGCGAAGCAGGGGTAGCGCGACCCTCCTGCGCGCCGCGCTTCTCAGAGTTCGGATTTGGCAACGGGTCGTAGTTGATCCAAGGGAGCCCGGCTGTGGCTGCGTTGAGACTACGAATCGAATCCCTGAGGATTTTCCCTTTGTTGGCAATGCGTTCGGACATGGAAACGTCATGATGCAGGGTGTCAAGCAAGAGACTCCCAAATATCGCGTCGTAGGGCGAGTCTGCTTCTGCGATGGTGAACTGAACGTCATACTGGACCGGTTCCGAGAGCATTCCTATTTGAACGGGGAGGGTGACGACTCCTATGGTGGGCACCACCGTTTCGTCTGGGAGTTCTGCATCGCTGGCCCTGAGCTTGAGGTTCCCACTTAGGAGTTTGAGCCGCCGCACCACGGCTGCAATGAATAAGATGTTGAGCGGAATGCGATGGGTTATCAACGCCCTCCTTAGTTCACAGGCTGGGTTGTCTATGCTTGCGTCTAAGGCGAAGTCCAACAATCTATGGGGTCGCTCCTGGCGGAAGCTTACGAAGATCTTTTCTTCCCATTTGCCCTGCTCCGCTTCCCCTAGGCGGGGGGGGGGGGGGGGGGGGGGGGGGGGGGGGGGGGGGGGGGGGGGGGGGACCTGCCCGTCTCGGGCTCTTCCCATTCCTCTTCTTGGATCCTCTGCGTGCATGTTTCGTGCCATTCAATGAACAG
Organism: Dactylorhiza incarnata; assembly: GCA_033032865.1. Lineage (NCBI taxonomy): Eukaryota > Viridiplantae > Streptophyta > Magnoliopsida > Asparagales > Orchidaceae > Dactylorhiza > Dactylorhiza incarnata. The sequence goes on along the minus strand of JAWHQI010000129.1, from coordinate 3,256,541 downwards.
TTGAGACATCTCGGTGAAGTTGTTAATCGCTCCCTTGGGCAGAGATCGATACCAGCGGAGGGCGTCTCCGCGCAGTGTCTCGGCGAAGATTTTGCAACTGATTTGGTCGGGAAGTCCGAACGTCCGCATCATTATCAGGAAGTGATTAACGTGCCCGTACGGGTCCTCTGCTTCGTGAAACTCCTTGTAGTACGGGAGCTTTAGCCATGATGGGATTGGATATGCCAAGATTGACTTTGACAGGGGGGCCGCCTTTGCTGTTACGTGACATCATTTGATTCCTGTTGCGTCGCGAGAGGGGTCGGATTGCTGGCTGATCCAAGCCACTGGGGCAGGATGGGTGCAGCGATGAGCGCTCTCCTCGTCGGGCTTTCAGGGATGGAGGAACTGCATGCGTCGGATAGTTCTGGGGGGTGTCCATTCTTGATGGTTCCGTGAACTTGGGCGAAGTGGGCGCTGCGTTCGGAAATCCATTGCATGGTATTTGTGGATCCATTCTCACAGATGGCGTCAAACTGTTGCGGGCGCTTGGGTGCTCTTGGTAGACCGGTCGACTTGGACCGTCTTAACTCTGAAGCGAGCCAAGCGCGCTAACAGTCAATTGAAGATTCGTTAAGTGCACTGAGACTTTTTAACGTGGAAAACCCGGAAAGGGTAAAAAACCACGCGGTCGGAGCTGTGCCGACCAAACTCCACTATCTCCTGGGGGGTTACAGTCAGATACTTAGAATTTGAGCGCGACAGGACGCCGCTCGTTACAATAATAGTGAGAGAGAGATCTCCGAAGGTGACAGACCACCACTCGGAAAACTAAGTACTTTCTTCTGAGAACGGGGGTGAGAACAATAGTGAGAAGGTTGAGTCGTCTTTCGCGACCTTCGAAGGCTCGAAGGAGATCTTCGAAGATTCAAAGGAGATCGATCGTCAAGAGCCGAAGGTGAATTCCAAGGAAATCTTCAAAGGAGCTCTCTCGGGTGTAGAAGGCAAGGTCCTTCCAAATGAAGGCTCTGGGCTCCTTTTATAGTTTTGGTCGGGGGTAGCCCGGTAATTTAGCCGTCGTAACCACTGTAACCACCTAATGGGCGAATCAAGCTGGTCGATTTGGAGCACACAGATCGCCATTTTTCATAAATGACCGTCTCGCCCTTCGGGCAGTTCAGGTAGTTCGGGCAGCTTCGTTGAAGGTAAGAAAGGCGACAAGCGAGTCCTGCAATCTGAGAAATTAGGAAATGTTAACTGCACGCGCGTTCAGAATGTGGAATTGTTCTGAGCGCGCGGAGAAGCGTTCTGAGCGCGCCGCGAACATTGGAGTGGTCTGAGCGCGCAACGAACACGTGGAACGCTCTGAGCGAATGGAGAAACGCCCCGCACGCGCGACGAGCGCGGGGGAATGAGGAACCGTACTCGGAGGGGGGGGGGACGGCTTGGCTGCACCCTGTGTGGGGCGCGGCTTGGCTGCACCCACCCCGCCTGGCGGTGCGGCTTGGCCGCACCCCCCCATGGAGTGCGGCTTGGCCGCACCCCACTTGGGGGGTGCTGCATGCGCGCTACCGCTCACGCTACCGCATGGTAGCTCCGCGCGGTAGTGCTTCGCGCGCCTTGCGCACTACCGCGCTCGGTAGCGCGCGTGGTTTAGGGCGGCATGGTTGCGCGCAATGCTGCCGTGCGTGGTTGTGCGCGATCTTGCACGGGCGGTTGGTTGCGGAGATAGTGGGTTTGCCTACTCTCCCACTCTTCCCTCATCACCGTAGTGGATTCTGGGAATAACCACCTCTTGAACTTGTATATAGGTAGACGATTGTCATGTATGAAAGAGTATCAATATATATATACATATATATCTATACTATATTAAAAAGAAGTATGGTGGTCTGCGAATAACATGAGATCAAAAATCCATCAAAAAATATTGACCGTCGGATATATGGTTTCAAAATACAGGAGCCGTCCGATCAAATACAGTTGGACTGCAAATAGCCATTCTTGAAAAAATCCAAAATCTCCTCTCCCAAATTTCCCGACCTCGCGCCTTCATCTTATTCCCGATAATCACTTCCGATCCCTCTCGCTTGCGCTGTAGGGTTTCGTAGTCGGTCTCCTCTCCTTCCCAGGGACGATGAGCTCCTCCTTTTATTTCTTCCACCCACATAAATCCCTAGCTACTCCCTCTGGTAAGGCCTCCATCTTCTTCCTCCATTTATCTTCCGCCTCCTTCAAGCCACATCTCCTTTTCTCCATTTCCGATCTCCTGGTCCCGACCACACCAAACCTTACCGCAAGGTTCTCCTCTGATAACCTCTTCCCACTTCTAATCTTTGTGACTCTTCAGTTGCAGAGGAGGATTAATGGAAGGTCCGCACATGTATGGTGAAGATAAGCAGAGGATGAAGACGCTAGCCTCTTTCATCATTGTCGATGACACACATGGTATTAGGGTTTCATATGTAGTCCGGTTGCCCAGCCGCAGTCAAGATCCATTAATTTTTGCCATTCTCTGTTTAGAACGTTTATCCCCTACCGCCTTCCATGCTCCTTGCTCAATCCTTCCATTCTACTCGCCTCTTTCGATTGTTGTCGAGGTTGCGCATGCTATGGCTGTCAAACTCAACATCGTTGTCAAAATCCTAAACGAGATGTCCACAAGCATACTTAAACAGCAGCAAATGATTCACTATTCATGGAAAGTCTCCATCAACCTTCCTGTAGATGAAATCTCCATGGAGAGAAGGCAATGTTAAATGCCTTTGATGAAGAGCCGCACATAGTGGCAGAAGGAATACATGGATGCCAAGGATTTTGCAAGTTAGTTGTAGCTGACTTTCCATGAATAGTGAATCATTTGCTGCTGTTTGAGTATGCTTGTGGACATCTCGTTTAGGATTTTGACAACGATGTTGAGTTTGACAGCCATAGCATGCGCAACCTCGACAACAATCGAAAGAGGCGAGTGGAATGGAAGGATTGAGCAAGGAGCATGGAAGGCGGTAGGGGATAAACGTTCTAAACAGAGAATGGCAAAAATTAATGGATCTTGACTGCGGCTGGGCAACCGGACTACATATGAAACCCTAATACCATGTGTGTCATCGACAATGATGAAAGAGGCTAGCGTCTTCATCCTCTGCTTATCTTCACCATACATGTGCGGACCTTCCATTAATCCTCCTCTGCAACTGAAGAGTCACAAAGATTAGAAGTGGGAAGAGGTTATCAGAGGAGAACCTTGCGGTAAGGTTTGGTGTGGTCGGGACCAGGAGATCGGAAATGGAGAAAAGGAGATGTGGCTTGAAGGAGGCGGAAGATAAATGGAGGAAGAAGATGGAGGCCTTACCAGAGGGAGTAGCTAGGGATTTCTGTGGGTGGAAGAAATAAAAGGAGGAGCTCATCGTCCCTGGGAAGGAGAGGAGACCGACTACGAAACCCTACAGCGCAAGCGAGAGGGATCGGAAGTGATTATCGGGAATAAGATGAAGGCGCGAGGTCGGGAAATTTGGGAGAGGAGATTTTGGATTTTTTCAAGAATGGCTATTTGCAGTCCAACTGTATTTGATCGGACGGCTCCTGTATTTTGAAACATATATCCGACGGTCAATATTTTTTGATGGATTTTTGATCTCATGCTATTCGCAGACCACCATACTTCTTTTTAATATAGTATAGATACATATATACATATATACATATATATATACATATATATGTTGTATTTTGTGGTTCGGGGTAACTCCCACACTAATCCTATTTTTTTTTCTGTTTTCTCATCAATAAAACCGGTCTCATTGTGCAAAGCAATGACTTTGCATTATGATTCCTTCCAAAATATATATATATATATATATACATATATACATATACAGGGGCGGACCTATATTATGGCGAGAGTGGGCGGTCGCCCACACTGAAAGAAAAAAAAAATTCGCGAGAGCAGTATCGCGAGCGGGAGCGAGCGGGAAATTTCTTTCTATCTCCTCGCCATTCTCCTATCAGGCGGAGGAAATCTCTAACTCTTCCTCATCGCCATCATCGGGCTCCCTGTAGAAGGCGCAAATATCTTTTCCTCTCCTAGGCGGGCTCCAGCAAGGTAAGAACTAAGATAGATAATCTCTCTCGAGCATATTTTGACCTTCCTCTGCAGTCTGCAGATGCCTTACAGCCTTAGGGTTTTTTGACGCCGTTGCTCTGCAGATCTGACTTCCGAGCAACCTCCATCTTTGAACGACCTTCCTCTGCAGACGTCTTAGGGTTTGCCGACGTCGGACGCCGATCAACTTCTGATTTCAGGTTTGAATGACCCATATTTCTCTCTCTTTCCCTCTACATAGGGTCCTCTGCTCCCATTTAGCTAAAACCATGGCTAAAATCCCAAAATCTGAATCTCTACTTTCTGATTCCAGGTTTAAACAGACTCCACTCATTGAGGATTTGGATTTCACGGCACCATACCATTACAGGTTTAAACAGCCCCCATTTTCAGGTTTGAACGGCTCCATTTTTAACTGATTCAGGAGTTTGCTAAGGGGCCTCAAGGGGATGATAGAGGATTCTCAAATCTGTATCAATTCAATTAGATTGACCAGCCATAGTGTGTATTTTCTCTAGGATATAATTGATGCTTGATTTTATTTTAAATGGTAGGAAAATTTTGATGTTTTTCATACCCAGACATACACAGGGAGCAGCTAGCTGATGCTTATGGTGAGATTAAGAGCTTTAACCTTATAGAAAAAAAGGATAAGTTGTATTTTCAAGAGGCAAAATTTCTATTAAACCTAGAGTGTCTAGTAAAAAGTGACGAAGTAGAGGTCTGATCAAATAGTGAGTTTTTCTGTCTGAATGTCTGATCAAACCGTGTCAATTTACTTATGAAAACAGTGCCAATTTCTGTCTGATGTTGTACATATTCATGCACAGAAGCACTTTTTAATGGATAAGCACTTCATAAATTTGATTGATTACCGTTTGTTCTTTTTAAGTTGTCCAACATTCTAATTTTTTTATGAACAGGTTATCTTGGACAAATATTTTAAAAGAAAAACAAGCAAAGAATCAATTGGTTCTTCCAATAGAGTTGTATGTCCACGATTAGAGTTCAATATTGACGATCTTCCTGCGGACCCGGGATTACGAAAGAGTATTTATGATTATGATCCTAATGATAGAGAGAAAGTACGGAGATGGTATCTACAGAAAAAAGCTTTCCAACCAAAAAATCATAATTTCCCAATTAGGCTTATTGGAAACGATCCGCGTAGATTTATTCGTTCTTGGTTTGAGGAATACGGTTATTGGTTGGAGTATAGTATAGTAAAAGATGCTGCATTTTGCTTATGTTGTTATCTATTCAAGCCCGAGCATGGTGACCAAGGCGGAGGAGATGCTTTTGTTATTGGGGGATTCACAAATTGGAAGCATAAAGATAGATTGGATGTTCACATTGGAAACCATAATAGCATCCATAACAAATGCTTGAAGGCTTGTCTTGACTTGATGAACCAAAAACAACACATTGAAGTTGCTTTGTGCACTCAATCTGACCAAGCTCAAAACGATTATCGCACCCGCCTGGAAGCTTCTTTGGATTGTATTAGATTTCTTTTAAAGCAAGGATTAGCATTTCGTGGTCATGATGAATCTGAGGAATCAGGTAATCGAGGAAATTTTTTAGAACTTCTTCAATTTCTTGCGGACCATAATGAAAACATCAATAAAGTTGTATTAAGGAATGCTCCCGAAAATCTTAAATTAGTAGCACCAAGTATCCAAAGAGATATTGTTCAAGCTGCAGCAATAGAGACTACAAATATCATCATTAAAGATATTGTCCAAGCAAGGTTGTTCTCTATCTTAGTTGACGAAGCTCGTGATTCATCAGTTAAAGAGCAAATGTCAATTGCTCTACGCTATGTTGATAAGAAAGGAAGGATAATTGAGCGTTTTCTAGGCATTGTCCATGTTGAAAATACTAGCGCTTTATCACTTAAGGTGGCGATTGAGCATTTTTTTGCTAAAAATGGGTTGAGTATATCAAGTTTATGGGGACAAGGATACGATGGAGCTAGTAATATGCAAGGTGAATTCAATGGTCTAAAGACATTGATTATGTCAGAAAATCAATCTGCATATTATGTCCATTGTTTTGCTCATCAACTTCAGTTGACACTTGTTGCGGTCGCAAAGAAACACAAAAAAATTTGTTCTTTTTTTAGCACGTTAACAATTATAACAAATATTATCGGGGCATCGTGCAAACGTAGAGACATTCTCCGAGAGAAGCAATTTATAAAAGTTATTGAAGAAATCTCAAGTGGTGAAGTTGTTACTGGCAGAGGTTTGAATCAAGAAAGAACTTTGAAAAGAGCAGGAGAAACAAGATGGAACTCTTATTATAGAACTCTTCTGAGTTTACTTTGTTTATTCTCATCAATTATTGATGTGCTTGAGGTCATTGAAGAGGATGGCACACTTTCAGAGCAAAAAGCTGAAGCGAGTGAATTATTGAATGTTATGCAATGTTTTGAATTTGTATTCATGGCCCATTTAATGAGAACTGTCCTAGGGATCACCAATGAGTTGTCACAAGCATTACAAAGGAACGATCAAGATCTAATAAATGCCATGACTCTTGTCAAAATTTCCAAGTTACGACTACAAACATTGAGGGACAATGGATGGGATTCTTTATGTCATGAGGTAACTCTCTTCTGTAACAAACATGAAATTGTTGTTCCAAATATGGAAGACAAATTCATTGCTCGTGGGAGATCAAGACGTAAATTTGAAGAAACTACAAACCTTCATCTTTATCGCGTGGAATTATTTTATGCGATGATCGATCTACAACTTGTCGAACTAAATAATCGATTTGATGAGGTGAACACTGAATTGCTTCTATGTATGGCAAGTTTAGATCCAAGTCAAGGGTTTTCTGCATTTGATAAGCGCAAACTGATTCGATTTGCTGAGCATTATTTAATGGACTTTTCTCCGGTTGAATTAATGGAGCTCGATAATCAGCTTGAATGTTATATTTTAGACATTCGCTCAAATGATGACTTCGCAGAGGTGATTGGGCTTGGAGGATTAGCTATTCGACTAGTTGAATTGAAGAAGGATATTCTTTATCCATTGGTGTATTTGCTTGTGAAGCTCGCATTATTATTGCCCGTCACAACTGCAACTGTTGAAAGGGCTTTTTCGGCAATGAAGATTATCAAGTCATCACTACGTAATCGAATGGGGGATGAATGGATGAATGCCTGCTTAGTGACATATATTGAAAAAGATATATTTTCTGCCATCAACAATGAGGTCATAATGAAGTGTTTTCAAAACATGAAAACTCGAAGAGGAGTCTTGTAACTTGTTAGCAAGATTATTTACTTGTTTCTAAGCATAATTTTTGTGTAAGTTTTGGGATATTAATATATTATTGTCATATTTCTCATGCAAAAATTTTCCTTCAAGTTTTTAAGTCCGCCCACACATGAAAAAATTCCTGCATCCGCCACTGTACATATATATACACATATATATATAAACACGAGTGACAGTGCACAGAGGCACTCGGTGTGCCTGCAACAATACTTGACCATGAGAGTACATTTGTGCGTGCTCGCTTGATCTCGGGCGCAAAGGCTTCACCCGCACCCGCTCAATATAAATGTTGTGAACCTCGTGCGTCCGAGAGAAGGCGATGGCTTGGGTAATGCCAGTCGCTTGGGGGGCCCCAATGCACCGCTGACTCATATTTATTAAAGCAACAATTTGGACATGTAAGTAGGTCATCTAGTCAAGTTAAGACTAATGATAAGTAGAAATTTAGCGACGATTGAATAAATTCTAAAAATCATGAAGAATAAGAACGAGTAAATAGAAACAAATTAAATGTTTGTGTAATAAGAATATTGCTATGTTAGTTTATAGTTCATCTTTATTCAGGAGGTTTATACCCATAATCAAGTAGCTAGAGGCATCACAGAGAGGATCATCGGGACCTCGACTGGGTATTGTGGAAAGGAGTTGTACGTTGCACACCATTACACGATAAGGGGATTACACACACACAACAACAAAGAATAGCTTTGGTTTCCTCTCATCAAGATAGGAGCAGGAAAAAAGAGAGATTTTCGTCGTTTTTGGATCACTCGTGTAAAAGTCATAGTAAACTCATGCACAATCTGTACCAGAGACAATTGCTTCTTGCGCAAATAGTCCTATTAAATAAGAATTGTTTTGATATGATTTTCAATAAAATAATCAAACAAAAATAAAAGAAGAAAAGAATCTCAAGAGAATCTACTACCGGAGCTGAAGCACTCCGCCGAGAAGGAATTATTTTTTTGTACGGGTAGCGTACAAAAGCAAAGTGCCGGTCGGACGGCTGACAGTCGTTCGATTGGCTGACAACCATCTGATTGGAAAAACTGTTATTCGAGATCGAGTTGATATTAATTAGCAGTCCAATTTTCGCTATTCGCACCCCAAAAAATTATAAAAATCCTAATTATATTCGCAGTCCAATTCTAGCTAATCGCACCCCATCAAATAACCTTCTCCTCCTCTTCATCTCACTCTCGTGGCCTAAACCCTAGTCGTAGTTCTATCGGTCGCGTCGTTTAATTCTCCCCCTCTTAGATTCACTTTCAAAAAGGAAGGAAATTGTCCAACGAATATCTCAAAAAGTAGTTAGTTTTCTGGTTAGAGGAATGTTTGCATGCCATTTAACTTGGTTTAGAGTAGTTAATTCCTCTATGCATGTCATTTAATTTGTTTTCCTTCTAGATTTTTAAATTATTTTAGTTTTTAAGATGTTTTTCTAGGCTTCTAGTACTTAATAAATCTGCAAAGTGATTCGCTTATTTGGGTTGGGAGTGGGGTGCAAATATAATTTTGGACTACAAATAAAATTTATGGACTACGAATAGCAATGAGCTGCGAATAGCCAATTCCAGACTGTTAATATCAACTCTCTTTTTTAAAAGCTTTTTTTGGTGACTGATTGAACAGACTAGGGGCTTGTTTGGGAGGGCTTTTTAGCTTCTTTTCGTTTTCTGAAAAACGCCACCGCACCTAAAACCGTTTGGATTGTCTACCGGTGGGAAAAGCTACTGCCGAAAACTCATTTTCTCCTCTTTTTGAAAAGTAACTTGTCCTCTACTTTTCATCCTTTCCGGAAAGCACTTCCATATCCCGGATACAAGGTTAGCGCATTTTTCGCCCGAGTGCAAAATTTTCTCACGTGCGAACATTTTTCTGCTCGGGCGAGCATTTCTTCGCCTGTGCGTGCAGAATTTGAACGGGCACGCATTTTTCACGCGAGCGCACATTTTTCGCGCGGACACGCATTTTTTGCCCGGGCGCACATTTTTCGCCCGGGCGCACATTTTTAGCCCCGACGCGCATTTTCCGACTGGACACGAATTTTTTTGCATTGCTAGGGCGCGAATTTTTTCGCGCGGGCGCGTATTTTTCACCACGGGCGCGCATTTTTTGCCTCGAGCGCCCATTTTTCGCCCGTGCACACATTTTTCGCCGGGGGGCGCATTTTTCGTCCGGGCGCGCATTTTTCGTCCGGGCGCGCATTTTTCGTCCGGGGGCGCATTTTTCGCCCGACGGCCCATTTTTTCGCCGTCGCTCATTTTTCGCCCGGACGCCCATTTTTTTCTCCCGAACGCGCATTTTTCGCTAGGACACATTTTTCGTCGGAACGCCTATTTTTCGCCTGGGGTCGCATTTTTTCGCCCGGGCGCGCTTTTTTTCGTCCGACCGCCCATTTTTTGCCCGGGCGCACATTTTCGCGCGCGCGCGCACATTTTTTCGTCCGGGCGAGAAGTTTTCGCCCGGGCGCGCATTTTTTCGCCAGAGCGTTCTTTTTTCTCCCGGGCGCGCATTTTTTCCCGGTCAAAAAATGCGCGCCCGGACGAAAAAATGCGCACCCGGCGAAAAAAATGCGCGCCCGGGCGAAAAAATGCGCATCCGGGCCAAAAATGACCGTTCGAGCGAAAAATGCGCGTCCGGGCGAAAAATGCGCGCACCGGCGAAAAGTGAGAACACTGGCGAAAAATGCGCGCCCGGGGCAAAAAATGCGTACCCCGGAGAAAAATGCGCGCCCGGGCGATATGCGCGCCCGGGCGTAATATGCTTGCCCGGGCGAAAATTGCACGTCGTTGTAAGAAATTCGCGCTCGGACGCTCATTTTCCCCCGGGCGCGCATTTTTCTGCCCGAACTTGCATTTTTAATAAAAAAAGTCACCGCAACGAAGATTTGTAAAATCGTTTATAAAGTGATTCTCATTTTTGAAAATCTTTGCAAAAGAAGTTCATCCGAACAGATCTCCTTTTGGAATAGACATTTTCGAAAAGCACCTTTTCCTACCATCCTTTTGCCACCACTCATTCTCCTTTCTGAAAAGCTCTCCCAAATAGGCCCTAGATCTCACCCGCACCTTACTTTTGTCCGTTACCCATATACCTAACAAATATTTCACCCGGCTATCCCCACGTGCAGTAATTGCTATCACAAAGCAACAGATTTTAATGAAGATTTCCAACACATTTTAATGAAGATTTCTATAGTAACAGAAATTCATTGCAGATTCAGTTTACAGCACATGCAAGCACGACTTTCTTGCCATGCGCCACCTCCCGCCATTAAACTTTTCCTCCTATATCATCTCACTTTGCAGAACCATCGTCTTCCTCGCCGCCGATACACACTTCGCCGACATGGATCATCTCCTCCCATTCGCCGTCCTCTTCGTCCTCCTCCTCGGAATCTCCTTCTCCTCCTCCTCTAACTCCTCCAACGACCCTCCCCCCAAACGAGGGCCGCCGTTCACCAAAATCTACGCCTTCGGCGACTCCTTCACCGACACCGGCAACTACAACGGAAGCAAAAAAACCATAGATTACTTCAACAGCCCTCCCTACGGCTCCACCTACTTCCACCACCCCGCCCACCGCTGCTCCGACGGCCGCCTCGTCGTCGACTTCCTCGCCGCCGCCCTCTCCCTCCCTTTCCTGCCGCCGTACCGCAACCCGAGCTCTAAGTCCTCCTGCCACGGCGTCAACTTTGCGGTGGCGCTGTCGACCTCATTTGATGAGCAGTTTCTTCTATATAACATCTCCACCATTACCGGCGACATGCCGACGACTCTGTCAACGCAGCTGAAATGGTTTGAGAGTTATCTGGAGGAGAAGGGCTGCCGGCGAGCTGGACCGCCGGAGTGCGGGGAAGCGATGGACGGCGCGCTCTTCTGGATTGGTCAGTTTGGTTTCCTTGATTATTTGTTGGGCTTATCCAGTTCTGTGCCGGCGCAGATTATCCGGCAGCTATCGGTTCATAACGTCATCAACTTCCTTCAGGTAATAAAAAATTTTAAATTCTTTTTAACCTTTTATTTTTTTTAAATAAAAAAATTTAGGGTAAATATTTGAACCGTGGCACCCCTATGTTGTAGAAGAAAGACATTTGACTTTTATGTAGGTTTCAAAAGGACTGTTGAAATCCTAATTTTTTATAATCGAGATATTTGATCTCCTACAAATTCTTTCGAGAGGAGATCAAATGTCTAGGTTATAGAAAAAATTTCATCTACAGTTATAGGGGTGCCCCGATACTATCTAAAAATTAAAAATTGAGCTTTAACTTCGAAGACAACAATTAAAAATCATTTTAATTAAATAATATTAATATGATGAAATAAAGTACTATTAGAATAATATTCTGAGTACTTAAGAAATAGTGAAAAAAAAACATAGAAGAAATAGTATAATGAAAGAGCACCATGATAACTCCAATTTGTTCAAGGAGGAAATTGTAAAGTTTGTAACATTGTTTATGGAAGAAGGCTATGTATGATTTATGAGTGTGAAGGAATGCTTCATCATAGCTTAGTGATAAAACACAAATCACTCAATACTTACCTAAAAGATCGCGATTTAACATCTCGGCGCATGATCATTAATTTGATATGACGAATGAGGATCTCTTAAACTACTTGCGGGCACATGAGTTTTTCTCTATGTGGACGAAGTAGTAAATTATTCAAAAATATCGATTAATATAACAAAAATATACTATATTATGTCGCTAGATGATATCTTTGTGAATTCATGTTTTTCTTGTAATCTCCTTATTATACAATGCCCTTCTTTGTTTAAAAGTTGAATTTTTTTTTTTAATTTAAATAATATTTTCCACAGGTTTAAACCATGGCAAACACAATCTTTATATATATATCTTTACTACTATAATAGAAGTATGAAACCCATGGCTACGAAATTCTAGCCACCGTTCGATCATCGTTTGATAATTTAGCCACCGTTCGATCATCGTTTGATAATTCAACACTCTCTCTCCAAATTTTACTAGGGCTCCTAAACCTACTCTAGGGTACCCTAAATCTATGAAATTACAATTTTATCCCTATAGGGGTGAAAAATAAAAGAAAGTTGACGGGCTGGGGCGGGCTCAAGGCGGACGGATAACGCAAGCGTGCTTAGGAGGGACGGGTCACACGGAATGGGTCACTCGGGCGGGCTAGCCCAACTGTTCAACATACGAATCCGCCTTCAGTTATATAAATAGCGGAAGGCAGTTCATTCCTGCGATGTGGGACTAAAGAAAGGTGTTGCATATAGCGCTAAATAAAAGAGCAAAATTTGAGGCCGCTGAGTTTCGATCCCGTAACCCATAGGCCGGTTAACCAAACCCACTCCACTTGGCCAAGCATGCTTAACTTCTTGAATACAAAAACATTTAATTTTAACTTATTAATTTTAACTTATTAATTTAAGTCATTAATTTTAACTTAAATTTTAACTTATTAATTTTAACTTAAATTAATTATAACTTATTAATTTAACTTATTAATTTTAACTTATTAATTTGAATAAAAAAATTTAACTTATTAATTTTACAAATTAACTGTAATTTTACACATTAACTTTACGCCACCGCCGCCGGGGGCTGGTGAAGACCATTGTTGCCGCCGGGGGCGGGCGAAGCCCGCCGTCGCCGCCGGGTGCGGGCGAAGCCCGCCGTCGCCATCGGGGGCGGGCGAAGCTCGCCGTCGCCACCGGGGACGGGCAAAGCCCGCCGGGTGCTGGTAGAGGACGCCGGGTGCGGGCGAAGCCCGCCGGGTGCTGGCAGAGTACTGTCGCGCGGGGCACGGGGGGCCCCCCGTGCACTGTGACTCTTATATATATATATATATATATAAGCGGTGACAAATTTTTTTGCATTATTCCTCATAAACTTTGACTTTTTGCAATTGAAAGTATCCTTTGCCAGTCATTTTCCGCGATGAAGTCGAGAAAAAAATATTTCCCGAGATTGTCTTTTTGGCACAGAATTTTGTCACTGCAAAAAGTCTGCATGTTTTCTATTTTTTTATCCAGTGTGAGCAGCGGCTATTCATACTAGGCCCTATATGGGTTAACCCCTACAAACTTTATAAGTATGATATGTGTTTGAGGAAAAAGTTACTAGGTTTCTAGTACATCATTAATTTTTAGAAGGACCGAGTGTTTGGTTAATTGGTTTATAAGTGTGAGGGGAAGTCTCTCATTCTAGAGCTAGCTATTGTGATGAGAAAAGAATCCATGAAATAATCCAACAACGGTTTTACAATGCATCGTTCAACATTTTTTGTCAAATCAGACAGCTTGAACGGAAATTCAAGTTGACGGCCTTCAACCTAGGGTACCCTATGCGAGGGGAAGACACTTTGCCCTTCAACCTAGGGTACCATATGCGAGGGGGAGCTAGTTTTTTCCCAGATCATTATAAGTTTGGGTTATAAGTGCGAGGAAATATAAATTCAACTTAGACAACTTATTGTTGTAAAAATACCAAAAAAAAAAAACAAATTTGCATGCCCTTCCCAATTAGGAAAACATTCATTTTATAATTAACTTCTCTTTAAACATGTAGTACTGTTACTAGAATTAGGCTAAAACGGCTATTCGCAATGTTATAAGTAGTCCTAAAAGAGCTATTTGCTTTGGCCGAAGAGAATATGCGGGGAATATGCTTCGAAGTATGCGACGTCGTGTTGCACGCCGATGCCATTCACAGGGGCCGCGGGCAGGTCATCCCGACTGCAAAAATACCACTTTTAATGAACAAATAAACATGTTGACTACGAATAAATTGTTTTGACTACAAATATCAATGAACTGTGAATAATCATTATAGTACTGCTTACTCTCGATCGACGGCAGTTCATAATCACCGCGGCATTACCGCTAACACCATGCCAAACGGACCTTTAAAAAAATTAATTCAAATCATTATTTTTGGTGGCAGGAAATTCTAAATAAAGGCGCCAAGCATGTTTTCGTTCAAGGAGTTCCCCCAATCGGCTGCCTTCCCATGATATTATCCCTACCGCGATTTCCAGATCAAATGGGCGGCGACGGCTGCTTCTCCGGCGTCAACAGCAACATCAGAGCCCACAACTCCCTTCTAGAGGAAAAGCTGCAGGAGCTCCGGCGGCATTTTCCAGACGCCTTCATCTCCTACGTCGACGTCTTCGGCGCTCACCTCTCCGTCGTCAAAGAGGTTCAAGCTAACGGCTTTGAGGAGCCCTTCATGGTTTGCTGCGGCGCCGGCGGAGCTCCGTACAACTTTAAGTTCTTTTCTATGTGCGGCTCGCCGGAGGCCGCAGTAGCTTGTTCTCAGCCGTCCAAGTACGTTAACTGGGACGGCATTCACCTGACGGAGGCAATGAACAAGAGAATGTCTGACATGTTCTTCCACGGCGTCCATTGCCGGCCGTCATTGAGCGGCGCCTTCCTTGAGAGCAATGGGATGTAAGAGAGGGAGAGAGAGAATAAAAATACGGTAGTATTAGATTAAAGGCAATAAAATGAGGAAGCTTTAGAATACATGCTACTATTAACGTTTTGAAAATTAGACCGGAATTCAATCGGTCAAACCGGTTTAATCGAGCTCAAATAATTATGGGTGCAAATCAATTTTAACCTGCAAATCAAAAATTTATATGTGCAGACCAAATTGTTATATGCAAATCAAAAAAAATTATCAAAATTTCTTAATAAAAAAATTAACATAGAACCAATAGCATTTAATTCTGTTTTTTAACGGTCAAAATTAATTGTGAGAACAAAAAACTTTTAAGCCATGGAAATCCTCTTTAAGTCGTAGTTGTTGGGATGAGTTGTATCTGCAGTAAAATACAAAATACTGACAAAAGTTTAGGACATATTCATTTATGATACTTCAATATTTATGTCTACAATTTATTTTACTCGCCCGCAAGTCCATCATAGTGTTCGTGAAATTTTTTTCATCACCGATAATTATTTCAGCACCTGCACAAATATTAAGCATTAAGAAGAGATAACATATAATAGATCGATTAATTGAAAAATAAAAAATGAGTAAAAAGTAAATGTGTACCATTCTTTAGCAATTTCTGTATGATACCTCCTCCAAATTGAAATAGATGGAGGTATTTAATTTGTAGTTGTACAAAATGATTTCCATGTATATAAATACCATGAATATTGATCTTCAAAGTACTGGTGGTGGCAAATGCAAAGGTAAGTTTCTGAATGTCTGAAACATGCTGAAATGTACGTACTAATCTGATATTGTAGCAAGACGCAACGACTAGTCCCATACCAGGCATTGACATCCACTTATCCAAAGGAGCTGGAGCAACTACACAATCGAGTGATTATAGCAATTCTG
The DNA here is from genome assembly GCA_033032865.1 of Dactylorhiza incarnata. NCBI lineage: Eukaryota > Viridiplantae > Streptophyta > Magnoliopsida > Asparagales > Orchidaceae > Dactylorhiza > Dactylorhiza incarnata. The sequence continues at coordinate 3,240,820 of JAWHQI010000129.1, read as the reverse complement.
ATCTTCTTGGGTTCCTAAAAATGTTCTCATATAAGTCCTCATGTTGTTGTAGTTCTTGCACAAGATCAAGACAATTTTTTAACCAATTGTTCTCCCCCATAGTCCACAACTAATTACTCGATACCCGCAATGTCCATCTCCCAGGACATTCACGACATCATTAATGTAGTCCGATATATATGGCGGCATCTCTTTTCGAACATTTTGTAGCATGCTTCTTACTTTTCTTTCGACCCTTTTTGTTGGCGGTTTTGAACTCAATCTCAATGCCAATTCCTCGCCCAACAAAATGTGTTCGAAAAGGGATGGATTCCTCTTCGTCGATTTGTAATCACATGAAAACTTCTTGTAACTTTTTTGGCCTACCCATAGTTTTACTTGGTATAGATGGTTACGTTGTTTGACTAGAAGTCAGATCCATTAGCTCACGGAGTTTTCTCTTTATCTCTTATTTTTGTTGTTCAGAAGTGTTATTATATCTTCGCAGTATGCCTTCAAATTCCACATCAATCTTTGTAGCCTCATTTTTTTCATCCTTAATTTCTTCATTTTCTTCAACTCCCTATTAAGCATATCGGAATTTAGTTATAAGCTTGGAGATGAAAAAAATACAGAGTTCTACATATTCTTCAACTCTCTTGCACTTGCAACATAGTTATAAGCTTAGAGATAGAACATGTCCGAAAAATCTGAAAAATTTCACGGAATCTCTAACGTAGGATTTGGTTAAGATTTCATAATATATGTATAGAACTAGTTTCCCAAAAAGGGTTTGTGGAGGAGAAGGGGAAGATGAGATTTCGTAATTACGCACCTTAGCAATTTCAGCAGCGGGGTCGCGAGGTGATCCGGCAGGTGGCGCGAGGAGATCCGGCGGGTGGCGCGAGAGGTCCGACAGTCGCGCTAGAGGAGCTCCGACAGGTCGCACGGAGGAGGACCGGTGTAATGCCCCTGAATTTCAGATAATTATTTTAATCTTGCTAATGACATAAATTACGTTTGCGCAAAGTTTTCCGGTGTGCTGTAATTCGTGCAATTTTTCGTCCGTTCGGTCGATTTGATCGTGTTTTGAAACTTACCGGAATTTAGATTTCTGACTTTAGAAATTTAAATTAATTAATTTTAAGCAGGTCCGTGAAGTTTCGTTGCGATACGAACCATGTTGAGAGCCCGGTGAATTTTAAAAGATTCTTAATTATTATTTTTATTTTTATAAAAGGCCAAACTTAGGAAATTAGATTTTCTTTTTCTTCTCCTTCTTCGTTTCCGCCGAATCGAGCGAATCGCGCGAGATAGGGGGAGCGACGTTCTTCCTGAGGCTTCGGGCGGCTGCTGCGGGAGCTGTAGTGCACGAAATCTTCGTCGCATGGTAGATTTGGAAAGCCTGCTCGTCGAGATTTACGTGTGTGCGGTGAGTATTTTCGGTTTCGTGGATTTTTAGGGTTGGAGTGTGTAGCCCTAACCTTTCTTTTCGTCCTAAACCTTTCAGAAATTTGTTATCGTGGTCTTTCGTCGGCCGATCCGCCTTGGCGTGAGGTGCTTTGGAGGCCAGAAATCGGGAGATTTTGAGGCAAGTGGTGGATTCTCCCCATTTTGTTTTAAGTTTCTTTCTGTTCCATAAATTTCTTAAGGCATGTTGATATGACATGGTTTTTCCATGGCGTTAGACTTTCTGGTTATTCAGTTTCAATCGAGTAGTTTCGTCGATTCATCGAGTAGTCAAGTTAGATTCGTCGAGTAGTATTAAATTCGTCGAGTGGTTAAGTCAAATTAGCCGAATCGTTAAGTCGAATTAGCAGAGTTAAATTCGTCGAGTAGTTAAGATATTCGTCGAGTAGTTTCGTCGATTCGTCGAGTAGTCAAGTTAGATTCGTCGAGTAGTTAAGACGATTCGTCGAGTGATCACGCTGAATTCCACGCGTGGTCTCGACGAATTCGTCGTGTAAGGCTGTTGATACTTAAAATTTTCTGGATTTTTGTGCTTTCTGTGTCGTCGTGGTGACCCAATGTCAAGTTTTTGTGTGGTGCCAAATTTTGTTATGATAAATTGGCTTTTTTTGTTCGGACTGTTGGTTGCAGTTGGAATGAATGACCACCACCACAGTGCCTATTGGTGAATCATTGTACCCGGTGGATTTGTGACGGACTGTTAGGTTGGGTTGCAATGGCTGAGTCCTACCTCAGAACTGTTTTATGTCCGGTGTAAATGATTCACTTCTAGATATGATTAGTCTCTTTTAGTATATATATATAAATATGTATATATATATTTATATATATATATATTTATATATATGATTAACTTTATGAATATTTATCGCACTTGGTGCAAGACTTTTCCCTTTTATATAGTCAATCCTGCTGAATTATTATACTTATTGTTCATATGATTTTGTTTGTTGTTGATTTACAGCTGCTCTCGTTGGGTTGGTAACCCTCTTAACTTTAATCCTTTTATCTTTGTTTTTGAGATGCTTTTTTGCGCCTTTGTGCTGAGACATTCTTTTCTTTTGAATGTCTCAGATTTGGACCAGTAGCATCTAGAGCTGGCCAAGCCGTCTCTTCCAGACTTCTGTAGTTGATTTCTTTTCCTCATTGGTGAGAGGTAGTCTGTTGTGCTTATTTTTTTGACTTTGCTGTGCATTTCTGTTATCTTTTGATTAAACTATGGATTCATGTCAGATTGTTGGCGGCCATAGTTTAGCTCTTTTGTGTAGACTTTTACTTGTTTCTGCTACTACTATCTTCTGCTGTTGATGCATTGCCTGAGCATCTGTAGTTGTCTCCTGCACGATGTGACATCACAGCGCGTATTTTCTCTCACTTTGATAATATAGTTATATATTGGGAAAGTGTGGGTTGTGACAACCGACAGGTGGCCTAGGGCTTTTGCGTTTCTCGCACGGGAGCGAAGTAGGCAGAGTACGGGGGAAGGGAGAGGGATTTTATTTGGTTTGCACCTATCCTATTTAACTGTTAGCTCAATTCTAAAATTAAGTTGATAACTAGTATGTAATTAAGTGAATGAGAAAATGTCGAGGGTATCTGTATAACAATATTAGTATCAATATTTGGGCCTGACCCTTCAGGGTCAACAACTACAAAGTCAGTACGTTCACCACGCGTTAATGCTTTTCAGCCGACTGCTTTGGTTGTCATCACAATTCAGTACAGTCTTTGCCCCTCGACTTTTCTCAAGTATCAATACATTTTTACATGTGTAGTTTATTATTGTACACGTGTATCTTATTTAAGAGAAATAGTATTTAATTATTAATCCCCTCAGGTTTAATCGTTTCTTTGATTTCTTTGCAATAATTGTCATCTTTAGCGATTTATTTTGTATCAATGATAATTGAAATATAAACTCATTCTATAATGCGTGCAGATACAGTAATAATATTCTAACTTTCAAAACAACATGTATATAATTAAAAGTAGGGTAAATAGATCATAAATTAAAGAAATAATCCTCACCTGTATAATTTCTTTTCCTGTATCTCGTCGAAGGTCATCCTCGCGTCTAATGTTCGATGCCATCCTTTGATTTATCTGTAATTAGGCATCATTTACTAAGCAATTCTTTTATCAAGGTTACATATATTTTAAAGACGAGGTTGACTATATCCAGAGATTTTAGACTTGTCAGGAGTGGTCTTAGGTTAGAAAAGATTTAGGTGATCTCTAATAAAGCTAGGAATTATTTACAAATCTTTATCCCAAACCCAAAATTGTATGCCAGCCAAAGTAAAGAGGAATCTGAGATTTTCTATATGTACAATTCATTGAACACGATAACTTTCCCCCAAAGTCAATATGAAGAGTATATAGAGAACTTTAAAAGAATTCAAATTTTGACTTCATAATCCCATCCCAACTTGATAACATAAGAGCCTAATGTTAAGAGAAAACAGCCCCAAATCACTTACAAATTTAACTTCATCTAGATAACAGCGGACCATCAAGAGAAAACAGCCTCTAATGTCTTCCTAAATCAATTTTCAGCAATGACGATACCCCCAATGCCAAATCAAAACAGTAACTATAGAAATTAGAACTTACAGAGCAAGGGGAACATAGGGAATAGAAGGAGCTGAGCCACACAACTAATGCAAGACCAAAACAGCCACATCAAACGATGTTGAAGCTTCAGTTGGCACATGCAGTAAGGGTAGAGGCTTAGAGAGAGCGTATGAAGGAGGAGAGAATCCGTCGGGCTTTATATAGCCGATTCTCGGTCGGCAGCTCAGCCAACAAAGCATCGGTCTTCCACCAGGTAAGAGATCGGGAGTGACACGATTCAACACTAGGTGTCGTCGAGAAGAGGAGGAAGGAAGCTGCGTGTCGGAAGAGAGAACGATTTCACCAACTACATCGAGAATGATGCCGCTCGCCGTCTGCCCTAGAGGAATCGAGAAGAATGGGAGACGTGCAACTTTCTTCCGGCTTTGGTTTCAGGAGATGCGGCTGATTTATTAAGCCCTTTCTTTTATATCAGCCGAATAATAATAATAATAATAATAATAATAATAATACACATTACATTATGTTTGCATGGCCATCTGTATATTGTTGCATACATATTTTATATACACTTGTGTGTATATCTATATATTTATAAACTATAATATATATGTATCACTTTTATATAGTCTTGCAACATTTTCTCAAAATAACCTGCAGGTATCATTCTTCCGTCTAACATATTCGTAAAAATCTTAGATGGCATTTGACACCGATATGTATATTCATCATCGGGATTTATTTAGTATATAATTTAAACACAATTATTTGGAATATTATTTCATAAAATTTTAGGTATTAAAGTTTGCATCCAAAGTTTAGCTCTTTTGTGTTTTACACGTTGTTTCTGCTACTACTACCTTCTACTGTTGATGCATTGCCTAAGCATCTGTAGTTGTCTCCTGCACGATGTGACATCACAACGCGTATTTGCTCTCACTCTGATAATATCGTAATATATTGGGAAAGTGTGGGCTGTGACAACCAACAGGTCGCCGCCTAGGGCTTTCACGTTTCTCGCACGGGAGCGAAGCAGGCAGAGCACGGGGGAAGGGAGAAGGGTTTTATTTGGTTTGCACCTATCCTATTTAACCTAATATTTTTTGGTATTTTTAAATAGTAAATAATTAAAACTATGGTTTGCACTTATCCTAAACCGGTTTGCACGTATCAATTTGCCATAATTATATCTACATTATATAAAGAAAATCTTGTAGGCCCAAAGTGAGACCAAATTATTAGAACCACTCATTGAATCTATGTCGTTGGATCAAAGATTTTTGGGCTGCAAATAGCCAATACCTTAAGCTCCTCTTCCCTCCATCCCGATACCAAGCCTCCATCCTTGTTCACCGAAATACCTGTCCGCCATCTCCCTTCCCCGCCGCCGGCCTGACCGGAGCCCACCAGCGAGGTCGCCTACCCACGACAGGTTCGTCAGGGGTAGGCGACCTCGTCGGTGGGCTCCGATCAGGCCGACAACGGGGAAGGGAATCAAATCTATAAAAAATTCGATTATATATATATGAGTGACAGGGCACGGGGGCCCCCCGTGCGGGAGGCGACATTCGGTAGGGGCGGCGACATTTGGCGGGGGTGACATTCAGCAGGGGCGGCGACTTTCTGCGGGGGCGATCTATATTTATATCAGTATATATAAAACTTAAATTTAATTTTGTTCAACAAAAACATATGGTGTAACATCCCCAAAACAACTAGACCCCTAAGATGCTTTTTTGTCATGACAAGGTCATGACATTGCTCTAAGAGGACAAAATGGCTTTAAGAACCAAGGTGAATACGTGAAAATCACCTTGGTGTGCAAATAGCCAAATTTGACTCCATGGCTTATAACTTGATATTAGACTTCAAAATGACAAAGTGACCCCACCCTAGCATCCCTAATAGTTTAGAGAATTCAATAGGTCACTAATGGACCCAAAATTCCCATCACAGGGCCATCAATTTGGGGAAATTGGACCAATTTCTAAAAAGCCCCAAATTGACCTAAATGTGCTAAAAACCCAATTTGACCTTCAAATTGACCTAGCACAACCTCCCCTAAATACTAAGGGGGAGTAAATGAGACTTAAGCAAACCAAGTGCACAATCAATTTTGGAAGATTAGGACAAAATCACCCAAATGCCCAAATTGCCCCTATAGGCAATTTTGTGCAATTAAGCCTCATATGACCCCACCATAACTCAATCCCTCTTGGAGTGGGTCCATGGTGTCTAAGAGAGCAAGGTGGATCAGTCAAACTGAAAGGTGTTGGCTTGGATCAAGCCCAAACTCAAAATCCCCATTTTGGTCTATTTTGATCGAGTGAGCTCAAACCCAACCTCAAGCCTATTGGACTTGGCCCAACCATAGACCCATTAGGCTCAACCCCACCTAAACCAGCCCACAAGGGGTTGATTTGCCTTGGACCCAATTGGGCCCAAGAAAAGGGTTCATTCAAGGTGGTGGCCGGCCACCACCAAGAATGAATTCAAGAAGAATTCAAGAAGAATTCATGGAGGGGTGGCCACTTGGCCACCACTCCCTATTTTATGGTCTGCTATCAGCCTCCCCAAGGAACTTCAGCAAGGTTGAGCTGACATGGCAACTGATGAGCGGGGGAGGAGAGGGAGTTGTCGGCCACACTAATGGCTAAACTCCAAACATTTCAAATTGATTTGGAATTTCCCTCCCCTGGCCAGGAATTGATGAGAGGAGCTGAAACTCTGCTGAGCTGGAGTTGTAGCAGTGGCTGCTGAGGGAGGTGCCGACCTTGGTGAAATCGCCAATAATGGCTGGCAACTAACAATACCCTCTCAACCCAATTAACTATTACCACTAACTTCAGAATCGAGAGAGGAGAGAAAGCCCTCTATTTGCTGAAGGAATCGAGCTCTGTGCGATTCTGCCTCCAAGGAGATCGTCCGCGAGGATCAAATGGCAAACTCGAGCTTCCCTCAACCTCAAGCTTCAATCAAGGCAGGTTCCTTCTCTCCTCCTCTCGTAATAGATATCTTCTCTATCCATTTGCATAATTCGTGGATGAATGGTGGAATCACCATCCCCGTTTTCCTTGTTCCTATCCGCAAAAACGAAAATGACGGGAGAGATTTTCTGGACGCCTCCGGCCGAGTTCTCACCGCCATTCGCTAGCCCTACCTCGGCCGGAGGTGAAGGCTTTGGGGATTCTCCGGCAATGGCCGGAGATCGCCGGAAAAGAGAGCCAAAGTTCGGCCCAGGCGCGAGGAATCTGGGTCGTTGGCTCATCGGGGAAGACAACCCCGTGGTCGTTAGATCTGTGGCTTATGCTAATCGCAGACCACATGATATATAATGTATATATTCATGAAATCTGTCACATTTGATTACCCGAGGTTGTAAGCTAAATTTGAAGCCCCTAGAGGCCAAAAATAAAAAAATGCCCAGAGATAAAACTTGTAGACCTCTGAGTCTACTTTATTTAGGAATTGAAATCAGGTCATTTGGTGACCTATAGCCCTTGTAGGTTGGGTTTAGTGAGACTGGTCCAAACAATGAACCAGCCACTTTTTTGTTGTTTCCCATTGATTGGGACCTCACCAAGGCCTGAAACTTTGGGCATGGTTGAGATACATATAGAGGCATGTCCAGTAGAAATCTCAGATTTTTAGGACAAAAATGTCCTAAGGTTTTTGGAAAAATTTACTTTTCCATGTGATACCTAAATCTAGGGTTATACAAGGTCAAATCTTCACAAAACCTTGGTGGATAGTAGACCTACTCATGCAATGTCTCTGGCCAAATTTTTTGGGCAATTTGGATTAGTGCATGTGAAAATTATCTCACATGCAAGATCAACAAAAGTAGTGAATGGTGTGACATGTTTATATGTGTATTTTATTATGTTAAACACTTTGTACAACACTTGCATGTTGATTCCACCTAGGTTAAGATCATTTATGGAGAAAATGATCATCATGAATTTTGTAGCCCTTTAGGTTACCTTTAAAATGCCACTGACTTCATGTCATTTGGTCAAGTATAACTCTTCCTATACCATTTTTGGTGTGACATGTCTATAATAGTGTTTTGCTATGTTAAACATTTTGTACAACACTTGCATGTTAATTCCACCTAGGTTAGGATCATTTCTGGAGTTAGTGATCAACATGAGTATTGTAAATCTTGATGATACCTTTAAAATTCCACTGACTTCATGTCATTTGGTCAAGTATAGCTCTTCCTATACCATTTTTGGTGTGACATGTCTATAATAGTGTTTTGCTATGTTAAACATTTTGTACAACACTTGCATGATAATTCCACCTAGGTTAGGATCATTTCTGGAGTTAGTGATCAACATGAGTATTGTAGATCTTGATGATACCTTTAAAATGCCACTGACGTCATGTCATTTGGTCAAGTATAGCTCTTCCTATACCATTTTTGGTGTGACATGTCTATAATAATGTTTTGCTATGTTAAACATTTTGTACAGCACTTGCATGATAATTCCACCTAGGTTAGGATCATTTCTGGAGTTAGTGATCAACATGAGTATTGTAGATCTTGATGATACCTTTAAAATGCCACTGATTCATGCCATTTGGATAAATGTAGCTCTTTCTATACCATTTTTGGTGTGACATGTCTATAATAGTGTTTTGCTATGTTAAACATTTTGTACAGCACTTGCATGTTAATTCCACCTAGGTTAGGATCATTTCTGGAGAAAATGATCATCATGAATATTGTAGCCCTTTAGGTTACCTTTAAAATGCCACTGACTTCATGTCATTTGGTCAAGTATAGCTCTTCCTATACTAATTTTAGTGTGACATGTACATATTTGTATTCTGTTAAGTTAAACAATTTGTACAGCACTTACATGTTGACTTCACCTAGGTTAGGCCCATTTCTGGAAGTAGTGATCAACATGACTAATGTAGATCTTGAGGTCAAATGCCACTGATTTCATGTCATTTGGATCCCTGTAGCTCCCTCAGCACCATTTTTTGGTGAGACATGTATAAAAGTGCATCTGGTGTGTTTAGTGATTTTGGCTCATGCAAATGCTTTGAAGATTTGTCCATGCCACAGATATGATATCAACCACCTCCAGTTAAGAATTCAACTCATGTACAGGAGTGGATTTCTCTGAACTTCAAGTTGAAGTTTTGGACTTAAGGGTCTAGGAAAAATTGGGGTGCATTTAGTAAGAATGTAATAAATAATAAATAATGACAAATACACCTTGGTTTAATATGAGACTTAGGATCTGGTGTTTGTAGACCAAAATTGAGCTACAGTAATTTTCCCAGAATTTATTGAAGTCTTAACATAGCACTTGTAGTGTAAACCCTTATTGGCACACCGATAGTATTAATTGGCAAATGTGGATAAATATCCTTTGTAAAATTATGAAACTTGAGCACTGAAGTTTTTAGGCCAATTTTGAACTACTGTGATTATGTCAGAATTCATTGTGACCTATAGATGGTAGTTGTAGTGTAATAATACCCCGTCGGCATGTCACTGACATTAAATAGAAATCATGGTTAAATAATCCCTGGAAAATGTGAAACTTAGGTTTTGAGGTTTTCAGACCATTATTATGTTACAGTGAATTTATCAGAATTTATAGAGATCATTAGATGACACTTGATGTATAAATCTCTATTTGCTCATCTTCTATTTTAAATAGAAACTATGATTAAAGATTCCCTGGAAAAATTTATGAAATTAGGATTTGGGGTTGTTAGATCACTACTCATTGAGAGTCTATGGAATAATTGGAACTTATTTGGATATGATATGATCAAGATTGCACCATAGGAGCCAAATCTAGCTCAATCTCATTTGGTCTGCGAATAGTAAAACTGATTTATATGATTTAGACAACCACTGACCTTCACACATAGAACTATTAACTCTTTGATTATTATGAATGCTCAGATTATTTGGAAGAACACCTCTAAGAGCATCATGGGAAATAAGGGTTGGGGTGCGTTTAGCAAAGCTATAAGTGCAGGAATTTATAATGATATAAGAAGGAGGTTAGACCTCATCAAGGGCCCCACAGACAACTCATCTGTGTTAAATGATTAAATGGAAGTAAAACTACCCTTAGCCGGGTGAGCCATCTTAAGGTAAATACTCAAGAGTGAAGTCGAGAAATATCTAAGGCAAACCCTGGATTAAGGATGACAAAGAATAGGAGTGTGGGTCCAAGTAAGACTAAGAATTTTTAGGTGTATGTGTGTAGTTCCTAGGTGAAGAAGGGAACTCGAGCTTAGAATGTTACGACGGGAGAGTCAGCACCCGGTCACAGTTGTGGTGTGGGAGTTCAAAAGAACTCCCCTACTCCTAAGTGCCAAGTTTAACTCATCTTAGAGATTTAAAGTAATTAGAGAGGAAAATGGGGTTCAAGTAGAATGAGGTAGATACCAACAAGATTAAGTGGCTTGGGAAGAGGAAGTTCGGGGTGTCAGCCCGTCACACCTCCTAGTACCGCTGCGATCCCCTCACCGGGTAACCCTTCGAAAGTCCAAGGCTAACCCTAAGCTTCTAAGATCAACTAAATTATAAACAAGACTAGTTAAGTAGGAGAACTTGACAAGTTATCTTTCATCCCAAATCGGATCGGGTTATATAAGGAAGGACTGGGATAGTCCTGCGAGCGGTAGGCTCGGGATAAATAAGGAAGGACTGGGACAGTCCTGCGAGCGGTAGGCTCGAGATATAAGGAAGGACTGGGATAGTCCTGCGAGCGGTAAGCTCAAGATTTAAGGAAGGACTGGGATAGTCCTGCGAGCGGTAAGCTTGGGATAAATAAGGAAGGACTGAGATAGTCCTGCGAGCGGTAGGCTCGTAGTTTAAATATATAAGACTAGTGTAGTCTAGCGAGCGGTAGGCTCGTAGTTTAAATATAAGACTAGTGTAGTCTAGCGAGCGGTAGGCTCGTAGTTTAAATATAAGACTAGTGTAGTTTAGCGAGCGGTATACTCGTAGTTTAAATATAAGACTGGTATAGTCTGGCGAGCGGTATGCTCTACTATATAAATGTTGATGTAGAATTGCGAGCTGGAGGCTCGGTAGTAAATGGCTAATACATGTTGCTTGTGTATAAGATGTGGTGGGTCTTCGGTTCTGTCTTAGTCGTCACACCGATAGCAGTTCGTTGACTCGACAGTGCTAGTGGTTTTATGGGGGACAGGTTGTCTTACTGCGCATCCGACGGGACGGATTCCCTAAACCCTGCCTGGCCAATTCAGTTTAGTACGCAGGAGCTCGTGAGTACCGGGTACCGGTGTCACAACGTACGTTAGGGCCTAGGTCTGGTAGTGTGACTTACCCACCTAGGTGAGGAGACGCCCGCTCCTCTGCCACCATTTGACCACGACGGGAGGTGCCCGAGAGGTTAGCTACCTCCGAAAAGTGGGAACTAAAGGTCTGTACGTACAGAGTCGTGTGGGTGAGTTGCATGTGTATGAAATAATAATACAAACATTGCATCATTGCATTGCACATCATAGCATAGCATTTCTGCACAAACAGAGACCTCATCGTATAAATCCGTATGGGCTCTTTTATACGATGAGTTTACTTCTTGCCAGATCCCTTAACTTATGTGCTTATGTGTGTGCATATAAGTTAAGGTTACCTTCGTAGCTGCTCTTATTTCCTGTACCTGTTTCTTTATATTGCATTGTCTTTTACTATTTGCTGTCATACTTACTCTGGTTAGTATAGAATTGTTACCTTTACTTGCTTAGTATCTATATACATGCTAGTCTCGCCACTGTCACCTGCTTTTGAATTACACTTCGATGCCCTCCGCTTCCTCCTCCCGCACAGTGCCTAGGAGTCGCGGGTGGAGGCGGTGAGGAATATGCTGAGTCATATAGACTGACGGTCAGTGGACCACATCATTTTAGGGATGATGTAACGGAGCAGCAGGACCCCGTTCAGGAGACAGGATAGGAAGACGGGATGAAGCAGAACAACCACTACACGTCGTCGCAGCAACAACTTTAGTTGTATGAAGACATAGTTGATAGATTCCGCATAGAAGTAGAGTGAGAGTGTTGATGTACTATATTTGAACTTGTAACGGGCATATGCCTTCTTATACTTTAATTCTCATCATGGACATTGTAAACATGTAATTTACATATTTAATGTGATTTGTGGACTAGTTTCTTCTATTTGCTTCTATTACTATGAATTGTGGTTGGCCTGGATGATGTTGATTAGCCGGCAGGATCGGCGTATTGTGGCGGCGACCATTGGGTGTAATGGTCTCGCCGCAAGACGGCGGTTATGGGCGGTAAGACCCGGGATTAAGAGCAAAAAAAAGAGGGTCTTACAAACTGGTATCAGCTTAGCCGACTTTCGATCCAAGTAAAAGAAGTCCACAAACCCTAGGGCAACCCCCGCTCGAGTTAGTTTGAGGACAAACTAGTAGCGGAAGCAGTGGTGTGCCCATATGGGAAATCACATAACTTTGTCCACTTAATGATGATATTAGGCCAACCTGACTAGTACACCGTATTGGTTTGACTTAACAAGACATCTCATAAGGTATCCTAGTCCGACATCAACCTCGAAAATATTTTGACCAAGTAGTAGGATACCCCCAAAGTGACTAAAAGAAGGAGTTGAAAAGTGTGTGTAAGTGTTCGGGGCTTACTCCCCGATATACCCACGTCACTTCCTAAGTGATACTAACACCCCTCACACAAACAGATAGGAAAATCTTAAGTGGATTTGGTGTTTGTGATTGAACTATCAGATTAGTAGGAGACTCGTAAGGCTTAACTTATGTGCTTAGAAGCTAATACTCCACACATCCACCCTCAGAAAACCATCACAAGGAAAGGATGTCAAACGTGGAATGAGAATCCCAACTTAGAAAAGACCACTTAATAGACACACGACCCTTGAAAAAAATGACGACAAATGGCATGTTGAGGGTAGAGAACCTTACCATATATACAAATCTCAAGGATTATGTATCCATAAGGATTATGTACACGCATGAAATGTCCAAATTGTCGGAGATAAGAAACTCATCACAAGATTACGGGAGGCTAATCTTGTTTCTTCGTTTATTGGGCCACTAAAATATTGACTTGACTTGTTTTAGAAACATAAAAGCCTCTGCAATATAGCTCCAGGGGCACTTGCTTTGGTGCAAGTTATATAAAGTGAACCCTAGACCCAAGTCGGTGCACCCCCATCATCCGACTTATCCAAACAATCTGAATTTTACACCGTACATGTAAACTTGGTACGATACACATGCAGTCCAAAAATCAGAATTTTGGAGATAAAGTTCTATAGATTGAAAATAATTCCATTACATACGATTGTGATGGACCTAAAGCTTAATGAAGACCAATCCACTCAAATCTTTTATGGATGGTAGGTCTTGGAAAGAAAGGTCCCTGGTCAAATTTGAGGCCATTTGGACCCCATACATATTGGTGGGTCCCACCTACAAGACCAAGATAGCTTGGGGCAATGCCCTTGCTGTTAGACACATAGAACTTTATGGATAATAATTTTCCTTGGTCAATTATCTTGAAATTTGAAACATACACTTACGGTGAAGAGATCTTTCATCTCTGAAGGAATCAGAGACCTTGAAGATTGAGTTCCGTAGGAAATTAGGGTTTGTGAAATTTTGTTACATTAAGCATTATTGAGAGTTCCAGGGTCAAGTTTCCCTGGATCATTATGAAAGTCCGGAATATTACAAAAATGAGTAGATAGACTTGTGGTCTCCATTGAGCCTCTGAAAATTTTATTATAATTAACTATTGATTAATTATCATACTTCCTTCACGAAATGGGCTTTGCACCCTTAGCCACTTTGGAATTATTATAAGGAGAAAAACCTCGAAATTTTACTGAACACTGTCTTGGACCATGATTAGTCTCTGGAAAATTTGTTAAACCTATTGGCCCATGATAACTAATATTTGGCGTACAAATTGGGGACCCCATGATTAAGAAAGAAATAAGACTTTGGCCAAAAATAAATATGACATTACGAAGAGTTGAAATCTGTGGAACTATCACCCACAAGCTCTGGGAATGATTTAGAGACCGATTTACGACATGTTCACGATTGTTGATTCATATGTGATTGGTCCCGTGCTAAAGTTTGAGCTTGGTTTGCGGTTAACAAAAAAAATAAGGACTATAGATTTGACGGTTAACAACACATGATTTGGAATGAAAATCAGGAATGAGGTTTCAGGACGCTAATGTGATTGGGTGCACTTCAAGAATTAATGTTGGAGGATTTACACTATATGAATTTTATGAGGCTCTGAATTGATGACTCACACGAATTTAAGTACCAGAACTGAGCTTGATTACTACTAAAGTATCCTTTTAGTTCAGTAAATGACCATGACATATTTACATTTACTAAATACCATTTCGGATCTTCGAAGCACGATTAAACGTTGATGTAAAGTATTAAAAGAATGGAGATGTCATGAAAATTAGGGGAATCAATATTGCCCAAGCCATAAAAATATCATGATCTTGGAAGACAAGTATAAATTCTAATTACAAACAACTAATAAATAAGAGTACTGATGTCTCGTGTACAATGATTGTGAACCACAGGAGAGTAGACCCAAGGTGTTAGTAAGGATATGGTATTAAAGATATTGACGGTGAACATGACGATGTACTCACCGGATCGAGAATTGTATACTTACGAAGACATCATACTATAGATTATAGGGCTTGATTGAGTTACACACTCACCTTGCGAATGTGTAAATTCGCTTCAATCTATGTCTTCCCTCCACCACTTGTACCATCATCAATTGAGAATTACTTAAGAACCCCCAGGAAGAAGATCTTGGTTACGGGCATAGTAGGATTTAACGAAAGTGCACTTCGGAGAAAACTGAGGATTAGGCGATGTGAACTAGACCTACCATTTCCAACATTAGCCGGGAGCCATACTGCACTAAAACTACTAAATCATACAGGTATATCCTGAACTCTAACTCCCGTGGACCTAAACCTAAATTTCGGAGACGAAATTGTTTTTTCGTTTATTGGGATTTGTAACATCCCCAAAACAACTAGACCCCTAAGATGCTTTTTTGTCATGACAAGGTCATGACATTACTCTAAGAGGACAAAATGGCTTTAAGAACCAAGGTGAATAAGTGAAAATCACCTTGGTGTGCAAATAGCCAAATTTGACTCCATGGCTTATAACTTGATATTAGACTTCAAAATGACAAAGTGACCCCACCCTAGCATCCCTAATAGTTTAGAGAATTCAATAGGTCACTAATGGACCCAAAATTCCCATCACTGGGCCATCAATTTGGGGAAATTGGGCCAATTTCTAAAAAGCCCCAAATTGACCTAAATGTGCTAAAAACCCAATTTGACCTTCAAATTGACCTAGCACAACCTCTCCTAAATACTAAGGGGAGTAAATGAGACTTAAGCAAACCAAGTGCACAATCAATTTTGGAGGATTAGGACAAAATCACCCAAATGCCCAATTGCCCCTATAGGCAATTTTGTGCAATTAAGCCTCATATGACCCCACCATGACTCAATCCCTTGTGGAGTGGGTCCATGGTGTCTAAGAGAGCAAGGTGGGTCAGTCACACTGAAAGGTATTGGCTTGGATTAAGCCCAAACCAGAAATCCCCATTTTGGTCTATTTTGATCGAGTAAGCTCAAACCCAACCTCAAGCCTATTGGACTTGGCCCAACCATAGACCCATTAGGCTCAACCCCACCTAAACCAGCCCACAAGGGGTTGATTTGCCTTGGACCCAATTGGGCCCAAGAAAGGGGTTCATTCAAGGTGGTGGCCGGTCACCACCAAGAATGAATTCAAGAAGAATTCATGGAGGGGTGACCACTTGGCCACCACTCCCTATTTTCTGGTCTGCTATCAGCCTCCCCAAGGAAAAACAGCAAGGTTGAGCTGACATGGCAACTGATGAGCGGGGGAGGAGAGGGAGTTGCCGGCCACACTAATGGCTAAACTCCAAACATTTCAAATTGATTTGGAATTTTCCCTGCCCTGGCTAGGAATTGATGAGAGGAGCTGAAACCCTGCTGAGCTGGAGTTGTAGCAGTGGCTGCTGAGGGAGGTGCCGGCCTTGGTGAAATCGCCAATAATGGTTGGTAGCTAACAATACCCTCTCAGCCCAATTAACCATTACCACTAGCTTCAGAATCGAGAGAGGTGAGAAAGCCCTCTGTTTGCTGAAGGAATCGAGCTCTGTGCGACTCTGCCTCCAAGGAGATCGTCGGCGAGGATCATGAAAGGAGGAGTCTAGTTCTTATTTATCTTATTAAAAGATCTTGTTTAAGTTTTACTTCCAAAATAATGATATATAAATATATAAGAGTGTTGATTGCTGTAGGAGTAATATACACAAACAGTTGAAGTGCATAAATAATAAACAGCAAAAGAAATAAAGCAAACAAACAAGAAGCACAATCCAGATGACACAAGATATATAGTAGTTATAACCCTGAACCGTTTCAAGACCTTTGGCATTGTCGTTTGGGCCATATAAACGAGAAACGCATATCCAAGCTCCATAGAGATGGACTACTGGACTCATTTGATTATGAATCATTTGAGAGATGCGAGTCTTGCTTATTAGGCAAAATGACTAAATCCCCTTTCACTGGTCATACTGAGAGGGCAGATGATCTCTTGGGTGTCATACATAGTGATGTGTGCGGACCCATGAGTTATATGGCTAGAGGTGGGTTCCACTACTTCGTTACATTTACTGATGATTTCATTAGATACAGATATGTGTTTCTTATGAAGAACAAATCCGAGACCTTTGAAAAGTTCAAAGAGTTTAAGAATGAAGTAGAGAACCAACTGGGAAAAAGAATAAAAGCACTCCGATCTGATCGAGGTGGCGAATATTTGAGTCAGGAGATCTGTGATCATCTGATAGAATATGGTATTGTATCACAACTCACCCCACCCAGAACACCGCAACATAATGGTGTTTCTGAGAGGAGGAATCGTACCCTGTTATACATGGTGCGGTCGATGATGAGTCATGCCGATCTGCCCATTTCCTTTTGGGTTTTTGCTCTAGAGACTGCTGCTTTTACACTAAATCGCGTTCCGACGAAAACGGTTCAAAAGACACCATATGAGATATGGACTGGGAAGCTTCCTAGTATGTCTTTTATTAAGATTTGGGGCTGTGAGGCATACGTACGACGTCAAATGTCTGACAAGCTAGAACCCAAATCAGATAAGTGTTATCTTGTGGGATATCCTAGGGAAACCAAAGGGTATTACTTCTACCTGCCGTCCGAGGGCAAAGTGTTTGTCGCAAGGACTGGCGTCTTTTTGGAGAAAGAATTCTTATCTAGAAAGACTGCAAAGGTGGAACTTGAAGAGGTTCAAGAACCACAAACAATGAATGAACGTGAATTGGAACCTGAACAAGGACTACAATCTGTTGTAGCTGGAGAACCTGCTCAAGAAACACAAGTCTTACGTTGATCTGGTAGACCAAGATTTGAACTTGAGAGATATGGATTTCTCATGACTCAAATAGGTAATGTATTGCTTATGGATCATGATGATGAACCAGCAACCTACCAAGATGCTATGAGTGGACTAGACTCCGAGAAGTGGCTTGAGGCCATGAAATCTGAAATGGACTCCATGTATACAAACCAAGTTTGGACCTTGGTGGAACCACCTGAAGGGGTACGACCCATAGGGTGCAAGTGGGTCTTCAAGAAGAAGACCGACATGGATGGGAATGTACAGACATTCAAAGGCCGGCTTGTGGCTAAAGGTTTCAGGCAAATTCATGGTGTTGACTATGATGAGACCTTTCCCCTGTAGCCATGGTCAAGTCCATCAGAATTCTACTTGCTATTGTTGCGTATTATGACTACGAGATCTAGAAAATGGATGTCAAAACGGCTTTCCTTAATGGAAACCTCCTTGAGGAAGTGTATATGACACAACCCGAGGGTTTTGTATCTCCAAGTGAAGCCACTAAAATATGCAAGTTGAATCGATCCATTTATGGATTGAAACAAGCTTTTCGAAGTTGGAATCTGTGTTTTGATGAGAAGATCAAAGAGCTTGGTTTCATCAAGAACGAAGATGAGCCTTGTGTTTACAAGAAGATTAGTGGGAGCATTATTGTCTTCCTGATATTGTATGTAGATGACATATTGATGATCGGGAATGACATTCCAACCCTGCAAGCTGTTAAGAACAGGCTAGGGGACTGTTTTTCTATGAAGAACTTGGGTGAAGTGACTTACATACTTGGTATTAAGATATATAGAGATAGATCGAAGAAGTTGCTGGGTTTGACCCAGAGTACATACATTGACAAGGTGTTGAAACGGTTCAACATGCTTGAGTCCAAGAAAGGATTCTTACCCATGTCACATGGTGTGAGTCTCTCCAAGGACCAGTGTCCGAAATCTTTGGAAGATAAGGACCGCATGAAGATGATTCCATATGTTTCGGCAATTGGATCAATCATGTATGCAATGTTGTGTACTCGACCCGATGTCTCATATGCTTTGAGCATGATGAGCAGGTATCAGTCTGATCCTGGTGAGAGTCACTGGATTGCTGTCAAGAATATCCTAAAGTACTTGAGAAGAACTAAGGATACGTTCTTGGTGTTTGGTGGAGAGGAAGAGCTCGTTGTAAGTGGTTACACAGATGCTAGCTTCCAAACTGATAGGGACGATTCAAAGTCCCAGTCAGGTTTTATATTTTGCCTTAATGGAGGAGCTGTAAGCTGGAAGAGTTCCAAACAGGAGACAATTACCGATTCTTCGACAGAAGCCGAGTATATTGCTGCCGCAAATGCGGCAAAGGAGGCTGTGTGGATTAGGAAATTCATCGGCGAGCTAGATATAGTTCCTAGCATTGTTGATCCCATAGTTCTCTACTGTGACAACAACGGTGCTATTGCACAAGCTAAGGAACCTAGATCTCATCAGCGCTCCAAGCACATACTTCGGCGGTTCCATCTTATTCGAGAGATTGTCGATCGGGGAGATGTGAGCATTTGCAGGGTACCAACTGATGAAAACATAGCGGATCCACTAACAAAGCCTCTTGCACAAAGGAAGCATGATGGTCATGTTAGATCAATGGGTATTAGATACCTGAATGATCGTCTTTAGTGGGAGCCTTGTGGATTGTATGTTTGTTTGTTGTTTATTCATTTGATGAATTGTGATATATACTATGGTGTTTCATTTTACATTTATGGCAAGTTCTTTTATTATGTCCATTGTTTCTATATGATAGACTAATTAACATAATGAATGCCCTTAGAATGCTTGCTTCCATAGGAATTCAAGTACGTGACTTGACTGTGAGGGCCTATGTTTAAACGAAGCTTCACTCTTAAATGGTCCCTGGTCGAGGTATCATCCTAGAAATTAGGGCGAGGATGAGACCATAAGACTAGCATGTGCGTTGACTGATGACCGATTCTCACAGGTCATGATATTGTGATATCAAGTCATCACATGGGTACTTGTTAGGAAATTTTGGCGAGGATGAGACCATAAGACTAGCATGTGCGTTGACTGATGACCGGTTCTCATAGGTCATGATATTGTGATATCAAGTCATCACATGGGTACTTGTTAGGAACAAGTTGTACTGGACAGACCCACCGTGAGACTGCTTTGTGGATTGTTATATGAACGTGTCACAAGTAGGTCTCAAGTGACAATGGTGTTTGTGGTCCTTTGACCTAAAGTCACAGCATTCATCGAGTGAGGAAGAGCGTACTTTGATGCCATCTAAAGTCTTCTCTTGAGAAAGGTTGATGATAAGGGCGGTTATTGGGTATGTTAAGAATCATTTGGTGTTTGTGTGTGAGTGAATATGGGATTTGTCCTCCTTTATGACATGAGTTACATCCATGGGCCCTTTGATGGAATGAGACTGAGAAATGCATGACCATGCTTGGTTGAGTCAATATATGATATTGAGCTCACCAATTTCTGACAGTCTATTCTAGATCAGGAAACTGGGATTGAACAATTACGAGGGTGACACAATCCATGCCTCTAGTTCTATCCGGATGTAAGGGACAAAGGGACATGACAACACTGATACATTGGTCATGAAAGGCTTGTTGAGTTATAAACTCTTATTGTTTGGGTAGCAATGATGCATTGCTAGATGCCACTCATTATTTGTGAGACTTTTATTTGATACGTTCAAGATCAAGTGGGAGACTGTTGGTGCTTCCATGGTGATCTGGAAGTGGTCAAATATCTAGTCTCACTGCCAACGCGATATGATCCTATAGGGTCACACGTAAAAGTGCTTGGAGAAATTGGATAAAGAATTGAGTTGGTCTTGCTCATATTGGATGTGAGTAGAGGATCATTCTTTTGACTGTTTGGAATTAAGTTGAGAATGTCTCAACGGGAAATCGTTTAAAGTGTTTAAACGATTGGACTTATACTAGACAAATTCGACTAAAGTGTTTAACCGAACTGGGTCAAATTCGGCTAATTGGTTTGGACGAATTCGGCTAAAGTGTTTAGAAGATTTCGGCTAAGTCAAAATTCGGGTAAATAGTTTAATCAAATTTATATAGCCGAATTAGTATAGTTGAATTCGTCTATAGGGTATAGGCGAATTCGTTTAAAGGGTTTAGGCGAACTGTTTTATTTCTTTCGTCGAACGCAAGTTGTTGCGGGTTCATCGAACGCAGGTTTCTGCCGGTTCGTCGAATGCAGTTTTCTGCGGGTTCGTCGAACGCAAGTTGTTGCGGGTTCGTCGAACGCAGGTTTCTGTGGGTTCGTCGAATGCAGGTTTCTGCCGGTTCGTCGAATGCAGGTTTCTGCCGGTTCGTCGAACGTAGTTTTCTGCCGGTTCGTCGAACGCAAGTTATTACGGGTTCGTCGAACGCAGGTTTCTACCGGTTCGTCGAACGCAGTTTTCTGCGGGTTCGTCGAACGCAGTTTTCTGCGGGTTCGTCGAACGCAAGTTGTTGCGGGTTCGTCGAACGTAGGCTTCTGCTGGTTCATTGAACGCAGTTTTCTGCGGGTTCGTCGAACGCAAGTTGTTGCGGGTTCGTCGAACGCAGGTTTCTGCGGGTTCGTCGAACGCAGGTTTCTGCCGGTTCGTCGAACGCAGTTTTCTGCCGGTTCGTCGAATGCAAGTTGTTGCGGGTTCGTCGAACGCAGGTTTCTGCCGGTTTGTCGAACGCAGTTTTCTGCGGGTTCGTCGAACGTAAGTTGTTGCGGGTTCGTCGAACGCAGGTTTCTGCGGGTTCGTCGAACGCAAGTTTCTGCCGGTTCGTTGAACGCAGTTTTCTGCCGGTTCGTCGAATGCAAGTTTTTGCGGGTTCGTCGAACGCGGGTTTCTGACGGTTCGTCAAATGCAATTTTCTGCGTGTTCGTCGAACGCAAATTGTTGCGGGTTCATCGAACACAGACTTCTGCCGGTTCGTCAAACGCAGTTTTCTGCGAGTTCGTCGAACGCAAGTTGTTGCGGGTTCGTCGAACACAGGTTTTTGCGGGTTCATCGAACGTAAGTTGTTGCGGGTTCGTCGAACGTAGATTCATATATATCAGTTTGCGATTTAGATTTCCTTACGGCTGACCGCTTACGGCTTACGGAATACGGAAACTTAGATCGCCCCTTTTGCGATTTGTGAGAGCAGTGTCGGAAGTGTTCCGCTAGGGCTTCTCTCCTCTTCTGCCGACAATCGCCGCCTCTTCCTGTAATCGGACCTAGCAGTCCGTGGAGGACGTTGAGGACTCTTCTTCTCCGACCTAGTTCTTGTGCGACAAGAAGCTAGGGTTCTCCTTCTCTTGTGTGGACTTCTGTAGAGGTGTGGACACAATTCCACACTTACTCCTCCGACGAGTAGTCCATCGTTGATGGAGCAGATACGAAGTGCAGAGCAAGGACTTGGAATAGGATTCCGAATCCTAGAAGATTTTTCTTGGAGCTTTTGATTGAGTGCTGACTCAATTCCGTGAAGGTAATTTTGCTGCCTCAATTTCTTGATTCATGGTTTTAGCAAGATCCACATGTCTCTTTGGGTTGTTCTTGACATATTCCGCTGCGCACATATGATGTGTATACCTTTAAGGAAAACCCAACAAGGGGGGCAGGACTCTACGACGCCGGGACTCGACGGCGGAGGAGAAGGGCGAACCTTCAATCGACGGGGGTGCAAAGTCCCCGGGGCAGGGCCCCAAAGTGGCCGGTGAATAGCTGGTGTATTTTAACCGAGGGCGAACGTAAGGGGGGCAGGCCCCTACGACGCCGGGACTCGACGACGGAGGAGAAGGGCGAACCTTCAATCCACGGTGGTGCAAAGTCCCCGGGGCAGGGCCCCAAAGTGGGTTCCTGCAGTAGAATAGTTTAGGACAGGTAAAACATAATTAGAAAATGAACATTGATACATGCGCAAGTGTAATCTTGCGGCTTCTTAGCCAAATGTTTCTGATATAAGTTTGACGGGAGAGAAGGTTACGTCAAGCTCCCTTTGCGCTGTGCTTGCTCGAGCTCTTTTGGTCGCTCAGCATGGTGGGCGGTGGTGACTCGGCGACCGACCCTCAGTGGCATCCTTCTGTGGTTCTTTGCGGAAAGCTTCAAGGTGTCCTGATTGAACAAGGCCTTCAATTTCTTCTTTCAACCTGGCACAGTGCTCCGTACGGTGCCCTCAGCCTTTGTGGAAATTGCAGAACTGGGATTGATCTCCCCTGCGCTGGGGGAGCGGTCTGGGCCAGTTGATGACGTTGTTGTTGTAGATTACAGACAGTATATGCTCGTGGGGGGCATTTAACGGGGTGTAGATCTGGGAGCTTTGATTTGCTAGTCCTCGGGAGCGGTCTGCTTGACTCTGAAGGGGCGATACGGCTTTCTCGAGTTGATGTCGTTGTCCCTTTCTCTTGCGACACGTATCCCCAAGTTGCAGTTGGTTTACCAGTGTCGAAAGATCAGTTTTTTCTGCCAATGTGGGGGTTGCGTGACACTCTCGCACGCTTTGCTTCTTAGAATTTGGTTTTGGCGACGGGTCCTAGTTGATCCAAGGGAGCTCGGCTGCGGCCGTGTCGAAACCACGAATTGCATCCCTGAGGATTCTCCCTTGGTTGGCCATGCGTCCAGACATAAAAACGTCGTGGTTCAGGGCGTCGAGTAGGATGCTCCCAAATATTGCGTCGTAGGGAGAGTCTGCCTCTGCGATGACGAACTGAACGTCATACTGGACTGGTTCCGAGTGCATCCCTACTTGGACGGGGAGGGTGACGACTCCTATGGTGGGTACTATAGTTCCGTCTGGGAGCTCTGCGTCGCTGGCCCTGAGCTTGAGGTTCCCACTTAGAAGTTTGAGTCGTACCATGGCTGCCACGAACAGGATGTTGAACGAGAAGCGATGGGTTATCAACGCCCTTCTTAGCTCGCAGGCTGGAGTGCCTATGCTTACGTCTAAGGCGAAGTCCGACCATCCACGGGGACGCTCTTGGTGAAAGCTGGTGTAGATCTTCTCGTGCTGCTTGCTCCGCTCCGCTTTCCTTAGGTGGGGCGACTCGTCCGTCTCGGGCTCTTATTCTTGGATCCTTGGCACGCGCGCTTCGTGCCATTCAACGAACAGTTGGGAAAACTCGGTGAAGTTGTGAATCGCTCCGTTTGGCAGGGATTGATACCAGCGGAGGGCGTCTCCATGTAGTGTCTCGGTGAAGATTTTGCAGCTGATTTGGTCGGGAAGTCCGAACGTCCGCACCGTTATCAAGAAGTGATAAACTTGCCCATACGGGTCCTCTGCTCTGTGGAACTCCTTGAAGTGCGGGAGCTTTAGCCACGGCGGAACTGGGTATGCCAAAATTGACTTTGACAGGGCGGATCTCCTTTGCTGGTGCGTGACATCGTTCGGAACTTGCCCCGCCGCGAGAGGGGCCGGCTTGCTAGTTTATCCAAGCCACTGGGGTAGGATGGGTGCAGCGATGAGCGCTCTTTTCACAGGGCCTTCAGGGATTGAGGAACTGCATGCGTCGGATAGTTCGGGGGAGGTGTCGACTCTTGCTGGTTCCGTGAACTCAGGCAAAGCGGGCACTGCGTTCGTTAATTCTTTGCTCGGCATTTGGGAATTCAGTTCCCACAGATGGCGCCAAACTATTGCGGGTCGCTCGGGTGCTCTAGTAGACCGTTCGAATTGAACCACCTTATCTCGGAAGCGAACCGAGCGCGTAAACAGTCAATTAGGGATTCGTTGAGTACACTGAGACTTTTTAACGTGGAAAACCCGGAAAGGGTAAAAAACCATGCGGCTGGAGCTGTGCCGACCAAACTTCACTATCTTCTGAGAGCTTACAGCTAAGTACTTAGAAGTCGAGCGCGACAGGCCACCGCTCGTTACAATAATAGAGAGAGAGAGAGTTCCGAGGGTGACAGGCCACCTCTCGGAAAACTAAGTCTTTCTCCTTCTGAGAACTGTGGGGAACAAAAGTGAGAATGCTCCGGGGAACGAAAGTGAGAATGCTGAGTCGCCTTCCGGGATGAGGGAAATCTTCAAGTCCACGAAGGAGATCTTCAAGCGCCGAAGGAGAATTCCGTGAAAATCTTCAAGGAGCTCTCCCGGGTGCAGAAGGCAAGGTCCTTTGAAATGAAGCCCTGGGGCTCCTTTTATAGCTTTGGCCGGGGGTAGCCCGGTAATTTCGCCGTTGTAACCACCGTAACCACATGACGGACGAATCATATTTTCTGGTTCGGAGCAAACAGATTGCCATTTTTCGTAAATGACCATCTTGCCGTTCGCGCAGTTCGGGCAATTTTGTTGGAGGCGAAAAAAGCGACGGATTATTCCTGAAATCTGAGAAGCTAGAAAGACAAAATGTGAGCATGTCAGAAAGACAAAATGTGAGCATGTCAGAAAGACAAAATGTGAGCATGTCAGAAAGACAAAATGTGAGCATGTCAGAAATGAGAAAGTGTTCCGGGTGCGCAAGCACGCTCAGAAGCGTTCTGAGCGTGCAACGAACACGGAAGTGCTCCAAGCGCGCTTAGAGGATTTCTGAGCATGTTACGAGCGCGGGAGCGTTCCGAGCGAAATCCGGGGCCCAAAGGGTGCACAGCAAGCCTAGAGAGGGCGGACACCCCCGAACCCCTCCATGTGGAGGGGGCTTGACCGCACCCCAAGGGGTGCGGTTTGGCAGCACCCCACTAGGGGTGCGGCTCGGCCGCACCCCACTAGGGGTGCGGCTCGGCCGCACCCCACTAGGGGTGCGGCTTGGCCGCACCCCAAGGGGGTGCGGCTTGGTCGTACCCCACTAGGGGTGCGGTTAGGCTGCGCCCCCGTGGAGGGGCAGCCTGCGCGTTACCGCGCGCGCTATCGTGCGTTACCGCGCGCGCTATCGTGCGGTAGCGCCGCGCGGTAACGTGCAGTTGCGGGCGGTCCGACGAGAGCGGTTGGCCATGGAGAGAGTAGGCTCGCGCACTTCCCCACTCTCCCCTCATCATGATAGTGGCCTTTGGGAGTAACCACCTCTTCTTATGCATATAAATGAATAGGAGTTTTGTATGAGTACGCATCAATATTTATGGAAAACCCCATGAGTGCAACTAGCCCTGTCCAAAAATCCTGGTAGGCCCGGGCCTGAACTAGGCCTACCGGGCCTGGGCTTTCCTAAATCGGGCTCGAGCCCGGGCCTGGGCCCGATTTTAGCCTGGCTCAGGGCGGGCTCAGGCTCCCTCCTCCCAGGGGAGCTTGAGGAGGCCCCCAAGGCCAGGCCTAGGCCCGACCCGGTCTTATATATGTTTATTTATATATATGTATATTTTTATTTTTAAAATTAAAAAAATGCCATCAATTGATGGGTGGATGGATGGCAGCCATCAATTGATGGCTGGCAGCCACGAAAAATCGGGATTTTATCCGGGCCTAAGCTTGGCCTGGCGCCTGGGCTTTCCCGGCCTGGCCCTGGCCGAGCAATTGCCCCAAACTGAGGCGTTGTTAGGCCTCGGACGCCCGACCTGGGCCCTGGGCGGGCTAGCCCTGGGCCGTGCCTTGTCGGGCTTTTTTCGGGCCAGGCCAAGGCCCCGTTTTTATGCCCACGTCTAAGAACAACCAAGCCAAAATACGACAACAAACAAGCGGAAGACCCAACACCATGAGCCCACCAATAATAAAATAGAAATAGAATGTTGTCAATAAAGATCAGCTTGATCGGCATCAAAGATCAGCTTCTTAAAGGAAAAGCCGAGTCCTCATTATCTTAAAGAATCCTGCACGCCGCTCTCCAGTTCTGTCCGCTCTCGCTTAGGGCTCGCAGATGGCGCATGATTCCTCCTCTCTTCCTCGTCAATCTTCTTCCTTCTGAATTGCATTTCGATGGGAGAAAACCCTTCATTTGTGATGGTTCTCTACCCTAGCCGGCGGGTTGCAGGTTTTGCACGTAGATCTTTACCCTAGCCGGCAAACTGAGAAAGGATTTTCATTGTAAGCCCTATATTTCTCTTAATATTTTCTAGATTAGATTTGGTTTGAGTTGGATTTCTGGAGAGAAATAGGGCATGCTGTGTTGTGGGGTTTTGTTGGCTTTTTGATTGGCCGACTGTGTTAGATTTCCCGTTTTAGTTTGTTTCTGGTATGAGAGAAGAAGTTTACTGTTACTTTGAGTTCTCCAGCTCAAGCTTTTCTCCCTATTTCTTTATGGTTAGAACTGAATCCTTTGTAGTAGCGGTTGTTTGGAAGGGAATTACATTTCTTTGTTCTTTAATGGGTAAGCTACTGCTCTTTTTCTTCGGCCCTTTTCTACATGCTGATTTAGTTAGCAAAGCTGGACCGGCTAAGGAAATATTGAGAGCTTTAGTGGTGTTGTCGAAATCCTACTCCATGCTGCTTTGGGTTGGATCCTTGCTAAGTATTCTAATTAGTTTGCTGTACTTCTATTGCCCAGCTTTGTGTTAATTGGTAGTTACAACTGTGAATTATTGTGGGCTGGTTAAGGTCACTTAGAAGCTTTATGGCATAACTTATATTGATCAGTTAGTATGATTCCAGTCATTATGAATTATACTGTTGAGTTCTGGCTGTCTTCTTTTTCTTGTTTTTGAGTTTCACCTTGCTCTGAGATCAGCTGCGACTATTAAAATTAAATTAAGAAAGTATACATGTTAATCGAGTTTTTAGTTGACTATTAAAAGTGATAGTTTAGATTGAGTTTTATCATTGATATGAATTTGTCTCTGTTATGGTCATGCGAACTAGAGGGCTGGGTAAGTAGATTCCAAATGATGTTATCATCGAAGTCAATATTGTAGCTATAACGAGGTGTAACCCCGATATAAATGACCTTAAATGATACGATTCTGATACAGATACCGCGAAGGATGGCACCCCAAAATAGACATGACAATGCTATGAACACAGATACTGATGGTGAGAGCTACCTGTTTCATTTAAGCTTTATTGCTTTATGTTCTTATTACTTATGCACACTTATTATACTGAATGTTAAATGCATAGTTGCTATCACTGATACTTATTGTCGCTATATTGTATGGCCTTGAAAAAGGCAAACAGGCAAATCACTTCTGAGGGGATTATAAACTGAATAATAAAATGAAGAACTCACTATTATGAAAACGTGTCGACACGAGGTTATATTACGGGCGACTTGAATTGCATGCACATGAATGATATGGATATGATGAATTGCCAAACCAGTCGAGCCGAAAGGCATAAACGCAGGTTGACCGTACTGGTTTTGGTGCATGATGACTGATGAATTGCCAAACCAGTCGAGCCGAAAGGCATACATGCGGGTTGACCGTACTGGTTTTGGTACATGATGACCCTTCGGGGTAAAGGACCCTTCGGGGTAAAGGACCCTTCGGGGTAAAGGACCCTTAGTGGTAAAGGAAAAATGATTCAAATCGCCCCTAATATATCCTAAGAAACGAAACAATTATGGAAATACTGATTTAAAGGGTTACACGGGTACATTAATAAATGCTTATGAACATGAAAACTGACATGATGTTATGTATTTGCACTGCTTCCATGATATAGAAACAATTATGATGCTTACTTATACTGCTTCCATGATATAGATACAGTTATGATACTTGCATTGCTTACATGTTCTATAACTTATATGAATGCTATTGTTTGATAGCTGCTTATTATTCTATGATTACTAACATGATCATATAGTTATATGCTTCATAAGTTCACTGAGACAGAAAAACGGTAAGTATGGTAAATATGTTTTGCAATGCGTAAGTTTTTCTAATTGTATACAGCAATGAAAGAGGTATATCCTCACTTAGTCATATTTTTATGACTAAGCCCGTCGTCAAATTTTGTAGGTAACGGACGTGACTTTGGATACACAAAACCAAAAGAACTGATTATGGTTGGACAGAAAAGATTCAGGCAATAATGCAAGGTATGAGAGTAAAATTATTATTATGTGTTTTTATTTTGTATTCACTAGCCGCACTTCAACCTGGGAATCATGTTGTAAACATAGCTAAGATACAGAAGTATGTGAGGTCTAAATGGGGGACTCATAATTTGGTATCAGAGCCAGGTTTCAAAGAAGTTCGGTTGTAGTGAGTACTGAATAAGTACACATGATATGACGGTGAGAAGATCGTTCAAAGAAATCTAGTAATTGAAAATCTTTTTAAATCAAAGTACGTCTGAGGGTTTTGAAAGAATTCATGAAGTGATAGCAATTAAATGAAATGTGCACAAACATAAAGCGACAAGAACCCAAGTAGTAGTTGATATTGTTTCTATTGCACGAGTCAATCAAAATGTCTTTAAAGAAAAATGTCTGCGTATTGTTTGCGTTAGATAGATAATATAATAAACATGGAATACTGGAAGATGAATGCGCGTAGAAATGAAGGAAAGATCATATGTAAAATAGTTGACTACATAACGAAGGGTGTGACAAATTTCATGGAGACATTACTAAACATCCCGAGCAAAATAAATAATGATATCCACAGTCAAGGCTTTGAGACTAATTCAAGTAGAGAAAATAAACAATAATGAATAAAATGACTATACATTGTAAGTCCACCTTCTTTATATATGGTATGTATACATAATTTTGAAACAATGTGTTATACAAACATGTAAAAAGAAAATAGAATATGGTTACAACTAGAAGCTATAAATGTACGTTGCATTACTATTATGTCATGACTTAAATCAATGTGAAAATAAGTGATGCGTCATAGGCTATAAATGAAACTGAGATTGAGGTAAAGAACGCTAAAAAGGAAGTTGCAAATGACAACAACAGAAATATGACAATACGATGCTATGGAAAAGACAGTCTACTGACACTAGATGTAATTGTAAGTAAGAAACAAATTCTTCATACGTGAAATTAAGCAAGGATGAAAGTAATGTTACAAAGCTATGAAAATTATAACGATAAAATAAATATATATCACATTGTACTTTCATGACTTAACGTAGTGGAAATGGACTGGGTGAAACTATCATTTCTAGTTTATGGTATTATGGTGGGAAGCAAAAAGGACATTATCATTATAAGTTTTATATATGGCTTACTTTGTATTTCAGGAATGATGTAGACAAGTATAAAATTTATCGACAAGATTTACTTATATGTGTAAAAGCAAGTAGTATCTTCACAACTCAAACTTGTAAGATTGTGCATAAAACGTGGCATGTTAAGACTGAGCAATGAAGGCGATGGTTATGAGACTTTGTATATATATATTGACTAGTACGGATAAAGATGACACGTAATCTTGAATAACATGTATTGATTTTTTTTGTTATACCTAAAAGATAGGATAAAAAGGTAACATTTGAGGCGTGAGAAGAGAAGTGTGTCATTAAGTATAGAAATACATGACGGTGAATGAAACAAGAAATTGTTGGGTTGAATTTAATTTTTGATCGAATAGATGTTATGTTTAGATGGAATGACAAATATCAACATATATGCAAGTTATGGATAAGTATAGTTATGTCTCATCATAGTAAAGAAAGCATAAGATATGAAAGTGGAATAGCTAATGAAGAGTGCTCAGATAACAAATTTCTAACATCCTAAAAGACACAATTGCTTTCAATGCAAGTACTCTTAATTATCCGTAGTACGTCTAAATAACGACATTCAATGTAAAAGTTATGACGACCATATGAATTGTAATTTCACTTTCACTCTATATAGTATATCTTGGATTTCGGCCGAATCTTTGATACGTTATATGGTTTTGAAAGAGGTGTTACAAAAATATTGTTAGAAAAATGAAGGAAAAGAAACAAGATAAAGAATTACAACATTGGTAAATATCTGACCCCTAGTTCACAAAAAGTTTAAGGGGTTGAAAAGTTAACTTCGAGTTACACATCATATTTTGTTGTCATGGAGACACTGTTAAACGTCCGTAGAAAGGTTACATGACAATATTCATTGTCAAAGCTTTGAGATCATTTTGCAAGGCATAGTTAAGGAAAGGAATGTGGATTGAAGACTATCTTCGCCTTATATGACTTATATGGTTTTGACCAAAATATTATACACACAAGTAAAATGAAAATGCGTGAAATTATTTTTACTAAGTTCGTCGTCTCAATACCATGTAATTACTTCAAGACATGTGAAAATAAGAATAAACGATAAAAAGGAAAGTGCAAAGGAGAACAACGTGAATATGAAAGTATGATGCTAAAGAAAAACGAAAGTCAACAAACATTCTAAATAGTATAGGTCATGCTATTACAAATACGATAGGAGGATGAGATACGAATGTAAAGCAACGATTTAGGAATTTGACCACAAGATATTGTTATGAAAAAGAAGGTCCTAAATGATGTAGGAAGGAAATGAAATTACTAAATAAAAATGACATGGGAAGTAAATGAAACTGCGAACTGAAAATGAAAATATGAGAAACAAGGCGAGATAAAAGTCAATGGGGTGACACGGATATACAATATGTAATATTGAAGAAAATTTGAAATTAATAATGATGCGAGGAACGAGATTAATGATAAGTGATGATATGAGTAGGAAAATGGTAATGTGAGAGATCGCAATGTACATATCATGTTATGGTTTACGAGTAGTTGCAAATGATAAGGTAAACCGTCAATATTCCGTTAACGTGAAAAGTAAGATATCAATTTATATACGACTACAGATAAAAGTCCAAACAGCGAACGAAGAAAGAAATATGATGATAATGTACTTGCTTCATGGACTAATACGTTGCGTTTCTGGTTTATTGTGGCGGTTTGTCAATCGCTTTAATTCTAGGAGTTCGGATCACGGGAAAGTGAGTGAAAGTTTGAGTGCATGGGAAAGTAAATAATGTCATATGTGAGAATTTATATCGTGTCCTATTTTTGAGGACGAAAATTTCTATAAGAGAGGAAGAATTTGTAACGGCCCAAATGTGACATGATCCAAATGAATAATAAAAGTACATAAAAGTTCGTCCCCTGTGATGGAAAATAAATCAGTGTTGACATTGTCCATTTCAACGAATTTTTGCTTTCGAGTTATTGGCATTGTATAAAAATATGAAAATATAAATTACATGTTTGGACCATTTTGGTTGGGTTAAATTTATGTTGCTGGGAGACTTATAAATATACCAGTTCATTAAAGCTGTGCACATTGGTGTGCGGATAGCGGAAAAGTTATGAGGTTGGTGTGCTAAATGGTAATTGGTTGGCTACTTGGTGTGCCAATAAAGAAGAAATGAGAGTGTCACGTTGAGCGGTGGCATGAGTGCGTTGATCGGCATCAAAGATCAGCTTCTTAAAGGAAAAGCCGAGTCCTCATTATCTTAAAGAATCCTGCACGCCGCTCTCCAGTTCTGGCCGCTCTCGCTTAGGGCTCGCAGATGGCGCATGATTCCTCCTCTCTTCCTCGTCAATCTTCTTCCTTCTGAATTGGATTTCGACGGGAGAAAACCCTCCATTTGTGATGGTTCTCTACCCTAGCCGGCGGGTTGCAGGTTTTGCACGTAGATCTTTACCCTAGCCGGCAAACTGAGAAAGGATTTTCATTGTAAGCCCTATATTTCTCTTAATATTTTCTAGATTAGATTTGGTTTGAGTTGGATTTCTGGAAAGAAATAGGGCATGCTGTGTTGTGGGGTTTTGTTGGCTTTTTGATTGGCCGACTGTGTTAGATTTCCCGTTTTAGTTTGTTTCTGGTATGAGAGAAGAAGTTTACTGTTACTTTGAGTTCTCCAGCTCAAGCTTTTCTCCCTATTTCTTTATGGTTAGAACTGAATCCTTTGTAGTAGCGGTTGTTTGGAAGGGAATTACATTTCGTTGTTCTTTAATGGGTCAGCTACTGCTCTTTTTCTTCGGCCCTTTTCTACATGCTGATTTAGTTAGCAAAGCTGGACCGACTAAGGAAATATTGAGAGCTTTAGTGGTGTTGTCGAAATCCTACTCCATGCTGCTTTGGGTTGGATCCTTGCTAAGTATTCTAATTAGTTTGATGTACTTCTATTGCCCAGCTTTGTGTTAATTGGTAGTTACAACTGTGAATTATTGTGGGCTGGTTAAGGTCACTTAGAAGCTTTATGGCATAACTTATATTGATCAGTTAGTAAGATTCCAGTCATTATGAATTATACTGTTGAGTTCTGGCTGTCTTCTTTTTCTTGTTTTTGAGTTTCACCTTGCTCTGAGATCAGCTGCGACTATTAAAATTAAATTAAGAAAGTATACATGTTAATCGGGTTTTTAGTTGACTATTAAAAGTGATAGTTTAGATTGAGTTTTGTCATTGATATGAATTTGTCGCTATTATGGTCATGTGAACTAGAGGGCTGGGTAAGTAGCTTCCAAATGATGTTATCATCGAAGTCAATATTGTAGCTATAACGAGGTGTAACCCCGATATAAATGACCCTAAATGATATGATTCTGATACAGATACCGCAAAGGATGACACCCCAAAATAGACACGACAATGTTATGAACACAGATACTGATGGTGAGAGCTACCTGTTTCATTTAAGCTTTATTGCTTTATGTTCTTATTACTTATGCACACTTATTATACTGAATGTTAAATGCATAGTTGCTATCACTGATACTTATTGTCGCTATATTGTATGGCCTTGATAAAGGCAAACAAGCAAATCACTTCTGAGGGGATTATAAACTGAATAATAAAATGAAGAACTCACTATTATGAAAACGTGTCGACACGGGGTTATATTACGGGCGACTTGAATTGCATGCACATGAATGATATGGATATGATGAATTGCCAAACCAGTCGAGCCGAAAGGCATAAACGCGGGTTGACCGTACTGGTTTTGGTGCATGATGACTGATGAATTGTCAAACCAGTCGAGCCGAAAGGCATACACGCGGGTTGACCGTACTGATTTTGGTACATGATGACCCTTCGGGGTAAAGGACCCTTCGGGGTAAAGGACCCTTCGGGGTAAAGGAAAAAGGATTCAAATCGCCCCTAATATATCCTAAGAAACGAAACAATTATGGAAATACTGATTTAAAGGGTTACACGGGTACATTGATAAATGCTTATGAACATGAAAACTGACATGATGTTATGTATTTGCACTGCTTCATTGATATAGAAACAATTATGATGCTTACTTATACTGCTTCCATGATATAGATACAGTTATGATACTTGCATTGCTTACATGTTCTATAACTTATATGAATGCTATTGTTTGATAGCTGCTTATTGTTCTATGATTACTAACATGATCATATAGTTATAAGCTTCATAAGTTCACTGAGACAGAAAAACAGTTAGTATGGTAAATATGTTTTGCAATGCGTAAGTTTTTCTAATTGTATATAGCAATGAAAGAGGTATATCCTCACTTAGTCATATTTTTATGACTAAGCCCGTCGTCAAATTTTGTAGGTAACGGACGTGACTTTGGATACGCAAAACCAAAAGAACTGATTATGGTTGGACAGAAAAGATTCAGCGAATAATGCAAGGTATGAGAGTAAAATTATTATTATGTGTTTTTATTTTGTATTCACTGGCCGCACTTCAACCTGGGAATCATGTTGTAAACATAGCTAAGATACAGAAGTATGTGAGGTCTAAATGGGGGCCTCATAATTTGGTATCAGAGCCAGGTTTCAAAGAAGTTCGGTTGCAGTGAGTACTGAATAAGTACACATGATATGACGGTGAGAAGATCGTTCAAAGAAATCTAGTAATTGAGAATCTTTTTAAATCAAAGTACGTCTGAGGGTTTTGAAAGAATTCATGAAGTGATAGCAATTAAATGAAATGTGCACAAACATAAAGCGACAAGAACCCAAGTAGTAGTTGATATTGTTTCTATTGCACGAGTCAATCAAAATGTCTTTAAAGAAAAATGTCTGCGTATTGTTTGCGTTAGATAGATAATATAATAAACATGGAATACTGGAAGATGAATGCGCGTAGAAATGAAGGAAAGATCATATGTAAAATAGTTGACTACATAACGAAGGGTGTGACAAATTTCATGGAGACATTACTAAACATCCCGAGCAAAATAAATAATGATATCCACAGTCAAGGCTTTGAGACTAATTCAAGTAGAGAAAATAAACAATAATGAATAAAATGACTATACATTGTAAGTCCACCTTCTTTATATATGGTATGTATACATAATTTTGAAACAATGTGTTATACAAACATGTAAAAAGAAAATAGAATATGGTTACAACTAGAAGCTATAAATGTACGTTGCATTACTATTATGTCATGACTTAAATCAATGTGAAAATAAGTGATGCGTCATAGGCTATAAATGAAACTGAGATTGAGGTAAAGAACGCTAAAAAGGAAGTTGCAAATGACAACAACAGAAATATGACAATACGATGCTATGGAAAAGACAGTCTACTGACACTAGATGTAATTGTAAGTAAGAAACAAATTCTTCATACGTGAAATTAAGCAAGGATGAAAGTAATGTTACAAAGCTATGAAAATTATAACGATAAAATAAATATATATCACATTGTACTTTCATGACTTAACGTAGTGGAAATGGACTGGGTGAAACTATCATTTCTAGTTTATGGTATTATGGTGGGAAGCAAAAAGGACATTATCATTATAAGTTTTATATATGGCTTACTTTGTATTTCAGGAATGATGTAGACAAGTATAAAATTTATCGACAAGATTTACTTATATGTGTAAAAGCAAGTAGTATCTTCACAACTCAAACTTGTAAGATTGTGCATAAAACGTGGCATGTTAAGACTGAGCAATGAAGGCGATGGTTATGAGACTTTGTATATATATATTGACTAGTACGGATAAAGATGACACGTAATCTTGAATAACATGTATTGATTTTTTTTGTTATACCTAAAAGATAGGATAAAAAGGTAACATTTGAGGCGTGAGAAGAGAAGTGTGTCATTAAGTATAGAAATACATGACGGTGAATGAAACAAGAAATTGTTGGGTTGAATTTAATTTTTGATCGAATAGATGTTATGTTTAGATGGAATGACAAATATCAACATATATGCAAGTTATGGATAAGTATAGTTATGTCTCATCATAGTAAAGAAAGCATAAGATATGAAAGTGGAATAGCTAATGAAGAGTGCTCAGATAACAAATTTCTAACATCCTAAAAGACACAATTGCTTTCAATGCAAGTACTCTTAATTATCCGTAGTACGTCTAAATAACGACATTCAATGTAAAAGTTATGACGACCATATGAATTGTAATTTCACTTTCACTCTATATAGTATATCTTGGATTTCGGCCGAATCTTTGATACGTTATATGGTTTTGAAAGAGGTGTTACAAAAATATTGTTAGAAAAATGAAGGAAAAGAAACAAGATAAAGAATTACAACATTGGTAAATATCTGACCCCTAGTTCACAAAAAGTTTAAGGGGTTGAAAAGTTAACTTCGAGTTACACATCATATTTTGTTGTCATGGAGACACTGTTAAACGTCCGTAGAAAGGTTACATGACAATATTCATTGTCAAAGCTTTGAGATCATTTTGCAAGGCATAGTTAAGGAAAGGAATGTGGATTGAAGACTATCTTCGCCTTATATGACATATATGGTTTTGACCAAAATATTATACACACAAGTAAAATGAAAATGCGTGAAATTATTTTTACTAAGTTCGTCGTCTCAATACCATGTAATTACTTCAAGACATGTGAAAATAAGAATAAACGATAAAAAGGAAAGTGCAAAGGAGAACAACGTGAATATGAAAGTATGATGCTAAAGAAAAACGAAAGTCAACAAACATTCTAAATAGTATAGGTCATGCTATTACAAATACGATAGGAGGATGAGATACGAATGTAAAGCAACGATTTAGGAATTTGACCACAAGATATTGTTATGAAAAAGAAGGTCCTAAATGATGTAGGAAGGAAATGAAATTACTAAATAAAAATGACATGGGAAGTAAATGAAACTGCGAACTGAAAATGAAAATATGAGAAACAAGGCGAGATAAAAGTCAATGGGGTGACACGGATATACAATATGTAATATTGAAGAAAATTTGAAATTAATAATGATGCGAGGAACGAGATTAATGATAAGTGATGATATGAGTAGGAAAATGGTAATGTGAGAGATCGCAATGTACATATCATGTTATGGTTTACGAGTAGTTGCAAATGATAAGGTAAACCGTCAATATTCCGTTAACGTGAAAAGTAAGATATCAATTTATATACGACTACAGATAAAAGTCCAAACAGCGAACGAAGAAAGAAATATGATGATAATGTACTTGCTTCATGGACTAATACGTTGCGTTTCTGGTTTATTGTGGCGGTTTGTCAATCGTTTTAATTCTAGGAGTTCGGATCACGGGAAAGTGAGTGAAAGTTTGAGTGCATGGGAAAGTAAATAATGTCATATGTGAGAATTTATATCGTGTCCTATTTTTGAGGACGAAAATTTCTATAAGAGAGGAAGAATTTGTAACGGCCCAAATGTGACATGATCCAAATGAATAATAAAAGTACATAAAAGTTCGTCCCCTGTGATGGAAAATAAATCAGTGTTGACATTGTCCATTTCAACGAATTTTTGCTTTCGAGTTATTGGCATTGTATAAAAATATGAAAATATAGATTACATGTTTGGACCATTTTGGTTGGGTTAAATTTATGTTGCTGGGAGACTTATAAATATACCAGTTCATTAAAGCTGTGCACATTGGTGTGCGGATAGCGGAAAAGTTATGAGGTTGGTGTGCTAAATGGTAATTGGTTGGCTACTTGGTGTGCCAATAAAGAAGAAATGAGAGTGTCACGTTGAGCGGTGGCATGAGTGCGTTGATCGGCATCAAAGATCAGCTTCTTAAAGGAAAAGCCGAGTCCTCATTATCTTAAAGAATCCTGCACACCGCTCTCCAGTTCTGGCCGCTCTCGCTTAGGGCTCGCAGATGGCGCATGATTCCTCCTCTCTTCCTCGTCAATCTTCTTCCTTCTGAATTGGATTTCGACGGGAGAAAACCCTCCATTTGTGATGGTTCTCTACCCTAGCCGGCGGGTTGCAGGTTTTGCACGTAGATCTTTACCCTAGCCGGCAAACTGAGAAATGATTTTCATTGTAAGCCCTATATTTCTCTTAATATTTTCTAGATTAGATTTGGTTTGAGTTGGATTTCTGGAAAGAAATAGGGCATGCTGTGTTGTGGGGTTTTGTTGGCTTTTTGATTGGCCGACTGTGTTAGATTTCCCGTTTTAGTTTGTTTCTGGTATGAGAGAAGAAGTTTACTGTTACTTTGAGTTCTCCAGCTCAAGCTTTTCTCCCTATTTCTTTATGGTTAGAACTGAATCCTTTGTAGTAGCGGTTGTTTGGAAGGGAATTACATTTCGTTGTTCTTTAATGGGTCAGCTACTGCTCTTTTTCTTCGGCCCTTTTCTACATGCTGATTTAGTTAGCAAAGCTGGACCGACTAAGGAAATATTGAGAGCTTTAGTGGTGTTGTCGAAATCCTACTCCATGCTGCTTTGGGTTGGATCCTTGCTAAGTATTCTAATTAGTTTGATGTACTTCTATTGCCCAGCTTTGTGTTAATTGGTAGTTACAACTGTGAATTATTGTGGGCTGGTTAAGGTCACTTAGAAGCTTTATGGCATAACTTATATTGATCAGTTAGTAAGATTCCAGTCATTATGAATTATACTGTTGAGTTCTGGCTGTCTTCTTTTTCTTGTTTTTGAGTTTCACCTTGCTCTGAGATCAGCTGCGACTATTAAAATTAAATTAAGAAAGTATACATGTTAATCGGGTTTTTAGTTGACTATTAAAAGTGATAGTTTAGATTGAGTTTTGTCATTGATATGAATTTGTCGCTATTATGGTCATGTGAACTAGAGGGCTGGGTAAGTAGCTTCCAAATGATGTTATCATCGAAGTCAATATTGTAGCTATAACGAGGTGTAACCCCGATATAAATGACCCTAAATGATACGATTCTGATACAGATACCGCAAAGGATGACACCCCAAAATAGACACGACAATGCTATGAACACAGATACTGATGGTGAGAGCTACCTGTTTCATTTAAGCTTTATTGCTTTATGTTCTTATTACTTATGCACACTTATTATACTGAATGTTAAATGCATAGTTGCTATCACTGATACTTATTGTCGCTATATTGTATGGCCTTGATAAAGGCAAACAAGCAAATCACTTCTGAGGGGATTATAAACTGAATAATAAAATGAAGAACTCACTATTATGAAAACGTGTCGACACGGGGTTATATTACGGGCGACTTGAATTGCATGCACATGAATGATATGGATATGATGAATTGCCAAACCAGTCGAGCCGAAAGGCATAAACGCGGGTTGACCGTACTGGTTTTGGTGCATGATGACTGATGAATTGCCAAACCAGTCGAGCCGAAAGGCATACACGCGGGTTGACCGTACTGATTTTGGTACATGATGACCCTTCGGGGTAAAGGACCCTTCGGGGTAAAGGACCCTTCGGGGTAAAGGAAAAAGGATTCAAATCGCCCCTAATATATCCTAAGAAACGAAACAATTATGGAAATACTGATTTAAAGGGTTACACGGGTACATTGATAAATGCTTATGAACATGAAAACTGACATGATGTTATGTATTTGCACTGCTTCCATGATATAGAAACAATTATGATGCTTACTTATACTGCTTCCATGATATAGATACAGTTATGATACTTGCATTGCTTACATGTTCTATAACTTATATGAATGCTATTGTTTGATAGCTGCTTATTGTTCTATGATTACTAACATGATCATATAGTTATAAGCTTCATAAGTTCACTGAGACAGAAAAACAGTTAGTATGGTAAATATGTTTTGCAATGCGTAAGTTTTTCTAATTGTATATAGCAATGAAAGAGGTATATCCTCACTTAGTCATATTTTTATGACTAAGCCCGTCGTCAAATTTTGTAGGTAACGGACGTGACTTTGGATACGCAAAACCAAAAGAACTGATTATGGTTGGACAGAAAAGATTCAGCGAATAATGCAAGGTATGAGAGTAAAATTATTATTATGTGTTTTTATTTTGTATTCACTGGCCGCACTTCAACCTGGGAATCATGTTGTAAACATAGCTAAGATACAGAAGTATGTGAGGTCTAAATGGGGGCCTCATAATTTGGTATCAGAGCCAGGTTTCAAAGAAGTTCGGTTGCAGTGAGTACTGAATAAGTACACATGATATGACGGTGAGAAGATCGTTCAAAGAAATCTAGTAATTGAGAATCTTTTTAAATCAAAGTACGTCTGAGGGTTTTGAAAGAATTCATGAAGTGATAGCAATTAAATGAAATGTGCACAAACATAAAGCGACAAGAACCCAAGTAGTAGTTGATATTGTTTCTATTGCACGAGTCAATCCAAATGTCTTTAAAGAAAAATGTCTGCGTATTGTTTGTGTTAGATAGATAATATAATAAACATGGAATACTGGAAGATGAATGCGCGTAGAAATGAAAGAAAGATCATATGTAAAATAATTGACTACATAACGAAGGGTGTGACAAATTTCATGGAGACATTGCTAAACATCCCGAGCAAAATAAATAATGATATCCACAGTCAAAGCATTGAGACTAATTCAAGTAGAGAAAATAAACAATAATGAATAAAATGACTATACATTGTAAGTCCACCTTCTTCATATATGGTATGTATACATAATTTTGAAACAATGTGTTATACAAACATGTAAAAAGAAAATAGAATATGGTTACAACTAGAAGCTATAAATGTACGTTGCATTACTACTATGTCATGACTTAAATCAATGTGAAAATAAGTGATGCGTCATAGGCTATAAATGAAACTGAGATTGAGGTAAAGAACGCTAAAAAGGAAGTTGCAAATGACAACAACAGAAATATGACAATACGATGCTATGGAAAAGACAGTCTACTGACACTAGATGTAATTGTAAGTAAGAAACAAATTCTTCATACGTGAAATTAAGCAAGGATGAAAGTAATGTTACAAAGCTATGAAAATTATAACAATAAAATAAATATATATCACATTGTACTTTCATGACTTAACGTAGTGGAAATGGACTGGGTGAAACTATCATTTCTAGTTTATGGTATTATGGTGGGAAGCAAAAAGGACATTATCATTATAAGTTTTATATATGGCTTACTTTGTATTTCAGGAATGATGTAGACAAGTATAAAATTTATCGACAAGATTTACTTATATGTGTAAAAGCAAGTAGTATCTTCACAACTGAAACTTGTAAGATTGTGCATAAAACGTGGCATGTTAAGACTGAGCAATGAAGGCGATGGTTATGAGACTTTGTATAGGGATCTAAGTTGAACGCCGATAGGGCTCTAAGTTGAACGCTCGGGGCTGAATTTGACGTTCTTCTAGAACATCTGAAGGAGGAGCAGAAGTCTGAACAGGAGCAGGTGCTGGGGGAGGTGCGGGTGCAGGAGTTGATGCTGATGCGAAAGACTCAGCAATCAAATTATATAGCTGCCGTTGCAGAGGAGGTTGAGAATTGAGTTCTTTCATTCGCAATTTTGGGCAATTCTTCTTTGTGTGGCCTGGCTCACGACAATAGTAGCAAGCGCCAATCAAGCATTCACCGCGATGATATCTATTGCATTTCATACATTTGTTTGTGGTTGCTTGAGATGCGGTACTACTTGATGGACCAGTCTGGAGTAATTTTGTATCTTTACTTTGCGTTTCAACCTGGGTCGATGTCTCCGTGATTTTTCTCTTCCCACTCTCCCGATTCTTTTGTGATTTTCCTTGATCAATTTCAACTAATCGTGCTCGCTCGACCAACTTTCCGTAATCGAGAATATCGAGGGGTACGATGAGATTGCGGATGTCATCTTGTAGTCCTTGTTGAAACTGTAGGCAACGATCTTCTTCGGTCGTTACGAGAGAATCGGCATAATATGCCAATTTTGAGAATTCTGTTTCATATTCTAACACTGTCTTTGTTCCCTGAACGAGTCGTAGAAATTGATCATGCAGAACTTGCTTCTCTGACCGGGACACAAACCAGTTAGTGAATTCGTGAAGGAAGAGTTCCCAAGTCACTACTCTACGTCGACTAAACTTGGTAGTGACGATGTTGTTCCACCAGCGTTTTGCTGCGCCTTCGAGTAAAAATGACGCGAATTCAACTTTTCGATCTTCTGGGCAACGCATGACTTGGAAGATGGTTTCGATACGAAGTATCCAGTCTTCCGTTTCCAAGGGAGTCAGACCTCCTACGAAAGTTGGTGGTTTTAATTCCATAAACTGTTTGAGGTCGTAGTCCACTTGTCGGTATTGGGGCGTCGGTGCTGCCACTGTTGGACGAATATTAAGGGGAGGATTCATTGGGTATTGTTGAGGTTGCTGTGGGGGATTCAGAGCTTCTTGTGGAAGAGTTGGTCCTAATGTAGTTAATGTTGGGAAGACTAATTTCAAGGCCTCTACGATGGATAACACGAAATCAGAAGGATGTCTACGGTTTTGATGACCATTATCACTTGCTTCTGATCGGGTCATTTCTTGATGATCGGGATCTGCTTGAGTCTCCTGAGGACGTTGACCACGGCGACTGGAATAGACGTGAACAGGTTCCTATACACAAAACGGGTATTAATTTACGTTTTAGTTTAAGGTTTGTGTTATGTCTTGATACTGCTTCCTACTTATTGCAACCTGCCTCTGATACCATTTGTGAAGACCCCTATTGGGCTTCCCAAAATGATCAGCACAGAATCAATAAGAGATCGCAGTACAATCATAACAACCTTTATTTCAGCTGCTTTACAGATTACATATATTTTTTTTACAGACTTCCAAAACGTTCTAAAAATATACAATAATTTTTGTTACAGTCACGAAGATGACTTTCCGATCCTTCTTCAAGTGCTTTGTACACTTTGATCCATACCTGATCTAACTCTTCTGGTGTAGGCCTCTGTGACACAACTGGAGGCGCACCTGTGACCTAAAAAAGTAAATCCACAACGGGTTAGTCATAAACATGACTAAGTGAGACAACATCTCATGAAACTATGTATACAGGCAACAAGGAGTTATATCAATATGCATACATGGAAACAAAAATGCAGTTACGTTGATATATATATAATCTTTTCTTGAAAGCCCC
Source organism: Dactylorhiza incarnata (assembly GCA_033032865.1). NCBI lineage: Eukaryota > Viridiplantae > Streptophyta > Magnoliopsida > Asparagales > Orchidaceae > Dactylorhiza > Dactylorhiza incarnata. The sequence goes on along the minus strand of JAWHQI010000129.1, from coordinate 3,198,108 downwards.
CTTTATTTAAGTTCCATTTACTGGGAAATACTTGGGTAATGCATATCGTGAATTGGCCACACCCCCGAAGGGCATAATTGTAGGCTCACCCCTACTGGTGAATCCTCAGTGGATGCCTCCACGTCACCGGATTCGAAGCCCTCGTATTTCCCCATGCCAGCTTTTAAATATGATTTGTTATTTAATACAAATTCCCCTCAGAATATATATCGCTATAAGTGTTTCCCTTGCCCACATTCGATTAGCGATTCCATCATTTATAATTCAAATGCACAGGCAGTCTTCTTATAATAAAATAAACTGAAATTTTGAAATTACTTGAATAGATAAAATTCCAAGAGATAGAATACTCACCACCGCCTTTCCGGTCCCTTTGTTCGTATTGCCACGATTTGACTGAGAAGCCATCCCTGACTTTCTGGGTCTTGGAAACCACTAGAACATATACTTCTTTAGTCGGGTTGCTTCACAATTCGTAATCGTAACATAAATAGCGAACTAAGGAAATTATAAATCGAAAACAAAGTGCGAGAAAAATAGCATCATAAGATCGAATTGTATCCCTTGCTGGACAACTAACTATGCCTCGAAATGTTCTAAAACCCGCTCTCTCCAAATGGACTTCCTGTCCTCGTAACGTAGTGTCCAGCAAGGCTACAACATAGTGACAAAAGCAGCGAGAAAACAACGTAATAGTAATAACAAAAATCTGTCCCAAAATCTGTCCCAACATGCTCTTTAAAAACAGCTTAATAATAATGAAAAACGTAATTATGTTGGTGCAAAAAGTAAGGGAGAAGACACTGTAAAAATCAGTGAGAACCTAGTGCAAAACCAGTGAGAATAGTGAGTGTAACAATGTAAAATCAGAGAATCCATAGCATAATATCATAGCAGAATTTCATAGAAGGATCCCACTGCCAGTCCAAGAAAGAAGAGGGAAGGAGATACCAGCACAGGAAGAAGATCAAGGGTTCCAGTCGGCGGCCGACCAGCTTCAACAGTGAAACCGGCGGTAGCCTTCAACGGTAGCAGCGATGTTCTGAAATAGCACGCACGCAACCACCTACAGCAGCGGCGCAATCAACAGTAGCAAGCACGCAACAATTAGGGCAGGGCTGAGAGGAGGTAGGGGAAGACGGAGTAACAGCGCAGAAGAGTGCGGGAGATCCAGAAGAGGTCGACTGCGCTTTATACCCGCTAAGAGCGGCTCGACGGAAGCGGCAGAGCCCCCGATTGATGCCATCTGTGACAACGGAAGCGGCAAAGAGGCAGAACAGTAGTTCAACGGCAAGGAGGTGTCGCTCAAGTAATAACAACAGAGCCAAGAAAGCCAATGCCAACCCAAATAAACCCAAATCCAACCAATATTCAAGCCTTTTGCCAGCCAACATAAAACTAAGGAGCAAGCCATATTGCACTAGTATGTATCCGAATAAAAGAAACGAAACAAAACGCGAAAAAAATATTCGAAAGCAAAACAAATAAAGAAATAAAACGTAATACCGCCTTGCGTTTTATCATCATCAGGGATGTCAAAATGTTCAAAATTTGCATAAGTATTTTATGGTCGTTACAAGAGCTGCCACCGGAATTAACGAACCTATATGACGTCTTCCACGTCTCTTCACTAAGAGGGCTTTACTTCGGCCAGAGCAACTGATTCCTGATACTATGGGGGCGATAGCATCCGACCGGACAGTCCATTTGGAGCCAATCTGAATTGATGACACAACGGTTCGGGTCTTGCGTCGAAAGAAGGTACCACTGGTAAAGGTCCTTTGGTCCAACCATGGACGAGAGGAGCATATGTGGGAATCACTGGACCTGATGCAGCAACGCCACCCAGAATTTTTTGAATCAGGTAACACTTGATTGCTAAGAATATTCTTGATTATTCAACTTGATCCAAAACCCCGTACACCCGATCTTAATTTCGGGGATGAAATTGTTTTTTTTTTGTATTGGGATTTGTAACATCCCCCAAACTTCTAGGCCCCTAGAGAATTTTTGTCATGACAAGTCATAACAAAGATAGGACAAAGTTTCATAGAGTATTAGGATGACAAGTTGAATAGATGAAAAAACACATGGTGTGCACTTATCCACCATGGGCCACCCCAAGATAAGGAGAACTCATAAGGGGCTAAAGCACCTCATGCATCACTCATAACCATGGAAATCCCCCTAGGATGGGGTAATGTATATAAGATAGGCCAAAGAGGCCCCATGAACTTAATAGCACAGGTAGAGTTGCACCATGGGGTGCATTTAGCCAATCCTGATGGCTTAGCCTTGGAATGGAAAAGGACTTCAATAAGCCAAAATAACTTCACTTTGACCCTATGATCACTCAGGAATAGTAAGTAGGTCCCTAGGGACCCTTGAAGTCAACCATTTTGGTCAAAATTAGATAAAAGTCAACCTTAGGCCAATCTAGGTCAAACCTCCCTAAATGAGGGCAATTGGACTCCAAATGAGTAAATTGGACCCACCTTCATGCTCAATTGGGCCAATTACTAAAAAGCCTCAAATTGACCTAAATGTGCTAAAACCCCAAATTGATCTTCAATTGACCTAGTGTGACCAAATAGATTACCCCTAATACTCATAGATCACTTAGGGTGTCTAATAGATCCACATTGGACCCTTGGGATAAGCCAAATTCTGGGAATTGGGCAAAATTACCAATTTGCCCAAATTACAACCTATACCCTTTTTAGTTCAATTAGCCCCCAATTGGCTAAGTTGACTTAGCATAACCCTCCATAAACACCAAGTGAAGCAAATAAGACCTAGTTAAACAAAAGTGCATAACCAATTTTGAAATGATAGGGCAAAATCACTCAAATGCCCAAATTGCCCTTATGGGCAATTTGGTGCAATTAAGCCCCATGTGGCCCCACCATGACCTAAATCTTCTTGGAGTGAGTCCATAGTGCCTAAGGGAGCAATGTGGTTCAGCCACATTAAAAAGGTGAGAGATTGGATCAAGCCCAACCCCAATTCCTCAATTTGGCCTATTTTGATCAAGTGTGCTTGAACCTAACCCAAGCCAATTAGACTTGGCTCAACCCCACCTAATCAAGCCCACAAGGGGTCTGGTTTGCCTTGGACCCAAGTGGGCCCAAGGGGAGGTCCAACAAGGTGGTGGTCGGCCACCACCAAGGAGGTGTTCAAAGAGAATTCATGGAGGGGTGGCCACTTGGCCACCACCCCCTAATTCCTGGATTGCTCTTAGCATCCCCAAGAGATTGCCAGCAAATTGGGGTGACCTGGAGGTTGTTGAGAGGGTAGGGAGGAGAGAGCTCCACCAAGTGACTGGACACATTAATGGAAAAGCTCCAACCCCTCAAATCAACATGAAATCTCCCCTCCCCTGGCCACAATTTGAGCTCAGGATTAACTTCCTGATGAGCTGGAGGTCTGCAGTTGGTTGGATGGGGCGGTGACGACATAGGGGAGATCGCCAGGAATGGCAGCTAACAAACAAAGCCCCCTCAGTCCTGTCCACCCTTACCATTAACTTCAGAATCGAGAGAGGAGAGAAAGCCCCCTGCTAACTGGAATAATTGAACTCAGACGCACCCAGCCGACCATGGATGCTGGAAATGGAAATCCCATCTTCCTCCGCCGCAACACCCGCCGCCAAGGCCGCACTAAGGCAAGTTTCCTCCTCATCTCCATCTGTGCTAGATCTCCTCTTCTTCCCATGTCGTATCGTGCTGTGAAATGGCGATTCCACATAATAATTTTCCATGTTCCTACCCTCTGATACCAATTGAAAATAGGAGTTTTAGTTCTTATTTATCTGTTAAAACTCTTGTTTAAGTTTGCTTTCAAAATAAATGATATATATAGGGTGTTTGCTGTAGGAGTGATAAACACAAGCAGTAGAAGTGCTTTAAGTAAAACACAGCACAGGTAAAGAAGTAAAACAAGGCAAACAGAAATCAAGCAGTCCAGATGACACAAGATGTATAGTAGTTCCCCTCAACTGGGTACATCTACTCTTCTACCCACTGGTAGGAATCCACTAGGAGGTTGTTGATAAGGTGCCCTCACACCAGGTGAGCTATTGATAAGGTGCTCTAACCAAACTGCAGGTTTTTGCTAAGGTGCCCTGTCACCGGGATTAACTTTTGAAGGGAGTTATAACCCTGTACAGGATGGGGTAAGGAAGTAAAAAAAACAGAAGTTATATTGTTCTTCTCTGTATAAGAAGACTCTTGAAGATCCTAATTTGAAGTTGAATGTATCTGAATGTGATGTTGAAGAAGGCTCCCCCTGTCTGATTAGAGTTGATGACAACTTGTGGGTAGAGCTTCTTCTTTTAACTACTTCTTCCTTCTTCTTTTGCAGTGATGAACCTGAGCAAGTAATTGTGATTTGTGTCTCAGGTTGTTTTGAATCTGTAGGAAGATGTTAGCAATGAAGAACAAAAATGAGTTTCCTCTTTATTTATGTTGTGTGTTCTCTCCTCTCTCTCTTTTTGCTTTCTCTGTAACTGTCCTTTTATAATCTGAGAACCTTTTCTCTTATTTTGAATTCTGCTCTTGGGAAGAAGGAAAGGGCTGAGGTCTCTATCAATGCTTTGACTCCTCGAGAGAATAACCTACCGTTTCTTTTCATTAAAGCAATTGCAACGGCTAATGGCATTGATTGATCCGCAACGTCTAAGAGACAGTTGTTGGGTATTGTGTCCACAATCACCTTGATTTGAAGATGTCCCCTAGTAAACTAAAATGAATTGTATGTGTATTTGATGACTTTTGTTTAGATGTGTTATGACAGGTAGTAATGCTAAGTGCACACCAAAGTCAGGTTGCAATGGATCACCAAACACAGTTCTAGACAATGTAATCCTTCATTGTATAGAACAATGTGTTGGTCCATGTGTAATCTCTCTTTTGGAGTACACTTCATATTCTCATAACTGAAGGTGTTCAAGGTTGAGGTGTGGAGCAGGCTTTCAGAAGAAAAGAAAATTTCTGCTGAGTCAATTCGTCGAGATAACTCGGGTCCTTCCGACGAATCCCGACGAATCCTGACAGAAGACTTTTTGGCTGAGTTATGCAAAATTTTCTGAAGCCAAGTCCATTCGTCGAGATGACTCGGATCATTCCGACGAATCCCGACGAATGCTGACAGAGGTCATTTTGGCTGGGTTGTGAAGAAATTTTCTGAAGCCAAGTCCATTCGTCGAGATGACTCGGATCATTCCGACGAATCCCGACGAATGCTGACAGAGGTCATTTTGGCTGGGTTGTGAAGAAGTTTCTGAAGCCAAGTCCATTCGTCGAGATGACTCGGATCATTCCGACGAATCCCGACGAATGCTGACAGAGGTCAATCCTGTCTAGGTTCTGAAGAAAACTCTCAGCTAAGTCAATTCGTCGGATGCTCTCGTGTTCTCCCGACGAATCCCGACGAATGACGGACAGACGGATTTCAATTTCTCGTTTCGTTTTTGAAATTTAGGGTTAGCCGACATGAACAGTACACGTGTCGCATCTCCCTTCATTGTCGCAAGAGCCGTTGAAGTCCTCCCTATATATAGATCATTATTTTAGGGCAAAATGATGATCTAAAGAATCGATCTAAGACTTTCTTCAGCCGCCAGTTCAGAAAAGAAAAAGCAAAAAATCTATCTTCTCTTTCTCTTTTGCTGAACAAGTATTCTGAGTTTGAACTCTCTCTGCTCAAGAATCTTTCTCTATTTGTGATTAGAGAGTTCTCAGAAGAAGGCCTTTGATCTCTTTGCTGCTCTCCTTATTGAAGATTTTCTCAAGCAAGTCAAAGGGCCTATTCAGATCTGGTTAGCCTAGTCTTCTCTCTTCCACTTCTCTCTAGTGCCAAGCTTTCCTTCAAGGTTGAGAAGAAGACTCAGTTTTCAAGATCTGAAGTTAATCTCTTTAGAGGTTAAGAAGAAGTATTTTGTTTCCATTTCTCTTCTTTTGTAGGAGTTTTTCACTCCGAGATTATTTGTAGGAGTTGTTTACTCCGAGGTGTAGGAGAGGTTTCACTCCGAGTTGTAGGAGTTGTTATACTCCGAGTTGTAGGAGTTTTGACTCCGAGGTGTAAGATTTGTTATAATCTGAGATTGGTGAAGTAGCCGAGTCTAGCCTCATAGTGCTAGATAGGCGAGGCGGGAAAGAGGACTACCCACATCGGGGAACCTCTATAAAATCCTTGTGTCTGTGCTGTGGTTGTTTGTTTGCTTTTCTGTGTTTATTTTTTTAATTCCGCTTAAAGACATAGAATCCACCTATTCACCCCCCTCTAGGTGATTTAGGCCGCAACTAGATACTTTCAATTGGTATCAGAGGTAGGTTGTTCACTATAAGGCTAACACCTTGAACAAGATCTCCTCATCTAGTTGCTAAAGCAAACATGTCTGGCATGGATAAGACCAAGGATTCCGTCAAGCTTCCAGTCTGCACAAAAGAGAATTTTCCTATGTGGAAGGAGAGAGTCAGATTCTTCATGGAGGCTGCTGATCCAAGAATATTTCAGATTGTAGAAGAAGGTCCTCATGTTCCTATGAAACCATCTTCCATAAACTCTACAATTATGGTCGCCAAGAAGATGCTGGAACTCACAAAGGATGAGATTGCACTGGTCTCTCTGGACAAGAAAGCAAAAAATATCATAGCAGGTGCAGTTGTTGATTCAATGTTGCAAAATCTGCTTCACTGCAAATCTGCTAAAGAGATGTGGGACTCACTAGTCGTTCTGATGGAAGGGACCGAAGAAGTAAGGGATGACCGAAGATCGTTGCTGAACCAAGAATATGAAGCATTCAAGCAAGATCCAAGAGACTCCATTTCTGACACCTACGAGAAGTTCTTCAAGATCGTAAATGGTCTTAGAAACTATGATAGAGAATTCACGACTGGTGAACTAAATGACAAATTTCTGAGATCCCTGACGAAAGAATGGGATACAAAGGTCATAGCCATCAGAGAATTTGGAAAGCTCGGAACCACGGAGCCCCAAATGTTGTTTGGTAAGCTCCTGTCTCATGAGTTGAAGCTGAATTCCCGCAAAGCTGAAGAAGAGGGGGTCAGAGCCTCTGGAAGGGAGAAGTCCTCTGCCCTAAAAGCTGAAAGCTCAAGAAAGTGCAAAGCTCTCCCACCTGTAAGGAGACCATCTTCTGATGAGGATGAGTCTGATGCCAGCCCATCAGGTTCAGAGATGTCTGATGGAGAATTTTCTCTTCTCTCCAAACAATTCAAAAGACTTCTGAATAAAAGAAAGCAGAAGAGAGGGCAATCCACTACATTTGATCACAGAAGATCAAAACGTGATGGTGATCATCACAAAAAGGACTACAACAATGAAAGGTATAAATCTAAACCGAACAAATTTGTTTCTGCTGACATTATTTGTTATTGCTGCAATAAGCCAGGGCATGTAATAGCCGAGTGCCCGTATAAAAAGAAAGAAGGATCAAGGAAGGAAGAAAAGAGATCATTTAAAGGAAGGAAGAAAGAAAAGAGTCTCCTCGCCAAAAAGGCCAAGACTCTGAGCGACAGCGACTCTGATGCGTCAAGCTCAGATGAAGAAGCCTACTTTGGGCTTATGGCTCATCTAGATGAAGAAGTAGGCGACTCCTCTTATAAGGGGAAGGTAAACTCTCATACCCCTCTATCTGCTTCTGAAGATGAGACTGCATCCGTAGCAAATGAAGGCTACTCCTCGGAGGAGGACTCTAAGTTAATAACTCAGTATGAAGCCCTTGTGAAAGGATTTGACAAGTGCCGCAAGGTTGTCAAATCCAAGTCAAAAGAAATTGAATCTCTCAAGACAGTGGAATTAGCCTTGAGGGAGGAAGTTGAACAATTAACTCCCCTCAAAGATGAAATCCAACTCTTGAAAGACGAACTGAAAAGCTCCACTGAGTTGTTAAAATTAAAGGAGAAAACCATAAGTGAACTAGAAAATAAGTTGAAGGCGGAAAGGAAGCTCGTAGAAAGCTTCTCCAAGCCTAAGACTATTCTTCCATTCATTGATACGTTTTCTGCTCCTGCGAAGGGTAGTGGAATTGGTCATAAGGCTGAAAGTAGTAAGGCTGCTGAGAAGAGAGCTGTGAAGGGAAAGGGAACTGCTAATCAAAGTCAACCTTCATTTAGGAAGGTCATTTTTCCATCAAATCCGTTTGACTTTGATTCATCCTACGGTCATTTTGCTAGGCCAACACATGTTGAACCTAGTAATAGATATCAAGGATGGAGCTTTCCCCGAAACTTTGACAACTCTCCCTTCAAAGCTCCTCATGAAGAAATAACCCTCAAAGATCATGGCCCATTTGTTCACGGATCAGCTCACAAGAAAGCACCGAAAATTAGAACGATTGCACCCAAACCTGTTGAGAAGAAGTTGGAGCCATGTGTGTGCTGTCACCATGAGGCTCCCACTTCTAAGAAGACTTCCTCTATGAAAGTCACTCCTGTTGCACCTCCCGTTCAAAAGGCAAAACAGGAGACAAAGAGAAGGTACAATCGATTCGATTGTTGGTGTTGTGGCAAGATTGGTCACTTTGCCATAGACTGTTGGTTTAATCCGAGAAATGTCTCGACTCCACGGATTAACAATGCAAGAATGACCTCTCGCAATGTTAACATTCCAAGTGGTGGTCATCTAACAAAAAGCCAAGGACCCAAATCGGTTTGGGTTCCTAAGGGCAATTGATTATTGATTGCAGGTATGTCCAAAGGCCAATTCAAATCCAATATGGTACTTGGACAGTGGATGTTCACGGCACATGACCGGAACGAGAAGTTTGTTACAAGAGTATACCCCCGTGAAAGATGGTCCAAAAGTTATTTTTGGCGGATCTGATCGGGGAATCACAAAAGGCTACGGTATGATCACTAATGGTACAGTCTCTTTCACAGACGTGGCTTATGTTAAAGGATTACAACATAATCTCATTAGCATAAGTCAACTTTGTGACAAAGGCTATATGGTAGAATTCTACAAGGACAAGTGCTTGATAAAGTCGTCTGATACGTCAGAAACTATTTTAACAGGCACTCGGAGTAGAAATATCTTTTGTTTAAATTTTCTTTGTTTAGACTCTTCTACACCAGTGTGTCTTTTAGCAAAAGATAGTGCATCTCTCTGTGACCAGTGGCACAAGAGACTAGCACATATTAATTTCAAAACAATAAGTATGTTATTCTCTCACAACTTAGTTCGTGATGCTCCAGATGTCAAGTGCATTAAAAAGAGACCTTGTCATGCCTGCCAAATGGGTAAGCAGACTCGGGCTACCTTTAAGAGCATTATTGGCAAAGATTCTACCAGATGCTTATATTTGCTCCATATGGACTTGTTTGGTCCCATGCAAATCCGAAGTTTAGGAGGCAAGTCTTATACGCTGGTTATTGTTGATGATTACTCACGCTTTGCTTGGGTTTTCTTTCTGAAACACAAGTCAGACACCTTTGACTCGTTCACCACATTCGTCAAGCAAATTCAGAATGAACTGGAATGTTCTGTGGTCAAAATCAGAAGTGACCATGGTACAGAATTCAAGTCTGGGGCTATGACCGAATTTTGTGAAAGCCTAGGTATCTTTCATGAGTTTTCCTCTCCTCGTACTCCACAACAAAATGGAGTAGCTGAGAGAAAGAATAGAACACTCATAGAGGCTTGCAGAACAATGTTGAGTGACTCTTCTCTCCCGGAATACTTCTGGGCTGAAGGCATCAACACTGCCTGCCACGTGCAAAACAGAGCACTAATCAACAAGAACCATCATAAGACTCCTTATGAACTCCTGAAGGGCAAGAAGCCAACCTTGTCTTATTTTAGAATCTTTGGCAGTAAATGCTTCGTGCTTAATAACGGGAAATATTACAAAACTAAGTTTAGTGAAAAATGTTTTGAAGGTATTTTCGTAGGATATAGTAGCCATAGTAAGGCATATAGGATTTTCAACAAGAAAACCCTGGTTGTAGAAGAAACTTTTAATGTTATATTTGATGAAACTAGTATGCTTCAAAGCAGTTCTTCTAGTGTTTTTGTTGAAGATGCAGATGCAAGGTTCAAGGACATAAACTTGGAAGAAGCTGTAAAGGAAGATGCTCCAAAGTCTATTGAAGTCAACATTCCATCCGCACATGAGGAAGATGAACCTCAAGAAGATGAAGATGTACCGGAAGTGCAGGAACCCCGTGGAAATCCAAATGCTGGAATGATCCGACACTTAAGGGACCATCCTGCAGAGCAAATTATTGGAGATACCCATGTTAGTGTAAGAACAAGAAGAGGTACAACTAACGAAGTTTTACATTTAAGTTTTCTTTCACAGATTGAGCCAAAGAAGTTTGAAGAAGCAAACTCCGATCCCTCTTGGATCCTTGCTATGCAAGAGGAGCTCAACCAATTCAAAAGATGTAAAGTTTGGAAGTTGGTACCTAGACCCAAAGGACAGAATGTGATTGGAACCAAATGGATTTTCCGGAACAAGCTTGATGAAAAGGGCATCATCACCAAGAACAAATCAAGACTGGTTGCTCAAGGATACAGGCAAGAAGAAGGGATTGACTTTGATCAGACCTTCGCACCCGTAGCAAGACTTGAAGCCATCAGATTATTTCTGGCCTATGCTGCATATAAGGGTTTTAAGGTTTTTCAGATGGACGTAAAGTCCGCTTTTCTGAATGGAGACCTTAAAGAGGAAGTGTATGTAGCTCAACCTCCAGGTTTTGTCGATCCTAACTTTCCTGATCATGTATTTTATTTACAAAAAGCCTTGTATGGTCTTAAACAGGCACCCCGAGCCTGGTATGAGACATTGTCTAAGTTTCTTCTTGAGAACAAATTTACAAGAGGAACAATAGACAAGACATTGTTTCTTAGGGAAGTTAAAGGCGAGATTTTGCTGGTGCAAATCTATGTCGACGACATTATCTTTGGCTCTACTGATGACAAACTTTGCAAAAAGTTCTCTAACTTGATGCAAGGTAAGTTTGAAATGAGCAGTATGGGAGAGCTGAAATATTTCTTAGGACTCCAGGTGAACCAATCTGAAGATGGAATCTTCATCTCTCAGACGAAGTTCACTAAAGAGCTTCTTAAGAAATTTGGAATGGAGAGTGCAACCTCAATGAGGACTCCAATGGGCTCAAGTATGTCTCTGGACAAGGATGAGAAAGGGAAACCTTTTGATGAAACCAAGTACAGAAGCATAATTGGATCCTTGCTCTATCTCACTGCTACTAGACCTGATATAATGTTCTCAACATGTGTGTGTGCCAGGTATCAAGTGAACTGCAAGGAATCTCATTATGCCGCTGCAAAGAGGATATTGAGATACCTTAAGGGTACACCAAATCTCGGCTTATGGTACCCAAGAAGCAATGATTTTGAACTAATTGGATTTTCAGACGCTGATTTTGCAGGTAGCAAAGATGATAGAAAGAGCACTTCGGGAACTTGCCAGTTCTTGGGAAAAAGGCTCGTTTCCTGGAGTAGCAAGGAGCAAAATTGCGTTGCAATCTCAACTACTGAATCGGAGTATATCTCTGCAGGCAGTTGCTGCGCACAACTTTTGTGGATGAAAAATCAGCTTGAGGACTATAATGTAAAGCTCTCAGAAATCCCCATGTTCTGTGACTCCTCAAGTGCTATTGCCATAGCAAATAATCCCGTCTCTCACAGCAGAACGAAGCATATTGAGCTTCGCTATCACTTCATCCGAGAACATGTCGAAAGTAAGGACATAAATTTGTTATATGTTAATACTGACAAACAAATTGCAGATATTTTTACGAAGCCTCTGGACGAAACCAAATTCAATTTCTTCAAAATGGAACTTGGAATGCTCAATAAGGAATCTTGAAGTCGGGACTGTTGAAATTTCACGAAATTGCACGAGACTTCACGTATTAACTCAGAAAATTTCATGACATTTCACGGGTGTTCACGGGACAGTTTTTTTTTGGGATATTTATTCCTCTCAAAATTCCTCTTCCGTGGCATAAATTCTCTACAGGTGCGCGCTCTACTTAAAATTATATATATATATATATATATATAAATTAAAAGAAAACATCACGATTTCACGGAAGGATTCGTCTTCTCAAATTCCTCTTCCGTGAAACCCTCCCGACCGTTCGTCTTCTCCGTCGCGATTCCCCTGTTTCTCTTCCTCGACGTCGACAACATCAATGGCGCCCAAAGCTTCCGGTGGCTTGAACTCAGGGGGAGAGTTGGTGAGAGGCGCCTTCCGCTCTGCTTCTGATGAGTTTCGAAATGTCATCATGATGCTTGATGTCGCCGGGCTAAGTTTCATCTTGGAAGAGCCGACCAAAGTCCTGGAACAGGATGTTCTAGAGTTTTATCAAAATGCTAAGATCTCTGGTCAAGGCAAGAAGATCAAAAGCTCTATTCGATCGTGCAAGGTAATTTTGAAGGCTAGAGGTCTCAATCGATCGTTGAAGATGCCAGATGTCGAATCTGAAGAGCTGTCTGTTGAAGATACTTTCAGAGCCAGAAGATTTTGTGGTATTCTTGATCAGAGCGCCAAAATCAGAAGAAAATTCATGAATGAAGGAGGTAAGCTTCTGTGTGATATTATTGGCAAAGTTTTTTTATGCAAGGTAGGTTCTCACGACTACATATCTGAAGAGGATTTCAAAATTCACACCGCTATAATTTGTCGAAAAAATCTCAATTTTGGAGAAGTCCTCTTTGAGAAGATTAAAGAAAGTTTTCTTGCTCCTAATTTTGGAAGGATTCTCAGTCTGCTTCTGCATAGTGGTAATCCAGTTTTCTTCAATACTGGAAGAGGTACCCCCATCCACCACACTAAGAAAATCAATTCCTCCATTTTCACCAAATGGGAAAGGGTAATTCCCAAAGGATTAGGGAATGCTGCTGTAAGGGCTCCTTTGAGTGATGATGAGGCCCCTCTCCCTGATGTACTTAGGTCCACTGAAGCAGGGCAATCCTCCAGGGGGAGTGGACTGGATCCAGCTCCTGCACAGGACAGAGATGCACATGTTGAGGGGGAGTTTCCAACCCCAAGAGACATTGGTGCATGCAGTGGTGCTGCAGATGTTGCTCCTCCTAGTGTTGCTGATCTTGTCTTGGAGGATCAAGAGGTTGCAGCTATGGTTGTTGAGGCTCCTCAGCTGGAAGATTCAAGGAGATCACCTGCCATGGTTGATTCTCAGTCTGAAGATCATGAAATTTTGCCAGACACTCCTCCTGAGCAATCTGTTTCTGGGGAGCAGGGCAGCCTTGGTGCCATGCTGAGGTTGGCTAAGGAGATGTCTCTTCTTGAGGGGGAGAAAGACCAGGAAGATCCCTTCATGGCTGAATCTGTTCCTTCTGAGGTCCTTCCTCCTCTGCTGCTTTTGCCTCCTCCAGATATTGTTGTGGCTAGGAGCACCTCTCCAAGAGCAACTGTGCTTGACAGCTTAGCACAGTCCTCAAGTTTTGTAGCTGAAAAGCTTTCTCCTGAAGAGGGTGAGACTGGTGATAGCTCTCACTCTTCTTTGCTGAAGTCCATTGCTGGGATGCTACAGGGTCAGACTGATCACTTTGATCAATCTATCAAGCAAGTGTATAAGAAGATTGACTCCGTTGATAGTTCTTTGAGGCAAGACATGGCTGAGATCAAGTATGATATGGGCAGATTCAAGACTGATCAAGAAGCCTGGATGCTATCTGCTGGGAAAGCTTTGGATCACACAAATAAGGCTGTTGGGCATGCTCTCCAAAATCTGCATCAGGTCAGTGAAGATGTGTTGCACCTGACTTCTGCTATTTCTTCTCTCAGCTCTGCTCATGATCAAGGAATTTCATACTTGGATGATCAAGTTGAAATCAGCTGAAAAGGTTATATACCCTCCTACATGAAGATGTCATAAAGGGGGAGGAAAGTGTGGTCTCCAGGTTAGAAGGCTCTGCAAGCAAATTGGATGAGTTGAATGAAAATGTAACTTCTCAAATGCAAGATCTCAAGGAAAACATCTTACAGAATGTCAAGGATGTAAATTGGTATACTCATGAAGCCCAAAGCTGGCTGTTCAAGCAAGTGGCTGAAATGCTGGGGTTTGCTGTTGTTGACAAAGGGTCAAGTGTTCCCTCCTCAAGTGCTCCAGGTCCCAGGGCTCCTAGTTTCTCTCCACATTCTGCTGAGGACTCTGTGTTTGCTGATGAAGTCTTCCCGGCTTCATCTTATCAGGATATGTGGGATGATCCAGCTCTTGTTCAAGATCCTGACAGCCCCCATTTTGCTGATCCCTCTGAGAAGTCTTTAAAAAGGAAGCTTTTTGATGATAAGCCTCCTGCTAAGAAGTCTAATCCATTTAAGAAGGTCAGAGAGTTCTATGATAGGCCTCCTCCTAGAAACTTCCAAGAAAGCTGGAGCCCTATCTCCAAAAGTATTATTCTCTCTGCTTTTGATAAAGTCAGCAATCAGAATGAAAAGGTCAGTGACTTCTACAGCTCAAAAGAATGGAGCAAGTTTGAGAAAAGAACAACTGAAAGAAGAATTCACTTCAAGAATGGTGGATCTAAAGAGTCTGCTCCTGACAAATACTGGCCTAAGCCAAAGGCATTTTTTGAAAGAATGGATTCAGAACTGAAGAAGAAAACTGAGGCAGTGGACAGAATGGCTGCAAAGATGAAAGGCAAAGGTCATGAATAAGCTGGGCTTTTCTGGAATCATGATGTTTTCTTTGCTTATATATATATATACACTTTTCTTAAACATTTAGTCCTATCTGCTCTTCATTATATATATTACTGCCTGGGTTCTGCCTTCTTATTTAATATTCTTTCTGTGCAATTCAAGTTAGTGCCTAGGGTTATGACATCTTCAAATAGGGGGAGATTGTTGGGTATTGTGTCCACAATCACCTTGATTTGAAGATGTCCCCTAGTAAACTAAAATGAATTGTATGTGTATTTGATGACTTTTGTTTAGATGTGTTATGACAGGTAGTAATGCTAAGTGCACACCAAAGTCAGGTTGCAATGGATCACCAAACACAGTTCTAGACAATGTAATCCTTCATTGTATAGAACAATGTGTTGGTCCATGTGTAATCTCTCTTTTGGAGTACACTTCATATTCTCATAACTGAAGGTGTTCAAGGTTGAGGTGTGGAGCAGGCTTTCAGAAGAAAAGAAAATTTCTGCTGAGTCAATTCGTCGAGATAACTCGGGTCCTTCCGACGAATCCCGACGAATCCTGACAGAAGACTTTTTGGCTGAGTTATGCAAAATTTTCTGAAGCCAAGTCCATTCGTCGAGATGACTCGGATCATTCCGACGAATCCCGACGAATGCTGACAGAGGTCATTTTGGCTGGGTTGTGAAGAAATTTTCTGAAGCCAAGTCCATTCGTCGAGATGACTCGGATCATTCCGACGAATCCCGACGAATGCTGACAGAGGTCATTTTGGCTGGGTTGTGAAGAAGTTTCTGAAGCCAAGTCCATTCGTCGAGATGACTCGGATCATTCCGACGAATCCCGACGAATGCTGACAGAGGTCAATCCTGTCTAGGTTCTGAAGAAAACTCTCAGCTAAGTCAATTCGTCGGATGCTCTCGTGTTCTCCCGACGAATCCCGACGAATGACGGACAGACGGATTTCAATTTCTCGTTTCGTTTTTGAAATTTAGGGTTAGCCGACATGAACAGTACACGTGTCGCATCTCCCTTCATTGTCGCAAGAGCCGTTGAAGTCCTCCCTATATATAGATCATTATTTTAGGGCAAAATGATGATCTAAAGAATCGATCTAAGACTTTCTTCAGCCGCCAGTTCAGAAAAGAAAAAGCAAAAAATCTATCTTCTCTTTCTCTTTTGCTGAACAAGTATTCTGAGTTTGAACTCTCTCTGCTCAAGAATCTTTCTCTATTTGTGATTAGAGAGTTCTCAGAAGAAGGCCTTTGATCTCTTTGCTGCTCTCCTTATTGAAGATTTTCTCAAGCAAGTCAAAGGGCCTATTCAGATCTGATTAGCCTAGTCTTCTCTCTTCCACTTCTCTCTAGTGCCAAGCTTTCCTTCAAGGTTGAGAAGAAGACTCAGTTTTCAAGATCTGAAGTTAATCTCTTTAGAGGTTAAGAAGAAGTATTTTGTTTCCATTTCTCTTCTTTTGTAGGAGTTTTTCACTCCGAGATTATTTGTAGGAGTTGTTTACTCCGAGGTGTAGGAGAGGTTTCACTCCGAGTTGTAGGAGTTGTTATACTCCGAGTTGTAGGAGTTTTGACTCCGAGGTGTAAGATTTGTTATAATCTGAGATTGGTGAAGTAGCCGAGTCTAGCCTCATAGTGCTAGATAGGCGAGGCGGGAAAGAGGACTACCCACATCGGGGAACCTCTATAAAATCCTTGTGTCTGTGCTGTGGTTGTTTGTTTGCTTTTCTGTGTTTATTTTTTTAATTCCGCTTAAAGACATAGAATCCACCTATTCACCCCCCTCTAGGTGATTTAGGCCGCAACTAGATACTTTCAACAGTAAAAAGAATATTAAAATAATTCAGAAAGGAATTCGTCGATCCCAACTCTACATTTGTGAGGCTGGGCTCGCCGTCTGATGTGCTGAGCAATTGTCTCTATCTTAGAATTCGTAGACCGCTGAGAATTCTGAGTTGAATTTGTCGAGCGCTGTTCAGGGAATGTCTGGCCGCTGAGATTTCTCTGACTGAATTCGTCGAGCGTATTTCGCCATTTGTCGAACGCTGTTCTGATGAGGATTTGTCGAGCGCTAGCTGTCTGGCTATTTGTCGAGCGCCGTTAGTCATTCGTCGAGCACAGAGAACTTTTATGTTTACTTAGATTTCTTAATTGATCTAAATTATTAGATGACTTATTAACAAAAGGATGGATCCTAACTCAAATCAAAAGCTAAGGTTCCAACATCCTCCTCATCTCCATCTGTGCTAGATCTCCTCTTCTTCCCATGTCGTATCGTGCTGTGAAATGGCGATTCCACATAATAATTTTCCATGTTCCTACCCCAAAAATGCAACATGTCCGAGCCCATCTCCGACCACCTCAGGCCAAACGGACACCACCAATCGACAGCCAGATGTCGGCTGGCGGTGGTGGCGGGAGCGTTTCGCCGGAAACCTCCAGGTGCCACCGGAAAACGGCCCGCAAGATGGCCCAAGCGCAGTTAATCACAACCCTTGATCTATCGGGGATGACGACGGGGAGCCATCGAATCGCGCGTGATCCCTTATACGCAACCCAAAAAATTTAATTAAATTCACTTAAATGATTTTGTCACACTTTTACCCGATTATTATAAGCTGATTTTGAGGCCCTTAGAAGCTGAAAAAAGAAAAATGTTCATAGACATAACTTGTAGATCCTTGAGTCTACTTTATTTAGCAATTAAAATCAGATCAAATGGTGACCTGTCGCCCCTTGTAGGTCAGATTTACTGGGGCTAGTCCAAATAGTGAACCAAATATAATTCTACTTATTCCTACTTATTGGGACCTCACCAAGGCCTAAAATTTTGGGCATTGTAGAGATACATATAGAGGCATGTACAGTAGGGGTTTCAAAATATTAGGACAAGAATGTTCCATGGTTTTGGTAAATATTTACTTTTCCATGTGACACCTAGATCTAGGGTTATACAAAGTCAAATCCACTCAAATCTCTGGTGGATGGTAGAATAGATCAAGGATAGTCCATGACTAAAAATTAAGGTCATTTGGACTCATGCATGTTGAGATATCTCACATGCAAGATCTCTAGTTATGGTGAATAGTGACCCTTTAATCCAATGGCCTACTTGTGAAATTAATGGAGAAATTCTCCATGCATGCCTCTGAAAGCTTGGGGTTTTTGTATGTCATGAGGATATACACTATAGATATGAGTTTCATAATTCATGGAAATTATTTCCCTAAAGTTTTTGAATAAACAAAAATTGTCACACTTTTAAATTAATGAAATAATTTGAATCAAAATTTTAGGGATAAATCCAAAACTCTGGGAAATGGGTCTTTGACTTGAAAGACATATTTAGGAATTTTTGTTGGAATTTTTGATCACATATATTTCTATGAAATTGATTTATTTGGTTAGGTCAAATTTATTCAAGTATGATATTTATGTATCATAAGCCCTTTGGAAAATTATGAAATTATTCTAGTAGGCTCCCTTGGTTATCTTTTAGCTCTGTAAATTTTCCCAGAATTTTTAGATGAATCTCTGCAGTAGTTATCAATTTATTGAGGAAAACCCCCCTTTTGTAATTAATTAATTTAATGGGGGTAAAATAGTTTGTAAAATTCCAAATCTCTGGCTATAGTAATATTTTCATGTTATGGATCTCTAGTAATTAATCCAAATATGTTGATGATTTTATACAGTAGTCACTTTACAAATCAAGTGAAAACCCTTGTTTTTATTTAATTCTGAAAATAGGGTAATATAGTTCTTAAAATATTAATTCTCTGGATATGATGACTTTTATATGAGATAAGTCACTGAAATATATTTGGAGACATATGGTTGATGTTAGATGACAGATCCTTCACAAACTAAAGAAGAACCATATTAAGTATTTAATGGATTTTCTGGTGAAAATTAACTTGGGAAATAACCACACTCCACATTTGTTATTCTTCTGTCATGATAAAACCCAGGAATAAAACTTGATATCATTTGGAGTAGGTCATATGATAGTCACCACAGAGATTAAGAAAATTCCAATCATGATACTTAGGTAGAAATCTCTAGTTTGAGTCATCACGAAGTGCATTCCATTACGGGTTAACCTAAGGTATGCCATAATTAAGGAATCCCCTTAGGTAGACATCATAGCCTTTTGATAGATACATGAGATGATCTCATCACAAACACCATCGGAGTAGTCCCCATACTTGGACTATAAGGAGAAGCCCCCCCCCCCCCCCCCCCCCCCCACCTAGGAATCACATGAAGTTGGCATAAGACTACAAGTGGAATTTATCTCATGTTGTTTAGATGAAAATTTAGGATAGCCCCTTCACAAGCTATGAAATGCCTTCCATGGGTACCTTAATTATTTAGTGAAAGATTTAACTCTGGGAATTCATGAAAACTAGGGCTTAAGGTTGTTAAGGACATCATTATACTAACCCCTTCACAGACTATGAAATGCTTCCATGGGTACCTTAATTATTTAGTGAAAGATTTAACCCTGGAAAATCATGAAAACTAGGGCTTATGGTTTTTAGGACATCATTATACTATGTTGATTTTCTCGGAATGTTAGGGGTCATGAGATGATACTTGGTGTGTAAAACCCTAATTGCACACCTCCTATATTAATGGATAATATGGTTATAAATTACTCGATAATTACGAAGCTCAGGATCTAATACTTCTAGATCATTATAATGTGGTAGTAATTTTATCGGAAAGACTTATCTTACTATTAGAGTACCTCCTTTGTAATTTAGGTTAAGATAATTGGGTAATGAGTTTTAAATGGGAGCCAATTCTAATAGAAACATGTCAAAACTCGGGTCAACCCCTAATTTACTCATTATGAACCTAAGGTAAAAATGTGTAACCCATTAGGACATGATAGGGTCAAGATGACATCATAGGGGTCCAACCTAGTTCAATCCCCTCTTGGTCTGCGGATAGTATAAGCTGAAGTAATTGATTTAAACCCCATTTGATCCCCACATATTCAAGAATTAATTCCTGGAACATTGCGTGCAATGTAGAGACTGACTGGTAGGCAATCTGATTGGGGACAACACATAATGTAAAGTTGGGGTGCGTTTAGTAATTCAACGATTCAAAGTATACAACGAGATGAGGAGGGTGTTGGATCTTGTGGCACACTTAGAGGGGGGGGGGTGAATAAGGGCAATTTAAACCTTTGATAATTTTTGTAAAAAACGAAACAATATATGAATATAGAGACAAATAATTGAATTTAAAAACAAGATTTTATTTCATCAAAGATAATAAGTAGAAATGATTCCAATAAAGCTTGGAATCAAAGGCTTACAATTAATAAAATCTCTTGTCTCTTTTTTCACCGGTCCTTCTCCTAAGGACCGGTTGGCTATAGCCTATATCTCCCAGATATATAGACACTAGCCTCCCCCTAAATCAAGTCTTGATCTAGACGCATCACACACGGTGACGATTTTCTCCCAAGCCACACAAGGACTTGACACCGCACACAAGACGATGATTTACCCTAGACCATAAAAGGATCTAACACCACACACAAGGTGATGATTTCCCCTAAGCCTCACACGGACTTAGACACCGCACGCATGACGATGATTTTCCCAAACCAATTACAATTTATGAAATGGAAAAATGTAAATACAATATATGAAACTAAAACTCCCTCAAGAAGAGCTCTGAAGATGATGGTCGACCAATGGGAAGATCTTCAATCTCGAAAGTACGGTCGAATCTCCTTCACTCTTGAAAATGTACTGGACCAAGGAAGTTCGTCTGGAATCTGCTCTGGGAATCAAGGCTCTTTCAACATCTCAAAATCTCTGAAATTCGTGGCCTTTTATAGAACTTTTCACAACCGCCAGCTATCGCGCGGCGATATCGATATCGCCCCGCGATATCGCTGAAACGTGGCTGAACAACGTGGGCTGTCGCGCGGAACGTGGCTGATCATGTGCTGTCGCTCGATGATAGAGATATCGCCACGCGATAGCGCTGTAACGTGGCTTCGAGCGCGGCAATGTGTGGAACATGGCTGACGTCAGCAGCAACAGTTGACGCTATCGCCTGGCGATAGAGTTAACGCCAGTGATACTGCGAGTTTCGTTTTCTTCATTGATCTGCTCAGCCAATCCTTAGTACATAAAATATCTGTTATCCCTGCACACAAAAAAAACACATACCAAGATCAAATACATCTGGGATTTGTTATTCTCAAACCAAGAGCGAAACACATGCTCCAACAATCTCCCCCTTTTGATAATAACAAATCCACTAAGAAAGAAATCATGTCAGATCAGTAGAATGTGCGACAACATAGATGAGCATTATGTATCAAAGTGCGAGAAGATATTTAATGAACTCTGAACTCCCCCAATATATAAGCTCCCCCTATATAAAAGTTGTCCTTCCTCAATAAATGATTACTCCCCCTAAATGTTCTTAATCAATTGATTACTTGATTCGTGATTTCTTACTTAATGCTCCCCCTTTTGATATTAGCAAAAGAAGGTGGGGTATGGAAGGTAAAATATAGTAGGAGTTGAGTAGCAAATGCAGAAGCGTAAAGAAGTGAGAGAGTTATAAATTAGTAAAAGATATTTGAAAACAAGAGGAGTAGAATATCAACAATGATAAACATGGAATAGGATTACAATGAAATTTTGGAATATAATCATGTAAAAAGTTGTAACGTGTGGAAAAAGCTAATGTATGAGTATGATTTAAATATTGAAAATAGTCAAGCTAAGATATCTAAACAATAATACAGATGAAAGAGAAGAGATAAACTATTTTCGATCCAATTCTTATGAGAAGAAATTTTATAAAAGATAATGATGTGCATATGTGAAGAGCGATAAAGTGAACATATTCCTTAAGAAATACTTTTACATGAAGGTTTGTAAAATATAATACAAGAAACATTCATACCTAAAAGATCTTCATAAATGATTTTATGTCACAATGATTAAGAAATGGCCAAGATTGTTTGCACAAGACACTTTACAATTCTTGTCAAGGTGCTCAGCCTCACAATGCTCATTAAGACTTATCAGGAGGGTGAGTAGAGCTTGATGGAGTAACCTAGTCATGTTTATTTGACTTTGCAATTTTTATTCATCATCATTTTTTTTAAATTAGGACTTATGACTCCGAATTCACTTGGATTGCAAACATGAGAATAACACAATTTTGTTTTTAGAAAATGGCCAATAATTGGGAAAATCATTTGTGAATAAAACATAAATGAAAGAAAATTTAGCTATGCATTTCAAGCTTTGAAAAAAAAAAGGTTAACAAACCAATAACATGTAAAAAACAACTTAAGTAAATGTCAATTATCAACTTGTGTAAGTGTTAGTACATTATCAAATATAAAATATTACTCATACTTAGAGGCATGCGGAACAATTTTACTCAATTTCTAGTCATCAAAAATATAAGTAGATATCTTAAGCAAGAGAAATTAATAACAATGTTCAAAGGACTCATAAATGAAGAATCACATGTACTAGCTATGGTACCATGATAACTATCCAAAATTACTACTGTAATACTAGAAACATGTTTGTAAAAAGACAGCTCAGAAGTTGATTGGAAAAATGAAGGAAAATAGATATCGTCCAGCGATAGTGAAAACTCTATCTTTGATCTGTTTTCTGTTCTGGTTTTATCATATGCATTTGAAGAGAATTTTTATGATAATTTGACTCTGTTCTGTGATAGTTTGTTTAATTACATATTATAAGAGTAAATAATTTAATAATTTTTAATAATTTTTGATAACACATAAGAATTAAATACATGTAATTTCCAGAAATAATTAAAAAAAAATTTAAGATTTATATTTCTAAGATTCCAAGTTCTAATCTTAACATAGAAAAGCGTGAATCATTAAGTGGTTTTGTAAAAATATCCACTAATTGTGAATCCGTTCTTATGAAGTTGATTTTTACATTACCCTTCTTAATATGATCCCTTATAAAATGATGTCGGATATCTATATGCTTAGATCTAGAGTGTAATACGGGATTATTAGTTAAGTCTATATCACTTTTATTATCACACTTTAATTCTACACTACTTTGTTGCATGCCAAAGTCTTCTAATGTTTGTGACATCCAAAGAGCTTGGGCACAACAACTACCTAGTGCAATATATTCGGCCTCGGTAGTAGAGAGGGCAACAGAATTCTGTTTCCTACTCGACCAAGAAATAAGTGAAGGGCCGATAAAATGACAAGTGCCACTAGTGCTTTTCCTATCTAAAGAACATCCCGCATAATCTGAATCGGAAAAACCATGTAGAATAAAGGAATCATTATGAGGATACCATAATCCTAATTTAGATGTTCCTATAAGATATCTAAAGATGCGTTTCACTGCTTTTAAATGTGACTCTTTAGGATTAGCCTGAAATCTGGTACATAAACAAACGACAAACATAATGTCAGGTCTAGATGCGGTTAAATAAAATAAATATCATGTCATACTCCTATAAAGGGTTTGGTCAATTGAAACTCAACTTTCATCTTTTCCTAATTTTAGTGAAGCACTCATAGGAGTGTTTGCATGCTTACGATTTTCAAATTCAAATCTTTTTAACATATCATGGATATATTTGGATTGACATATAAAAATACCATCATGTTTTTGTGTAATTTGAAAACCTAGAAAATATGAAAGTTCTCCTACCATGCTCATTTCAAATTCATTTTTCATAATTTGAACTACTTCATTACACAACTCTTCATTAGTGGCCTCAAAAATAATATCATCAACATAAATTTGCAAAATAACTAAATCATGATCAAATTGCTTAATGAAGAGTGTATAATCGGCACTTCCCATTTTATAATCGTGCTTTAACAAATATTGAGTTAATCGATCATACCAAGCACGAGGCGCTTGTTTTAATCCATAAAGTGCTTTATCTAGTTTATAAACATAATTTGGAAATTTCTCATTTATAAAGCCAGGGGGTTGTTCTACATAAACCTCTTCTTTTATATACCCGTTTAAAAATGCAGTTTTGACATCCATTTGATATAATTTAAATCTTTTAAAATAACAAATGCAAGAAATATCCTAACCACTTCTAATCTTGCTACAGGTGCAAAAGTTTCATCAAAATCTACCTCTTCAATTTGTGCATAACCTTTTGCAACTAATCTGGCTTTATTTCTAACAATTCTAGATTCATTATCCAATTTATTTTTAAAAATCCACTTAACTCCAACTACAGGATGATTTTTGGGTCGTTCTACAAGATTACAAATCTTATTACGTTCAAATTGATTAAGTTCTTCATTCATAGCTAAAAACCAAAATTCATCATTTAAAGCGGTGGAAACATCTTTTGGTTCTATTTCAGAGACAAAGCAAAGGTTTGAAAATAAAACATGTAACGATGAACGAGTACTAACCCCTTTTTACAGATCTCCAATGATAAGCTCCTTTGGATGATCCTTTGAAAATCTCAATTCAATTGGAGGCACATATTTTTCTCTTTCTTCTTCTTCTCTATCTTCTTCTTCTCTTTCTCCTTCTCTTTCTTCTTCTTTTTCTTCTTCATTTTCTCCAAGTTCTTCATCATCATTCTCCACTGAAGGAAGGGGTTCATCTTCTTTTCCTGTAATTTTCTTTTCTACACATGAAACAAACTCATCAAACCTAACATGAATAGATTCTTCAACTATTTTTGTTCTTTTATTAAAAATCCTATAAGCTTTACTAGTTGAAGAATAGCCAATAAAAATACCTTCATCACATTTTTCATCAAATTTTCCTAAGGAATCTTTAGAATTTAAAACAAAACATCTACAACCAAAAACTTTGAAATAAGAAACATTTGGTTTTTTACTAAAAATTAATTCATAGGGAGTTAATTTTAAAATAGGACGAAGCATTATTCTATTAATTACATAACATGCAGTACTAACCGCTTCAGCCCAAAAAGATTTTGGTAATTTAAACTCAGACAGCATCGTACGGGCTAACTCTTGAAGAGTTCTATTTTTCCTCTCCACTACACCATTTTGCTGTGGTGTGCGTGGAGCGGAAAATTTGTGTTTAATTCCTAACTTCGTACAAAAAGAAATAAACTTTTCATTTTCAAATTCTCCTCCATGATCCGATCGTATGCGTTTAATTTTTAACTCAAACTCATTTTGAATACGCAAACATAATTTTGAAAATTCTGAAAATGCATCGGATTTGGAGGTTAGAAATAAAGTCCAACAAAAATGAGAATAATCATCAATCAATACAAATGTATATTTTCTACCTCCTAAGCTAGAAATTCCAATTGGCCCAAATAAATCCATATGTATTAACTGAAGTGGCCTAGTGGTAGAAATAATATTTTTACTTTTGAAGGATGATTTTGAAAATTTTCCTTTTTGGCAAGATACACATAATGAAGATAAATTTTCATTTAACAATGGTAAACCTTTAATTAATTTATCTATTGAAAGTTTTGTAATTAACTTGGCACTAGTATGTCCAAGTTGCCTATGCCATAATTCTAATTCATCATTTTTTGATAAAAAACACTTTAAAGTAGATTTTGAAAAATCAAGAAATTTTATCATATATTCATTATGACATCTAGGTGCGGTAAAAACGATTTCATTTGTTTTAGAATTAATAATTTTGCACAAATTTGTAGAAAATTCGAATAAAACATCTAAACCTTTATCACATAACTGACTAATAGAAATCAAATTATGCTTTAATCCTTCTACAAGTAAAACATTTGAAATTGAAAAAGTTTTGTTACCCACAACTCCGATGCCGATGATTTTTCCTTTTCCATTATCTCTGAATGTAACAACTCCTCCTTTTTTCATCTCCAGGCTAAGGAACTTCTCTTTATTGCCCGTCATGTGCTTTGAACAACCCGAGTCCAAGTACCACACGTCTTCTTTGTCCAAGTACACCATTTTGCTGTGGTGTGCGTGGAGCGGAAAATTTGTGTTTAATTCCTAACTTCGTACAAAAAGAAATAAACTTTTCATTTTCAAATTCTCCTCCATGATCCGATCGTATGCGTTTAATTTTTAACTCAAACTCATTTTGAATACGCAAACATAATTTTGAAAATTCTGAAAATGCATCGGATTTGGAGGTTAGAAATAAAGTCCAACAAAAACGAGAATAATCATCAATCAATACAAATGTATATTTTCTACCTCCTAAGCTAGAAATTCCAATTGGCCCAAATAAATCCATATGTATTAACTGAAGTGGCCTAGTGGTAGAAATAATATTTTTACTTTTGAAGGATGATTTTGAAAATTTTCCTTTTTGGTTGATACACATAATGAAGATAAATTTTCATTTAACAATGGTAAACCTTTAATTAATTTATCTATTGAAAGTTTTGTAATTAACTTGGCACTAGTATGTCCAAGTTGCCTATGCCATAATTCTAATTCATCATTTTTTGATAAAAAACACTTTAAAGTAGATTTTGAAAAATCAAGAAATTTTATCATATATTCATTATGACATCTAGGTGCGGTAAAAACGATTTCATTTGTTTTAGAATTAATAATTTTGCACAAATTTGTAGAAAATTCGAATAAAACATCTAAACCTTTATCACATAATTGACTAATAGAAATCAAATTATGCTTTAATCCTTCTACAAGTAAAACATTTGAAATTGAAAAAGTTTTGTTACCCACAACTCCGATGCCGATGATTTTTCCTTTTCCATTATCTCTGAATGTAACAACTCCTCCTTTTTTCATCTCCAGGCTAAGGAACTTCTCTTTATTGCCCGTCATGTGCTTTGAACAACCCGAGTCCAAGTACCACACGTCTTCTTTGTCCTTAGCCTGCCAACACACCTAGAAAGAAGAGGTGAGTAAAGATCTGGTTACCCAAGTGGTTCCACCCATAGTATAGGTAGAAGCCTTAGGCACCCAGATTTGTTTAAGTTTACCTTTTCCTTTCCTCCAGCAAGAGTCCGTAGTGTGACCAAATCTATTGCATTTGGCACATGTAATGTCTTGAGAAGAGTATAACTTTTCTGGACTTTTACTGGATGAGGATGCAGTATTAGACAATTTATTAACTTCAAAAGTTTTAAAAGTAGATTTTCTGGACTTTTCGTTGTCGCCGACGACAGTGGTTATCGCCGGGCGATAGCTTCCTGACATGTATCCGAGTCCAAACCTTCCAGATCCATGGCATTGGTATCCTAAGATCATATCCAGTGATATTCGGCCCATTCCAAAAATTTTCATGGCTAGCGTTAAGTCATGAATCTGGTTTCTCATTTCTGTATTCTCGGATACTAGATTTACACATCTACGTTCAAAAGATTTCTTTCCCTCATGGACTTTGGAAATTGAAGATTTCAGATCTCTCTCTAAAATCTCATTCTTTTTAGTAAGAATTTTTATTGTAGAATGAGATTTGGAAAGAGATTCTTCAAGTTCTTTAATTCTTCCCAAAAAGTGATCACACTCTTGGCAAGAAATTTTTACTTTTCCAATAGTCTTAATTTCATTTAACAATTTTTTATTTTCGTTAAGCAAAATTTTATTTTCAGATTTAAGAAGATCATTATCTTTTAAACTCTTTTCAAAAAATTTGCAAGTCTTTAAAAATTCAGAAAATAATTCATCGTAGGTTGGAGGAGTTACCTCAGTGTCACTTTGGACACTGTATTCGTCATCAGATATGACGCTCTTTCCCATTAAGCACATGTTGGCCTCCTCTTCTTTACTTGAGCTTGAACTGCTTGCATCCTCAGAAGTAGTATCATCCTATGTTTCCGCCTTCAGCACCTTCTTCTTCCCTTTGTGCTTCTTTTCTTTAAGTTCTTTCAAGTACTTTGGACACTTGCTTCGGATGTGTCCTAACTTCTTGCAGTGATAGCACTCCGGTGGCGGTCTCTCTTCCTCCTCATCGTCTTCCTTTCCTTTTTTCTTCCTACTTAAATGAATTCCTCCTTTCTGGATTTCTCATAAATTTTCTAAAATTCCTAACAAATAAACCTTCCTCATCTTCTTCTTCCTCCTCAGAATCACTACTTTCTTCCTTCTTAGATCTTAGAGCCAATCCCTTCTTCTTTGGCTCCATATACTCTTGTTGTTGAATTTTCAATTCAACTTCATGAGTTTTCAAGTTTCCAATCAGGCTTTCAATATTAAGAGCTTTAAGATCATGAGATTCAGAAATAGCCGTCACTTTGGGATTGAATTTAGGGGGAGAGAGATCTAAGAAGTTTTCTCACCAAATCACCATTCGAAAAAAAAATTTCTAAAACTTTTGAGTCATTTACTATCTTAGTGAATCTTGTGTACATGGTATCCACATCCTCATCTACCTCCATCTTGAACTTTTCGAATTCTGACTCCAGTTGGAAAAGCTTTGAGTCCTTTACCTACGAGGTACCTTCATGAGTAATTTCCAATAAATTCCAAATTTCATATGCAGTTTGACATGCGCAGGTTCTATTAAATTCAGTTTTATCAAGAGCACAAAATAATGCGTTCATTGCTTTTGCATTATTTTTGCATTTTAATTTGTCCTGGTCATCCCATTTATCTTTGGGTTTCTCCATGACAATATCACAAATTGTAAAAGTAGGATGAGTATAATTTGTTTCTACCATATTCCATACTTCAATATTTAATGATATTAAAAAAGACCTCATCCTAGTTTTCTAATAATTATAATCGGAACCCGTAAATAATGGTGGTCTAGTTATTCCTTGCCCCTCGGAAAATGCAAGATCATGGTGCGCCATAATTCCAGGTGGTTAAACCTTATAAGGAATTAACCTCGCTCTAATACCACTTGTTGGATCTTGTGGCGCACTTATAGGGGGGGGGGGGGGGTGAATAAGGGCAATTTAAACCTTTGATATTTTTTGTAAAAAACGAAACAATATATGAATATAGAAACAAATAATTGAATTTAAAAACAAGATTTTATTTCATCAAAGATAATGAGTAGAAATGATTCCAATAAAGCTTGGAATCAAAAGCTTACAATTAATAAAATTTCTTGTCTCTTTTTTCACCGGTCCTTCTCCTAAGGACCGGTTGGCTATAGCCTATATCTCCCAGATATAGACACTAGCCTCCCCCTAAATCAAGTCTTGATCTAGACGCAGCACACACGACGACGATTTTCTCCCAAGCCACACAAGGACTAAACACCGCACACAAGACGATGATTTACCCTAGACCACACAAGGATCTAACACCACACACTAGGTGATGATTTCCCCTAAGCCTCACACGGACTTAGACACCGCACCCACGACGATGATTTTCCCAAACCAATTACAATTTATGAAATGGAAAAATGTAAATACAATATATGAAACTAAAACTCCCTCAAGAAGAGCTCTGAAGATGATGGTCGACCAATGGGAAGATCTTCAATCTCGAAAGTACGGTCGAATCTACTTCACTCTTGAAAATGTACTGGACCAAGGAAGTTCGTCTGGAATCTGCTCTGGGAATCAAGGCTCTTTCAACATCTCAAAATCTCTGAAATTCGTGGCCTTTTATAGAACTTTTCACAACCGCCAGCTATCGCGCGGCGATATCGATATCGCCCTGCGATATCGCTGAAATGTGGCTGCACAACGTGGGCTGTCGCGCGGAACGTGGTTGATCATGTGTTGTCGCTCGGCGATAGAGATATCGCCCCGCGATAGCATTGTAGCGTGGCTTCGAGCGCGGCAACGTGTGGAACATGGCTGACGTCAGCAGCAACCGTTGACGCTATCACCTGGTGATAGAGTTAACGCCAGCGATACTGCGAGTTTCATTTTCTTCATTGATCTGCTCAGCCAATCCTTAGTACATAAAATATCTGTTATCCCTGCACACAAAAAAAAACACATACAAAGATCAAATACATCTGGGATTTGTTATTCTCAAACCAAGAAGCGCGGAACACATGCTCCAACAGAGGGGACGGAGCCATGACAAGTAAGGAGTGATGGTATAAGGTTAGGGACCATCGATAGTAATTAAGAGGTAATACGATGAGGTAGCCGGTCCCTAGGAAAGGTAGAGTTTCGATGTTCAATTGAACATCGATACTTGTCAGTCCGAGTCAAATGTTAAACCATCATAGGATATGGAGCAATTGGAGAACAAATAGGTAAATGAGAATGAATAGTCACTGATAAGAGTAAATATCCTGGAAAGGGAAATTTGGGCTTCAGTCACCATCACACTCCATAGTACCGTTGCGAGCCCTTCATCGGGTAATCCGCGGGAAGTCTAGGATTTACCCCAAGTTTCGAAGACAAATTAACATTAGACAAGAGTAGTAAAATAGGAAAACTTGAAATATAATTACCCTCCTAAAATTGGGATAGTCTTGCGAGCAGTAGACTCGAGATATAAGGAAGGATTAGCATAGTCTTGCGCACTACAAAAAATTAGACTTATAGTGACGTTTTTTTTTGGGGCACTTTTGAAAACGTTGTTGTAGTTATTTATAATTTGCGGCGTTTGTAATATTAAAGCGTAGCTAATGTTATATAACAATAGTAGCGGCGTTTATTATTGCAATCGCCGTAAAAATAACGTATTTGCGGTGCTTTTCATTTAAACCGCAGCTAAAATAAAGATCCCGCGATCTTATTCCCTCCCACTCTCCCCGGTCTAGGGTTCTCCTCCGCTGTCCTCCTCGCCTTCACGACTGCGCCAAGCCCTCCTCCTCCACTTTTTCTCACATCAGCCAGCGAATCCTCACTTCACAGTGCGGTCAACATTCCTCTCTCCATTGCCAAGCCATCCTCCTCCTTTTTTCTGGCGGCGACCATCCTCGCATTCTAGGTTTTGAGGTGCGGATCTTAAAATTGCATCCCCTTCACTTCTCTTCGTTCAGTCTTTCCACTCAATCTCCCATCCATGGTCTCTGCATGCGTCCTCTTCTTCCTCTAGGGCATCGTTGGGGGGGGGGGGGGGGGGGGGGGGGGGGGGGGGGGAGGGGGACACCGGACGAAGCCCGACCATCCCCATCCTAAACAAGGTAGCAACAACAGGTATAGTAAACGTGGGAAGCAAGGAGCAACAGCGAGGGAGCCGGCCAGGGAAAACGTGGGGTACGCCTGATGCCTCTGGCTGGTATGATTTATTTATCTATTTTTTCTTATTTTGTAAATTATGAGTGTCTCTCCACCCACTTTTGGGTCTGTAATAACAAAACAAAATGATGGTCTTATGTGTTCCGCTTCGTTCGGATTTAATGTTAAGCATGCGTGAATTTGGTTGGAGGCATTCTAGATTGGCTAAGTATAGGCAGAGCTGTGGTCCATAGGTTTTGCTGACATCAGGGAGCATTAGATGATAGGATGCCCCATTGGCAGTACATGTTGATTGGCACATGAGTCATCCTGGTGATAGATGTATAAATTGCCTTCCTAAATACTTGCTTTGAAAATTGAGCTAACTTGAAGCCTGCAAGAGAAATGAAGAATGCCCAAAGAGAGACAAGGGCTGGAGGTTAAACTAGTTTTGAACATAAAATGGATTAATATAAGTTCCTTAGGTGAGGTCGAGCGTTCACGACCACCACCGACGTGCCAAACGGAGCCATAGTCGTCGTGTATCTGATAGATGAAAATAAAGACGACAACTTTATATACTAATAGCATATGATTGGCGCTCACATATACGGTTAAGCTTTGACGTTGAATAAGAGTTTGATTGATGATGTATTTGACTCAACTTTAGCCCCCATTTAATTTGATTCATGCTCTCCATGACAAATAGTACGAAAGCCGATTGTTCTCTTAATTCTATACTCATATGGCCTAGATTACTCACATCTTCAGTAGCAGCAGATTGCAATGATAAAAGAGTAACTGTTGAAGAATGATAATCCATCAAGACCTTGAATGATTCTTCCGGCAATTTATCCTACATTTGCAAAAATCAAGAATTAACAAATCACAATCAGGGAGGGTAAATTACAAGCACAATATAGAAAAATTGGCACATCCCCCAATAACCTTCCTCTTGTTATCCCAAGCAACATTCAAATGGAAAAACACGAGAAGGAGTGAAGGGAATCAGATAGATCCTTGCTTCTGTTCATATATTAACCAGATACATAGAGGTTTCTATTTATAACATAAGGCAACATTTAATTTAGCTCATGTAAACTTAATCGGCCTGATTGGTAGTAACATAAAAGATTTAATATTATAAATGCTTGTCTCTTTGTTTTCTCCATACATGCGGCCTTTCTTAGTTGTTCTTGCTCTTTTAAACTTTGAGGTAAGCTAGAGATGAAACACGTTTTCTCACAGTTATCAAGCACGTGATTGATTATGAAACACATTTTCTCATAGTTACCTAGATGATTTTGAAAACACTGACGCTGTATAAATTTCATGCCTTATAAGAGCTTGCATGATAGGGTTCCAAGAGAGGTCTTGTGGAGAGTCTTAGAAAAGAAAGGTGTAAATGTATCATACATTGACGTAATCAAAGATATGTATACAAATTCAGTGACCAGGGTGAGGACATCTGGAGGATTAAC
The DNA here is from genome assembly GCA_033032865.1 of Dactylorhiza incarnata. Taxonomy (NCBI): domain Eukaryota; kingdom Viridiplantae; phylum Streptophyta; class Magnoliopsida; order Asparagales; family Orchidaceae; genus Dactylorhiza; species Dactylorhiza incarnata. Next base: position 3,165,892 of record JAWHQI010000129.1, on the reverse strand, counting down.
ACAGGAATTCCCTATCGCTGTTGGCTTACATCAAGGGTCAGCTTTAAGCCCTTACCTCTTTACCCTTATCTTAGATGAGCTCACCGGACATATCCAGCAAGCAATACCTTGGTGTTTATTATTTGCAGATGATATTGTTTTGGTCGATGAGACGCGCGAGGGTGTAAACGCGAAACTGGAATCTTGGCGAGACACTTTAGAAAAGAAGGGTTTTAGGTTGAGCAGGACAAAGACAGAGTATATAGAGCTTAAATTTAGTAGTGCAAGAAGGTCAGATGACTCCGTCATTAAATTGGGTGACCAAGATATTTCCCGCAGTGAGTGCTTTAAATATCTGGGATCGATAATTCAAAAAGATGGAGGTGTAGATAAAGATGTGATTCATAGAATCCAAGCAGGTTGGTTGAAGTGGAGAGGCGCGTCTGGGATCCTATGTGATCGTAAAGTACCACTAAAACTTAAAGGCAAGTTTTACCGTACTGCAATTAGGCCTGCAATGCTCTACGGTTCTGAGTGTTGGGCAGTGAATGGTGTACACGAGCAAAAAATGGGAGTCGCGGAGATGAGAATACTTAGGTGGATGTGTGGTCACACGAGACTGGATAAAATTAGGAATGAATGTATCAGGGATAAGATAGGAGTGGCGCCAATTGTAGAGAAGATGCGAGAAGCTCGTTTAAGATGGTTTGGACATGTACATAGGAGACCATTAGAGGCACCTGTTAGGCGTTGTGAGAGTTTAGTCACTAGACATGTTAAACGGGGGAGGGGTAGACCAAAAAAGACTTGGAATGAAACTATAAAGAAAGACATGATGTACTTAGGCATTAATGAGACTATGCTTAAAGATAGGGCGCAATGGCGACAGAGGATCCATATAGCCGACCCCACTATGGTGAAAAGAATTAAAGGCTTGAGTGTTGTTGTTGTATAAGAGCTTGCATTATCTATATATCTATTATCTATGGAGGCCAATTCTATTTGCTAAACTTGAGGTACATTCAATCTGGCGAACTGTTCTTTATTTATACTTTTTATCCTTTTAACTTTTTTTTTTTTTCAAATTATAATCCTTGAGGTTGCCTCCCAGTTTCTACTGTTTTTAAATCCTCTTATAATTTAATGATAGGTAACTAACTAGAATTGTTATAGTATGTATAAGCTTTGATTTGGTCAAAGATGAGCACTGGAATTCCAATTGAGATCTCATCTTTCATGAGGGGCCAAAGTTACACATCTTTTTGTCGTCTTGATATTGATATACACCAGTATACTTCGTTATCTTGATATTGATATTCCTAGTGTACTTCATTATCCTTTCAACATGATTGAATGCATTAATGCAGCATGAACTAGTTGAATAATAATGGTTCTTGCTCCTGCTACTCAGAAATGGCATGGAGCGAAAATTCAAGTTATTATCGAGGGTAACTGGACAACTTATCCTTTTTTCATGCATGAATATTTAAAACATGTTTCCATCTATCAAAATTTTTATTTACTTCAAAATGTATCAGATGAATAAGCTATTCTTATAGCTAATGTTGATAAATTTTATTTTATTTGTGCCATCAAAGATATTGCATTGTATGTGTCAGATGGCTGTTATCGAGGGTAACTGGATAACGTATTTGCGTGATTTATCCCGAATGATTCGAGATCGTCTGCTTCCTAGAGCCGCATCTTCAAAAGATCTACTCCACATATTTGATTTATAGATCCTCTGCTTCTATTTGGTTTGTCGGTTTTGTGAAAGAAGGTGAGAAGGCTAGTCAGTCAGTCATCATTTAGTTTCTAAACAACAAACTAGCTTTTCACACTCTTGCCACTTTTATACATATGTTCCTTGATTTCTTCTAATATACATATCTTCTTTGATATTGATGTTTTTATATGATTGTTGTCTTCTCTGTGAGTAATGACTGCATACCGACCTATTGCTAATTAACTGCATCTGTGCTGTAATAAATGAACTGCATCAACAATATTTCAAAATTCACAATGAAGATCACTTTTTAATAGTTGATTTCACTTGCTTGCAGTAATTTAAAACTCATTTTTAGTGCAAGAAGCCGAATAAAGCAAAAGAGGAAAATTAGGTGATTTGGTCGGTGTTCTGGATTTAGTTTTTCTCAACTGATTATTATTTTTCTTTGTTTTTGATGTCATTGATTGATACTTCATGTTGTTGTCTTTAATAAATTTCTTTCTTCGTAGATGCTTGCAGAAATTTATGGCCTTAGTGATTCCAATCAGGTACTATTGAAGTAACTTTTTAAATTATTGCTCATAATTTCCCTCCCCAAGTCTGATTTTATTCTTAGTGCTGGAAACTAACCTATTGTAGCTAAAATTTTCCTTCAAAATTTCATTTATTATTTATTATAGGTCTAAGCAATATGCCTAACCCTATTGATCCGGCACTTCTATGACCAGGTCGATTTGCAATGCATGATTCAAATTTTGCTTTAAACAATAATTGCCAGAGGCAATTCATGATAATAAAGATTTTGCTTTTGGACTTCAAAAGTTTCAAGGGATGGTAAATATGACTTTTTTTTGTGTTGGGTGATGTAGAATATTGAGCTTTATTGATCTATACACAAGTGAGCACTTAAGTTTCTGGCTTTTTTAGTTAAAAGGAGGCAGCAGACCTTGACTTCTCTATATTGATTTATTTGTAATCCGAATCTTCATAGAATGTCTTCAATTTTTCATGTTTTACTGGTTCCCTTGTTAATTTTGTTTATTGGTCTAAATTTCATGAATCGCCATAATTTTGTATGTTGAAGAGCACTAGCTGCGATTTTGCAGAAAGCTGTGGATGTTTGAATGCAAAAATTCTGCTACCAAAAATTAAAAAATTATCTGAAATCTATGGAGCTTTCATAAATTCCTTTTAATCAAACATTAGCAAGTGATTTGAACATTTTTAGAATATGAAAGTTTAGTTGAACTTACCCAGTGTGCTTTGTTTTTTTAAGTTGAGCAAAAATCTTACTGCATATCAAGATAATCCTTCCCAAAGGAATATTTAAACCTGTTACCTGATTTCAACTAATATTTGAACTTACCCATTTTAATATCTTACTGATATCAAAATTAATAAGTGATTTGAATATTTAAACCTGTTACCGAATCTTCATAGAATGCCCCGCCAAAATCATGTTTTAATGCTATTTTAATGAAGGATTCTGCTCTGACAAAATAATATATTTTTTTAAATCAATCATTTTTGGCCACTTTTTTTTTAAACAAACGTGGTCAAAGTGTGTGGCGTTTGTTTCAAAAGCGTGGCCAAAAGGGGCGACGTTTTTTTGAACAAACGCGGCAAATGTCACATCATTTTTAGCGGCGTTTTTCTAAAAAACGTCGCGGAATACTTCCGCAACGATTCATACCGCGACGCCTTTGCGACGTTTACAAAAACGTCGCAAAAACATTGGAGGCGTTTGAAAAATGTCGCCAAAGGCTCCTAAAAACGTAGCCATTGCTCATATTTGTTGTAGTAGCGAGCGGTAGGCTCGAAGTAAAAGGAAGGACTGAGATAGTCTTGTGAGCGGTAGGCTCGAGATATAATAAAGACTAGCATAGTCCTGCGAGCGGTAGGCTCGAAGTATAAGGAAGGACTGGAATAGTCTTGCGAGCGGTAGGCTCGAGATATAATATAGACTGGCATAGTCCTGCGAGCGGTAGGCTCGAAGTATAAGGAAAGATTGGGATAGTCTTGCGAGCGGTTGGCTAGAGATATAAGGAAGGATTAGGTTAATCCTCCGAGCGGTAGGCTCGTGGTATAAGGAAGGATTAGGTTAGTTCTGCGAGAAGTAGGCTCGACGTTTATAGGGTCAGTTTAGTAATGCGAGCTGAAGACTCGGTGGTAAGAACGATATATAAATGCATGTGCACAGATTGTGGTTGGTCTTCGGTTCTGGCCTAGTCGTCACACCGACAGCAGTTCGTTGACTCGGCAGTGCTAGAGGTTTAAAAAGGGGCCAGGTTGTTTTACTGCACGTCCGACAGGACGGATACCATAAACCCTACCTGGCCAAATAAAGGTCTGGTTCCTTCGGATCCAGCAAGAGTACGCAGGAGCTCATGATGTACCGGGTACCGGTATCACAACGTACGTTAGGGCCTAGGTCTGGTAGTGTGTCATGCCCACCTAGGTGAGGAGACGCCCGCTCCTCTGCCACAGTTTGACCGCGATGGGAGGTGCCCGAGAGGTTAGATACCTCCGAAAAGTGGAAACTAAAGGTCTGTACGTACAGAGTCGTGTGTGTGAGTTGTTCCATTACATTTCATAACATAGCATGTCATACTTGCATAAAATAGAGACCTCATCGTATAAATTAGTACGGGCTCATTTATACGATGAGTTTACCTTAGTGCCAGATCCCTTAACTTATGTACTTTTGTGTGTGTGCATATAAGTTAAGGTTACCTTTGTAGTTGCTCTTAGATATTATACTTGCTTCTTGATCTTTCTGTCTTTTACTTAATACTGTCTTACTTACTCTTGCTAGCTTAGAACTGTTATTCGTTTATGCTTAGTGCTTTTACTCTCTACTAGTTTAGACATTTGTCACCTGCTTGTTTCCTTACCCCTTGATGTCCCACGCTTCCTCCTCCCGCCCAGTGCCTAGGAGTCGCGGGTGGAGGCGGGGAGGAATATGCTGAGTCTTATAGACCGTCGGTCAGTGACCTCATTATTACAGGAGAACCAGGAAGGCCAGGACCTCCACCAGAGGGAGGTACCTGAGACTGTGACTCGGCCATGGGTTGGACTCTCCGCTACTACTGGGAGAGCTCCGGTAAGCAAATCTCATCGCTACCAACCCTCCATATCTATCCGGGACAGAGGAAGGAATTATATGAGCTTGAGGGCGTCGAGCCGTGTGACTGCCTGGACTGCTATATCTTCGCCAGGAGAGAGGCGAAGAAAAGTCAGATAGATCGGGCTTAAGCCCTTTTTGTATTTCTTATTTATTTCCGCACTCTGATTTGAATTATGTCTATCATTTTATCTCATTCGGACATGTATTAATATATATTAATGTGTGTTTGAACATGGTCTTCCGCATCTCCTAGGTTTGAGAATAACAAATCCGATGTGTATTTGATCTTGTGTGTTCAAGTGTGCAGGTTTACATAGTCCATATGACTCAAGGAGTACTCATGATGACTGCCCCCAAAATTGAGGCCAAAATTCGAAAAGGCTCACTAGCGCCGGCGGTAGCGATAGCGCCCGGCGCTAGCGATGATTAGCGCGATTCCGACAGTGTTTTTAGAAAGAGCTAGCGCCCGGCGGTAGCTACTAGCGCTGGCGGTAGCATGACGCACAAGTGGCATAGAGCAAAATGTTGCCACGGATTGAAGATCCTGCCGCGCAAAATGTTTCCTAATCCGGGCTAGCGCCGGCGGTAGCGCTTGGGCTATATAAAGGACCCCTCACCTCTCGTTTCTTACAGACATTAGGGAGAGAGAGGCAGTGCTACAACTCCAAAGGCCATCTTGGCCGAAACTTGAAGCCCTAGCGAAGCTCTGCAAATTTCTGAAGGAGGATTACGTCACGCCGGATCCAAACGAAGTTCGCTTCTACAAACGCTGATTCTACAGCGGATCTTCGTCTCCGACATCAGAAGTTCATCTTAAGGGAAGTTTTATTATTTTATTTCTCTTTCTTCATTGTAAACGGTAGTGAAATCGCCTCGTGTTGGCGACTAGGTCTGGGATAGACTTAGGGCTGAAATTCGCCTCGTGTTGGCGACTAGGTCTAGGGAGTAGATCTAGGGGTGCTCGAGGCCTTTCTGGGGATAGATTGGCTAGAGCGGCTTGAGGCCGTATCTGGGGAGAGATCGGCTAAAGCCAACCGGTTCGTAGGGATACGAGTCGTTATAGAAAACAAAAAGAGCCTTTTTTATTATTCGCCTTCGATCTCTAGCGTCATTGAGATCAAGTTTTTGTAAAACTTATTTAATATCAATAAAGCTTGTCTCCTTTTTGTTTTACTTTACTTCTTGTTTTTAATATTGCAATATTCCAAAGTTTGTCTAAATAAAATCTAAAGTTTTTGAAAACCCTTATTCACCCCCCCCCCCTCTAAGGGCGCCGACCGATCCAACAAGTGGTATCAGAGCAAGGTTTTATTCCAATCGGCTTAATAACCGGGAATAATGGCGTCTCATGATCTCGCTTCTACTAGTGGGAGAAATTTTTGTGAAGAAGAAAAATCACCTACACCACCTTTATTTGAAGGGACAAATTATAAAGGATGGAAAATCTTAATTGAAAAATTTATTAAAACTTTAGACATCGAAGTTTGGAATTTAGCAATAGCAAGACCTGCAAATGAATCAAATAAAAAGGAACTTCAATTAAATGCAAAAGCTAAACATTATTTATTTTGCGGTCTATCTAATGAAAATTTCAAATTCATATATTGCTTTTCTAGTGCATACAAAATATGGCACTTTCTTGAAGAAATGTATGATCTTCCTCTCGCAGGTGTGGAACAAACACAGGAGGAAAAGAACGTGCAAGCATCCATTATCATTCAAGAAGATCTCTCTCAGAGCAAAGCCATGGAGAATATTGAAATAGAGAAAGAGAACAATACATCAAAAGAAGATGAAAACTCATCTGTGATCAAGGAAGGACTAAAAGATGACGAAGAAACTTCGTGCTCATATTTGACCTCCTCCAAAAGCGCTGTAAGAAAGGCTAAATCTTCGTCTTGTGTAATAACCTCTATCTCTAGTTTCAACATATTAAAAATAGCTAAACGAAAGATCAAAAAATAGAAATTTGCTAATAAAAATTTACGTTTAGAAAATAAGAGGCTAAAGGCTAATGAATCAAATTGTGATGTGTCTTCATCATCTTGTTTTTTACTTGAAAATACAAAATCTTGTTTTGAAAAAGTCAAAAAACTTGAAAAGGAACTTATTTTTATAAAGGAACAAAATGAAAGATTATGTGTAGAAAATTCTTCCTTGAAAAATGATTGTGCTAAGTGCAAAGATTTTAAAATTGAAATTAAAGAGATGAATGAAACATTTGATGAGTTTAGAAATGAGTATCAAAATCATATTGACTCTATTGTCTCCACTCTTAAAAATAGCACAACAGCTTATAATAAAGCTAGGCATAATCTAAAGATAAAGAATGATGAATTAAAATCAAAAATCAACTTGATTATGAAAATTATAAATACAAATTTAAAACATACAAATTTAGAATATTAAGCAATATCTAAAAGCAAGTTAAATACAAATATAAATATCTTAACTAAACCTAATAATGGGAATAAGAAACAAAATGTTTTTGCATATCAAAAACCAAGTCATCAATATTTACAAAATCATGTTTCTCCCAACTTAAAATTGAAATACACAAATTTCCTATAAATGATAATTTCAATTATAATCTTCAAAGGAAAGAAAATCATCATGGAAATTTAATAAATAAGAATAATATTAAACCAATGTTGGATTCCTCTCTATAGGCATGATAGAACACCCCTATCCGGATAAATTAGAGTCACACAAGGAACGCTTACAGACTACGCGGTCTACTTCGCCTCTTTCCCCTACCAGACATACAAGTTGTTTCGTTTTACGCGTCAAGCACGTATGAAAAAGAAGAGCGACTATTTGCATTTGGGTACCAAAAGGGCCCATTCAATCACATCTCCCCAAAAGCAAACACGATGCATTTGGGTACCCAAAGGAACCGTCACACCTGGTCCTCTTTGGATACCTAAATCTCTTATTCATTAGTATCCCATCATTTGCATGAAGTAGAAACCTAATAAAAATGAAATATCATTATTCTACTTCATGATTTGCTTAAATTTCTTTTTGTTTATTCTCTTTTGTTTCTTCTTAAACTATCATGCTATGATCACTCTATTTATCTTGAAAAGTCATATCATCTTGTTTAGTGATCTACTTATCCGTTTTACCTTTTAAATCCATTACCCTTAAATGTCTTGAACTATCATTATTAAATATTGAAACTATTATCAAGACTAATGAAATTATTTTAAATGGATTTAAATAATAAAGGGCTTAGGCAAACAAAAAATTAAAATGCACAATGTGTTGATTATTATCTATCTTGTGTGATGAATATGATTGTCCTTATATTTGAGAAAATTTACAATAACTCTTCAAACTAACCAAAAAATAGCTTCTCACTTCTTTCATATTCACTATTCACCTCACAATCTTTCTTTAAAATATTCTGAAAAATGTTGAATATGACTTGTGCTACATGCTTCACCATCATAATTATATAATATCAAAAGATCTTTAAATTCAAACATTACAAAAGATCCACTTAGTTCTAACATTTGATTGGTGATCATAATAAGTACATGAATGAATTAATGAAGTATGACTTGCATGTATCTCATTTGATTATAAACCATAGAATCAACTTTATATTAATAAATCAAATGAAATCATAAATTCATTCCATGTAAAAATATTAAATCACGTTCTTGAATACATGCAACATTATCTCAATTAATCTTGTGGTATGACAATTGCAATCAAACTCATTATTCTAGCATTATCAACTAATAGATATTATTCATGCTAGTTATCTCATATTACCATAATGAATTAATTATGAAGTAAAATAAAATAAAATTGAACGATAAAATAACTATGTGACTTTAAATTGTTTCCATTGGACTAAAATGCTTATGAATGTGCATGATATTCTTTTGCATGAACATTATTTTCTAAATCACTAAAATTATGCATATTTGTTCCTTCATGTCTTCTCGTGCTTACATTTCCTATCATTCTTCAAACTACATTAGATTGATGAAAGTTTAGAAAAATTTGAATTCACATACATTATGATAATCTATCTTATAGCTCATGCAAGATCTCGTTTGTTACGACTTGAGATAGGTGTCCTAGATCTTTCATGTTAAAACATGCTTACAAATGCAATTTTCTTCATTTTTAACCATCAAAAACATTTCCAAAAATTCTGCAAATTCAGCATGGAACTACTAATGGGACACCTAATCAAGTTCAAGCATCAAAATTTTTAAAACCCTAAAAAATCACTTACTGTTTCCCGCGCTAGCGCCGACGCTAGCGTCGAGGTTCGTTTTTCTATAATTTTAAAATTTTGAAAAATCCCTAAAAATATACTAATCTATATGAACTATTTAGTTTTGCACTTCGGATTTTATTTTATTTTTGAAAAATCAAATACAAAAATATAAAATCCCAATTAAAAAAAAATATGTTTTGTCTTTTGGTTTTTTTGTCATTTGTTTAAATTCTATTTCCTAAAGCAAAAAATCAAAATACAAAAATATAAAACAAAAAAATTATCAAAAATTAGTTTTTGAACTTAACTTTTTACTTGTATCTTGCGAAAGGGTGATTGGGCTATCATCCCATCATATCACCTAGTACCGGGCGAACCTCTCACAAGGTAGTCCTCGGGAAGTCCAAGATCAATTTTTATGAGTTCAAACTTTAAATAAAAATTATTCTTCAAAATATCAAAAACTATTGTATGGACTTCATTGAAAATCAAGCATGATTTAATCTATTATTTAGAACTTCTATAATGTTGTAATTTATCTTTTCAAACTACTTTGAACATTGCTTTCATTATGCTTTGATACATCTATTAATATGTGCATCAATTATATTGTAAAAGTTGTGTAGAACTATACGTAGCATGTCTCTAAGTATGAGTAAATGTTTTATGTTTGATAATGATCTTTATTCACTCACTTATTTTGGCATTGTCTACATTTGTGTTTAAATCTAAGAATGCTTGTGTATGTTTTGTATTAGTACAATGAATTAAAATTGCACAAGTATCTTACCTACACTCCTTTATTTGCACTTTTATAAATTAAGAAAAGTGGTTTTTTTTAATTCTATTGGTTTGCAAAACAAGTGTATTCGGAGAACTTTGTACTAAACAAAAATCATAAAATAAATAACAAAGATAACTCCACCAAGCACTACTTGAACCTCCTGATAAGTCTTAATAAGCGTTGTGAGGTTGAGCACCTTGGATAGAATAGTAAAGTGTCTTGTGCAAACCATATCCTTCTTTCAAAATAAGAAAAACCACTTACTCTTAAGTACACCGGATCACTAGTCTCAATATTGAAGAATAAAATTATGTGATCCCTCAAGCACTACTTTGCACCCTGATAAGTCTTAATGAGCATTGTGTGTGCAAAGCACCTTGGTTGTTGTACATTTTTGTTTGTGCATTGAAGTGCGTGGAAGTAAAATTATTTGTGTTTTATTGTGCTCTTTACTTTACATATCCCTTGTATTTTTGATTAAAACATTTGTTTACTCTATTCAAAATACACTTATGTGCACATCATTATCTTCCATAACACTTCTTCTCATGAGTATTGGATCCTAATGCAAATTCTATACTACTCTTTACTTATGAAATGCACTAGATAACCTAGCATGCTTTCTACAATGTTTGGTATGACTTGAAATTGTGAATTGAAATAACATTGTAGTAATCTCTTTGTGATAGTATTATTTCATGCTTGGTTATTTTTTTGTCAACCATAAAAGATTTTCATTGAAACATGATTTACATAAACATCTTCTTTTTGAAATTAAACTCATATATTTTTTTTTATGGATTATTCTTGATTACAATAAGATGTTTCATGTATTTCTACAAGTCTTCCGCATCATTACCATATAACTTTTACCTTGCACTTTCATGCTTATATCAAGTCTTAAATCTCAATTTTTCGTCTTAAAAAACAAGTGGTAGACTTGCTTGGTAGAATTTCTATTAGTTGTTCTAACACGCATATCATTTTTTATAGTAACAAACTCTGATTTATTTCAATATAAACGTGTATGCTAAGCGCTCTTCCAACAAGTGAAACATTGCTAAAAGGATGTTGTTTTTTTCTTCCAAAATGCTTCAACTCTTATCTCTATAAAGTTAGTTTTGAAACTCAAAAACATCTCCTTTTTAACTTAAACTCTTATTTAGTATTATGGTGTTTCTTTTTCGAAATCTTCCACAATGCTCAAACTCTGATACATTCATTTCAATATAGCTAAGTACGTTTTATTTCAAAAAATTCAATTATGATTCTTCCCATTAGATTTAAAAGCTTCATGTTTCAAAAAAAAACTATTATCTGTGACTTCATATCTCACCATAGCGGGGGCGTAGGGTTGTAGACATTAGATAACCTTATCTCTAGTCATGTCTTGTCCTTAACCGGGGAGGGTTCCAGTGGGGCCTTGCGAGGCATTGGGGGGGGGGGGGGGGGGGGGGGGGGAGAGTGCTAGGTTGAGTTTTGTCTAGTGTTTGCATATGGGACTAACACCCCAACCTACGGCATGTTTGCAGCTCCTCATGCCCATCCGTCACTTAGTACGGGGCTAGGGTGTAGACTTATTGTCTGGATAGATTGGTTATTTGGAAATCCTTATTTTTATGCTTAAAACTTTTATATAAAGGGAAAATCATTATTTTTTTATGCTAAAAACTCTGAAAATTTTGTAATGCTTATAACTCTGATCTATTTCAATGAAAAACAATTCTAAAACTCCTTATCATTTACATAAGAAGCTCGATCATGCCTTCTCTTCTATTTACAAATTCTTTGGTGCTTTGTTTCCCTACCATCTTTTGCTAATAACAAAGGGGGAGAACTAACATGATAAATATAACCCGCTATCATAAACCCAACATGACAAATTCGGATGATAGCTTACATATTAGGGGAGCATTCACTTAGGGGGAGCATGTATTTAGGGGGAGCAATTCTAAATGCTAAAATCAATAATTATCCTAAGTCATCACTCGCACACACACACAAGTAGAGTTTCATCATGCTTATTTATTAATGCTTTGATTTATCATTAATGGATTTGTTATTATTAAAAGGTGGAGTTTGTTGGAACATGGTCTTCCGCATCTCCTAGGTTTGAGAATAACAAATCCTATGTGTATTTGATCTTGTGTGTTCAAGTGTGCAGGTTTACATAGTCCATATGACTCAAGGAGTACTCATGATGACTGCCCCCAAAATTGAGGCCAAAATTCGAAAAGGCTCACTAGCGCCGGCGGTAGCGATAGCGCCCGGTGCTAGCGATGATTAGCGCGATTCCGGCAGTGTTTTTAGAAAGAGCTAGGGCCCGGCGGTAGCTACTAGCGCTGGCAGTAGCATGGCGCACAAGAGGCATAGAGCAAAATGTTGCCACGGATTGAAGATCCTGCCGCGCAAAACATTTCCTAATCCGGGCTAGCGCCGGCGGTAGCGCTTGGGCTATATAAAGGACCCCTCACCTCTCGTTTCTTACAGACATTAGGGAGAGAGAGGCAGTGCTACAACTCCAGAGGCCATCTTGGCCGAAACTTGAAGCCCTAGCGAAGCTCTGCAAATTTCTGAAGGAGGATTACGTCACGCCGGATCCAAATGAAGTTCGCTTCTACAAACGCTGATTCTACAGCGGATCTTCGTCTCCGACATCAGAAGTTCATCTTAAGGGAAGTTTTATTATTTTATTTCTCTTTCTTCATTGTAAACGGTAGTGAAATCGCCTCGTGTTGGCGACTAGGTCTGGGGTAGACTTAGGGCTGAAATTCGCCTCGTGCTGGCGACTAGGTCTAGGGAGTAGATCTAGGGGGTGCTCGAGGCCTTTCTGGGGATAGATTGGCTAGAGCGGCTTGAGGCCGTATCTGGGGAGAGATCGGCTAAAGCCAACCGGTTCGTGGGGATACGAGTCGGTATAGAAAAAAAAGAGCCTTTTTTATTATTCGCCTTCGATCTCTAGCGTCATTGAGATCAAGTTTTTGTATAACTTATTTAATATCAATAAAGCTTGTCTCCTTTTTGTTTTACTTTACTTCTTGTTTTTAATATTGCAATATTCCAAAGTTTTCTAAGAAAATCTAAAGTTTTTGAAAACTCTTATTCACCCCCCCTCTAAGGGCGCCGACCGATCCAACAATGTGATCGTTGTGGACATATATTCTTGTTTAATTAATTTTATTGTGATTATGATTGGCCTGGATAATGTTGAATAGCCGGCAGGATTGGCGTGTTATGGTGGCGACCATTTAGTGTCATGGTGCCGCCGCAAGATGGCGGTTCTGGGCGGTAAGACCCGGTAAGAATGCAAAAAAAAGAGGGTCTTACATTTGTTTTATAAGTGTTAGGGAAAGTCTCATTCTAGAGCTAGCTATTGTGATGAGAAAAGACCACGAAATCCAACAATTAACGGTATTACAATCCGTTGTTCAACCTTTTTTATCGAATTAGACAACTCGAACTGGAATTCAAGTTGATGGCCTTCAACCTAGGGTACCCTATGTAAGGGGAAGACACTTTGCCTTTCAACGTAGAGTACCATATGTTGAATAATTTAGTATATGTCCGCGCGTGTCGAAATCGACTTGGTAGTGCCTAATGAGTTTTGTGTCATCCTAGGGTAAGACTCTACGTTAGAGGTACTATATATATATAAGTCTATTCCAAATTTGATGGTCCTTAGTAGAATACTTTGAGCTGTGCATCTAGTCAACATTTCTAGCTTGTCGACCAGTGGTCTAGTTGACAAAAATCAAGCGTCCAGTGGATATTGACAGAAGGCTTCTAGTCGATACCAGCCTGCTTATAGTCGATATTTTTCCCAGTCGTCTCGTCGATATCGGTCTGTGGTCTCGTCGACATTTGACAGTCTTCAAGTCGATTCTTTGGCAGAATTCTTTCTCGACAACAAAGGCATATTCTCAGCCAGCAAAAGGAGTGGACTTATCTCTCGATTGGGTCTAAAATGGATTGGCTCGTCTCTACTCGAATCATGTGACTTTTTTTTAGTTTTTTTCTGTTTAAGTCTAAGATGTCGAAGCAAAGTACATACGACATTGTTAAGTTGCAGTCCTTTGACACCACTGACTTCCATGGTTGGAAACTGCATGTCTAACTGGGAATGAAAGAACGTGAAATCTTCTACACCGTTCTTAGTGATTTCTCCACGACTCGTGAAAACGTGGACGAATATCAGTAGAGCAAAGACGAGGATTTTTGTAGGGACTATCTTTTGAACTCCATGAATCCTCGACTTGCAATGACCTACAATGGTTTCAAGATCGCAAAAGAGATATGAGACCGCCTGAACGCACATTTCCAAAAGTTAAAGAGACTGTCAAAAAATCTCATCGGGGAGAAGTTTTTCAACTTTAAGTTCAATATGAACTCGTCAGTCACCTCTCAGCTCATATAATTGGAGAATATGCGTCTCAAGCTAGAAGACGATTAGTTTGAAATGTTCGATAATATGCCTCCTGAGTGGATCACCTTCAATACTGAAATACACAGACTGAAGGAGAAGATCACACTGAATGAACTAAAAGTATCATCCATATTGAGGATCAGAATGCTGCCAGTAAAAGCTTAGAGCAAGTTGATCAATTCACATAGTTTGCCAACTTCGTTTCTCGATCTGGCAAGCCTCATCAGAATTCATCGACACCTAAAGATGAAGCCTCTACATAGTTACCGACCAGAAAGCTGCCATAACTATGACAAGTGGGGTCTTTGGGCTGCAGAGTGTTAGGCTCCGAAGAAGAAGGAGGAGGAAGCCCCCACAGAATGTAGCTAACATGTTGGTAAATAACTCTGATCCCAAGTCCTTTGTGGATATGATTGGGAGTAGTCAACGCAGTGTATCTTGTGAGTGGTGGTTGGATAGTGGTGCTACTTGTCATATGATGAATGTCAAAGATCTTCTAACTGAGTTCACATAGGTTAAAAATAAAGTGGAGAACGACAATGGAGGAGAGACATATGTGACTCATGATGGGACAACATATCTGGTCCTCTCTTCAGGTAAATCTTTAAATCTAAAGCATGTTAGAGTAGTTCCTAGTTTAACTAAGAATCTAATTTCAATGAGTTTTTTAGATCAGACTGAAATGACTTTCACAACCTTCAATGGTAGAATAACATTAACAATTAATTCTCACTACTTTGGTTGTGCATTCTTGATCAATGGAATATATAAACTTAGCCTAAACAACGATAATATTAACCAAGTAAGTTCAACTCTACAAAGTTTCTACACAATAGACTTGGACATGTGAACTACAAGAAAATATGAGATCTAGCTAAGAGTCATAACATCCCTTTAAATCTATCTATTCGATTTGACAAGTGTGAGGTGTGTACAAAAACTAAGATCACTAGAAAAATCTTTCAAGTGGGTTTCTAGAAGCACACAACTTCTTGAATTGATACATTTCGTCCTCTTTGATTTCAGGAGTCATGTCAATAGAGGGAGAAGTAAGTATCTTATTATATTCATAGATGATTATTCCAGATATTGTCATGTGTGTATCTACTGAAATTGAAAGATGAAGTGTTTAAGACCATTAAGATCTTCAAATCTCGTGTTAAAAACTAGTTAAATTTAAAAATCAAACATTTAGAAGTGATCGAGGAGGAGAATGCACTACAACTGGGTTCAAGGAATTTTGTGCCTCTGATGGTATATGTTGGAACATGCGTTCCGAACTCCATGGTTTGCTAATAACAAATCTCGGGTGTGTTTGATCCCATTTTATCTATGGTGTGCAGGTATAATAGGTATGCGACTATGCTAATTTTTGTTTGGAGCTCGGGATGTAAAGTCGAGAACAAATCAATGTCGTCCGCGAGATCGGGATGTCATCAACGATAGCTCAGCAGTTTCCACACGATCTGTAAGTTTCGTGCACTGTCGAAATTCCGACATCGATATCGGAATCCGACAGCCCACGTTTCGACCATAACCATCACATCGCGCAAAAACTTTGTTTTCATGGGACACGTGGCAGTTGGAGGAGATAATGTCGGCGGACGACAGCTAGATGTCGTCGATGACATCTAGAAAATATATATTGAATCAATTTCTGTGGAGAAAAACACACACCAATCTGGAGTACCTATTACTGAGTGTGTTTTGTCCAGAAAGCTCCAGAAATTCGAGAACTCCCATTTTGCCAAGAATGTTCAAGAGCGGAGAAGAGATGATTCATGCGCAGTATCTCAGGCAATCTTTACAAAGATTCGACGTTGTCTTCAGAGCTTCATTTTAAGGGAGTTTGCATTTTGATTTTCTGCTTTGTAACTTATCTTATCATCTTGTAATCGGTAGAGGAAATCGCCGCCTTGTGCGCAGCGTCTAAGTCCGTGTGTGGCTTAGGAGGAAATCGCTGCCTTGCGCGTGTCGTCTAGGTCCTTGTGAGGCTTAGGAGTAAATCACCGCCTTGTGTGTAGCATCTAGATCATTGAGAGATATAGAGGGAGGCTAGTAGCAAGATCTAGGAAGAGGTACGCTAAAGCTGACTGGTCCTTGGTAGAAGGACCAGTAAATTAAAAGAAGATATATTATATCATAGCCTTGATCTTAAGCTTTATTAAGATTAATTGTTCTTTGTATTCATCACTTGCTAAAATAAATTTTGATTGTTAATTTATTCGTATTTGTCTAAGTGATTATTTTGGTTGTGTAAAAATCTAATTGTTTATCATAGCAAAAAATGTCTTACTATTTTAGTAAAAGTACAAAGTAAAAATTAGTCCTTATTCACCCCCTCTCTAAGGGCGCCGTAAGATCCAACAGTTGGTATCAGAACGAGGTTGCTCCAAAATAGTTTTACCACCGGGAGTAATGGTGCATAACGATCACGCGTTTATAGAGGGTCAAGGGATTAGTCGACCACCTTTATTCACGGGCACAGACTATAACTATTGGAAAACTTGTATACGTTGTTTTCTAATTGCACTAGATATCAAAGTCTGGTACATGATAGAGATGAGTTATACTCCACCGACATTAGTCATTGGTAGTGTAACAATGGATAAGCCCAAGGATAAATGTGATGATAATGATAAGTTAAAATGTAAGAATTGCGCAAAAGCAATGAACGCTCTATTCTGTGCGTTAGATAAAACTGAGTTTAATAAAGTATGTGCATGTGAAATTGCTTATGAAATTTGGAATTTATTAGAAGTCACTCATGAAGGTACCTCGCAGGTGAAGGACTCCAAACTATTCCAACTCGAGTCGGAATTTGAAAAGTTCAGAATGGAGGTTGATGAAGACATTGATACGATGTACGCCAGATTTACCAAGATCTACAACAATTCCAAAGTCCTTGGAAAGATCTTTTCCAATGGAGATTAAGTTAGAAAAATCTTAAGATCACTTCCCCCGAAGTTCAATCAGAAAGTGACCGCCATCTAAGAATCTCATGATCTTAAGACTCTTCAACTAGAGAGTTTTATTGGAAACTTGAAGACACATGAAGTGGAACTAAAAATCCAACAACAAGAGTACAATGTGGAGCCAAGTAAGAAGGAATTGACACTAAAGTCTATGAAAGAAGTTGAGAGTGTGACTGATGGAGATGATGAAGAAGACGAAGAAAGTTTGTTTGTGAGAAAATTTAAGAAGTTTATGAGAAATCCTAAACAGAGGAACACTTTTAAGAAGTACTTTAATAAGAAGAATTTTGCATATAAGAAGGGAAAAGGAAAGAGTGAGACTGAGGAAGATGATGAGTGTCCACCACCAGAATGTAATCAATGTAAGAAGATTTGACATATAAGGAGCAAGTGCCCAAAGTTTCTGAAAGAGCAAAAAGAGAAGAGGCACAATAAGAGATACAAAAAGAAAGTTCTGAAGGCGAAAACATGGGACGACACATCATCGGAAGGAGAAAGTGATTCAAGTTCTGAAGGTCATGAAGAAGCAAATATGTGCTTAATGGGAAAAAAACAACGCATCATCTGAGAACGATTGCAGTGTCCAGAGCGACACTGAGGTAACTCCCCCAGCTTATGATGAATTTCTTCGTACTTGTAATTTTTTTCAAAAGAGTCTTAAAGATATTGATAGTCTAAAATTTGAAAATAAAGTTCTTTTAAAAGAAAATAGAAAACTAACAAATGAATTAAAAGTTCTTGAGAAGGAGAAGATTGGTTGTCATGAGTAGTGTAATTGCTCTTTGATAAGAATTAAAGAATTAAAACAAGAACTTTCCAAGTCCCAATATAAAGTAGATTTTCTTATTAAAGAAAAGAGGGATTTAGAAAGATCATTGAAATCTTCTCATTCACAATTGGATAATAGCAAGAAAGGGTTTACAAATCAGTGTGTTATGTTAGTCAAAGAAAACACTGCTTTGAAAGCTCAATTCTATGATTTAAATTTGGCTATAAATAAGTTTTGAGTTGGCCGGAAATCACTGAATATGATATTAGCCAACCAATGTCATGGACCTGCTAAGTTTGGACTTGGATACATTGCTAGAAGCTGTCGGAATTCGACAGTCACTGTCATCGACGACAGTGGAAAATCCAGTAAAAGGAAGGTTAATAATAAAAATGCTTATAATACTACTGCTACAACATCCTCTTCCAGTAATAGTCCACAAAAAACTTTGAAAAGAGTGCCATCTCTCTTTGTTGCATGTGCCAAATGTAATAGATTTGGTCACATCATGGACTCTTGCAGGAAGAAAGGATCATGCAATATTATGCAAGTCTGGGTACCTAAGGCGTCCACATATGCTATGGGAGGAACTACTTGAGTAACCAGATCTTTACTCACATCATCTTGTTAGGTATGCTGGCAGGCTAAGGACAAAGAAGACGTGTGGTATTTGGACTCTGGTTGTTCAAAGCACATGACGAACAATAAATCAAAGTTCTTTAGCCTGTAGATAAAGAAAGGAGGAGTTGTAACGTTCGACGACAATGGAAAAGGAAGGATCATGGGAATTGGTGAAGTTGGTAACGATTCTTTCAAGATCTCTAATATTTTATTTGTTAAAGGTTTGAAACACAATTTAATATCTATTAGTCAATTATGTGATATGAGGTTGAATGTTTTATTTGAGTTATCGTCAAACCTTTGCAAAATAATAGATTCAAAAACTCATGAAGTTATTTTTACCGCACCAAGAATTCATAATGTTTATATGATTACCTTTCATGAACTTTCTCATTCATCACTTAAAAGTTTCATTTCAAAAAATGATGAGTTAGAATTATGGCATAGGCGACTAGGACATTCTAGTACTAAACTTGTAGTGAAACTTTCCAAAAACAAATTGATTAAGGGTTTACCACTATTAGATGGAAAACATTCTTCATTATGTTCGCCATGTCAAAAAGGAAAATTTACGAAATCATCTTTTAAAAGCAAAAATATTATGTCTACTTCTAGGACTTTGCAATTAATTCACATGGATTTGTTTGGTGCAGTTTCAAATCAAAGTCTAGGAGGTAGAAAATATACTTTGGTCTTAATTGATGACTATTCTTATTTTTGTTGGACTATTTTTCTAGTATCCAAATTTGATGTGTATATTGAATTTACTAAGCTATGCACTCACATTCAAAATGAATTAGATTTAAAAATTAAATGTATACGATCAGATCATGGTGGTGAATTTGATAATGATAAATTTATTTTATATTATATTGAATTTCGGATAAAGCTTAAATTTTCCGCTCCTCGCACACCACAGCAAAATGGTGTAGTGGAGAGGAAAAATAGAACACTTCAAGAACTGGCACGCACTATGTTATCTGAATTTAAATTACCAAGATATTTTTAGGCCGAAGCTGTTAGTACTGCGTGTTATGTTATAAATCGTGTCATGCTACGTCCTATTTTGAAACTTACTCCATATGAACTATATTTTCAAAAGAAACCTAATGTATCTTATTTCGAAGTATTTGGGTTTAAATATTTTATTTTAAATACAAAATATACTTTAGATAAATTTGATGAAAAATGTGACGAAGGTATTTTCATTAGTTATTCTTCAACTAGTAAAGCTTATAGAGTTTATAATAAACTGATTAAAGTAGTTGAAGAAACAATTCCTGTTAAATTTGATGAACTTGTTCCTTGTATAGTGAAGAATAAATTTGCAGGTGATGGTAAAGAACTCCCGTTGAAAAGAAACGATGATGAAGAACACGTACTTGGAAAAGAAAAGGAAGAAAAAGAGGAAGAAGTACAAGAAGAAATTGAGGAATTTGTGCCACCAAGCGAGCTTAGATTCACTAATGATCATCCACAAGACTTGGTCATTGGAGAACCTACAAGTGGGGTAAGTACACGTGCTTCTCTACATGATTTATTTTCAAACCTTTGTTTTTATTTCAAACATAGAACCAAATGATGTTTCAACCGCTTTAAATGATGAATCTTGTTTTTTAGCTATGACGGAAGAACTTAATCAATTTGAACGAAATAAGATTTGGAAGCTTGTAGAAAGACCTAGTGATAATCTTGTTGTATGAGTAAAATGGATTTTCAAAAAAAAATTAGATAGTGAATCTATGATTACTAGAAACAAAGCTAGGATTGTAGCAAAAGGTTATGCTCAAATTGAAGGAATAGATTTTGATGAAACTTTTGCACCCGTAGCACGCCTTGAAGCAGTTACGATTTTCATTGCATTTGCTAGTTATAAAAGATTTAAATAATTACAAATGGATGTTAAAACTACATTTCTAAACGGGTACATTAAGAAAGAGGTTTATGTAGAACAACATCCTGGCTTTGTTAATGATAAATATCTCAATCATGTTTATTAGTTATATAAAACTCTTTATGGTTTGAAAGAAGCACCCCGAGCATGGTATGATAGATTAATGCTTTATTTATTAAAGAATGATTTTAAAATGGGTAGTGTTGATTGTACACTCTTTATTAAGTATATAAATGATGATATAATTGTTTTGCAAATTTATGTTAATGATATTATCTTTGGATCCACTAATGAAGAGTTATGTACTGATGTTGTTAAAGTGATGAAAAATGAATTTGAAATGAGCATGGTAGGAGAACTTAGTTATTTTCTAGGTTTTCAAATTACACAAAAACATGATAACATTTTTATTAATCAATTTAAGTACATTCATGATGTGTTAATGAGATTTGGGTTTGACAATCTTAAACAAGCTAGTACTCCTATGAGTGTTTCTTTAAAGTTAGGAAAGGATGAAAGGGGAATTTCTATAGATCAACTTTATATAGAGGGATGATTGGATCATTGTTATATTTAACCGCTTCAAGACCTGACATTATGTTTGATGTATGTTTATGTGCTAGATTTCAAGCTAATTCAAAAGAATCATATTTAAAAGCGGTTAAACGTATTTTTCGTTATCTAATTAGAACTTATAAACTAGGTTTATGGTATACACGTAGTGATAATTTTATTTTGCATGACTATTCCGATTCTGATTATGCTGGGTGTTCATTAGATCGCAAAAGCACTAGTGACACTTGCCACTTTCTAGGCCCTTTACTTATTTCTTGGCCAAATAGGAAATAGAATTTTGTTGCCCTCTCAACCACCGAGGCCGAGTATATTGCACTAGGTAGTTGTTGTGCACAAGCTCTTTGGATGAAACAAACCTTAGAAGACTATAACATTAATTATCAAACTATAGAATTATGTTGTGACAACAAAAGTGTTATTGACTTAACAAACAACCCAGTACATCATTCTAGGTCTAAACACATCGATGTTCGACATCATTTTATAAGAGACCACATAAAGCAAAATCAAATTAAAATTTCATTTATAGGCACAGATTCACAACTTGCCGATATATTCACATAACCACATCTGGATTCCCGCTTTTCAATACTAAGACTAGAATTAGGAATCCTATACATATCAAATTGAACATATTAATTTAAATTTAAAAAAAATTAAAATGAAAATTGCTAAATCCACACAAAGGGATTAAACCATGATCAAACGTCATCAAATTTCCACTAACTGATTGTTTAATACAAAAAATAACTGAAGATAACTTCTAAATATGAGTTCCAAAATAGACAACTGAAACTAAATTAAACTTCATTGTTGTCCACGACATCTACCTGTCGCCGACGACATCTTCCAACTACTAGAAAAGTGATTTTTAGCCACACTTTTTTTTGCCACGGGTCAAAAATCGTGGCTAATAATTAAGTATTAGCCACGACCACTAATTCATGGCTAATAAGTAAGTATTAGCCACATACATCAAATTCGTGGCAAAAAAGAATACATTAGCCACGATTTATCAATTTCGTGGCTAAAAAGATACTATTAGCCACAGTTTTCAAATTCGTGGCTAATACTTTAGCCACAAATCTTAATTCGTGGCAAATACAGAAGTATTAGCCACGATTTTTTCCCGTAATAAAAAATTAGTATGAGATAATTGACTAAAATTTAGTTTTTAAATTTATTCCTAACATATGCGTAAATATATTAATATTAATTTAAACATTAATTATCATATACTTAATTAATTTGTATCACATACAATTCAATCATGTACATGATCAAGTGCTTTGAGGTTATTAACAACACTCAGTCTAAGAGCATAACTATTATCGAACCACCATAAACCCTAATTTAAACATTAATTACCACACTTAATTAATTTGTGTCACGTATAATTCACACATCACGTGTTATGATTATCTTAATTATTTATATATTTACAAATTAACTCTCAGTCAAGACACACATATAACAATGAGTGTTTGAGTGTTTGTAGAAATTAAGGGAGAGCTAAACTTCTTAAGTGTAATAATCTAAAGATGATTAAAAAAATGTAGAAGGGATCTTTTATGCGCGTCGATCGAATGAAATGTCTGCGAAAGATTTCGATGAAGCTTAGAAACGTTGACATTTTGAGTTCATGATTAAATAACATAACGTCCCAAACTATCATTTAGTGTTCAAAATTTTGTCACTAATATAAAAATCTAAAAATATAATGATTATTTATTAATTTTTTAATGAATATTAATTAAAATAAATAGTATTGACTAAAAAGTGCATTAACTATAAAATAAAATAAGAATAACATTATTGCTATTAATAATATGTCTATAGTATCTATACATTATAATAAAAAGAAATAGTGCGGTGTGCGATTAGCATGACCACGTAATTCCAACAAAAAACATAGGCGATAAATGGCTTATATGTGAACCGTCGATCAAGAACCTCCGCCTCCCTCCCTCTCTCTCCTCATTCCCAATCCCTTCCTATCCACGCGCGGCTAGTTTTTTTTCTATTCATTCCAGCTCTCCACGATCTCACATCTCTTCCTCTTTTCGTTCTCAATCTTCTGCACTTCCCGCAACCGAAGCTTTGATTCCATCACGCCGCCGACGGCGCATCCATCTGCTGCTATACTTCGCAGCCTTTCAGGTCTCCACAAGTCCGCCTCCAACTTCTCGTAATCGCCTTTGTTGGAACCTTATATTTGATTTGAGTTAGGATCCACCATTTAGTGTCTAAGTTTATTTCATAATATATCTTATAACTTAGAACAAATCTTATTAAGAAAGAAGGCTGAAAAGAGATATAAATAATAGGCTGAAAAATAAGAGAAGAATTAAATTTACATATATTCTCTGCGTTCGACGAACGGCGATCTGCGTTCGACGAACGGCGCTCTGCGGTCGACGAAAAGGTTCAAAGTTGTGTTCGACGAAATCCAAGCAGTGCTCGATGATCCCGCCTCATCTCAGCGGTCGACGCTTTTACTCGTCTCAGCGGTCGACGCTTTTACTCGTCTCAGCGGTCGACGCTTTTACTCAAGCTCAGCGGTCGACGCTTTTACTCAAGCTCAGCTGTCGACGAAATCCTGCGTTCGATGAACTAAAGTCTGCATTCGACGAACAGCTCAATATTCAGCGGTCGACGATCCAGCCCATCTCAGCCGTCGACGAATACTTCCATTCGACGAACTCAAGTCTGCGTTCGATGAGTATTCAGCAGAAGTTCAAAACAGTGAATTTAATGATCAGGTCGACGAATCAAATGATGAGCTCGACGAACTTGAACCTCAGCTCGACGAATTATCTTCAGTATTATATTTCTTATTCTAATATGCTGTCAGACTTTATTAAAGCAATATTTATTATTTCTATTTATTATTTCTATATATATTGCTGATTTAACCTTACAGCCGAGCAAGCATTAAATGATATAGCCGTTGGCAGAAGCAATAAATGTTGTAGCCGTTGCAGCAAGCTAAAGAAGGAAATTGTTCTGCTAGAGGATCTAAGAAATAAAAGAGATATTAACTCTTTCCTCTTTGGTCGGCAAGAATTCAAAATAGCTGAACTGCTCTACAGATTAAATATACAGAGCCGAGAAGAAGCAGCAGAATAAGAAAAAGGAAGATAGAACATATTGCTGTACAGAACATATACATATTATATTTTATTGTATAAGAAAAGAAAGAGGAAGAGAAACAGAGGAGCAAAAAGAAGCAGATCAAATTTATATTATATCTTCTTTTTGCCTAACTTCTTCTTTGCAGATTCTATACAACCTGAGACACCAAATCAATATCAATTGCTCAGGATCAAAACTGCAAGAAGAAGAACAGAGTATTTGCAATCAAGAGAAGAAGCCTCCACAAGCTGTCATCTAATCTAAATCAGACAGGGGGAGCTTTCTTCAACAACATCATCAAGATTCAAACTCAACGTCTCATCAAGATCATCAAGAGTCTTCTCAGCAAAAAGAGAAGAACAATATATCTTTTCCCTTTCTCCTTCCCATCTTGTAAAGGGTTATAACTCCCTTTAAAAGTTAACTCCCGGTGACAGGCCACCTTAGCAAAAACCTGCATCTTGGTTTATAAGCACATGATCAAAAGCTTATAGGTGATTTGGGCACCTGATCAAACCTCCATTGGTGTGTGGACACCTGAACAAAAACACCTTGGTGTGAGGGCACTTGATCAAAACTCCTAGTGGATTCCTACCAGTGGGTAGAAGAGTATATGTACCCAGTTGAGGGGAACTACTATATATTCTTGTGTCATCTGGATGTGTGCTTTGGTCTGCTTGTTTTATTTCTTGCTGTATTTATTTATGCCCTCCTACTGTTTGTGTTTATTACTCAATCAGTACACTCATATATATATATATCATTTACTTTGAAAGTAAAACTTAATCAAGACCCTTTAATATAATAAGAACTAAAACTCTCCTTTCAATTGGTATCAAAGCGAGGTTGATTTTATTACTTCAATTACTTGCAACTGATACTCAATTGAACTCTTTCAATTGGTATCAAAGCAGGTTGATTTTTCACACAGGCTAACACCTGAAATCACAAAGATCACTTAGTTCTTATTTTGTTTTTAAAAAGGTTTTTCCAAATGGCACTGACAGATTTTTTAATTTTAGATCCACCTATTTGTAATTTGGATAGATTTGAGTTATGGCAAGTTAGAATCAGATTATATATGAATGCCATAGATGAAGATATTTACAAATCTGTTTTGATAGGAACTTCATCTTCAATCTCTTCATCAGATGATCAAGAAATGCTGAAAAGTACTGATGTCATGGCCATGAACATATTGGCCAAATCAATGTCAAAAGACATTCTTCAGAAAGTAGCTGATTGCACTTCAGCAAATGGCATCTGGAACTCCCTCTCAAGGATGGTAAATGAATCCACCTTTACTTCTTCCACTAACTGTTTGTTTGATGCAGAACCATCATTCAGTCTAACAGAAGAAGAAGAAGAACAAAAAGCCAAAGCTTTCTGCATGTTGGCTATTTATGGCTCAAACTACTACTCAGATGCAGAATCTGAATCTGATGAAGACAAGGTAACTGAGGTAGAGGTATCCTCTATTCCTAATTTTACCTCTGATTTCAGATCTGTTTTCAACTCACCATGTACAGGTTTAATAAATTCTGAAAACAGAATCAGTAAAGAGCTAATAATAAACAAATTGATTTCTGATAAAATTAAAGAAGATTTAAAATCATCAGCTGAACACATTATCTATTTAAAAAATAAGTTCATTAAAGCTAATAAATTTGAACAACCTGTTAAGAAGAGAATTCTTTATGTTCAGCAAAACCAATTTAAAAATTCAAATTTATATTTCAATGAAATAAAAAGGCCAACTTATTTATCTATAAGGCAATTTTGTTTTAACTGTTTAATATTTTTTACTCAAATTATAATTAAAACAGCAGTTAAATAATTCCATTGAATTTTCTATCTTAAAAACAAGTCAGATAACTTCACTTTCTTACAGATTTTTCTCCAAAATCAAGTTGAGCATTCTACTCAGATTGCATAGATCAGAAATGATCAAAGCACTAAGTGTGAGTCTCTTCTGATTAAGGGGATTCTATAGAAAGAAGCTATCAGGCATTGTCTTTTTTATTTTAAAATTTCTTAGAATCCAATAACAGCTAGCAATTCATTATACTAAATTCCTATTAAATCAAAATCTAGGAAATCTGAATTTGCTTAGTTTTAAAAAAGAAAATTAGAAATAATCTCTAACCCTTAAAGCTTTAAAGACTTTTTTATGCTTAGGTATCCTAAACCAAATAGGGGAGAATGTTAGAACCTAGTCTTAATTTGGATTAGGATCCCAACTCAAATAGGGGGAGATTGTTGAAACCTTAGGTTTGATTTGAGTTAGGATCCACCCTTTAGTGTCTAAGTTTATTTCATAATATATCTTATAACTTAGAACAAATCTTATTAAGAAAGAAGGCTGAAAAGAGATATAAATAATAGGCTGAAAAATAAGAGAAGAATTAAATTTACATATATTCTCTGCGTTCGACGAACGACGATCTGCGTTCGATGAACGGCGCTCTGCGGTAGATGAAAAGGTTCAAAGCTGCGTTCGACGAAATGCAAGCAGCACTCGACGATCCCGCCTCAGCTCAGCGGTCGACGCTTTTACTCGTCTCAGCGGTCGACGCTTTTACTCGTCTCTGCGGTCGACGCTTTTACTCAAGCTCAGCGGTCGACGCTTTTACTCAAGCTCAGCGGTCGACAAAATCCCGCGTTCAACGAACTCAAGTCTGCGTTCGACGAATAGCTCAATATTCAGCGGTCGACGATCCAGCCCGTCTCAGCGGTCGATGAATACTTCCGATCGACGAACTCAAGTCCGCGTTCGACGAATATTCAGCAGAAGTTCAGAACAGTGAATTTAATGATCAGGTCGACGAATCAAATGATGAGCTCGACGAACTTGAACCTCAGCTCGACGAATTATCTTCAGTATTATATTTCTTATTCTAATATGCTGTCAGACTTTATTAAAGCAATATTTATTATTTCTATTTATCATTTCTATATATATTGCTGATTTAACCTTACAGCCGAGCAAGCATTAAATGATATAGTCGTTGGTAGAAGGAATAAATGTTGTAGCCGTTGCAGCAAGCTAAAGAAGGAAATTGTTCTGCTCGAGGATCTGGGAAATAAAAGAGATATTATCTCTTTCCTCTTTGGTTGGCAAGAATTCAAAATAGCCGAACTGCTCTATAGATTAAATATACAGAGCCGAGAAGAAGTAGCAGAATAAGAAAAAGGAAGATAGAACATATTGCTGTACAGAACATATACATATTATATTTTGCTGTACAGGAAAATAAAGAGGAAGAGAAACAGAGGAGCAAAAAGGAGCAGATCAAATTTATATTATATCTTCTTTTTACCTAACTTCTTCTTTGCAGATTCTATACAACCTGAGACACCAAATCAATATCAATTGCTCAGGATCAAAACTGCAAGAAGAATAACAGAGTATTTGCAATCAAGAGAAGAAGCCTCCACAAGCTGTCATCTTATCTAAATCAGACAGGGGGAGCTTTCTTCAACAACATCATCAAGATCCAAACTCAACATCTCATCAGGATCATCAAGAGTCTTCTCAGCAAAAAGAGAAGAACAATATATTTTTTCCCTTTCTCCTTCCCATCTTGTAAAGGGTTATAACTCCCTTCAAAAGTTAACTCCCGGTGACAGGCCACCTTAGCAAAAACCTGCATCGTGGTTTATAAGCACCTGATCAAAAGCTTATAGGTGATTTGGGCACTTGATCAAACCTCCATTGGTGTCTGGACATCTGAACAAAAACACCTTGGTGTGAGGGCACCTGATCAAAACTCCTAGTGGATTCCTACCAGTGGGTAGAAGAGTAGATGTACCCTGTTAAGGGGAACTACTATATATTCTTGTGTCATCTGGATGTGTGCCTTGTTGTTTGTTTTATTTCTTATTTGTTGTGTTGTTATTTTTATATGCTTACAAGGTGTTTGATTTTATTACTCAACCAGCAAACATCTATATATATATATCACTTACTTTGAAGTAAAACTTAATCAAGAGCTTTTAAAATATATAAGAACTAAACTCCACTTTCAGCCTTCCTTCGCGTCGATCTTCTTCCATTCAAACGGCCACAGTTCGCGATCACCTACTTACTCTTGATCGCCGCTTCCACCCACTGCTCTGAGACCTACTATTGACCTTCCGGGATGACGGCGAGTTATTTGATCGGTGACTGCCTCCCCACATCTGAATGTTTAGGGCTTCTATCGTCGGATTTTGCTTCGCATTCTGCGATCAGGTAACCCTTAACCTCATTCATCATGAAATGTTCTCATCCATTTCCAAGCATTGTCTTCTAAATCTGCTTTCTCCCCTGTTCCGATTATACCATGGATTGTAAATGTTCTTTATATTACAAATCTAAATCCACGCCAGAAAACCTAAATCCTCTCCAGTCTCCCGACTCATCGCCCAGTCATAGTTGCTGAATCATCCTACCTTTGAATATCCCAACCGGGCAGTCATCATCGATTTGAAGCTCGAAGCTATCAGGGATCATCATCTCGGGTTGTGGCTGTAACGTTGTGAGTTCCTGCTTCGATTTCCAGACTTCCAGTGTTGGTTGTTGTTGGGCTTCTTAGCCCCAAAGGCCAAAGCTAGGTCTAATTTCTAAGGTAACACATTCACCATTTCCTTGTGAGGTAGGATTTCTGACTTGGATTCTTTCTTCCTATTTATTGGGTTCTGAGATGGGGAGAATGATGTTGAGCTGGTGCTAATTGGGGAAATCGAGCTCCTTCTTTTTAATAGGGATTCTGAGGGATGGTTCGACACTTGCTTCTCTCCTTATAGACCTTTTTTTCTTCCTCTTCTCTCATAATTTTGGGTAATCTATTGATCTCCTCTCATGATATTACCTCTTTTATTTCTTATCATGTTGAAGGGTTTTCAGTAAACTGCAAATTGATTTGGTTGGATTTGAACTCATATATGGTTTCTATTATCTGTTATGATTGGGGTGCCGTGAAATTGATAACATGACATTTCAATTATAAGTATTTGATCTTGATTACATTTGGCTTCGACTTGCTACATATTCTTTTTTGAAGTTAAGTTGAACCATCGTCCTTATGCTCAGCATAAATTAAGAATACAAAGGTATGTTTTTTTTAACATTTTTATGTGGGAAAGTGAAGCTTAGACTTGATAAGTAGTCAAAGTATGGAGGGTGTGAGTTTCATGCAGTTTTAGAATATATAAATGGCAAAATTATGGCCTTCTAATTAAGCCATTTATTCATGATCATTGCAGGTATATACTTCGACTAGAATCTCCGCATCTTTCACCACATATTAAGTATGATAGATAACATACATAAGAAATTTATATTTATGGTTTTTTGTCCTTAGCACGGTCTTTTTATAATTGATTTGGATTACTTTTTCTATTACAACTCCACTTTCACGTGTATTTGGACGTTTATTCACACTGCAAAAACTCTAATACAAGGTAAAGAAACATCCAATACTAAACTAAAAATTTGTGGTTTCCATTGTTCCTATATTTCCATTGCACCTATATTGGAATGTCTTGCTCTTGATTGGTATTGTAATGCTTCTATAATGCTCTTTTTTTGTTGGGTTATCTATCAGTTAAGTATTCAAGAGAAACCATCAGTATCCACTCCTTTATTACCCACCCTCAAATCAAACTACAATTAATGGTCTGATATCTCTAGAAAATTTTACTCGGGCATACAATTAATTGTGATAATAATTACTAGATTTGAATTCCAATGCAGTAACAATGATGGATGTTATCATAATTGTGATTATAATTACTAGATTTGAATTTTGTATATCTTCTCTCAGTTACGTGTTCCCAAAGGTTAAGTATGATGGTCTGATAGGAAGATGGTCTAATAAGACCTAATTTGATTGTGATTATCATAATTGTGATGATAATTATTAGATTTCAACTTCTATGGAGTAACATGTGGCATATATTTTCTTAGGTACATCTTCCCAAAGATTTTTCAAGGGAGATCCTGGTACATGTTCAAGAGTGGGTGCATGGTTCTTAATTTTGCATAACCAATGAAACTGAGAAATTGATAGACGTGACTTAATTGAGATGAATCATTCCTGTCGCGTCCAGTGCTGCAATTCCAAGCTGATTTTAATGATGCGTAATTTATATTTTCTTTGTTGGGTGAGTTGTATGATTCTATTTTACTAGATTGATCTTTTTTCCATGAAAAGACATTTTGTTTTAATTTATTCATTTTCCTAGTTGATGTATTCTTCAATGCTAGCCTGGACATGTAGAGACTTACACCAGAGTTTTAGCGGCGGCGAGATGATGTTGCAGGTCGTTTTGTGGAGGTTTCCTTCACTCTTACTTGGCGCTTCGTCGTCCTACTCAAGGTCTGTGCAAAGTTTGTGAAGAAAAGCTCCACCTTCTACATTTTAATGTTGTTTTTGTTGGAACATGGTTTTCCGCATCCCTTTGTTTTGAGAATAACAAATCCTACTTGTATTTGATCTTGTTTTCCATTGTGTTTTTAGCATGCAGGTTTGGACAGATATGACATCAGGTTGCTGCAACAATGGTGTGGCACTAACCACAAGCAGAAGGATTGAAAGTTGTCTAACGCCAGGCGTTAGGTCTTAACGCTGGGCGCTAGCGAATAGACGAGACGAGATGTCGTTCGACGAAATAGGCGTTCGACGAAATGAGATGCCATTCGACGAAACGAGATGTCGTTCGACGAAATGGTGTTCGACGAAATGAGATGTCGTTCGACGAAATGGCGTTCGACGAAATGGCGTTCGACGAAATGAGATGTCGTTCGACGAAATGAGATGTCGTTCGACGAAATGAGATGCCGTTCGACGAAATGGCGTTCGATGAAATGGCGATCGATGGGATGAGATGACGTTCGCCAAAATGCCGTGCCAGCTGAGTAAAAGGAGAAAGAAACTCAACGTCAGGCGTTAGGTCTTAACGCTGGGCGCTTCTACGAATTTGGCAAGGAGAAAGCAGCCGTGATTGCAGGAGGAACTTTAGGAATGATTTGCCCAACGCCCGCATTAGCTTTAAAGTCGGCGTTAGTATTGCCTAAAATAAAATAATTCCTAAAGTGTAGAATCTCCTTCCTCTTCTGAAGATCCGAGCCATCAATATGTTGCTATACATGGTTAATGCCTGGCGTTAGCACTTAACGCCGGCGTTAACTCAAAGTCTATAAATTGGATGATTTCGACGTCTCCTACCACCAATTGTCAAGAGCCCTATTCCAACACTTCAGAAACTTTGTGAGGGTCGTATTTCCAGATCAACACATCTCCCACTCATATTTCAAAAGGAGGAATCAAAGGAGGCTTGGATTAACACGCTAACTCAACGCGAAGAACGCACGCTTGGACTTCAACAATCTTCTGCGATTCTTCAGCGTCTGCTTTAGATTACCTCATAGGGAGTTTTGTATTTGTCTTTTATTTTATCATTGTAATCGGTTTGTGAATTCGCCTCGTGTTGGCGACTAGGTCTGGGTAGGACTTAGGGAGGAATTCGTCTTGTGTTGACGACTGGGTCTAGGGAGTAGATCTAGGGGGTGCTTGAGGCCTTTTTGGGGATAGGAAGGCTAGAGCAGCTTAAGGCCATATCTGGGGAGAGATCGGCTAAAGCCAACCGGTTCGTGGGGATACGAGTCGGTATAGAAATCAAAAAGAGATTTTACTTTATCGCCTATGATTTCTAGCGTCATAAGAAATCAGATATTGTAATCAATTTTATAAATGAT
Organism: Dactylorhiza incarnata; assembly: GCA_033032865.1. NCBI lineage: Eukaryota > Viridiplantae > Streptophyta > Magnoliopsida > Asparagales > Orchidaceae > Dactylorhiza > Dactylorhiza incarnata. Next base: position 3,133,899 of record JAWHQI010000129.1, on the reverse strand, counting down.
AATCATATCTTTTCTGTTTAATAAAATTGCTTTCATTTCTAATTTCATTATCTCTTTACTTTTGATTTAACTTACTTCTACCAAAATATCAAAAGTTTTCTATTAAAGTTTAAATTTTTTAAAACCCTTATTCACCCCCCCCCCCCCCTCTAAGGGCGGATCCAACAAGTGGTATCAGAGGGAGGTTATTCCAAATCGGCTTAACAACCAGGAATAATGACGTCTCTTGATCATGACCTCGCTTCAACTAGTGGGGAAAATTTTAAAATTAATGAAAAGTATTATCACCACCTTTATTTATTGGCAAAAATTATAAAGGGTGGAAAATATTAATGAAAAATTTTCTTAAAGCTTTAGATGAAAAAGTTTGGAATATTACTATTGAAAGCCACTTAGCGTACTAACTTGAAACGAAATTGTTTTAAATGCAAAATCTATAAATTATTTATTTTGTGCGCTAGATCAAAATATTTTCAAACTTATATATAATTTACCTACTGCTTATGAGATTTGGAATTTTCTTGAAAGATCTTATGATTCTCCTTCTGTAGGTATGGAACAAACACAAGAATTGGAGAACTTACAAGCTTGCACAAATATTCAAGAAAGCTACTCAAATGATGGATACAAAGAATGCTCATCAAGCAGAAAGGATGATGGAAACTCTTGTTTGGAAGAGGAAGATGAAGAATACAAATGAACAATATGTTCAAATCTTGCCTCATCCACAAGCGCCGTAAGGAAATCAAAATCTCTTATTGTATGTAATTCTATTTCTACATTACAATTGCTTCAAACTACAAAATGAAAAATTAAGAAATTGAAAAATGCTAATTGCAAATTGGAAGAGGAAGATGAAGAAGACAAATGAACAATATGTTCAAATCTTGCCTCATCCACAAGCGATGTAAGAAAATCAAAATCTCTTATTGTATGTAATTCTATTTCTACATTACAATTGCTTCAAACTACAAAGCGAAAAATTAAGAAATTGAAAAATGCTAATTGCAAATTGCGCTTAGAAAATAAAGTTTAAAAGCAAAAATTAATGAAGAATCAAATTTTGAGTTATCTCGGTCTACCCATGGCTCCTTAGTTGAAAACATTACACCTTGTGTAGAATATAATGAATTAAAAGAATAGCACAAGAAACTTGAAAAGGAGTTTATTTTTGTAAAAGAACAAAATGAAAGATTATGTTTAGAAACTTCATCTTTGAAAAATGATTGTGCTAAGTGTAAAGACTATAAAATTGAAATTAAAGAGATGAATGAAACCTTTGATGAATATAGGAATAAATATCAAAATCATATTGATTCGATTGTTTCCACTCTTAAAAATAGCACAACCGCTTATAATAAAGCTAGACATAATTTAAAAATTAAGAATAATGAATTAAAAACTAAAATCAACTTGCTTAAGAAAATCATAAAGAAAAATTCTCAAAACATACATTCTCAATATAATGAAAAATCCAAAAGTAAGTTGAATATGATTTCTCAAAAGTTGAATAAGTCAAACAATGGAAATAAAAAACTTCAAAAGATTGAAAATGAAATTCCAAAATACAATCATCATTATCATTTACTACATCAATCTTCTCCCAACATAAAATTAAATGTTCACAAATTTTCTATGAAAAATACTTTCAATAATCACTACAATTATAATCTTAAAGATAAGGATAATCACAATGGAAATTTGATACATAAAAATAATATTAAACCAAGGTTTGAATGGAGACCCAAAGTTAAAGATGAAACACAAACTCCACTCAAAAGGGCTCATTCATTTCCATCTCCCCAAAAGCAAACATGATGTATTTGGGTACCCAAAGGAACCATCCCACTTGGTCCCATTTGGATACTAAATCTCTTATTCATTAGGTATCATACAAATGCATGAAGTAGAAATAATTAAATATGAAATATCATTACTCTACTTCATGATATGCTAAAACTTCTCATTGTTTGTTTATTTTCTTTTTGTTGAGCCAACATGGTATGATTACTTTACATAACTTGTGATATGACTTTCTCATACTAAGCCAAAGTTCATTAATAAAACAAATTGAATAAAATTGAATAAAAAGTCATATTATTTTTCAAGTGATCTACTAATCCTTTTTATTATTTTTAACCGTCTAAATCCATTACCTTTATATGTCTTATATCATCATTATAAATTAAATGTTAAATGCTTATATGATATTATCAAGCCTAATAAAATAATTGTCAAAAAGGGATTTAAAGGAAGATTATGGAGTCTTTGGCTAAATGTATAAAATGCACAAGTGATTGATTACTTATTTAATATCCTTATGTCATTTGATAGCCTCTAATATGTTTAATCATAATCACGAAAAATCGGAATTGAATAATTGCAAAAATCATATGTTTTAAACAAAAACCAAAATTAAATTTACAAAAATATGCGCGATTTTGACGCAAACTTCAAACGATCATAACTTTTGATCCGCTTGTCCGATTTTCGCCCATAATAACTTTTCGGAATGAGGACGAGAAGATCTATGCAATGGCAAACCATCTTTGCTCGTTTGAGTTCATTTGGACCCTCAGAATTTCCAAAATTCAACTCTGTTTAGAAGTTATAGGATCAGTTTTTCTTTTTCGGCAATTTTTTGTGTCTACGAATTTTATGTCACAGGCCCCTATGTACCCTTCCAAAAAATCATATGCTTGTAATCTTTACATAACCTTGTACTTTATTACCATTACTTTTTCTTTCTAGCATCATCACTTACTATAAGAAGAAATCAATGTCTATGCTAGATATACAATGTTATGCTAAAGAAAAATAGAATAATGAAAATTAAAAGTCAAGGAAATTATATATATGTTAATATTCAAAAACCAAAGAGAAAATTTATAAAACCTTTCAAAAATAACCAAAAAATAGTTTCTCATTGTATTCATTATTCACCCTACAATCTTCTCTTTAATATTTTGAAAAGGTTGAATATGAATTGTTTTATATATTTCACTTACAATAATTAATTATGAGTATCAAAATCTCTATATGATAAAATTAATGATCATAATTATATTATGTAATATCAAAAGATCTTTTAATTCAAACATTACACATAACTACAAAAAATCCCTTTGGTTCTATCTTATGATTGGTGATCATGATAATTATATGAATAAATTATGTATTGTGGTTGCATGTATCTTACTATATCTAGACCTTAGAATCACCTTGATATCAATAACATCAAATCAAATCATCACTTAATTCTAGGTCTATAAAGTGAATTTCTATCAATTTAAAAGACATGCATTATTCTTATGGCATAATATGAACTCACCATACTAGTATTATCAACTAATAAATATTATCATCAAATAATGCCATAATGAATTCATCTTAAAGTAGAAAAATTGAAAGATAAAATAACTATGTGACTTTAAATTGTTTTCATAGGACAAAATGCTTAGGATGTCCATGATCATTCTCCCACATTATGTGTCTCACAATAGCGAGGGTGTAGGATTGTATGTATTAGAAGACCTAACCTCTATGTCATGTCTTGTCCTTAACCGGGGAGGGTTCCAGTGGGGCCTTGCGAGGCACTGGGGGGAAAGAGTGCTAGGTTGAGCGTTCTCTAGTGTGTGCGTATGGGATTAACACCCCAACCTACGGCATGTGTGCAGCTCCTCATGCCCATCCATCACTTAGTACGAGGCTAGTGTGTAGGCATATGGTTAGGGTATTATAATTTAGGACATTTCAATATCGTATATTTTGCATGCACTCTTTATGATTATATGCATTCTTGATTTTGATCGAACATGCTTATCTTGTGTTTGACATATTTTATCATTTTTGAGCTTTAATGATAATGTAAAACACAAGTATTTGAAAACTAAATAAAAATATAAAACCTTATTTGAACAAATAAAACATGCTTAATGAGTCTTCTAATGATCTCCAAAATGTCTGAAAATTATATACTAAGAAGGCCTTTCTATAATAACTCGAAATCAAAGAAAAGTTTTTTCAAAAGTGCATGAAATCATCTACTATCTCGGCGTTAAGTAGTTAATGCCAGGCGTTAGCCTCTAACGCCAGCGTTAGAAATTAACGCCTAGCGTTAGCCTTATGTGCAAAATTGCCAATATCACAATGCTGAATAGTATCTGATCTCTATATCTCTTAGTTCAGTCTTCATGCAATCTGATTTACATTATTTGAATTAACATTCTTAAAAATAATTGTACAACCTTTTTATGGAAAAGTATTCAACAATTTTGAGCCTTCTAATCATCTTTAAATTTTCTGAAATTTCTACACCAAGAAGGACAATATGCATATTCACTATTCCAAAAGAAAAAAAAATCAAAATCTCAAAAAAACAGAAAACCCTTTTGCCGCGGAATTGGAATTTTAGCCACGGCAATTTGCCCTGGCTAAAAGTCCATTTTCTGGTAGTGTCTGGTACATCAAAACCTGTAGAAAACTACTCAAAAATCTCTGCTCTCAACACCACTACTCTCTGGATGATCCCCTCTCGAGCTCGGACTGACAACTCTTTTATATCGAGTTCGCCTCGTCGACTGACGCGGCGGCTCCGCTTTCAAGTCTTCACATTCAGCGGCCTCAGCAGGAGTAGGTTTAAGCTTTAAACCTTTAACCAGAAATTTCATAAATTTCTGAATCTTGCCCATCTTCTTCTTCACATCCTACCTGTACTCCTCAAATGACTTCCTATGCTCCTCCAATGAGTCTCGTAAATCATCCATGGCTTTGCGTAGAGATCCTCCACGTGAGATTCGTGGATTTCTCATCTCTAACGATGGCTCACACTGGAATCGACTAGGTCGCATAGTTTCCGTATTGAAAATTCCGGGAATACAATCATTCAAATAAAAATCTTGGTTTATCCAAGAATATTTCTTAAATAATATGCGTTGAATGATTGCTCTCATAGGCAAGCTATGAACCTTCTTCCAAGTCGGACTCTTCAATCTAAACGTATAGCGTATAATAGATAACAGTATATCTGCAACATCAAAAGACTCTTTTTCTAATATGAAATACGCCACAATGCTAAGTTGTGTCGTAATACTCTTTGAATCACCAACTTTGTACATGACCGTATTCCTTAAGATTTCTTGCACAACCTGTGCATCCAGTGTGAGTGTCGTCGCCGTGATTAAATTCTTCCTAGAATTTCCGTGCAATATCATATTCAGGAGCGTCCAATCTCGTTCTTTTCTATAATTTTCTACTATGTCTGTCATATGATCTCTCTCAATCAGTCCAAATTCATTTCTCAAATCTATGTGGGTAATTTCCACAAATTGTCCTTGGATTTTCGATCTCGCACCACCATTCAAATTCGTATAATTTGGATCTTCCAAGTGGTTGTAAAACTCTTGAATTAAAACTGATGAGAACATGTCTAGGATTATGATAGAAATGATACCTGCCTCGGCGAGTTGAAAATATATGTTTTTGTGTCGTGTAAGGTCAAACTCCACAACTTTAGCTACTCACATAAGTGATCTTTCAATGTCCTGATAGCTTTGGTATGATGAATGAGAGTCACCAGACGTACTTCTATGCGCTCTAGAACTGGACGTCATACCTTCTCTTTCAAAACCTTCACATAAAAGAATCTAAGAACTGAAATTTTTGATCTCTAAAATTCATAAAAACAAAAAGGAATCATTAAAACAAGTTTTCATTTAAGAAATTTTAACCAAAAATTAAAATCCCCATGAACTTACCTTAGATCTAGGATTTCCGACAGCTTCCCACTGCTTCTCTCACGAAACCCTACAGGAAATAAGTCCAGCTTCTGTTTTACTCAGTTTCACGACTTTTTATACTTTTTCCGCTGTCGTCCACGACAGCTAGATGTCATTTTCCGACATCTTCCAAATGTCAAAATTCAATTCTTGGGTCTATTTGCTTGACACTTCAGTTATATGTCATTACTACATTAAATTTATCATGTATAAAAGTTAATCACTGTGATTTTGTACTTTCAACTAGCCTTTTTAACATTGTTATAGCATCGTCGTTCTCATGATATCATCGACTTGATACTATCTAATAGTACATGAGAATTACTGGAAATTATTTTTGATGCCTCTAAGTATGAGAAATCTTTTATGTATGATAATGAGCTATCACGTACACTTACATTGATTCGTTACATGTGACATTCTATTTACTTCCTACATGAATCATGATTGTTATCACATAACACAATAACCTTCATAAATAACGCTCTTTCACTTAGATTTATTTGCAAATCAAATTTGTCTACCATGTTTTGCAATACAAGTAAATTCAGAGGTCCTTTGTCCAAAGCAAAAAGAAGAAAAATAAAAAAAAATCAAATCACTAAATATGTGATGAAGAAAGAAAAATATAACTATGATGAAATGACAAGGACACTCCACCAAGCACTACTTACCCTCCTGATAAGTCTTCATAAGCATTGTTAGGTTGAGCACCTTGAAAAGAATTATAAAGTGTCTTGTGCAAATACTACATGGTACTTCATGGAAATTTTGTGTTATGACTTCTGTGTTAAGAGTTTCTGTCTTTTTATGTCTGTTAAATAGTTATGTTTCTCATATTCATGTGTACGTAACTTAAATTAACTCATATGTATTCTCTCAAACTATCACTTGAACACTTCATTATTATATATAACATTTCTTCTCATGAGAATTGAACCTAAATGATTCCAGACTTCTCTATACTATTGTGTCTCTCTGTGATATTTTTTGAATGCACATAATGATGTTTAGGTTTATTTGATTCTACAAATTATTTCACATTGTTTTTTTTACCAATCTATACTTGCTTCCCCAATATCATGACATATTCCTTTATTGGTTAATCGTTACAATATTGCTTCCGCTTATATCATACGAATTTTATTCTTCTTATATTAGTTTTTCCTCCTTAATGTCACTTCCTAACCTCAAATTTCTGTTGATAATACCAAAAGGGGGAGAATTATTCTTGTGAGAAAACATTACTAAACTATCCTTCTTAAACTCATTAATTGATTATCATATTTAGGGGGAGTACAGATTTAGGGGGAGAATACATGTAGGGGAGCTTCATCCAAATGACATTATTGCACAACCAATTATTTAGTATTGCTTATCTTATATCACTTAATAAGATACTCTGATTTCTTTCAAAATGGATTTGTTATTATCAAAAGGGGAGATTGTTGGAACATGCATTCCGAACTCCTTGGTTTGCTAATAACAAATCCCGGGTGTGTTTGATCATATTTTATCTATGGTGTGCAGGTATAATAGGTGTGCGACTATGCTAATTTTTGTTTGGATCTCAGGATGTAAAGTCGAGAACAAATCAATGTTGTCAGCGATTGAGGGATGTCGTCGACGATAGCTCAGCGGTTTCCACATGATCTGCAAGTTTTGTCCACTATCGGAATTCCAACATCGATATCAGAATCCGACAGCCCACGTTTCGACCACAACCGTCACGTCGCGCAAAAACTTCATTTTCATAGGACACGTGGCAGCTGTAGGAGATAACGTCGGCGGACGACAGCTAGATATTGTCGACGACATCTAGAAAATATATATTGGCTCGACTTCTGTGGAGTAAAACACACACCAATCTGGAGTACCTATTCCTGAGTACATTTTGTACAGGAATCTCTAGAAATTCGAGAACTCCCATTTTGACAAGAACGTTCAAGAGCGAAGAAGAGATGATTCGTGCGCAATATCTCAGGAAATCTTTGCAGGATTCGACATCGTCTTCAGAGCTTCATTTTAAGGGAGTTTGCATTCTGATTTTCTGCTTTGTAACTTATTTATCATCTTGTAATCGGTAGAGGAAATCGCCGCCTTATGTGTGGCGTCTAAGTCCGTGTGTGGCTTAGGAGAAAATTGCTGTCTTGCACGTGGCATCTAGGTCCTTGTGAGGCTTAGGAGTAAATCGCCGCCTTTTGAGCAGCATCTAGATCGTGGAGAGATCTAGGGGGCTAGTAGCAAGATCTAGGAAGAGATACGCTAAAGCTGCCTGGTCCTTGGTAGAAGGACCGGTAAATTAAAAGAAGATCTATTATAACATAGCCTTGATCTTAAGCTCTATTAAGATCAATTGTTCTTTGTATTCATCACTTGCTAAAATAAATTTTGATTGTCAATTTATTCGTATTTGTCTAAGTGATTATTTTGGTTGTGTAAAAATCTAATTGTTTATCATAGCAAAAATTGTCTTAATATTTAAGTAAATGTACAAAGTAAAAATTATCCCTTATTCATCCCCCCTCTAAGGGCGCTGTAAGATCCAACAATATATTTCTTGAAACCATAGCTCCTTACTCATCCTAGTTAAATGGTGTTGCTGAGCTCTAGAATAGAACTTTAATAGAAATGTTGAATTATATGCTACTCACAGCTTGCATGCCTAATTCCTTTTGGGGAGAAGCAATTATAACTACAAATCACATTTTAAATTAATTGCCACATTCTAAGCTCACTTATACACCTTATGAGCTGTGTCATAATCATCCTTGTAGATTTGATACTCTAAAGTCATGGAGCTATATTACTTAGTTAGAATACAAGATTTTAAGAAACTTAAGGTGAGACCTAGAATAATGACCTGTGTTTATCTAGGTAGCGCAGAAGATAGTGGAACTGATAGATTTATAGATCTGTCCACTAATTCAGTGATAGAATGTAGAGATGTTGTATTGTTTGAAAATAAATTTGTCAAAGATCAATGCTTAATCGTATCTGGGTCTGCTGATATGGTTTCAGAATCTATTGTAGAACCTAAAGCTGGACCCTCTGGCACTCCCCAACCTTTAGAGGTTGATCCTATTCTAGTTAAAGCATTAATAAAAGATTGAATCCCTAAGAACTTTGATGAAAATTTTGTCACCGATCACTTAGAAGATGATTTATTCTCCTACCAGGAAGCAATGAGATATAGAGATTCTTTGATGTGGGCAGAAGCCATTGATAATGAGATGAATTCGCTGCTACAGAATAATACTTGGAATCTAGTTGGCATGCGTAAATGAGTTAAAGTCTTAGGATGCATGCGAGTATCGAAGAAGAAATTACATAGTAATGGGTCTATAGTCAGATATAAAGCACACTTAGTAGCTAAATGTTATAAACAGTATGGGGAATATACTATTTTAAAGTTTATTCACTTGTGTGTCACATATCTATTATAAGAATTTTTCTTGCTTTAACGTCTATTGTGAACTTTATAGTTCATCAGATGAATGTAAAAACAACCTTCTTAATTGGAGAGCTTGATGAAGTGTTCTACATAGTATAACCCAAAAGTTATGTACATAAGGATCTAAAAGATAAGGTATGCAAATTAGACAAGTCAATCTATGAGCTTAAATAAGCACCTAAGATGTGGCACATAAAATTTGACCAAGTTGTAAAGAACTTTGGATTTTAGGCCAATCTCTCTGAGACATGTCTTTATCACCGCTCGGTGTCAAATAAGACAGTCATCATATGTCCATATGTGGATGATATGCTAATTCTGGGTTCAGATCTTGTTGTAGTCTAGGATATTAAATCCACACTTGCAAAAGAATTTGACATGAAGGACCTTGGTCCTGTTTATACCTTATTAGGCATGGAAGTCAAAATGGACAAGGGTCGAGTTACTTTTAGTGAAGCTCATTATATAGAGCAACTTGTTTCTACCTGGGGATGCAAAGATTGTAAGTTAGTAGAGACACCTTTTGATCACAATGTCAAGTTGAGTCCTAATGTAGGGGCCAACATTGATCAAGTTAATGTAGGGGCCAACATTGATCAAGTTAAATACTCAATGATAATTGGTAGTCTCATGTATGTCATAAGTTGTACAAGACCAGACATTGTCTTTTCTGTTGGCATGCTGAGCCGCTGTACCAGTAGTCCAAACAAAGAGCATTAAGATGCCCTAGATAGGCTGATGAGATACCCAAGAGGTACTAATATAGATCATGCTCTGTGCTACACTGGTCACCCTCCAACTATAGATGGATACTCTTATGCCTCATGGTATTCAAAAGTTTGTAACAGTAAGTCTACCAAAAGACAGACTTGTATAGCTTTGTCGTCTATGTAAGCAGAGTTGTTTGACTTAGCTTCGACTGGTGAAGAGGCAAACTAGAACAGGAATTTAATTCTAGATATTCCCTTGTCTAGGTTACAAGTCAATTCTTTGAGCTTGTATTGTGATAATCAAGCAACAATTCAAGTTATTAAGAATGTTCTCTATAATACTAAGAAGATACATGTACGACTGAGATATGCTTTGCTGAATTATTTTAAAGAACAAGTAATTGTCACTTTGATCGATGTGCGGTCAAAAGATAACCTAGCTGATCCATTGACAAAAGGAATGCCCAAAGATCGACTAATCAAAGTAGTGAGGGAAATGAGACTAAAGATGATTTAGGTCAATCTAGTCCAAGTAAAGTTTTGATTTTTCTGATTTCCTTTATCATATCAAGCATGTTATGCTCCGTTGATTCTCTTGGTTGCTGAGCACGAATCTGGTGAATTGTAGCATTCCAAATTTGATGTTAATAACTTCACCATGATTTGTCTTTCTTATCTTGGAAGAGTGTGTTATTCCAAATCTGATAACACAATACGACTTGGTTTAACTCTTCTTATGTTAAGTGGTTTCATTCCAAACTTGATATTTTCCATTTAACTTTAGAAGAACAGTAACCATAACATTCAATATTGGAATACATATATAGTTGCGGTGTCCAGAAGTCCATAAAATCATTTCGTTGGATATAGATAATGGATTATGAGGTAGAAACTATAATACTCTGAGCAGGTGTCCTCCTAAGCTAATTATAAAGTACTACATTCTTATAATAGAATTAGATACATGTAAATTTTCAAATGTCTAAATTCATTTCTAAATGAAATTCTTTGTTGAAAATTACAGGAGATGCTGGAGATGGAGGAGCATTTGCTGAGTAGGGTCCTGACTATGATGACTTGATGTACATCTAAGGATGATGATGACAGCTTGAGTATTATTTTTTTATTTGTTTTATCTCAGTTTAGAGCATTGTTGAGCTCTTGTTACACTTGTTGTTTAGATTATTGTTGCTATTTTGTTGATCATTAGATACTAGGCGTGCTGATCATGTGATATGATCGATCTTACTTTAGATATTGTGTGATGCTGTTGGATTTATGGTTTTCTTATGCTTGCAAGCACTTTCCTTAAGTCTAATTTGTTTACCAAGTGTGAGACGTGGTTGTGAATGATTCACAGTTGGTTGAACATTACACAAACCACTCATTCTGGCATCGAATTTGCAGCGGATATAGGAGAAGATTGTTGAATAATTTAGCATATGTCTGTTCGTGTCGAGACTGACTTGGGTAGTGTCTAATGAGTTTCGTGTCATCCTAGGGCAAGAATCTACGCTAGAGGTACTATATAAGATCATTCCAAACCTGATGGTCCTTCGTAGAATACTTTGAGAGGAGACAAAACCCTAATACCATATGTGAGGGGGAGCTAGTTTTTTCCCGGATCATTATAAGGTTGGGGCTATAAGTTTGAGGAAATATAACTTCAACTTAGACAACTTTTGGCTGTAAAAATACCCAAAAAAACTGATATGTATGCCCTTCCCGATTAGGAAAACATTCATTTTATTAACTTCTCATTAAACACGTACTATTACTAGAATTAGGCTCACTTTGATGCTAAGTCTTCGCACCGGTGAGTTTCAACAAAAACTCTACCGTCATAGAATATATGTTGGCATGACAACCATTATGATTGGCGCCGCCAAGAAAAAAAAACCTATTTTTGTACATAAGATCGGCATGTAAATGGTGATCGAAAACCTAGCAGGAACCTTCGAAAAACCTTGAAAATTTGGAAGAAAATAGCAGCGGAAGAGAGGCGAATGCCCTATCGGAAGGAGAGTGTTGCGGGAATTAAGGAGGCGAATGTCCTAGCGAATCACGCAAAGAGCCCAAAAGGAGCTTAAGAGCGGTGCACCGTGGCCCCCGATCGGCTTTGCGAAAAGACATCAAAACGCCTAAAAAGCGAATATGAGCATAGCTAATTATTTTGTTAATTATTTATATATATATATATATATATATATATATATATATATGTATATATATAGCTCTATAAGTAATTTAAAAATTACATATGTTTATAAATATTAAAAAATTACTCTTACAACAAAGAAATTTCTAAGGTTGGTTGGTTAACTAAAATAATATATAATGAGAAGTCATGGGTTCAAATCCAACAACTTGACAAATAAAATACTAAATATTAGCAACAAAAATTATAATTCCTTGCTAATTTAGAAAGGAGAAATTTCGTTGCTAATAAATCCATGCAAAATAAGAATGTATAATTTCCTTGCTAATAAATCCTTGCAAAATAGGAAGGTATAATCTCCTTGCTTAAATTAGCTATGCTCATATTCAAGGGCGGACCCAAGTGTGGGCACGCTAGGGCACGTGCCCGAGCGTAAAATCGCGGAAAGTGCATTAGGCACAGTAGTTTTCGCGATTTCCGCTAGGGCAGCGAGCGGGGCGAGCGGCGATCGGGCGATTTCCGCTAGGGCAGCGAGCGGGGCGAGCGGCGATCGGGCGCTGGTACTGGTACGCTTCTTCTTCTTCTTCTTCTTCAACAGATTTCTAGAGCTTGTTGCAATTCCCCTAAACAGGTTGTTTGTGGTAATTTCTATTGGTTGTTAACAATGTTTTTCTATAATGTTTTTATGGCAGTGTTCCTTCTATTGGGTAGCAAAATTTTGGATCTATGGAAATTCCTTTTCTGTTGGTGGTTGCTATGCATTTTCTGTTGGGATTGTTTTTTTCTTAAATTTTGCTGGGGCTGCTTCTTAAGAAATCGTTAAATTGGGGCTGCTTCCTTAGAAATTGTTAAATGGGGGCTGTTATACATGATCCCAGGCTGGATTTATTTGGGCTTGCTGCATTTAGATCTATCGGAATTACTTGTTGGTTTGGGGGCTGCTCCTTGTTAATTTGGGGTTGTTGTTTATCGGGTTGGGGCTGCCTCTTTTGCTCTTGATTTGGGGGGCTGCTCCTTGTTGATTTGGGGGCTGCTCCTTGTTGATTTGGGGCTTCTCTTGTTTCCTTTTGGTCTAATGGGGGCTGTTGCTGTATTTTTATTATGAGGGGCTGCTTTTGTTTCCTTTTGATCTAATGGGGGCTGTTGCTGTAGTTTTATTATGAGGGGCTGCTTTTGTTTATTATGCTAGCTGCTATATGTTTAGCTTTGTTCCGATCCTGTTCAACAGATTTCTGATTCTAGGTACTGATGTAAATTTCCTCTGTTGAACAGATTTCTGATTTCAGAACTGGAGTGTTCTCAAGAACTGGAGTGTTCTCAAGAAAGTGGAGTGTTCTCAACACTAACTTGAGTGATAATCGGCAAGGACGCAAGGTCCATTCTTCTTCCTCACTTAGATCTAGGTAGGATATAAATTATATAGATATAGATATAAATTTAGGTTTGTGATTTAATCCAGTTTGGTATAGATTTAGGTAGGATATAATTTAACACCTATTTTTAAACACGTATTCAGCTATTTTCAAAAGAGGTTTATGATTAGCCCTAGTTGCGCTAACGAGAATGTCCCGCCGGTTTTTTGCAGCGTGTTTAATTAGTGGCCAATGGAGAAATTTTTTTCTACAAAGGGAGAATGTCAAAGTTCGATAGATTCTCAGGAGTTAGTTCTCACTGGTAAAAGAAGCCGCGTAGAAGAGTTTAAAATTGAAGATTTACCTTCAGACCCGGGCTTAAGACTTCCGATAAACTCATACGATGCAAACATTCAAGAGTCCATTCGAAGATATATTTGCAAAAGGGTCCTTGCCAACCTCATCTAGAAAGTTTTCCCCAAACAGAAATTGGAAACAAAGCTCGACGTTTTAATAAGAGTTGGTTTAACGAGTTTAAAGGCTGGTTAGAGTACAGCAAAGAAAAAGATGCAGCATTTTGCCTTCACTGTTATATTTTTCCTCAAAGGGGTTGTGAGCCTACTTTTACCACGAGAGGATTCAGAAATTGGAAAGAGAAATCAGTACTGGACAAACATGTCGGAAGTCACACTACTCCACATAATGCCTCTAGAAAACTGTGCGAGTCTTTGATGAATCAAAAACAGGGTATTCAAATTGCTTTTGCAAGACAAGATGAACAACAAAGTTTGGAATATCGCGCTCGTTTATGTGCTTCAGTCGTTTATGCGCGGGCAGGGATATGATGGTGCTAGCAATATGAAAGGAGAGTTCAGAGGGTTAAAAGCTTTAATTTTGAATGAGAACAGTTGCGCTTTCTATGTTCATTGTTTTGCACATCAACTGCAGTTGGTACTGGTAGCAGTTGCAGAAAAAAATTCTGATATTGCTGAGCTTTTCACACTTATTAACACAGTAATGAATGTTGTTGGTGGCTCTTGCAAACGTCGTGATTCTCTTAGAGCCTTGGAAGTTGATCGAGTTGCTAGAGAGCATGAATGTGGGGACTTGGAAAGTGGACAAGGGTTGAATCAACCTTTAGAGCTCAAACGCGCTGGTGACACAAGATGGGGGTCACATTATGGCACAGCTTTAAATTTTATTCGCATGTTCTCTTCTATTATTGATGTGCTTGAGATTATCATAGTTGATGGGGCAGATGGAAATCAAAGAGGAATGGCAAACGTACTTGTCCAAGTTATCTTGACTTTCAAATTTGCATTTGTTATTCATTTGATGAAAAATATTTTATCAAAAACAAATGAACTATCCCAAGTGTTGCAGAGAAAAGATCAAGATATTGTAAATGCAATGCATTTCATAAAATTGTCAAAACTATTATTATTGAAGATGAGAAATGATGAAGTTGAGTGGGAAATTTTTATGACTGAAGTCTCAACTTTCTGTAGAAAACATGACATAGAAATTGTTAATATGGATGAAAAGTTTATTCAGCAAGGTAGATCAAGACGCAATGCACGTGAGATTACAAATAAACATTATTTCAGGATTGAACTTTTTAATGCAGCGCTTGATTGGATGCTGAATGAGCTAAATGATCGTTTTTATGAAGTAAATACAGAATTACTCTTATGTGTTGCTTGTCTAGACCCAAAGGATCATTTTAGTTCATATGATAAACAAAAATTACTTCATCTTGCTGCATTATATCCGTATGATTTTACGCCAATAGAGTTGCAGTTACTTGAAGGACAACTTGACATATATATTTTTGATATGCAATCTACATCAACGGACACCTTTTCTGATGTTAAAGGAATTAGTGATCTTCTGAAAAAAATTGTGGAATTAAAAAAACAAGATCACTATCAGTTAGTTTTTAGATTATTGAAATTGGTTTGCCTCCTACCAGTTGCTACAACTACTGTTGAAAGAACGTTTTCTGCAATGAAAATCATAAAGAATCGGTTGCGAAATAGAATGGGGGATGAATGGATGAATGATTGCTTGGTTGTGTACATTGAAAAAGATGTTGCAGAAACTATTATTTCTCGTTTTCAGAGCATGTGCCAGCGGAAAGTATCTTGTTGAACTATAAGTTTTTAGTATTTGACAAACAATTTTTAGATCTTCTATGCCTTGTTGTGTAATATTTTGTTCAATATTTTCCTTACATAAATATATCATCAAAAAAAAATTTCGGGGGCGCTGCCCCGGAACCCCCACATCAGGGGTCACTGCCCCCCGAATCCCCCGAATTGATAATACTTTAATTGTGCCTGTGCGACTTCGAAATCCTAGTTCCGCCTCTGCTCATATTTGCTAGGAATTTATTTTGTTCCTAAATTCCTTGCTAATTAAAATTAGCAACGAATTTTACTATTTTGCAAGGAATTTAGCCCCTTGCTAATCATGATTTCTCGTGTAGTGAATGCAGACCAAATTAAAAAAATTATAGAAAGTTGTGAACCAGTAAAGACTTGACCTACACATAACGTACTGTTATGAAATGACACGACTTATACTCAGCTGAAGTTGGAGTACATATATTCATCACCCATAAATATTACACTCGGCCAAACTGGTCTATCCCCACGTGCAGTTCCGACCACAAAGCAACAGATTTTAATGAAGATTTTCAACAGATTTTAATGAAGATTTTGAACACAATTTAATGGAGATTAATAACCGAATTTATTCCATATTCACATGACTTTTGGCACTAAGCACCCTCAAAATGGAAGGTTTTTGCACATTGCACCATAGATATAAAATTTTGGCACTTTGCATCACCCAAAGTCTATAATATTGACATTTTGACCCTCCTAATTGAATATTTAAAATGCAAAATGTCAACATTAAAATCTT
Organism: Dactylorhiza incarnata; assembly: GCA_033032865.1. NCBI lineage: Eukaryota > Viridiplantae > Streptophyta > Magnoliopsida > Asparagales > Orchidaceae > Dactylorhiza > Dactylorhiza incarnata. The sequence goes on along the minus strand of JAWHQI010000129.1, from coordinate 3,117,520 downwards.
TGAGGGTGCAAATTGCAAAAATTAAATATTTATAATGCAATGTTCAAAAACTTTCTAATTGAATGGTGCGACCAAACTTCTCCTATATAATATACAATCTCCAACGCACGGACGGACGCAGACCCAAACACACTTCGCCACCATGCATCATCTCCTGATCACTTCCGCCGTCCTCCTCCTCCTCCTCCTCCTCCGCATCTCCTCCGCCTCCGCCTCCCACCCATTCACCAAGATCTACGCCTTCGGCGACTCCTCCACCGACACCGGCAACTACAAACCAAGACAAAAATACAAAGAATACTTCTACAGCCCTCCGTACGGCTCCACCTACTTCCACCACCCCTCCCACCGCTGCTCCGACGGCCGCCTCGTCGTAGACTTCCTCGCCGCCGCCCTCTCCCTCCCTTTCCTGCCCCCGTACCTCCACCGGAGCTCTAACTCCTCCTGCCACGGCGTCAACTTCGCGGTGGCGTTCTCGACATCGTTTGATGAGCAGTTTCTACAGGACCGCATCTCCACCACCGCCATCGACAAGCCGACGACTCTGTCAGCGCAGCTGAAATGGTTTGAGAGTTATCTGGAGGAGAAGGGCTGCCGGCGAGCTGGGCCGCCGGAGTGCGGGGAGGCGATGAACGGCGCGCTCTTCTGGATTGGCCAGTTCGGTTTCGTTGATTATTATTATGGCTTATCCAATTCTGTACCAGCGCAGATTATACGGCAGCGATCGGTTCATAACGTCATCAACTTCCTTCAGGTAATAAAAATTTTCATTTTTTTGGCAAAACGTATTTTCGCATCACTTTATTATATAGTTTCCTTTTTTTTTGCAATTGTTATAAGCACACCAGTTTGGACTATTCGCACATCAATTTCTATGAGTTATTGCACATCTTTAGAAAATACGCCTTGTGCATGCATTTTTAGAAAAAATGTTCAACACGAAAATTGTAGATCTCGACGAGGTCTACAATTTTTGTGTTAAACACTTTTCCTAAAAATACACGCACAAGACATATTATCGCCCTGATCATAACTATAATGAATTTTTGAAAATACGTTTTGTACATACATTTTTAATAAATCAGTCTCAACTTTATCAAAATGCATAAATCAGCTCCGAACTTTATTGAAATCAGTCCCTCTTGTTTAAAATATATTGAAAATAACATAAATTATTAAAAGAAACATGACTAAACTACTTACTTGGGCTCTCACGGGATCAAATTTATAAAAAATCATTTTACAAATATGGCAAAATTGTAATTTCAGTAGCTTTAAGAAATCAACCTCTATTCTTATTTTTACATGAATTCAGTATCTGAATTTTGAAAAAAAAAATCGTACGAACAGTGCGGTGCACGTAACATCAGAGCCATCGATATTTTTTTAGATGCATCAAATCATGTGCACACTCATCTTGATGTGTATTTCGATGGCTCTGATTTCACTCGCACGGGAATGTTCTGTTGGGTTTTCTACTTAATTCTAAATGAACATCATATCATATATGCGCAGCAGAAATAACAAACAAGAACAACCCAAAAGAGTTTAAGGATCTTACGATTTCATGAATCAAGAAATAGGAGAGGCAACACATTGCAATACCTGAAGGGGATTGAGTCAACACTCAACCAAGGCGCTCCAAAAAGAAATCCCGAAGAACGATTGTTGAGTCTCAAGCGTAGAAATCGATCGGCGCCTCTACCGGAGTCCACACGAGTGTTGAAGAATCCTAGCTTCTTGTCGCACAAGAACTAGGTCGGAGAAGAAGAGCCCTCTACGTCTCCTACAGACTGGTAGGTCCGACGACAGGGAGAGGCGGCGGCGGTGGGATCGACCGATCAGAACTCTTCCGTCGGAACTCTTCGTCTCTCTCAGAATCGCAAAAGAAAGGATCACATTTATGGCATAAAATCGAGATCTATTTATACCCCAGTGAGAGAGAAAATCTATCCGCACACCCACGACCAGAAATGGAGTAAACAGAATTCGTCGAGTAAAGCTAATTCGTCGAGACCATCCGACGAATTCGTCGAGATAATTCAATGAATAGATTCGTCCAGACCATTCGACGAATTGATCTGATTCGTTGAGACCATCCGACGAATTGACTTACGAAAATAATCAAAATATCCAATTTGTCGAGACATTTCGCGAATTGACATATTTCGTCGAGTCATTTCGAAGAATTATTTCGTCGGGTAGTTCTAATTTCATTGAGACCAATCGATGAACCCTTTCGACGAATTGAGATAAGTTTCGTCGAGACATTCTCGAAAACTTGCCAACATACTTCATATAATATTCACAATACCTGTGGAGCATTTAGTTGACTCGACCCAACTCCAATAAGTCGTAGGATTGGTCATTCATTCATATCCTATATGAGCAAGGCCAACACTCTCTTTCCTCCAACTTTTTAAAACACTCTTGTGTGTGACCCCATAGGCTCATATCGCGTTGACAGCGAGACTAAATGTTTGATTACTTCCAGATCACCTTAGAAACACCAATAGTCTCTCACTTGATCTTGAACGTATCAAACAAAAGTCTCACAAACAAGCCTGTCTTGACCAATGTATCAGTGTTGTCATGTCTCTTTGTCCTTTACATCCGGATAGAACTAGAGGAATGGACCGTGTCACCCTCATAATTGTTCAATCATAGTTTCCTGATCTAGAATAGACTGTCTGAAATCGGTGAGGTCAATATCATATATTGACTCAACCAAACATGACCATGCATTTCTCAGTCTCATTCCATCAAGGGGTCCATGGATGTAACTCTTATCAGATAGAAGGACAAATTTCATTTCTGTCCACACACAAAAAACCAAATGATTCGCAACATACCCAATAACCACCATAATCAACCTTTCTCAAGGAAGACTTTAGATGACATCAAAGTACGTTCTTCCTCACTTGATGAATACTGTGACTTCAGGTCAAAGAACTACAAACACCATTGTCAGTTGAGTCCTACTTGTGACACGTCCATATAACAATCCACAAAGTAGTCTCATGGTGGGTCTGTCCAGTACAACTTGTTCACTAACAAGTACTCATGTGTTGACTTGATATCACAATATCATGACTTGTGAGAACCGGTCATCAGTCAACGCACATGCTAGTCTTAATGTATTATCATCGCCCTTCAACTTCTAAGATGATACTCCGACCAGGGACCATTTAAGAATGAAACTTCTAATTAAACATAGGCCCTCGCCTTCAAGTCAAGCACTTGAATTCCTATGGAAACAAACATTTTAAGGGCATTTATTATGCTAATTAATCTATCATATAGAAGCAGTTGACATATATAATTATAAAAACTTGTCATAAATAAAATATAAAGTACTATATTCATCACATGAATAAACATCAACCGACAAATATATAAATTAATCCACAAGACTCCCACTAGAGATGATCATTCAGGTATCTAATACTCATTGATCTAGTATGATCATCATGCTTTCTCTGTGCAAGAGGCTTCGTCAATGGATCCGCAATATTATTTCCAGTCAGTACTCTGGATATGCTCACATCTCCTCGATTGACAATCTCTCGTATAAGATGGAACCGCTGAAGTATGTGCTTGGAGCACTGATGAGATCTAGGCTCCTTAGCTTGTGCAATAGCACCGTTGTTGTCACGATAGAGAACTATGTGAAATTTTTTCCGGACCTTGTGAGAGCAAGCAGGAATAACAACTAGAGATGCAAGCCAAACAACCAGAGACAATCTTAGGCAAACAAAACGATCTTTATTGATAGCAACACTTCAATTACAGGGCAAGACATGCTCGACGAGACATGATTTCGTCAACACAAAAAAACTTCAAGGAGAAAGAACAAAAACTGAAGATAACTGAGACCGCACGGTCTCTTGCCGAACTCAGCAGCTCGCCAGACCGCTGCTGCCAGACCGCAACCGCTCCCGATCTCGAAACACCACCAGACCGCTGCACCAGACCGCTCCTTTGCCGACCTCCTGATTCCCGAACTCCAACACCACAACTCCAAGCCGCAAACCGCTCGAACACTTTCAGAGGAAGAGGTGATCGCTGCTGCCTGCACTATCCGCAGAAGCTGCACAAAGAAGAGTTCAATCAGAGACCGCTCGGTCAGATAAACAAGACCGCAGGAACTAGGCGAACTCGGCTTACACTTGGTGTGTTCTTGTTTGCTGCAACAGTGGCTCCCTATTTATAGGCGTGAGACCTGATCCAGTCACCACCCTATGAGATAGAGTCACCACCCATCAGATCGCGCGACCTTACCGGTCAACCCGCGCGATCACTGCAACCCTCCTGCTTCATTTTGGTGAGCGCCGACTTCACTCCAGACCGCGGGAGATCGCTACTCCCTTGGTCTGAACACGACTCCACACGGAGATCGCCAGACCGCCTAGAAGTCACCCACCACCTGTGTTCGCCTGAGATCGCAAACACAGACAGCTCGCCCTCCTGGTCTCCTCCTGAGACCGCGAACTGAGACCGCGCGACTAAGAATGACTTAGTCCGCGAACTCCTTCAGAACCCTCTGGAAAGCCACCAGACCGGATTCAAGAGCCAACCCGTGCGGTCACGCCAGACCGGCACGTCCTTGAAGAGAACAACTTGTCACGCGGTCAGAGACAGACCGCGCGACCCTGAGGAAGATCACCCGTCATGCGGTCACAGCCAGACCGCACGACCTCCCCCTCCAGCAGCCCTTGGACCAGACCAGCGGTCAACCCCGGAAGCTGCAGCTGACCAATAGAACAGATCGCCATTGTCAGACCGCCAGACCGTGTGGTCACGCCAGACCGCCCGGTCTCCTCCCAGACCGCCCAGGTCCAAAAAGCCTCCTCCACTTCCACTTCAATAATTTCAACACTCCCCCTTGAAGTGGGAAGTGGAAACTAGCCCAAGTAGCTCCCTTAGCCGTGTGAACGGCCCCTTTGCCAGCGCCTTTGTGAAGATGTCTGCGACATTGTCCGCACTCCGCACATGCCCGACCGAAAGAGATCCCTCCAGCACCTTCTCCCGTATGAAGTGATGCTCGATCTCGATATGCTTGGTCCTCGCGTGACAAACTGGATTGGTTACCAGTTTGAGAGCACTCTCGTTGTCACCGCGTAGCAGAGTCGGCTCCCGAACCTCCTTATGGACGTCTCCCACCAACCTCCTAAGCCAGATGGCTTCTTGAGCTGCCAAAGCCGAAGCCTTGTATTCCGCTTCTGTGGTAGAGACTGACACGGAATCTTGTTTCTTGCTGCACCATGAAATAGCTGTGGGGCCCGCCATGAAGACGAATCCAGACGTCGACTTCCGATCATCCGAATCTCCCCCGTAGTCAGCATCCATGAACCCGTGCACCTTGAAGTCCGCATCCCTCCGGTACAGGAGACCCATGTCCGAGGTCGCCTTGACATACTTCAGAATGTTCTTGGCCGCTAGCAGATGAGGTACCCGTGGCTCCGCCATATATCGACTCACTCTGCCAACTGCATATGCAATATCCGGCCTCGTGATCGTCAGATAAATCAAGCTCCCAACTAGAGCTCGGAACACCAACGGATCTTGCATGATCCTCCCCTCATCCTTCCGAAGCTTCATAGCTTTATCCAGAGGTGTGGAAGTGCACTTCCCTTCCTTCATGCCGAATCGCTCCACGATCCGCTCCGCATATCCAGCCTGGGAAACCAGCACTCCACCTTCCTTCCTCTGCACCTCAAGTCCAAGAAAATGGTGAAGCTCACCTAAGTCCTTCATCTCGAACCTGATAGACAGCTCGGCTCGAAGCTGTGCTACTTCCTCCTTCGAGTTCCCCGTCACGATCATATCGTCGACGTATAACAGCACGATGACTTGAAGCTCCCCGCTCTTCTTGACGAACAAGCTTGAGTCTGAGTCTGAAGCCCCAAATCCACAGAATAAGAGATATTCTGCGATCTTCCCATACCACGCCCTCGGCGCTTGCTTCAACCCATACAGGGCCTTCTTCAACTTGCAGACATGCTCCGGAAAATCTTCAGACACAAAGCCTGGAGGCTGGACCATGAAGATATCCTTGTCAATCTCACCGTACAAGAAGGCGTTCTTGACGTCGAGCTGCCAAATCTTCCATCCACTGAACGCCGCCAAGGCAATAATAAAACGAACTGAAGTCATTTTTGCCACCGGACTGAAAGTCTCCTCGTAATCTTCACCGTATTGCTGCGAGAACCCCCGAGCTACAAGGCGAGCCTTGTACCGCTCGATACTACCGTCAGCCTTCTTCTTCAGCTTGTAGACCCACTTGCATGTAACAGGAGTGGTGCCCTTAGGCTTGGGCACAAGAGACCAGGTCTCATTCTTCTCAAGAGCTGACATCTCTTCTTGCATTGCAACATCCCACTCCTTCACGCCTCTGGCCTTCTCAAAGCTCGACGGTTCCCTCTCATCTAAGGGACCAGCGAAGAAACATGAGACAAAGCTCACTGTGTTTCCTCCTGTATAGCGATCAGGGGCGATGATCGCTCGCTTCGATCTCCTCAGCTCCTTCCCCTGAACCGCATCATCTTCAGCTGCTTCTTCCCTAGCTCCTCTTCCAGACGTGCTAGGAGCATTGCTCCCCCTGCTTCCTGAACCAGAAGCTCCCGTCTCAGAATTAGAAGGCGATGGACCACCTGGTGACACAGGTAGCTCCACCTGAAGATTTTCCACAGCTTGCTCCGGCTCCTCCACCCTGCTCTCTGGTAACTCCACTCCAGAAGACCCCCTGTACGATGTCACTTCATCGAACACGACGTCGCGAGATACAACAAATCTCCGCGTCTCCGGGTCCATGCACTTCCACCCCTTCTTCCTCTCATCGTATCCCACAAAGACTAGCTTCCTAGCCTTCGCTTCTAGCTTTGTCCGAAGAGCATCAGGGATGTGCACGTAACAGGTGGAACCGAACACCCGAAGGTGTGCCACGCTTGGCTTCTCCTTGAACATCATCTCATGCGGGGTCAACATGTTGATGGGGCTCAGAGGCATCCTGTTGATGACGTAAGCAGCACAAGACATTCCCTCCGCCCAGAAGGACTTTGGGATACTCTTGGCATGCAGCCAACACTTGCAGGTCTCCGTCAGATGACGGATCTTCCGCTCTGCAACTCCGTTCTGTTGTGGAGTATGAGCACAAGTGAGCTCCCTCCGGATGCCTGCCTTCCTGCAAAAACTGGAGAACTCAGCAGAGGTGAACTCTCCTCCGTTGTCCGTCCTCAGCTTCTTGATCCGCAGATTCAGCCGACCTTCCACGAGCTCCTTGAACTCCACAAATTTGGCAAACGCTTCCGCCTTCTCCTTCAGGAAATAAACCCAGACATATCTGGTGTAATCATCGATTAGCACCAGCATATACCTGCTGCCTCCGAGGCTTGGGGTAGCAGTTGGTCCCATCAAGTCACCGTGGATGCACTCCAACGGCACACTACTCCTTGTCTGCGACTTGTCAAACGGTAGTCGATGAGACTTGCCGAACTGACATCCTGCGCAAACATGACCTTCTCCGTAGGAGGATAGACTTGGCAGGCCCTTGACCAGACCTCTCACCGCCATTGCTTTCAGCTTGTCCATTCCTACGTGCCCCAACCTCTCATGCCATATCACGGCACCATCATTCGTCTTCATCTTGTCGACGTAGGAACTTGTCGACAAAACGAACAAGTCCTTTGCCCGTCTCCCAACATGAACAACCTCCGCCTTCACGGCCTCTACATTTCGTAGAAATTTCACTTCTGTTGGGCCGAACAGAACGTGATACCCAGCGTCAACAGCGTTGGTTACTGAGAAGAGGTTTTTCTTCATCCCGGGCACATGATAGACACTCTTCAAGGTAAGTGGCCCTCTATCACTGCCCAAAGAAACAACCCCCACCTTCTCGACTGGATGCACAGTATTATCAGCGGTGATGATAGCATTGTTACCTGTATAGGGTTGTGCTGATGAAAGCTTCGACTCATCTCCGGTGAGGTGATGACCACACCCCGAGTCCACGATCCAGTCCTCTTGATAGTTGATAGTAGCCGAGGCTTCAACCGAAGCCGAGAAGGCTCCTCCCCATCCTCCATCAATGTGCCTGGCCTCCACTTCCACCTTTCCAGCAACATGCCCCGATTGAGTAACAACTGGGCATTCCTTCTTGAAGTGCCCAACCTTCCCGCACTTGAAGCATCTCGGACCTTCCCCCTTCTTCTTCCCGTCAGCCTTGGGAGCATACCCCCTTTCCTGCTGCCCAGAAGTTGAAGGCCCATAGCCTCCCGCGATCTTTTTCTTCTTCTCCCACTTCTTCTTCTTCCCTGAGAAGAGCACCTCGCCGTCTCCCCCAGTCACTGACACTCCCGCCATCTGCCTTGCCAGACTTTCCTGCGAAGCTAGCAGATTCTCCAGCTCTAGCAGAGACGGCTGATTTGCCCATCCCTGCACTGACGTCACAAAGGCAACATATTCCTTCCGCAGGCCGCGGATGATGTGCCTCTTCAGCTTCGCCTCAGAGATAGGCTCATCAGGATCCAGTGCTGATATCTCAGCGCAGAGGTTCTTCATCTTCAGAAAGAAGTTTGAGATAGAAAGATCACCCTGAGCCGACCTTGCCAGCTCATTCTCCAAGAACTGCAGCCTCGCCACATTCTTCTTGTTGAACAGCCCATCCAGGGCTCTCCAGATTTCGGCAGCTGATCCACACCCTAAGATGTGATCAAATAGTTCCGGTGAAATGGCACGCTTCAAGGTGAACTCGGCTTTAGCATTGGTCTTTCTCCACGCCCTCACAGCCGGACCATTATCACCTGCTTCCGTTGCCTTCACCTCTTCAGTTGCATCTCCTCCAACAACCTCCCAGAGGTCCTCCCCTAGAAGATAGCTCTGCATACATGACCTCCACTTCTTAAAGTTGGTCGAAGTAAGCATATCAATCCCAAGACCTCTTGCAAATCCGCCTTCCATTGTTTTCCCTCTGGTTCCTTCTTCACAAAGGCGATGGCTACTCTAAGTTATTCACTGCTCTAACCACTCCAACCTGGCTCTGATACCATGTGAAATTTTTTCCGGACCTTGTGAGAGCAAGCAGGAATAACAACTAGAGATGCAAGCCAAACAACCAGAGACAATCTTAGGCAAACAAAACGATCTTTATTGATAGCAACACTTCAATTACAGGGCAAGACATGCTCGACGAGACATGATTTCGTCAGCACAAAAAAACTTCAAGGAGAAAGAACAAAAACTGAAGATAACTGAGACCGCACGGTCTCTTGCCGAACTCAGCAGCTCGCCAGACCGCTGCTGCCAGACCGCAACCGCTCCCGATCTCGAAACACCACCAGACCGCTGCACCAGACCGCTCCTTTGCCGACCTCCTGATTCCCGAACTCCAACACCACAACTCCAAGCCGCAAACCGCTCGAACACTTTCAGAGGAAGAGGTGATCGCTGCTGCCTGCACTATCCGCAGAAGCTGCACAAAGAAGAGTTCAATCAGAGACCGCTCGGTCAGATAAACAAGACCGCAGGAACTAGGCGAACTCGGCTTACACTTGGTGTGTTCTTGTTTGCTGCAACAGTGGCTCCCTATTTATAGGCGTGAGACCTGATCCAGTCACCACCCTATGAGATAGAGTCACCACCCATCAGATCGCGCGACCTTACCGGTCAACCCGCGCGATCACTGCAACCCTCCTGCTTCATTTTGGTGAGCGCCGACTTCACTCCAGACCGCGGGAGATCGCTACTCCCTTGGTCTGAACACGACTCCACACGGAGATCGCCAGACCGCCTAGAAGTCACCCACCACCTGTGTTCGCCTGAGACCGCAAACACAGACAGCTCGCCCTCCTGGTCTCCTCCTGAGACCGCGAACTGAGACCGCGCGACTAAGAATGACTTAGTCCGCGAACTCCTTCAGAACCCTCTGGAAAGCCACCAGACCGGATTCAAGAGCCAACCCGTGCGGTCACGCCAGACCGGCACGTCCTTGAAGAGAACAACTTGTCACGCGGTCAGAGACAGACCGCGCGACCCTGAGGAAGATCACCCGTCATGCGGTCACAGCCAGACCGCACGACCTCCCCCTCCAGCAGCCCTTGGACCAGACCAGCGGTCAACCCCGGAAGCTGCAGCTGACCAATAGAACAGATCGCCATTGTCAGACCGCCAGACCGTGTGGTCACGCCAGACCGCCCGGTCTCCTCCCAGACCGCCCAGGTCCAAAAAGCCTCCTCCACTTCCACTTCAATAATTTCAACAAACTACGTGATCAACAATGCTAGGAACTACACCAAACTCACTGATGAATTTCATAATCCACACAGCCTTCTTCGCCACATTTGCAACAACGATATACTCGGCCTCTGTTGTAAAATTGACAACTCTCTCTTGCTTGGAACTTTTCCAACTTACAGCTCCTCCATTAAGGCAAAATATAAAACCTGATTGGGACTTTGAATCGTCCTTATCAGTCTGGAAGCTAACATCCATGTAACTTTTTACAACGAGCTCTTCCTCTCCACCAAACACCAAGAATACATCACTTGTCCTTCTCAAATACTTTAAGATATTCTTGACAGCTATCTAGTGACCATCACCAAGATCAGACTGATACCTGCTCGTCATGCTCAAAGCATATGAGACATCGGGTCGAGTACACAAATTGCATACATGATTGATCCAATTGCTGAAGTATATGGAATCAACTTCATGCGGTCCTTATCTTCCAAAGATTTAGGACACTGATCCTTAGAGAGACTCACACCATGTGACATGGGTAAGAATCCCTTCTTGGACTCAAGCATATTGAACCGTTTCAACACTTTATCAATGTATGTACTTTGGGTCAAACCCAGCAACTTCTTTGATATATCTCTATAGATCTTAATATCAAGTATATAAGTCGTTTCACCCAAGTCCTTCATAGAAAAGCAGTCCCCTAGCCTGTTCATAACAGCTTGTAGGGCCAGAATGTCATTCCCGATCAGCAGTATGTCATCCACATACAATATTGATGAGTCCTGATCATATACACATTTATGGACTCATCCGGGCCATTATTCAGTAAATTCACCGCACTTTAGCCTTATTATAGTCTATATTTGATAACCCATGCTAGGTGCACATTTAGGCCCACTTTGGTGTGTTTTCGTGTGTATTATCTTTAGTAGTATTCATATGTTGTTAAGTGCCACTTTCAGTGGCTAGATAGTAGTATTCATATGTTGTTAAGTGCCACTTTCAGTGGCTAGATCTGTGTTTGTGCTGGAATAGGAGGCGTGCAAGTGTTTCCGGTGCAATTCTGCACAGGAACACTGCGCACGATCACTTGTTCTAGTGCGCACGACCACCGGTCGTGCGCCACTAATCATGCGCACTTAACCCTTTTTCACGAGTTCTGTCTGGTGCAGTGCGCACGACCATCGACTCCAGTGCGCACGACCATCGGTCGTGCGCCACTGCTCGTGCGCATTGACCATTAAATTTCTGAGTTCTGTTTGCTGTAGTGCGCACGACCATCAACTCCAGTGCGCACGACCACCGATCGTGCGCCACTGGTCGTGCGAACATTTTATTTTATAATTTCGTCTCTTGCAGGTTCTGTCCAGGCAGTGCGCACGATCGCAGAATTCCAGTGCGCACGACCACTGGTCGTGCGCCAATGATCGTGCGCAGTATTCAATCCAGCGCCTATTTAAACGCCTGTTGCGATTTTAGGGCGGATCGATCATTCCGGGAGCGAGGTTCCTGTTCCGTACGCCGCCGACCACCGCCCTGGAACGCCCCTACTTCATCTTCCACTCAAGGGGAAGCCTCCTCCATCCATTCCAAGCCTTCCTCCATCGTCCGTGAGTGTTCTCCATCGTCCGCAAGCCTCCAAGCAACCATTTTCGCTTTCCGCCCGGTGAGAAGAAGAAGAGACCTTGAGTCGAAGACGACGGAGCACGTAGGGAGATTGTGACAGCTCTCTACGCCGGAAGCATTGCCCGTCCGAGTCCGGAGGTAGCCCGACAACCTACCATTCCGGCCGTGAACGGCCGCTAGTCTTCACCGCCGGTTATTTCTTTCTTCTTTCCCTTCATCGCACTCTTTGAACCATGTACTAGATGAATATTGTGATATTTACTTTGATGAAAATGAATATTTCTTTGTTTTTCTCCATGGTTTGCTCATGATTCATTCCGTTCTCACTCACTCACTCGCGCACGCACGCAAGGTGTTTGCTCCGTGTTAGCAAGAGCTAACGACGGTTGTGAAGAGGTGTTTGCGACCCTTTCGCACTTGAGTTCACTTCATCCGCCTCACGAAGCACGGCATCGCAGTCGTTGCATCCACCTCACTTTGCGAAGCAGTGTTCTCGACCCGCATCTCTGTTGTTGTTGTTAAAATTAGGAAAACCAACCAAAACCCCTCTTTGTGTTTGTGAAACGCTTGTGTAACAATAATCACTGCGCGATTCGTTCACCCATCCTGCATTCCTCAAGAGACCGACATCCGGGGAATTTATTCTCCACAATTATTACTTGACAGCGACCGGTGCACTTGCCGACGCGCATCAAGTTTTTGGCGCCGTTGCCGGGGAATGCAGACGTGTATCGTCTTGTGTAGTGATTTTCGTTATACGAGCTGTTGTCTTTGAACTTCCTTGTTTTCTTCTGTTTCTGACAGTGTATGCAGAGACAGACCGCCGGTGAACTCGCACCTTTTGACCCAGAAATCGAACGGACTGCTCGCGCGCGAAGGCGCGCTGCAGCCGTACAAGCGGCCATGGGTGATCAAGTAAACCCGAACGATGATGATGCGAGAGTGCCCAACGAGGGGCAACATCTGCCTGGTGACGAGCAGGAGGCGGCGAGGCCTCGACCCTGCACGATGAGAGACTACACCACCCCCACTGCTGGGAGTGTGTACCCGGGGTTTGGGCCCAACATCATGAATAATCAGTTTGAGATCAAGCCAGCGATCTTAAACATTATCCGCAACAATGCTCAGTTTTCAGGGCTGGCTAGCGAAGACCCGCATCTGCATCTGGCAGAATTTTCTGATATCTGCGGAACCTTCCGCTATGCCGGGATTGCTGATGATACAGTCAAGCTGAGACTGTTCCCCTTCTCTCTCCGGGACAAGGCAAAAGTGTGGCTTCACTCCATTCCGCCCGGGACTGCTGCAACTTGGGATGCCCTTGCATCCAAGTTCCTCGCTAAATTCCATCATGTGGACAAGATCGTGAGCTTGCGGCGGGAGATCGCCACATTTCGTCAACTGGACCAAGAGACCCTTGCTGAAGCATGGGAGCGCCTTAACGAGCTCCTTCGCCGTTGTCCTGGCCACGAGCTCCAGCCATGGAATGTGGTCGAGTTATTCTACTTTGCAATCGAGCCCCACTACAGGGCAATGATCGATGCCGCAGCGGGTGGTACCCTGATGAACCACACTCCGGACGAAGCCCTTCGGATTTTGCGTGACACTGCCTCCCACAGTACGTTCTAGACTGCAGGGAGAAATGCCCCGAGAAGCGGCCGAGGTCTTTTCATGGTCGACTCACTCCCCACTCCGTCTGCGCCTGCTGCTATCATTACTTGTGAAGGATGTGGAGGCGGAGGCCATCATGCTTATGAATGTTCGGGGAACCACATGGCAGGTGATTTCGCACACTTGACCTTAAATGAATCTGTGAACTATGTAGGAAATCAACCCAAGGGGGCGCCTTACAATAACGCCTATAATCCGGGAGCGAGAAGTCATCCAAACTTCTCTTGGAATCCCAACACGCCCGGCCAACGATGGTCACCGGGGCAGCATCAAAATGATGCTTACGCCTCCGGGAGCCAACCGAGGCCGCCGCACCCAGATTATAACCAAGCACCCCCCACCCAAAAGAAAAGTAATTTAGAAGAGATGATGGAGAAATTCCTGCTTGCAGCTAATGCAAACATGGTAAATCAAACCGCATCTATGCGAAACTTGGAGACGCAATTGGGCCAATTGGCTCAAGCGCTAACCGAGCGTTCGCAGGGAACCCTTCCCAGCAACACGGAAAAGAACCCTATTGATCAAGGGAAAAGTCTGGGAGTTGCGGTAGATGCCAAACCGAGTGAGCTGGTAATCTCGTGCTCCATCAATAAGGTTGAAACCAAAGCTTTATGCGATTCCGGTTCCTCCCGCAACGTTATTGCACTGCAATATGTTGCGAAGTTACAGCTGGAGATGAACACGGAGGAAAGGAAATCGCTGATTCTCGCTAATGGCACGATTATCCAATCTGAGGGGGAAGTAAAGAATGTGGAGGTAACGGTTGAGGGGACAACTGTAGTAGCTGATTTTCAGGTTCTGGGCCCGCGAGAAAACCAGTCCATTCCTATCTTGGGGGTGCCATTCTTGAAAGAGAGCGGTGCTACCCTTGATTTTGCTACGGGGTGCATTTCCCTAACCAATGTGGTGCAGCAACCTACTTGCCCTGAAGCCACAACTGAAATATTCACTCCGCCCCCTCTCGTTATTTCTGATGAATTTCTAAGCGGTGCAGGAAAGATACATGTTCAAGAAACAGGTGAAGGAGGAATGGAAGAGTTCCAATCGGATGAGGAAGAAGAGGTCGACTTCCGGAAAGAGTTCGACTCCGAGAAGGAGGAAGACGACAGTTCGGGAAACGTTGACTTGAATATAGTTAGGGATGATATTTATTTATCTCCGTGTGATGAATCATGTAATAAACTATGTAAGCGCTCCATCTCGTGGGCCGATCCGGTAGTCACCACGATGCCGGAAGTGACGCCACCTGATTCTAAGGCAGAAAAATCTGAGAACTCTCAGCGGTGGCAGTCTCCAACTGTCACCAAACTTAAAAAGGAAAAACTTCTGCGTGACGCTCGTGCTGCTGCTCTCCGTGGCAAGGTGGCGGAGGTTAGGGGAGCATTGAGTAATACCAGTGCTGGCCCTAAAGCCTTCACCTCCCGCCTACGTGCTACGGGAGAAGCGCACCATAAGAGCGCTTTTAGTTGATGTGTGTTTTATTTGCTGTGATGAACTATTTTTGAGTATTTCTTTTTAATTCCTGCACTCTTTATAAACACTGTTAATACAGGTATTTGGTCCAGCTTAAGGACATTAAATGAAAGCGCTACTGGGAGACAACCCAGATTTCCGTTTTCGTATTTTTTTTTAGTTCAGCTTTTGTATTTGCTTTTGTTGCCTTGAGTTTGTGCTTGCAGGTTTCGTGTTCGATGGCGGATGCTGCGGACTATTCTTGATCGTAAACGCCAATCGTCTGGTATGCTCATTTCTGAGCATTGAGTAACACTTCCTCCCCTCTTTCAGCTTCAAATTTCTAGATATCGTGTTTAGCTTAAGTCTGGGGGAGCGGTTGTTATTATCCACTGTGCACGAGCTGCATTGCATACTAGAAGGTTGCTTTTTATTTTTCATTATCATTATCATCGTTGCATTCCTTACACACCACTTCACCCACTTGAGTGCGTGCTTGTCTTTTTGTGTTGTTCCGTTTAAATTAGTTTGGTTGGAATGTGAAATAGTTTGTTAACATAGGAATTATTATTTGGAGCGCGATGTCGACTCATGGAGTGTACTAGTCACGTCGCATGTTATGGTAGAATTTGAGTAGAACTAGATTTTCTTTATGCATCTAATTTATATTTAGTATTTCTGCGTAAATTTAGATTTAGTATACTCAAATGGTGAATTTGTATGAAATTGACGATAACCCGGTATTGTGTGTGTACGATTGCTAGTCGTGTGTTGCTCGAGTCGGGAGGAAGGTTTATCTTTCTCATGGGCTAAGAACTTGCCCCAAGCGACTCTCGAAGCATGGGTGAGAGCTACTCGTTGAGTCAAACATGATGTAGGCCACCCTTTGGCTAGTTTGAGCTTTGTTATGCCATGTCCATTTCATTCACCTTTGCAAGCCCTTGTTGTGCCTACCATTCCTATTTTCAGCTCCTCTTCATCCACCAAAGCCTGAAGCCTATCCTACACCCGCAACCAAAAATGTTTTAACCGCGCTCATAATTTTCAACTTGTGTCGTGTGGAATCATTTTGTTATGAAGGGAAAATATTGTTTATCCGCTGATGTTGAACCAACCGGAGGATACATAAAAGAAAAAAAAATATGTAAAAAAAAAAAAAAGTAGTTTGAAAAAAAAAAAGTCCTCCCGAGCTAAAAACAGAAAATCTGTTGGTGGTTGTGAAGTAGGCCGTGTGCACACCTGGTTTTCATGATAAGTCTGGGGGTGTGTCACACGAGCGTAGTTTGTGGTTTTGTGGGGTGCAGCGTTCCGATAGCTCACTTGGGTTGCGCAGCCATCGTGTTTAACTTTGAATATCATACCGTAACCTAAGCCCCGTTTTAATCCTATAAGTCCTACTGATTTGATTTGTGAGTTTGCTAGCGCCGTGGTGAGAGTGTGACCGGGCAAGCGTATGGTTCACGACGTTGATGGATTTCAGCGGAGTTATTCCTAAGCCCCGATCTTGTGCAACACCCGCCTCAGTGTCTCGTCGCTTTCATACCGGGCATGATCGCCAAATTCGTCATAATTCACCAACTGAGTATAACTAAATCTTTAATTACGCTTTAATACTTACGTAAATTAGTTAGCATAGTTAGAATCTTCTTCTACTAGAATTTCTACTCGCATGTGTACGTTACTTCGCACCGTACTCCCTTGTGTAATTCTCTATGTTAGCTATCGTTTTCACATTCCACCGGATTCGTTTGCTCGGGACGCGCAAACAGTTAAGTCTGGGGGTGTGATGAGTCTTGATCATATACACATTTATGGACTCATCCGGGCCATTATTCAGTAAATTCACCGCACTTTAGCCTTATTATAGTCTATATTTGATAACCCATGCTAGGTGCACATTTAGGCCCACTTTGGTGTGTTTTCGTGTGTATTATCTTTAGTAGTATTCATATGTTGTTAAGTGCCACTTTCAGTGGCTAGATAGTAGTATTCATATGTTGTTAAGTGCCACTTTCAGTGGCTAGATCTGTGTTTGTGCTGGAATAGGAGGCGTGCAAGTGTTTCCGGTGCAATTCTGCACAGGAACACTGCGCACGATCACTTGTTCTAGTGCGCACGACCACCGGTCGTGCGCCACTAATCGTGCGCACTTAACCCTTTTTCACGAGTTCTGTCTGGTGCAGTGCGCACGACCATCGACTCCAGTGCGCACGACCATCGGTCGTGCGCCACTGCTCGTGCGCATTGACCATTAAATTTCTGAGTTCTGTTTGTTGTAGTGCGCACGACCATCAACTCCAGTGCGCACGACCACCGATCGTGCGCCACTGGTCGTGCGAACATTTTATTTTATAATTTCGTCTCTTGCAGGTTCTGTCCAGGCAGTGCGCACGATCGCAGAATTCCAGTGCGCACGATCGCAGAATTCCAGTGCGCACGACCACTGGTCGTGCGCCAATGATCGTGCGCAGTATTCAATCCAGCGCCTATTTAAACGCCTGTTGCGATTTTAGGGCGGATCGATCATTCCGGGAGCGAGGTTCCTGTTCCGTACGCCGCCGACCACCGCCCTGGAACGCCCCTACTTCATCTTCCACGCAAGGGGAAGCCTCCTCCATCCATTCCAAGCCTTCCTCCATCGTCCGTGAGTGTTCTCCATCGTCCGCAAGCCTCCAAGCAACCATTTTCGCTTTCCGCCCGGTGAGAAGAAGAAGAGACCTTGAGTCGAAGACGACGGAGCACGTAGGGAGATTGTGACAGCTCTCTACGCCGGAAGCATTGCCCGTCCGAGTCCGGAGGTAGCCCGACAACCTACCATTCCGGCCGTGAACGGCCGCTAGTCTTCACCGCCGGTTATTTCTTTCTTCTTTCGCTTCATCGCATTCTTTGAACCATGTACTGGATGAATATTGTGATATTTACTTTGATGAAAATGAATATTTCTTTGTTTTTCTCCATGGTTTGCTCATGATTCATTCCGTTCTCACTCACTCACTCGCGCACGCACGCAAGGTGTTTGCTCCGTGTTAGCAAGAGCTAACGACGGTTGTGAAGAGGTGTTTGCGACCCTCACCCTTTCGCACTTGAGTTCACTTCATCCGCCTCACGAAGCACGGCATCGCAGCCGTTGCATCCACCTCACTTTGTGAAGCGGTGTTCTCGACCCGCATCTCTGTTGTTGTTGTTAAAATTAGGAAAACCAACCAAAACCCCTCTTTGTGTTTGTGAAACGCTTGTGTAACAATAATCACTGCGCGATTCGTTCACCCATCCTGCATTCCTCAAGAGACCGACATCCGGGGAATTTATTCTCCACAATTATTACTTGACAGCGACCGGTGCACTTGCCGACGCGCATCAAATATCAGGAGAACGACAATGCTCTCACTAATCCTCTTGTAAACACAAGGCTCATCCTCGTTCTTGATGAAACCAAACTCTTTGATTTTCTCATCAAAACGCAGATTCCAACTTCGAGAAGCTTGTTTCAATCCATAAATTGATCGATTCAACTTGCATATTTTAGTGGCTTCACTTGGAGATACAAAACCCTCGGGCTGTGTCATATACACTTCCTCAAGGAGGTTTCCATTAAGGAAAACCATTTTGACATCCATTTGTCAGATCTTGTAGTCATAATACACAACAATAGTAAGTAGAATTCTGATGGACTTGACCATGACAACAGGGGAAAAGGTCTCATCATAGTCAACACCATGAATTTGTCTGAAACATTTAGCCACCAGTCGGCCTTTGAATGTATGTACATTCCCATCCATGTCGGTCTTCTTCTTGAAGACCCACTTGCACCCTATGGGTCGTACCCCTTCAGGTGGTTCCACCAAGGCCCAAACTTGGTTTGCATACATGGAGTCCATTTCAGATTTCATGGCATCAAGCCACTTCTTGGAGTCTGGTCCATTCATAGCCTCTTGGTAGGTTGCAGGTTCATCATCATGATCCATAAGCAACACATTACCTATTTGAGACATGAGAAATCCATATATCTAAGGCTCAACTCTAGGGGTCTGTTTGGGACAGCTCTGGCGGATTGAAAAGGCTCTGTCCGGATAGAGCTGTTTTAAAAGAGCTCTCTGGGGAGCAGTTTTGAAAAGATGCAGAGTGTTTGCGTGTTCTGTGCAGGAGTGCGCTTTGAAGAGCGATTTTCTAATTTAGCTGTTTGGAGAAACAGCTTTTGGAAGCTGTTTTTTTAGAACTTATTAAAATACATAAAAATTTTAACGTGGAGAATAATAAAAGATAACAGATAACAATAGTCTTTTACATAATTCTTTGGTAATGCTATCCACGCGCCCCGTATATTTCTTCGGCAATGCTATCTCGTACTGTAGACATCTGTTCAGCTCCAACAGCATCACCCATATCGCTTCCAATATCATCCTCCGCCGCAGGGTCTTCATCTTCTAAGAGAACAAAAGAAGACTCATCAGCATCACAAACATTAAACTCAGGGTCCCAGCGAGAAGGATGTCTACGAATGAAGTTATGTAAGGCCATTGTGGCCAACACTATGAACTTCTATTTCTTGAAGCTATACTGTGGCATTTTGCTCAGAATGTGTCACTTCTTCTTCCACACTCCAAACGTTCGCTCAATAACACTGCGAAGAGATGAATGCGCCCTATTGAAATGTTCTTGCCTTCCTTGAATAGGCCGACTCCCACGGGCGAAGTCTGCCAAGTGATATCTTGTATCCGGATACGGCTTCAAATAACCCATCTTTAACGGGTATCCAGCATCCACTAAATAATATTTACCTGCATTTATTTGGTATGTTAAACAAGCAAACATTAAGGGATATTTGAAGGATTTGAATGAATGTAAAAATTGATTAGTATACCTTGTGGGGGATGCGGAAAATGCAATCTATTTTCTGCCAATGCGCGTGCGAAGATGCGACTATCATGAGCAGATCCCTCCCATCCAGCCAGGGCAAATATAAAACACATGTTAAAATCACAGACTGCCATTACATTTTGCGTCGTAGTGCCGTGACGTCCTATGTATCTGACTTGATCTTCTACGGGTATCCTCTCATCTACATGTGTACCGTCAATTGCACCAACGCAATCCTTGATGAATGGCATGTAACGAGCATCATACCTTATCTCAGCCGAAATATCTCTGAACTGACGGTCTATAGGCTTTATAACATCAATTGAGAGTAACAAAAGAGATCTAAGACATTTCGAAAAATATCTACTAATTGTTTCGGTCGAATGCTGGAATCGCTCTTTCGCCAATCTAACGGAACCTCTTTGTGCTAAGATATACAATGTAATCCCTAGGACTTCTCTTGACGACGTCCGTTGTGACCCTTGAAGTTCATGATCTACCTCTAGTTTATGAAGTAAATTTATGAAAATGCGTTTCGACATCCTAAATGCATCATGAATCCTATCTGGATATCCTTCTAGTAACTCTTTAATCCATTTATCACCTGTTTGGGTAGATGTCATGCATGGTCGTGTGTCACGAACATGATAATTCATCCTCTCGATCGATGACATAACTACACGACAGTACTCTATATATTGCATCCGCTCCGGCGAAAGACTTGTTGAATCCCGAGAATCCTCAGGGGAGGAGTCATGCACTTCCATTGTAGTACCTGCATTTAAAGTATCACATAACATTTATCATAATCTATGTGAAGAAAATACCACATAACAGAAGTAGAAAGATAGAAAATACATAAGGTTAATCAACATGAGGTACAGATCAGAAGTAGAAAGATAGAAAATACCACATAACAGTTTGGAAGCTGTTTTTTTAAAACGTAAAATACATAAATTTTTTAATGTGGAGAATAATTAAAAATAACCGATCACTGAGCCCTCTTCTCGCACGCCTTCGTAATCCACCAAACCCACATATCTTCTGGAATACTCATGAAGATCTCCCTACTGGTCGTGTCCCTGATGTGGTCGAGAGCAAAGTAATAAAGGTCCAGGTTTGCCCGTATCTCTGGGCTACTGGAAATCAACTCCACCGCCTCTTTGACTGTGATAACTGGTGGAGGCTTCAAAGCTAGGGTGGATTGATGTATGTCTGACATCAAAGAAGATGCCATTCCTTTGTTCCTCCCGATCTTTCTTCTTTTACTCGCCGAGGTGGACGCATTCCCAATGTTTGTTGAATCACCTCCTATCTCTTCAGGGCCACGTTGATTGTTCTCCATGATATCTTATACATCATTATCTTCGAACTGGATCCTCCCCACATCCGGTGGCAAACTCCCAATTGAAGGAGCCCACGAGTCTTCTCCAGTTGAAACAACCTGACTGAACATGGTGTTCAGTTTCTCCTCCAACTCAGGTGAAATACCTCCGGATTGAAAAAATTTCGTTGCTGGAACAACCTGTTATAATCAATACATCAATATTAAAATCTGTCAAAATAAGAACTACTACCATGAAATGAAAAATGAATTTGTTTTCACTTTAATCTTTTCTGCCCATCATTCTTCTGATGCAGCAATAGTTCTCTTCTCTGGATCCCAACCTTAACCAGTCACGCCATGTTTCAGCTCATTCCATAGCTTCCAATCCTTCTTCAAATGATCCCATTTATTTTTCATTTGCATTCGATCGTAGCTTTTCCCGGTTCGTTCTTTAAACCCCGCAATTAAATTTTTCCACCCATCTTTGCTAAAGTGGGTGGTAGGCCGATTCCTCAAACCAATCTCTTTTATGCAGAGATCATAAAATAACATGACCTCGCTAGACTTCCAACTCGCTACGATTCCTCCTTCTTTTGGTTTACCCATTACACTATTAATAAGTAATGAAATTTTAGAAGCTATTTCTACACAAACACAACACACAAGCATAACATACTCAAACATACACACTCACACACAAACATACACACACACACACTCACAAACACACAATCATACAAAAATCAACATACAAAAATCCAAGAACACAACACACTCAACATACAAAAATCCAAGAACACACAAACACAACACAATCAACACATACACATCACACACACTCATTCAAAAACAAACACACATCCTAAAACAAACACGCACACATCCACATCCACACACAACACACAACACACACACATTCATCACAAAAAAATACACACACAATCATCACAAAAAATACACACTCACAAACAAACACACACTCACACACACATCCACATACACACATGCACACACACAAACCCAACACACAAACATACATCCACACCCAAACACATACACACAAACCACACATCCACACACACACAAACAAATCCACATACACACAAACCACACTCATCCAAACAAGTTCAGAAAAATTCTAAGTTCAGAAAAAATGTTCAAGTTCAGAAAAAAATGTTAAGATCTGAAATCAAGTTCAGAAACTAGTGGTATATACCTTAAAAATCAAGGAGAATGAGAAATCGCTGGAAGTGAAGATTTGAAACCAAGGAAATATGGTGAATCTGGAAGCATATCTGACCGTGGAAGAGGAGAATCTGTCTCTGATCGCCGGAGGTGCAGAGCTGGCCACCGTGAATAGCTGGAGGAAGAGATAATTTCATTCAGATCTGAAAATGGAGAACCCAGGGGGCTCCAAATAGAAGGAGATGACTCACGTAGGGTAAGGGTGCAGGGCCGGATTCGTGAGAGCAGATCTTGAAGTGGAATCGTCGAGCGCGTGCGCCGAGTTTGCCGGTGGAAGCCTTGGAATCGCCGGTGGAAGGATTGGAATCGCCGGTGGAAGGCTTGGAATCGCCGGTGGAAGGCTTGGAATCGCCGGTGGAATCGTCGAGGGTGAGCGTCGACGACGTGCAGAGAGTCTAGCGGAGGAAGAAAGGTCGGAATCGAGAGGAGTCTGCGGAGGAAGGCTGGGATCGGGAAGGGCGCGTGCGTGCTTGCGGAAAAGAGAAAACGCGATAATAAAGAGAGCGATTTCCCAGCCACAGGCCTCCACGTGCTCTCCCAAAAGTACCAAAAATGCGGCTATTAGAAAAGTGCTCCTAGAGAAACGCTGCAAACAAACAGCACCAATTCAGCTCTGGCGGTTGGAATAGAGCTTTTTCGGCCACCATAGCTGTCCCAAACAAACCCTAGGTCTACCAGATGTTCATATTTAGCCATTTTATCAAAGTGTTGATGATTTTATTTTGTGCACCGGGATGTATTTGGATTGTGAATGTTGTAAGTTTAGTTTTTGTGAATGTGCACAACGATTAAGTGTTCATCACGATGAAATGTTCATCAATTGAATCATAAAATCTCTTATCCAATATTAAGTATTTAGATGCCTTCTGATGGATGACACTCTTCCTGCCTCGATCGATGAAATGTGGTTTTGCCAAAGCAAGGTGCATTAATCTATCTTGGTAAGGGTGCGGGCGGATAATTGTGATATCTCACTGTCGACATCGGGTCCGACTTAACTAGGTGACCTTAGAGGTTGAGTGCCTAGAGGCATTGGGTTGGCATGCTCAATATGATGGATGCAAATAAAGAGTTATTCACCAACCATACAAGAGTTGCATGGTGATGCAATTGGCAAGTGATGTCTACCTAAATAACCGCATTATGAGAAGAACGTCAAAGCGGTCTCATTGTGTTGGTGAAATAAGGATCTTGTCCACTAATGGAGTAGCTCGCATAAACTCTCTGAATCGATATTAAGGGTTATCGATTTGATTAAAATAGTGGGAGCCCTTTTTAATAAAAGTCCTTATTAAAATAAAATATATTTTAAAATATAGTACTAAAAATTTTTACTTTACAAAATTCCTTGTAGAATATCCATGGCAAGTGGTTCTCACTCCACCTTGTATCTAAGGGCGATCCTTGAGAAGGATAAGCTAAATGGGACAAATTTCCTAGACTGGTTCAGGAACCTAAGAATTGTTCTCAGGCAAGAGCGTAAGCTTTATGTCCTGAAAGAAGATCCCACCAAAGAGCAAACCGCTACTGCACCACGTGCAGATAAAGATGTTTTTAAGAAGTATGGAGATGACTCTTTGGATGTTGAATGCCTTATGCTCGCAACCATGAACTCTGAGCTTCAAAAGTAACACGAGAACATGAGTTGTTACGAGATGGTCGAGCACCTGAAGAAAATATTTCAAGGGCAAGCTCGTCAAGAAAGGTTTGACATATCCAGGGCGTTGTTTCAGTGTAAGATGGGAGCTCGAGACCCAGTAGGGACTCACGTACTCAAGATGATTGAGTATATAGAGAACCTTGAAAGACTGGGGTTTCCTTTGAGCCAAGAGTTGGCCACTGATCTGATCCTGCAATCGTTGCCGGACAGTTACAAGCAGTTTGTCTTGAATTACAATATGAATGAAATTGACAAGACACTGCCCGAGCTCCTAGGCATGTTTAGAACTGCTGAAATAAATATGAAGAAGGTCAAGCCTGCTAGCCCCATATTGATTGTGCATAAAGGCAAGGGCAAGACCAAGAGATTCAAGAAGACTAAGGTAGGACCTAAGTCATATCTTGATCCCAAGTCTTCAGCACTGAAGAACAAAGGCTTGTCGAAGGAAGGGAAGTGCCACCACTGCGGTAAGACAGGGTATTGGAGGCGGAACTGTCCCCTCTATATTGAGGATTTGCAAAAGAAGAAAGGAAGTGTGACTTCCACTTCAGGTATTTATGTTATAGAAATAAACCTTTCGGCTCCTTCATTTTGGGTATTGGATACCGGATGCGGTTCTCACATTTGTACAAATGTGCAGGAACTGAGGAGAAGAATGCTGGGTAAAGCGGAGGTAACCTGCGCGTTGGAAATGAATCAAGAGTTGTTATCGTTGTCGTTTGTGTCTATCGTCTTTCTTCGCCCACTAGGCTTGTAATTGAATTAGATAATTGTTATTTTGTTCCAGCCATAACTAGAAACATTATATTCATCTCATGCCTTAACACGAGAGGTTTTTCATTTATAATTAAGAATAATTATTGTTCATTTTTTATGAATGATGTTTGTTATGGTGTAGCCCAATTGTTTAATGGTTTATATGTTTTGAACTTAGACCATCTGATCTATAATGTAGAAAGTACTAAAAGACTAAAAACAAATGACTCAAATCCTACATATCTTTGACATTGTCGTTTAGGCCATATAAATGAGAAACACATATCCAAGCTTCATAAAGATGGAATGTTGGACTCATTCGATTATGAATCATTTGAGAGATGTGAGTCATGTTTATTAGGCAAGATGACAAAATCCTCTTTCACTAGTTATAATGAGAAGGCTAATGATCTCTTGGGTGTGATACATAGTGATGTATGCGGACCCATGAGTTCTATGGCTAGAGGTGGATTATACTACTTCGTTACATTCACTGATGATTTCAGTAGATATGTATACGTGTTTCTTAAGAAGAACAAATCTGAAACCTTTGAAAAGTTCAAAGAGTTTAAGAATGAAGTAGAGAACCAACTGAGAAAAGGGATTAAAGTACTCTGATCTGATCGAGGTGGCGAATATCTGAGTCATGAGTTTCGTGATCATCTGAAAGAGTGTTGTATTGTATCACAACTCACTCCGCCCGAAACACCACATCATAATGGTATGTCTGAGAGGAGGAATCGTACTTTGTTAGACATGGTATGGTCAATGATGAGTTATGCAGATTTTCCCGTTTCCTTTTGGGGATTTGCTCTAGAGACTGTTGTTTTCACACTAAACCGAGTTCCGACGAAGATGGTTCAAAAGACACCATATGAGATATGAACTAGGAAGCGTCCTAGTATGTCCTAGTGGACAAAATCCGTATTTTGCCAACACAACGTGTCCGCTTTGGCGTTCCTCTCATAATGCGGTTATTTAGGTAGACAACAATCGTCATTGCATCACCATGCAACTCTTGTATGGTTGGTGAATAACTCTTTATTCGCATACATCATATGGAGCATGCCAACCCTATTCCTCTAGGCACTCAACCATTGAGGTCACCTAGTTAAGTTAGACACGATGTCGACAGTGGGATGTCATAATTATCCGTTCGCACCCTTACCAAGATAAATTAATGCACTTTGCTTTAGCAAGCCCACCCTTCATCGATCAAGGCAGGAAGAGTGTCATCCATCGAAAGACATCCGAATACTTAATATTGGATAAGAGATTTTATGATTCAATCGATGAACATTTCACCGTGATTAACACTTAATCATTGTGCACATTCACAAAAACTAAAATTACAACATTCACAATCCAAATACATCTCAGTGCACAAAATAAAATCATCAACACTTTGATAAAATGGATAAATCTGAACATTCAGGACTCTTCTACATATCCAAATTTACATGCATTGGACCAATGAATAACAACTCCACTTATGCAGTAGACAAGCTTTGTCTCTCAATGTCAGATTCAAAATCTAAGACATTTGGTTTCACAAACCATTTAGAGAGACAGTTACTGCAAAGGAGAAACAATCTCTGAAACAATAAAATCACAACGCAATCACATGCGTTCCTGGCGGGGTTCTAAGTTAGAACACTTCATCAAAATCCACACATCCAAAAGAAATCAAGACACTTAGAACACTTCTAAATTTTCAATTTACACGCACTAGATCGCAACCTATCTCTGATGCCACTGTTGGGTTTTCTACTTCATTCTAAATGAACATCATATCATATATGCGCGGCGTAAATAACAAATAAGAACAACCCAAAAGAGTTTAAGGATCTTACGATTTCATGAATCAAGAAATAGGAGAGGCAACACATTGCAATACCTGAAGGGGATTGAGTCAACACTCAACCAAAGTGCTCCAAAAAGAAATCCCGAAGAACGATCGTTGAGTCTCAAGCGCAGAAATCGATCAGCGCCTCTACGGGAGTCCACACGAGCGTTGAAGAACCCTAGCTTCTTGACGCACAAGAACTAGGTCGGAGAAGAAGATCCCTCTACGTCTCCCACGGACTGCTAGGTCCGGCGACAGGGAGAGGCGGCGGCGGCGGGATCAACCGATCGGAACTCTTCGTCTCTCTCAGGATCGCAAAAGAAAGGATCACATTTATGGCATAAAATCGGGATCTATTTATACGACAGTGAGAGAGAAAAGCTATCCGCACACCCACGACCAGAAAATGGAGTAAACAGAATTCGTCGAGTAAAGCTAATTCGTCGAGACCATCCGACGAATTCGTCGAGATAATTCAGTGAATAGATTCGTCGAGACCATTCGACGAATTGATCTGATTCATCGAGACCATCCGACGAATTGACTTACGGAAATATCCAATTCGTCGAGACATTTCGACGAATTGACATATTTCATCGAGTCATTTCGAAGAATTATTTCGTCGAGTTGATCTAATTTCATCGAGACCATTCGATAACCCTTTCGACGAATTGAGATAAGTTTCGTCGAGACATTCTCGAAAACTTGCCAACATACTCCATACAATATTCACAATACCTGTGGAGCGTTTAGTTGACTCGACCCAACTCCAATAAGTCGTAGGATTGGTCATTCATTCATATCCTATATGAGCAAGGCCAACACTCTCTTCCCTCCAATTTTTTCAAACACTCTTGTGTGTGACCCCATAGGCTCATATCGCGTTGGCAGTGAGACTAAATGCTTGATCACTTCTAGATCACCTTGAAAACACCTACATGTCCATATATACGCTAGACGTACCTAAAAACTGTTCCTATATTTTATGGGTCAACTGAAATAGATCCTAAAACTTTTATATCTCACTTCCGTATGCATCGTTAACACAAACCATGCTTACGAATTTTTTTATATAGCAAATGTTAAAAAAAATTAAACAATCCTTAAAAATAAATGCATGCCAAATGACGTGACATTTAGCCTAATTAATCTTGTTCAAGTCGGTAAGCTCTAGATTAAAATATTCATAAGTTTCTGAGCCCACTCAAGTGCTTAATTTAGAAAATATTTATGAGATGATATAATACATATATATATTATAGGTTAAATTATTAATATTAGCATCATTTTCCATCAGCTTTTAGGCATTTATTTCATGAATTGATTATTATTTTTTTAACATTTGCCTTATAAAAATAATTTCATAAGCAAGATTTGTGTAAATGATGCATACCGAAGTAAGATAAAAAAAAGGTTTTAGGACCTATTTCAACTGGCCCATAGAATTTAGGGACTGAATTCATGCAAAAATAAGAAGAGGGTCTGATTTCTTAATGTGCTTAAAGTTTAGGGATTAAAACTCACAATTTTGAGTACAAACATATGTGCCTTAATATAGTACAGATAATACTATATCTAAATATGTAGCAAATTATTGATGTCATCCCAAAATCCTGTAAAATGCAGGATGAAAGGCGTATTTGTTACTTCTAGTAATAATATGTGGTGTGTAATATATTTGTCTTAAAGTGTGACGTGCAAAGTAGAAGGAATCTTATCTCGTACTATAAAATATATATATTATATGTTGAGTGCCGTAAAAGTCAAGAAGAAATCTTATCCCGTACGATAAGATATATATATATATATATTATGTGTTGAGTGTCATAGAAGTCAAGTAAGAAATCTTATCTTGTACGATAAGACATAAAGTTATTCTGGCGTGTCGTAGAAGTCAAGAAAGAAATAACTTATAGCGAAAGAAAGGAATCTTATCTCTGCTGATAAGGTTGTGTATGATGTAAGTTGTCCCATCGATGACTACTATAAATATGGGTCAGTTGTAATGGTTTGAGGCATCTCAGTTTTGACTAGTATTTCTAAGTAATAAAGTTTGAGTGTTCTGTTTGTGTTCTAATATCTTCTTGTGTTCTTATTCTCCTGTTCTTCCACATATCTCGTATCCCTCCTGTGTGATTGTACCTCTCTCTGTGAGTTGAAATATTAATTTAAAACATTGACGTCATCCTAGAAACAAATATTGATTTAAAACATTTCAGAATATATGGAATAATCGTAAAAGACAAACCTACCGCATGAAATTATCTCCAAAACTACGTGAAATTATATTCTAGTCACAAAGATGAACTTATTATAGCTGCAAATAGTAATTAGCAAAGATTAATCTTTCCATTAGCAAAGATGGTCCAATCATTATTCTCCAACTCAGCCCCTATTCATCTTTCCATTAAAAAATATTATTACTTTTACAAAAATTTAAAAGTTAGGTTCAAATTTCAATATTTTCATAAAGTTGGAGACTGATTTCTTACTAAATAAAATTTCGGGACCTATTTCATAAAATGATATTACTTTGGGAACTGATTTATAGGTTTTGCCTTAATTAATTTTGGCAATTGTTAACCGCACCTCAGTTTTGGCTATCCGCAACCCTTTTATATGAAGTATTACGCATTTTTTTGGAAATACGCCTTGTACAAGCATTTTTAGGAAAAATGTTCAACACGGAAGTTGTAGATATCGTCGAGATCTACAACTTTAGTGTTGAACATTTTTCCTAAAAATGCATCCACAATGCGTATTTCCAAAAATTCGTTATAGTTACGCTCATGTTTCAATTCGAGCGGCAATACATCTTGTGCGTGCATTTTTAGCAAAAGTGTTCAACACGAAAGTTGTAGATATCGACGATATCTACAACTTTCTTGTTGAACACTTTTCCTAAAAATGCTTGTCAATGCATATTTCCAAAAAAATGCGTAATACTTCATATAAATGGGTTGCGGATAGCCAAAACTGGGGTGCGGTTAACAATTGCCTTAATTTCTAGATCCTCAGTGGGCGGGGATGGTTTGTTAATACTAAATTGTGTTTGAAAGTATTAGAATTAAATCTCATTTAAAAATGATATAAAATACATTAAAATATGTAAACGCAACTTTAAAATTAAAAATCATTTTAATTTAATATATAATTAAATAATATTAATATGATGAAATAAAGTATAAGAATAATATTCTAGAACTTGAGCAATAGTGAAAAAATATCATAGAAGAAATAATATAAGGAAAGAGACACCATGATCACTCCCAATGTTCAAGGACTAGATTGTAAAGTTTGTACAACATTATTTATGGAACGAGTTTATGTTTGGTTTATGTATGTGAGGGAATGCTTAATTATATAGAGTGACAAAACAGAAAATCATTCGATGTGATGATTGATGATCTCTCGAAGTATTAGTGGACGACGACGCATGAGTTTTTCTCGCTCTATGTGGGAGTACAAAACTTAAAAAATAATCGAAAAAAATAACAACACTAATATACTATATTGTGTCCCTAGACCATATATACCATTGTGAATTCATATTTTTCTTTCTAATTTAGTAATTTTCTCATGGAATGTCTCTTTTGATTTACAAATTGAAATTTTTTGTAAATTTAAATAATATTTTTTCCAATTTTAAACCATGACAAATACATTTTGTATAATAATAAATATTTGACACTTTTTAAGCGGTGACATTTGTTTTTCTCACAAACATTAATTTTCTTTTTGCCACAGAATTTTGTCGTGACAAAAAGTATGTTCTATTTTAAATCATGTGTCGGCGATGTAGGGTGGAGTGCTCAAAGTATTCTATTACTCTCCATCAAGTTTGGAATGGAGTATAAATAGTACTTCCAGCAAAGGACCGGGTCCTAGTGTGACACGAACCAGTTAGGCTATTCCGAGTCGGTCTTGACACGACAGGACATATTTAATACACATTAACAATCTCCTCATATGTCCGCCGTGAACCCAGACTTCGGGTAGAGGGTGGTTTGTGTAATATTCAACCAGAAGTGAGACATACACAACCGTGTCTAGCACCTGTTTAAGATAAAATCGGACTATAACACAAAATATCATACACGCATAAGTAAATAAAACTCAGCTGCAACACAAACGTCTCAGGTACAATCGAGACACAGGCCTTATACACCTGGTGTCCCAAAACAAACAGAGATCTAATGTCCAAACAAACAATGCTATAAAAATAAGAGCTAAACAATGCTCTGAATAGAAGTACAGGAAATAAACAAAATAACACTCAAAAAGCTAGTCATCCAAAAGATCATCCTTCTCTGGATCCCAGTCAACCAGTGCTCCTCCTATCACAAAAACTCCTGCAATTTCAACAGAGAATTTCATTTTAGAATGAATTCTATCATTTGCCAATTTGCAGATTTCTAGTTTTAGCATAAAACTTAGTATTGATTATTATTTAATTTGGCTGGGAGGACACGTTCACAGAGTATTATAGTTTAACCTCAGAATCTGTTATCTGTTTCCAAATGAAATGATTATCAGACTTCTGGACACCGCAGCTATATCTGTAATCATATATGGGATGTCACGGTTACTGCCCTTCTAAAGTCAATTGGAACTCATCAAGTTTGGAATGGAACCAATCTTCAGAAGAAGAGACAAACCAAGTTCGATTGTGTTATCAAGTTTGGAATAACACTCTCCTCCAAGGCAAAAGCCGAATCCGATGAAGCTGTTAACATCAAGTTTGGAATGAACAGCTTACCAGATCCGAGCTCAGCAACCAAGAGCATCAACGGACCACAACATGCTTGCATTGACAAAGGAAATATGGAATAATCAAAACGTCTGGACTAAGGCTGAACTGAATCGCCTGATACTGAACTAAGACCGAACTAAATCGCCTTTAGTCTCATTTCCCCCACTGTTTTGATTAACCGATCTTTGGGCATTCCTTTCGTCAGTGGATCAGCAAGGTTATCCTTTGAACGTACATCAATCAAAGTGATGATTCCTTGTTCTTTCAGATAATTCAACAACGCATCTCTCAGTCGTACATGTCTCCTCTTAGTATTATAGAGGGTATTCTTAACGACTTGAACTGGTGCTTGATTATCACAATACAAGCTCAACGAGTGGACTTGTCAGGGGAATGTCTAAAATCAAGTTTCTGATCCAGTCTGCCTCTTCACCAGCTGAAGCTAAGACAAACAACTCGGCCTCCATGGACGACAAAGCTATACAGGTCTGTCTTTTGGATTTCCAAGTGATAACAGCTCCTCCCAAGGTAAATATGTATCCACTGGTGGACTTGCTGTTCCCGACTTTTGAACACCACGAGGCATCATAATGTCCTTCCACGGTAGGTGGGTAACCAGTGTAGCACAGAACATAGTTTGTAGTACCTCGAAGGTATCTCAACAACCTATCTAGGGCAACCCAATGCTCTTTGTCAGGACTACTGGTAAAACGACTCAGCGCGCTAACCGAGAAAGCAATGTCTGGCCTCGTACAAGTTGTAGCGTACATGAGACTACCAATTATTTTGGAATATTTGACTTGATCAATGCTGGCCTCTAGATTAGGACTTAACTTAATATTATGATCAAACTGTGTCTCAATCGGCCTACGCTTATCATATCCCTAGGTAGAGAGAAGTTGCCCAATATAATGAGCCTGGCTAAGAGTAACTCGACCCTTGTCAACTCTAACCTTCATACCTAACAGGGTATCAACAGGACCGAGGTCCTTCTTGTCAAATACTTCTGCCAGAGTGGATTTAACATCCCTAACTGCAGCAAGATTAGACCCTAAAACCAACATATCATCCACATATAAGCATATGATAACTGTTTGATTTGACAAGGAGCGGTAATAAAGACATTTGTCAGAGAGACTGGACTGGAATCCAATGCTCTTTACCACATGATTAAACTTCATGTGTCACATCTTAGGTGCTTGTTTAAGACCATAGATTGACTTATCGAGTTTGCACATTTTGTCTTTTTGATCTTTGTGTACATAACCTTCAGGTTGAGTCATGTAGATCTCTTCATTAAGCTCTCCATTTAAGAATGCAGTTTTGCCATCCATCTGATGAACTATAAAGTTCTCAATATAGGCTAATGCAAGAAGAATCCTGATAGTCGATGGATGACACACAGGTGAGTAGACGTCAAAATAGTCAATTACCCCTTATTGCTTATAACTTTTGCTACGAGACGCGCTTTATACCTGGCTATAGATCCATCGCTATGTAATTTCTTCTTTAAAACCCATTTGCATCCTAGGACTTTAGCACCTTTCGGTAAGTCAACTAGATGTCAGGTATTGTTATGTAACAGCGAGTCCATCTCATCATCAATGACTTCTGCCCACATCAACGAATCTCTAGACCTCATTGCTTCCTGATAGGAGAATGGGTCATCCTCTAAATGATAGGTGATGAAATTCTCACCAAAATCCTTAGGGATTCTCTCTCTGGTAGATGCTCTAAGCGGAATAGGTTCCACCTCTACAGGTTGGGGAGCAGTGCTAGAAGGTCCAGCTTCAGGTTCAACGATAGATTCAGTAATCATATCATTGTACCCGGAGACAGACAATCCATGATCTTTGGCAAATTTGTCTTCAAAAAATATGGCATCTCTAGACTCTATCACGGAATTCGTGGATAGATCGAGAAATATGTCTGTTGCACTATCTTCTGCACTACCTAGATAGATGCATGTCGTCGTTTTAGGTCCCACCTTAGGCCTCGTAAGGTCTTGTATACACACATAGGCAATACAACCCCAAGTCTTTAGAGTATCGTACCTGCACGGATGACCGTGCCACAGCTCATATGGAGTAGAAGTGAGCTGAGAGTGAGGTACTCTGTTTAGAATGTGATTTGCAGTGCGGACTGCTTCTCCCCAAAAGGAATTAGGCATGCCAGCTGTTAGGAGCATGGAATTCAACATTTCAGTTAAAGTCCTATTCTTACGCTCGACAACATCGTTCGACTGGGGTGAGTAAGGAGCTGTGGTTTCAAGGATTATTCCCTCAGAGGCACATAATTCCTTGAAGCCAGTAGCAGTGTATTCTCCTCCTCGATTACTTCTAAATCTCTTAATTTTCAGGTTTAACTGATTTTCAACACGAGACTTAAAGGTTTTGAACGCCTCAAACGCTTCATCTTTCGATTTCAACAGATACGCATGACAATATCTAGAAAAGTCGTCTATGAAAGTAAGTAGATACTTCCTTCCCCCTCTGGTGTCATGACTACGGAAATCACAGAGGTCTGAATATATCAATTCAAGAAGTTTTGTGCTCCTAGAAACTGACTTGAAAGGCTTTCTAGTGATTTTGGTTTGAGCACACACCTTGCACTTGTCAAATCGAATAGACAGATCTAAGGGGATGTTTTGACTCTTAGCTAGATCTAGCATATTTCTATAGTTCACATGTTCAAGTCTGTTATGTAACAACTTAGGAT
Source organism: Dactylorhiza incarnata (assembly GCA_033032865.1). NCBI lineage: Eukaryota > Viridiplantae > Streptophyta > Magnoliopsida > Asparagales > Orchidaceae > Dactylorhiza > Dactylorhiza incarnata. Next base: position 3,083,376 of record JAWHQI010000129.1, on the reverse strand, counting down.
CTATGAGGTTTGAACTAACCTGGTTAATGCTTCATTGTTTAAGCTAAGTCTATACATTCCGTTAATCAGATATGCACACCCAAAATAATGTGAATTTACCATAAGGGTCATTCTACCATTTTGAGTTGTGAAGGTGATCCCAGCCTTGTCTAGTAGACTTATTGAAATCAGTTTTTTAGTTAAAGAGGGAACTACTTTAACATGTTTTAAAAATAAATTATTACCTGACGAGAGAACCAGCTTGGCTGTCCCAGCATGGGTCACCTGAGTCTCTCCTCCATTGCAGTTCTCCACTCTCTCCTTAACCGCCTTAACCTCAATCAGTAATCCTCTGTCATTCGTTACATGACAGGTAGCACCGCTATCCATCCACCACTCAGCAGACGAACTGCGGTGACTGCTCCCGATTATAGCCACGAAGGACTTGGGATCTGAAGCATCTGCCATCATGTTCGCCACATTTTGTGTGGCTTCCTCCTTAAGCTTCTTTGGAGCCTTACAATCAGCCGCCCAATGTCCCCACTTACCACAGTTGTGGACTTGCCCCTCTTCTTTTTGAAAGAGGGCTTTTTAGGCCCAATCTGTGTAGTGACTTCAATCTTAGGTGCTGGTGGCTTCCTACGTGGCTTGCTGGGCCGAGACACAAAGTTAACAGTCTGTGAGGACTGCCCTGTTGAAACCAGCAACTGGTCTCTTGAGTTCGGACCCACTGGGGGTGTAGCCGATGCTTATTTCTCCTTCACTAGACTCTCTTGACGGTGGATGCTGGAAACGGAATAGACCCAAGGCTGAAGGGAGGAGGTCCCGCCACACACCCGGAAGATCTTAGAGAGCTTCCCCTCCCAAACCAAAGTTCAGCCGGGCACCCTGGAGGGCACTGGCTGCCAACCAAAACTAGCCTAGAGGAGAGGATTCTCTAAAATCGGATCCCCTCCAAGGTGCCCTTAAGGGTCTATTTATAATTTTTCTTAGGCTGGTCTGCAAATAGCATGAATCCGCCTTTTAATTTTACTAAACGCACCCCCAATTGGTCTACGAATAGCCTAACTCCGCTGTTCTGAAGGGCTATATGCAGACCACAAGGGGTATTATGGTCATTTCCTCCTCACTGCCTTCTGGGCGAGTGGTCCGTGAGGGAACCACTCGCCGAGTTCCCGCTTGACTGGGCGAATGCTCAAGCCCCTGAGCGAATGGTCCGTGGAGGCACCACTCGTCAGGCTCCCTCTCGCCTGCAGCCTACCCCCACTAATTTGGAGATCCTTTTTCCTGTCTCGGTACGGGCGAATGGTCTGGCTGACCCCTGTCCCATCAACTGACTCGAGGGACCCACTCGCCAAATACGGGTTGTACACAATCCCCGCTCTTTGCGAGTGGCTCGTCCACTCGGAAAGAACAGTCCAACCCATTATTTGGTGAGTGCTTGTTGAGTGGACCCCGCAAGATTCTGTGGGTCCCACCGTTATCCTATATATATACATCCCGTGTCAGGTTTTTCTGGACCACTTCCACATTTCAGCTCAAGATTTCTTCTCTCTCTTGACCTTTTGCCACTTCTAATGTCTTCTCATAAGCCTTCCGCGAAACCCCTCTCGCAAGAGATGATCGAGCGCCTGGCCGCGGCCCAGGTTGCAACCGCCCCGAAAACTGCCAGATTCGCTCCCTGGCTGACATCTAAGCGAGACCCGAGCGCCCCCTACGTCTCGCGGCGAGCCAAGACGATTCAGCTGAATCGTCAAAGAGGCGAGACCGTGGTTGAATCTCCAGTGCGCACTCCTGTTGACCTCGGGACCCAGGTATGGGAATTCCTCCCGCCTTACCTTTTAGTTCGGACCCTTATTCAAAAATTGCTTTGACCACTCGCAGGGGACCTCGGTGCCAGAGGACGACCACGTGGTCGTCTTGAAAAGTGTCGCGGCGCCACCCCCCGAGTCTGAGGGGCCTCCTCCAGATCTGGACCTGGCTCCTCCCCCTAACCTGGACCTGGCTCCTCCCCCTCCTCCGGGCGAGACCGTACTTCAGTCCAGTAAGTTTTGGAACCCTTCCGATTTACCTTTGAGATGGCTTGTTTCTGACCCTCAACTTTTCGCAGCCCTCAACCCCGACGTCTCGCTACGGGACACTATTCTTCCACCTTCCCCGACCCAGCGGAACTCTTCTGTCACAGCGAATGAACAGAGGGTCTACCCCGAGCGGGAGCCGGGTCAGCACCTCCGTGCCGAAGATAGCGCGAATCCCCCGGCGGATGATCAGGCTCCTCCTCCACCGCCTTTCCACCCCGGAAAAGGGAAGGTTTTCCCCCCTTTCGCCGGGTTGCCCGGAGTACACCCCCATACTTCTCGCCCCTCAGGCCACAGGGTACCCGCCCCAGGTCAGGCCTCTATCTTGTCCTTGCCGCATTCGCTAACTTCATCGTACTGATCCTTTTATAATCTCATAGGGTATCGGGAGGTCTCCCCCCCTGAGTCCTACTATGAGGGGGAAGACGGGATGCTCTCGCCCCTTCCCTCCCCAGGTGATCTCGCTGACTTCTTGGGTGACTCATCCGACCACGTGACCCTGAAGGAGCGAATCACGGAGATCTTTGGGAAGCTTATCCACCTCCAGCGAAATGCTGCCGGCCAGGTGGACGAGGAGAAGTTGGAGATCAAGCGCGAGCTGAAGGAACTCCGGAGGGACTACTCGCGGCTTCTCGCGACGGTGGAGCGACTGGGGGGCGAAGGTGGGGAGCTGTCGCCTGAAAGGCACGCGGCGAGAGCCCGGGACCAGCTCCAACTGGCTTCGCACGAGATCACCAACATGATGACATACTATCGTCAGCGAATGCCCCCAGAAGCCGGGTCGCGAAAGCGAGGTCGATGGGTTTGGGTGGAGTACTGACCCAGATGCCATAATTTCTTTCTTTTCCTACCCGCCTCGCCGCGGGTGTCGAACATTAATATTGGTCTGTAATAACTTTGTATATTATGATTCTGAGAATGCTCTATTTATCGCGATTTACTTTCCTCAGCCTATCTGATTGTCGCCGAATGATATGTTTTGCGAATGCTTTCCTGACCATTTTTGCTTCTTTCATAACCTGCCTAGGTATTACCGAATGATATGCTTTGCGAATGCTTTCCTAACCCTTCTCGCAAAGCCGTTGAGCGAATAGTTATAGGTCACTCGCCATTAATGGGCGAGAGAGATTTGGACCGGGTTTCGAGGCGCCGGGCTGCCGCAGATTGCTATCCGCACCCCCCGTTGCCTCGAAAGCCCAAACGCCGTTTAATGCCTCTATAAATAGGCCCTTCAACTACCGTAATAAATACATCACCATTCGCTCCCTCTCTTTCCTTGCTTCTAGCATTCGCACCTCTCCCTTCTTTGCTGCTCCTTTCTTTCCCCTCATTCGCGAGATGGGTGCCGATGCCGAAGGAAGGGGCAAGTGTGCTAGCGCATTCGTCAATCATGTATTTGATTCCTGCGACCTCTCCGAAGAGGCCTACTTGACGGCAGTTGCTGACTACGTCCCTGGGGGGTTCGAGGGGCGAAAGCCCAGGCCTGAAGAGCGCCTGAACTCCATCTCGCCTTGTGCTCTCGCGATCCCGCTAGAGCACTTCGAGGTGGGTTTTCGCCTCCCCATCTGGCCGGAGTTGCGCCAGACTTTCAGGTACTACGGGGTCGTGCCCGCCCAGCTCAACCCCAACTCCATAGCCATGCTGGTCGGGTACGCGAGCTACTTGCGAGAAGAAGGGATCGAGTTCTCGCTGCCCGTCTTCCGCAAACTCTACACCTTCCGCTGCACCGGCGGCATCTCCTTCTTCTCGGGTCTAAGCCCTCTCAAACACTACGGGCTCCCGAACAAGAACCACGAATGGGTTCGCCGCTTCATCTTCGTCAGCGGGAGCCTAGGTAACACCCTTCTCGCCCCGGTGCAGGAGGAGGAGTCAACCTTCCGCCCCCCGACCCTAGGGGGGCATGAGGCGAAACTCCATCAATACATTCTGCAGTACGGGATGGACCTTGTCTATCTCCGGCGGAACGTCGACACGCTCCCGTTCATTCCACAGGGCGAGGGTAAGATTCCAAGACTTTCGAATTAATCTTGGTTGTGATTCTTACACCATTCGCCTAAACCACTCGCAATATCATGCAGGTGTGCGTAATCTTCCCGTTCATCCGCCGCGTCCTCCTGGATTTTGCCCACCTCTCGCGCAAGCCGCCGCAGACGCCTTCCGGGAGGAACCTTCCTCTTCCAAGCCTAGTAGCCGGAAGCGAAAATCGGTGAAGGCTTCTTCCCCTCCTCCCTCGAAGTCGCCCTGTCCACCCGCGGCGAAGGGCAAGGGGGTTCTGGGCGAATCCTCTGGGGCGAGTGCTCCACCCTCCACCCTGGGGACCAACGCGCCTGGTGCGAATGCTCCTCCGGAGAAATTGGCGCTGCCGCCGCCTCCGTTGCCCCGGAACCATCGCAACTTCGCGAACGGCGAGAAGTATGTGGACCCCTCCGGGGCTCCTTTGCTGAAGTGGGACAGGAACGCGAACAGGGTTTCGCTATCCACTCTCCATCCATCTTGGGTGGAGACCAACATTGCTAGCGGCGAGGCCTATGCCCTGGCGTATGCCCTTTATGGCCGGGAGGACGCCGAGGTCTTCGATTTGGAGAAGACTCAAGTTCTCGCCCACGAAGCCGCCCAGGCTATGCTGCGCGCTCTCGAGCTCTCGCATATGTCTTCTCGCCGGAGCCTTGAGGTCTCGCGGAACCTGGCCAAGGTCGAGGAGACCAGGGCTCTTCTTTCCCAGGAGGCGAGTGATCTCAGGGAAAGACTGAAAACCGCGGAAGCTCTTCTCGCCAACCGCCCGGTTGTAGAGGTACATTTACTTTTACTCCTGCGAATGGTTATTACTGACTGTCCCACATTCCTCTCATCATGATCACTTTATTTTTCCAGGATGCAACACGTGCTGGGATGCTCCGAGCGCGGGTGGTCGACCTCGAGGAGGAAGTCCGTCTCGCCAAAGCCGAGACCCAGCTGCTGCGAGAAGCCGGAATGACATCACTCGCCCCGGGTGATGGGGGGCACTTTTACCCCCATCACGAGCTGGAGCAACTGCTTCAGGAGAATGCGCAACGCGCCGTCAAGCACGCGTTGCAGGTGCTGCGGCGGGCTGGGTATTTGAAGCCGGAGGCCGAATGCCTCACCACTCGCCAAGTAGTTCCGGAGCTTTACATTCCGATCCCTTTCCAGAGGACGACGGCGTCGCGCCGCGAGAAGATGCCCCCGTCCAGGATGAGAGCGAAGGTTCTTCGGAGGAGTCTGGTGACCCTTGAGGGGGGCCCTCTGTATTTTCCTCTTTTTGTTATATTTACCTTTTCTTTTTCTGGTGTAACCACGACTTGGGCGAATGCCCCTGAAAGATATATCTATGGATTACAATTTTTGTGCTATCTCAATTTCTGCGTAATCTCAGTTTTTATGCTATCTCAAACTTTGTTATCATTCGCTGCAACGTCTCGCTAGGCTTACCAGGACGTTAGTGTTGAAATTATTGAAGTGGAAGTGGAGGAGGCTTTTGGACCTGGGCGGTCTGGGAAGAGACCGGGCGGTCTGGCGTGACCGCACGGTCTGGCGGTCTGACAATGGCGATCTGTTCTATTGGTCAGCTGCGGCTTCCAGGGTTGACCGCTGGTCTGGTCCAAGGGCTGCTGGAGGAGGAGGTCGTGCGGTCTGGCTGTGACCGCATGACGGCTGATCATCCTCAGGGTCGCGCGGTCTGTCTCTGACCGCGCGATAAGTTGTTCTCTTCAAGGACGTGTCGGTCTGACGTGACCGCACGGGTTGGCTCTTGAATCCGGTCTGGTGGCTTTCCAGAGGGTTCTGAAGGATTTCGCGGACTAAGTCATTCTTAGTCGCGCGGTCTCAGTTCGCGGTCTCAGGAGGAGACCAGGAGGGCGAGCTGGCTGTGTTTGCGGTCTCAGGCGAACACAGGTGGTGGGTGACTTCTAGGCGGTCTGGCGATCTCCGTGTGGAGTCGTGTTCAGACCAAGGGAGTAGCGATCTCCCGCGGTCTGGAGTGAAGTCGGCGCTCACCAAAATGAAGCAGGAGGGTTGCAGTGATCGCGCGGGTTGACCGGTAAGGTCGCGCGATCTGATGGGTGGTGACTCTATCTCATAGGGTGGTGACCGGATCAGGTCTCACGCCTATAAATAGGGAGCCACTGTAGCAGCAAAAGTAGAACACACCAAGTGTAAGCCGAGTTTGCCTAGTTCCTGCGGTCTGTGTTTCTGACCGAGCGGTCTCTGATTGAATTCTTCCTTGTGCAGCTTCTGCGGATAGTGCAGGCAGCAGCGATCACCTCTTCCTCTGAAAGTGTTCGGGCGGTTTGCGGCTTGGAGTTGTGGTGCTGGAGTTCGGGAATCAGGAGATCGGCAAAGGAGCGGTCTGGTGCAGCGGTTTGGTGGAGTTTCGAGATCGGGAACGGTTGCGGTCTGGCAGCAGCGGTCTGGCGAGCTGCTGAGTTCGGCAAGAGACCGTGCGGTCTCAGTGATCTTCAGTTTCTGTTCTTTCTCTTTGAAGTTTTGTGCTGACGAAATCATGTCTCGTCGAGCATGTCTTGCCCTGTAATTGAAGTGTTGCTATCAATAAAGATCGTTTGTTTTGCCTAAGATTGTCTCTGGTTGTTTGGCTTGCATCTCTAGTTGTTATTCCTGCTTACTCTCACAAGGTCCGGAAAAATTTCACATGGTATCAGAGGGAGGTTGGAGTTGAAAGAGCAGTGAATAACTTAGAGTAGCCATCGCCTTTGTGAAGAAGGAACCAGAGGAAGAGCAATGGAAGGTGGTTTTGCAAGAGGTCTTGGTATTGAGATGCTTACATCGACTAACTTCAAGAAGTGGAAGTCGTGTATGCAGAGCTATCTTCTGGGTGAGGACCTCTGGGAGGTGGTAGGAGGAGATGAAACAGAAGAGGTGAAGGCAGTAGAAGGAGGTGATAATGGACCGGCCGTGAGGGCATGGAGGAAGACCAACGCCAAGGCCGAGTTCACCTTGAAGCGTGCCATTTCACCTGATCTCTTTGATCACATCTTGGGGTGTGGATCAGCTGCTGAGATCTGGAGAGCCCTGGATGGGCTGTTTAACAAAAAGAATATAGCAAGGCTACAGTTCTTAGAGAATGAGTTGGCGAGGTCAGCTCAAGGTGATCTTTCTATCTCAAACTTTTTTTTGAAGATGAAGAATCTCTGCGCTGAGATATCAGCACTGGATCCTGATGAGCCAATTTCTGAGGCGAAACTGAAGAGGCACATCATCCGCGGCTTACGGAAGGAATATGTGGCCTTTGTGACGTCGGTACAGGGATGGGCAAATCAGCCGTCTCTGCTAGAGCTGGAGAATCTGCTAACTTCGCAGGAAAGTCTGGCAAGGCAGATGGCGGGGGTGTCAGTGACTGGGGGAGATGGCGAGGTTCTCTTCTCAGGGAAGAAGAAGTGGGAGAAGAAGAAGAAGACCACGGAAGGATATGGGCCTTCAACTTCTGGGCAGCAGGAAAGGGGGTATGCTCCCAAGGCTGACGGGAATAAGAAGAAGGAAGGTCTCAAATGCTTCAAGTGCGGAAAGGTTGGGCACTTTAGGAAGGACTGCAGGCTGAATACTCAGCCAGGGCATGCTGCTGAGAAGGAGGAAGCACCAGCCAGGCACTTTGATGGAGGATGGGGAGGAGCCTTCTCGGCTTCTATTGGAGCCTCGGCTCCTATCAACTATCAGGAGGACTGGATCGTGGACTCGGGGTGTGGTCATCACCTCACCGGGGACGAGTCGAAGCTTTCTTCAGCAGAGCCGTACACAGGTAACAATGCTATTATCACTGCAGATAATACTGTGCATGCAGTCGAGAAGGTGGGGGTTGTTTCTTTGGGCAGTGATAGAGGGCCACTTACTTTGAAGAGTGTCTATCATGTGCCCGGAATGAAGAAAAACCTCTTCTCCGTGACCAACGCTGTTGACGCTGGGTATCACGTTCTGTTCGGCCCAACAGAAGTGAAATTTCTACGAAATGTAGAGGCCGTGAAGGCCGAGGTCGTCCATGTCGGGAGAAGGGCGAAGGACTTGTTCGTTTTGTCGACAAGTTCCTACGTTGACAAGATGAAGACGAATGATGGTGCCGTGATATGGCATGAGAGGTTGGGGCATGTAGGGATGGACAAGCTGAAAGCTATGGCGGTGAGAGGTCTGGTCAAGGGCCTGCCAAGTCTATCTTCCTACGGAGAAGGCCATGTTTGCGCTGGATGTCAGTTCGGCAAGTCTCATCGACTACCGTTTGACAAGTCGCAGACAAGGAGTAGTGTGCCGTTAGAGTGCATCCACGGTGACTTGATGGGACCTACTGCTACCCCAAGCCTCGGAGGCAGCAGGTATATGCTGGTGTTGATCGATGATTACACCAGATATGTCTGGGTATATTTCCTGAAGGACAAGGCGGAGGCGTTTGCCAAGTTTGTGGAGTTCAAGGAGCTCGTGGAAGGTCGGCTGGGACTGCGGGTGAAGAAGCTGAGGACTGACAACGGAGGGGAGTTCACCTCCAGTGAGTTCTCTACTTTTTGCAGGAAGGCGGGCATCCGGAGAGAGCTCACTTGTGCTCATACTCCACAACAGAACGGAGTTGCAGAACGGAAGATCCGTCATCTGACGGAGACCTGCAAGTGTTGGCTGCATGCCAAGAGTATCCCAAAGTCTTTCTGGGCGGAGGGAATGTCTTGTGCTGCCTACGTCATCAACAGGATGCCTCTAAGCCCCATCAACATGCTGACTCCACATGAGATGATGTTCAAGGAGAAGCCAAGTGTGGCACACCTTAGGGTGTTTGGTTCCACCTGCTACGTGCATGTTCCAGATGCTCTTCGGACGAAGCTAGATGCGAAAGCAAGGAAGCTAGTCTTCATGGGATACGATGAGCGGAAGAAAGGGTGGAAGTGCATGGACCCGGAGACGCGGAGATTTGTTGTATCTCGCGACGTCGTGTTCGATGAGGTGACATCTTACAAGGGGTCCTCTGATGTGGAGTTACCAGAGAGCAGGGTGGAGATGCCAGAGAAAGCTGTGGAGAATCTTCAGGTGGAGCTACCTGTGTCACCAGGTGGTCCATCTCCTTCTAGTTCCGAGACGGGGGCTTCTGGTTCAGGGAGCAGGGGGAGCAATGCTCCTAGCACGTCTGGAAGGGGAGCTAGGGAAGAAGCAGCTGGAGATGAAGCGGTTCAGGGGAAGGAACTGAGGAGATCGAAGCGATCTATCATTGCCCCTGATCGCTATACAGGAGGAAACGCAGTGAGCTTTGTCTCATGTTTCTTTGCTGGTCCCTTGGATGAGAGGGAGCCGTCGAGCTTTGAGAAGGCCCAAGGCGTGAAGGAGTGGGATGTTGCGATGCAAGAAGAGATGGCAGCTCTCGAGAAGAATGAGACCTGGTCTCTTGTGCCCAAGCCGAAGGGCATCGCTCCTGTGACATGCAAGTGGGTCTACAAGCTGAAGAAGAAAGCTGACGGCAGTATCGAGCGTTACAAGGCTCGTCTTGTAGCTCGGGGGTTCTCGCAGCAATACGGTGAAGACTATGATGAGACATTCAGTCCGGTGGCAAAAATGACTTCAGTTCGGTTCATCATTGCCTTGGCGGCGTTCAGTGGATGGGAGATTTGGCAGCTCGACGTCAAGAACGTTTTCTTGTACGGCGAGATTGACAAGGACATCTTTATGATTCAGCCACCAGGCTTTGTGTCTGAAGATCTTCCGGAGTATGTCTGCAAGCTTAAGAAGGCCCTGTATGGGTTGAAGCAAGCGCCGAGGGCGTGGTACGGGAAGATCGCAGAATATCTCCTATTCTGTGGATTTGTTGCTTCAGACTCAGACTCAAGCTTGTTCGTCAAGAAGAGCGGGGAGCTTCAGGTCATCGTGCTGCTATACGTTGACGATATGATCGTGACGGGGAACTCGAAGGAGGAGGTAGCACAGCTTCGGGCCGAGCTGGCCATCAGGTTCGAGATGAAGGACTTAGGTGAGCTTCACCATTTCCTTGGACTTGAGGTGCAGAGGAAGGAAGGTGGAGTGCTGGTGACCCAAGCCGGATATGCGGAGCGGATCGTGAAGCGGTTCGGCATGAAGGAAGGGAAGTGCACTTCCACACCTCTGGAGAAGGCTATGAAGCTTCGGAAGGATGAGGGAAGGATCATGCAAGATCCGTTGGTGTTCCGAGCTCTGGTTGGGAGCTTAATCTATCTGACGATCACGAGGCCGGACATTGCATATGCAGTGGGCAGGGTGAGTCGGTTTATGGCGGAACCACGAGTACCTCATCTGCTAGCGGCCAAGAACATTCTGAAGTATGTCAAGGCGACCTCGGACATGGGTCTCCTATACAGGAAGGATGCGGGCTTCGAGGTGCATGGATACATGGATGCCGATTACGGGGGAGATTCGGATGATCGAAAGTCGACATCTGGATTCGTCTTCATGGCGGGCTCTACGGCTATATCATGGTGCAGCAAGAAGCAGGATTCCGTGTCAGTCTCTACCACGGAAGCGGAATACAAGGCTTCGGCCTTGGCAGCTCAGGAAGCCATCTGGCTTAGGAGGTTGGTAGGAGACGTCCACAAGGAGGTTCGGGAGCCGACTCTGTTACGCGGTGACAATGAGAGTGCTCTCAAACTGGTGACCAATCCAGTTTGTCACGCGAGGACCAAACATATTGAGATCGAGCATCACTTCATACGGGAGAAGGTGCTGGAGGGATCTCTTTCGGTCGAGCATGTGCGGAGTGCGGACAATGTCGCAGACATCTTCACAAAGGCGCTGGCAAAGGGGCCGTTCACACAGCTAAGGGAGCTACTTGGGCTAGTTTCCACTTCCCACTTCAAGGGGGAGTGTTGAAATTATTGAAGTGGAAGTGGAGGAGGCTTTTGGACCTGGGCGGTCTGGGAAGAGACCGGGCGGTCTGGCGTGACCGCACGGTCTGGCGGTCTGACAATGGCGATCTGTTCTATTGGTCAGCTGCGGCTTCCAGGGTTGACCGCTGGTCTGGTCCAAGGGCTGCTGGAGGAGGAGGTCGTGCGGTCTGGCTGTGACCGCATGACGGCTGATCATCCTCAGGGTCGCGCGGTCTGTCTCTGACCGCGCGGTAAGTTGTTCTCTTCAAGGACGTGCCGGTCTGACGTGACCGCACGGGTTGGCTCTTGAATCCGGTCTGGTGGCTTTCCAGAGGGTTCTGAAGGAGTTCGCGGACTAAGTCATTCTTAGTCGCGCGGTCTCAGTTCGCGGTCTCTGGAGGAGACCAGGAGGGCGAGCTGGCTGTGTTTGCGGTCTCAGGCGAACACAGGTGGTGGGTGACTTCTAGGCGGTCTGGCGATCTCCGTGTGGAGTCGTGTTCAGACCAAGGGAGTAGCGATCTCCCGCGGTCTGGAGTGAAGTCGGCGCTCACCAAAATGAAGCAGGAGGGTTGCAGTGATCGCGCGGGTTGACCGGTAAGGTCGCGCGATCTGATGGGTGGTGACTCTATCTCATAGGGTGGTGACTGGATCAGGTCTCACGCCTATAAATAGGGAGCCACTGTAGCAGCAAAAGTAGAACACACCAAGTGTAAGCCGAGTTTGCCTAGTTCCTGCGGTCTGTGTTTCTGACCGAGCGGTCTCTGATTGAATTCTTCCTTGTGCAGCTTCTGCGGATAGTGCAGGCAGCAGCGATCACCTCTTCCTCTGAAAGTGTTCGGGCGGTTTGCGGCTTGGAGTTGTGGTGCTGGAGTTCGGGAATCAGGAGATCGGCAAAGGAGCGGTCTGGTGCAGCGGTTTGGTGGAGTTTCGAGATCGGGACGGGTTGCGGTCTGGCAGCAGCGGTCTGGCGAGCTGCTGAGTTCGGCAAGAGACCGTGCGGTCTCAGTGATCTTCAGTTTCTGTTCTTTCTCTTTGAAGTTTTGTGCTGACGAAATCATGTCTCGTCGAGCATGTCTTGCCCTGTAATTGAAGTGTTGCTATCAATAAAGATCGTTTGTTTTGCCTAAGATTGTCTCTGGTTGTTTGGCTTGCATCTCTAGTTGTTATTCCTGCTTACTCTCACAAGGTCCGGAAAAATTTCACAGTTAGGTCGTAGAGTAACCGTCCCGGCTACCCAGCGAGTGTTCGGAGACGACTTAGGTGTGTTGCCCCTCTTCGACTTCTCGCTTCCCAATGGACCTTATTATTCGCGTGTCATGGGGTTTCGCTTAAGTAGTTAAGAGAGTGGGGTGTGATCCTCTCTCCGGCGCGTGGTCTTATGCGAATGCTCTTGAGATCCTCTCTTGAGAACTGAGAAACAGCCACCGAGTGAGCCTTCGGACCTGCCAACTAGATGAGAGCCTGGACAGCGGGTCTGCTCGGGGCCAACCTCTTGAACATGGAACCTGCCACCGAGTGAGCCTTCGGACCTGCCAGCTAGATGAGAGCCTGGACAGCGGGTCTGCTCGGGGCCAACCTCTGGAACATGGAACCTGCCACCGAGTGAGCCTTCGGACCTGCCAGCTAGATGAGAGCCTGGACAGCGGGTCTGCTCGGGGCCAACCTCTGGAACATAGAACCGGCCACCGAGTGAGCCTTCGGACCTTCCAGCTAGATGAGAGCCTGGACAACGGGTCTGCTCGGGGCCAACCTCTGGAACATAGAACCGGCCACCGAGTGAGCCTTCAGACCTGCGCGCCAGCTAGATGAGAGCCTGGACAGCGGGTCTGCTCGGGGCCAACCTCTGGAACATAGAACCTGCCACCGAGTGAGCCTTCGGACCTGCCAGCTAGATGAGAGCCTGGACAGCGGGTCTGCTCGGGGCCAACCTCTTGAACATGGAACCTGCCACCGAGTGAGCCTTCGGACCTGCCAGCTAGATGAGAGCCTGGACAGCGGGTCTGCTCGGGGCCAACCTCTTGAACATGGAACCTGCCACCGAGTGAGCCTTCGGACCTGCCAGCTAGATGAGAGCCTGGACAGCGGGTCTGCTCGGGGCCAACCTCTGGAACATAGAACCTGCCACCGAGTGAGCCTTCGGACCTGCCAGCTAGATGAGAGTCTGGACAGCGGGTCTGCTCGGGGCCAACCTCTGGAACATAGAACCTGCCACCGAGTGAGCCTTCGGACCTGCCAGCTAGATGAGAGCCTGGACAGCGGGTCTGCTCGGGGCCAACCTCTGGAACATAGAACCTGCCACCGAGTGAGCCTTCGGACCTGCCAGCTAGATGAGAGCCTGGACAGCGGGTCTGCTCGGGGCCAACCTCTTGAACATGGAACCTGCCACCGAGTGAGCCTTCGGACCTGCCAGCTAGATGAGAGCCTGGACAGCGGGTCTGCTCGGGGCCAACCTCTGGAACATATAACCTGCCACCGAGTGAGCCTTCGGACCTGCCAGCTAGATGAGAGCCTGGACAGCGGGTCTGCTCGGGGCCAACCTCTGGAACATAGAACCTGCCACCGAGTGAGCCTTCGGACCTGCCAGCTAGATGAGAGCCTGGACAGCGGGTCTGCTCGGGGCCAACCTCTTGAACATGGAACCTGCCACCGAGTGAGCCTTCGGACCTGCCAGCTAGATGAGAGCCTGGACAGCGGGTCTGCTCGGGGCCAACCTCTGGAACATGGAACCTGCCACCGAGTGAGCCTTCGGACCTGCCAGCTAGATGAGAGCCTGGACAGCGGGTCTGCTCGGGGCCAACCTCTGGAACATAGAACCGGCCACCGAGTGAGCCTTCGGACCTGCTAGCTAGATGAGAGCCTGGACAGCGGGTCTGCTCGGGGCCAACCTCTGGAACATAGAACCGGCCACCGAGTGAGCCTTCGGACCTGCCAGCTAGATGAGAGCCTGGACAGCGGGTCTGCTCGGGGCCAACCTCTTGAACATGGAACCTGCCACCGAGTGAGCCTTCGGACCTGCCAGCTAGATGAGAGCCTGGACAGCGGGTCTGCTCGGGGCCAACCTCTGGAACATAGAACCTACCACCGAGTGAGCCTTCGGACCTGCCAGCTAGATGAGAGCCTGGACAGCGGGTCTGCTCGGGTCCAACCTCTTGAACATCCAGGGTCTCTCCTGCGAGCTGCAGCATCATTTTCATTCACATAGTTTAAACAAAATGCTTTTATTCAAAAAACATCATTATTACATGGTACTAAGGATAAAAGCGTTTAAGGTCGTCGCCACTCCATGTATGGCTGAGGAGCTGGCCCTCCACATTCTGAAGGCGATACCCCCCAGACTTTAGTGCTTCTTCCACGATATAGGGGCCTTCCCAGTTGGGGTTAAGCTTTCCCACCGCGGCGGATCTCCCAGCCGCGTCGACCTTCTTGAGTACCCGATCTCCCTTCTCGAACTGCTTGATCCTGACGTGCCTGTCAAAATACTTGGCCATCCGCCGCTTGACCTCTTCTTGATGGATGGCTGCTCGATCCCGAGCTTCTTCGATGAGGTCGAGGGAGAGCCGCAACTGCTCCTCGTTCTCGGCTCTCCAATCTTCCTCTCCATTTGTGGCGACCGTGACCCGTGGTGTTGTAATCTCGAACTCTATGGGGATGACCGCCTCGCAGCCGTGAGAGAGCCTGAAAGGGGTCTCTCCCGTGGCGGTGTTGGGGGTGGTTCTTAAAGCCCATAGGACCGAGGGGAGCTGTTCCACCCAATTGCCTTTGAGATTTTCCACCTTTTTCTTGAGCAAGTTCACGATGACCTTGTTCGCTGCCTCTACCTGCCCGTTGCTCCTGGGATGGTGGACGGACGCAAACCTAAGGTCTATCCCCAGCTGACCACAGAAGCTGATGAATTCCTCGCTTGCGAACTGCGGTCCATTATCCGTGACTATGGCCTGCGGAAGCCCATGTCGACAAATGATCTCCCCCCATACGAAGTTGCGAATTACCTGGGAGGTGACCTTAGCCAACGCCTTGACCTCCAGCCACTTTGTGAAGTAGTCAATCATGACTAGGAGAAATCTCCTCTGCCCGCTAGCCTGGGAAAAGGAAGGGTCCTACCAGATCCATTCCCCATATGGCGAATGGCCAGGGCGCCGTGATACTCTTCAGCCTCTGAGCTGGCATGAGCTGAAGCGGGGCGAACATTTGGCACTTCTGGCATCTCTTGGCGAAGGCTGCCGCGTCTTTGCTTAGGGTTGGCCAGAAGTACCCCTGCCTCACTATTCTTGCCTCCAACATCCTGCTCCCCGAGTGGCTGCCACACTCGCCGGAGTGGACTTCTTCCAAGATCCTTGGGACCTCTTCCTCCGAGATGCATCGGGCCAGGAGACCCGAGAGGGTCTTCCGATACAAGTCACCCTCATGGAGCACGTAGTAGGCAGACTTATACCGAAAGCGCCTCTGGTCCGGAACTTCCTCCGGAAATTTTCCCGTTGCAAGGAAAGTGACGAAGGGATCCTTCCAGGAGGGCCGCTGTTCTACTTCCATGAGTTCTCCCTCTTCAATCGAAGGACGGAATAGGTCCGTCAGGGTCCCTCCGGCTCGAGGACCAGATTTTGCTAACCGATCTGCCGGGGAGCTCTCCTCTCGAGGGACATGCCGGATGGAGAAAGTTTTGAACGTCCCCACGAGACCTTTGACTTTTGCTAAATACTTCATGAGCACAGGTTCCCTCGTTTCGAACTCTCCCCTTATCTGAGAAGCTATTATCATCGAATCCGTGAGTACCTCCACGTCATGGACCCCGAGCTCCCGGGCCAACCGCAGGCCGGCGATCACAGCCTCATACTCCGCCTGGTTGTTGGTGATTGGGAAGTGTATCACTAGCGTCTGTTCTATCTTCACTCCGTGGGGACTCTCCAGCACCACCCCTCCTCCGAGAGAGTTCTTGCCCGAAGCCCCGTCCACCAGCAGCTTCCATGGAACGTGACGAGGGGCTCCGTCTTCTCTCAACTCGGCCACGAAGTCTGTCATGAAATCAGCCACCACCTGCGCCTTCATAGATAATTGAGGGACAAAGGCAATGTTGAATTCACTTAGCTCAATCGACCATTTTGCGAGTCTTCCCGAGTGCTCCACTCCTTCGAAGATCTGGCGGAGTGGATGGTCCGTCACTACTTGGATCGAATGAGCCTGGAAGTATGGCCTGAGCTTCCTTGCTGCGATGACCAGGGCAAAGGCCAACTTCTCTAAAATTGGATACCTGAGCTCCGCTTCCCTCAGGACCCTGCTTACGTAGTAAACTGGCAGCTGCTTCTTTCCTTCCTCTCGAACCAGGACGGAGCTTACGGCCTCCGCCCCGACCCCGAGATATAAATGTAGATCCTCCCCCTCTTTGGGACTTTGCAGCAGCGGAGCCTTGGTGAGTTGGCTCTTCAAGGCCTGAAATGCCTCCTCGCATTCTCTCGTCCACTCAAACTTCCGATTGACTCGTAGCGCTTTAAAGAAGGGGGAGCATTTTTCCCCTGCCCGGGATAGAAACCTGTTCAGCCCGGCGAGTCTTCCGGTCAGGCGCTGAACTTCCTTGGCGTTCCGTGGCGACCCCAGCTCCATTATAGCCCTAACCTTGTCCGGGTTAGGTTCTACCCCCCAGGGGGTGAGAAGGTGCCCGAGGAACTTCCCTTTGCTGGCCCCGAACACACACTTCAGGGGGTTCAGGCGCATCTTGTACTTGCGTAGGGTGGCGAATGTCTCCTCGAGGTCCTGGAGGTGAGAGCTCACACACTTGCTCTTTATCATAAGGTCATCCACGTAGACCTCCAGGTTCCTCCCCCTTTGCTTCTTAAATACCCGATCCATCATCTTCTGGTAGGTTGCTCTTGCATTTTTCAGCCCGAAGGGCATCATCTTATAGCAGTAGCATCCCTCCCTGGTGATGAACGAGACATCTTTGACGTCCGGTGGGTGCATTCTTATTTGGTGATAACCTGAAAAAGCATCCAAAAAACTCATCACAGAAAAGCCGACGGCTGAGTCAACCAGCGCGTCGATCCGAGGCAAGGGATAACAATCCTTAGGACAGACCTTATTTAACAATGAAAAGTCCACACACATACGCCAGCGGCCATCAGCCTTTTTTACCATTACGACATTGGAGACCCAGCCTGGATACTGGATCTCCGTTACAAAACCTGCCTCGAGGAGTTTCGCCACCTCCTCGTGGATCGGTCCTTCGAGCTTGTCAGCTATAGCCCTTCTCTTCTGCCGGATGGGGCGGGCTTCTGGATCGAGGTTGTGACGATGGCAAGCCACGTCCGCCTCGATGCCTGGCATGTCCGCTGCGCTCCATGCGAAGATGTCCATGTTCTTCTGGATGCACTCCAGCATCCTTCTCTGGTCCTCCGGGCCGAGGCCCCCGCTGATCCGCACCTTCTCCACCCTTCCTGCCTGGGTGGTAACCTCCATCTCTATTACCTCTTCTGCCGGCTCGAGCCGGGCTGGCTCTTCCCACCGGCCCTTTGCTTCTCGCCCCTCCTCCTGGGCCTTTTCCCCTGCAGCTCCTTCCGCCTCCATCGGCTCGACCTCCTGCTCCTCACGAGCAACCTCCAACACCTCGACCTCCTGCTCCTCACGAGCAACCTCCAACACCTCGACCTCCTGCTCCTCACGAGCAACCTCCAACACCTCCTCTCGGGCATCGTCCTCTCCCCCTTCTTCTCCCTTCTCCTCTTCCTCTCCTGGCCCCTCCGGCCTCTCCAGCTCTTCATCCATCTTTTCGGCATCCGTCATCCATGAAATGGTGTTGACGGCAGTCACGTAGCACTGCCTCGCCACCTTAGCATCTCCTCGGACGCGGATCTGGACTCCTCCACTATGGAGCTTTAAGCACTGATGGTACGATGAGGGCACGCACCGGAAGGCGCTGATGAGGGGTCTTCCGAAGATGGCGTTATAGCTGCTCGGAGCGTCCACGATGACGAACCGGCAGTTTCTTGGGACTCCTCCTAGCGTCACCTGGAGACCTACGCCTCCCTCGACCTCCTTCCTCTCTCCCGAGAAACCAAACAGTGGTCCGTCGGAGGCCTGCACTCTCTTCTTCTCTACCTCCATCGCGTCGAAAGCTTTTTTGAAGATCACATTCACCGAGCTCCCGTTGTCCACCAGGATCCGAGAGACCGTGAAGTTTTCTATTGCCGTCTGGATCACCAGGGCGTCGCAGAATGGGTCTTCGTAGTCTGGCATATCTTCTGAGGAGAAGGTGAGCTTCTCGGAGGGTGGTGGGGTCTGGGAGGTCGACGCGACGTCCCTTCGGAACATGGCCTGGAAGCTTCTCTTGCGAGAGGCCTCTATCCCAACCCCACCGTGAATCACCCCGATTCCCCCCCTGGTTCCTGTATCTGCCCTATCCTCACACCGGTCCTCTTCTGCCTCTGGAAGCACTTCCTCAATTCTGGCATGCGGCCGCCGCGGCTGTCCTCTTTCCCTCATTTCCAAGAACTCTGGGCAGGTGGCGATCGCGTGACCTTCTTCCTGATGAAAATCACAGTAAGGCAACGCCACCCTGTCTTCTCTTCCAGCTCTTCCTCTTCCTCCTCTACCTCTTCTCCCTCGGCCTACCGCCATGGCTTGCTCCCTCGGGGGGTGAGGGGGTCTGGGACCCTGCCTCCACCCCTGATTCACTCCTCCTGCCTCCCTTCCTTGGTACCTCTCATCCTGACCTCGCGCGGGTCCTTCCTGGTTCCTCCAGCCCAACCTGTTGTTGGGTTCTTGGTTCCTCCAAACCCGAGGTGGTCTTTCGAACCCCTGGCCCCTGGGCTCCTCTCGCCTTCTTCCTTCTGGCTGCCTCGCCTCGGGCTCGCTCATCTTTGCCAACCTTTTATAGAATTCGGGGTTGGCTGCCTCCCCTTCAATCTCCTCCGCGGCTCTCTCCATCAACTCCTCGAAGGATACAGGAGGTCTTCTTTTCATGTCCATCTTGAAGAACCCCTCTCGCAGCCCTACGATGAATGCCATCTGGAGGGCGAATCCCGGCACCTCCTGTACTAGGTGTATCTCCTCTTGGAACCTGTCCACGTACTTAGCCAGGGATTCCCCCTCCCTCTGTCTGATCTTGAAGAGAGCCTCCGCATCCTTCTTCCTCTTCTTTGACGTCGAGAAACGCAATCGGAAGCTTCGGCGCAGATCATCGAACGCATAGATGGAACCTGTGGGAAGTTGGTGGAACCAGTCCCTTGCTTTCTCCTTCAGGGTGGTCGCGAAGAGTCGGCATTGGAAAGAATCCGACATGGGGAGGATTGAAGTCATGTCCTCGAACCATTGCAGGTGCACAACTGGATCCTCCTTGCCGGTGTAGTAGGACATCTCCGGCCCACGAAACCCTTCTGGCACTGGGGCCGAGAGGATCATCTCGCAAAAGGGGCTCCCTTCCCCTGCTCGGCGAGTGGTCCTCTCGCGCGGGACCAACTCACACACCTCAGCACTCGCCGGACTGCTGAACAGCTGCCGTCCGGGGAGGTCTCTCACACTTCCTTCTGCTAGCACCTCCTTCCCCGGCCGCTGCCCCGGTGCATTCTCGCCAATCTGCAAAGGCGGGACCACTGGGACCACCGGGGTCTCGCACTCGGTCCTTGCTGCGAGAACCGTCTGCAGGACCTCTCGCTTGAACTTCTCAAACTTCTCCAGCCACTCGCCTGCCGCTGGTGGCTGCGAGTGACCTGAGTCAGAACCATTTCCTCCATCTCCTGTCATCGAAACCAGCTTGGGATTTTCTTTCACCGGCTACGGTCCACGCTCACCGCACCAAAAATGTTGAAACCAGCAACTGGTCTCTTGAGTTCGGACCCACTGGGGGTGTAGCCGATGCTTATTTCTCCTTCACTAGACTCTCTTGACGGTGGATGCTGGAAATGGAATAGACCCAAGGCTGAAGCGAGGAGGTCCCGCCACACACCCGGAAGATCTTAGAGAGCTTCCCCTCCCAAACCAAAGTTCAGCCGGGCACCCTGGAGGGCACTGGCTGCCAACCAAAACTAGCCTAGAGGAGAGGATTCTCTAAAATCGGATCCCCTCCAAGGTGCCCTTAAGGGTCTATTTATAGTTTTTCTTAGGCTGGTCTGCAAATAGCATGAATCCGCCTTTTAATTTTACTAAACGCACCCCCAATTGGTCTACGAATAGCCTAACTCCGCTGTTCTGAAGGGCTATATGCAGACCACAAGGGGTATTATGGTCATTTCCTCCTCACTGCCTTCTGGGCGAGTGGTCCGTGAGGGAACCACTCGCCGAGTTCCCGCTTGACTGGGCGAATGCTCAAGCCCCTGAGCGAATGGTCCGTGGAGGCACCACTCGTCAGGCTCCCTCTCGCCTGCAGCCTACCCCCACTAATCTGGAGATCCTTTTTCCTGTCTCGGTACGGGCGAATGGTCTGGCTGACCCCTGTCCCATCAACTGACTCGAGGGACCCACTCGCCAAATACGGGTTGTACATGCCCACCTTGTTCCTGTCTCTTCCCTGCAATGTTTTGATCCTCGATATGAATGAACCTTTTGAGTTCATTGAGTGTGATCTTTTCCTCCAGTCTGTGCATTTCAGTCTTGAAGGTCGACCACTCAGGAGGTAGCTTGCTTAAAATTTAACACACAAAGAGATTATCAGAGATACCAGACTTATCGTCCTCCAACTTCTGACGCAGGCCTTCCAGTTCAATTATTTGGGAGGTGATTGTCGAGTTCAAATTAAATTTCATATTAAAGAATCTCTCTCCGAGAAGAGTTCTCGACAATCCCTCTTCCTTCTGGAAGTTCGCATTTAAGCGGTCCCAAATCTCCTTTGCGGTTTTATAACCGTTGTAGGTCAAGGCGAGTCTAGGGTTGAGAGAATTAAGGAGGTAGTCTCTACAGAAATCTTCATCTTTCTCCACTGATAATCATCCACGTCCTCTTCGGTTGTGGCGAAATCACTCAAAACCGTGTAGAATATCTCTCGTTCCTTCATTCCAAGCTGGACGTGCAGTCTCCAAGCATGGAAGTCGGAGAGATCAAACGACTGGAGCTTGACGATGTCGTAGGATGTAACCTTCGGCATCTCGCTAAAGCTATAGACCGAACAACTGAAAAGAAATCACCTGAGCTGCGCAGAGATGAGTCACGGTCTTCAGATCCAATCCCACAGAAAATTTGCTCCTCCTCTCCAACAAGAGAGAAAAGATCTGCTTCTTATCCCCAAGACTAATGGCAGCCCGGACTCAGCGGAGTATAGATCTAGATCTTGAAAAAAGGAGTGCGAGATCCAAGCAGAGAGATCCAACAGTGCGGATCTCCTCCTCCTCCACCGGGAGCAAAAGAAAAATTTGATCTAATCTGTAAACAGGGAGATCCAACTCCTCCTCCGGCGGGATTCGACTGGGATCCGGAGTAGCAAGGGAGGTCGGCGCACTAGATCGATGCGAGAGAAATTCCTGTCGCCGTCTCTACCAGGAGAAAACGAGAAACCGGAAACCGCCCTGGATCTGGAACAAGAACAGCGGGAATCGAGATCTCTAGCGGCGCAACCACGATCGAGCAGAACAGCAACCACGATCGAGCATCAACCACGATCGAGCAGAACAACAACCACGATCGAGCAGCAACCACGATCGACCGCCCTGGATCAGGAAACTCTGTGATCTTCTTTCCTCCCTCCGATCGGCTGCAGCAGAAATCGCGAATGGCGGTGGGAAAAAGGGAGCGGCGGATCTCTAAGAGCGACAACAGCGCCTCCTCCTTCTCTTGACCGACGGGAGCGAGTGCGGAACAGGAGCGGCGCGCGATGAAGAGATCGATGGCAGAAAAAATTTCTGCGCAGGCTTGCGATCGAGAGCGACAACTGAATACCGAGAGCGAAAAACGGGAGCAAACCCTAGCAGCGCTTTTACTTTGAGAATGTAGGGTGGAGTGCTCAAAGTATTTTATTACTCTCCATCAAGTTTGGAATGGAGTATAAATAGTACTTCCAGCATAGGACCGGGTCCTAGTGTGACACGAACCCGTTAGGCTATTCCGAGTCGGTCTTGACACGACAGGACATATTTAATACACATTAACAGGCGACTACTCATACTAGACCCTATGTGGGTCCGCCCTTGCAAACTAGCTAGGTCTGATATATGTTTGAAGGAGAAATTACTAGGTTTCTCGTGCATCATTCTTAGAAGGACCGAGTGTTTGGTTTATAAGTGTAAGAAAAGTCTCGTTCTAGATCTATGAAATCCAACAAAGGTATTGCAATCCAGTACTCAACATTTTTGTCGAATTAGACAACTCGGGCGGGAATTCAAGTTGATGGCCTTCAACACATGGTACCACTTGTGAGGGGTAGATAGTTCATAGGATCATTAGAAGGTTGGGTTATAAGTGTGAGGAAAAAATACTACTTCAACTTTGACAAAACTTTTTGTTGTAGAAATAGGGAAGCAATCATTTTATTAATTTCTCATTGTGCAGTACTATTGACGCGGTGTTTTCAATCTGGTGAGATTGGACAAAAACGCCACTGTCATAAAATATATGTTTGGCATTATAACAGCTATGACCGCCACCCAAAAAAAAACCTGGTTTTGAACTTAAATTTGGATGAAGTTTTTTAGGTGAGGTCGTATAAGACCCCCCTCCCAAAAATAAACACGACCAAGAGGAATCTTATGTCCAGGGTAACCACCCGGCGATAATGTGCCAGTATACGAGCTAACTCTAGCTACCACTTGATACTTGCACTGTGAGTAGGCCTGAAATTTTAAAACCGAAACCGCAAAAAACCGCAACACCGCACCGCACCATTTTCAAACCGCACCGAACGGTTTGATTGTGGTGCGGTTTTGGTTTTTTGAAAACCGCATGGTTTGCGGTGCGGTGCGATTTTTACCTTGACAAAACCGAATAAACCGCACCGCACCGCAATGATTAAAATATAATTTTATTTTTTTATTCCTATATTATATCTTATAAATATATAATATAATATATTAATATATCCTAATCTACTATCTAACTATCTCAACCTAAGCATATGTATATCGTATAAATCTAACTATATAATATATCATTATATCTTATTAATTTTAATCAGCTATTCTCATTGGCTGCTCATTATCATTATATCTAAATGCCTAATGCGGTACTGCATAATGCGCTCGCGTGAACCCGTGGGCTTGAAAATTTTATTTTCTCCTTCCTGACTTCCTGTTCTGCACGAGCGCATGAGTGCGGAGTGCCGAATGCCGACTGCCGAATGCAACTTTCTGCCCTAGCCTAACGGCCGACCGGCGACGACGACGCAAGAGAGTGGCAGGAGCTTTAACAATCTTCAGGTGAAACAAGTCTACTAATTTAGCTTGGTAATGTATTTTTAGATGCTTGGTAATGTATTTTTTATCATGGCGAGTACCCCCTTTTCATGACAAATTTGGTTAGTCACAATTAACTCTTTGATAAGTTTTGGTAACTTGCAAAAACCAAAACCGCACCGCGAAAACCGACTTCAAACCGCACCAATGACAAACCACACCGCACGGTTTGGATGCGGTGCGGTTTTGTAAAATTCAAAACCGACCCTCTTCGGTGCGGTTGCGGTTTGGACTCAAACCGCACCAGTTTCAGGCCTAACTGTGAGGCTAACATCATCACATCATATTCTAAATTCATAAGCGGAAGTATAAAGTACGAAAAGTACAACTATCCAACACATTTATACATGAAATACATTATACAATGTTCATAAAACTTAAACACAACAATGGAAGTTACAACCTCGTGGACTAAAGTATACTACAACAACTATGCTCTTGCGACGTACACTGACAAGATAGTTGTCACTGCTACACCACTACTCGACATTTGGTACAATAGCTACAACCACTACTCCTACTCAGAGCTGTCATGGTTTCGGTTCGGTTGCGGTTCTACTAAAATCGCGAACTGAACCGCTAAGGTAACGATTCTTCAAATTAGAACCAAAACTATATTTGGTTTGACCGGTTCCGGTTCTGGTTCCGGTTCCAGCATAATTTTTGGAACCGTCGTGTTAACGGTTCCAGTTACGGTTCAACAAGAACCAAAACCAAACCGACCACTAACGTTTCGGTCCGGTTCTATGCGGTTCGGTTCGGTTCTAATCGGTTCGGTTCGGTTTTAATCGGTTCCAACTAAAACTGAAACCAAACGTGACAGGATGAATGAGGGAGGTCAAAAATAAATAATCGGAGGGGAAAAATATATCCGTTTAATTATTTTTTGCAAGAGAGACTTCAAAGTCTGAGGCCCGGGCGCGGGAATTTCGCGTTACACCAAAGAGGGGTACTTTTTGTATAATATAGTAAGTCTGGCTAAAAGTTAAAAACTGAAACCGCAAAATCACAAAATTACATCAGATCGCGTCGATTTTTAAAATTCAAATATCACGATCGTGTAATGTTGATGCAATATTCATGTTGCTGAAGATCACGATCAACATAGGGTAAAGAAATGTATAAAAACTGAAAGTTCACCGCAAAAACTGACTCCAAATCGCACCAATGTCAAACCACACAGCACGATTTTGGTGTGCTGCGATTTTGTTCAGTCCAAAACTGACCCCCTATGTTGCAATTGAGGTTTGAGTTCAAACCGCACCAGTTTCACCCATAATAGTAAGTATAAATATTATAGATATATTATAAAAAAAATAACAATATAATAATAAAAATAAATGGGTTGTGGTTCAGTTCTGCTTCGGTCCGGTTCGGATCGGTTTTAAAAATCTTGAAACCGCTTGAGACTTGTATATTGCGGTTCCGGTTCCGGTCCGGATAATAAAATGAAAGAACCACACCCTGACCAATGTTGTTCACGGTTTCAAAATTCAAATCGGAACCCAAATAATTCACGAACGGTTCGGTCCAGATCTTTGCGGTTCCGATTTAGTTCCGATTTGATTTACGGTTTTCAATTTTAAGTGGCAGTTTTACTCCTACTACAACAATGTTGGTACTGCTCTTGGTGCTCCTAAAAAGTGCCCACGAAAGGTGAGTCCAAAGACTAAGTGCTTCGTCCCCCTTCCCCAATGCCTGTACAGAATCAGGCGGAAGGAAGGAAAGAAAAATCTACAATAATAACACAGTATATACAATATAGCCAGGTGACTATGAAATATGGAGTATATTAACATATTTAAGTAAGCAGAGGTATCTGCAGTATAAAGTAGCTACAACAAAAGTAACTTAGCGTATAAGAATGTTCATACAAACTTATACCTCAAGAGTCTAGATAAATAAAGATTAAGAAGTAACTTATCATATAAGAACTCATATACGAATTTATTTGATAAAGATCTACATGTTTGGTAATTTATCGGATAAGAACTCTCATACGAACTTATACGATAAATTCTCGCCTATGCAATGTAATGATATATGATGTCCTGCAATGATATAAGAAAATGACAATATAGCTCTCATCGATAATCAAACATTCTTTATGTCGACATATTTAGTTTCCTCTTTTAAGAGAGTAGTGAATCCACAGGCAACATCGTCGTGACAAGACAACAACAATGAATTGGACTACCTTCGCTTCTAGGATAGTTTCTTCACCACACTTTCCTAGACCTTCAAGTACGTCCACAACCTTTGTACTACTTCGTATGACTAATGCACGTCAACACTCTATGGACTAAAGGTGGTGTGAGATCTTCTAAAGGGTAAACAAAACTAGGGGATCGTCCTAGCTACTGATTTATCCCACACCCACTAGTGAATAAATCATTCTCTCACTCCCTGACAGTGTGATCGGTGGAGTCGAAAGATTTTCCACTTTTCTCATATGCACCACAACCACAACCAATTGGTGGAGAAAAGGACAAAACAAGAAGGAAAGACTAGAGTTACCAAAGACGGAATCAACCTCGTCAACACAACTAGTCACCTATATGAAAAACTTTGGGCACCACCCCCCACAAACACCTAGTGAATTTCATCACCTAAGTACACAAGAGAGCTAACTATGGATGTTGTGGAGATGCCTCGCGGTAGGGCCAAAAGGGGTGTATCATAGTCATGTCCTAAAGATGTGAGATTAACCAAAATGGCATCATATATACTAAGACTACACAAGAAGACTCTTATAGGAATGCCTAAGCAAACCATTGAACGGATCTATCTATGGTAAGTCGATCAACAAATTACCCTTACATTTCTTTGGTGACCTGCCCTAAAGTGTTGCACACTTAAGGTGAAAGTGTCATTCTCATCTTTGCTCTTATCAACACATAAACATTAACAATGAATCCACCTTCATCTCCCGCGGTAGCTGATATCTCTTGTAGTGATCCATGTTTAGAATCTGAAATTAAAGCTCTAAAAATCATGATTAATATCTCTACATGCATGAGTGTTCATTCTATATTGTGATAAGACATATAAGTTAATATAAACATCAAAGAGAATCACTTCCAAAGATTAAGTTAAATTAGCAACTACCTATCTCCAAATGCTACGAAACCTTAACCCAAATCTGTTAATAATATATTTAAACCTCTGCCAAAAATTCAATTAAAAACTCCAAGCTTTAAGCCCACATATATATATTCACAAAATTTGATAAGAGATAATTATTAAATAACTCGCAAAACTACAGCACAAATGTCCTCAAAAAATCCAAAAAATCTTTTAGGCCTTGTTCGTTTGGACGGAATTGAAGACTTGGAATTGAAATTCGACGTCGAATTTCAATTACGCCGTTCGCTTGTTAGGTAGCTTTAATAATTGAAATTTGAGTTGAATATCATGAAATTGATTTCAGCCTAAGCACAAAATATAGCTAGACATATCGGAATTGGGCGAGTCTGGCACGCTCGATTTATCACGTTTTTTGCCCGGGCGCGCGTTTATGCTCCCGGGCGCACAATTTTTCGACCGGGCATGAGTTTTTTTCGCACGGACGCGAGTTGTTCGCCCGAACGCGCATTTTTCGCCCGAACACGCGTTTTTCGACCGGATGCCCAAATTTTGCCCGGCCGGAAATTTTCCGCCCTAGTGCGCGTTTTTCACCATGGCGCACGTTTTTCGCCCTAGCGCGCGTTTTTCTCCCTAGCGCGCGTTTTTTCGACCGGGCACGCGTTTATGCGCCCGGGCGCACAATTTTTCGCCCGGGCATGAGTTTTTTCGCACGGACGCGAATTTTTCGGCCGAAGGCGGGTTTTTCGCCCGGACGCCCAAATTTTGTCCGTGCGGAAATTTTCCGCCCTAGCTCGCGTTTTTTCGCCCTGAGGCGCGTTTTTCGCCGAGCGCAAGTTTTGCCACCCGGGAGCGCAATTTTTTGCCCGGGCCCGCGTTTTTCGCAGGGGTGCGCGTTTTTCGCCCGGGCGCAATTTTTTTCGCTCGGGCGCAATTTTTTTCCCCCGAGAGCGGTTTTTCGCCGGAACGCGATTTTTTCGCCCGGGCGCGAATTTTTCTCCCATGGGAGAGTTTTTCGCCCCTGCGCGATTTTTTCGCTTAAACGCGATTTTTCGTCAGGGAGCGATTTTTTTGGCCGCGCGCAACTTTTTTCGCCGGGGCGCAATTTTTTCGCACTGGCGCAATTTTTTCGCCCGGGCAAGATTTTTTTGGCTGGGAGCGATTTTTTTTCCTGGGCGAATTTTTTTCACCCTATGAGATTTTTTTGCTCGGGGGCTATTTTTCGGGCGCGATTTTTTCACCGCGGAGCGGTTTTTTGCTGGGACGTGCTTTTATTGCCTATGCGAGCTTTTTTCGGCCGGGCGGGTGGAAAAATCGCACCCGGGAAAAAAATTTGCGCCCGGGCAAAAAAATCATGCCCGGGACAAAATCGCGCCCGGGCGAAAAAAATGAGCCCGGGCAAAAAAAGCGCGCCCGGGCGAAAAAATCGCGGTTGTGCGAAAAAATTGCGCCCGGGCGGAAAAAATCGTTCTCGGGCGAAAAAATCGCCCCCGGGCGAAAAAATCGTCGCCATGACATACATTTGTTTATGATATATGTGATAAATATTAGCTTCTTCGTAATTTTTTTTAATTATTAAATTAAATTTTATTTAACAAACGAACAAAAGTATTGATTAATTCCATAATATTCAACAATATTGTTTATTAGGCGAACATTGGAATTGGAATTTGTCACCAATATTTAATTCCACAATATTTATCAATATTCAATTCAATATCGAATTCCAATTCCGTCCAAACGAACGGGCACTTATGGTCCGTTCGTTTGGACGGAATTGAGCTTCTGGAATTGGAATTGAAGGTATAATTCCAATTTTGTCGTTCGTTTGCGCGCTTGACGTTGAAATTGAAATTTTAATGAATTCCGTGGAATTCATTTTGAACTAAACACAATTCTTTCCAATCTATATAAAAATTGGATAATTCCGGCCGAGACGTATTTTTCGTCTGAGCGCACGATTTTCGCCCGTGCGAGCGTTTTTCGCGTGTGAATTTGTCGCCTGGGCACGCATTTTTCGCTCGTGCGTGAGTTTTTCGCACGGGCGCACGTTTTTGTCGCCGTGTGCGCATTTTTATAATCCGGCGCGTGTTTGTTGTCCGGGCGCACGTTTGCCGTCAGACACAATTTTTTCGCCCGACAGCCAAAATTTCGCCAGGGGGCAATTTTTTTACCACGGGCGCGATTTTTTCGCCTGGACGACATTTTTCGCCCGTGAGAGATTTTTTCGCCCGGGGACGAATTTTTTTCCCGTGCGCGATTTTTTCGCCCGGGCGCAATTTTTTTACCCGAGCGTGATTTTTTCGCCCGGGCGCAATTGTTCCCCCGAGAGCATTTTTTCGCCACGACGCGATTTTTTCGCCCGGGCGCGATTTTTTCGCCTAAGAGCGATTTTTCTTCAGGGAGCGATTTTTTCGCCCAAGCGCAGTTTTTTCGCCCGGGCAAGATTTTTTAGCCGGAGCGATTTTTTTGTCCGTCGAGATTTTTTCGCCCGACGAGATTTTTTTGCTGGGGGGGGGGGGGGCGATTTTTTCACCGGGGAGCAATTTTTTGTCGAGACGCGCTTTTATCGCATGTGCGCGCTTTTTTCGGCCGGGCGGATGGAAAAATCGCACCCGAGAAAAAAATTGCGCCCGGTCAAAAAAAATCGTGCCCGGGACATAAAATCGGGCCAAGGCGAAAAAATAAGGCTGGGCAAAAAATATGCGCCCGGGCGAAAAATCCCGGTTGGGCGAAAAAATTACGCCCGGCCGAAAAAAATCGTGGTCAGGCGAAAAAATTGTCGCCATGACATACATTTGTTTATGATATATGTGATAAATATTAGTTTTTTCATAATATTTTTCAATTCTTAAATTTAACAAACGAACAAAAGTATTGATTTATTCCACAATATTCAACAATATTGTTTATTAGGCGAACGTTGAAATTGGAATTAGTCATCAATATTTAATTCCACAATACTCATCAATATTCAATTCCAATATCGAATTCCAATTCCGTCCAAACGAACGGGCCCTTAGAGGCTCTCAACCATGTTATAAACCACATCTTTAAATTTCTAAGAAAAATTCTCTATGGTTTCAAAAATATTTCATTTCCTATAGTTTGATAGTTTGATGTCACATCTTTAATTCAAAGCATTATGTTGGCGGCAGGAAATTCTAAATAAAGGCGCCAAGCATGTTTTGGTTCAAGGAGTTCCCCCAATCGGCTGCCTTCCCATGATATTATCCCAGGGCCAATTCCAAGATCACAGGGACGGCGACGGCTGCAATTCCCGCATCAACAGCAACATCGAAGCCCACAACTCCCTTCTAGAAGAGAAGCTGCGGGAGCTCCGGCGACGTTTTCCCGACGCCTTCATCTCCTACGTCGACGTCTTCACCGCTCACCTCTCCGCCGTCAAAGAGTTTAAAGCTAACGGCTTTGAGGAGCCCTTCGTGGTTTGCTGCGGCGTCGGCGGAGCTCCGTACAACTTTAAGTACAATTCTATGTGCGGCTCGCCGAAGGCCGTCGTAGCTTGTTCTCAGCCATCCAAGTACGTTAACTGGGACGGCATTCACCTGACGGAGGCAATGAACAAGAGGATAGCTGAATCGTTCTTGCACGGCGGCCATTGCCGGCCGTCATTGAGCGTCTTCCTTAAGAGCAATGGGATGTAAGAGTGATAGAGAAGCAAAATACGGTAGCATTGTATTTGTAACGAGAGATGCAAGATTACAAGCAATAAAATGATGAAGCATTTAGAATAACGAAAAACATGGTTACGAACTTAAAAATTTGATAAAGACAAAAAAAGAGTGTAATAATAAGGTCCAAAAATTTAGTTTTGATCAAACTTTAATAGGTCCGTGGGATCTAGTATGGATCGGGTCAAGTGTTTTCGAGCACACTTGAGAGCGCTTGTGTGATTCTTAGACTCTGTTTGACACGGCGGTTGCGGTCAAAAACACAGCGGCCGGCAGTGGTACTGAACACTACAGTAGTTGAAAACTACAGTAGTTGAAAACTACAGTAGTTGAAAACTACAGTAGTTGAAAACTACGGTCATGAACATAGGTGCATTGTTTGGGAGCATAAAACTGCATGTGGTAGCGGTTTCATACAAAAAACTGCACAAAAAGTCATACAAAAACTGTAATCCTAATCGAAAGCAAGGAAAATAAATGAAGAATCAATCTGGATCTTAATTTAAAATAGTAATAACTGAATAAACAATCCTGCTATCTTTTTTTCAACTGATTATGACCAACATGACCAGAAAATCCAGAAAAACCCCTGGCAAAGATGGAGGATGAAGATGATAGGATTTAGAAGAAACCAGAAAAATCACCAGCAGAGACGGAGGAGGAAGATGATAGGGAAATGGAGGAGAGGAGGAGAAAGAGGTTCTAGGGCATCATACCTTTGTTGCAAGGACAATCCGCGAGAGGAGTTCCGTTAGTTCCGCCAAAGCAGGGTAGTAGGCGCGGCCAAAATACACGATTATTTTGCATTTATTAGGTATCTGCGTTTCCCAACCGCCGCGCCAAACGACTAATAAACTACAGTGGCATTTAAATAAATGCAACAACAGTAAATCCGCTGCGCCAAACAGGGCTCTAGTATCTCTCTCAGAGAAGCTAAAAATTATTGAGAATGGCGTTTTTTCCTCTCAAAACTATGGGTTCTTATTGATTTTCGAGCAACTCGCCGTTAATGGCTGAAAAGATGCCTAAAGAGGAGGGTGTAGGGATCACACACACACACACACACACACACACACACACGAGTC
This sequence comes from Dactylorhiza incarnata, assembly GCA_033032865.1. Classification (NCBI taxonomy): domain Eukaryota; kingdom Viridiplantae; phylum Streptophyta; class Magnoliopsida; order Asparagales; family Orchidaceae; genus Dactylorhiza; species Dactylorhiza incarnata. The sequence goes on along the minus strand of JAWHQI010000129.1, from coordinate 3,052,265 downwards.
GAACGGCACGGCCTGCCGGCCATTGCACCCGTCGCGACAGTACCGTCGCCGCAACAGTACTGCGGGCGCGGATCTCCGGCCCTACGTGTGCAATCGGCAGGCTTCGCCCGCCCATACGGCGATATGCTTTGGAATATATACACCGGTGACTAAACTATTGATGTCTCGATATGCTTTGAAAAAATATATAATACATATTACACACTTATATATATAATATAAATAATAATGACATTTATTTTAATAAAGTTAAGAAACAAAAAATAATAAATATTAGTTTTATATCAAATATTAAATACTATGTTTATTTTTATTCTGGATAGGATTAACTAAAAAATAGAACACAAAATTTCATCAAGTTGTATTGGTTCAGTTGGTTGTGTCATTTGTCATTGTGATAACTTACCTGAGTTCGAAACCCAACGCCTCTTTATTTTGCTTGTTAAACTGACCGCCCGATTCAGCTCTTTTTAGATCACTCCCTAGTAGGTTTAGGAGACTTTTTAGGTCGCCCCCTAGTAGGTTTAGGAGACCTACAAAAAGTGGAGAGGGAGGGAGTGGATTGATCAGACGGCTGATGAAATATCATGCCAGATTCGACGGTCATGATCTTCCTAATATCTTATTTACCTAGGCAATCTCTTAGCCTTCTATATTTCTTTATATATGGTAAAGGTATATATATATATAATTAAAGGTGTTTATATAAGCAACTCACAAATGACTATTTGCAGCTGATCATAAATAATAGCAGCCCAACAAAATAATATTGGCAGACCACTGAATATTGACAACCCAAAATTTATCTTTTTTTTAAAACATACAACGCCTCCAGATGATCGACATCTAACAAGTTATTTGCATAATCTAAAGGAGTCTCTTCATCGTCAAAAGAAGGAAACCACATTCTTTTATAAGCAAGCGAGAAATGTAGATTCATTTAATGCAATAAAGTCAGAGAAAAAAATGAATGTGAAGTAAAAGCAAGGGATTTGAAATAGAAATATTTATGCTTGGTAGAATAAAAGGTGGGTTTAGCTTGCATATTCAAACAATTTCCCCAAATAGTATCATTCTCACCATGGCAAAGTTGTCCAATTAGGGGAATTTAGTACATATTTGGTGGTCATCATAGTCATATTAAATTGTATTCAACCAACATATATGGGCAGACTTTATTCCTCTATACTGCATATCATCATATGCCTAACACGAGAGAGGAACTAAATAAAGTATAATGCTCCTAGAAACGGTGTTACGGTACTGCAATTAGAACAACGATGCTCTATGGTTTTGAGTGTTGGGCAGTGAATTGTGTACATGAGCATAAAATGGGAGTTGCAGAGATGAGAATGATTAGGTGGATGTGTGGAAACACGAGACTGGATACAATTAGGAATGAATGTATCATGGATAAGACAAGAGTGACACCAACTGCAGAGAAGAAGCGAGAAGCTCGACTAAGATGGTTTGAACACATACAAAGGAGACCATTAGAGGCGCATGTTAGGCGTTGTGAGAGTTTAGTCACTAGGCATGTCAAACGGGAGAGGGGTAGACCAATAAAGACTTGGAATGAGACTATAAGGAAAGACATGATGTACTTAGGCATTAGTGAGATTATGACTAAAGATAGGGCACAATGGCGACAAAGGATCCATATAGCCGACCCCACTATAGTGGGGTAAAGACGTGAGTTTTGTTGTTTTTTTGTTGCTCATAGAAAAGGTGTTAGGAAGTATGCTACCTTGCAAAAATCACAAACATATCAGTCGGATACTCTAAAGAAGACATTATTCAATATTTGTACTTTTTTGGCATGTAAAGTGTAAACGCACTGATTCGAAGTTATTGGATCATGCATTTCCTCCCAATTTAAAATGTAAAGTTAATTGACAGAGTGATACATTACTTCTTCACTTGGAGTATGAATTCTAACACGAAAAAACTCAATTTATGTCAGGGTAGTGCCAATAATCCAGGGTGCAAAGTGCCAAGATGAGCATTTTTGGGGCTGACTGGACCTAAATACGCTTGAAATTTCGGTGTGGGGGCGCAAAGCCAGAAATCGATAATTGGGGGGGGGGGGGGGGGGGTGTAAAATGCCAATTTTAAAGATTCAGGGTGCAAAGTGTCAAAACCCCGTGTTTTGGGGGTGCAAAGTGCCAAAAAAATATTTCGAAACGCATAAAGCTACATAAGAGTTTGGTTAAAATATCTTCCACTAACCCAGGCAGTCCCCCATGAAGAAATAATTGGTGTCGGCGGCTTCCCTGCCGATCTTGAACAGCTCCATCAGATCATAGAACTGGCAGTGATATCTCCACAGACAGTGACAGGGCACTTCACCAGTTGCACGTTCCACTCCTCCATGAGAACAACACTCGCCTTATCGCATAGATCCTTCATCTCCGCCTATGTTAGAAACATGCATTGCCACAGCGGCAGGGGAAAGATAAAAAACGGCCGAGGAGGAGATGGTCGGAGGCTTCTCCTGGGTCTTCTCCAATAGGGGCGTGCGGCTCATAATTAATTAGTGTTGTTCAACCTCGAATTATTTGTGGAGATTCAACAAAATTCTTGCTCACTAGAATTTGACAAAATTCGACGGTCCTAGCAAACCCTAGAATTTGAGCGTTCTCCCTTTTCACTGCAACATCGGTTCTCTCCTACTTCTAAAGAAGCCTCGTTCTCTAGGCGAGTTAAGACGTATTTATATAGCCACCACGTGGCAGCCAGCTTGAATCGATTTTCTACATGTGACAAGAGAATTCTACATATAATCCTTCTAATTTGTAACGATTTTGGAGTTCCTCAGAAGATACAATTTTGGATTTGATCGACGATTATGTCTTTGCCGTTGTCGGGGGGCGCATCGCAATCTCCAATGTCGTCGAGCTTGGAATTGTGGTGATGAGCTATGTGGACGCTAGCGGTGGTTGTTGAGTAAGGGATGCAACCATAGTGCTCAATCACATCAATAATTAACCTCTACATCCTCAATAGTGTTGAAGATTTCGTTATACCACTTACTTCGATCTTGGTGTCAAGTAAAATGCTTGTGTTATCCAAATACTACAATATTTCGCTTATTGGGTACTCCATACACACCCCGAGCATTAACATCACCGCAACTATGCAATAATATATATGAAAGAAGACATTATAAGACCACGCAAAAAAAAAGATTATTTGAGATTGACATTATTTTTCCTAAACTGCATTATATTTTTTTTTTCAAAATTAATGCAGCTTAAAAAAACACAATAATTTAATGTGAAAATTAGTTATACATCACTTTTCGATATTTGTTAAAAAATTATCATTATATATGTTATAATATTAAAATGTTATGTGTGCTTTGGTTGTAGGCTATATATAGCCACCTTATTTGCCCAAATAATATAAGATTCATTTACAACTTGGTATCGGAGCGAGAAGAAAATCGAACGGCGCTTTCCCGTCTACGAACGAAGAACGACTCCGAGCCTTCCGCGACCAGCGCCACAGGAACGACGCTTCAACACCCGCATCTAGCGGCTTCCGCACAACATCGGGTCTTCTGCGTCGCAAGCTTCACGACTGTACCCTAGCGGGTCTTTACCGCGCAACAACGGGTCTTTACCGCACAACAGCAGGTCTTCAGCACCGCACGACCGCACGACCGCACCCCAGCGAATCTCAGGATGTGGTGATCAGATCAAGGGCAGGAGGAGGTATTGCTTGATACCGTATGGGATGTGGTGATCAGTGAGGAAGTTGATCCATGGCGCCGAAGGAAGGTACGGTGCAGGATGTCTTCAGGATGTTGGGCCCGGATGAGTTGGCCACATTATTGAGGGTGTTGGGTTCATCGTACCGTCCGACGAAGTTGAAACTTCCACCGATCGATCTGAAGCTTGATGGACCGACCACCTACCTGAGTTGGTCACACCGTGTGAAGAAAACCCTTGCAGCGAAACAGGTTGGGGGCTTCCTAACAGGTGTGTTGAAGAAACCAGAGGATGAAGGAGGGGAGTGGGAGTCAACACAAATGACAGTGTTTATGTGGCCTCTCAGATCAGTTGTCCCATTGATTGTTGTCATGGTAGATAGTCTAAAGATGTTGATGAAGGTTTAGGACAAGCTGAAGAGTACATATGATGACGCGGGGAACACTTTGCGGGTCTTCTAGGTGAAGAGAGAAATTGATGACACTGTTCAGGAAGAAAAGACGGTGCAGGAGTACACATCCAAGTTAGAACGCCTATGGGTGGATTATGATCACGCCTCCAGAGGTATGTGTTGCAGCGACTTGCAGTGTCGTGCTTCTAAGATCATCATGGAGGAGAGGACGATGAAGTGCCTGAAGGGATTATATGACAAATTTGATCAGAGGAGAGCCTTACTTCTATCTGGTATGAAGATTCATATGCTTACCGAAGCCATCTCTGTCATGATCCAGGAGGAGACACATCTCAAACTTCAGCCAGGGGCAAGAGGGTCCACTACTGTGAACTTAGTACTAGCAGTTGCTGGCCATGGTGTTATAGGACAAAGGGAAGAAACCCGACAGTGCTACAACTGTGGGGAGGTTTGCCATCTGAAGCAAGCCTGCCCCAAGCCGCCCAAGGAGAGAGAGTCGGGTGGTGGACGGGGATGTGGTTGTGGACGTGGACGTGGTCGGGCTCGTGGTGGCCGAGGAGGCCATCATGCCAATTTGGGCATGACTGATAGTGCAGAGGAAGACGGCATTATCTATACAGAGGAGGAGCATCCCCTTCTGAGCATGATGGAGGGCATCAAGAGGAAACAGATGGGCGAGGGGAGCAGGGATGGAGCTGGGTGTTGGGGCTATGTATGCCCAGCCAACTGATGGATATTTTACTCTCGCTTCCATCTGTTCCTCCAGGGCATCAGATTGGATCATTGACTTAGGAGCTTCACATCACGCGATAGGAAATGCATGCGAGTTCTCCTCCTACACTCACCTAGCTACTGCAGATGGCATATAGAAGGCGGATGATACGTTCCAACAAGTGGTCGGTAAGGGCACTGTTAATTGTTCAGGTTCAGTAAGACTATCCAATGTTTTGCATGCTCCTTCTTTTCCAGTCAATCTCTTTTCCATTAGTTCCATAATTATTCAAATGAGAAGTGTTGTTTCTTTTGATATTTCCCAAGGAGACTTTCTAAGAGAAATGGACGAGACGAACACTTGGGACTAAGACTTGGCATGACGGGTTGTGGTATTTGGATCGGGGAGGATTGGAGTCAGCTCTTGTATCTGTGGTAGAGAGGGCAGAAGTTGGAGGACAAAAGATTAGTGCAGAGGATACGCTGGTATTCCATCATAGGCGGTTTGGGCACCCTTTGTTTGTCACTATAGCTAGGTCATTTCCTGCTATGTTTAAAAAAGCAAATAAAACTAAATTGGTGTGTGATGCTTGTGATCTAGGAAAGCTTACTGGGAGTTCGTATGTTAGTACGGGCTGAAGAAGCTCTTTTATTTTTAATGTAGTTCATTCCGATGTATGTGGGTCTTACGCTGCAAGTTTTTTAAATGGTTTTAAGTAATTTGTCACCTTTATTGATTGTGCCCCCCCCCCCCCCCCCCCCCCCCCCCCCCCCCCCGTGTTATTTGGTTATATTTGATGAAAAATAAGAGTGATGTACTTACTTACTTTTGAGATTTCCATAAGCATGTTCAGACGCAATACACTAAGATGATCAAGGTACTAAGGTCAGATAATGGGACAGAATACACTAATAGGGAAATGGAAGAGTTCTTATCAATTCATGGGATATTGCACCAGACCACCTGTGCATACACACTGGTAAAGAATGGAGTAGCAAAAAGGAAGAACAGACACCTTTTAGAGGTGACAAGGAGTATGATGCTTAACATGAAGGTTCCTCAGAGTTTGTGGGGATATGTGGTGTTGACAATGACACAGCTGATCAACAAGATGCCATCACAGGTTCTAGGGTGGAAGTCTCCATGTTAGCTGTTATAGGTACATAATGGGGAATCCTTCCATTGAAGGTTTGTGTGTGTGTGTGCTTTGTGAAGGACAACATGGTAGGTGTTGGTAAGCTTGATGTGAGGGCAGTCAGATATATCTTTGTGGGCTACTCTCATACTCAGAAGGGGTACATGTGTTGAACTCTAGTGGAGAAAAGAAGTTTTACGAGCATGGATTTTCACTTTAGAGAGTTGGAGCAGTACTACCGATAGGAGGGAGCCCCATCCACACCCGATTCGTCTGATAATGAAGATATGAGGCGAGAGAAGGAGAGGTTGGTTATAGATCTGGGAGTATGGCAGGGAGGATCAGTGGAGGAGCAGGAGATCGATAAGGAGCAGCTGGAGGAGATTGAGGAGGAGAGGCAAGGTGTTAGACCTACATCTCGAGGGGAGCTACTTACATACAGTAGGAGGGGGGGGGGGAGCTGCCAGCAGAATCAGCTCCCGTGCGTGTGCCCAGTCTAGCTCCTAGTCCCTTGGCTACATCTGTCCCTACTCTTGAAGCACCTACATCACCACAAGCCTCAAGTGATGCCCTTCCCCCCTGATTCTCCTTTTCCAACTGTCACATTACGGAAAACTACCCGCAGCAATGCGAGAAATCCTCCTGATAGATACAGTTGGGACCTTGCTTCTTTGGTCTATTATGATCATATCTCCTCTTCTCACGGAGCATTCATTGCATCATTGGATAATATTATCGTACCTAACAATTGGTAGGTTGTCAAAGATGATCCAAAGTGGAAGACAACGATGAAGGAGGAGATAATGGCTCTTGAGAAGAACAAAACTTGGGAGCTGGCATAGCTGCCAAAGGATAAGAATATCGTCGGGTGCAAATGAGTGTTCACTTTGAAGCAGAACCCAGAAGGACAAGTCGAGTGCTACAAAGCTCTATTAGTTGCCAAGAGGTACAACCAGATCTATGACATCGATTATGACGAGACATTTGCACTCGCTGCGAAGATGAGCACCGTCAGGACTCTGATCAGCTTGACGGTGAATGGTGGATGGATGTTGCACAAACTATATGTGAAGAACACATTTTTTCATGGAGATCTAGCAGAGGAGGTGTACATGGAGATACCACCAGGGTTTGGAACATCCAAGTTAAAAGGCATAGTCTACAGGTTGAAGAAGCCCATCGATGGGCTAAAGCAGTCACCTCGCGCGTGGTTTGGCAGGTTCCGGAAGGCGATGATTGGAATGTGATATCAATAGATAAATGTCAATCACACAATGTTTTTCAGGCAGAATGAAGGTCACATCACCATGCTCGTGGTGTATGTGAACGACATTGTTGGGAAAAACCCCTTAGATTTAACTTAACAAATTATCTAAAAGTGATTAACTATTAGATTTCAATTACCCATTGTATAGTGAGGGTAATCTGGTCATTAGATGTCTTAGGATGTCACACTCAACCTAGGGTGTCAAGATCATATCAAGAGAAGCACAAATTTGGTGAAGTTAATATTTGCGTCGAATAGAAATCGACGCAACATCGAATGGATGTCGATGCTACTCTGACAAGAAGTCCAAGCAACACGCTCTTTCTGTCGGAGTAGATCAAGTCGACGTTACGACGAATAGATATCGACGAAGAGGCCAGTGACCTGTCGAAGTACTTTGTGAAATCGACGCTGCTTCTACTTCAATTCAACGCAGAAGGAAATATATGTCGAAGCCATCTAAAGTCAACACAACGTCGACTTCATCTCGACGCAGATAATGAAGCTCATAGCCATACCTTTAACTCGACAGTTACGTCGATAGGGTATCGACGCAACGTCGACTAACAGAGTTCAGTTAGAGCGAGGATGAATTTGAAGCTGCTCCTGTAAGAACTTGAAGCTGCGTCGATAAGAGAGGAATAGAACTCGATGCTACGTCGAATACAGTCTGAAAAGTGAAACCTTTTCAGATGTCATTTTGGACCCTCTCTCATGGCCCACCTCTCTCAAGACCGTTCCCCAATGGCTCCTTAATTGCCTCAAATGGAATGAAGAACTAAAGAGGTCAAAAAACTTTCTTGGAAATATGCTTAATGTTGGTGAACGGGTCGGAATTAAAGAAGGAAAGAAAGAGATTTTGTCTTATGCAGAATACCTTTTCAGCTTACCAAAAAGGGAATGAAATTCAAATCTGCTGAGGGATAATAAAAGAGAAGCATAGAAAGAGAAGGGTAGAGCACTTATCACTGTCGACAATACTGTTCTATTAGGCTTCCCCTTCTTCTTCCTCCCCAGGAACCCTAATAGAGCACATACAAAGAAGAAAGAACTGTTGCTTTCCTTCTCTCTCAGAACAGAACAGAATAAGGCTGCTCATCATCACAATCTCACAGCAGTCAAAAGTTCAATCAGAAAGAAGAAACAGAAAGGATCTGACATCAATAGCTCCTGCAATACAACACTATCATAAACAGGAGTTAATCAAGAGCAGATCCAGTGAAAGATTCAAGAAGCTGTTCTTCATACAACCTACATAAGAATTCTGAAAACAAAATTCTTTCTCTTCTTCCCCTTCTTTCTTTCTCCTTCTCATTCCCTTGTATAGAGTTTTGAGAATCCCTCTTCCAAAGGATTCATTGGTTCAAGATCCCCTTATCAAAAGATCTGGTGGTTCAATATCTCCTTATCAAAAGATCTGGTGGTTAATGATCTCCTTGTCAAAAGATCAGTGGTTTTAAGAGTCTCCTTACCAAAAGACTCAGGCACGGTGATGCATCCCTACCAGGTGGTAGAAGAGGGGAGTACTCACATTTTGGGGAACCTCTATAAAAAACTTTGTGTCTTCTGGATTACTTTTTTGTGTTGTCCCAAGTTCTTTTTATTCTGCACTTTATTTTCTGCACCATTATTATTCTGCCTGTGATCTTGTTGAACATAAATCCTTAGTTTATTTTATTGTTTTCACTGTTATGATGGAAATAAATTTAAATCTCTATTCCCCTCCCCCCCCCCCCTCTAGAGGATTCTCAGAGACACACTGTGCACTTTTAATTGGTTTCAGAGGGAGGATGATCATTAAAAGGTTAACACCTTGATCAAAAAGACCTCCTACTCTTATTTCTTTATTTACAAACAGATTTTATAAAGAAAATGAGTACTAAGGATTATGCTTCCACAAGACCCCCAGTGTGTAACTTAAATAAGTTCGCACTCTGGAAGGCCAGAATAAGACTTTATATGAACTTCATTGATGAAGACATCTATAATGTTCTTCTCACAGGTCCTCCAGCTCCAGTCAAACAAAAGGCAGGAGAATCCTCAACAACTGAGGCTGTCCTAAGAAAGGAATGGACAGAGGCTGAGAAGAAGGTCAAGGCATGTGATGCCAAGGTCATGAATATTCTGGTATCAACAATGTTAGATGACATTTTCCAGAAGGTCGCTGAATGCCAATCAACAAAAGAAATCTGAGACTCACTCACCACAATGGTGGAAGGAAGTGTTGATGAAAGAAAGGACAGAAAGTCCCTTCTCATATCCCAGTATGAGAACTTTCAAAAGAAACTGAAGAATCTGTTGTTGATATATATGATAGATTCAGCATTATCATTAATGAGCTCAGAGGCTTAGACAAGGAGATATCCTTGACTGAAATTAATGATAAAATCCTCATGTGCTTCCCTAGCTCATGGGATTCTAGAATCTGGGAAACAGAGAGTCCAGGTGCCACAGAGAGATCTCAACTATAGCTTTGCTAGGAAAGCTTAAGTCTTATGAGATGTTACTAAAGAATAGGGCTAAATCAGAAGAAAGGGAAACTACTCCAGCTCCTATCCAAAGGAGCCTAGCTCTGAAAGCTACTAAAGGAGAGCCCTCTACTCCTGAAGATGAAATGTTCAGTCTGCTAGCTAGGAGATTTAAGAAATGGGTCAAGACTGAAGACTCAAGGAGAAGAGAAAGAGATTCAAGACCCAGGTATGATAAAACTCCAAAGAAGGAGATAATCTGCTATACCTGCAACAAACCAGGGCACATTGCTCCTGAGTGCCCACAAGTACAAAGGGAAAGAAGCAACAACAAAGAGGAGAAGAAGAAGAAGTCCTTCAGAGGAAAGGACAAGAAGAAAGCCAAGGGTTTCATTACTGAAACCTAGAGTGATTCTAAAGCACAATTAAGCTCCTCATCATCTAAAATTGATGATGAAGTAGCAGCAGAAGTAGCTTGCATGATGGCACTAGGGATGTCATCAGATGATGAAGATGATCAGGTATCTATTTTTGATGAATTTGATTTTAGCTCAGAAGATTTTAAAACCTGTTTTAAAGATTTCTGCATTGATCATCTTAGGATAGAAAAGGAATTAGACATAGCTAGATCTGAATTAAAAAACCTTAAGAAAGATGAAATGCACCTAATAAATAAAACCTAACAAATGAAATTAATAATAAAGAGTTAGAATTGATTAAACTTAGAGAAGAAAACATAAACTTAAAAGAAGAGCTAGCAAAGGCAAAGGCCTTTGAGGACTCACTCAATGAGAGGAGTTAGAAGCTCAAAGACATCACTGAAAATCTCTCTATGAGATTTAATCACCTAGGGTTAGGAGCAGAGCCCTCCACTAGCACAGAAGCGCCTAGAAAACCTGCCTGGAAAAATCCAGTGTCATTTGTTAGACCTAGTGAGTACCAACCAAGTGAGAAGAGTGCAACATCCAAGGGTAAGGTTAATAGTCATCCAGATAAGATAGATAAACCTAATCAAGTAAATCAGAATAGGAAAGAAAGACCTCTTGGTAAGAACAATATAGAGAGGTCAAATAACAACAACCAAAAGGCTAAAGCAAAACCTAGAATAATAAAATATTCTGCTGATCTTCTTTATTTAGATACATTTTACACTCATTACAAGTATCAAAATAATAGGTTTGGGAAACTCATTCATTATCATCCAGAAGGGTATCATGAAAGACCCGTATATTCCTTCATTGAACCCTACAATGGTAAAAGCAAAGGGCCCAAGGTAACCTGGGTTCCTTCTAATGTTTAAACTACTTATGCAGGGTCAGGTAGGGTTCTACTCAGGAGAAAAAATGGAGTGGGGAGAAAGATGTAGGTCTTGAATAAGGAATAAAATTCATACAATGGAGTAATTTCTACCTTGAATTTTCTTTAATGTTTATTAAATTATATTATAATCTATTTTCAATAAATATAATTGCTGGGAAAAACAACAAGAATTTTCTAAGGAAATAGATATGTTCAATCAAAGGTGCGTCGAATAGAAGTCGACGTACCATCGACTTCTACTCGATGCCAGCATCATAAAGCACTCAGAGTGGACAATTCGAATAATATTCGACGCAGCGTCAAGTTTATATCGACGCATACGTCGACTTATTGAACGCTGAATAAATTTGAAGTTACGTCGACTGAAAATCGACGTAACGTCGACAGGACTACGTCGACTTAAGGTCTGCTGAACAGTCTCGAAGTTAAGTCGAGTACTAGTCGACGTAACATCGATATAACAGAGCTCGCAGAATTACTTCATGAAGGTAATCTCTGCTTTGCGCGCCAAATAATAAGTTTTATCGACGGTGCGTCGACCTAAACCCTAAGTTGCGGCGATTCATCTGCTTTTAAGCAATTACTGCGTCAAAACATTTACGCTTTCGAATTTTCCTTCTCTTGCTCTCTTGTTCTCCAACTCTCTCGTGCCCCTCTCTCTCATTTTCTCTGTGTGTTTTGCAGGTACCATCACTCAATGGCCCCTCTTAAGATTATTTCTGGATTCGATGTGGATATTGACTCTTTCAGCGCAGCGGCCGACAACTTCAAAGCCATCTTGGGCTTGTTTCAGGATGTTGGCTTGACCAAACTGATATCCACCAGGAGCAAGATACTTGATATAGAACTAACAGAGTTTAAGGAGTCTGTACAGATAGGAGATGATGTCTCTGTTGGGTATATTGTCCTCAATATAACCTTGATTTGAAGAGGCATCACTCCTAATGCTAAGGACATATTGTATTTAACAAAGCTATACTTATGTAGAATATACAGGCACAGGTAACTCAAAAGGAAGGGCTAAACATGGCATTAGACAAGAAGGAATTATCCACAAGGAGATGAAGATCTGTCTCAGCATAACCGCTGAGACGATGGTTCAGAACCGCTGAGACGAGGAGCCGTCTCAGCGGGTCCACTGAGAAGAAGACTGGAGAAACCGCTGAGAAGGGGACTGGAGCTGCCGCTGAGACTGGATGCTGTCTCAGCCCAACCGCTGAGACTGGATGCTGTCTCAGCCCAACCACTGAGACAGATCCAAATGTCTTGACGGGATCTGCTTTTGGCGCAAATGACATTTGAGAGGAAAAAGCAAGTCTAATCAGCCCCATACCGTGTCAGGAGGATCGATATAGCCGTTGAAGCCTTCTGGAGATATAAAAGGAGATGCTAGGGCACAACAACACATACTGTTCCATTGAGAAGCTTTTGCTATACGCCGCAATCGAGCACTCGCGATTCAACCAGTTGAAGTCATTCTCTGCTGCTGAAGTTAATCTTCTAAGGGAGATTAGATAGCTCTTCCTGTACCAACTCAAGAATGGCAAGTTGATCTTTTGCTTGGCTGAAGGAGAAGATCAAAGTGATACAAATCTGAAGCTGTTGTTTTCAGGTCTGAAGAAAGGATTCAGAAGACCTAAGAGTAATCCTTTTATCCGTTGTGTTCAACTCAAACTCTATTATATCTTTGTAAGGCATTGTTGCCAGAGTAAAAGGCTGTTAAGCCTGTGTGTAAAGTTGTGTTGACAGCTTGAGTGGTAGGACTTCTTGATAGGTCTGAGGTAGGAAATCTGTGGGATTTCTGAGTAGTAGGAGTTCATAACTCTGAGTTGTAGGGCTGCTGTTGAGCCTGAGGTGTAGGGCTGCTGAGCCTGAGTGTAGGGCTGCTGAGCCTGAGGTGTAGGGCTGCTGAGCCTGAGTGTAGGGCTGCTGAGCCTGAGGTGTACGACTGCTAAGCCTGAGGTGTACGGCTGCTGAGCCTGAGTGTAGGGCTGTTGTGCCTGAGGTAGGATCACTCCTGATCTGAGAAGTTCTGAGGAACTTGTGGTGTAAGCTCAAGGAGCCGAGATTGGAGTTTGTGGCCTTGTCTAACTCATTGTTAGAAAGGTGAAGGGGGAAAGAGGACTACTCAAGACACCCTGTCTTGAGGAACCTCTATACATCCTTGTGTGTTTTCTGTGCTTGTGTTTTCTGCAGCTAGAAACATTAGGTTTAAACAAAGAAAATAAGTAGAACCTATTCACCCCCCCCCCCCCCCCCTCTAGGTATTATTGACTACACCTATATAAACTATCAAGTGGTATCAAAGCGAGGTTGGTCAAGAAGGACTTAACAGTCTGACTAGATCCCAAATAGATATTGCTGACAGCTCCAAGAGAAACATGAGCAGGATGGTATCTCCTCCAAGGAGAAGTGCTGAACCTGAAGTCAGCACCTCTGATAGCTCTTCCTCTGATGAAGAGTTTGCTGCCTTTTCAAGGCAGTTCAAGAAGATGATGAAAAGAAAGCAATGGGAGAACATGCCCTCCTCATCATCACACTGTAAGAAAGATAGCAGGAAGTCTGAAATGTTGAGTCCGAGATCGCACCTCCGAGGGAAACCGGAGGCTGCGGGTTGCCGGTTACTTTTTATGTAGAAGAATGAGACCGCTAGCAGCGGTCAAGGCCAGACTTCGCCCGCCGCGGCAAATGCCACTCCTGCGACGGGCTTTCCTTTGATTAGAAAGAAGTGGTTACAGCGGGCTGCAAGTGCAGGAAAAGAGAAGCCGGCCGGTCAGACAGTCCGCAAGACGAGAAACTCGAGTCCGCAGCTCAAACAAGCGAGCTCCTAGATTCGAGTGTGCGTGCCTTGGGAACAGTGCTGCCCCCTATTTATAGGCCTGGGGGCCTGCCCGAGCGGGCAGGGATAAAATAACCGCCTGCCCGGGTACAGGAGAAACGGGCAGGCGGTGACGGGATACACAAAGAAGGAAAGAAAATAAGCCGCGCGGCTTGGCGGCTTGCCCTTCCGACTTGTCTGACCAGAAGCTGGAGATGATGCGGCCAAGGCGACGATTCTACCAGCTCGGTCTCTGTCTTGAGACCGCGACCTGTTCTTTGGCTTTGGACCTTGGCTAGTCTCCATGGAATAAACCGCGCGACCTCCGACTTGAGACCGCGACTTGCCCTGTGGGACTTGGGCTTGGATTACCTCTGGTTCTTGGAGGCGGCCTGAATTATTACAGACCGCCCGGCCTGTGTTAGCTGGTGCCGATGGAGCTTGCTAATCCTGAGCCGGGCGACTTGGATCCGCAAACCGCTCGGTCTGCGAGTGATCCTCCTGAAAGCGGTTTCCCAGGTAAACATAATCCCCGCATATTTTTAAATTTCCGTGAAGATTTCGAAAATATCAGTGCTAGCCGGAGACCGCGCCGTCTTCACCCCGTTGGTTATAAATGTTCCAGAAGCTTCGATTCTTGCATAACTCCATTGTTACCACGAGTCACTACTCGCCTATTGCGGTTAGGGCTTTCGGATTGAACAGCCCGAAAAAGATGGTGAACCTGATGGCTGAGCTTGAAGTTCTCGAGAAGGCCGGAAAGAACCGTGAGAGAGACCGCTCGAAAGAGAAGAAGAAGAAAAAGGTGAAGCGGCCTGATAAGACCGTAACAATTGCTTCTGCGAGTAACCCGACCAACCTGCCTGCGGAGTTGACAATCGATTTGTCATCTAAACAGGAGGGGAATAAGCCGACCGAACTGCTTCCTGAGCAAACAGACGCCTTGTCGACCAAGAATGCGGAGAGCTGCCTGAACCCGCCCTCAGCTGATCCCCCAACCTTCTCTGACAAAGGAAACAGCCCGCCTTCTCCGCCGGATAAGACAAACTTGGAGGCTGCTTCCCAGAAAGGCAACGGGGATGAGTCTTTCAAGATGGAGGTCACCCCATCCGGGGATTTTCATTTAAAAATTAGAGATGAAGGAGAGGCAGTTGACTCCCCCAGGCCGAGCGAACAGCAAACCCCAATAGTCAACATTGAGGATAGTCCGGAAAAAACAACTGCTCAAAAGTCGAAGAAGAGGAAGAAGGAAGAGTCCGCGGCGGACAGGCTTCTCAAGAAGATGAAGAGGCTGAAGGCCAAGAATAAAGCAGCATCTGGGAAACCGAAAGCGAACAGCCTGCAAGACAAGTCGCGCGAGAATGAAGTTTCAGAAGGCTTGATTACTCCTTCCCCCCAGCCGAACGACCAGGTTCCGATTGATGCTCATAGTATTTCCGTAAGCGACCTCCTCAAGGATTTTGATTCTTTTCAGAAGCAAGATGAACAACTGAGGACTTCTTCTGAACTGCAGGCTGCCAACCTGCTAGGAGAGAAGGGATCCGCCCTGTCTGAGGATGCGACCAGCCCTAAGGAGGCCATCCTTCCTGAGGTCGCGACTGAAAGAACAATACCGGTACCTGAAGATACCGTGACGGCTGGTCTGCGGTTTATGCAGGTGAAGGCGGAGCGAGTAAGGGATCAACTTGCCAGGCCGCCCCCGCCGCAATCCAATCTTTTGCTGCAAGGTAAAAGGTGAGCGGACTACCCCTCTGTTCGTTTTTTCATGCCGCGGCCTCGAAACAAGTCGCGCGCTTCATTGTTGAACCCGTCGCCTAGCTTCTTTCCCTCCGCCGCTCAATTTTCTGCTGCTAAGCGGAGGCAAAGTGAAAGATCGTGGAGAGAACAACGCCGAAAGTTCGATACCGAGCTAGCAAGGCGACCCGTCCGCCCGAATTCAATTCAAACCGCCGCTGCTTGTAAGCGAGGAAAATTCGATGAAAGCGGTTTTCTTTTGAATGTTCCTTGACTATTTTCTCTTATTGTAGATGACCGTGACTCTATCCCCAAGCCGGGCGAACTGGTGACCTATCTTCCCCCTCTTGATCCACCCCTGCTGAGTTCTTCTCGGCCGGATACTCGGATGGAGGACGAGATGTCCCGGCTTCAAAAGAATCTGGAAACACTTGCTAAGCAGCTGAGGGCTGTGGAGGAGAGAGAGAAGGTTGCCCAAGATGAGAAAGCTGCCCTTCGGGTTGAACTGGAAAACGAACGGAAGGAAAGCCGAGCAGCGCTGGAGGCGGAGCGGAGAGAGCGTCTAGAGAAGGAAAAAGCGCAGCAAGACCAGGTGGCTGTGCTGACCGCCCGGATTGACCGGGGAAAGAAAGAAGTCCGCAAGCTCGAAGAGGACTGCGCATATTATAGGGACAGATACCTCCATTTGGCGAAGGAAGCCGGCGGAAGTCGGCGCCCTGCTAACATGATTGATGAAGGCCGGCGTGGGTCAGGCCGGCCGGATGCAGGGACGAGTTCGTCTCTCCCTGTAGCCGGGACGATCCACCCAGTTGTGAGTGTTCGTGAGTCCGCGGCAGCCTTGCCTACTCGCGTGATCCCCGCGTCGCGAGTAGAGAGAGATGCCGCGCGGATTCATAGCATGATCAACCGCCTTAATCATAACATGAACCAAATGCAGGGAACTGTCCTTCAGATCGGCGATCACATCGCGCGGCTTCACAGGGAGGACGAGCCGGGTGAAAACCGCCCGTAATGAATGGCTCTAAGATACGAGCTTGTAATATTATTTCAATTCGGTCCCTTGGACAATTGCTTGACTCCGATTACGTAACATTCGATTTGCCTTTCAGGCCGTGCGGACTAAATATTCAAATTTATCTTTTTCTGCCTTATTATGTTGATTGATGCTTGTGGGTTGTTTCACATAAACCGATCTGCTTGTTTTCGTGATTCTTTAATCCGCTTGTTTAGATTTACTTAGTCTTTGTGGTTGGTTTTTGTGGTGATGTACCCGTACGGGTTGACCGGTCTAGCCGTGACTTGACCTTTACTAGATGCAGATCAGCCGTTCTTATAAGTAGCGCTCTTCCGGAAGTCCTTTTACCAAAATCTCAAGATGGGAGTAAAGCGCCAGCCGAAGCGACCTGCCAAGACTTCTGCTACCCGCTCCGAAGCCGCTTTGGCCTTTCACTCTGCGGACCTCGAGGAGTGTCGTTTGACAAAAGCTGAGCTGGACGAATTCGTCGCGAAGCATATGACCGACAGTCCGCTACTCGCGCGACTTCCGCTTCGGGACGAGCGGATGAATTCGTCTGGTCCAAACCACATTGCGATCCCAATCGACCATTTCGATTGCGGATTTAAATTCCCGATTTCCATTGAGCTCGCCATGGTCTTTGACCATTATGGAGTTGTTCCCGGCCAGATTTCTCCCAACTCGATGGCCGGGATATGTAGCTTCATCTCTTACCTGCGATCTGAGAGAGTTCGCTTCTCTATGGACCTCTTCAGGAAGATATTCTCAGTGCGGGCCATTCCAGATTCTGAATCGGATGTCTTCAAAGGCCACCTCTACTTTGGCTGCCGCGGGTTGAAGATGGTTAACCTGGCGAACAAAGTCACGGCCTGGTCGGAGAGGTATTTGATCTTCGAAGGCCGACTTGGCCTTTTGAATCCGAATCCGCAAGTGCGGCCTGAGGAGGCCTTTCAACCGGTCCCCATAAGCGAAGTGGAGAAGGGAATCTGCAAACTTCTCAAGGATGAGCGGCTTAACATAAGCTACTATATCCCTCTACTTGCCGAGCTAGAGAACGTTCGACTCGAAGATAGTAAGCTTCCCTTTGCTTCCGACTTCAATGTTAACCGCTCGGTCTCTTGTGCTAACTCTTCTCCTTTTATAGCCCAAGCTGTTATTCCTGCCAACAAGCCGATCAGTCCGGCCGGTTTAGTCTTGACTCAGACTGAGAAGAGAAAGAGGCAAGCTAGGAACAAGCCGCTGCCGTCCGATGGGGAAGATTCGGGTTCCTCAGGCGACTTCACCGCCCTTCGCTCTTTTAGCAAGGTGAAGGATCTAAAAAGCCGCCCGGTCTTGACCTGGCATCCGGACAGTGATAGTGTCCAGGTCTCTACTGCGCTTCCCCACTGGGCGAACGAGAAGTCGGGCCGGCATGCTGAGGCCGCTAGCATCGCCATGTTCGGCCGACGGAACTTCAGGAGGTTAAGGAAAACTCCTGTGGAAGAGCTCGCCGGAGAGGCCGCGCAGGTTGGTGCCGAGAGCTTCATCACCAACGCCTTCATGGGGATGACTCTTAAGAGGTTGGTTAGAGATAACGCTCTTCAAGAGAAAGAAATTGCCGAACTGAAGAAAGAGAATGCGCGGCTAAAGGAAGCCGAGTCGGTAAGTCATCATCTGGCCAGCATCAACACCAGTGTTCTCAGACCGCACGGTCTTACCTTACTCTTTTCTTTTGCAGGCTAAGTATGATGAGACCGACCCGGTCTATCAGCAGGAACTCTTCCCTCATGTCGCTGAGGGAATTGATAATGCTTTTAACCGCTTGCGGGAGCTCAACGGGTTCGCGTCTGGTTTTGAACATTTCACCTTCTCGGACGCCTATCCGATTTTGCAAAAGAAGTTAGAGAAAATCAGGCGGAAAGCCAAGGGAAAGAACAAAGCCGACGGATCTAGCTCAGAGGAGAGCGACGACGAGGATGATGAGGTCGAAGAACCCGCAACGGCTAAGAGTGGCGAGAGCGGCTCGGAGTCCGAATCCAGCGATTCTGAAGAAGATGCTGGTCGCAAGTCGGGCGAATTGAGCAGCTCATCCTCGTCGGGTAGCAAGGGTTATTCTCCTGATGTTTCGATTGAAGGCAGCGAACATTCAAGTGCTCCTGCGTCTAAGAAACTCAAGTCGCATGATCAGTAGCTGTATTTTGCTTTTTTATTTTGAATAGCCGTCGGCTTGATGTTGTTAGCCGGACGGCTTAAAATATAATGTAAACAAATGTTTTGATGAGGAAATGAAAAGTTTTTACCTGTCTATCCGTCTACCTTCTGCGACTTACTTGTAATTTGTTTGCGATCTCTTTCTGTGTTAAATCTAACCAAGTCGTGCGGCTTAATGTCAACTCATCCGATTAGGATAAGATTCCGGTAGCGCATCTAAAAAAACCCACTCGCATGGCTTGCTTCTCTTAATCCGAATCGAATATATCCGATTTATTCTGAGAAAGTGCTAACTTATTACGAATGTATTACGACATCCTGGAAATCGAACATAATTAAGCCGCGCGGTTACTGTTAGATTCGGCATACTTGCTTCCCAGGATAAAGAAGTACGAGTCATGAGAACAATTATCAGACCGGGCGGTCAGTGTTTTAACTCAGACGACTTGCAGCTGACATCGCTGTAAATCCCACCTCCGGAAATGTAACCAGATAACCGATCTGGAATTTAAAATAATCAAGCCGTGCGACCATAAACTGGCCCTACGTAAATGCCTTGCAAAACAGAAAATCCAGTCTCTAGAAGATCAGTTGATAGACCGTGCGATTAACATTTAACCCGAACAATCTATATGACTAATATATAACATTGACTGACAAGCCGCACGGGCTGTATGTAGAATTCGTGCGATTAGCAGATTTAATACTTGCAATGAGAATCATAACCTGACGAGCTGTATATAGAATTCGTGCGATTAGCAGGTTTAATACTTGCAACGAGAATCATAACCTGACGAGCTGTATATAGAATTCGTGCGATTAGCAGGTTTAATACTTGCAACGAGAATCATAACCTGACGAGCTGTATATAGAATTCGTGCGATTAGCAGGTTTAATACTTGCAACGAGAATCATAACCTGACGAGCTGTATATAGAATTCGTGCGATTAGCAGGTTTAATACTTGCAACGAGAATCATAACCTGACGAGCTGTATATAGAATTCGTGCGATTAGCAGGTTTAATATGTGAAAAGAGAATCATAACCGCCTGATTGAAGGAACCTGTGACTATCCGATCGGATTGAGTGGAAATCCATAAGTATGATAAATTCATAATCCGGATAATAAGGTCGGCCGGTCATGATTATGCTTGCTTCCCTGATATTCACCTTGATACCTTAATGATACCCTGTTTATTTCAAACTGTCCGGTCTAAAAACCGAACCGTATGACATCTTT
This sequence comes from Dactylorhiza incarnata, assembly GCA_033032865.1. NCBI lineage: Eukaryota > Viridiplantae > Streptophyta > Magnoliopsida > Asparagales > Orchidaceae > Dactylorhiza > Dactylorhiza incarnata. Next base: position 3,032,241 of record JAWHQI010000129.1, on the reverse strand, counting down.
GGAACCTGCTGATTTTAGCTTGCCTGGTTTAACAACCAGACCGCCAGGTTTAATAACCAGACCGCCCGGATTAATAACCAGACCGCCTGAAAACCTTGGTACCTACTTATTTCAAACTGCCCGGTTTGAGTATTAAGCTGTCCGGTCTATGTTGCACATAGAAACCCTGCTTTTTCTCCCAAATGGTCAATAATGATCGTTTGGGATGAGATAATCCCTTGTAATGTAATAAAGATGATTACAGACTCAAATGACCAAGTGGGCAGGTGGGCCTAGGCGGCGAACATTGCTTTCCTCAAGTGGTCATAAGAGCTGTAGAAATAAAGAGAAACAAGTACAGACCCAGATGACCAAGTGGGCAGGTGGGCCTAGGCGGCGAACATTGCTTTCCTCAAGTGGTCATAAGGGCTGTAAGCGACTCGACTGCTCTCTTGCCTAGGGTTACAAGCCGAGTTGATCAATTGGGCAGGTGGGCCTAGGCGGCGAACATTGCTTTCCTCAGAGAGATCAACTTAGTTGTGGGTCCCGCTTAGGCATCGCTTGAGAGTACCTTGGAGTATTCGATAGTCACAGACCAAGATGATCAATTGGGCAGGTGTGGTTATGCCGCGGGGGCTATACCGACATTGCTTTCCTCAGAAGGATCATCAAAGCTGGAATTATATCCCCCTCGGGGCATGATAGAGCCAACATTCACCTAGACCTCCCTTGATGCAGGGGTGTGTCGGATATCAGTCGGGATCCAAGGTTCTGAAGACCACCGCACGGGAATTGGCAAGCTACCACTACACATGTGCGAAAACTCCCCGCTACACATGATCTTCATGGTTTTATGCTAATGACTACAATCCGAGGGGGTTCGAGCAGAACTTGGCGATGTCTCCGTGGTTTAGTGAGTTTGATGTATGAGAAAATGCAGAAAGGAAAAATCAGACATGGAGAAGTGTCAGTATGGGGCTTCTTATTAAAATATCTCAAAAAACTGCAGGAAAGTAAATAAGACATTTTAGGGATAGAACCGTTTGAGATCGTCGCCACTCCAGGTGCGCGGGATTTCTTCTCCTTCACTTGTTTGGAGGCGATAAGCCCCACTTTTTAATGCCTCCTTGACGATGAAAGGTCCAGACCAATTAGGATTTAGCTTCCCGACATTACCTGTTCGGGCTGCTGCATCAACCTTTTTTAGTACGACGTCGCCGACCGCGAAATGCTTTACCCTGACATTTTTGTCAAAGTACTTTGCCATCCTCCTTTTAACTTCTTCTTGCCTGATTGTTGCCTCGTCCTGAAGTTCTTCAATTAGATCCAGACTATACTTGATAGCCTCGTCATTGTAGTCTACCCACGCTTCTCCTCCTTCTTTTCCGTACACAACTCTTGGAGTGACCATCTCAAACTCCACAGGAACAACAGCCTCCGAGCCATGAGACAGTTTGAATGGTGTCTCCCCTGTAGCTGAAGATGGAGTAGTACGAAGAGTCCAAAGGATGGAGGGAAGTTGATCCGCCCAGTTTCCTTTTTGATTCCAAACCCTTTTCATCAGGAGCTGCTGGATTTGCTTGTTGGCTGCTTCTACCTGACCATTGGTCCTTGGATGATGTACTGAGGAGAACCGCAGGTCAATTCCAACCTGATCGCAAAATTTTATCATCTCGGGATTATTGAATTGTGGACCATTATCAGTGACAATTGCCAGCGGAATTCCGTGTCGGCAGATTATTTCTCCCCAGATGAAGTTTCTGATGATTTGGGTAGTAGTTCTTGCCAGTGCCTTAGCCTCGATCCACTTGCTGAAGTAGTCAATCATCACTATGATAAAGCGGCGCTGACCGCTAGCCATTGGAAAGGGTCCGATGAGATCCATCCCCCAAACTGCAAAGGGACAGGGTGCAGTTATTGACCTAAGCAACTGAGCGGGCAGATGCTGAAGAGGAGCGAACTTTTGGCACTGCGCACACCGCTTGGCAAATGCTTCAGCATCCTTTCTCATAGTCGGCCAAAAATATCCTTGCCGCAGGATCCTCTTTTCTAAGGTTTTTGCCCCTGAATGGCTACCACACTCCCCAGAATGAACTTCCTGAAGTATGATAGGAATCTCTTCTTCTGAAACACATCGTGCTGAGGGGGAAATCAAAGTTTTTCTGTAGAGTACTCCTGCTATTAGATAATAATATGCCGCCTTCCTTTTGAATCTTCTTCGATCTTTGATGGAATGGTGGAACTCCCCCTTTGATAGGAATAACTCGTAAGGATCCTTCCATGAAGGATTATGATCAATTTGCATGAGTTCTGCCTCATCTATTGCCGGATGAAAAAGTTCAAAGGTCACTCCCCCCGATGGAAGACCGAACTTCGACAATTCATCTGCCTCCTCATTTTGCGTTCTTGGGATGTGCTCGATAATAAATGACTTGAATCTTCCGATTTCTTTTTTTGGCTAATAGCAGATATTTTCGCAGAATCGGCTCTTGTCTCATAATTTCCCAAGACCTGGGAAGCCATCACCAATGAATCAGTTCTAACATGTACATATTCTATGCCCAACTCCTTTGCAAGCCTTAGCCCAGCCAGAAGTGCTTCGTATTCTGCCTGGTTATTTGTAACTGGAAAGAAGAACTTGATAGCTTGTTCTAGCCTGATGCCATTTGGGCTGATCAACACTACTCCGTCTCCTGCGGAGTTTCTGCCAGAAGCCCCATCCACATAAATGATCCAATCCAGAGGAGATCGTACCACCTGTTCTGGACTAAGCTCTGTTGTATCTACCAGGAAGTCTGCCAAGATTTGCGCTTTGATTGCTGTTCGGGGGATGTATGATATCTCAAATTCACTTAGTTCAATAGCCCATTTTGCCAACCTCCCTGAATGATCTGGCTTTTCAAGAATATTTTTTAGAGGATGATCTGTAATAACTTGGATGGAATGAGCCTGAAAATAAGGGCGAAGCCTTCGCGCAGACATAACCAAGGCCAAGGCCAGTTTCTCTAGAATCGAATATCTGGTTTCTGCATCCTTAAGGATGTGGCTGACACAGTATATTGGAAACTGCCTCTTCTTCTCTTCTCGAACGAGGACAGAACTCACCGCTTCTGGTCCGACTCCCAGATATAGGAATAGTTTTTCCCCCTCACGGGGACTTTGGAGTAGTGGAGTCGAAGTTAACTGTCCCTTCAGCTGCTCGAAAGCCTTGTTACACTCCTCGCTCCATTCAAACTTTGATCCCTTTCGCAATGTTTTAAAGAATGGGGCACTTTTATCTCCGGATTTAGAGATAAACCTGCTCAATCCTACCAATCTCCCCCCAAGTTGTTGAACTTCTTTGGTATTTCGAGGAGGGGTCATATCAAGGATGGCCTTCACCTTATCTGGATTTGGTGCAAGGCCATCAGAAGTTAAGAGATGCCCAAGAAACTTTCCTTTGTTTGCCCCGAACACACATTTTAATGGGTTTAATTTTAACTTGAACCTCCGTAGAGTAGCGAACGTCTCTACGAGGTCTTCCAGGTGCAATGAGAATGTTTTACTTTTGAGAAGAAGATCATCAACGTAAACTTCGAGATTCCTACCCTTTTGATGCTTAAAGACGGTATCCATCATTCTTTGGTATGTTGCACCCGCGTTTTTAAGACCGAAAGGCATTACGAGATAACAGTAGCACCCATCGTTTGTGATAAATGAGGTATGCGGGATGTCAGGTTTGTGCATTTTAATTTGATGATACCCGGAGAAGGCATCGAGGAAACTCATAAAACCATACCCAACCGCGGAATCAACTAAAACATCTATCCGAGGCAAAGGGTAACAATCTTTAGGGCACGCTTTATTAAGTTTGGTGAAGTCTACGCACATGCGCCACTTCCCACCAGATTTCTTAACCATTACAACATTCGACATCCACGTGGGATATTGAATCTCAGAAATGAAACCCGCTTTTAGGAGTTTGGAAACCTCCTCTCTGATGGGCAATGCCAGCTTGGTTGCCACTTCTCTCTTCTTTTGCTGGACGGGCTTGAACTCAGGAGATACGTTTAGATGATGACAAGCCACGTCTGGATCCACCCCTGGCATATCCTCCACTGACCAAGCGAAGATATCCAGATTCCTCAGCAAACAGGAGATTAGCTCCACTTTCTCCTCTTCTGACAACTCAGCGTTGATGACCAGCTTCTTTTCTGCCCCTTCAGCAATAGGAACTTCTTGGGTCGCTTGGGCAGGTTCCAAGTGAGCCCCTTCTCGATCCTTTCCTTCCTCGGCGTCCTTTGGAGACTCAGCAACCTCCAAAACCTCATCCATGATCTTGGGAAGTGGAGCGTCGGTGACCATGTTGACAGTTCGGATGTAGCACTCCCGAGCTACCTTTGGGTTGCTTCTGACCCGATACTGTTTTCCTTCAGCAGCGAACTTGAGGGCAAGATGAAAGGTGGACACTACCGCCCTATACGCATTAAGAATCGGCCTCCCGAAGATAGCACAGTAGTTGCTCGGAGCATCTACTACCACGAAATTGATCAACTTTATTATTCCTCCAAGAGAGACCAGGAGCTTCACTGAACCCTCTACTTCCTTCTTCTCCCCAGAAAAACCGTAGAGGGGTCCATCGGTGGAGAGCAGATGCTTTCCAGTCTTCAGGGCCTCGAAAGTCGGACGGAAAAGGAGATTGACAGAGCTGCCGGTATCAATCAGAATCTTGTGGACTGTATAGTTTTCGATGATGGCCTTGATAACCACAGCATCATCGAAAGGATTAGCATTGGGGGAAAGGTCATCCTGACCAAACGTGACGATAGTACTTTCGGGAGGAGAACTTGTAGTGGCTGCCACATCCTGCTTTAGAACCCTTGCAATGCTGGATTTGCGAGATGATTCCGCTCCAGCTCCCCCATGGATACAATAGATGTCCCCTAAGGGGCCCACATCATTGACTTCGACGCATTCGGTAGAAGGATGGATGTCACCATAGTAGCCGGCGTCCTCGACGTCGGCGCATTCCCAGGTCACTTCTACTGTTTCCTTCTCCTTTTTCTTTTCGGTAGTTGGCTCAGCAATTTTATCTTTCCGAACTAGACCCCGGAGCTTTCCTTCTCCCAGGAGCCTTTCTATAAGTAGACGAAGAGCTCGACAGTCTTCAGTTAGATGTCCCCCCTCTTTATGATATTCACAATAAAGGTTCGGATTTCGATTGCGAACATCCGACTTCAGAGGAGCAGGCCTTTTGAAATCTGGCCTCTTTTGCAGAATCTGAACTACTTCGTCCATGGTGACGTTTAGGGGAGTGAATGACTCTTGCGAATCATCGTATTGAGTTGATGGAATGACTGGAGGTGGCTGCGCGGCATACTGTTGTAAATATACCGGCATGATTTGCGGAAGGGAAGCGGATGGAGCGGGAGCGACGGCCAACGGTGGTTTCTGATCTTGAAACCGCTGATGGCCCATGAATGGTTGCTTATTCTTGTAGTTCCTCCCCCTTTGGGAGCGGGGTTCGAAGTGGTACTGATTCGATGGTGGATGACGGAAGGATGGATTCGATGGCTCCTTGTCGCTTACCAGCTTCACGACGTAGTCTGGATTGCTCTTCTCTCCTCTGATAAACATATTTGTCAAACTTATCATTTCCTGATAAGTCTTAGGCTCCCTTATATTTGCTTCGAACTTTAGGGGGCCCTCCCTTAGGCCATGGATGAGGGCAACCCTATACAGCTCCGGGTCCACATTTTGGACTTCCATGATCTCTCTCTGGAATCGATCCACAAAACGAGCCCATGTCTCGCCTTCCCGTTGTTTTATATCGAAAAGGGCCGCCGGGCCGCTCTTTCTTTTCCTTGAGGTGGAGAATCTCAGCAGGAATTCTCTTCGCAGCTCCGTGAAACAACGAATTGACCTGGGGTGCAAACCGTAGAACCACTCCCTTGCTTGTCCTTCAAAGGAGGTTACAAGAAGCTTGCACTTGGTTGCATCAGTTAAGGTTCTGAGAGCAATGGCTGACTCGAAAGCTTGTAAATGAACCGTGGGATCAGTCTCCCCATTGAACGCTGGCAGGCGAGGTTCCCTGAAATTATTAGGGGCAGGCTCCCCTCTGACTTCATCCACAAAGGGAGAGGTTTCTTCCATGTCTTCATATAGAGGAGCAGAGTAATAAGCCGCTGGAGCTGCGGTTATTCGCGGACAAGCCGCCTGATAAGAAGACCGGGCGGCAGCTTCTGGCGGGTAGGAGTGATGAATAGGAACTTCAGGCGGATAGGAGAGACGTCGCGCCCTCCTGCGGGTAGGAAAGATGGGCAGCGTGAGAAGTCTCCCCCTGGAAGTCGAGGACTCGAGCTGGTATGTTGTGCGCGGCTTCCTGATAGAAGTTTTTCCTAGCCGCAGGGTCTTCTTGATGGAGCTGGAAATTAGCGGCTTGCGGTAGCGAGTAAGGAGGAGGTGGAGGAAGGACCGGGGTCATCGCCTGATTAGCCGCGGCTTGTTGCGGAACCAGTCGCTCAGTTAGTATTGCTAAAGTCCGACTGATCTCTTCAAGTCGCTGATCAGTGGCCCTCTGAACCCGCTCGGCTTCTCTCTTTGACTGCTCCAGGGCTTCCCACAAGGAGTCCTCGCTATGATCGGAGCGGTCTCCAAGGGGGAACTGACAGTATGACATTATGGCGAAAAGGGATTTCACCGACAATCCGCGATCTGAAGGTCGCGTGTTTCTGTTGAGTCCGAGATCGCACCTCCGAGGGAAATCGGAGGCTGCGGGTTGCCGGTTACTTTTTATGTAGAAGAATGAGACCGCTAGCAGCGGTCAAGGCCAGACTTCGCCCGCCGCGGCAAATGCCACTCCTGCGACGGGCTTTCCTTTGATTAGAAAGAAGTGGTTACAGCGGGCTGCAAGTGCAGGAAAAGAGAAGCCGGCCGGTCAGACAGTCCGCAAGACGAGAAACTCGAGTCCGCAGCTCAAACAAGCGAGCTCCTAGATTCGAGTGTGCGTGCCATGGGAACAGTGATGCCCCCTATTTATAGGCTTGGGGGCCTGCCCGAGCGGGCAGGGATAAAATAACCGCCTGCCCGGGTATAGGAGAAACGGGCAGGCGGTGACGGGATACACAAAGAAGGAAAGAAAATAAGCCGCGCGGCTTGGCGGCTTGCCCTTCCGACTTGTCTGACCAGAAGCTGGAGATGATGCGGCCAAGGCGACGATTCTACCAGCTCGGTCTCTGTCTTGAGACCGCGACCTGTTCTTTGGCTTTGGACCTTGGCTAGTCTCCATGGAATAAACCGCGCGACCTCCGACTTGAGACCGCGACTTGCCCTGTGGGACTTGGGCTTGGATTACCTCTGGTTCTTGGAGGCGGCCTGAATTATTACAGACCGCCCGGCCTGTGTTAGCTGGTGCCGATGTAGCTTGCTAATCCTGAGCCGGGCGACTTGGATCCGCAAACCGCTCGGTCTGCGAGTGATCCTCCTGAAAGCGGTTTCTCGGGTAAACATGAAAGACATCACCCAAAGGGTAATGACAAACCTGGACATGTTATAGCTGATTGTCCAACCAAAAGAAAAGAGAGTGGTGATAAGAAGCATCTTCACCATAAGAATAGAAAGGGAGAAAGATCCCTCCTAGCAAAGAAAGGAAGAAGCTGGAGTGAATCTGATTCCTCACCATCAGATTAAAATAATGAAGAAGAGGCCCTTATTGGGCTGTTTGCTGCTATGGAAGATGAGGACCTTCCTGCAGCAAAGGTGGGCATCAGGGCCCCTCTTTCTCACCCTGAGAGTGACAATGAGGTGGATGAAGAAGAAGAGGAAGAACTCAATGGTCTCATGGCCATATCTAAAGGATCATCAAGCAAAGCATTTGATGTTGATGAGGTACCTACTCTACATTTTGCTCTTTCAAATTCTGAATATAGTACAAGCCCAGATTGTGATGCATCCTCAAGGACTAGAACTGAGGATGGATCTGAATCTGAGATAGATGTTGATCATCCAGTTGAGAGATATGATGCTCTTCTTGATGCCCTGGGCAAAAAGAAAAAGCTTGTTAAAGAATAAGCTAATGAGCTCAAAGAGATAAAGTCACATAAGGCTGAGCTACAAAGTAAGATGGACATTCTTCATCAAGATGGACAAAAGTCCATAGAGCTCCAGAAGGTAATTGACAACCTTCTTGATGAAAAACAAAAGATGTGGGTGTACATTAGGAAGCTTCACAGTCAACTTCTCATAGAACAAAGTATAGTAGCCCAATTCGCTAAACCCAAAACCGAGCTACCCATCATTAGGACCTTCACCTCTCAATCTAGTAAGAGTGGATTAGGTAACAATAATGTGGCAGCTAGGACTGGGAATAATAGAAAAGGGAAAGCTCTAGCCAGGATGCAAAGCACCTTCCAAAAAGTGTGGCTACCCTCAAATGGGTATGACCAGAACAACATATGTGGGCAATTGAAGATTGCCAAGGTTCCATGCGAGGAGAACACTCCAAGCAGTGGAAGAAGGAGATTTGAGTTTAGTACTCTGAAAGCCCCCCATGAGGAAATACTGATGGCTCAACCTGAACCATTTGTATTTGGAGCCTTAGCACCCTCACTCAAGGAAATTAAGGCCAGCTCTTCCAAGGCTGCACCAGCTGTGAAAAAGGCAGGCTGTTGCAATGGGGTTGACCAACATCAGAATATTTCTGAGTCAACCAACAACATGAAAGCTGAAAGGCTGAAACCTGTCAGTAGCTTGAAGAAACATTCTCATGCAACTCAATCCCAACCAGCAGTCACACCTCCTCCAGCTGTAAATTCAAAGAAGAAGGCTGCCACCTACTTTGAACCAAGGCAGACCACTGCCCCTTTTACAAGGGCTCAGAAAAGGAGATACAATATCCATGAGTGCTGGTGTTGTGGTAAAGTGGGACACTTTGCCATAGACTGTTGGCACAACTTTAATGTGTCACATGCAAAAATGAGCCTTCCTACAAAGAGGGCAGCTCATGTAAGGTCATTCTATGACTCTAACATGTACCTATGACCCAAAGCTATTTGGGCTCCTAAGGATCACTAAAATCCTTCTTGCAAGATAGTTCAAGTACCAGCCTAAACCAAATTGGTACTTGGACAGTGGGTGCTAAAAGCACAAAACAGGAAGAAGGCTGATCTCATGGAGCAGCAAAAAGTAGACCAGTGTAGTTATCTGCACAGCTGATTCAGGATAAATAGCAGCTGGGAGCTGCGGTGCACAGGTGTTGTAAATCCAACATTATCTAGTGCTAAATATGAGTTGTTTTAACCTATGTAACTTCATGTTAACCATCTTGTGATTTCAGTTCTTCAACTCACTACATATAATAGTGTGACAATTGAAAATAAAATGGTGGTATACAAAAAAAAATGCACTTCCTAGATGTGCTTTAACGACAAAAGTATCATCAGAACATCGCTTAAATATTTGAAATATTGTTAAGCTCCACAAATCAGAGACGCTCGACACGGTAGTCATCGAATCCTCGATAAATGCAAAAGGGTGCGCGCCTCTTCACCTTCTCCCACTATAAATAGAGTGAATGCCTAAGATGGAAATTTGCCCTGTGACTTTCCGTTAACAAACCACCTCTTCGTCTCCAACCCTTCATCTCCCAGGAAAAATGTCACCTGAAAAAGGAACGGTGAGATGCCCCCCATTGTGACGCTCACCTCCCTGTGGGAGCGAATAGAAACTCTCATAGAAAAGGCTATAAACAAAGTGAAGGATGACATCTCTCAACTTACAGCTCTACATGCGCAGTCCACAACTCTCATCCTGAACAGAATCACTAACCTGGAGCAATCCCTAGACACTCATCTCCAGGTAGTAAGAAATGTCACAGATGTCGGAGATCAGGAAATTCTGGAGCAAATATCTGAACTACAGGCGTCAGTAAAAGAAGTAATCCAAGACGGGGAAAGGAGAATTGGAGAAGAAATCCGGGAAGAGATCAAGGGAAGCATAGCTGCTTGCTCGCATCAAGCAAAATGGGTAAGCAATCAGGTAATGCAAGCGCTTCAAGTAACCCCCTCTGAATACATACCCACTGAACCCTCCTCCAGCTCCGACTCTGAAACCGAATCGGATGAATCTGCAACAACTAGAAAGAAAAGGAAAGCGTCCTGCGAAAAGTACAGGAAGAAAAGAGTAAATGAGGTCCAACAGGACCCAGATTCTAGCCAATGGAGTCCTCGCTCAACCGAAATAATCACCGAATCTTGGATAGCTTTTGGACACGGTCAGAAAGACCATGAGAGAGTGTACCCATCTATCGAATGGAATCGTCACGTGAAAGTTATGGAAGAAAGAACAAGACACAAGATGGCTTTTCCCCACGGTCCTCCTCCACCACCAATGAGAATCCCGAAGCCAATGAACTTCTACAGGCAAAAGAGGAAGAAGGAAGCAAAGGAAGCTAGCTCCAGCAAAGACAACCTGCTTAACATCGATTGAAAGGAATCTATTTCTTTTTGCTGTTTTGTATTATGTTAAGACAATTGGTCCAGTCATATGACTGATCCTAGATATAAACAATTCTAGCATAAGAATCTTTATATATAAATGCTTATAAGTCATATGCCTGTGTTATTATTGCTGCATGATATTCTTTAAATGCAATTACTGCTATATTTTGTCATTAACTGCTGATAACGTACCCTGCACCTTGTGTGCTTAGCTTGGAAAATGCAATACAATCATACATGAGGCTATGCTAGAATTCAGATGCAGGTTTTGCAGGATGCAGAAAAGAAGTCAGAAAGGGGGAGCATAGCCCTGCCTATGAAGGAGGAGGTGGGTATGCTAGTGAGGGAGGACATCAACAGGAAATGGGATCACCCAATGCCCCATCTGAGGGGGAGCAGATCCCTCATCATGAGAGGGCTAATGCTCATAGTAGAGCTGAAGAGATGATGGAAAAGGAATTACCCCAGGAAAGGACAGTTGCAGCTCTGGACACATCTGACCTGATAAACTCAATACAAACAATGATTGAGGGTCAGATGTTGTCTATGAAAGAGATTGTTGCTGAGAAGATTCAGGATGCATCTACCCAGATAAGGAATGAATTGCATACAACAAAAGCTGCATTGTCTCAGGAAATTCAGGCCAGTGAGCAGAGAATGGACTCAAGAGTGGCTGAAGTGAGAACTGGGCTCAATGCCCAAGTTAATGATGTCAAAACTGCATCAGATATCCTTCTGCAGATGACAAGATGGTTTGAAATGGCCAAAAATACTGTTGCTGCCCAGCACACAGTTCTGAAGGATAGTGCAGACCATCAAGGGGATTCCACAAAGGACATCACATATGTAAAGAATCATCTTTACAAAAATCAAAATGTCTGGGAAAATGCAGTGACAAGGATGGCACAAGTGGTCAACACATCAAGCAGCCAAGTCAAGTCCCACATTGACAAGGCAAAGGAATATATTTTGGATGATGTGGATAGCTCCTTACAGACTCTCTCTCAATCCATATTGGATCAACATTCTGAAATTGAGAAGAAAATAGTGGAACATAGCAAAGAAGGAGAGGAGAAAATTACCAATCTACATGCTAAAATGAAAGGAGCACACATACAGTTATATAACAACATGGAGTCCTCTCACAAACTGACACTCTCCAATCAACAAGAAGCCATCAAGCAAATGGTGGAAGTGGTAAACAATGCTTCCAGGGCTATTCAAGAAAATATCCTTACCATGGACAGAAAAGTCACTGACAATCAATGGGAGTCAAGCTTAAAAGTGCTGCAAGGAATAAGAATTGCCTTGAATCTGCCAATTCTGAATCCTAGCAAAGATGAAGACTTTGACTTCCAAAGTCAATCAAATCTAATTGCTGATGAGAGAGCAGCAAAGAGGAGAAGGGTAGAAGGTATTCAAACTGCTGAATAATACATGGCTCAGAAGAGAATGGAAATATTAAAGGATCCACTCCATGAAGATGACAATCTGAAGTTGGACACAATAGTTGTCAATACCTGGGTGAGCCATGGAAATCCAATGAAAGACATTGACCATGTTTATTCAGCTGTTGAGTGGATCAAACATCTTGAAAGGGAATCATTAAGGGAGAGGATTCTCAAAGAAAATATGGTAAGAAGGGAAACCCCTCTAAGAATTCCCTCCAGATATCTTCCCAAGCCATTTATGTACTTCAAAGTAAAGGAAAATATCAAGGCTGCTGCTGAAGCTAGGAAAAGAAAGTCTACAGATGGAGCAAGCTCTTCCAAGGGCAATCTTAGAAAAACTAGCCTTGACATCTTGTTTTGGATTGAATGTACATCTCTAAGTTGAATTTTCTTTTATATATCTGTACTGAACATTTAAAGTGAAATGAAATTTCATATTCTGATCATAATATCGTGTTTGTTACTATTGATATGTATTTATTATCTCTAGTATTCAGTAGATTAAATGGAATATTCAGATTGCAATGGCTCAGCTATAACAGGAAATAGTTCTCCAATTAAGGGGGAGTAAATTCCTTACTTAGTTGAGGGGTAGCTAGCACATGCTAAGAGTGTACAGGTTAGCCTATAGGTTGATCCAAAGGGATCTATAAATGTTATCCCTCTATACATAGCAAGTTAAGGGGGAGATAGTAAGTTAAGGTTGAACAAGCCAGAAAGGGGGAGATAGGTCCAGTACCAATGCTGGAAAAAGGGGAGAAAGAGCCAGTGCAAATGATTACACTTAGGGTGATAGGTCCTATGCTTCACAGATCATATTTTCTGTGATAAGTTTTTTTATTGTTAATGGACCTTAGCATTGGGGATGTTCTGCCTTCTTCAAATAGGGGGAGATTGTTGGGTATATTGTCCTCAATATAACCTTGATTTGAAGAGGCATCACTCCTAATGCTAAGGACATATTGTATTTAACAAAGCTATACTTGTGTAGAATATACAGGCACAGGTAACTCAAAAGGAAGGGCCAAACATGACCTTAGACAAGAAGGAATCATCCACAAGGAGATGAAGATCTGTCTCAGCATAACCGCTGAGACGATGGGTCAGAACCGCTGAGACGAGGAGCCGTCTCAGCGGGTCCACTAAGAAGAAGACTGGAGCAACCGCTGAGAAGGGGACTGGAGCTGCCGCTGAGACTGGATGCTGTCTCAGCCCAACCGCTGAGACTGGATGCTGTCTCAGCCCAACCACTGAGACAGATCCAAATGTCTTGACGGGATCTGCTTTTGGCGCAAATGACATTTGAGAGGAAAAAGCAAGTCTAATCAGCCCCATACCGTGTCAGGAGGATCGATATAGCCGTTGAAGCCTTCTGGAGATATAAAAGGAGATGCTAGGGCACAACAACACATACTGTTCCATTGAGAAGCTTTTGCTACACGCCGCAATCGAGCACTCGCGATTCAACCAGTTGAAGTCATTCTCTGTTGTTGAAGTTAATCTTCTAAGGGAGATTAGATAGCTCTTCCTGTACCAAATCAAGAGGGGCAAGTTGATCTTTTGCTTGGCTGAAGGAGAAGATCAAAGTGATACAAATCTGAAGTTGTTGTTTTCAGGTCTGAAGAAAGGATTCAGAAGACCTAAGAGTAATCCTTTTGTCCTCTGTGTTCAACTCAAACTCTATTATATCTTTGTAAGGCATTGTTGCCTGAGTAAAAGGCTGTTAAGCCTGTGTGTAACGCTGTGTTGACAGCTTGAGTGGTAGGACTTCTTGATAGGTCTGAGGTAGGAAATCTGTGGGATTTCTGAGTGGTAGGAGTTCATAACTCTGAGTTGTAGGGTTGCTGTTGAGCCTGAGGTGTAGGGCTGCTGAGCCTGAGTGTAGGGCTGCTGAGCCTGAGGTGTAGGGCTGCTGAGCCTGAGTGTAGGGCTGCTGAGCCTGAGGTGTAGGGCTGCTGAGCCTGAGGTGTAGGGCTGCTGAGCCTGAGTGTAGGGCTGCTGTGCCTGAGGTAGGATCACTCTTGATCTGAGAAGTTCCGAGGAACTTGTGGTGTAAGCTCAAGGAGCCGAGATTGGAGTTTGTGGCCTTGTCTAACTCATTGTTAGAAAGGTGAAGGGGGAAAGAAGACTACTCAAGACACCCTGTCTTGAGGAACCTCTATACATCCTTGTGTGTTTTCTGTGCTTGTGTTTTCTGCAGCTAGAAACATTAGGTTTAAACAAAGAAAATAAGTAGAACCTATTCACCCCCCCTCTAGGTATTATTGACTACACCTATATAAACTATCAGTCTCCCTTAATGGGAAAGTTTCTGAGACAGACATTCTCATCACAGAGGAGATGCTGAGTCAGACTTTTGATCTTCAAACTGGGAGTGACTCCGACGAGCTGACATTGGAAGAGACCAAGAAAGCTCTAGATATCATGCAGTTCAGAAAGGAGAAAGCAATCAATCTCAAGAAGATTGATTTGGGATAAGAATACAAATTTTGTGCTGACATTATGGGAAAAGTGTTGCTTTGCAAAATCTCTGCTCATGATGCTATACCAAAGCAGTAGCTACAAATAATGGGAGTTCTGGTCCTTAAGAAAAAGATAAATTGGAGAAGGTGCCTCTTGAAAATGATTCGGCACAAGTACTCTCATAAGGAAAATGCATATATGAGAATTATGAGCCAAGTATTTCTCCACCACTACCCAACAGTGTGCAGGTCAATGGGAGTGTCAATTCCACCAGGGAAAAGAATCAACATAGGAATCTTTTCAAAGTGGACCAGGCAAATCTTGAAGCCTGGTCAAGCCCCTTCTTCACCTCCAAGGGATAATTTTCCTCCTCTGGACACTGTTCCAGACCTTCATCAGGATGATGTTTCAGCTCACCATGCTCCTCAGCAACAGCAGCAACAACAACAACAACAGATCCCTCATTTCTTACCATCCACTTCAACCCATGAGCTATCTCCTCAATTATCCCATCAACTACCATCCACTGTCATTCCAGATTATCAACTTTCTCCACCTCCTCCACCATCAATTCATTTCTCACCTGATATTTATCATCCTCTCTCCCTATCCAAGAAGACCTTTCTCCATCACATCCCCCTTCTACATCTCATATTCCCCCAGTTGACCTTGAGCAGGTCATCTCCAAAGTTGTGGCTCTTGCTTCATCCACCTTTGTATACCAGGTGGCCTCTCAGGCAAGAAGCTTTGACAGAAAATATTCACAAATGGAGACTGAGCTATTAACTTTTAAAAGAACTCTCCAGAGCCTAAAGGGTTTTATTTCTTCCTCCATGGTTACAAAAGAATTCTTAACCTCTCTAGCCAGCAAGGTTAAGAAGGGGGATAACTTATTGGAGGAAGAAAGACATGTTCTAGATTTGAGTGAACATGGTATAGGAGATGCTCATGCTCCTGATAAAGTGACCACCTTCCAATGTGCACAGATCCAGGGGGAGCCTGCAGATCAGGGGGAGTCTGCACCAGAAAAATAGAATGAGGAAGAAAGAGTAGAAGCAGATCAGGGTGAGCTCCCAGATACTCAGGGGAAGCTGGTGGACAAAGAGATGAAAGATGTAAATCAGTATCTTGCAGATGCGAATGAGGAGAAAATAGATGCAGCAGATTAGGGGGAGCTCCCAATAATTCAGGGGGAGCATGCCCCAGGTATGCAAAGGAATCTGGACACAGAGATGGCAGATGTAAGTACAACATTAGTTCACGGGAAGCCCCAGAATGATACTCTGGACGAGGTTGCCCAGATTGCTCAGGAAGCTGCACAGCAGGCTGAAGTAAATGCAAACTCTCAGGGGGAGCTTCCAAAAGATGCTACTACAGAAGATGATGAGCCTCTGAGCATTTCTCCTAGGAAGGTAAAAGTATTTTCAAGGAAGAGAAGAACTCCTGAGAAGGAGTTGTAAGGTACTCTGTAAAGATTTATAGTTCCTGAAAAACAGCTGTGAATATCTACATATTTCTTGACAATAGAATGAAATGGGCTGTCAAAAATAGTATGTTATTTTTTTATATCTATATTGTCATGTATGTATTTTTATTTTAGACAAAGAAATGTGTAAAATCACTTTATTCAAATTGTAAAATTTGTTAAGATAAATATGGGGAGATTGTTGAGAAAAATCCCTTAGATTTAACTTAACAAATTATCTAAAAGTGATTTTAACTATTAGGTTTCAATTACCCATTGTATAGTGAGGGTAATCTGGTCATTAGATGTCTTAGGATGTCACACTCAACCAAGGGTGTCAAGACCATATCAAGAGAATCACAAATTTAGTGAAGTTAATATTTGCGTCAAATAGAAATCGATGCAACATTGAATGGATGTCAAAGCTACTCTAACAAGAAGTCCAAACAACACACTCTTTCTGTCAGAGTAGATCAATTCGACGTTACATCGAATAGATATCAACGTATAGGCCATGGACCTGTCGAAGTACATTGTGAAATCGACGCAACTTCTACTTCAATTCAACGCAGAAGGAAATATATGTCGAAGCCATCTAAAGTCAACGCAACGTCGACTTCATCTCGACGCAGATAATGAAGCTCAGAGTCATACCTTTAATTTGACGGTTACGTCGATAGGGTATAGACACAACGTCGACAAGCAGAGTTCAGTTATAGCGAGGATGAATTCGAAGCTGCTCCTACAAGAACTCGAAGCTGCTTCGATAAGAGAGGAAGAGAACTCGACGCTACGTCGAATACAGTCTGAAAAGGGAAACCTTTTCAGCTGTCATTTTGGACCCTCTCTCATGGCCCACCTATCTCAAGACCATTCCCCAACGGCTCCTTAATTGCTTCAAATGGAATGAAGAACTAAAAGAGGTCAAAAAGATTTCTTGGAAATATGCTTAATGTTGGTGAATGGGTCGGGAATTAAAAAAAGGAAAGAAAGAGAATTTGTCTTATGCAGAATGAAAGTAGCCTCTAATAGAAGTTGAAAGGAGGTTTAGATCTTAGATTTACTCTAGAGGGGGGTGAATAGAGTATTAAAAATTTTATCACTTATTTTTATAGCGGAGTTAAAATAGTGATATTTATATGTGTATAACAGAGTGATTATGAAAACAAATAAAGAACACACAGCACAGTACAGAAAAATAAACACAAACACAGAAGAC
Organism: Dactylorhiza incarnata; assembly: GCA_033032865.1. Classification (NCBI taxonomy): domain Eukaryota; kingdom Viridiplantae; phylum Streptophyta; class Magnoliopsida; order Asparagales; family Orchidaceae; genus Dactylorhiza; species Dactylorhiza incarnata. The sequence continues at coordinate 3,015,189 of JAWHQI010000129.1, read as the reverse complement.
ACAAGGATCTATAGTAGTTCCCCAATAAACCTGGGTACATCTACTCTTCTACCACCCTTGGTAGGAATCAACTAGGTTTTGATCAGGTGCCCTATCACCAATGAGTTTTTAATCAGATGCCCAAACACCAACTACAGGTTTTTGATCAGGTGCTCTGCCACCAACCAGTTAACTTTTGAAAGGAGTTAGAACCCTGTACAAGATGGGATAAAGAGGGTTATGAAGTTCTTCTCTGTCAATAATCTGAGAGAAGACTAGTGGATTTGTTGTTGTAAAGCTCCCCCTGTCTGATAGAAATGGTTGACAGTTGATGGATGGAGCTTTCACTTGAATGTAAATCAAATCTTCCTGATAGCTGATGAATCTGAGAGACAATGTTTCTCAGATTTGTTGTTGCTCTTGAAGATTAGAACTTGCAGCAGATAACTGAGAGATGATTTGTGTTATTGTTCTCAGAGAAATAGAGTTGCTGTTGTAGAAGATGAACACTGAAAGCTTTTTCTTTTTCTTCCTGTATATCTTTTTTTCGATTGTTTCTTTCTCTGTATTTTCTATCTTGTTGTGTTGCTGTAATACTGTAATACTTTTTTGTTGTTTATGGTCTTTCTTTCTCTTAGAGAATATAACTTTGATTTGAATTTCAAATCCTCTGAATAAGGAATATAATAATCAGAATTAATTATGTCTTGGAACTGCAATCTGAATATTTAAATTATTTTCCTTTTCCAATACGCCAAACGGCTACTTTCTTGGGAAGAGAATGGAAAGAATAAAATAAAAGAAAGGATAAAATCCTTGACTTATCTGGAATAATAGATCCGTTGCTGATTTAGTTGATCTGAGATCAGATAATAGAATATAACTGATCCTTCTGAAAATATGAAGTTGAGGAGAAATTTTGTCGAGCTGAGAGAAGAGTTCGTCGATCTGAAGGTTGAGTTCGTCGAACTGAATGTTGATTTCGCTGAACTGAACTTCTGTTGCTGATTCGTCGAATGCAAACTGGAGTTTGTCGATCTCAAGCTGGAGGTCGTCGAACTGAGAGATAAAATCTGATAAGCTAGCTGGAATATTGAATTCGTCGAGCTGAGAATGAATTTCGTCGATCTGAACATCTTGATACTTATTCTTCGACCACAGAGCTGAGTTCGTCGAACGCTGAGACTTGGGAAGTTGGTCGAACGCTGAGACTTGGCAAGTTCGTCGAACGCTGAGACTTGGCAAGTTCGTCGAACGCTGAGAATTGGCAAGTTCGTGGAACGCTGAGACTTGGCAAGTTCGTCGAACGCTGAGACTTGGCAAGTTCATCGAACACTGAGACTTGGCAAGTTCGTCGAACGCTGACACTTAGCTTTTCCTTAAGTTCTAGCAGCCTAAAACCTTGACCCTTAGACTATACATTGGGGTCAACTTAGTCCTAGTCAACAGATAGTGATCCTAGCCCAAATCAGTAATAGGGTTGTTCCAACACAGAATACCTTTTCAGCTTACCAAAAAGGGAATGAAATCCAAATCTGCTGAGCGACAATAAAAGAGAAGCATATAAACCGAAGAGTAGAGCACTTATCACTGTCGACAATATTGTTCTATTGGGCTTCCCCTTCTTCTTCCTCCTCAGGAACCTTAATAGAGCACATACAAAGAAGAAAGAACTGCTGCTCTCCTTCTCTCTCAGAACATAACAGAACAAGGCTACTCATCATCACAATCTCACAACAGCCAAGAGTTCAATCAGAAAGAAGAAACAGAAAGGATCTGACATCAATAGCTCCTGCAATATAACACTATCATAAACATGAGTTAATTAAGAGCAGATCCAGTGAAAGATTCAAGAAGCTGTTCTTCATACAGCCTACATAAGAATTCTGAAAATAGAATTCTTCCTCTTCTCCCCCTTCTTTCTTTCTCCTTCTCATTCCCTTGTACAGAGTTTGAGAATCCCTCTTCCAAAGGATACAGTGGTTCAAGATCTCCTTATCAAAAGATCTGATAGTTCAAGATCTCCTTATCAAAAGATCTGGTGGTTAATGATCTCCTTGTCAAAAGATCAGTGGTTCTAAGAGTTTACTTGCCAAAAGACTCAAGCACAGTGGTGCATCCCTACCAGGTGGTAGAAGAGGGGAGTACCCATATTTTGAGGAACCTCTATACAATTTTTTGTGTCTTCTGGATTGCTTTTTTGTGTTGTCCCAAGTTCTTTTTATTCTGCACTTTATTTCCTGCACCATTATTATTCTGCCTGTGATTTTGTTGAGCATAAATCCTTAGTTTATTTTATTTTTTTCACAGTTAGGATAGAAATAAATTTAAATCTCTATTCACCCCCTCTAGAGGATTCTCAGAGGCACACTGTGCACTTTCAGACATGATCATCACAGGGGATGATGAGCAGGAGATTGGTCATCTCAACGGGGCTCTGGGCAAAGAGTTTGAGGTGAAGGATCTAGGTCTTCTTAGGTATTTCCTAGGGATTGAGATTGCTTACGAAGTAGAAGGGATAGTCCGTTCCCAAAGAAAATACGCTTTGGATCTCCTCACAGAAACATGAATATTGGGGTGCAAACCTGCTGTGATACCAATCGATCAGAAGTGTAAACTAGATGCTGAGGCCGGGGAACCAGTGGATCGTGAGATGTATCAAAGGCTAGTTGGTAGGTTGATTTACTTGAACCACACTCGCTCGAACATCTCCTTTGTTGTGAGTGTGGTGGGTCGCTACATGCATGACCCAAGAAAGGGTCATATGGATACAGTGTACCAGATTTTACAGTACTTGAAGAATGCCCCTAGCAAGGGGCTGACGTTCAGAAGCAACGGGCAAGTGAAGATTGATGGCTACTGCGACTCTGACTGGGCAAGTTGTGCGGATGGCAGGAGGTCCACTTCAGGCTATTGCATATTTGTAGGAGGCAACCTGGTCTTATGGAGGAGCAAAAAATAGTCAGTTGTGGCTAGATCGACGATAGAGCCATGTCATTAGGGGTTCCTGAGCTTCTGTGGCTGAAATGGATGCTTGTTAAGTTGAAGATGGATCACGGAGATAAGATGAACATGTGGTGACAGTCAGTCAGCTATCAGTATTGCAAATAATCTATTCTAACACGATCGATTCAAGCATATAGAGATTGATAGGTTTTTTATAAAGGAAAAACTTGATAGTGGGCTACTAAGTTGAGTAACGTCTCGACTAAGGGTCAGGTAGCAGATTGCTTAACCAATAGACTCAATTCAGAGGATATGATCAGGGATTGTGACAAAATGAGCATAGTTAATATCTTTCGCTAATCTTGAGGAGTGTTATAATATTAAAATGTTATGTGTGCTTTGGTTGTAGGCTATATATAGCCACCTTATTTGCCCGAATAATATAAGATTCATTTACAAGTATGTATATATCATATCAAATCAATTTGAATAAAATTTATGAGTTTAATAATAGCTACTCAAAAATACGACTGATATGCCTAATGACGGTATTTCTCAAAAAGACGCTGACATTCCTATTGATTGACTACTGTACTAAGTATAGAAGCTCTAATAAAAATAATTTTGAATGTCTAACGAAAGACAACTTTTCCTTTTTATTATTGTAAAGATATATAATCATTGACTTCTCATTTATACTTAAATATTTTTTTGAAGTTAAAAGAGGCAATTTCATTCATCGATCATTTAACAGCGGATTAAGTCCAGTACAGTAGAAGGAAGAGACGACGGCATGGAAAAAGAAAATGAAGCAAGCGCATGCGCAACCCGATTGGACAAACGACCAGAGAAGATGAAATCGATCCGCGAAGACCCCCGTGTCAATTCCAAGACATCAAAAATAAGTGAGCGATCCAACGAGAACGGCACCATCCCCGCCGCTAAATGAGTAATCAAGGTTGAGCAGTCTCCTTCAATCAAAACATCGGGCCAACCAAATTCCACCGCCACTTCAGCCGCTAAAAGAGCCGCAAACGCCTCTGCCACCGCCGGGGTAGACACATAATCCCAAGTCCTGGTACGCCAAGTCAAGCACCGCCCCGAGGAATCCCGGGCAACAACACCCGCACCGATCAAAGAAGGACCCTCCCTAATAGCACCATCAAAATTAATTTTTACCACACCCAAAGGGGGAGGAGCCCAAGAAGTCCTCCTCGGAGGAGCATGTGGAGGCAAGTCGCTGGGAGGTGAAACCATCGCCACACGAATAAACTCAATCGTCGTCGTTAAATCCTGAAGAGAGCCCTCCCACAACATATGATTGCGACACCACCAAAGCGCCCAACATGCGGTCGAGAAAAGGGCAAAAATATTTGAATTCACGGATTCATGGAACACCCGAAGCCAACCAAAAATAAAATCCGTCTCCCTGTGACTTGCAAAATTAGGGATAGGCACTCTTAACAGAAAAGAGGCCATTCGAAGTGTAGTGCCAAACCCAAGCATTTGCCAAAGGGAACCTCCCAAGAGGAATAGACAAAATGGCCGCCACATCATCCGCATCAAAAAGGGTCCGAAGCACATTAATGTCCCACTCACGTCTATCCCGCATAATAAGGTCACATACCAACCGTGGCCCAACACCGGGCGGTCGCAAGGACTGGATCCGGAAAGAAATCGGTCGAGGCACCCAACGGTCATCCCAAATATTAATGTTAGTCCCCGACCCAACAAATAAACGGGACCCCTCCACAATCAAGGCCCGAGCGTGAAAAAGACTCCTCCAACAATAAGAAGGCCGATTCCCCAAAGAGGCCGAGAAAATGTCCCCCTCCGGATAATAACGTGCACGAAAAACCTTTGCCACCAAGGATTCTGGTCTTGTCAAAAAACGCCAAACCTGCTTAGCCAAGAGGGCGGAATTGAATGACTCAAGACAACGAAAGCCCATCCCGCCAACGGACTTTGCCTCACATAAAGAGCATCATGATTTCCAACGGGATCCACGAGGGCCACCACCATCCCACCAAAATGATGCAAACAAGGAGTCCACCTCCGTAAGTAAACTCCGCGGTATACGGAAGCAACCCATAACAAAAGTGGGAATGACCGTCAAAACCGCCTTCACCAGAATCTCCCGCCCAGCCTGCGACAAGAGCTTAACTTTCCATCCCTGAATCCTCTTCCAAATCCTATCCTTCATATACATGAAGCACATTCGCCTCGATCGGCCAACCGAAGCAGGCACCCCCAAATACAGATCATGCTGGAGACAACGGTCCACCCCCAGAATAGCCGATAACTCAGCCGCAACCAAATTCAGAGTGGAAGGCCCAAAAACAATCTTGGACTTTATACTTAAATATTAACACTACAAGTCTACAATATATCTCTCTTCTTCTCTTCATAATTCCATTGAAAAAAAAATTCAATCAAATCAATGCAACATCCCCATGATACTTCAAATCTGTCCGGAATTGCTGCGATGTTGAAACGTAGCGTGAAAAAAAAATAACACGAGAGGCTTAACTGCATGAGAAAATTAGTAGTGAGCACTTTTGAGTGCACGCATGATCTCTGCGAAAATCAAGCGCGATCTCTGTTGAGATCAAGTGAGATCGCGCATGATTTCACATTCAGTTAAGCCTTTGCTTAACTGCAAAGGCTTAAAAACGGGAGAAATAATTTGGTACGTTTACGTATATAAGGGTTTTTGGTGCGCGACCGTCGGATCTCGCCCATCATCGGTCCAGATCTAATACTGCTTTAATACTGTTGTATTAAGCAGAAATTACCACTAATACGGACCACATCCGACCGTCGGATCGTGCGATCCGACGGTCGCAAATGCACGTGCACAACCACTATATGCGTATACGTACCAAAGAATTTGGCGGGGCGGAGACGGTATTGAATAATTTCTCCATAGGTAGGTCAACGTTATATAAATTTCAAACTTAATTCTCAAAATTCATTAATTCTTTTAATTAACTCCTTCTAAAATTTTTTATAATTGTAAAACTCTTATTGAATAAATTCTTAAAATAATATTTAATATTAATTAATATCTTTAATTATAAAGTAAATTACCGCTTATATTTGATTAAAAAAACATATCCTATCATCATATATAATTTTTATATTTTCTCGAATTAATTTGGCGTTGCATGCACTCACCGTCTCACCGATTAATCAGCGGTAACAACAAAATTCACTACCCCTTTAGGCTTCATTTGGCGCGATGTGGCCGCAGCTCGAAACAGAGGGGGGAGGCCGCAACTCAAAATGGAGCGTTTTGCTCCATTTCTCAAGGCACGGTAAAAGGAGACACGACAAATGTCACTGCCGGGCGTTTGGTTACCCGTCTTGCGGCGGCGTTTGCCAAAAATACGGACTCCAAATGCCGCGCAAAATGAAGCCTTAAGAAAAAACTTCTGATATTTCTCTTCAATCTTTGATGCTAAAGGTAAAGCCTAAACCCTCCCATTTTAGTTTTCGCTCCGATAGTTCCCAGCATCACAATAGCGGTTGTCCTTTCTCTTTGCACGGATAAAATTATGCAACTATTTTTGTTTTTTTTATTAGTGTATATTTAACAATATTATCTGCATTTAAAATTTTGTGGTGCGCATCTTTTGTGCACATATATGTGTCTTTAATACCACTCTTTATATATGATTTTACATATGGAATTGTTAAAGACAAATCAAAAATGGCTATCTGCACATCAACATAACTTAAAAATAGTCAGCTAAAATTAGTTCTGAATTTTCTACGGCCGGCAAACCATAAGCCGCACATCAACGCCAAAAACTCTCCCCGATTCTCCCGTGAGTTGAAGGTTCCAGGGCTCAGTGAGATGCTAGTCTGTGTTCAATTAAAATTAACTTTTCTATAATGATTTCTTTATGCAGTATTTGTAGGCACAATAAATATTAATGGACAAAAAAAATATTATAAGACAATTTTTTTACTTTCAAATTTAATTTGCTGTTAAAAATATCAATTTATTTGTTGTTAACAATAACGTGCGGATATCCAATATTTTTTTTACTTTAACAATTCCCTTTACATAATATTTTACGCTTAAATTATTATCTTCGGAATTGAAATCATTAGATATTCTCTTATAAAAATCTCAGACGCTTTTGCGGTTTTGCCGCTGTACGCTTTAATAAATATAATAAAAGGAAAACTAAAATACAGAGTATAAATTTCATACACTCTTTATTTTTAAATTTTTTTTTACTAATTTTAATGAGTGGCCGCTGGATATTGCTATTAAATCATCTTAAAATATTATTTTAATAATAATATTTCATGTGCTTCTCTCTCTATCTCCGTGCATCTAATGTCTCCCATGCCTTTTTTTCCTTTCCCCTCCACCTCTCCCCTGTTTCCCGGAATTTATCTCCCATTCTTCATTCAATGGACTCTCAGCTCTCCATTTTCTTGGATTACTACTAATTTCTTCATCGATTTCGTCTCCAGTTCTTTCGATTCATGCGCCTGATTCAGATTTGTTGGTCTTCCTCCATCGAATCCATCATCGATTGTTGTTTCGTTCATAAATCCTTTCTAGTTCGCCATTATTTCTACGATTCCTTCCTTATTGATAATTATTCGGTCGATTCCGCGATTCCCCCGGCTTTTAATCTGTAAAAATGGCTCAGGAAGGTTGTAACCTTGACCAAGAGGAAGCCGATGTGTTGAAACCCCCGTCACCGCCTCTTTCTCCGTCTCCGTCGGCGTCATCTCCCGTCTTCCTGACCTCCCCACCGGAAATCTCGCCGGATAGGCCGGAAAGGAAGGAATCTCCTGCCGCCGGCACGAAACTGATCGAAGAATCTCACCCGCCCGCTCGGCTTGGCATTCGGTGTTCCAGCTGCATGAAAAGAGTGGGGCTCACCGGGTTCCGTTGCCGGTGCGGCGATCTCTTCTGCTCCCGTCACCGGTACTCCGACACGCATAACTGCTCCTTCGACTACAAATCCGCCGGAAGGGAGGAGATCTCCAAGGCCAATCCGGTCATCAGAGCTGCTAAGATCATTAAGATTTAAAGGTCACCCTCTTCACTGTTTCAAGTTCTGATTAGTTCCATATATGCATTGTGTTTGTGGGATTATGATCATGTATGTTAGATCCTAGAAGATAATATTTTCGGATTCATAGTTGCAGTTCATTGATTGCTCCACACTGTTCATCATCTGTTGATCCTTCTTCCTTAATTTTCTTTTCAAAAATTTCAAAATCTTTATGGGAAATAAGCTTGGTGTTGTGAGGCTTGTTGTAAATTCTTTTTGTGCTTCTTCTTAAGGGTTCTTTTAGAGATACTATGTTTGGCTATTTTCTCTGTAGATTGCGCCTTTTGGGTTCTTCTTTCTCCTCATTTTGTGTGTGTTAGAATATTCATCCATGCTGTCTAACCAAATGGAACAAGCAAAGCATACATTTTTACTGTTTTAAAGAACAAAAGAAATTGGTCTACTTTTGATAAGTTTATATTTGCGTCATTGACATTCATAATCGAGTACACTATAGTTATACACTCATTAAAATTTTGATCTTTCTCTGTATGCATTTGCATAGTTACTTCCTTTTTGTTTTGAAGGAATTGTAAATAGATGAAAGGAATGATGGACGAACTGAATTGATTAGTTTTCCACTTTGGTTCTTAAAAAATCTTGCGACTTTTTGTTCTTTTCTCCTCATCACTTGTCGGTGTTGAAAGTATTCATCTATGTTGCCCGATCTAATGGAACAAGCAAAGCATAATTTTTACTGTTTTGAAGAACAAGGGAAATTGTTCTGCCTTTGATTAGCTTTATATTTGCAACATTGACATGGAAAAACATTCATAATCGAGTACACTATAGATATACATTCATTGAAAATTTGATTCTCTCTGCGCATGCATTTACACATTTATGCCCTTTTGTTTTGAAGGAATTGAAATAGATGGAAGGAAATTGAAATGGTGTGATAGAAGAGATGAATAAATTAGTTTTCGCCTACCTGGTGTCTTTTTCATTCCGCTACATTTGGCAAAAAAAAATGGGTTTTTGCTCTGTGGTAGGGAACGTCGAGTCCCGTGGATAACGCGATAAACTTTTCATCCCTTATTTTCTCAAAGGTTGAGTATGGAATTGTGTATGTAAAAAAATGCGTTTGCTTGCATACGATTACATCTTGGTTACATAGAAACACAAACATCCAAAAATGAACTTGTGAAGTAAATTACATTTACATTCCAAAAATGAACTTGATGATATTTTGTGCTCTTACACCCTGATTGTTCTGTGATTCTGTTAAAGACAAGTAGAGTTTTAATGATGACTATGTTTGAAACTTGACACTAGCTCGATAATCTCTTTTTTAATCGATTCTAAATTGTGATCGACTTGTTTTAACTTGATTTAACTCAACATCTGTGTATTTGCTATTTATTTATTATGCACACGCACGCGCGTGCACACACTTATTTAGCATTGGAAAAACATTAAGTACAGATGCTAATTTAGAATCTCAATTAGGAATTTATAATATTCTCTTTAAAATTAAGAGGATTAGCTCAAATATCAGCTTGAATTCAACCATTTTGCACTCAATATGACTCAGCTTGACTCAACCCAAAACTGAAACCGTGGTTGCTGGAATACTGGAACTCATGTCAAGATACAGTGAGTCGTGCTGATTAGTCCCACATTGTTTTTTCTTTCTTACTTTTCTTCTTTTTTTGTTATGTCCCACAATTAATTTCAATATAGAACTGTGAAACTATAAGCCAAAAGCTTCTCATCAGTTTGCTATAACAGGCTAGTTTATCCTTCATCCAATCATTTTATAAAATTTTCAAAGAATTCTTCACAAATTCTTTCTGCTTGATAACATCTCTTTACACATGGGAGCCTAAAGTATGCCAAATTTCATAAAAAATGTTTTTTGTTAGAGCAAATTGTAGCAAAATAAGAATAATGTTACACATAGGAACATAATATTTATGTGGTTCAGTCAAAATCGACATCCAACGACGAAGTAATCAAAGCAAGGGTACAAGATCCTCTTCATTTCACAGTCCAGATTAATTCGTGGCTGATCCGACGGGTTCACTATCCCATCCTTTTATATTTTTCCTTTAATAAAAAAATTACGCACCTTTAGAAAGGCATCTCATAATGTGTATATTGCTTGCCCACCATAAGTTCATTCATTTTTTATTTTATCATGTAGTTGTGAGCTTCCCCCGCCCATACCCCCAATGATTGGGGACTATATGGGTTATGTTGTTGTTGTTGTTGTATGTAGTTGTGAGCTTCTTGGAAGCCAGCTAGAATTCATTATTTTCAATGGGGTTTACATTTTATTTCCTATAATTAGGGTTTTTGATATTAATTTGGTTCCTTTTATTTCAATTTTCTCTATGAAACCTCAAAGTATCAATTGCCATGTGGAACTCACCACCCAAAGTATTTCTTCATAAATTCAACTTAATTCATCATGTTTTCATTTGAAACAATCTTTAGTTAAGCCCAACAATCAATTGAATTGAACATTTTTCACCATAATTTTTGGGTCCTTTTCTGAGAATTTCCATAATTGTAGAGATTTCCCATCTTTTTTTTTTGAAATTACAAAAATCTCTTCTCTGAGTTTGTAATATTACAAGACGCCGCCTCATACATTACGAGTGCGCCCCTCCCAGAAAAAAAAGATTTATTCGGAGGGGAGATTTTGATAATTTCAAAAAGTGGAGGGGAGGTCTATATATTCATGCATAGTCCTAGGGGAAGTTCTGGTAATTAACCCCAAAGAAGATTAATAAAGGGTGATGTTATTAACAGTCCTAAGACGGCTATTCGTAGTCCTAAAATACTTAAAACGGCTATTCACAGTCCTAAATACACTTAAATTCATTAGACTGCGTTTAATGTTATAGGACTGCTTATAACATTGCCCTTAATAAAAAAAAGGAAGAAATGACTTTGGTGATGATGTGAGGGGCCGTGTTGCCCATTGTCGGGCCGATGGTGTGCCCGCCCTCCGCACGAAACGACATGTCACCCCTACAGTTGAGTAGTTTCCCCCCGCTAGGCTGCGGGCGCCAAACGAACCCTAAATGATAGTTTAGCCATTTCTATATCACAAACCATTTGTCTTATTTGCGAATGACACGCAGGAGTGCGCATTGTTAGCCGTCGGCGGCACGGAAGGCCATCATCATCATCATCATCTCCGTAGCCGCAAACATTGAGATGCGCGCCTGATGCCCGGGGTTCTGCAGGCTCCAGAGTGTTGATTGCATTGATAATTTGAAGATTCTCTCCTCCTTTGTTCCCCATTCCAAGCTGGCGGCTCGTCGAGATTATAATAATGGAGCGGGGCCGAGCGATCTGGACCGTCCATCCAGCGGCTCGGCTGGCTGAGGCTTTGTGGGGTTTTAGTTAATTATTTCTTTCTTCCAATGAATGGAGCCGGACAAACTGCTCCTCCGGCTAAACCTTATCCCTAGCTTTGTTCTATGTGAAGTAGCATCTACCATATTCTATTTTTTATTCTGTTTTTTATTTTATTTTTTATTTTATTTTATTTGGGATCCTGAGTCAGGCAGGTTGTTTTCACAAAGAGAATTTTCTGTACGTGTAACGTTCCTACAGGATGGTACGGGACAGTATTTTTAGTTGAAATTGTGATTGTAACTGTATTCATAGTTATATTTACAGTCATAAAAATCAATGTAATTTACAACTGTAACTGTATTAAAAAAATCACTTTTTAACACTGTATTTTTAGACCGTAACATATACATATGAGATCTAAAAATGATCATAAAAATAGTTAAATTAATATTCTGTAATTTATTTTAAAAAAAGTACTGTATTTTAGCCTACAAATACAATAAGCGCACTATCATTTAGGAATGCTATGCATACCTAAGTATTTTTCGTTTTCACAAGCCAAGTTTCCGGAGTTTCCCAAACCGTTGACAAAACAGATCCATATGCCGCTTTTCGAATTTATGGCTGAGAATTTGTTGCGTCGAACGTCTTCTTTCGCGGCGGGCGAGTTCAGTGGCAGGGTTGGGAGTTTAGTTTGGCTCCGATCGGAATCAGAGTCAACGTGTAGGCTACGAGTAGACTTGTTGTGTGTGCTTGTACGTGCTTGCTAGGTCGTTGTCGCCTCCTTAAAACCTTTGGCTAGACATCCTGTCGGGTATCTCGGCGATTGTACCGTCTCCTCTGCTCGCTCGCCTGTTGAATAATCTCCGAGCTCGTATCCTGTCGAGGTCTCCTCGGAAAAGAATAATAAATATCCTTTGTTAATTATAATTATTTAAGTAGAGTTGTGTAATATTGTCTTCTTGTAAATAGAGCATCTTCATTTGTCCATGGGTAAAGAAGATCAAACTCGATCGATTGACTGTATTTTGGGCGAGGGAATGCAAACTTCGTGTGATCGTGGAGCGAACAAACTTGATTGCGGTGCTGTATGCCATAATTCGTGGATTTTCTTCATTCAGAGAACGACACCACGTCATCATTTTACCGGAACATGGTGTCATGGACTGCAAGTCCCGGAGGCATCGACGCAAGCGGTTTAGATGCCAGTGGTATCGACCTAGTCTAGTTGATTAGCTCGCATGTAGCATTTGGATTATGAACAAATTAGCGGTATATAGGGCCAATTTATATACCAATTGGTCGCAGAGCGAATCAACTTGCCGATTCCTATAGCATTCGCGATGGTATGAACAATTTTATTCGTAATTTGGAAGAAATCAGGTCGTGAGATCTCCTTGATCTCAGATTCATGCGTCATGCATAGGAAAAAAAATTTAGGTGCGTTTCTCCCACCTAGTTTTAGGTGGAAGAAACGATACAGCCGTACGATCTGGTATCCTACGGTGAAGTTGTTTTCGCATAATACTGCAGTATTTTAAAAATACTGTTAGTATTGTCGGTATCTCGATCAATTATGTTGTTTTTGCAGGAACCAACAGTTTGATGCACGCGAGCACCGTGATCTTAGGTGAGAGAAACGCACCTAAAAATATCTCCATGCATAGACCATAGAATGGCTGAGGGTTATTTTGGGATAGAGTTAGGGCTCTTCCATGCCCTAATCTCGCTGTCTTTCCCCTCATTCCTTCTCCTCTCTTCCTCCCAATATCCATGAAGAAATCGAATAGGAAAACAATGGAGATCATCACAGGAGAAGTGATTCATGTTGCAATTGCGAAGATTCGAAGGGATTTTTGAGGAGATTTTGGTGGCAGTGGTTCGTATGGGAGCTGGATATATGGGGACCGTTACTTCAGAAAGATACGAAACTTCATAAAATGTTAGATGCTGAGATCGCGCTCTGAGGAATGGTGTCATCATTCGCCGGGAGATGCTTGGAGGAGAACATCCACGAGCTTCTTTCTTTGGACGAAGATCAGTATGCCCTCATCGCACATGAACCAACTCTTCCTCTCTCGAGCATTAGCGTACTTTTGTTTATGCATTTCATAAATGGATTGCACGGGAGGATCGACCCATAGGGTAGATCTGAGGTCGTCTCTTCTACGTTGATCAGTAGCAAGTGATCTTAATCCCACACCGCTTGATGGTTTTTTTTTTTGCTTGGTGATGAAGCCTTGAGCTGAGCATTATGTGATGAAGCTGATTAGGCCGATTTGGCCATGATCGAAGTTGCTTGCTTTCCGATAACATTTTAAGCGATTTGATGTGTGCAAGAAATCATGGAGATAAATCCATGGGGATTGTGAATCCGGAAAAATAGCGGAAATTGAATGGCCTAGAAACCGCATAGAATGTTGTAAGAAGGATGTGTTGTCCAAAAAGCACCAAATTTGAGTCAAATTCGTTGTAATATGGGTCAGATTGATGATTGCTATGATTGTCTATGACACGAATTGTTATATTAAAGACGTTATTGATACGATCCACTCTGTACATACGGCCTGCTCGCACTCAGGACATATGGGCTGATCACATATGATCCAAGCCCAACCCCGAGGGATCCATAGTCCGCCACAGAGGGATCGTATCAGGGCCGCGGATCATACACCCCAACCACATCTCGGCGCATGTTCTCAGCGTGGCCGGATGTTGAGGTAAGGGATCGAACCGCTGGCCCCCTTTGACAAGGATTCCTCCTACCGAGTCTCATCACCAACTGAGCCGCGGCGGTGAAAAAACAGTGATGAGAACAAACCCTAAACTAAAAAAAGGCAGCTGTGGTTTGGGGGCGGCGGTGAAATAAAAAAACAGTGATGAGAAACTAATGGTGACATTAGAGCTGTCCATAAAGCAGTTTTGAAAAAGCTGTAAACTATTTCAAAAAATATCAATTTAAGTGCTTTTCAAAAAGGTGTTTATTTTTATTGTTTGGAAGAATAATTTTTAATAATAAATTGCAATTTATGCTAATCATTCATCGCATAAATAAGTAAATATTATATAAATCCTAAATAAGCAGGTTACAAAGGGTCATCGGCGAGAAGCAAAAATCACGAATGGATGAAGAATCCCGAATGAGAACAAAACCTTCGAATAAAAGAGGAAAAACTGAAAACAGATAAATCGATTTTTAAAAAGCCATGTTGGGCCGGCTGCTCAAAAGGCCCCCAAAGCACCCTTCTTGTAAAAGCACTTTCAAAAAAATTTATGATCAAAACAAACTAAAAAGGGCGATGACTATGGGAATAGAACTTTCCCACCGCCACCCCAAACAGAGCCCATTAGTCTTTGGGCATAGAGTGATTCACCTCATTCCTCAACCATATCACTCATCATCCCAGTCTCTTACCTTGCAACATTTGCCACCTTGCAACATTTGCCCGCCGACCTACACTAACTTCTCCCTATAGTCGCCATCATCCTCACGATACTTTTCTTCAAACAGGGGCAGATCTAGAGGGGGCCCGAGGGACACTGACACCCCCATTATTTTTCAAAATTGTTAGTGGATTTGGATTCCTCTCGTCGAGGCAATGAATTTTGACTACTTATATGTCAAAAACGGTGGCCAGATGAAGGAGAAACAACTCCGATAAGATGAAAGCGTTCTCACGTCACCTAACTAGTTTGTTTTGGGACAAATATTAGCTATTCACGGACCAAAGTTGGCTATTCGTAGACCAAATTCAGCTATGTGCACCTCCCAAATTAATTTCCAACATGTGACCCACGACCCTCCTACTCACCCCGCTAGCATTTGTGTTTAGAAATTTTTTGTGCACCCCTATTTATAATTTTATGGATCCACCACTGTCTCCAAACCGTCTCGCGAATCTCCCCTACTCGATCCAATGATCGCAATGTCTACCTACAACCCAATTCCATATTTATTACTATTTTCCCGTATTATTACTCTCATTTCCACAGGAAAAAAATGAACTAAAAACAGAGGTCATTGTCATGCTTGCTGAAGACCGTACCAACTATTCACTTCCCCGTTTGCAAAAAAAGGCCGTTACAAGGGAAGATGAAAATGCTCAAAGTTTATATAATAATTAATAAATGAGTGGTTGAGATTGATTTTGCTTTTAATGAATGATTTGGATGGGGATCCTCTCCATTTGGTGTCGGAGGTCCATATCATGGTGAGGATTGATTCTCACATCATCCAAAGGTGCATAAATTTTTTATTAAAGAAAAAAATATAAAAGAAGGAGATTAGTGAACCATTCGGATCAGCCACGAATTAATCACGACCTTGAAATGAATACTATCCATCTTGACTCAAATGGAGAGGATTCTGGTACAAATGACTTGAGGAGCAAAAAATCAAGATCCAAAGATGGGAAATATCAAGGAAAGGAAAGGGTTATTTACCGGAATCTCCCCTAAAAGTTTGCGTAATTACAGCTTGCACCCCTCTAACTTTCGAAATTAAAATTATCCTCCATCAATGTTTACATTTCATAACTAATATTACACAGAAATTCAAATATTAATGAAGTAACCGATTGATCTAATTTCATCATTTCGATGGCATCACACTAAATAATGTTTCATGTAATATATATATATATATATATATATATATATATATATATGTGTGTGTGTGTGTGTGTGTGTGTGAGTGCGTGTGTGTAAATGGGGGAATAATTACCAAAACTTCCGGCATAATTAACTCATAATTAGAGGGTAAGTCCCAGTAAATGGCTATATATATGCACTTTAATTTTTCATCAAATCTAATAGAGCTCATTTGATATTGTTTTTAATATTTAAGAAATTATTAAGCCAAAATAATAGCTGACCATTACTCATCAGTAAATTACTAAATTGCATCAAACTCCTGAAACAACAAACAGCTCATTCACCGACATAAATCAACAAATGAGTTGATATTCAAACTTTCTCCTCTATGCATCAAACCTTAATACAATTTATTCAAAATTAATCAATTATCTAAAAAAATGAACATAATTTTTTTACATGAATGAACGAATATTGAGCTATAAACCGGGCTAGCGACTAATTTCTTGAAAAATATTAACAGCAGGCCTGAGAATTTCAAGTATGTTCCATGCATGACAAATTAAGCAAACAGAAAGAATAAAATGTGATACCTTGGTCCATAATTGCCACCAGATAAAATGTGATACCTTGGTCCATAATTGCCACCAGTCAGGCTCAGAAATATATTGGAGCCTCTGGAACAAAATAACTTGATTAAACCATGTCCTCTCCGCTGAATGTTTTAGGCTGGAGTTTCGACTTTTGGGTTTCGAGAGCTCTTCGGATTGCGTGAAGACACCTGAAAACAATAAAAATTAGCCGAGAAGAGGAGCTTTTCGACGTGCGGCTTCCATTACTAATGAATCAAATTGTTTGAATTTTGATAGTGACGATCGGCGTCGGGAATCATGAAAGTGCACAGTGTGCCTCTGAGAATCCTCTAGAGGGGGGGGGGGGGGGTGAATAGAGATTTAAAGATTATTCATATTCTAACTGTGAGTACAATAAAATAATCTAAGGATTTATGCTCAAACAAGATCTCAGGCAGAATAAACTTGTGCTGAAATATAAATTAGAAATCAGTAGAGTAAACTAACTATAAGGACAACACAGAAAATTAGCAACCAGAAGACACCGAATTTTTTATAGAGGTTCCCCAAAATGTGGGTACTCCCCTCTTCTACCACCTGGTAGGGATGCATCACTGTGCCTAAGTCTTTTGGTAAGGAGACTCTTAGAACCACTGATCTTTTGACAAGGAGATCATGAACCAGCAGATCTTTTGATAAGGAGATCTTGAACCAGCAGATCTTTTGATAAGGAGATCTTGAACCAGCAGATCTTTTGATAAGGAGATCTTGAACCACTGAATCCTTTGAAGAGGGATTAATAAAACTCTTTTACAGAAGGGAAGGAGAAAGAAGAAGAGGAAATGTGTATGAATTCTGTTTTCAGAATTCTTATGATGGCTGTAAGAAAAACAGCTTCTTGAATCTTTTCACATGATCTGCTCTTGATGAACTTCTACTTATGATGGTGATGATTTGCAGAAGTTATGATTGTCAGATCCTTATATCTTCTTTCTGAATGAACTCTGACTGCTATAAGATTGAGTTGATGAGCAGCCTTGTTCAATTCTGTTCTTAGAGAGAAGAAGAGCAACAAATATTCCTTCTCTGTATTTTTTTTCTTCTATTAGGGTTCCTGTGAGAAAGGAAGAAGAAGGAGACTCAATAAAACAGTATGGACGATTGTGATAAATGCCTTCCTTTTCTCTTTCTTCTGTTGCCTTTTATTGTCCCGCAATTGAATTTGAATTTGATTCCCTTTTAGGTAAATCCTGAAGGGTATATTTGTCTCGGCAATAAATCCTTCCTTCCTTTTTTTATTCCCGACCCGTCCACCAACATTTAGGCTTGTTTCCAAGAAAGCTTTTCTCTGACCTCAGTTAATTCTTTATTCCATTTAAGGTAATTAAGGAGCCGTTGGGGAACGGTCTTGAGAAAGGTGGGCCATGAGAGAGGGTCAAAAATGACAGCTGAAAAGGAAACCTTTTCAGACTGTCTTCGACGTAGCGTCGAGTTCACTTCCTCACTTATCGACGCACCTTCGAGTTCCTGTAGGAGCAACTTCGAATTCATCCTTGCTCTGACTGAACTCTGCTAGTCGACGTTGCGTTGATACCCAATCGACGTAACCGTCGAGTTGAAGATATGATTCTGAGCTTCATTACCTGTGTCGAGATGAAGTCGACGTTGCGTCGACTTTGAATGGCTTCGACAGATATTTCCTTCTGCGCGGAGTTGAAGTAGAAGTTGCGTCGACTTCCTCAAGTGCTCCGACAAGTCCATGTCCTCTGCGACGATATCTATTCGACGTAACGTCGACTTGATCTACTCCGACAGAAAGAGAATGTTGCTTGGACTTCTTGTCAGAGTAGCGTCGACATCCATTCGATGTTGCATCGATTTCTATTCGACGCAAATATTAACTTCACCAAATTTGTGTTTATCTTGATATGGTCTTGACACCCTAGGTTGAGTATGACATTCTAAGACATCTAATGATCAGATTACCCTCACTATACAATGGGTAATTGAATCCTAAGAAACAAAATCACTTTTAGGTAATTTGTTAAGTTAAATCAAATGAGTTTTTCCCAACAATCTCCCCCTACTTATCTTAACAAATTTTACAAATTGAAAAGAGTGATTTTACTTATTTCTTTGCATAAATAAACATAAATGCATACAAGACATCCTGGACATAAGAATGAAGTACATACAAGACAGGATTGGTATATATAGAAAATAACATATTGTTTTTCACAGACCATTCTAATGTCAAGTAATATGTAAATATCCAGAGTTGTTTTCCAGAAGAAATTTTTCTTACAGAGTACCTGAGCCTCATTGCTCCTCAGGAGTTTTTATTTTTCTTGAAAATACTTTTGAGGAGACTTTCCTTGGGGCAATCTTCAAAGGCTCATCATCTTCTGTAGTAGCATCCTTGGGAAGCTCCCCCTGCGAGTGAGCATTCACTTTAGCTTCCTAGGCAGCTTCCACAGCTATCTTGGCTACCTCATCCAGCAGATTGTCATTCTGAGGCGTCTCCTGATCAGCTGCAGTACTTACAGCTTCCAATTCTATATCCAGATTTCTCTGAACATCTGGAGCAAGCTCCCCCTGAACTGTTGCATCAATTTGCTTATCATTTAATTTTTCAGGAAACTCCCCCTGATCTGCAGGCTCCCCCTGAATTTGTGCATGTTGGATTATTGTAGCTTTGTCAGGACCTTGAGCATCACCTTTATTTTGTCCACTCAACTCTAGAGCAGGTCTTTCTTCCTCCAAAATATTCTCCCCCTTCTTAACCTTGCTGACCAGGGAGGTTAAGAATTCCTTTGTGACCATGAAGGAAGATACAAAGTCTTTGAGGCTCTGAAAAGATCTTTAAAAATTTAATAGCTCACCCTCCATTTGTGTGTATTTTCTGTCAAACCTTCTAGCCTGGGAGGCTACCTGGTCTGCAAATGTGGAGGAGGCAATGTCCACAACTTTGGAAATGATCAGCTCAAGATCAATTGTGGGTGATGAGATGTAGATGGAGGAGGTGATGGGGGGGGGGGGGGGGGGGGGGGGGGGCGTTCTTCTTGGATAGGGGAGAGAGGCTGATAGAACTCTGGTGAGACATGACTAGGTGGAGGAGGTGGAGTAAATATGGATGGTAGCTGATGAGGCATTTGATGAGATGACTCTGGGTCAGAAGGAGATTGGTGTTGTTGTTGTTGTTGAGATGGAATATCCTCATGATGGAGATCTGGAGCAGTGTCCAGAGGAGGTGAAGATAGAGGAGGGATATTGTCCATTGGATGTTCTGGTAGTTGCCTTTCAGGCCCTTGAAGAGGAGGAGATGGAGGAGGTGAAGCTGGAGCTTGACCAGGCTTTAAAATTTGCCTGATCCACTTAGAGAATATTCCAATATTTATTCTCTTCCCTGGTGGAATTGGCACACCCTTTGACTTACACACATTGGGATAGTGGTGAAGCAATATCTGACTCATGATTCTCATGAAAGCATTTTCCTTATGAGCATACTTATGCCCAATCATTCTTAGGAGGCATTTCCCCCAATTAATCTTCTTCTTTAGAACTAGAGCACCCATTATCTGAAGCTGTTGCTTTGGAACAACATCATGTGCTGATATTTTACAGAGCAGAACTTTTCCTACAATATCTGCAAGGAATCTGTATTCTTCCCCAAGATCAATCTTCTTTAGATTTATGGGTTTGTCCTTCTTGAACTGCATAATCTTCAGGGCCCTCTTGGTCTCGTCCCCTGATAATTCTTCTGACTCATTTCCTGGAAGAAGATCATAGGTTTGGTTCAATATGTCCTCTGTTATCTGAACATCTGTGTCAGAGATTTTTCCTTTAAGAGAATCATCCTCTCCTATCTGAGCATTATCTTTGAACTCTGTCAGCTCGACATCCAGTATCTTGCATCTGGTTGAGATAAGCTTGATTAGCCCGGTCTCCTGAAACAAGCCAAGGATGGCTTTGAAGCTTTCTGCCGCAGCATTGAACGAGTTGATGTCTACATCAAATCCAGAGTTAACTTTTGGAGGCGTCATTGGTTGAGATTGGATGTACCTGCAAAGGCAGAGAAAACGAGAGAGAGAATACGGGAGAGATGGAGAACAAGAGAGCAAGAGAGCAAGAGGAAGAGAATTCAAAAGCGTAAATGTTTCGACGCAGTAATTGCTTAAAAGCGGATGAATCGTGCTACTTAAGGTTTAGGTCGACGCACCGTCGATAATACTTATTATTTGGCGCGTAAAAATGTATCGAGATTGCTTCTAGAAGCACTTCTGCGCGCGCTGATATATCGACGTTGTGTCGACTAGTACTCGACGTAGCTTCGAGACAATTCAGAAACCATAAGTCGACGTAGTCCTGTCGACGTTACGTCGATTTCCAATCGACGTAACTTCGAATTTAATTAGCAATTAATAAGTCGACGTATGCGTCGATATGAACTTGACGCTGCGTCGACTTCTATTCGAATTGTCTATTCTGAGTGCTTCTTGATGTTGGCGTCGAGTAGAAGTCGATGGTACGTTGACTTCTATTCAACGCACCTCTTAATAAACAGATCTATTTCTTTAGAAAATTCTTGCTGATTTTCTCAGCAATTTTTATTTATTGAAAATAGATCTTAATATAATGTAATAAATATTAAGGAAGATTCAAGGTAGAAATTACTCCCTTGAATAGGCCTTTTTCTTTAATCAAAATCTACATCTTTCTTCCCACTCAATTTTCTCCTGAGTGGGACCCTACCTCACCCTACACAGGTAATTTAAACATTAGAGGGAACCCAGGTTACCTTGGGCCCTTTGTTTTTACCATTGTATGGTTCAATGAAAGAATAGAAGGGTCTTTCATGATATCCTTTGGGATGATGTGGAATGGATTTCCCAAACCTCTTATCTTGATACTTGAAGTGAGTATAAAATGTATCAAAATATAACAAATCAACAGAATGTTTGATTATCCTAGGTTTTGTTTTTGCCTGTCGATTGTTGTTATTTAACTTCTCAAAATGATTCTTGCCTAGGGGTTTTTCCCTTTTATTTAGGTTTGCCTTTTTAGGTTTGTCTAGCCTATCTGGATGATTGTTATCTCTACCCTTGGGTGATACACTCTTCTCACTTGGTTGATATTCACTAGGTCTAACAAATGTCACTGGATTTTTCCAGACTGGTTTCCTAGATGTTTCTGTGCTAGTGGAGGGCTCTGCTCCTAATCCTAGGTGATTAAATCTCATAGAGAGATTTTCTGTGATATCCTTGAGCTTCTGACTCCTCCCATTGAGTGAGTCTTCAAAGGCCTTTGCCTTTGCTAGCTCTTCTTTTCGATTTGATTTTTCCTCTCTAATCTTAATCAATTCTAACTCTTTATTATTAAGTTCATTAGTTAGATTTTGATTTATTAGGATTGTTTCATTTTTCTTAAGATTCTCTAATTCAGTTTTAGCTGTGTTTAGCTCTTTTTCTACCCTAAGATGTTCAATGGAAAAATCTTTGAAGCATGTTTTAAAATCTTCTTAAGTAAAATCAAATTCATCAAAGACAGATATCTGATCATCTTCATCATCTGATGTCATCCCAAGAGCCATCATGCAGGCTGTTACTGCTTCATCATCACTTTCAGATGATGAGGAGGCTAACTCTACTTCAGAATCACTCCATGTTTCAGCAATGAAGCCTTTGACTTTCTTCTTGTCCTTTCCTCTGAAAGACTTCTTCTTCTCCTTTTTGCTGTTGCTTCTTTCCCTCTGCTCTTGTGGGCATTCAGGGGCAATGTGCCCTGGTTTGCTGCAGGTATAACAGATAACCTCCTTCTTTGGAGTCTTATCATACCTGGGCCTTGAATCCCTTTCTCTTCTCCTCGAGTCCTCAGTCTTCACCCACTTCTTGAATTTATTTGCCAGCAGACTGAACATTTCATCCTCAGGAATGGAGGACTTGCCTTCAGCAGCTTTCAGAGCAAGGGACCTTTGGACAGGAGCTGGAGAGGTCTCCCTTTCTTCAGCCTCAGCCCTGTTCTTCAGAAGCATCTCATATGACTTAAGCTTTCCTAGCAAAGCTTCAGTTGAGATCTCACTGTGGCATCTGGATTCTCTGATTGCCTAGATCCTTGAATCCCATGAGCTAGAGAAGCACATGAGAATCTTATCATTAATTTCAGTCAAGGATATTTCCTTGTCTAAGCTTCTGAGCTCATTAATGATAAGGCTGAATCTGTCATACATATTGACAACAAATTCTTCAGCTTTCTTTTGAAAGTTCTCATACTGGGATATGAGAAGGGACTTTTTGTCCTTTCTTTCATCAACACTTCCTTCCACCATGGTGGTGAGTGAGTCCCAGATTTCCTTTGCCGATTGGCACTCAGCAACTTTCTGGAAAATGTCATCTGACATTGTTGACACCAGAATATTCATGGCCTTGGCATCACATGCCTTGACCTTCTTCTCAGCCTCTGTCCATTCCTTTCTTGGAACAGACTCAGTTGTTGAGGTTTCTCCTTCCTTTTGTCTGACTGGAGCAGGAGGACCTGTGAGAAGAATATTATAGATGTCTTCATCAATTGAATTCATGTAAAGTCTTATCCTGACCTTCCAGAGTGTGAACTTATTCAAGTTACAAACAGGGGGTCTTGTGGAAGCATAATCCACAGAACTCATTTTCTTTATAAAATATGTTTATAGAAAAGAAATAAGAGTAGAAGGTCTTTTTGATCAAGGTGTTAACCTCTTAATGATCAACCTCCCTCTGATACCAAATGAAAGTGCACAGTGTGCCTCTGAGTATCCTCTAGGGGGTGAATAGAGATTTAATGATTATTCATATTCTAACTGTGAGTACAATAAAATAATCTAAGAATTTATGCTCAAACAAGATCTCTGGCAGAATAAACTTATGCTAAAATATAAAGCAGAAATCAGTAGAGTAAACTAGCTATAGGGACAGCACAGAAAATTAGCAACCAGAAGATAAAATTTTTTATAGAGGTTCCTCAAAATGTGGGTACTCCCCTCTTCTACCACCTGGTAGGGATGCACCACTGTGTCTGAGTCTTTTGGTAAGGAGACTCTTAGAACCACTGATCTTTTGACAAGGAGATCATGAACCACCAGATCTTTTGATAAGAAGATCTTGAACCACCAGATCTTTTGATAAGGAGATCTTGAACCACTGAATCTTTTGAAGAGGGATTAATAAAACTCTTTTACAGAAGGGGAAGAGAAAGAAGAAGAGGAAGAGTGTATGAATTCTGTTTTCAGAATTCTTATGATGGCTGTAAGAAAAACAACTTCTTGAATCTTTTCACAGGATCTGCTCTTGATGAACTTTTGCTTATGATGGTGATGATTTGCAGAAGTTATGATTGTCAGATCATTTTATCTTCTTTCTGAATGAACTCTGCCTGCTATAAGATTGAGTTGATGAGCAACCTTGTTTAGTTCTGTTCTTAGAGAGAAGAAGAACAGCAGATATTCCTTCTCTGTATTTTTTCTTCTTCTATTAGGGTTCCTGTGAGAGAGAGGAAGAAGGAGACTCAATAGAACAGTATGTCTGATTGTGATAAATGCCTTCATTTTCTCTTTCTTCTGTTGCCTTTTATTGTCCCGCAATTGAATTTGAATTTGATTCCCTTTTAGGTAAGTCCTGAAGGGTATATTTGTCTCGGCAATAAATCCTTCTTTCCTTCTTTTATTCTCGACCCGTCCGCCAACATTTAGGCTTGATTCCAAAAAAGCTTTTCTCTGACCTCAGTTAATTCTTTATTCCATTTAAGGTAATTAAGGAGTCGTTGGGGAACGGTCTTGAGAGAGGTGGGCCATGAGAGAGGGTCAAAAATGACAGCTGAAAAGGAAACCTTTTCAGACTGTGTTCGACGTAGCGTCGAGTTCACTTCTTCTCTTATCGACGCACCTTCGAGTTCCTGTAGGAGCAGCTTCGAATTCATCCTTGCTCTGACTGAACTCTGCTAGTCGACGTTGCGTCGATACCCAATCGACGTAACCGTCGAGTTGAAGATATGATTCTGAGCTTCATTATCTGCGTCGAGATGAAGTCGACGTTGCGTCGACTTTGAATGGCTTCGACAGATATTTCCTTCTGCGCCGAGTTGAAGTAGAAGCCGCGTCAACTTCCTCAAGTGCTCCGACAAGTCCATGTCCTCTGCGTCAATATCTATTCGACGTAACGTCAACTTGATCTACTCCGACAGAAAGAGTATGTTGCTAGGACTTCTTGTCAGAGTAGCGTCGACATCCATTCGATGTTGCATCGATTTCTATTCGACGCAAATATTAACTTCTCCAAATTTGTGCTTCTCTTGATATGGTCTTGACACCCTAGGTTGAGTGTGACATCCTAAGACATCTAATGACCAGATTACCCTCACTATACAATGAGTAATTGAATCCTAAGAAACAAAAACACTTTTAGGTAATTTGTTAAGTTAAATTAAAGGGGGTTTTCCCAACAAATCATTTTCGGTATTAATTTGGGATATTTTTTTTATTGTAAAATGCTTTAAAAACTTAGATTTAAGGCTAGAAACAGAAGGAGCTATTTAAGTGGGGTTCAAATTATAAAACATATGATGGGATTCAAATTATAAAACATATGATGGGAAAGTGTAGTAGAATTTTGATGAGGCTAGAGAATTCAGGTGAGGCTTTCATTCAATGCCTAGAGTTTGAGACAAAA
Source organism: Dactylorhiza incarnata (assembly GCA_033032865.1). NCBI lineage: Eukaryota > Viridiplantae > Streptophyta > Magnoliopsida > Asparagales > Orchidaceae > Dactylorhiza > Dactylorhiza incarnata. The sequence goes on along the minus strand of JAWHQI010000129.1, from coordinate 2,990,007 downwards.
ATCTAGAGTTTCATCGGAAACCTCGCCCAAGCAAAGTTGCAGGGGTTTTCTATGTATCAATGAAGCCCCGGAGCCTGCCCAGCTCCACTTACTCCCATAACCTCAGTTCCATTTTCAGAAAGCTACATTCCAAAAAACATCGGAACCCCGCTAATCAAAAAACTGTTTGCGAAATGGTTGACTGTCACCCCGGCTCGCCAATTACGCCGTACATGGCCTGGCATCGGTGTGGACTTCTAGGACCAGTCCTAACTTTGGTCAATAATGACAAAAGAGAAAAAGAAAATAGTGAGATTGATTTCATAAGAAAAGAAAGGCAAAAGGCGTAGGGTTCTGGGCTACTTCGCTTCGCTCGCCTTGCTTTTTATGCATCCGAAAAACTAACTTAAAACTAAAACCTAAACCATAAATCATCAGTTTTGGCGATGATGAATAAAAAAATTGTGAATCAGAAATCCTTGAAAAGCTAAATGCATATTTTACTTTAAAGTTTAAGAAAGGTGTCAAATTTTGCGGTTGTAACCAAGGAATAGAAGAAAGTTACCTCCATGGCAAATGATCAAGGAACATGTAAGGGGATAGAATTATATCCTTGAAATCCTCCCTTTTTGCCACATAAGCTTTATAACTGCTCTCCTTCTCATTGACTATGAAGAATTTCCAAATCGGTGAAATGTTTGTCCTTTGAGGTATTATATGAATTACCAAACCAGCTAGGAAAACCTCTTTCAGTTCTACGATAGCTTCTGCGAGTTGAATCGAATCACCAACCAGAGGAGCTTGGACCCCAAGCAGGCATGTGGGGTTGAAATTGTCATTGACTTCATCAGTTTTATAGTCAGATAAAACATCGTCATTTGGTAATTCGATAATGTTGTAATTGTAAACAGAATCATTCAAAAAATTTGAGTCTCGATCATCCAATGGTGACCTATCTATGTACTCGGGTGATTTTTTATGCCCAGGTTGGCTACTCGGCGAAGCTAATGTGAGATGGCTAACAGAATTCGCCACAAAAGAAACTGCATCGCTGCACGGGAATGGCTGAACTTGAGTGACGTGTTTCATATGTCGTCTTTGATGAGGATGGCAACCATCTAGTAAATCGGGGTTTGCATCAATAGTAGGAGAGTGAGATAGACAGTTCTCCCCAGTGCCATTGTGCTTTCTCAAGCTCAGAATCTTTCGTGCGAGTTTACTAATAACCGCAGAGTTAGCTGAAGAATCGTCCGATAGAACTTTAATTGCAGCTGCAAAAAGTCTAAGAACTGAATTAACTGAGAGTCGTGAAGAGAATTCGTCGTTGTATACAATTCTGCGCAACATTAAAAATGTCAAGGCAAAATAAACGCGAACGAAATAAAGCTGAAAGAATAAATATTGCAAAATCTCACGATGTAACGAAATCTGAGCATGCTTCTGCTGTGGCAAAATCAACACAAGGAAGTGGTCCATAAGCATATACATGTAAGTTTGGATATCTTCCTTTCAACTGCAAGGGAAAAAACATTTGAGGGAAATACATACTCATATTTCGATTGGAAATGCATCCACCATAAGTTTCATGTCCTAATACTCTAGTTTATTGCCTCGGCACATTTGGATCCAGTAGCTCGATTAGGGTATAGGGTTTAAGGTTTTACAGTTTTGGGTTTTAAGTTTCAGGGTTTCATATTCTATTTCAATCCAAAACACCATTTTCAGGTTGTTTCGGACCGCGCTTGGAGTACTGCATTCTGGGGTTGCGGTTAGAAACAGCCTTTTAAGTCCAACAGTAAACAGACCCTAGATAGAATGTACAGTGATAAATCCAGGATGTGAAGCTAAGATTTGAAATGTAATTTAATACAATATGAAGTTACTGTCACGGTGGGTGAAATTTAGGGTTAAAATAGGAAAACAAAGTCAAACGACTGTGTCGAGTGCTCCAAAATGTGAAGCAGCTGTCACAACAAGTTATTTCTACTTCCAGATATTTGCATACTTAAGGTACTTCTAGAATCATTTAATGATTCTTGAGCTTAGTGTTGAATTTGCATTATGAATTGAGACAATTTTTATGAGCAGAAAATAATAAAGATTTACTTTTACGCTATCTAGTCCGTAGTTGAAATTATAGGTTTCGTTAAGATAACTCTATTCGAAACCACTGCCTCGGTAAGTTTACATAAGAATAAAGTCAAGAAGTTGAGTATGTCTTACTGGTGAAGAAAGTACAAAAACTTACCCTCAATCCAAGCAAAGTGGCAACAGCACCCCCCAAGGAATGGCCAACAATACGCACTTTATACCCTTCACATTCACAGCCAGGGCCCAGCAACGAAGAAAGTAATCCAGTTCTTTCAGATGTAGAAACATCTACACGAGCAAATTTCAAGTGAACAAAATTGTAAGCATCATACAAATCTCACTTCAAAGGAATAAATCTAAAAACAATTTGCCATAATGCAAATCTTCCTCTTTTCCTTAAGCAGCATGCACAAGCATATTCTATATTTTGTGAAGTTAAAGAATAGTTCATTCACCTTCAAACACCTATTCACATGAGGAACTTCCTTTCTGGAACTAAATAGGATTGGAAGCATTAGAATTAAATGCACACTAGGATTACATGTTAAGGGGAGTTACAATATGTGTATAAAAGCTTTTTCGGATGAGTTGTTGAACAACTCCCAAGGTCTAGTGGAGGAGAGCTTGAGAATCTTCTTTACCAAGGTCAATTGAATATGTAGTTGAACAAACCTCCCATAGTTAGTTACGTTTTCCGGACTAGGAGATCGCTGACAATTAAGGAGCTTGCTCGGCTCAACAGAGGATTTTATGGTTATGTGAGACTTTGAGGCACTAGCAGACTAGGGTGAGGTTTAGAGCCTTAAAACACCTTATGCAAAATTTTGGGAGGAGAGCCTATAACAGATAGAGGCACGGCATTGGGCTTGAAAACCAGATTCTAAACTGATTAATTTATGTGTGGCGTAAGGCTGATGAGGTCTGCAGCAGTTTTTGGAAGGAAAAAAGGCTAAAAAAATCTCGTTTCTTTAGTCCCATTTTGTTAGGAACTTTTAATTTTGTTTCCTGGCATCTTTTGTTGAAATGCGATCCTTGAAGATTAACAAATGCCATTCTACCAAAGTTATCAGTAAAGGTGATAAAATAACTGTTGAAATAGCCCATGTATTTGGCCCATTTGGTGGCCCATTTACTCCTCTTCTATATCTCTTTAGTCCCACATTGTGTATAGGATTTCTCTCTCTCATCCCTCTCCTATAAATATGTGCTCTCCTTTTGTATACAATACAAGAAATATAAAACACGCTTTTGCGTTTCTCTACATGGTATCAGAGCCAGCGATTTCTCCCGTATTCTAACCGCCCACCTAATTATTTTACCGCAGCCCACTCTTTATAGGCAAGGATCGCTGTGCGGTCTATCTTTTCCAAGATCGCAGCTCGCTCCCCTGCGTGGATCGCCCCCTCTACTGTGCTCTTCGTCGCTCTTTATAGGCTTCGCAGCCTGTGGGCCCCTCCGCTGCTGACCTCGCAGCCCGCCCCGTCTAGTCTCACCGCTCTGCAGAGCTCTCCCGTGCGATCTTCCTCAGCGAGCTACCTCTGCTCGCCAGCGCCCTATCTGCTCGCAGCTCGCCAGCGATCGCTCCGACCTCATCTCAAGTCGCAGCGGTCTCCCCTCTGCTCTCAAATCGACGCGGTCTCCTATCTGCTCGCAAGTCGCAACTCGCCAACGGTTCCTCTGCCCAACAGCGGCCTCTCCAGCTCTTCTCTGATCATCGCGGTCTCAGTCGCAGCTCGCCCGCGATCTCTCTGCTCGCGATCTCTCGTGCACGAGAGACGCAGCGATCTCGCAGCAATCTCGCAGCGATCTCGCGCGGCCTCTGTCCGCCGCGGCCTCTCCCTTTCTCGCAGCGCTCTCGCGGCTTCTCCACTGACCGCCGCGACCTCTCCCTTCTCGCCGCGATCTCGCAGCGACCTTGTGCGGCTCTCTCCTGTGTTCGCTGCGGTCTCTACCAGCGACTTCTGTGTGCGATCTCGCGCGATCTAAACTCGTTTCTATCCGCGCCTCCCGGTCTCTATGGGCTCCTCGGTAGCCTCATCGGAAGCTCCTACACAGACCGCACCACCTGTCCTCAACCAAGAGCTCCGTGATGAGCTCCGCATCACCACCATCTCCCTCTCTGGGAAGAAAAACTTCATGCCCTGGATGCACTCTGTCCGCCGCGTCCTTCAAGCCAAGGGCCTTGCTTCTCATCTCACCCAGGATCCCCCTACTCCAGTCACTGAGGAATGGCTGCGGGACGATGGCCGCGTTCAGACATGGATCCTGAACTCGCTGGATGGCGAACCTTATGAAATGGCCATGTACCTTGAGACGGCCAAAGCCATGTGGGACGAGCTCCAGTCCCTGTATTCCGAAAAAGATAGCCTCCAACGTCTGTTCGATATCATCACCGACCTACAGGCTCTGGACACCACCGGGCCTAACATGACCTCTGTCGTTGCCCGTGTCAAATCTCTGGCTGAAGCATGGATCCAACATCAGCCATCAACAAATGATCATGCAACTCAGCGGGCTCAGAAGGAGGCAGTCTGCATTGCTATGCTCATGGCCCGGGTCCCACCTCATCTTCTGGGCCTTCGGGCTCAGATCTTGGCCTCAGCTACCACTCCGTCTCTATCAAGTGTGTGCTCCATGCTCCTCCGAGTCACACCACCTCTTGATATCACGGCACCTACCTCACCGGCCCTCCTCCAGCACGCTCCTGCTTCTCCTTCTCTTCCTCCTCCACCTACCCGGGGAGGCCGGTCTGGTGCTCGGGGAAGAGGTCGGGGGGGCCGGGGGAGACCTAAATGCTCGTTCTGCGGCCGTGATGGTCATTATGAGGCCACATGCTTTCGTAAAAACGGACATCCTCCTCGTCCTACAGCATCCCTTGCCACGGAAAGTCCATCCACCTCCAGCAATCCGGTGGACCTTGACGCAGTCCGCCTCCAACTCCAGCAACTTCATGGCCTTCTCAGCCCTACTTCTGCATCTGTCGCCTCCGTCTCCAATGAAGGTATGGCTTGTCTCTCCACTAGCCCAGGTTGGATAATGGACTCCGGTGCTACTCATCATATTACCTCGCGGCAACCAACTCAATATTTGGATACTCCTCATCCAAAGTGCATCACTGTGGCCAATGGGGATACTGTTCCCGTCTCCGGTTCTGCTGACATCTCGCTCACCTCCTCTCTTTCTCTTCGCTCGGTTCTTCATGTTCCAGGCTCCTCCTTCAATTTACTTTCCATTGGTCGTCTTACAAATGACTTGGATTGTTCTGTCACATTTAACCCCTCGTCTTTTTTGATACAGGATCGACGGACGCGGACTACCATTGGTAAAGGACGATTGCGGAACGGACTCTACCTCCTTGACGACTCTCCCACCATCCTATCCTCTGTCTCCTCCATAGACTGGCACCGACGCCTCGGGCACCCTCCTCTACCCGTCCTCCAGAAGGCTCTCCCTGATGTACCTCTTTCTCAGTTTAAATGTGAAACTTGTATTTTCGGCAAACAGCCGCGTTCTTCTTTTCCCGCACATTGTACTCGGAGCCCGGCTCCTTTTGATTTAGTGCACTCCGATATTTGGGGGCCATATAAGACTACTAGTATTTCTGGATATCGGTATTTTCTCACTTTTGTTGATGATTACTCTCGGTTAACGTGGCTATACCTGCTTCATGATCGCTCTGAGCTCCCTCGTGTCTTTAGAGCGTTTGTCCTCGAGACCCGTACGCAATTCTCCACTACCATCAAAACCTTACGCTCCGACAATGCTCGCGAATACACAAGCCACGATATCGCCACTCTATGCTTAGACTTCGGAATCATCCATCAAACATTCTGTGCTTACACCCCTCAACAAAACGGTGTGGCCGAGCGAAAGAACCGTCACCTTCTCGAGGTTGCCCGCTCACTTATGCTTCACATGAACGTTCCCAAAACATATTGGAATTTCGCGGTCTCCACTGCCTGCTTCCTTATCAACCGTCTCCCTTCATCCGTTCTCCGTTCAGCCTTCTTTTTCCTTCTACTCCAGCCTTCTCTCTCACACCCCGCACCTTTGGGTGCACCTGCTATGTCCACATCTTGGGACCCTCCACGGATAAGCTGGATCCTCGTGCTACCAAGTCCATCTTCGTCGGCTACTCTCGAACTCAGAAAGGTTACGTCTGTTACTTCCCTACAACCCGTAAAATAACAGTCTCTGCCGATGTTACCTTCTGGGAGGATCAGCCGTTCTTTTCTGATCCTGGATCCACCCTTGCACCACCACCCGCTCCGCGACCTGTTATCCCGGTCAACGACACTTCCGTTCCCGTTCCTCCATCTCCGGCTCCTGATATTGCTCCCACTCCAACCTCCATTATCTCTAAACCACCGATTATCCGTGTCTACACTCGTCAACATCCTCGTTCCGATCCGACTCCGCAGTCCGACTCGACCTCAGGTGCTCCGTGTTCTGCTGATCAGGTAACATAATCGACTGCCCATCCTTTGGTGAATTATATGTCCTTACATCGCCTCTCACCCCACCTTCATACTCTGGCCACTTCTTTATCGTCGGTTGCAGTTCCTAACTCTGTGCAGGAGGCTCTTCAACATCCTGGCTGGCGTGCCGCCATGGACGAAGAAATGGCCGCGTTGTGGGCAAACCAGACCTGGCAACTGGTGGATCTTCCCCCTGGCCAGAAAACTGTTGGTTGCAAATGGGTCTTTGTCATCAAGCATGCTGCGAATGGGACCATTGACCGCTTAAAAGCTCAATTGGTGGCTCGCGGCTACACCCAGCAACAAGGTTTGGACTACGACGAAACCTTCTCTCCCGTCGCCAAACTGAACACAGTACGGGTTCTTCTCTCCGTTGCTGTGCACCGCCAATGACCCTTACATCAACTGGATATTAAGAACGCCTTCTTAAACGGTGATCTCACTGAAACGGTGTACATGCAGCAGCCGCCCGGGTTTGAGACCACGGGGGAGTCTAGGACCCCGAAAGTCTGTCATCTTTTGCGGTCTCTCTATGGTCTCAAACAGTCTCCTCGAGCATGGTTCGACAAGCTCAGCAAGGTCCTTCGTGAAGCAGGGTTTACTCGGAGCTCGGCTGACTTCTCCCTGTTTACTCGCCACCAGGCAACAGACACCGTTCTCCTTCTTGTCTATGTGGATGATATCATTATCACAGGCAACGACTCAAAAGGAATTCAGGCGATCAAACGACAACTCAGCTCCGTGTTCCAAACAAAAGATCTGGGGAACCTTCATTACTTCCTGGGCCTGGAGGTAGCCAGGCGACCAGATGGCCTTATTCTATCTCAGAGAAAGTATTGCCTCGACCTTCTTCATAATGCAGGCTACTCCGGCTGCAAACCCATCAATACTCCAATGGACGCAAATCACAAGATTTGTGCTCAGTCCTCTGACTCTGATCTCTTGCTTCAGAACCCGGAATACTATCGCCGTCTGGTTGGAAAATTGATCTATCCGACTGTTACAAGACCAGATATCTCCTTCGCTGTCGGTATTGTCAGCCGTTACATGCACGCCCCTCGTTCCTCTCATCTTCAGACTGTGGAACGGATTCTCCGATATCTAAAAGCGGCTCTTGGTCAAGGCTTGGTATACAAGACCTCATCCTCAACTCCAACACTGGTGGCATACTCTGATGCTGACTATGCTGGCTCTCTGGATGATCGTCGGTCAACCAGTAGCTTCTGTACGTACTTCGGAGGACATTTGATTACCTGGCGTAGCAAGAAACAAGCAGTGGTTGCACGCTCCTCAGCAGAAGCAGAATACAGGGCAATGACATCTGTGGTCTCTGAACTTACATGGCTTGAAAGTCTTCTCACGGATCTTGGGGTAAAACTTGCTGCTCCTGCTCTTCTACTTTGCGATAGTCAGGCTGCTATACATATCGCCAAGAACTCGGTCTTCCACGAAAGAACCAAGCATATCGAGGTCGACTGCCACTTTATCCGGGAGAAAGTGCAAATGAAGAAAATTGAGCTAAAACATGTCCCTGGTACTGAACAAGTTGCGGATGTCCTCACAAAGGCACTGTCCAGTACCCTCTTCTATCAATGCTTATCCAAGCTTGGCGCATACGATTTGTACGCTCCAGCTTGCGGGGGAGTGTTGAAATAGCCCATGTATTTGGCCCATTTGGTGGCCCATTTACTCCTCTTCTATATCTCTTTAGTCCCACATTGTGTATAGGATTTCTCTCTCTCATCCCTCTCCTATAAATATGTGCTCTCCTTTTGTATACAATACAAGAAATATAAAACACGCTTTTGCGTTTCTCTACAATAACAAAAAAACTTAGAATATCTCTATTAGGACCTTGCACATCTGAATGAATCGAAGAGAAATGTTCAGACACATTTATAGAAACCACTAGAGAACAAGACAAGTGGTGTATATCAAGTTGGCAAGACATGCACTTTAGACTCATAAGACGAGATACAGAATGGACCATTTTCTGCAAGCTTGGAAAACAGGGATGTCTCAGCTATGAATATGCATCAATAATGTTTTTTTTTGTGGTGGTGGGGTGGGGGGGTGGGGGTGGGGTGGGGGTCTATAAATGATTACAAGAAGACGCATAGCACAGATAGCCGGTGTGGGACTAAACACGAACCTAACACATAGGCACTAATAGACCGACATATTAATGTAAAACTAATAATTTCAATGCTCGCCCTCAAGCTGAATGGGTAACCTTTCAGCTTGGACATCATAATAACGACAATGGCGGTACGCGATGTGGGACAAAACAACAGACGAGCCACCGGGGGAAATTGCAAACCGGGGAATCAAGCCGGGGACATAGCCACACACGACGCAGACCCACGCACGACGCAGGACCCACACACGACATGGACTCGCTAGAAACCGGTCAACCAATATCACCTACACACACATGCAGAAGGGAACCAACGATGTGGAGCAAATCATCAAACGGGCAACCGGGGATAATCCGCACAAAGGGCGGCCCTACACGGCACAGTCCCGCACGACACGGTCTCACACGACACAACCCGCTGAGATTAGAACACCAACATCAGTCGTGTCCCAACAAACGACCAATCGAAAGAAATATGGGGAGACACATAACAACATACAACATAAGCCTAGAGGTCGTGTGGAACGAAGGCAAAAGGTCGGGAAAGATCATCCAAGTCGCATTCGTCCCAAACACTCCCCCTCACGTGAAACACGCGTGCATGAAGGCATGAAGACAAGACACGCTAACAACAACAACAATAGATACAACGAACACTATCAATAAACCAAAGTCACTTAAACACATAAAGAACGACCAAACCATCACGAAGCATCTTTATCGGCGAGAAGAAAACACCCCCGGAAGCGGTTGCAGTGGCTGGAGCTTCGTCAATGAGCAGTGGTAAGAGAAAGGAGACAACGAGAAGAGCATATGAAGTAGCGGTAGGCGGCTGGAACTCAAGTAGCAGCAGAACAACATCAATAGTAAGGAAGCGCGCGGCAGGAACTATACAGAGGCAGCCGACAGGATCGTCGTCCAGATTTGAAATCATGGAGACCGACTAGAGCAGCAAGGAGGGCAACTGGATCTGGAGCCATTGTCCAGCTGCCGGAAGGATCGACGAGTAGCAGTCGGAAACAGCCACCGATGAGATTGACGGGAGCTGCGTCGGGAAGCAGCGTCGAAGTCGACGGCAGAGGAGAAGCGTAGAGATCGGCAGAGGGAAATCTACAGGAAGAAGAGACGGGATCGAGCGCCGGCTAGAGCAGAGGGCTCGACAGGAGAGCCTCCAGCAGCAACAGCAGTAGACGACGAGATCGGCTGCACCCTCTGTCGACGAGGACGAGGGGGGAAGACATTCCTCCTGGCGACGGGATCAACGAACAACGGTTCGTCAATGAGAACGAGGGAGAGGGAGGCCACCGGAACCAGGAGAAGAAACCGGGATGTCATCGATGTCGACGGGCCATTGGGGCTGGGGTAGAGGAGTCCTCGTCGAGGGGAATAAAGGTCACTCCCATCGATGGAATCATACGACAATTCCGTCGATGGGAGCGGGAAGGAATCTGCTCGACGAGCTCTTCAGTGGTGCGGCGGACGGGATGGAAACCAGAGGAGACGAAAATCAGAGGGGTTGCTCACGGGAAAAGAAAATTTAGGGTTTCCAGAAGCCAGGATTTATTAAGTTGCTCGGATACCATGTTGAAAGAGAGAAATAGATAATGCTTGGTGTTTTATTCATCAACATAGGGGGTATATAAAGGATTACAAGAAGACGCATAACACCGATAGCCGGTGTGGGACTAAACATGAGACCTAACACATAGACACTAATCGACCGACATATTAATGTAAAACTAATAATTCCAACAGTTTAGGAATGAAGATCAGATTAAAAGGAAAGTTATGGACAAGTAATGTCAGCTTGCAGAGGTAGAAATGGTAAAGGCAGAACACTACTGATGCCTTGTATGAGAGAGAGAGATCTATTAGCAAGAGTAGCGTTAATTAAAAAAAGGGAAGCCCGGTGCACAAAGCATCCCTGACAACAAGGGTCCGGGGAAGGGTCGCCCCATAAGGGTGAAATGTAGGCAAACCTTCTGCATTTTTGCAAGAGGTTGCTTCCAAGACTCGAACTCGTGACCTATAGGTCACACGGCAACACCTTAATCGGTGAGCCAAGTCTCCCCTTCAAGAGTAGCGTTAATGATGAAAGAAAATTTGTGAAGATGAGTAGATGAAGTTCCGTTCCTAGATAAATTGTTAGAAGTACCTTAATCGAGTATCGATACGGGAGGACAAAGTGACAATTAAGTGTGGAAAGCAGAAAGATAATGCATTGGAAAGGGTTGTTATGGAGATCGCCACCCATAGTACGTGTCACCGGGATCTTCTTTTTTTGTGCTTTGACTGGATAAGGTCACGTTTGAAGAATATGCAACAACAACTTGTATGTATGATATATTCTTTCATCTCCCTTACGTGTCCTCTTCTCTCAAAAATTCCTCGGTTTCCACATTTTCACTACCTTCTTGCATCATTATAATTAGAAGAAATAAGGAACGCAGGTGTTTACCCAGAAACCGCTACCTAAGAAACACCTCTCCTAGACCGGGCGGTTTGATATGTCTGGCCGTCTGGCTCTGCAATTGATACTTAATACACAAGTCCCTTAACTCAGCCAGAACAAGTCGGGCGGTCTACTGATGTTAGACCGCCATCAAGGATTGAAGACTACGAGGGCTCGAGTCCAGAGGGCAAGCCGCGGTCTCAGATAATAGACCGCGCGGGTTGCCATTCGTCTCAAGTCAAGGTCTCTCAATTCAAGCCCAGCACAAACCGACAGTCAAGCCGCCAGGCCGCGCGGCTTATCTTTTATTTTTCCTTCTGTATCCCGTCACCCCCTACCCAATTCTCCTGTATCCGGGCAGGCGGTTATTTTAGCCCTGCCCGTTTGGGCAGACCCCGAGCCTATAAATAGGGGTGGGCGACGTTCCCAAGACACGCACACTCGAATCCAGGGGCTTGCTTGTTAGAGCTGCGGTCTTGAGTTCACTGTCTTGCGGCTTGCTACCCGGCCGACTTCTTTTCTGCTTTGCCTTGTAACCCGTTGTAAACACTTCTTAAATCAAGGGAAAGCCCTTCATAAGAGTGACATTCGCCGTGACGGGCGAATTCCGGTCTCGACCGCTGCCAGCGGTCTAAGTAGCCTAATTTCTCTTAGTCAATAGTAACTGACAACCCGCGACCTCCTCTTTTTCCTCGCTTTCTTAGCGTCGATCGTGGAGGTGCAATTTCGGCATCAACAGAAACACACGACCTTCAGATAGCGAGTTGTTGGTGAACTCTTTGACAAAATGTCAGGCCGCCAGTTCGTTCAAAGAGACCGCTCCGACCACAGTGATGACTCCCTGTGGGAGGCATTGGAGCAGTCCAAGCGGGAAACCGAGCGGGCTCAAAACTGACCGATCAGCGGTTCGAAGCAATCAGCCAGGCCCTAGCCGTGCTAACCGAGCGACTAATCCCTCAGCAAGCCGCGGCTAGCCAGGCAGTAACTCTGGTTCCTCTTCCTTCTCCATATCCATTACCTCAAGTCGCCAACCTTCAACCATCTCAAGAAGGCTTCATATCCCAGCAAGCCTTCTATCAAGAAGCCGCCCAGAACATCCCGACGCGGGTTCTCGATTTCCAAGGGGCGACCTCTCATGCGGCTCGCCTCTCCTATCCAGCGGCCTGTCCTCCAGAAGCCGCAACCCGCCTTCCTTATCAAGCGGCTTGTCCGCGAGTAGCCGCAGCTTCGGCGGTTTGTTACTTTGTTCCTCTTCTTTATGAGGACGTCGAGGAAACTTCTCCATTCGTGGATGAAGTTTGGGGAGAGCCAGCTCCTAATAATTTCAGAGAACCACGCTTGTCGACATACAACGGAGAATCTGATCCAGCCATCCACCTTCAAGCTTTCGAGTCGGCCATTGCCTTAAGAACTCTCACTGATGCCACCAAATGCAAACTCCTCGTGACGTCCTTTGATGGACAAGCAAGCGAATGGTTCTATGGATTGCATCCTCAATCCATCCGTTGTTTTGCGGACTGCGTAGAGAGTTTTTGCTTAGATTCTCTACTTCTAAGAAGAGGAAAAGTAGCTCTGCGGCCCTATTCGAAATAAAACAACGCGAAGACGAGACGTGGGCTCGTTTCGTTGATCGCTTTCATAAGGAGATCATGGAGATACAGAATGTTGATCCAGAACTATACAAGGTTGCTCTGATCCATGGCCTAAGGGAAGGGCCGCTTAAATTCGAAGCCAACATCAGAGAACCAAGAACCTATCAGGAAATGATCAGCCTGGCAAATATGTTCATCAGGGGTGAAAAAAGTAACCCTGGTTATGTTGCAAAGCTGCTCAATGATAAGGATCCGTCCATCTCTTCTTCCACATATCAACAACAATATCACCACCCACCTCGGCCAGATTTCGAACCCCGTGCTCAAAGGGGAAGAAATTTCAGGCACAAACAACCTGCTTTCGGCCATCAACGGTTTCAGGAGCAGAAACCGCCGTTGGACGCCGCACCCGCTCCATCCATGACAGTTTCACAAATAATGTCGGTGTATCTGCCACAATACACTGCGCCACCACCTGCAGTTGCTTCGTCCGCTCAGTATGATGATTCGCAAGACTCATTTACTCCCTTCAACATCACCACGGACGAGGTTGTCCAAATTCTTCAAAAGAGGTCTGATTTCAAGAAACCTGCACCCCTGAGGTCGGATGTCCGAAACCGTAATCCGAACCTCTTCTGTGAATACCATAAGGAAGGAGGGCACCTAACTGAAAATTGCCGAGCCCTTCGCTTATTAATCGAGAAGCCCTTGGGAGAGGGAAAGCTCCAAGGTTTGGTTCGGAAAGAGATGCCTGCTGAGCCATCTGCTTCAAAGGGGAAGGAAACAGTGGAAGTCAGCTGGGAGTGTGCCGACGTAGAGGATGTCAGCTGTTATGGTGACATCCATCCTATTACCGAGTGCATTGAAGTAAATGATGAGGGACCCCTCAGTAACATTTATTGCATTCATGGAGGGGCTGAGCTTGAATCATCCAGAAAGTCAAGCGTTGCAAGAGTCTTCAAACAGGAAGTGGCAGCCACTTCTACTTCTGCTCCAGAAAGGTCGGTCGTTACCTTCGGCCAGGATGACCTTCCTCCGAATGCCAATCCATTTGAAGATGTCGTGGTAATTAAAGCTACCATCGAAAATTACACGGTGCATAAGATTCTGATTGACACAGGCAGTTCGGCCAATCTCCTCTTCCGCCCAACCTTTGAAGCCCTAAAGACTGGAAAGCCTCTGTTTTCCACTGAAGGGCCCCTCTGACACAGGCAGTTCGGCCAATCTCCTCTTCCGCCCAACCTTTGAAGCCCTAAAGACTGGAAAGCCTCTGTTTTCCACTGAAGGGCCCCTCTACGGCTTCTCAGGAGAGAAGAAGGAAGTAGAAGGATGCGTGAAGCTTCTGGTATCGTTGGGAGGCATAACAAAGCTTATTAATTTCGTGGTAGTGGACGCCCCAAGCAGCTACTGTGCCATCTTCGGAAGGCCCATTATGAATGCCTATCGAGCAGTGGTGTCTACTTTCCACTTGGCCCTCAAGTTTGCTGCAGAAGGGAGGCAGTATCGGATTCGGAGCGATCCAAAAGTGGCTCGGGAGTGCTATGTCCGAACGGTCAACGTAATTACCAACACTCCACTTTCTGAGTTTCCAGCTGTTGTCCTTGAAGTAGCCGAGCTTCCAGAAGTTGCTGAAGAAAGTAAAGAACGAGAAGGGGCTCACCTGGAACCTGCCCAGGTAACCCAAGAAGTCCTCATTGCTGAAGGGGAAGAGAAGAAGCTCGTCATTAATGCGGAACTGCCTGAGGAAGAAAAAGTTCAACTGATCTCCAACCTCTTGGAGAATTTGGATGTCTTCGCCTGGTCGGCGGAAGATATGCAAGGAGTGGACCCGGACGTTGCCTGCCACCATCTCAACGTCTCCCCCGACTTCAAACCAATTCCCAAAAAAAAAGGGAGGTGGCAACTAAGCTGGCAGTACCCATCAGAGAAGAAGTCACCAAACTTCTTAAAGCCAATTTTATTTCTGAAATTCAATACCCCACCTGGATGTCAAATGTTGTAATGGTAAAACAATCAGGGGGGGAATGGCGGATGTGTGTAGATTTCACAAAGCTCAATAAAGCATGTCCTAAAGATTGCTACCCCTTGCCTCGGATAGATGTTTTAGTTGATTCCGCGGTTGGGTATAATTTTATGAGCTTTTTAGATGCATTCTCCGGATATCATCAAATTAAAATGCATAAGCCCGACATCCCTCATACGTCTTTCATTACGAATGATGGGTGTTATTGTTACCTTGTGATGCCCTTCGGCCTTAAAAATGCGGGCGCTACGTACCAGAGAATGATAAACACGGTCTTTAAACAACAAAAGGAGAGGAACCTTGATGTCTATGTTGATAATCTCCTTTTAAAAAGTAAAACGTTTTCGATGCATCTAAAAGACCTCGTAGAGACGTTCGCTACTCTGCGGAGGTTCAAATTGAAATGTGTGTTTGGAGCAAACAAGGTGAAGTTTCTCGGACATCTTCTCACCCCGGATGGTCTTGCACCAAATCCTGATAAGGTGAAGGCTATTCTTGATATGGCCCCTCCTCGTAATCCGAAAGAATTTCAGCAGTTGGGAGGAAGGTTAGCAGGTCTGAGCCGATTCATCTCTAAGTCAGGAGATAAAAGCGCTCCATTCTTTAAAACACTATGGGGAGGATTTAAATTTGCGTGGAATGAGGAGTGTAACAGTGGCTTCGAGCAATTAAAGATACAATTAACGTCAACCCCTCCAAAGCCCTCGCGAAGGGGAAATATTATTTCTATATTTAGGGGTTGGTCCAGACACAGTGAGCTCCATTCTTATCCGAGAGGAGAAGAAAAGGCAGTTTCTGATCTATTATGTCAGCCAAATTCTCAAAGATGCGGAAACCAGATATTCAATTTTGGAGAAGCTAGCTCTAGCTCTGGTTATGCCGTCTCGCAGACTTCGCCCTTACTTTCAAGCTCATCCAATTCAGGTGGTTTCAGACCATCCTCTGAGAAGTATCCTAGAAAAACCAGACCATTCAGGAAGATTGGCTAAATGGGCTATAGAGCTAAGGGAATTCGAAATATCTTATATCCCCAGAACAGCAATCAAGGCGCAAGTGCTGGCAGACTTCCTGGTAGACACAACGGAAATTGGTCCCGAGCAGATTGAAAGATCTCCTTTGGCCTGGATTATTTATGTAGATGGGGCCTCGGGTAAAAACTTCGTGGGAGCCGGAGTCATCTTGATCAGCCCAAACAGCATCAAATTAGAACAAGCTATCAAGTTCTTTTTTCCGGCCACGAACAATCAAGCAGAGTATGAAGCACTCTTGGCCGGTCTAAGACTTGCGAAAGAGCTTGGAATAGAGCATGTGCACGTTAAAACAGACTCCCTGGTAATGGCCTCACAAGTATTGGGAAACTTTGAGACCAGGGAGCCAATGCTGAGAAAATATTTGCTGTTAGCCAAAGAAGAGATTGGAAAATTTAAATCATTCATCATCGAGCATATTCCAAGAACACAAAATGAAGAAGCGGATGAATTATCAAATTTTGGTCTTCCGTCAGGGGGAGTGACCTCTGAACTTTTCCATCCGGCAACAGAAGAAGGGGAATTAATGCAAATTGGTCAGCATCCTTCTTGGAAGGACCCCTACGAGCTGTACTTATCTAAAGGAGAATTCCATTCATCCATGAAAGATAAGAGGAGATTCAGAAGAAAGGCCGCCTATTATTGCTTAGTGGCAGGAATCTTATACAGAAAGACTCTCATTTCTCCTCCGGCGAGATGTGTTTCAGAAGAGGAAGTTCCTGTGATACTCCAAGAGGTACATTCAGGAGAATGTGAGAGTCATTCTGGGGCAAAAACTCTAGAGAAGAGAATCCTAAGACAGGGATATTTTTGGCCAACCATGAGGAAAGATGCAGAAGCATTCGCCAAGCGATGCATTCAATGTCAAAAGTTTGATCCACTTCAGCTTCAACCTGCTCAGACACTCAGATCAATAACAACACCTTGGCCATTCGCAGTTTGGGGGATGGATCTTATCGGATCCTTCCCAACCGCTAGTGGACAACGTCATTTTATAATCGTCATGATTGATTATTTCAGCAAGTGGATTGAAGCAAAAACGTTGGCCAAAACTACCACGCTGGTTATTAAAAATTTCATCTGGGGAGAAATTGTCTGCTGACATGGAATCCCGTTGGCTATTGTTACCGATAATGGCCCTCAATTCAACAATCCAAAGATGATCAATTTCTGCGATCAGATAGGAATTGAGCTGCGATTCTCCTCAGCACATCATCCTAGAAGTAATGGGCAGGTGGAGGCTGCGAATAAACAAATCTTATATCTTTTGCAGAAGAAGATTTTGAATCAAAGAGGGAATTGGGCAGAACAACTCCCTTCAGTCCTTTGGACTCTTCGAACTACGCCAACTTCGGCCACAGGAGAAACACCATTCAAATTATCTCATGGTTCAGAAGCACTCATACCTGTGGAATTTGAAGTAACCAACCCCAGAGTTATGTATGCAAAACAAGGAGATGAAGCTTGGATAGAGGCCAATGATGAAGCAATAAAATATAGTTTAGATTTCATCGAAGAACTGCAAGATGAGGCGACTATCAGGCAGACAGAAGTAAAGAGGAGAATGGCCAGACATTTTGATAAGAATGTCAGGGTTAAACAATTCACAGTCGGAGATATTGTATTGAAGAAGGTGGATGCTGCAGCCAGAACAGGTATTGTCGGAAAATTAAATCCCAACTGGGCAGGACCATTCATCGTCAAGGAAGCATTAAAGAGTGGGGTTTATCGCCTCCAGACAAGTGATGGAGAAAATATCTCACGTACTTAGAGCGGTGATGATCTCAAGCGATTCTACCCTTAAAACGTTGTCTTTCATTATTTACATTTTGGATATTAAATGAGAAGCTCCATACTGACACGCTTCCTTGTTTGATGACTTTGTACTTTTTTATATCCCTCACTGAACCTTGGAGACATCGTCAAGTTCTGCTTGAACCCCCTCGAATTGTAGTCATTAGCGTAATACCACGAGGATCACGTGTAGCAGGGAGTTTTCACACACGTTTAGTGGAAGCTTGCCAATTCCCGAGCGGAGGTCTTCAGAATTTTGGATCCCGGCCGGTATCTAACACACCTCTGCATCAAGGGAGGTCCAGGTGATTGTTAGCTCTATCGTGACTCGAAAGAGATATAGTTACAGCTTTAATGATCTTTCTGAGGAAAGCAATGTCGGTATAGCCTCCGCGGCATAACCACCAGCCCTGCAAGTTGAGTTGAGCTGGCTCGATAGCTCGACGAGCCCGCTCGAAAAAAACTCGACTCGAGCTCGAGCATGTCAAGCTCGAGCTTGCTTTCGAGCCGAGCTCGAGCCTGGTAATCCCTGTTCACGAGCTCGCGAGCTTTTTTAATTATATATTTTCAAATAATATATTTATTTTATAATTTATAGATTATAGAATATTAGAATCCCTGTTCACGCCTATACCTAGCCCGTGACCTTTTAAGTTTCATTTCCCCAAATCTCTTCCCCAAATCTCCGCCGCTCCCACTCCTCATCCCCTTCAGCAGGCCGCAGGTTAGGGTTTCAGGGCGGCACGGCCTCCGGCTTCGGATTTCTCATTTCCGCCACTAGTCCGCTACTCCGCTAGTCCTCCCGAAGCCTGATTCTCCAGTCTCCAGTTTCCACTGCCGTTTATGCGAACAACTTGTCGGCCGTCGTTTTCTTCAGGTCATCAGGTGCGTCTCTTTAAAGATAAAACCCTAAAAATTTTTTGTTCTCCTCATAAATCTCCTCTTCCCTTACTGAGCTTACTTCATCTTTGCAGAAGGTGCATCTTTTCTATTTTCTATTGTGCCATCGAGGCTCAACGCCTCAACCGCTCAACACTCGGAGTCTCGGACACCTCCACCTCCCAGGTATGTTCTATTTTTTGTATGATAACTGAAGATTGAGAAGTCCCCAGATTAGAATATGAAGATTATTGAAGATCTAGAAGACTAAAGATTATACTTGAAGATCAGGAATGAGCTCATTTTTATGATCTCATTCACAGTCAAATGAAGATTATTGCATAGGTAATTTTACAAAGTTTTTATTAGTTTACTACAAAAAGAACAAACATTATCAAACTTTGCTTGTTTAGTGTTTACTAGTCCCAGACTCCCAGTTACGTTTTTAGACAGCAGGAGAAATTCAGAATTTTCATCTAGATAAACAAAAATATTATGGAATAAAATATCAATTAATTCAAAACATATTTCTACACCAAAATAAATTATACTACGTGAATGATTTAGCTCTGAAACAAATAAGGGTCATTTACCAGGACCTCATAATGTAAATTTTTAGACATTTGAGCATGTTTTACTCAATCCTATTTTATTTGTTGGAGGTTCAATTTTTAGTCCTTTGATTTTAATAATGATGGTTTCTTTGTTTTTCTTTTAAAACTAATGGTTAGCAATTTCATAGATATGGACTCGGTAGGCGATTCTACTAGTCCGATTATGCAGAGTCATGAGGAAACAATTGAAAAAGTAATTGGTGATGTTGATTCAATTGTGAATGAAGTTGGAGACAAGGCTAGTACGAAAACTCTTGCAACTAGTTCTGAATTGAAGGGGGACATTGAAGGTCTACTACATAAGGCAAAAAGAGTGAAGAAATCATCCATTTTGTCAGAATTTTCAGAAGGCAAGGACAAAGATGGCTTGATAAGGATCGCTTGCAATCACTGTAAAAAGACTTTCGCAAAATCAAAAACAACTCCAACAACTCAGTTTCACAGACATCTACAAAATTGTGTTGCACATATTAGAGCAAAGGCTGAGAAGGAGAGATCTACACAAATACAAACACAACTTGGTTTTGTGTCATCTAATGTAGATTCATCTTCTCACCCCGCGTTACATGATGGGAAAGTTAACATGAAGATCATGAAAGAGTTGATAGTTAATTGGATTATGATGTATGAACACCCGTTTTCTATTGTGGAGGAAGAAGGATTCAATTTGATGCAAAGACGCGGTATACCGGAGTGGAAAAGCATATCAAGAACAACGGCAACAAATTATTGTGTGAATGTTTATGAGATGGAGAAGAAGAAGTTGAAAATTTTATTGAAGAATGTAACGAAAATCAGTCTCACTACAGATTGTTGGAAATCCAAAAATCAAAGAATTGAATACATGATAATCATTGGTCATTGGATTGATCAGAATTGACAGCTACAAAAACGTGTCTTAAACTATGTTCGCATTCCACCCCCTCGCCGAGGTCTTGAAATTGCAGATGCAATATGGCGGTGCTTGAAAGATTGGAGCATTGAGAGTAAGATTCAAACTATATCTGTTGACAATGCATCTGCTAATGATTCTGTTATAGAGAATTTGAAAAATTACATAAGCACAAAAAAATTGCTTTGTGATGAAAATTTATTTCATGTCAGATGTTGCGCTCATATTCTCAATCTCATAGCCCAAGATGGCATCTCTGAAATTAAAGACATTGTTCTTGTCATTCGTGATAGTGTCGAATATATTAGACGATCAGATGCAAGGCTAAAAATATTTTCAGAGATTGTGAAACAACTTAATTTACCGGAAAAAAAGTTAATTGATGATTGCCGTACAAGGTGGAACTCAACGTATGAGATGTTGGCAAGTGCAACTAAATTCAAGGACGTGTTTCCAAGATTTGCCGAACGGGATACCCATTATGAGAGTTGCCCTACTGAGGAAGATTGGGTAAAAATTGAGAAAGTGTGCTCAGTGTTGGAGGTATTTTGGACTGCTACACATGTGTTCTCCGGGAGCGAGTATAAAGTAAGATTCAAACTATATCTTTGGACAATGATTTGCTTATTAAAGACATGGTTGTGAAGATGAAGATCAAGTTTGATAAATATTGGGGAACTTCTAATTTGTTAACATCGGTTGCGGCAATTTTGGATCCGAGGTGTAAAATGCAAGCACTTGAGTTCTTTTTCCCCAAATTATACTCTGTACAAAGAGCCGAGAATGAAACTAACTTCGTTAAAGAGACCTTGCGTAAACTATATGCGGAGTATGTTGAAAACGAAATGGTTGAAGGTGAGCAAGGTGGTGGAATTGAAGGGAGTAGTCAATCTACTAGACGAGTTCAAACACAATCTGATTGGTCGGAGTATTTTGATTATGTGAAGTCAGTGGAGACTATTCAACCACAAAAATCTGAACTTGACATATACCTTGAAGAAAATTGTTATATGACTGAGAAAGATCATACTAGAGGTGAAAAAATCTTTGATGATTTAGAATGGTGGAGAGTTCATGCACTAAAGTACAAGATTTTATCAACAATGGCAAGAGACATTTTAGCAATTCTTGTAACTTCTGTTGCTTCTGAAGCCACTTTTAGTGCCGGAAGAAGAGTCATCGATAAGTATTGTGCATCGTTGAAGACGGACATGGTTCAAGTGTTGATGTGTGGTGGAGATTGATTGAGAAAATGTTTTGGGGTTAAAAAGAAGACCAAGGTAAAATTACTTTAACTATGAATTGTTTTTTTATGAATTAATATTCTTATTATTTGTGAAGTCAAAACTATATTTCTTCAATTGCAGAGTGAGAAGAAAGCGATGCAAGTACTTCCAGTTGACGACGTCATGCGTCTTTGATGTGTGACTAGTTTAGTTTTATATTTATGGTAGACTGTTTGCTGAACTGTTACAGTGTTACTGTTATATGTTGTATGCATATTTCTTACTGTTATTGTTATATGGTGTTTGCTGGACACTGGATTGTTACAGTATGGTAGGCTGTTTGCTGAACAGACTTTGTATGTTTGCTGGAATGTGATCTTTTGCATATTTCTACTTACATAATTTTATGTATGAATTAATTTCATGTGCCAAGCCAAAATCTGCGACCTTGTATGAATTAATTTCATGTATGTTTGCTGGAATGTGGCAAGAAGAATGTTCTCAGGCTAATTTACCATAATATTTTTGATATTTTGAACAACTCCATTATCATGGCATGATGAAATTTTCGTTTCTGTTTTTGTGGTCTTCTATATTTGATGAAAATTGGGATATTTTTGAAGTTTGATGGGGTAGTAGCGTGTGCAAATATGGGTAATTGATGGGCACTGGGGATGCACATGTTTAGAAATTTTGGGGCGGCATTTGGATATTAAAACTCTATTTTTAGGGTCGGTGTGTTTGAGGTTGATAATCTTCAATAAGTTGAGGACACCGAAATGATTTTGGTGATATTTTATATCTTAAAATATCATTTTAAAGAATGGTTTGTAATCATTTGAGTCGAGCTCGTCGAGCTCGAGCCGACCTCGAGCCGAACTCGTCGAACTCGAGCCGAGCCAGATGGGTGATGCAATATATCGCCCTACGAACCCTTGAAATTTTAGTGGAGTGATTTCTTGGCACGAATTTTAACAATTTCTTAGCGGGATCTTCCTTCAAACGAATGACTAGCCTCGGTCGCGCCTCAAGTTTGAGCACTGCGGAATGGCAGCGATTGATTCACCCAAACAGCGAAATAGCGGAACGAAACACGCAATTTAAAACAAAGCACGATATGAAATGGTCGGAACGGGGCATGCGATACTTGGATTGCTTAAAGCTTGCTGAAATTAATTTCACAAAACTGAGTAAACTAGGGAATGCGAGATGGGGACGGAGAGGTCTCACCCTTGGGGTCGACGTTGCCGTTGATCCTCGCTTGGTGCAGATTCGGCGGAGGCTGGTGCGGCGGACCGGCGGCTGTCGATGAGAGGGAAGGTGGCTCCACGGAATCACTAGCAGCAGAAGGGAAATCAGGAGGTGGCTCCACGGAATAGCGACAGGGGAAATTCACGCTGGTGGTTCCACGGGAAAAGTAGTAGGAGGAAGAGGCGGCGGTGGTTCCACGGAGAAGTAACAGGAGGGGAATGCGGCGGTGGCTCCACGGAGAGGTAGCAGGTGCGGGGAGGGCGGCGACGGGAGACGGGCAGGCGGCCGATGCTTCGCACGCGGGATTGAGCGGAACAGGGTGGGGTCGCGAGGAGGACGTGCGGCTGTGGCCGAACCAAAGGTAATTCCTTTAGTTCAACCGGTCTAGGGCAACGGGTAGGAATGAGGGGGTTTTTATAGGATTTTCTTCAAGCCAAAATTAATTCTAGAAGCTTCCCAAATTTTAATTTAAGAATTTCAGCAAGCATTTAAATTAATCCAAATTTTGTCTGAAATATTTAGTACCAACACGCCCGCTCCACGCATCACATACCGGACCTCTTTATTTAGGGTCGCATGAGGCGGTCAAGTTCATGCGCCGAACTACAAAATGCATAACAGCGGAAAACATAATAATAAAGAGATAACATAACGGTGTACGAAAATTAAAATAATAGTACGCGAGCACAACAGAAATTTATGGTGCGCCAATTCTCCCGGGGTTGAAAAGACTCGACTCCGGCGAGACTGCGCTAAGACCGGCAACTGAAAGGTCGGGACGTCGTCGCTGAAGCTCCATGTCACTGATCCAACTGCTATCCAAGATGTCCCTTCCCCGCCAGGATACCAAGTAACGTTGGTAGGTTCCCGCACGGGTCTGGAACTCGCGAACGTCGAGCACTTGATCAATTTCTTCCGTAGTAGGCGTGAAAGCTGTCTGAAATCCTGGCGTCGCGCCGGGCTCTAATTCGGGTGGTGGAATTGGAGCGGTCGGAGGGTCGCCATAGAAGGTAATGAGGTCCGCCACATTAAAAATCGGGGATGTCCCGAATTCTAATGGAAGATCCACAAGGTAGGCGTTGTTCCCCAACCGTTTCCGCACCTGGAAAGGACCAAAACGGCGCTGTCGGAGCTTGTGATATGTACCTAGGGGAAACCTTTCCTTCCTGAAGTGAACCAACACCCAATCCCCTTCCGAAAAGTACGCCTCGCGCCGATGGAGGTCGGCACGAGCCTTGTATTTCTCAGATGTTTCCTGCAGTTTTGTGTTAATACTTTCATGCAAAGACTTTAAGTTAGCAATCCAAGTAGTCGCATCAAAAGAAATTCGTTCATGGGAAGGTAGGGTGTTGCGGTCAAGGAAGTGAGGAATAGGAAAGCCATAGACAATTTCAAATGGGGATTTATTTGTGGAGCGATTGATTGTACTATTGTATGCGAATTCTGCTTGAGCTAATGCTAAATCCCACTACTTAGGCTGCTCTCCCGCCAAACATCTCAACAAGTTGCCCAAACTGCGGTTAACGACTTCGGTTTGTCCATCCGTTTGGGGATGGTACGCGCTACTAAATTTTAACTTTGTGCCAAGCTGTCCCCATAGAGTTTTCCAGAAATAACTCATAAAGCGAGTGTCCCTGTCAGAGATGAATGTGCGCGGAACTCCGTGCAGTCTAACTACCTCTCTAAAGAAGAGAGTCGCTACGTGTGCTGCGTCGGAGGTCTTTCGGCAGGGTATAAAGTGAGCCATCTTGGAGATCCTATCAACGACCACAAAAACTGCGTCGATCTTGCGTTGTGTACGAGGGAACCCGCTCACAAAGTCCATGGAGACATCGTCCCACGGTCTCTCAGGGATGGGTAGTGGTGTGTAAAGTCCGGTGTTTTGCGACTGCCCTTTATACAACTGGCAGACAGGACAAGCGCGCACGAGACTAATGATGTCTCGCCTCATGCGCGGCCAATAATAGCGTGTTGTTGCTAGGTCGATCATTTTGTCCTGTCCGACGTGCCCACCGAGCCCTGAGGCATGTAATGCTGTGAGTAATCCGTCACGTAACGGGCCTTGGCAAATACATAATCGAGAATCTCGAAAAAGATATCCCTCGCTGACATAGAAATGGCCCGTCGCGTCTGCGCCGCGTATCCTACACTCCTCCCACACTTCCCCAAAGTCGGGGTCAGTGGCATATAACTCCTTCTGAGAATCTAGGTCAGTCAATACGGGCTGCAGGGTCACTAATAAATGCGCACGGCGACTGAGGGCATCGGCTACCCTGTTGGCAACCCCGGGCTTGTGACGAATATGGAAAGTGTACTCCTGTAGGAAGGCTGCCCACTTGGCGTGGCGTCTGACTTCCTTTTGGGAGTTCAGGTGGCGTAGCGCATCGTGGTCGGTGTTCAGCACGAACTCGCGTTGGATAAGATAATGACGCCAATGTCTAAGGGCCTGAACGATAGCAAAGAATTCTATATCATACGTCGAATACCTAGTCTTTGCGTCGTCCAGCTTTTCGCTGTAAAACGCCGCGGGTCGACCCTCTTGACTCAGCACGGCACCTATGCCAACGTGGGATGCATCACAATCCACCTCAAACACCTTGCCAAAATCGGGGAGTGCCAGCACGGGAGCACTGGACATCTTTTCCTTCATACTAACAAACGCTTGCTCCGCCTCGGCGGTCCATGTGAACTGACCCTTCCGGAGGCAATCGGTAATGGGTGCGATATGAGTGCTGAAATTGCAGATAAACCGCCGATAAAAAGATGCCAACCCATGAAACCCTCGAGCCTCGGTAAAATTTCTGGGGGTGGGCCAGGACTCTATCGCCCTGACCTTTTCCGGGTCAACCTTAATCCCTTCCGACGAGACAATATAACCTAAGAAGGTAAGGCTGCTGGTCATAAAGATACACTTCTTTAGGTTGATAATCAGGCGATGCTCTCGTAGTATCTCAAGGACCTGGCGAAGGTGAACCTGGTGCTGAGTAGGGTCAAGGCTGTAGATGAGGATATCGTCAAAGTATACTACAACACACGTCCCTATCAGGGGTCTAAGGACCTGATTCATCAACCGCATAAACGTGCTCGGTGCGTTGGACAGGCCAAAGGACATGACCAGCCACTCATATAGCCCTTCTCTCGTTTTGAAGGCGGTTTTCCATTCGTCGCCGGGTCGGATTCGGATCTGCTGGTAGCCGCTTCTGAGATCAATCTTCGAAAAAACCTCCGCCCCACTCAACATATCGAGCATATCATCGAGACGGGGGATCGGGAAACGATATTTTATGGTGATTTTATTAATCGCACGGTTATCCACACACATGCGCCAAGTCCCGTCCTTCTTAGGGACTAGTAGGGCCGGGACTGCACATGGACTCAGGCTCTCCCGAACATGCCCCTTCTGGAGGAGCTCGGAGAGCTGCCTCCTAAGCTCCTCATGTTCCTTCGGGCTCATGCGGTAGTGGGGTAAGTGTGGAAGGCTCGCTCCGGGGACTAAATCGATGTGGTGTTGGATGTCCCTCAGTGGGGGAAGCTGATCTGGTAACTCATCAGAAGTGAGGTCACCAAATTCCGCAATCAGGGGGCGGACTGTAGATGGAATCTCCACATCGGGCATGGGGGACTCCCGTCCGACTAAAACATAGGTAATGGGACTCTCCTTCATCTCACGGTGAAATTGTTGTGCGGTCAAGAGCATGGAGACCGCCGGATGATGAATAGAGGTAAGTGTAGTAGTGGGGGAAAACGTCTCAACGGGGGTGGACCCACGGGGGTCTAGTCGTCGGGGGACGAGGCTATTCTTCTGGGGTAGAAGAGTGATTCTGCGGTCGTGGTGAGAGAAAGAATAGGCGTTCCTACGCCCATCGTGGGTAACAGAACGATCGTAATGCCACGACCTCCCTAACAAGATATGGCAAATATCCAGGGGAGCAACATCGCACCAAACTGAATCAGAATAGGTGGGGCCTATCGCAAACTCGACTAGGCAGCGCTGCGCGATGGTCATCGTGGTGCCACTAGTCACCCAGGATAAAACATAAGGTCGCTCAAGAGTCTGGGTTGCCAACTGTAACTTCTCCACCATGCGCTGGGACACGAAATTTTCCATACTACCGCTGTCGATGATGATGGAGCAGAACTGCTCTCTGATGCGGGCAGTGGTACGGAATATATTGTGTCGCAGCCACGCATCGTCAGTGGTGATTCGGGGAGTTAACAGGACATGCTGGAGGACACAGATCAGCTGATCGGGTTGCTCTCCCTCAATCTCATATTCACCTTCTGGTGGGGGGATAGAGTTTCCTACCAGGTCGCTCTCCCAAAATCCATATTCAGGTTCCCTACCATCATCGGCTTCCACAATAGCCGTGAACTGTCGCCTCGGGCAATCAGCGGATTTGTGCCCGGGTTCCATACATTTGAAACATCGAAATACCGGCCTAGTGGTGGCTCCTTCCTTTCCTCTCGTGGGTGCTAACGGGGGCCCCACAGGAGTAGGGGCAGGTAGCAAAGGCCTAGAAGGGGGTATAGGAGTCGCTCAAGATGCAGTATGTGTGGTGGACCGTGCGGTTGATGTCGAGGAGGAAGTATATTGAGTCCTCTCAGTAGGCCTCGCGTTGGTGGTCCTCCTCTGTAGGGCTTCTACTCGACGTGCCCGACTGGAGATTTCTTCCAAGTCTCGAAAGTCGAGAAGCTCGAGCTGATCTCGAATCGTGTAACGCAGACCATCAAGATAACGGCCCACGACCACGTGGTTTTCCTCTTTTAGATCTAACCTGGATTGGAGTACTAAGAATTCGTTGGTGTACTCGTCTACAGTTCGTCTATCATGGCGTAAGGTGTGGAATCGCCGATATAAGGTTTGCAGGAAATCCGTTGGGACGTACCTCTTTCTGAGTTGGACCTTGAACTCAACCCAGGTAGTGACCGGAGGCAGGCCCGCCGTGAAACGCATGCGTTCGAGTTGACTCCACCATGTGAGGGCAGGTCCCTTTAATCGCCTTGTGGCGTACTCAACTTGTTGGTGTTCGGGAATGCGCCTCCAGTTGAGGTATCGCTCGAGTCGCTCGCTCCAATCGAGGCACATTTCAGGTTCAAGTGTACTTTCAAAGTCTCCAATATCGAACCGAACATCGGAGTCCCAACGGGGGTAGTTCCTCTGATCTCGGTAATCGGGATACGGCTCGTAAGGTGGTGGAGGGGGGTGTTGAGCGGCAGGGGCTGGGTGCACGGGAGGAATTGGGTGTTGTGGTTGTACGGGAGGGACTGGATACTGTTGCGGTAGTACGGGAGGGACTGGACCTCCTAAGTGTACTTGACTTTCTAGGTTGTTGACAGTAGTGCGCAAACGTAAGACAACTTGAGTGGTGTCTCCCATGGTGGCGGTGAGTGTCGTGATATCGGTAGTGAGTTCTTCCAAACGCTTCCCTGTGTCACTCATTCCTTCCTCTAGACTCTCAACCCTCGACTCCATGAAATAAATTTGGAAAACTCCTAAAGTTTCAGATTTCGGAGGCGATAAACGCTCGGCTATCCCACAATAGGAGTGAGATATCCCAACAGCCACACCAAATTGATGCAATGTATCGCCCTACGAACCCTTGAAATTTTAGTGGAGTGATTTCTTGGCACGAATTTTAACAATTTCTTAGCGGGATCTTCCTTCAAACGAATGACTAGCCTCGGTCGCGCCTCAAGTTTGAGCACTGCGGAATGGCAGCGATTGATTCACCCAAACAGCGAAATAGCGGAACGAAACACGCAATTTAAAACAAAGCACGATATGAAATGGTCGGAACGGGGCATGCGATACTTGGATTGCTTAAAGCTTGCTGAAATTAATTTCACAAAACTGAGTAAACTAGGGAATGCGAGATGGGGACGGAGAGGTCTCACCCTTGGGGTCGACGTTGCCGTTGATCCTTGCTTGGTGCAGATTCGGCGGAGGCTGGTGCGGCGGACCGGCGGCTGTCGATGAGAGGGAAGGTGGCTCCACGGAATCACTAGCAGCAGAAGGGAAATCAGGAGGTGGCTCCACGAAATAGCGACAGGGGAAATTCACGCTGGTGGTTCCACGGGAAAAGTAGTAGGAGGAAGAGGCGGCGGTGGTTCCACGGAGAAGTAACAGGAGGGGAATGCGGCGGTGGCTCCACGGAGAGGTAGCAGGTGCGGGGAGGGCGGCGACGGGAGACGGGCAGGCGGCCGATGCTTCGCACGCGGGATTGAGCGGAACAGGGTGGGGTCGCGAGGAGGACGTGCGGCTGTGGCCGAACCAAAGGTAATTCCTTTAGTTCAACCGGTCTAGGGCAACGGGTAGGAATGAGGGGGTTTTTATAGGATTTTCTTCAAGCCAAAATTAATTCTAGAAGCTTCCCAAATTTTAATTTAAGAATTTCAGCAAGCATTTAAATTAATCCAAATTTTGTCTGAAATATTTAGTACCAACACGCCCGCTCCACGCATCACATACCGGACCTCTTTATTTAGGGTCGCATGAGGCGGTCAAGTTCATGCGCCGAACTACAAAATGCATAACAGCGGAAAACATAATAATAAAGAGATAACATAACGGTGTACGAAAATTAAAATAATAGTACGCGAGCACAACAGAAATTTATGGTGCGCCAATTCTCCCGGGGTTGAAAAGACTCGACTCCGGCGAGACTGCGCTAAGACCGGCAACTGAAAGGTCGGGACGTCGTCGCTGAAGCTCCATGTCACTGATCCAACTGCTATCCAAGATGTCCCTTCCCCGCCAGGATACCAAGTAACGTTGGTAGGTTCCCGCACGGGTCTGGAACTCGCGAACGTCGAGCACTTGATCAATTTCTTCCGTAGTAGGCGTGAAAGCTGTCTGAAATCCTGGCGTCGCGCCGGGCTCTAATTCGGGTGGTGGAATTGGAGCGGTCGGAGGGTCGCCATAGAAGGTAATGAGGTCCGCCACATTAAAAATCGGGGATGTCCCGAATTCTAATGGAAGATCCACAAGGTAGGCATTGTTCCCCAACCGTTTCCGCACCTGGAAAGGACCAAAACGGCGCTGTCGGAGCTTGTGATATGTACCTAGGGGAAACCTTTCCTTCCTGAAGTGAACCAACACCCAATCCCCTTCCGAAAAGTACGCCTCGCGCCGATGGAGGTCGGCACGAGCCTTGTATTTCTCAGATGTTTCCTGCAGTTTTGTGTTAATACTTTCATGCAAAGACTTTAAGTTAGCAATCCAAGTAGTCGCATCAAAAGAAATTCGTTCATGGGAAGGTAGGGTGTTGCGGTCAAGGAAGTGAGGAATAGGAAAGCCATAGACAATTTCAAATGGGGATTTATTTGTGGAGCGATTGATTGTACTATTGTATGCGAATTCTGCTTGAGCTAATGCTAAATCCCACTGCTTAGGCTGCTCTCCCGCCAAACATCTCAACAAGTTGCCCAAACTGCGGTTAACGACTTCGGTTTGTCCATCCGTTTGGGGATGGTACGCGCTACTAAATTTTAACTTTGTGCCAAGCTGTCCCCATAGAGTTTTCCAGAAATAACTCATAAAGCGAGTGTCCCTGTCAGAGATGAATGTGCGCGGAACTCCGTGCAGTCTAACTACCTCTCTAAAGAAGAGAGTCGCTACGTGTGCTGCGTCGGAGGTCTTTCGGCAGGGTATAAAGTGAGCCATCTTGGAGATCCTATCAACGACCACAAAAACTGCGTCGATCTTGCGTTGTGTACGAGGGAACCCGCTCACAAAGTCCATGGAGACATCGTCCCACGGTCTCTCAGGGATGGGTAGTGGTGTGTAAAGTCCGGTGTTTTGCGACTGCCCTTTATACAACTGGCAGACAGGACAAGCGCGCACGAGACTAATGATGTCTCGCCTCATGCGCGGCCAATAATAGAGTGTTGTTGCTAGGTCGATCATTTTGTCCTGTCCGACGTGCCCACCGAGCCCTGAGGCATGTAATGCTGTGAGTAATCCGTCACGTAACGGGCCTTGGCAAATACATAATCGAGAATCTCGAAAAAGATATCCCTCGCTGACATAGAAATGGCCCGTCGCGTCTGCGCCGCGTATCCTACACTCCTCCCACACTTCCCCAAAGTCGGGGTCAGTGGCATATAACTCCTTCTGAGAATCTAGGTCAGTCAATACGGGCTGCAGGGTCACTAATAAATGCGCACGGCGACTGAGGGCATCGGCTACCCTGTTGGCAACCCCGGGCTTGTGACGAATATGGAAAGTGTACTCCTGTAGGAAGGCTGCCCACTTGGCGTGGCGTCTGACTTCCTTTTGGGAGTTCAGGTGGCGTAGCGCATCGTGGTCGGTGTTCAGCACGAACTCGCGTTGGATAAGATAATGACGCCAATGTCTAAGGGCCTGAACGATAGCAAAGAATTCTATATCATACGTCGAATACCTAGTCTTTGCGTCGTCCAGCTTTTCGCTGTAAAACGCCGCGGGTCGACCCTCTTGACTCAGCACGGCACCTATGCCAACGTGGGATGCATCACAATCCACCTCAAACACCTTGCCAAAATCGGGGAGTGCCAGCACGGGAGCACTGGACATCTTTTCCTTCATACTAACAAACGCTTGCTCCGCCTCGGCGGTCCATGTGAACTGACCCTTCCGGAGGCAATCGGTAATGGGTGCGATATGAGTGCTGAAATTGCAGATAAACCGCCGATAAAAAGATGCCAACCCATGAAACCCTCGAGCCTCGGTAAAATTTCTGGGGGTGGGCCAGGACTCTATCGCCCTGACCTTTTCCGGGTCAACCTTAATCCCTTCCGACGAGACAATATAACCTAAGAAGGTAAGGCTGCTGGTCATAAAGATACACTTCTTTAGGTTGATAATCAGGCGATGCTCTCGTAGTATCTCAAGGACCTGGCGAAGGTGAACCTGGTGCTGAGTAGGGTCAAGGCTGTAGATGAGGATATCGTCAAAGTATACTACAACACACGTCCCTATCAGGGGTCTAAGGACCTGATTCATCAACCGCATAAACGTGCTCGGTGCGTTGGACAGGCCAAAGGACATGACCAGCCACTCATATAACCCTTCTCTCGTTTTGAAGGCGGTTTTCCATTCGTCGCCGGGTCGGATTCGGATCTGCTGGTAGCCGCTTCTGAGATCAATCTTCGAAAAAACCTCCGCCCCACTCAACATATCGAGCATATCATCGAGACGGGGGATCGGGAAACGATATTTTATGGTGATTTTATTAATCGCACGGTTATCCACACACATGCGCCAAGTCCCGTCCTTCTTAGGGACTAGTAGGGCCGGGACTGCACATGGACTCAGGCTCTCCCGAACATGCCCCTTCTGGAGGAGCTCGGAGAGCTGCCTCCTAAGCTCCTCATGTTCCTTCGGGCTCATGCGGTAGTGGGGTAAGTGTGGAAGGCTCGCTCCGGGGACTAAATCGATGTGGTGTTGGATGTCCCTCAGTGGGGGAAGCTGATCTGGTAACTCATCAGAAGTGAGGTCACCAAATTCCGCAATCAGGGGGCGGACTGTAGATGGAATCTCCACATCGGGCATGGGGGACTCCCGTCCGACTAAAACATAGGTAATGGGACTCTCCTTCATCTCACGGTGAAATTGTTGTGCGGTCAAGAGCATGGAGACCGCCGGATGATGAATAGAGGTAAGTGTAGTAGTGGGGGAAAACGTCTCAACGGGGGTGGACCCACGGGGGTCTAGTCGTCGGGGGACGAGGCTATTCTTCTGGGGTAGAAGAGTGATTCTGCGGTCGTGGTGAGAGAAAGAATAGGCGTTCCTACGCCCATCGTGGGTAACAGAACGATCGTAATGCCACGACCTCCCTAACAAGATATGGCAAATATCCAGGGGAGCAACATCGCACCAAACTGAATCAGAATAGGTGGGGCCTATCGCAAACTCGACTAGGCAGCGCTGCGCGATGGTCATCGTGGTGCCACTAGTCACCCAGGATAAAACATAAGGTCGCTCAAGAGTCTGGGTTGCCAACTGTAACTTCTCCACCATGCGCTGGGACACGAAATTTTCCATACTACCGCTGTCGATGATGATGGAGCAGAACTGCTCTCTGATGCGGGCAGTGGTACGGAATATATTGTGTCGCAGCCACGCATCGTCAGTGGTGATTCGGGGAGTTAACAGGACATGCTGGAGGACACAGATCAGCTGATCGGGTTGCTCTCCCTCAATCTCATATTCACCTTCTGGTGGGGGGATAGAGTTTCCTACCAGGTCGCTCTCCCAAAATCCATATTCAGGTTCCCCACCATCATCGGCTTCCACAATAGCCGTGAACTGTCGCCTCGGGCAATCAGCGGATTTGTGCCCGGGTTCCATACATTTGAAACATCGAAATACCGGCCTAGTGGTGGCTCCTTCCTTTCCTCTCGTGGGTGCTAACGGGGGACCCACAGGAGTAGGGGCAGGTAGCAAAGGCCTAGAAGGGGGTATAGGAGTCGCTCCAGATGCAGTATGTGTGGTGGACCGTGCGGTTGATGTCGAGGAGGAAGTATATTGAGTCCTCTCAGTAGGCCTCGCGTTGGTGGTCCTCCTCTGTAGGGCTTCTACTCGACGTGCCCGACTGGAGATTTCTTCCAAGTCTCGAAAGTCGAGAAGCTCGAGCTGATCTCGAATCGTGTAACGCAGACCATCAAGATAACGGCCCACGACCACGTGGTTTTCCTCTTTTAGATCTAACCTGGATTGGAGTACTAAGAATTCGTTGGTGTACTCGTCTACAGTTCGTCTATCATGGCGTAAGGTGTGGAATCGCCGATATAAGGTTTGCAGGAAATCCGTTGGGACGTACCTCTTTCTGAGTTGGACCTTGAACTCAACCCAGGTAGTGATCGGAGGCAGGCCCGCCGTGAAACGCATGCGTTCGAGTTGACTCCACCATGTGAGGGCAGGTCCCTTTAATCGCCTTGTGGCGTACTCAACTTGTTGGTGTTCGGGAATGCGCCTCCAGTTGAGGTATCGCTCGAGTCGCTCGCTCCAATCGAGGCACATTTCAGGTTCAAGTGTACCTTCAAAGTCTCCAATATCGAACCGAACATTGGAGTCCCAACGGGGGTAGTTCCTCTGATCTCGGTAATCGGGATACGGCTCGTAAGGTGGTGGAGGGGGGTGTTGAGCGGCAGGGGCTGGGTGCACGGGAGGAATTGGGTGTTGTGGTTGTACGGGAGGGACTGGATACTGTTGCGGTAGTACGGGAGGGACTGGACCTCCTAAGTGTACTTGACTTTCTAGGTTGTTGACAGTAGTGCGCAAACGTAAGACAACTTGAGTGGTGTCTCCCATGGTGGCGGTGAGTGTCGTGATATCGGTAGTGAGTTCTTCCAAACGCTTCCCTGTGTCACTCATTCCTTCCTCTAGACTCTCAACCCTCGACTCCATGAAATAAATTTGGAAAACTCCTAAAGTTTCAGATTTCGGAGGCGATAAACGCTCGGCTATCCCACAATAGGAGTGAGATATCCCAACAGCCACACCAAATTGATGCAATGTATCGCCCTACGAACCCTTGAAATTTTAGTGGAGTGATTTCTTGGCACGAATTTTAACAATTTCTTAGCGGGATCTTCCTTCAAACGAATGACTAGCCTCGGTCGCGCCTCAAGTTTGAGCACTGCGGAATGGCAGCGATTGATTCACCCAAACAGCGAAATAGCGGAACGAAACACGCAATTTAAAACAAAGCACGATATGAAATGGTCGGAACGGGGCATGCGATACTTGGATTGCTTAAAGCTTGCTGAAATTAATTTCACAAAACTGAGTAAACTAGGGAATGCGAGATGGGGACGGAGAGGTCTCACCCTTGGGGTCGACGTTGCCGTTGATCCTCGCTTGGTGCAGATTCGGCGGAGGCTGGTGCGGCGGACCGGCGGCTGTCGATGAGAGGGAAGGTGGCTCCACGGAATCACTAGCAGCAGAAGGGAAATCAGGAGGTGGCTCCACGGAATAGCGACAGGGGAAATTCACGTTGGTGGTTCCACGGGAAAAGTAGTAGGAGGAAGAGGCGGCGGTGGTTCCACGGAGAAGTAACAGGAGGGGAATGCGGCGGTGGCTCCACGGAGAGGTAGCAGGTGCGGGGAGGGCGGCGACGGGAGACGGGCAGGCGGCCGATGCTTCGCACGCGGGATTGAGCGGAACAGGGTGGGGTCGCGAGGAGGACGTGCGGCTGTGGCCGAACCAAAGGTAATTCCTTTAGTTCAACCGGTCTAGGGCAACGGGTAGGAATGAGGGGGTTTTTATAGGATTTTCTTCAAGCCAAAATTAATTCTAGAAGCTTCCCAAATTTTAATTTAAGAATTTCAGCAAGCATTTAAATTAATCCAAATTTTGTCTGAAATATTTAGTACCAACACGCCCGCTCCACGCATCACATACCGGACCTCTTTATTTAGGGTCGCATGAGGCGGTCAAGTTCATGCGCCGAACTACAAAATGCATAACAGCGGAAAACATAATAATAAAGAGATAACATAACGGTGTACGAAAATTAAAATAATAGTACGCGAGCACAACAGAAATTTATGGTGCGCCAATTCTCCCGGGGTTGAAAAGACTCGACTCCGGCGAGACTGCGCTAAGACCGGCAACTGAAAGGTCGGGACGTCGTCGCTGAAGCTCCATGTCACTGATCCAACTGCTATCCAAGATGTCCCTTCCCCGCCAGGATACCAAGTAACGTTGGTAGGTTCCCGCACGGGTCTGGAACTCGCGAACGTCGAGCACTTGATCAATTTCTTCCGTAGTAGGCGTGAAAGCTGTCTGAAATCCTGGCGTCGCGCCGGGCTCTAATTCGGGTGGTGGAATTGGAGCGGTCGGAGGGTCGCCATAGAAGGTAATGAGGTCCGCCACATTAAAAATCGGGGATGTCCCGAATTCTAATGGAAGATCCACAAGGTAGGCGTTGTTCCCCAACCGTTTCCGCACCTGGAAAGGACCAAAACGGCGCTGTCGGAGCTTGTGATATGTACCTAGGGGAAACCTTTCCTTCCTGAAGTGAACCAACACCCAATCCCCTTCCGAAAAGTACGCCTCGCGCCGATGGAGGTCGGCACGAGCCTTGTATTTCAGATGTTTCCTGCAGTTTTGTGTTAATACTTTCATGCAAAGACTTTAAGTTAGCAATCCAAGTAGTCGCATCAAAAGAAATTCGTTCATGGGAAGGTAGGGTGTTGCGGTCAAGGAAGTGAGGAATAGGAAAGCCATAGACAATTTCAAATGGGGATTTATTTGTGGAGCGAATGATTGTACTATTGTATGCGAATTCTGCTTGAGCTAATGCTAAATCCCACTGCTTAGGCTGCTCTCCCGCCAAACATCTCAACAAGTTGCCCAAACTGCGGTTAACGACTTCGGTTTGTCCATCCGTTTGGGGATGGTACGCGCTGCTAAATTTTAACTTTGTGCCAAGCTGTCCCCATAGAGTTTTCCAGAAATAACTCATAAAGCGAGTGTCCCTGTCAGAGATGAATGTGCGCGGAACTCCGTGCAGTCTAACTACCTCTCTAAAGAAGAGAGTCGCTACGTGTGCTGCGTCGGAGGTCTTTCGGCAGGGTATAAAGTGAGCCATCTTGGAGATCCTATCAACGACCACAAAAACTGCGTCGATCTTGCGTTGTGTACGAGGGAACCCGCTCACAAAGTCCATGGAGACATCGTCCCACGGTCTCTCAGGGATGGGTAGTGGTGTGTAAAGTCCGGTGTTTTGCGACTGCCCTTTATACAACTGGCAGACAGGACAAGCGCGCACGAGACTAATGATGTCTCGCCTCATGCGCGGCCAATAATAGCGTGTTGTTGCTAGGTCGATCATTTTGTCCTGTCCGACGTGCCCACCGAGCCCTGAGGCATGTAATGCTGTGAGTAATCCGTAACGTAACGGGCCTTGGCAAATACATAATCGAGAATCTCGAAAAAGATATCCCTCGCTGACATAGAAATGGCCCGTCGCGTCTGCGCCGCGTATCCTACACTCCTCCCACACTTCCCCAAAGTCGGGGTCAGTGGCATATAACTCCTTCTGAGAATCTAGGTCAGTCAATACGGGCTGCAGGGTCACTAATAAATGCGCACGGCGACTGAGGGCATCGGCTACCCTGTTGGCAACCCCGGGCTTGTGACGAATATGGAAAGTGTACTCCTGTAGGAAGGCTGCCCAATTGGCGTGGCGTCTGACTTCCTTTTGGGAGTTCAGGTGGCGTAGCGCATCGTGGTCGGTGTTCAGCACGAACTCGCGTTGGATAAGATAATGACGCCAATGTCTAAGGGCCTGAACGATAGCAAAGAATTCTATATCATACGTCGAATACCTAGTCTTTGCGTCGTCCAGCTTTTCGCTGTAAAACGCCGCGGGTCGACCCTCTTGACTCAGCACGGCACCTATGCCAACGTGGGATGCATCACAATCCACCTCAAACACCTTGCCAAAATCGGGGAGTGCCAGCACGGGAGCACTGGACATCTTTTCCTTCATACTAACAAACGCTTGCTCCGCCTCGGCGGTCCATGTGAACTGACCCTTCCGGAGGCAATCGGTAATGGGTGCGATATGAGTGCTGAAATTGCAGATAAACCGCCGATAAAAAGATGCCAACCCATGAAACCCTCGAGCCTCGGTAAAATTTCTGGGGGTGGGCCAGGACTCTATCGCCCTGACCTTTTCCGGGTCCACCTTAATCCCTTCCGACGAGACAATATAACCTAAGAAGGTAAGGCTGCTGGTCATAAAGATACACTTCTTTAGGTTGATAATCAGGCGATGCTCTCGTAGTATCTCAAGGACCTGGCGAAGGTGAACCTGGTGCTGAGTAGGGTCAAGGCTGTAGATGAGGATATCGTCAAAGTATACTACAACACACGTCCCTATCAGGGGTCTAAGGACCTGATTCATCAACCGCATAAACGTGCTCGGTGCGTTGGACAGGCCAAAGGACATGACCAGCCACTCATATAGCCCTTCTCTCGTTTTGAAGGCGGTTTTCCATTCGTCGCCGGGTCGGATTCGGATCTGCTGGTAGCCGCTTCTGAGATCAATCTTCGAAAAAACCTCCGCCCCACTCAACATATCGAGCATATCATCGAGACGGGGGATCGGGAAACGATATTTTATGGTGATTTTATTAATCGCACGGTTATCCACACACATGCGCCAAGTCCCGTCCTTCTTAGGGACTAGTAGGGCCGGGACTGCACATGGACTCAGGCTCTCCCGAACATGCCCCTTCTGGAGGAGCTCGGAGAGCTGCCTCCTAAGCTCCTCATGTTCCTTCGGGCTCATGCGGTAGTGGGGTAAGTGTGGAAGGCTCGCTCCGGGGACTAAATCGATGTGGTGTTGGATGTCCCTCAGTGGGGGAAGCTGATCTGGTAACTCATCAGAAGTGAGGTCACCAAATTCCGCAATCAGGGGGCGGACTGTAGATGGAATCTCCACATCGGGCATGGGGGACTCCCGTCCGACTAAAACATAGGTAATGGGACTCTCCTTCATCTCACGGTGAAATTGTTGTGCGGTCAAGAGCATGGAGACCGCCGGATGATGAATAGAGGTAAGTGTAGTAGTGGGGGAAAACGTCTCAACGGGGGTGGACCCACGGGGGTCTAGTCGTCGGGGGACGAGGCTATTCTTCTGGGGTAGAAGAGTGATTCTGCGGTCGTGGTGAGAGAAAGAATAGGCGTTCCTACGCCCATCGTGGGTAACAGAACGATCGTAATGCCACGACCTCCCTAACAAGATATGGCAAATATCCAGGGGAGCAACATCGCACCAAACTGAATCAGAATAGGTGGGGCCTATCGCAAACTCGACTAGGCAGCGCTGCGCGATGGTCATCGTGGTGCCACTAGTCACCCAGGATAAAACATAAGGTCGCTCAAGAGTCTGGGTTGCCAACTGTAACTTCTCCACCATGCGCTGGGACACGAAATTTTCCATTC
Organism: Dactylorhiza incarnata; assembly: GCA_033032865.1. Classification (NCBI taxonomy): domain Eukaryota; kingdom Viridiplantae; phylum Streptophyta; class Magnoliopsida; order Asparagales; family Orchidaceae; genus Dactylorhiza; species Dactylorhiza incarnata. Next base: position 2,951,631 of record JAWHQI010000129.1, on the reverse strand, counting down.
TACCGCTGTCGATGATGATGGAGCAGAACTGCTCTCTGATGCGGGCAGTGGTACGGAATATATTGTGTCGCAGCCACGCATCGTCAGTGGTGATTCGGGGAGTTAACAGGACATGCTGGAGGACACAGATCAGCTGATCGGGTTGCTCTCCCTCAATCTCATATTCACCTTCTGGTGGGGGGATAGAGTTTCCTACCAGGTCGCTCTCCCAAAATCCATATTCAGGTTCCCTACCATCATCGGCTTCCACAATAGCCGTGAACTGTCGCCTCGGGCAATCAGCGGATTTGTGCCCGGGTTCCATACATTTGAAACATCGAAATACCGGCCTAGTGGTGGCTCCTTCCTTTCCTCTCGTGGGTGCTAACGGGGGCCCCACAGGAGTAGGGGCAGGTAGCAAAGGCCTAGAAGGGGGTATAGGAGTCGCTCCAGATGCAGTATGTGTGGTGGACCGTGCGGTTGATGTCGAGGAGGAAGTATATTGAGTCCTCTCAGTAGGCCTCGCGTTGGTGGTCCTCCTCTGTAGGGCTTCTACTCGACGTGCCCGACTGGAGATTTCTTCCAAGTCTCGAAAGTCGAGAAGCTCGAGCTGATCTCGAATCGTGTAACGCAGACCATCAAGATAACGGCCCACGACCACGTGGTTTTCCTCTTTTAGATCTAACCTGGATTGGAGTACTAAGAATTCGTTGGTGTACTCGTCTACAGTTCGTCTATCATGGCGTAAGGTGTGGAATCGCCGATATAAGGTTTGCAGGAAATCCGTTGGGACGTACCTCTTTCTGAGTTGGACCTTGAACTCAACCCAGGTAGTGACCGGAGGCAGGCCCGCCGTGAAACGCATGCGTTCGAGTTGACTCCACCATGTGAGGGCAGGTCCCTTTAATCGCCTTGTGGCGTACTCAACTTGTTGGTGTTCGGGAATGCGCCTCCAGTTGAGGTATCGCTCGAGTCGCTCGCTCCAATCGAGGCACATTTCAGGTTCAAGTGTACTTTCAAAGTCTCCAATATCGAACCGAACATCGGAGTCCCAACGGGGGTAGTTCCTCTGATCTCGGTAATCGGGATACGGCTCGTAAGGTGGTGGAGGGGGGTGTTGAGCGGCAGGGGCTGGGTGCACGGGAGGAATTGGGTGTTGTGGTTGTACGGGAGGGACTGGATACTGTTGCGGTAGTACGGGAGGGACTGGACCTCCTAAGTGTACTTGACTTTCTAGGTTGTTGACAGTAGTGCGCAAACGTAAGACAACTTGAGTGGTGTCTCCCATGGTGGCGGTGAGTGTCGTGATATCGGTAGTGAGTTCTTCCAAACGCTTCCCTGTGTCACTCATTCCTTCCTCTAGACTCTCAACCCTCGACTCCATGAAATAAATTTGGAAAACTCCTAAAGTTTCAGATTTCGGAGGCGATAAACGCTCGGCTATCCCACAATAGGAGTGAGATATCCCAACAGCCACACCAAATTGATGCAATGTATCGCCCTACGAACCCTTGAAATTTTAGTGGAGTGATTTCTTGGCACGAATTTTAACAATTTCTTAGCGGGATCTTCCTTCAAACGAATGACTAGCCTCGGTCGCGCCTCAAGTTTGAGCACTGCGGAATGGCAGCGATTGATTCACCCAAACAGCGAAATAGCGGAACGAAACACGCAATTTAAAACAAAGCACGATATGAAATGGTCGGAACGGGGCATGCGATACTTGGATTGCTTAAAGCTTGCTGAAATTAATTTCACAAAACTGAGTAAACTAGGGAATGCGAGATGGGGACGGAGAGGTCTCACCCTTGGGGTCGACGTTGCCGTTGATCCTCGCTTGGTGCAGATTCGGCGGAGGCTGGTGCGGCGGACCGGCGGCTGTCGATGAGAGGGAAGGTGGCTCCACGGAATCACTAGCAGCAGAAGGGAAATCAGGAGGTGGCTCCACGGAATAGCGACAGGGGAAATTCACGCTGGTGGTTCCACGGGAAAAGTAGTAGGAGGAAGAGGCGGCGGTGGTTCCACGGAGAAGTAACAGGAGGGGAATGCGGCGGTGGCTCCACGGAGAGGTAGCAGGTGCGGGGAGGGCGGCGACGGGAGACGGGCAGGCGGCCGATGCTTCGCACGCGGGATTGAGCGGAACAGGGTGGGGTCGCGAGGAGGACGTGCGGCTGTGGCCGAACCAAAGGTAATTCCTTTAGTTCAACCGGTCTAGGGCAACGGGTAGGAATGAGGGGGTTTTTATAGGATTTTCTTCAAGCCAAAATTAATTCTAGAAGCTTCCCAAATTTTAATTTAAGAATTTCAGCAAGCATTTAAATTAATCCAAATTTTGTCTGAAATATTTAGTACCAACACGCCCGCTCCACGCATCACATACCGGACCTCTTTATTTAGGGTCGCATGAGGCGGTCAAGTTCATGCGCCGAACTACAAAATGCATAACAGCGGAAAACATAATAATAAAGAGATAACATAACGGTGTACGAAAATTAAAATAATAGTACGCGAGCACAACAGAAATTTATGGTGCGCCAATTCTCCCGGGGTTGAAAAGACTCGACTCCGGCGAGACTGCGCTAAGACCGGCAACTGAAAGGTCGGGACGTCGTCGCTGAAGCTCCATGTCACTGATCCAACTGCTATCCAAGATGTCCCTTCCCCGCCAGGATACCAAGTAACGTTGGTAGGTTCCCGCACGGGTCTGGAACTCGCGAACGTCGAGCACTTGATCAATTTCTTCCGTAGTAGGCGTGAAAGCTGTCTGAAATCCTGGCGTCGCGCCGGGCTCTAATTCGGGTGGTGGAATTGGAGCGGTCGGAGGGTCGCCATAGAAGGTAATGAGGTCCGCCACATTAAAAATCGGGGATGTCCCGAATTCTAATGGAAGATCCACAAGGTAGGCGTTGTTCCCCAACCGTTTCCGCACCTGGAAAGGACCAAAACGGCGCTGTCGGAGCTTGTGATATGTACCTAGGGGAAACCTTTCCTTCCTGAAGTGAACCAACACCCAATCCCCTTCCGAAAAGTACGCCTCGCGCCGATGGAGGTCGGCACGAGCCTTGTATTTCTCAGATGTTTCCTGCAGTTTTGTGTTAATACTTTCATGCAAAGACTTTAAGTTAGCAATCCAAGTAGTCGCATCAAAAGAAATTCGTTCATGGGAAGGTAGGGTGTTGCGGTCAAGGAAGTGAGGAATAGGAAAGCCATAGACAATTTCAAATGGGGATTTATTTGTGGAGCGATTGATTGTACTATTGTATGCGAATTCTGCTTGAGCTAATGCTAAATCCCACTGCTTAGGCTGCTCTCCCGCCAAACATCTCAACAAGTTGCCCAAACTGCGGTTAACGACTTCGGTTTGTCCATCCGTTTGGGGATGGTACGCGCTACTAAATTTTAACTTTGTGCCAAGCTGTCCCCATAGAGTTTTCCAGAAATAACTCATAAAGCGAGTGTCCCTGTCAGAGATGAATGTGCGCGGAACTCCGTGCAGTCGAACTACCTCTCTAAAGAAGAGAGTCGCTACGTGTGCTGCGTCGGAGGTCTTTCGGCAGGGTATAAAGTGAGCCATCTTGGAGATCCTATCAACGACCACAAAAACTGCGTCGATCTTGCGTTGTGTACGAGGGAACCCGCTCACAAAGTCCATGGAGACATCGTCCCACGGTCTCTCAGGGATGGGTAGTGGTGTGTAAAGTCCGGTGTTTTGCGACTGCCCTTTATACAACTGGCAGACAGGACAAGCGCGCACGAGACTAATGATGTCTCGCCTCATGCGCGGCCAATAATAGCGTGTTGTTGCTAGGTCGATCATTTTGTCCTGTCCGACGTGCCCACCGAGCCCTGAGGCATGTACTGCTGTGAGTAATCCGTCACGTAACGGGCCTTGGCAAATACATAATCGAGAATCTCGAAAAAGATATCCCTCGCTGACATAGAAATGGCCCGTCGCGTCTGCGCCGCGTATCCTACACTCCTCCCACACTTCCCCAAAGTCGGGGTCAGTGGCATATAACTCCTTCTGAGAATCTAGGTCAGTCAATACGGGCTGCAGGGTCACTAATAAATGCGCACGGCGACTGAGGGCATCGGCTACCCTGTTGGCAACCCCGGGCTTGTGACGAATATGGAAAGTGTACTCCTGTAGGAAGGCTGCCCACTTGGCGTGGCGTCTGACTTCCTTTTGGGAGTTCAGGTGGCGTAGCGCATCGTGGTCGGTGTTCAGCACGAACTCGCGTTGGATAAGATAATGACGCCAATGTCTAAGGGCCTGAACGATAGCAAAGAATTCTATATCATACGTCGAATACCTAGTCTTTGCGTCGTCCAGCTTTTCGCTGTAAAACGCCGCGGGTCGACCCTCTTGACTCAGCACGGCACCTATGCCAACGTGGGATGCATCACAATCCACCTCAAACACCTTGCCAAAATCGGGGAGTGCCAGCACGGGAGCACTGGACATCTTTTCCTTCATACTAACAAACGCTTGCTCCGCCTCGGCGGTCCATGTGAACTGACCCTTCCGGAGGCAATCGGTAATGGGTGCGATATGAGTGCTGAAATTGCAGATAAACCGTCGATAAAAAGATGCCAACCCATGAAACCCTCGAGCCTCGGTAAAATTTCTGGGGGTGGGCCAGGACTCTATCGCCCTGACCTTTTCCGGGTCCACCTTAATCCCTTCCGACGAGACAATATAACCTAAGAAGGTAAGGCTGCTGGTCATAAAGATACACTTCTTTAGGTTGATAATCAGGCGATGCTCTCGTAGTATCTCAAGGACCTGGCGAAGGTGAACCTGGTGCTGAGTAGGGTCAAGGCTGTAGATGAGGATATCGTCAAAGTATACTACAACACACGTCCCTATCAGGGGTCTAAGGACCTGATTCATCAACCGCATAAACGTGCTCGGTGCGTTGGACAGGCCAAAGGACATGACCAGCCACTCATATAGCCCTTCTCTCGTTTTGAAGGCGGTTTTCCATTCGTCGCCGGGTCGGATTCGGATCTGCTGGTAGCCGCTTCTGAGATCAATCTTCGAAAAAACCTCCGCCCCACTCAACATATCGATCATATCATCGAGACGGGGGATCGGGAAACGATATTTTATGGTGATTTTATTAATCGCACGGTTATCCACACACATGCGCCAAGTCCCGTCCTTCTTAGGGACTAGTAGGGCCGGGACTGCACATGGACTCAGGCTCTCCCGAACATGCCCCTTCTGGAGGAGCTCGGAGAGCTGCCTCCTAAGCTCCTCATGTTCCTTCGGGCTCATGCGGTAGTGGGGTAAGTGTGGAAGGCTCGCTCCGGGGACTAAATCGATGTGGTGTTGGATGTCCCTCAGTGGGGGAAGCTGATCTGGTAACTCATCAGAAGTGAGGTCACCAAATTCCGCAATCAGGGGGCGGACTGTAGATGGAATCTCCACATCGGGCATGGGGGACTCCCGTCCGACTAAAACATAGGTAATGGGACTCTCCTTCATCTCACGGTGAAATTGTTGTGCGGTCAAGAGCATGGAGACCGCCGGATGATGAATAGAGGTAAGCGTAGTAGTGGGGGAAAACGTCTCAACGGGGGTGGACCCACGGGGGTCTAGTCGTCGGGGGACGAGGCTATTCTTCTGGGGTAGAAGAGTGATTCTGCGGTCGTGGTGAGAGAAAGAATAGGCGTTCCTACGCCCATCGTGGGTAACAGAACGATCGTAATGCCACGACCTCCCTAACAAGATATGGCAAACATCCAGGGGAGCAACATCGCACCAAACTGAATCAGAATAGGTGGGGCCTATCGCAAACTCGACTAGGCAGCGCTGCGCGATGGTCATCGTGGTGCCACTAGTCACCCAGGATAAAACATAAGGTCGCTCAAGAGTCTGGGTTGCCAACTGTAACTTCTCCACCATGCGCTGGGACACGAAATTTTCCATACTACCGCTGTCGATGATGATGGAGCAGAACTGCTCTCTGATGCGGGCAGTGGTACGGAATATATTGTGTCGCAGCCACGCATCGTCAGTGGTGATTCGGGGAGTTAACAGGACATGCTGGAGGACACAGATCAGCTGATCGGGTTGCTCTCCCTCAATCTCATATTCACCTTCTGGTGGGGGGATAGAGTTTCCTACCAGGTCGCTCTCCCAAAATCCATATTCAGGTTCCCTACCATCATCGGCTTCCACAATAGCCGTGAACTGTCGCCTCGGGCAATCAGCGGATTTGTGCCCGGGTTCCATACATTTGAAACATCGAAATACCGGCCTAGTGGTGGCTCCTTCCTTTCCTCTCGTGGGTGCTAACGGGGGCCCCACAGGAGTAGGGGCAGGTAGCAAAGGCCTAGAAGGGGGTATAGGAGTCGCTCCAGATGCAGTATGTGTGGTGGACCGTGCGGTTGATGTCGAGGAGGAAGTATATTGAGTCCTCTCAGTAGGCCTCGCGTTGGTGGTCCTCCTCTGTAGGGCTTCTACTCGACGTGCCCGACTGGAGATTTCTTCCAAGTCTCGAAAGTCGAGAAGCTCGAGCTGATCTCGAATCGTGTAACGCAGACCATCAAGATAACGGCCCACGACCACGTGGTTTTCCTCTTTTAGATCTAACCTGGATTGGAGTACTAAGAATTCGTTGGTGTACTCGTCTACAGTTCGTCTATCATGGCGTAAGGTGTGGAATCGCCGATATAAGGTTTGCATGAAATCCGTTGGGACGTACCTCTTTCTGAGTTGGACCTTGAACTCAACCCAGGTAGTGATCGGAGGCAGGCCCGCCGTGAAACGCATGCGTTCGAGTTGACTCCACCATGTGAGGGCAGGTCCCTTTAATCGCCTTGTGGCGTACTCAACTTGTTGGTGTTCGGGAATGCGCCTCCAGTTGAGGTATCGCTCGAGTCGCTCGCTCCAATCGAGGCACATTTCAGGTTCAAGTGTACCTTCAAAGTCTCCAATATCGAACCGAACATCGGAGTCCCAACGGGGGTAGTTCCTCTGATCTCGGTAATCGGGATACGGCTCGTAAGGTGGTGGAGGGGGGTGTTGAGCGGCAGGGGCTGGGTGCACGGGAGGAATTGGGTGTTGTGGTTGTACGGGAGGGACTGGATACTGTTGCGGTAGTACGGGAGGGACTGGACCTCCTAAGTGTACTTGACTTTCTAGGTTGTTGACAGTAGTGCGCAAACGTAAGACAACTTGAGTGGTGTCTCCCATGGTGGTGGTGAGTGTCGTGATATCGGTAGTGAGTTCTTCCAAACGCTTCCCTGTGTCACTCATTCCTTCCTCTAGACTCTCAACCCTCGACTCCATGAAATAAATTTGGAAAACTCCTAAAGTTTCAGATTTCGGAGGCGATAAACGCTCGGCTATCCCACAATAGGAGTGAGATATCCCAACAGCCACACCAAATTGATGCAATGTATCGCCCTACGAACCCTTGAAATTTTAGTGGAGTGATTTCTTGGCACGAATTTTAACAATTTCTTAGCGGGATCTTTTTCTTAGCGGGATCTTCCTTCAAACGAATGACTAGCCTCGGTCGCGCCTCAAGTTTGAGCACTGCGGAATGGCAGCGATTGATTCACCCAAACAGCGAAATAGCGGAACGAAACACGCAATTTAAAACAAAGCACGATATGAAATGGTCGGAACGGGGCATGCGATACTTGGATTGCTTAAAGCTTGCTGAAATTAATTTCACAAAACTGAGTAAACTAGGGAATGCAAGATGGGGACGGAGAGGTCTCACCCTTGGGGTCGACATTGCCGTTGATCCTCGCTTGGTGCAGATTCGGCGGAGGCTGTCGATGAGAGGGAAGGTGGCTCCACGGAATCACTAGCAGCAGAAGGGAAATCAGGAGGTGGCTCCACGGAATAGCGACAGGGGAGATTCACGCTGGTGGTTCCACCGGAAAAGTAGTAGGAGGAAGAGGCGGCGGTGGTTCCACGGAGAAGTAACAGGAGGGGAATGCGGCGGTGGCTCCACGGAGAGGTAGCAGGTGCGGGGAGGGCGGCGACGAGAGACGGGCAGGCGGCCGATGCTTCGCACGCGGGATTGAGCGGAACAGGGCGGGGTCGCGAGGAAGACGTGCGGCTGTGGCCGAACCAAAGGTAATTCCTTTAGTTCAACCGGTCTAGGGCAACGGGTAGGAATGAGGGGGTTTTTATAGGATTTTCTTCAAGCCAAAATTAATTCTAGAAGCTTCCCAAATTTTAATTTAAGAATTTCAGCAAGCATTTAAATTAATCCAAATTTTGTCTGAAATATTTAGTACCAACACGCCCGCTCCACGCATCACATACCGGACCTCTTTATTTAGGGTCGCATGAGGCGGTCAAGTTCATGCGCCGAACTACAAAATGCATAACAACGGAAAACATAATAATAAAGAGATAACATAACGGTGTACGAAAATTAAAATAATAGTACGCGAGCACAACAGAAATTTATGGTGCGCCAATGGGGCTGGACGAGATCGAGCTCGAGCCTTTTAAACCAAGCTCGCCGAGCTCGAGCTCGCGCTCAAAAAAATAAGCTCGAGCTCGAGCCGACTCTTTTTGATGAGCTCGACTCGAGCTCGACTCGTTTGCAGGTCTAATAACCACACCTGCCAAACTGATCATCTTAGTCTGTGACCATCGAATACTCCTGAGGTACTCTCGAGCAGTGCCTACAGGGGACCCACAACTAGGTTGATCTCTCTGAGGAAAGCAATGTCGGTAAAGCTTCCGCGGCATAACCACACCTGCCCAATTAATCAACTTATCTTGTAACCCTAGGCAAGAGAGCAGTTGGGTCATCGAAGTTCTTACAACTCTTATGACCACTTGAGGAAAGCAATGCTTGCTACCTAAGCGCACCTGCCCACTTGCTCATCTGAGTCTGTAATTCTTTTACTTATTTACAGGGAATTATTTTTCTCTTATGGTCCTTTATGACCATTTGGGAGAAAACAGTGTTTAACAGGCATGGGCACTTGTCTACCTGGTTACTTAAAGATATAGGACTTTAAGACCGGGCGGTTTGATCTCTTGAGCCGATCGGCTTGAATAAGAATAACAAGTAAGAGACGGCAGCATGATATGCTAACCGAGCGGTTAGAACAAATCTAGCGATAAAGCTAGAAAGCAATATTTCTAACAGGTTGTCAATAACAATATTGACCGATCGGCTTACACAATCTGTTTATGATTAATCTCGTTATATGATACGGCCCACCCCTTTAGGTCAGCACAGTGGTTCTCACCGTGGCCCAGGGCGGCCGCACCAGGGCCGCGACCCATACACCCCAACCCGTCTCCCCTTTATATTCTCCAGGGCAGGTTGTTGGAGGAGCGTGAACCCAGCGGCTTCACGCTCCTCCAACAACCTGCCCTGGAGAATATAAAGGGGAGACGGGTTGGGGTGTATGGGCCGCGGCCCTGGTGCGGCCGCCCTGGGCCACGGTGAGAACCACTATGTTGACCTAAAGGGGTGGGCCGTATCATAAAAGCCGCGGCTCAGTTGGTGATGAGGGGTGTGTTAAGACCTTCTTCTCAAGGGAGGTCGGGTGTTCAAAACTCAGCGGCTTCACGCTCCTCCAACAACGCGCCCTGGAGAATATAAAGGGGAGACGCGTTGGGGTGTATGGGCCGCGGCCCTGGTGCGGCCGCCCTGGGCCACGGTGAGAACCACTGTGCTGACCTAAAAGGGGTGGGCCGTATCATTATACTACTGCGAGCTGGTACTGTTCGCTCGGACTGGGGAAATTTACTTAGGAAAGTTATGAGGGTACAGTTCATTGATATAATCTTATTCGCTCGGTTTGAATTAATTCGCCCACAAGAAATTCGTCATGGGTGTTTCTTGCAGTGATAAAATTTGTTCCACAACACAGGTTATTAGTTGCCCGGATTATACGTTGGCCGCGCGACTTATCAATTATTATCTATACTTATGAGAATGTTTCCTCAAACTTCAGAAAAGGGAACTCAAATTATTAACTGCTCGGGCTGAGAAGTGATCGCATATCTTGATGATCATTATCCAGACATTTCTCATTCCATCATGAAGTTATTATTAAGATTCCTAAGTATTTGGGATTTACATCGACAGTTGCACGAGTTATGAAGTAACCGCGCGGCTTGATACTTCTTATATTTGATTCAAAAAATGTTAATATTTTATTAGTCATCCGGGATATACCTTAACCGCACGACTTGAAAAGATATTATTTCTGACAGTTTCAGGTTGTGGTTCATCTTCACTGAATTTGGATGAATCTTAGAACTAATGTGATAAACCGTCCGAGCAGCATTCCATGATATTCAGGCAGTCATTTATTTGAAAATCTCGCATAAATGAGCTCAGACTTGTAGCCGCGCAGACTAAATTTTGACCGCACAACTTAATATTCTGGCGGATTAAAGAAAAAACTTGCAGTTTAAAGGGAATAATGATCTAACAAAAGGTCGCATATCAGCATCCACAAGTAAGTAAAATCGCAAAGACAAACAGTTGAATAACTGTATTTTCCATTAAAGTTCTCAAAATAACATATATGATCATTCAAACCGACCGGCTAACAAATCTAAGCCGTCGGTGTAAAGTAAAAAACAAAAGATAAAAAACAGCTAATCGTCCGGTTTAAGCTTCTTGGTCACAGGAGAACTTGAATCTTCACCACCTTCAATATCAACATCAGGCGAATAGGCTCCGCTATCTGATGGCGAACTTGATGAACTACTGCTAGAGCCGCTCGGGCCGCCTGATCTCCGGCGATTAGACCGCTCGGTTTCCTCTCCGGTATCATCGGTCTCAGAACCCGAGTTGTCGTTTTTTCTCGCCGTCAACCACAGCGGTTTCCTTAACGCCTTCCTCACCTTCTTCATCATCTTCTTCTTCCTCCTCTGACTCGCTTTCGTCGACTTTACTCTTGCCCTTGGCCTTGCGGGTAATAGCGTCCAACTTTTTCTTCAGAGTCGGATAGACATTCGAGAAGTTGAAATCTTCAAAGCCTGGAGCCAAACCGTCAAGCTCTCTCAGGCGAGTTAGAGCATCGTCAATCCCCTGGGCGACGTGAGGAAAAACTTCATCCTGGAAGACCGGATTTTCGATATCATATTTTTTCTGCCAAAAGGGTAAAGGTTAGACCGCACGGTTTGAGTAATATGGAAATCTCAAATTTTAAATCAGATGATAACTCACCAGCTCAGCCTCCTTTAACCGCGCGACCTCCTGCACCAATTCAACATTTTTCTTCTCCAAATGATTGTTCGCTGAAATCAATCTTTTGAAGGTCATGCCCACGAAGTGGTTCGTAACATAGCTCCTCGCGCTAACCTGCGCAGCTAGCTGTGCCAGTTCCTCTTCGGGAACCTTCTTCAGCTTCTGCAAGTTGCGCCGACCATTCAGAGCAATACCGGCGGCTTCTGCATGGCGGCCAGACTTCTCGCTTCCCCAGTGTGGGAGCGCGATGGAGACTTGTACGCAGTCACCTCCGGGTGCCAGCTCAAGGTCGGGCGACCTTGCAAGTCCCTGGGATTACCACAGGAGCGGAGGAGATCGAAGCCGCCAGAGGAAGCCGAATCCTCCTCCTCTTCAGACGCTTGCGGCCTGCTCTTCCTCTGCCTCTGCCTCTTCTCCCTCTGAGTCAGAATCAAACCGCCCGGGCTAAGCGGCTTGTTCTTGGGAACGATGGCAGCAACTGCAAAACAGGAATAAAATGTCAATACATAAACCGCGCGGTCAAATATGGCGGGTTGTGAGAAACTTACTATCTTCAGGCCGGATATGCCCCAACTCTGAAAGCAGCGGAATGTAGTGGTTTACATTATGCCGCTCGGTTATTTATTGTGATTCTTGCTTGTGGCTGTATTGATTTCGTGGAAGATTTGATCTGTATAGCACGTGAGAGTTCCACTAGAACGAATTTAACGAATCTTTTGAAGCTCAAACGTCGAGCATGATTTCACACTGAAATTCGTTTGGCCTGCTCGGCCTATTTTCAAAATAAAATCAGTTATAATTACAATTTTCTTTTTAAAATCCTAATTTCGTTCTACATCATTCGTCCTCGTTGGTTGTTCTCTCTAGTGCTCTCGAATCTCTCGTTGGTGCTCTCACTCTCACGGGTGGATCTTTTCTCTGGTATATGCGTCCTCGCTGGTTCTTCTCTTTCGGGCTCTCGACTCTCTCGCTGGTGCTCTCACTCTCTCGGTTGGTGCATTCTTCTCTCTTCCCCTCCCTCTCAATCTCTCGCTCGACATTCTTCTCCCTGACTCTCCTCTCATTCTCTCGCTCTGCATTTTTCTATTTGTCGTGGTTTGTTGGTTACCTTGCTGGTGGTTGTAGCATGGTGGCCGTGGTTTGCTAGTTTCCTTGCTGGTGGTTGTAGCATGGTGGCCGTAGTTTGCTAGTTGTCTTGCTGCCCCGCTGCCTTGCTAGTGGTTGTAGCTTGGTGACTGTGGATTGCTGGTTTCCATGCTCCTTGCTTGGTGGTGGTGTGCGTTTGCTATTTTTATGGTTGCTTTGCTGCTTTGTGCCTAGTTGCTGCGATGTATCTGCCCGTTTTGATACCTTGTTTAGCAATTAGCAATAAATTATTTTATTTGTTTTTTTGGACAACAAATGATTTGAAATACCCCAATTATTAGTTATTAATCCAACTTCATTTTGCAATCGATGATGCATGTCCATAGCGAATGATGAATACAGGTATATCCAACTTCATTTTTTTGGTTGCTTTGTTGTTTTGTGCCTTTTGATAAATAAAATGTTGGATACTTGGATGTCATATTCTTTTTGAGAAATTAATTGATAAATAGCATGTTGGATACTTAGATGCATTGGGTTCTCTACTTTGAATGATAATGATAAATAACGAATGATGAATGTATTGTATGTTAAATGCTTTATATAGATTTTAATATTTAGAAGTTCAATAGGTTGTAAAATAGTTAGTAATGTGACATGTATAAAAAAATAACATATAATTATATATATAATTAATTAAATATTAAAACCGATATATGAAATATCTCCGATATATCCCCCGATATATAAAAAACCGACATGAAAATCCAAACCGCCGTGTCCCCGACATTCTACATTTGCAACAAGAGAGAGGATCTTACCACTATTCTTATTGTTTATGTGGATGATATCATTATCACAGGGACTGATAATCAGCACACTACTGTAGTTAAAAGGGAGTTGACATCTGTCTTTGAAATCAAAGATTTTGGTCTCCTTCGATATTTTCTGGGTATTGAGATTGTCCGATCTGCCGGGAAAATTATGATCTCCCAACGCAAATACGTCTTAGATCTTCTCAGTGATGCTGGATATAGTTGAGAGGAGAAAACCCTAGAAATTGATAAGGTGTAAAAAACAAGCCCTTACTCATATATATATATATTGAGTAAGGGAAAAATACAAAGACCTAAATACCCTAGTGAGGGTAAAACATAAAACGAGCATAACTCGACACAAACTTGATTACAACTCTCCCTCTCAAGTCGGACGGTAGATATCTGTCATTCCGAGTTTATGGATATCATCAATAAAATTATCGCACCCCAAGCTCTTAGTGAAGACATCGGCTAATTGGTCTTTAGAGTGAACGAAAGGAGTGATAAGATTTCCTTTGTTCAGATGGTCCTTGATAAAATGACGGTCAACGTCAACATGCTTAGTTCTGTCATGTTGAACAGGATTGTGAGCTATGCTGATGGCCGCCTTGTTGTCACAGAATAGAGAGATGGGAACATCAACCTGTAGACTCAAGTCATGCAGTAAGGTGCGAAGCCATAAACCTTTGCAGAGACCTTGGGACATTGACTGATACTCAGCTTCAGCACTAGATCTAGCCACAACATTTTTCTTCTTGCTACGTCATGTGACCAAATTCCCACCAACAAAGGTACAATACCCTGTTGTAGATTTCCTATCATCACGGCAACCGACCCAATCCGCATCAGTAAATACCTCGATCCTTAAGTGGTTATTCTTTGAAAACATAAGCCCACGACCGGGAGCCTTCTTTAAGTACCGAAGTACACGGTAGGCAGCATCCTGATGTCTAATCCTGGGAGCATGCATATATCTACTCAAGATTCCAACCACGTATGTAATATCGGGGCGAGTCACGAGTGTGGAAGAGGTATAAAAGTCTCCCAACCAATCTCTGATAACTTGAAGCATCAGTGTGATCGCCATCACTGTCTTCATCGATCCTATGGTTTTCCTCCATAGGAGTATCAGCATGGACACAACCAAGCATCCCAGACTCTTCTAACAGATCTAAAACATACTTGCGGGAGAGATAAAGATACCCTGACAAGAACGGGTCACTTCAATTCCCAGAAAGTAACGCAATCTCCCTAAGTCCTTCACTTCAAACTCAGCAGATAGACAGGCCTTTAGATTTGAGATTTCATTTGAGTCGTCATCAGTGATCACAATGTCGTCAACATAAACAATAAGAACCACAAATTTTCCCTCATTTTTCCTGACAAACATAGTATGATCTGACTGTCCTGTTTGTAGCCGAATTTGATCAAGACCTTGAGAAACCTGCCAAACCAAGCCCTGAGAGACTGTTTCAGTCCATACAAAGACTTCCTTAAGTGACAGACAAGTCCCTCTTGTCCCTTCTTCACAAACCCCGGGGGGAAAGTCATGTACACCTCTTCATCAAGATCGTCGTGCAGAAAAGCATTTTTAATGTCCAGCTGGTGTAGACCCCATCCCAAGAACGCAACACAAGATAGAAGAACACGCACAGAGTCCATCTTCGCTACTGGAGCAAAGGTCTCCTGGTAGTCAGCTCCCTGAGTCTGGGTGTAACCACGAGCCACAAGGCGGGCTTTGTATCACTCAACTTTACCATCCTGGTTTTGCTTAACAGAGAAGACCCACCTTAAACTGATGGCTCTGCCGGGAGGAAGGGAAGAGACATCTCATGTGCGATTCTTGTCCAAGGCAGACATTTCCTCCTTCATTGCTTGAGCCCATGTCGGGATACAGACCGCCTTCTGCCAAGTCTTGGGAATGGTAATCTCGGACAAGGAAGATATAAAACCCTGATGAAGCTGAGAAAGGTGATCATAAGCAACATGATTTGAGATAGGGTGTTCCTTGCACACAGCCTTACCTTTTAGCACAGCAAGGGGAACATGCAGATCAACATCAGAATTTGTGTCCAAAGGCTGCATTGGCAACGATGGAACAACGGCGGTCTGTTTATCTGCTTGACGGCGATGATAATCATGAGGAAGAGGAGTGATGAGAGAAGGATGATGGTATATATGAGAAAATGTCGTAGGTGTCAAGGGAGACAAAGGAGGAGTAGGAAGAGAAGCTTTGATGGACGACAAGATAGGAGTAGGAGGAATCGGAGGGAGAGGAACCGTAGGATCTGAATCAATGACCTCGTTCTCCCCCTGGCGAGTGAAGTGAGTCAAATCCAAGTAATAAGATTCCTCCTCGCGGAAAGTCACGTGCATAGTACAGAAAAAACCGTCTGGAAGGGGGGTGAAAACACCTGTACCCTTTTGTAGTGGCGGAATAGCCAATAAAGACACAACGGAGAGCCCAAGGGTCAAGCTTGTCACGATGAGGTTGATGGACGTGAACGAAACAAACGCAACCAAAAATGCGGGGCGGAAGATGAGAGGTATGAACGACAGACGTAAAGAAGAGACGGTCTAGAGGAGTAGTATAATCTAGGACCCGTGAAGGAAGCCGATTGATAAGATAAGTAGTAGTTAGAATGGTATTACCCCAGGAAGCACTAATACGGGTATGAGTACCGGATACGATACGTATCCCGTACGACGGTACGATAAAATTTAAAAAATAAGGATACGAGTGCGGCGGGATACGTTATATTAAATATAATAAATATATATGTATAATCTCACAAATGTAATTAAAAGTCCTCAAAATAATAAAACATCAAGCATAATTGCATAAATCACCTATTGATTTACAAATTCATAGTTAATGCAATATAATATGAAGATCTCAAACAAAAAATATTCATAATCATTTCAAATTTAAAGATGTTTATCAGTCATTTTCTTCCCCTTCTTCCCCATTATTGAAGATTAACACATCTTCAACTTCTGGATCGTCTAGAGACAATTGACAAAATATTAAGCATAGAAAAATTCATGTTGAACAAGTAGAAACAATACTAATTTGAAACATCTAATCTTTAAATATATAGTAAAAAAACAAAATAATAAAATGTAAATCAAATTTTTTATAGTTTAAAGGAAAAAAGATACTTAAATCTGAAGTACATTTTGTTACTATAATAAACAAACATCGCTAGTTGCATTTCTGGGTCACAAATTTTCTTTTCTAAAAGACACGCAAGTCTTTTGTTTACTTTAGAAAAACATACTCTAGAAGACTGCAAGGAAAAGAAGGAACATGCAAGACAGAAGAAAGAGAAGGAGAGGAGGAGCATGAAATGTTTCCCTTGCCCGCAATCGGGGACAAGGTGTCGTTTACGGAGATTACCTTGTCCTTACCAGACAAGGGAGTGTAGGAAGAAAAACTTGAGGATGAGCCAGTCATGTGATCAGTAGCTCCCAAGTCAATGATCCACTCAGACGGAGGTATCGCAACAACATTTGACTGGGCAGAGCAGCAGTAGCAAAGGAAGTAGAAGTACCCAAGGTAGTGTCTGAAGGGAGTGCAGGAGGCGACGAAGAATATCCAATTCAAATGCGATATGGTGTCCTTGCGGCTGACCATGATGGTCGTCGTGAACCTCAGTGGAGTAAGCAGCATCATAAGGACGAGAACCACTCTGTCGGGCTCCGCCACGTCCTGGTCCACGACCACGTCCTGGTCCACGACCGCGGCCGTAGCCAGGTGGAGTAAGGTGAGGATGGAGCTTGAAGCACACCTCCCGAGTATGGCCTCTGCGACCACAATAATCACAAGTAGGAACCGCGTTGGTATGGTTGGAGCCACCTCGACCAACACTAGAAAAAGCAGAGCGATCAGAAGGAGGGGCAGTCGAGCTGAGGGACCTCCGACGATCTTCATCCTCAAGCACCATGCTAAAAGCGTCCCGAAGAGATGGAAGGGGGGACCGGTGTAGAATATTAGTCCGAACCATATCCAATTCCATGTTTACACCCATTAGAAAAACATGTAGACGAAATCGTTCGTCCCGTTTCTGCAATAGAACTGCGTCGGCAGTACAGGCGGGAGTAAACTATTCAAAATAATCCAGTTCCTGAGATATACGTTCGAACTCAGAGAAGTAAGTAGACACCGTCATGGATCCCTGACGTAACTCCAGCATACGACGCGTCAGTTCATAAATCTGGATGGAATTTCTGATCTTAGAGTAAGTCTCGTGTGCCCGAGTCCAGATTTCAGAGGAAGAGTCCATCAGCATATAACTACGGTACACCTTAGGTGACATGGAGTGAAGGATCCAGAAGACAACAAGAGAATTTTCAGAATCCCACCGTTTCAAAGAAGGATCGCCCTTCGAAGGTGCCACACTTGTCCCATCAATATATCTGAATAGATGATGACTACAAATGGCATGTTGTGCCGCACGAGACAATTCAAGATAATTTGTCCCATCTAAGAGCACAGTGGTGATCTTCAGAGAGCCTGCGTGGCCAGAGGACCGCTGAGAGTCACCCATCTAGGGTGCCAGAACACTCGGCGATGTCGAGTCAACAGCAGCCGAAGAATCGTCCATGAGGAGCGACCGGGAGGTTCAAACAATACAAGCCATCATTGAACAAAGGGGCAGATCTGGAAGCAAACAACAACAGATCGAGATGAGGACGCAGAACTAGATCTGAAAGGAGTAGCATCGACAGATCTAGCAGACGGCGGCAGCAGTAGTAGAGCACGTCAGCATCGGGAGAAATGGAGGGAACGACAGCAGTATCAGACGGCACCAATGGAGGGAACATCGGCAGAACTAGAGAAGACGCCGATCGTAGAACTGGAGAAGATCGTCGATCGCAGAGGAGAAGACGTCGATCGCAGAGGAGAAGACGTCGATCGCAGAGGAGAAGACGTCGATCGCAGAACTGGAAGTCGGAGTCGATACCAAAGAACGGAGTCGACGACGGCAACGGAGCACGATTCATGAGGAGATGCGAGAATCTCCTTCAGCGTGCTCCACCGCCGGAAAGAAGGTCGCGACTCACCATGGAGAGAACGTCAAAACAGCGGACGCGGGACGATGCTGCCGTCAAAGGTGCGGGAGGCGGACGCTGGACGAACGGGAAGAATTTTTTTTTCGTTCCTCTGATACCAAGTTGAGAGGAGAAAACCCTAGAAATTTATAAGGTGTAAAAAACAAGCCATTACTCATATATATATTGAGTAAGGGAAATATACAAAGACCGAAATACTCTAGCGAGGGTAAAACATAAAAAACGAGCATAACCCGACACAGACTTGATTACAACTGATATTTGGGAGTAAAACTTGTGGATAGTTGATGCAGGACGACGCGTAGGGTTTGCGCGCCTGTCAGCTAATTCTAGGAAACCCTAAATGCATGCAAATAAAAATTGAAATTTGAGCGGACGTCGCACGACTTTAAGAAATTAAGCAACTAGATTTTTATAAGCACAAAATTACTATTTTGTTTAAAATGAATTTTCTTAAAAATGATTCGATTCTAAATCTGGGGAAGGAAACTCGCAACTTTCGTTCTATTCCCCTTGTTGTAGCAAACAGAAATCGTGAACTCCAAATACATTTACGTTTGGAGTTTTCGACGTAGCGTTCGCTGACAAAATCCGGGCGAAAAACCAGTAATGAATCTATTAACCTAAAAAGAAAATATAGACGCACACAAAAGAGGAGAAATGAACTAGTTACCCATGGAAAGAGGCGTCTTTCCGTATATGAAGTCGATGGCGATCACACGAGGAACTCTTCGTCACCTTCGATCTCCCGCTCCGAGGTCGGCCGCTATGGCACACGGGTACCAAGGAGCAATTCGCTCACTCTCACACTCAAGGATGGATCCACGAAATCTAATTCACTCAATCTTTAGAGAAGTCACAAACTAAACAACCAAAATTCAATAACTTCATCAACAATCACTATACGGCAACAAGCAAATTAAATAAAGAACAAACAGTAAATTTGATGTTACTGTTTATCATCTCTCCAACGAGAAATGACAGACAATCCTTTTTAATCTTCAACCTCTCAACGGGAACTAAACAACCATTAAAACTCGTTCAGAACTCAAACAGGAAGCAAACATCAATCAAGATCCATCAACATTCATCAACTTCAACTCTAGAAAATCAACACGCCAGATCTCACAAAACCATAAATTGAAACAGGAAGTACTCAAACATTCCATCACCCAAAACGAAATTAAACACGAACTTAAATAACAGGGAACCTCCGTCCTCCGATGGCAGAACCAGCGGCCAGGAATGGTGGAGGGCGTGGCCCTGGCGGTTGCTGACAACTCCCACTGGATGGATCGGCGAATGGATACGGTCGTGGCCCAGAAAGGAAGCCGGACCAGTCGTTGCTGGTGGTTTGGAAGAAGCCGATCGTGGTGGGATTGTGGGCGGAAGACGCGATTGCTTCTCCTGGTGCAGCGTTAATGTCGGGGAGGTGCGGGCAGAGCCTAGCCCTAACCTTGCAGGAAGATAAACAGTGGCTCAGGATGGCTGGAGCTGTGCGGCTTTGAATAAAACATATGTATATATATAGGTGTATATATATAGACGCTACACACGTAGGCGTGCAAAATAAAATGCAAAGTAAGAGAAATTGCAAAATAAAAAAATTAAAATGTAATAATTCAGGGTCGGTAGTGGTCCGGACGGGTGCGGTGTCGGGCACTTTTGCGTCGACCTGATCTGGGCTGGTCTCCACCAATAGTCCTGTGGATCCTTGTAACAACCCTAAATTAAAGGTTTATAATAAGATTAATAAAATAAAACCTAATTGCTATCCGCACCCCGGCCCCCTCCCTGAATAAATCCCGAGCAGCCCCTCTGTTAAAAACCCGCAAAGCCGCAAATCGCATCCCGCTCGGCTAGGGCTCCCGCAGCCTCGATCCCGCCTCCTGTTCGCTCTCCCGCTCCCGTCTCGTGCGCGCAGCGCAACCGCCGCCGGCTGCACCTCCTCCTGCCTGCACCGCCGCCCGCTGCTTCTTCTCCTCCCTAAGCCTCCAGCGCCTTCTGCCATGGCCGACGCTGCTTCCGCCTGCTCCTCCAGCCGTGGTCGTCGACTCCTTCTCCTCCTTCTGCCATGGCTGGCTCCTTCTCCAGCAGCCATCCAACAACCCAAATCCCTCCCCTCAAGGCCGACAGCCTCTCTTTCTCCGTTTCTTCTTCGATTTGGCAGGGGATTTGCGAGATATGCCTAGGGTTTTGTTCGAACCCTCCTCCGCTCAGATTTTGGACTCGGATTCAGCTCCTTGAGCCCGACCTTGTCTTCCTTTGGGTAAGAATTCTTCCTCCTTCCCCTTTATTCAGATTTCTTTTGAATCCTTCGCAATTTTCATGCCCTAAGTTGCATATATTGGTGATCCAACATGTTTGCCCCCGTTATAACTATCTAATTTCTAGGTTTTCGTGCTTCCCGGCGCCATTTGTCGCCCTAATTGGCGGGATCTCTCCAAAGCCCTCTCCGAATTAGGGTTTCCGCAACCTAAGCGTCGTCAAGTCTCCATCTCCGCGTGGAATCTCTTCTCCCCTCACTTTTGAGGGAGGTAAAATCCGCAAAACTCTCGCTGTTTAATTTCCGCGTCGTAAAATGCTTGAGTTAGCGTAATAAATTATGCAGCTTCGTTTTCGTTGTGTTTAATCAGGTTCAAAATGTGATGTCTGCTTTTGCTTGCGCCGTTTAGCCGTCGCCGTCAGATTCAGCCTCATTTAAGGCAAGTAGAGATCCCTCTCTCTTGCAAGCATTGAATTTAATTGTCATGTTTGTTCTTATGTTTATATGAATGCACCCTTGAATGCTTGTTTCGTCGAATAAATTTAGACCTCGAATCCTAAAATAGACTTATTAATAGATTGAGGTATCACGTGTTTGGAATGTCACAAGTTGTGATTGTGAATGAGAGTTACCTGAATATTCATTTAGATGAATTGTGTCTCATTTGTTGGAAGACGAGTTGGTGAACGAAAGTGGTTTAAATTGGACTTTCACTTAATTGAATTGCATCTCATTTGATGGATAAATGGAAGACTAGTAGATCTTTTCGAGCAGAAACGTTAGTTGTTATAATAATAAACGTTAAGATCCTGCTAGCAACTAGATGAATTGTGCTTGATATAAAATATTCGACTCGTATACATGTTTTCTTAGAAGATATTCATGCCCTTGAATGACGTAATCTAAGGGAATACATGATATCCTGGAAAATGATGTATAATAATCTTATTACTCGTGAATTCTTGAATCCGCAAGTTTCTAAACTATCTATCGAGTTCTCTGAGTCATCGAATCTTGTTTCTTATTCATGTCTGGTTCCAAGACTTGGTTAAATAACGTTCTATAACTTGATTCCTCCCGTTTCACGTTTGTAAAATATACTATCGTATATCTGAATCAATATTTGATTACATGTCTTGATATGTTTGAATCACTCAAATCATGAATTACTTCTTTAATAACTTAAGTAAACAATGAAAGGTGGTGTTTAATCGATGCAACTCCTCGACTTGGGTTCCCTCTTGAATCCCTAATGGGAACAAAGGACCGGTCATAGCAAGCATGAACTCCCTGGCTCAAGGGTGAGGGTTCGAAAGAGCCGCCCCTTAGAGGTTACGGGTAGAAATCCTGAATTTCCGATAAGACTTGCACCTGAATCTGAATCTGTCTGAATCACGAATCCTGTGCGTCAACAAAAAAAAACACCGACACTTTCACTTGTTACAACTTAAGTTATTACTTGATCATCTATGTATGCTATATTTCAGAGTAGTTTAATAACTCTAAATATTTCTGTTTGTCTCACTTGCTTGCCTGTCATGTTAGCTTTACTTCATGAAAAACGGTACTCAAATATTCTGTTTTCTCATGCTCGTACTTTTATTTTACCTTACTCCTGTTTATTTCAATGTTCTGAGGCTTTTCCTTCTTGTTTTGGATTTGCCTTAGTGTTTGCGCATGCGCCGCCTGCTCGCTGAGGCCGATCTGCGTCAAGTTTCAGGTTTTGTATTTATGTTTCATTTCTTTTACTGTCAGATATTTAGGCTATGTAATAATTACGATCAGCCATTTTCTCCTGTTTCATGGACAACTGCTAGGATAAATATTATATGTACTAGAATTTGACATGTTTGCATGTTCATTCATCTGAGATGATCACTGTATAAAAATCTGTTTCAAAACTTGTATCATAAGTTTTTCTGCTAAAATGCATGTGCACCTGTTTCAATCTAGCATATTTTAAAGCTTCCGCAACAAACAACTTGTTTTTACTCAAAAGTATCTATTTTTAAACTATTATTTTGTATCTCTGCTTGCGCCTTAGCAGGCATGGTTTTCCTTCCGCTCATGCATGTGGCATTACGGCCCGCCCGAAGCGCGCTCTGACCCTTGTCGAGACGGGTCGTGACAGTTGGTATCAGAGGGAGGTTATGCTCTCTAGATAATGTATTTTACAATCATCAAATATTTTGAATATTATTTTATAAATATTTATGCATGCATCATTTCATCACGCACCTTGTCATTATGTGTTGTTCGCGGCTGAAACACGCACACACTCACTCATAAGCATGAGTAGTATGCACACCAATGTTAAGGGGTTATGGGCAAACTTAACATTTTTGTGCATATGAATTCCACTAGGATATAAACTGCTTGCGAATATTAAATGGTTATGTGCAGTTTAATATTTTCAAGTGCGTTGGCATTAGAGTCTTAATATGCATGACATGTTAAGTGGTATGGGCGCTTAACATGGCATGTGTATCCATTCATTTGCATTCATATCATAAATCATTGCACAAGTGTGAAGCCAAGAACAACAATAATGATTGCACACGCATGGTTTTTCTATTTGCTTGACATGGCACATGATTTCAATTTTGCACTTGCATGATCATACCTAGAGTTGTCCAATGGAAATGTTGTAATTATTACATAATTTATGTACCTGACAGTAGGAAATGTGTTGGAATCTCTAGATTCAAATCTCAGATATTCGTAATTAGTGCTTCCTGTTCTGCTTGTCTATCGATCTCACCTGATTCTCCAGTATCCCCTTCTAGTTAGCTTTTAAGCGTCAACATCGCAAGTAAGTTACCTCTTCGTGCAAAGATTGTTCGCTCTCGAATTCTTGAGTCTTATCTCTCAATTCCGAGCTAAGTGAAGCAATTCTTGTGTTACCTGAATCCAATCCTTCGTATCTGGCCATACCTGCTAAGATCGTAGTGTATCAAGTACGCAAGCTTCTAAAGAAAAATCATTCTTATGATAACTGTGTTTCGAATGCATGAAAAGTTTGAATAATTCTCTCGAGAACTTGAATCTGTTATGCGAAGCAAGTATCTGCTAATTTTTCTCTTGATCTTGGTAAGTCTCAGCACTTGTTTTCCTTTCTGTTTCAGCATGTTCATAGTTAGCTTCCATGTCCTGATCTGCAAATCTTGTTTGGATTAAATGACATCTGAATCTTCGCCGTGAGAGGTCCCATTCGGGGAATCCGCAGAAAGTTTCGGGACGAAACTTCCTAAGAAGGGGAGATTGTAACAACCCTAAATTAAAGGTTTATAATAAGATTAATAAAATAAAACCTAATTGCTATCCGCACCCCGGCCCCCTCCCTGAATAAATCCCGAGCAGCCCCTCTGTTAAAAACCCGCAAAGCCGCAAATCGCATCCCGCTCGGCTAGGGCTCCCGCAGCCTCGATCCCGCCTCCTGTTCGCTCTCCCGCTCCCGTCTCGTGCGCGCAGCGCAACCGCCGCCGGCTGCACCTCCTCCTGCCTGCACCGCCGCCCGCTGCTTCTTCTCCTCCCTAAGCCTCCAGCGCCTTCTGCCATGGCCGACGCTGCTTCCGCCTGCTCCTCCAGCCGTGGTCGTCGACTCCTTCTCCTCCTTCTGCCATGGCTGGCTCCTTCTCCAGCAGCCATCCAACAACCCAAATCCCTCCCCTCAAGGCCGACAGGCTCTCTTTCTCCGTTTCTTCTTTGATTTGGCAGGGGATTTGCGAGATATGCCTAGGGTTTTGTTCGAACCCTCCTCCGCTCAGATTTTGGACTCGGATTCGGCTCCTTGAGCCCGACCTTGTCTTCCTTTGGGTAAGAATTCTTCCTCCTTCCCCTTTATTCAGATTTCTTTTGAATCCTTCGCAATTTTCATGCCCTAAGTTGCATATATTGGTGATCCAACATGTTTGCCCCCGTTATAACTATCTAATTTCTAGGTTTTCGTGCTTCCCGGCGCCATTTGTCGCCCTAATTGGCGGGATCTCTCCAAAGCCCTCTCCGAATTAGGGTTTCCGCAACCTAAGCGTCGCCAAGTCTCCGTCTCCGCGTGGAATCTCTTCTCCCCTCACTTTTGCGGGAGGTAAAATCCGCAAAACTCTCGCTGTTTAATTTCCGCATCGTATAATGCTTGAGTTAGCGTAATAAATTATACAGCTTCGTTTTCGTTGTGTTTAATCAGGTTCAAAATGTGATGTCTGCTTTGCTTGCGCCGTTTAGCCGTCGCCGTCAGATTCAGCCTCATTTAAGGCAAGTAGAGATCCCTCTCTCTTGCAAGCATTGAATTTAATTGCCATGTCTGTTCTTATGTTTATATGAATGCACCTTTGAATGCTTGTTTCGTCGAATAAATTTAGACCTCGAATCCCAAAATAGACTTATTAATAGATTGAGGTATCACGTGTTTGGAATGTCACAAGTTGTGATTGTGAATGAGAGTTACCTGAATATTCATTTAGATGAATTGTGTCTCATTTGTTGGAAGACGAGTTGGTGAACGAAAGTGGTTTAAATTGAACTTTCACTTAATTGAATTGCATCTCATTTGATGGATAAATGGAAGACTAGTAGATCTTTTCGAGCAGAAACGTTAGTTGTTATAATAATAAACGTTAAGATCCTGCTAGCAACTAGATGAATTGTGCTTGATATAAAATATTCGACTCGTACACATGTTTTCTTAGAAGATATTCATGCCCTTGAATGACGTAATCTAAGGGAATACATGATATCCTGAAAAATGATGTATAATAATCTTATTACTCGTGAATTCTTGAATCCGTAAGTTTCTAAACTCTCTATCGAGTTCTCTGAGTCATCGAATCTTGTTTCTTATTCCTGTCTGGTTCCAAGACTTGGTTAAATAACGTTCTATAATTTGATTCCTCCCGTTCCACGTTTGTAAAATATACTATCGTATATCTGAATCAATATTTGGTTACATGTCTTGATATGTTTGAATCACTCAAATCATGAATTACTTCTTTAATAACTTAAGTAAACAATGAAAGGTGGTGTTTAATCGATGCAACTCCTCGACTTGGGTTCCCTCTTGAATCCCTAATGGGAACAAAGGACCGGTCATAGCAAGCATGAACTCCCTGGCTCAAGGGTGAGGGTTCGAAAGAGCCGCCCCTTAGAGGTTACGGGTAGAAATCCTGAATTTCCGATAAGACTTGCATCTAAATCTGAATCTGTCTGAATAACGAATCTTGTGCGTCAACCAAAAAAAACACCCACACTTTCACTTGTTACAACTTAAGTTATTACTTGATCATCTATGTATGCTATATTTCAGAGTAGTTTAATAACTCTAAATATTTCTGCTTGTCTCACTTGCTTGTCTGTCTTGTTAGTTTTGCTTCATGAAAAACGGTACTCAAATATTCTGTTTTCTCCTGCTCGTACTTTTATTTTACCTTACTCCTGTTTATTTCAATGTTCTGAGGCTTTTCCTTCTTGTTTTGGATTTGCCTTAGTGTTTGCGCATGCGCCGCCTACTCGCTGAGGCCGATCTGCGTCAAGTTTTAGGTTTTGTATTTATGTTTCATTTCTTTTACTGTCAGATATTTAGACTATGTAATAATTACGATCAGCCATTTTCTCCTGTTTCATGGACAACTGCTATGATAAATATTATATGTACTAGAATTTGACATGTTTGCATGTTCATTCATCTGAGATGATCACTGCATAAAAATCTGTTTCAAAACTTGTATCATAAGTTTTTCTGCTAAAATGCATGTGCACCTGTTTCAATCTAGCATATTTTAAAGCTTCCGCAACAAACAACTTGTTTTTACTCAAAAGTATCTATTTTTAAACTATTATTTTGTATCTCTGCTTGCGCCTTAGCAGGCATGGTTTTCCTTCCGCCCATGTCTGTGGCATCACGGCCCGCCCGAAGCGCGCTCTGACCCTTGTCGAGACGGGTCGTGACAATCCTAATTATGATATTCACAAGGATAGTTCACAGGATCTTGAGAGGAAGTTGGAATTTCAACGTATTGTGGGAAAATTAATTTATCTAACTATTACTAGACCTGATATATCATTTGTTGTTGGGTTAGTTAGCCAATTCATGCACGGTCTTAAAGTTCATCACTATCAGGTTGTTCTTCGGATACTGAAGTATTAAAAAAAGGACCCCGAAAGGGCATTATCTATCAAGATCATGGTCACCATAAAGTTCACGGGTACTGTGATGCTGATTGGGCTGGTTCCTCCTCTGACAGAAGTTCTACAAGTGGATATTCTATCTTTGTGGGCGGCAATCTTGTTTCCTGAAGGAATAAGAAACAAAATGTTGTTGCTTGCTCCTCTACTGAAGTTGAATATCGTGTTATTGTCATTGCTACTTGTGAATTGATTTAGGTTAAATCTATTTTTGGAGAAATGGGTTTTCCTGTCCTGGAGGTCATACACTTACAATGCGAATCAAGTTGCTATCTACATTGCCAACAACTCAGTCTTTCATGAGAAGACTAAACATATTGAGATTGATTGTCATTTTGTGCGAGGAAAAAATTCAGGATCAAACCATTACTACGATATTTGTGCCATCTGGAGACCAACTGGCTGATATGTTCACCAAAGCAGTTTCTGGTAAATCTTTTCAAATGTACTGTCTTAGGCTTGGAACAATGGATGCTTATGGTGTTAGCTTGAGGGAGTGTTAAAAGACAGCGAGCTATTTTAGGCTCACCGGGTGGTGACGATATCACAAGTTGTGGCTAAGGGAGGATCTTAAAAGGGTTTCCAGTAAGGAACAAGCATAGAACGAAAATACCTAAAGGTGCGTTCTCTCGTAACAGGGTTCCTTTCAATATGATTGGGAAATGAAGGTATTGTTTGCTTTCAAAAACATTTAGCAGAAGGTCTTGAGCATGTAGCTTGTCTAAATATCCTTTCACCTGGTTACACAAATTGATTTTTCAACAGCTATTCTTAAATAGTACATAATTTGAACAATGCACGTAGAAGGAATATTAGCAATTTAGCATTAACATAAAACATGAAGTTAACATTAAATAAGATGAGGAGAAATTAGATATCAAGTGTACCTCTTGGCAGGCAGTCAATCTGCATGTAAAGCTCTCTAGCAGATTCAACTATTCCGGAATGTCCAAAACGTGGATATGAAGAGATAATAGTTTCCCTGTTATTTGGATGTAAATGGCTACAGCTGTAAGAAAAAAAGACGAGAGAAACTAGTTAGTTCTGGATTTCCCTTGTTTTCACATGGTATTCTTTGTTTTTCCCCTACGTCATCTACTTGCATCCACGATATTCTCTGTTCTTCCCTTTGATGTCGTCTTCGATGCTTGGTCATCGGAATCTTTATAACGACGACCAACTTATATTGAAGATTGCATCTCAAATTGGTACCAACAGTCCTCAGCTCCCGGTGATGACCGTCCATCATTAGAGTATCGGCGGGGTCATTGTTACGGACCCGCACGCTACAGACCCACGTTGGGACGTCACCTACCATCGTCGCCGCAGGATGACAGACGCGGACTAGGGCGTCATCGCATTACCGACGCATTTTTATTCCAATGTCGCATCTTATTTTTGTATGTCGCATTTTAATTTCTATGTCACAATTGTATTTGGTCCTTCCTACTTAGGAAGGAAGGGTGGAGAAATAAAAGTAAGCAATTAATATCCAATTCCTTTTCTCTCTCTAATTTCCCCTCCTCTCTCACTCTCCTCCTAAAATTCCCGTAACCTAACTGAGCACCTGTTACGCAACCATCGCACGTCGCCTACCTTCAACCACGCAACTCCACCTCCTCGTTGGACCTCTCCTCCACTGAGCTTCTACCATAGGTTCCCGCGGATCTAAGAAGGGGAACTCCAATCTCCTCATTGACTTCCCCTCTCCCGGCCACGAACGAGGTCTCAATCTGGGGCCTCTATCGTCTTGGCACCAGAGTCACGTGCCGCAACAACGGCTTCTTCCTCCACTCCGCCAACCTATGCGTCCGTTGTCGCATCGTCAGCCAACCCAGCACGCGAGATCGACGCACTGTGCGCCGATTTGGCCGAACAGACGGACGCGATCCACAATGCCATTCCGCCCCAGTCCTCTGCGTCGCCTGGCATTCTGTTGGGGACTTTTCCAGGGATTCTACTCTCCTTCCGGGCAGCACCAGCCTCCTCACTACCCCACTCATCGCACTCCGGCCGCCGACGCCATCGCCCATGGACGAACACCACGTCTCCGCCACCCAAATGATGGAGTTGTTCGACAAATTGATGACAAAACATTCCAATGCCCTCGAGGCCCTCACATCCCGCATCGATCGTGATCGCTCCTCACCACAACCGCCTCGGGCACCCTCCAACTATTCTCATGTCGAGGCATCCGACAACATCAACCGGCCTACCCTCCGCATCGCCAGGACAGTAGAGGTGTTCCCTGCTCCGTCAAGATGGGCTTTCCAATTTTCGATGACCACGAGGAACCCTTGACTTGTCTTACCCATTGTGCGCAGTTTTACGCACTTCGTGTGATGACTGGCTCAATGTAGCCTCCTTCCATTTAATGGGCTCAGCTCAACTCTGGTATTCACAGTTGCAAAGGGAAAAACCCATTCTGACCTGGGAAGAGTTCAAGTTTAGTTGCAACCTTCGCTTTGGCCCGCTGATGCGTGGCAACCCCAATGGCGACTTGGTCTCCCTCAAACAGACCGGCCTTCTTGATGATTCTGTGCCCCCGGCCTATCAGGTGCTCATCTTTACAGTAGGTCTTCGTGAGTGCCTGCACCTCGACGTGGAGTTTCGTACACCTGCCGAACTCACCATCGTTATGAGTATTGTTCGCCTCTGTGAGAAGCGTTTGTTGATGGATCGGCCTTACAACGGTCGACGGGATGGGGAGGGCCCTTCCCATGTCTTCGGGCCGCCTGCGCCGCCTGTGTTATTCCACCACCTAATGGGAAGGAGAGTGCCCCCACCCTACCATTCGTCGCCTCTCCTCCTAAGAGATGGCCGACCGCCGCGCTAAGGGATTGTGTTTCAACTGCGATGAGACCTTCACGCGGGGAAACATGTGCAAGTGTATGTTCTTCTTGGAGGTAGACGACCCATCTGAGGACGAGGACGAGGAAGAAGTTTGCGCTCCCGAGATTTCCATTCACGCCATTGATGGGCCACATTCAGGAGAGACTCTTCAGCTTCCAGTATCGTTGTTGATCACCTCTTTGTCGCACTGCTGGATACCAGGAGCACGCACAACTTCATTAGTGTGGAGACCTCCAGCCGGCTCCACCTGACCGCGACCAGCTGTCCCCGTTTGAGCGTGACAGTGGCCAATGGGAGCACTATGGAGTGCCCTGGTATCTGCCCGACGGTGCCACTTGTGGTTAAAGGGTACCGATCCACGGTGGACCTCTTGGTGATTGATCTTCGGGATTTCGAATTGGTCTTAGACGTTCGCTGGCTGCGCACACTTGGCCCCCTAACGTGGGAATTCGATCGTCCCCCGGTCATTTTGCTTGACAGTGAAATCACATCAGGAATTTTGCCTCTCTCCCGGCCGAAAGTCGCACGACAGCCTGGAGCATCTGTTACAGGAGTTTGGGGACATCTTGACACCTCCTTAGGGACCTGCCACCGCGTCATCACGATCACCGCATCTGCGTCCTTCCAAATACCGCTCCCGTCGTTGTGTGGCCCTATCGCTACCCCTTCCGACAGAAGGACAAGATCGAGCGCCAGTGCAGTGCGGGCATCTTGAACCGTGCAGTCGGTGCTCTTTATCGCCGAGACCTAGTGAACGGTCTACTGTATGCCATCTCCCTGCCCACCCAAACGATCCTCATTCGACTGTCAGGAGTTCCAGGACTCCCCAGTTCTCGCAGAACTCAGTCGGCGGATAGTCGAAGGGCGTCTTCCTCCTCACTGGATAGTGCATGAGGACCTTGTGTGCTACAATGGATGTGTTTACTTGCTCCCTTACTCCCCCTCATTGATGACATCATGGAGACAACCCACACCTTGGGTCACAAAAGAGTTTGCAAAACCCTTCAGCGGATTCACGCTGATTTCTTTTGGAAGGACCTACAAAGCAGTGTCCAGAAGTTTGTTGGCGCCTGCAACGTCTATCAACGCCACAAGGCGGGGCATCTCCTTCCGTCCGGCCTTCTTCAGCACCTGTCGATTCCCACCCAGATTTGAGCCGACATCTCAATGGACTTCGTCGAGGAACAGCCTGCCTCGCACAAGGAGTCTATCCTCATGTCGTGGTCGACCGTTTCGTGAAGGGAGCACACTTCATTACTATGCGCAGACCACTGACAGTGGAGGGCGTTGCTCATGCCTTCTTCACGGAGACTTTCCGTCTTCACGGCCTCCCTGAAAGCATTGTCTCGAATCGGGACAAGGTGTTCACGAGCAAATTTTGGAAAGACTCTGCGGTACCAAGCATTCCTAAGTCGCCAATCGCACAGTGGAGATGCACTTGTGTTGCATCACCGGCGATCGCCCCAAGGATTGGTCTCGCTGGCTTCCATAGGTGGAGTATTGTTACAACACTTCCTACCACACCTTATTGCAGACGACGCCTTTCTGATTGATTTATGGACGAGATCCCCCGCGCCTATTTTCCTACGAGAGCGCCACAACCCGCTTGGACACGGTCGACCGCGAGTTGTAGGACCGGGACCAGTTTCCCTCCCTAGCACGGGGGCGCCTTCTTCAAGCCCAGGCGCGTATGGAGACTGCTTACAATCGGGGTCATTGCAAGCTATATTTTACCCCGGGGAGCATAGGCGGACCTAAGAAGGGACACACCCGGGGCACGTGCCCGGGTGCGAAAAGAGCGGAAGACCTCCTATTTCGCGTTCGTGCCCTAGTTCTGCATTCCAGCGGCCAGCGGTGTTGAGCAGCCAGCGGCGTCGACGTCTCTGCGTGACTGCGTCCCCTTTCGGCCGTTCCCGTATCCTGTTCTCATTTGTTGACTGTAGCGGCCGCCGGCCAGCGGTGTCGACGTTGAGCGAATGAGCGGCGAGCTGATTTGTCGACGTTGAGCGACGGTTCCTTTCAGGCATTCCGTGGCTTCGACGATTCCTTTTCGGCGTTCCGCGGCTTTCGCCCAGTTGCTTCCGCCTCTGCAAGTGATTGCTCTTCCATTCTGAATCTCTGATGTATGTCATTGTGTCAATATGTCCATTATGATTTCGATTTTTTTGATGCAAAAGATTTTTTTGATTTCGATTCCTCAATTCTGCCATTCCTATTTTGATTTCAAATTTTTTCTTCCTCATCTATTATGTGTTTCTTCTACTGCAAGTTGATTCAAACTGATAAGAAATTAGGAATGGCCATAACTGGGAATGGCAGATTGATTCAGATCGATAGGAATGGCAGATTGATTCAAATAGATTATCCCAAACCCAAAGTCTTCAATTCTGCCATTTGATTTTCCTATTTTAGATCTAATAGCAGCGCAGAATTTTAAATGTTTTTCCTCTACAGCTTTGATTTTGATTTCATTATTCCTATTACAGATCTTGTTCAGAGAATCAGAGTCCAGCTGAGATAGGAAATTCTTAAGTTGGACTTGGGACTTTGGGAGCAACCGGGCAAAGAGCAGGTAGCAAAGTTTGGATGTTGGAAGTTTGTTTGTTTTTCTGGTTTAGGGACTAGGGTAGCAAAGATGGTCCTGCTCATTTTTCCTATTTTGATATGTTTGTTTTTTTTCATTTCAATATTCAGATTTTTTGCACAGTAGGGAGAAACAGTGCAAAGCTTGGAACTATTGGAAGTTTGACCTCTCTAATAGCAGGTAATCAGGTACCCATTTTCCATTGATTTTGATTTCATGTTTGTGATTTTGATTTGCAAATTTTTATGTTGTTATTTTGATTTCATGTTGTGATTTTGATTTTCATATTTAATAGTCTTGTTATAACATCAAATGAAGTTTTCATTTTCTTCCCCAATAATTATCAGGCTGTCAGTTGTCATTTGGATGGACAATTTTTTGTTAAAAGCAGGACCAAGTCAAAGTAATTCATTGAATTTACAAAAGCTCACTCCAAGTAGTAAAAGACATCGTGTTGACATTAACCTGGAGGATTTACCTTCGGATCCGGGTTCGAGGCAACCTATAAGCTCTTATCATGTAAATCATCAAGAGTCAATTAGAAGATATTACTTGCAGAATGGTCCTTGTCAACCTCATCTAGAAAACTTTCCTCAAAGTGTAATTGGACACAAAGCACGACGATTCAATAAGAACTGGTATAATGAATTTAAAGGATGGTTAGAGTACAGCGCAACAAAAGATGCAGCATATTGTCTTTATTGCTATATTTTTCCTCAAAAAGGATGTGATCCTACTTTTGTTAGTCGTGGGTTGCTCGCGAGCTTGGTTGCAATGAGTTAGAGAGTGGTCGAGGCTTGAATCAAGCTTTGGAACTTAAAAGAGCAGGAGAAACAAGATGGAGTTCACATTATGGAACAGTGCTGAATTTTATTCGTATGTTCTCATCTATTGTTGATGTTCTTGAGATTATTACTGTTGACGGAGCTGATGGAAGTCAAAGGGGCATAGCCAACACTTTTCTTATTCGTATCTTGACATTTAATTATATATTTCTGATGCATTTGATGAAAAATATTCTTGCAAAAACACATGAGCTGTCTCAAGCTTTACAAAAGAAAGATCAAGATATTGTCACTGCAATGAATTTTGTGAAGTTATCAAAACATTTATTATTCAAAATGAGAAATGATGATAGCGAATAGCAATCTTTCATGAGCGAAGTCTCCTCTTTTTGTATTAAACATGCTATAGAAGTCCCAAATATGGATGAGAAGTTTGTGCAGCCATGAAGATCAAGACGTAGATCTCATGAGATTACAACTAACCAACATTTTAGAGTTGAAATTTTTAATACAGTACTGGATTGGATGTTAAATGAGCTAAACGACCGTTTTGATGAAATCAACACCGAGCTGTTGTTATGTGTTTCTTGTCTTGATCGCAGTGATAATTTTGGTTGTTATGATAAGCAGAAATTACTTCGACTAGCAGAATTTTATCCATATGATTTCACTCCATTAGAACTGCAGCTACTTGAGGGTCAGCTTGATACGTATATTTTTGACATGCACACTATCTCAGTTGACACATTATCTCAAGTTAGAGGAATAAATGGTCTTCTTCAGATGTTAGTGGAAACAAAGAAGGATAAACATTTTCTGTTAGTTTTCTGATTGTTGAAGTTGGCATGCCTGTTACCAGTTGCGACATCAAGTGTTGAAAGGATGTTCTCTGATGAAGATAATAAATAGTCGTTTGCAAAATCGAATGAGTGATGGCTGGATGAATGATTGTTTAATTGCTTATATTGAAAAAGATATTGCTGATACAATTACAAATGATAAAATTATCTTCCGCTTCCAGAATATGTGTGCACGGAAAATGATTTGTTGATCAAGTAAGTTCCATTATGTTGTTTTTTGTTCTACAATATTCTTTAATGATTAAGAATTTGATTATTTATGTTCACACTTGCATAATAAATGTTGATATATAAATTTTGGAAAAAATTTGGCAATGTTTTCTAAGGTTAAATTTACTGTGTCCGGGCTTCCCAAAATTTCTAGTTCTGCCACTGCCCGGGAGAGTGGGTACGGCTCAGAAGCCTCCCTTACCGCCAATCCTCGGCCGCCCAGACCCCATATCACAAGTTGGGACAAAAGTTTTGCGGCCCATTCGAGATCCTCCAACGAATTGGCGAGGTTGCATAGCGCCTTCGGCTTCCACCAGAATCCTGCATTCATGACGTCTCCCAGTTGAAACAATTTCACGGTCCTCCCCCTCCGGACCCCTTGGTGCACCTCCCACCATAGCTAGATGACAAGCTTGGTCTCAACGGAGCAGGAGATGGTATGGACCCACGTTGGGGCGTCACCTACCATCGTCGTCATAGGATGACAGACGCAGACTAGGGCATCATCACATTACCGTCGCATTTTTATTCCAATGTCACATCTTATTTTTGTATGTCGCATTTTAATTTCTATGTTTCAATTGTGTTTGTTCCTTCCTACTTAGGAAGGGAGGGTGGGGAAATGAAAGTAAGCAATTAATATCCAATTATGTTTCCCACTCTAATTTCTCCTCTCTCTCTCTCCCTCTCCTCCTAAAATTCCATTAACCTAATCGAGCGCCTATTACGCAAGCATCGCACGTCGCCTACCGTCGACCACACAACTCCTCCTCGCCGGATCTCTTCTCTTCTGATCTTATACCATAGGTTCCCGAGGATCTAAGAAGGGGAACTCCAATCTCCTCCTTGACTTCCCCCTCTCGCGACCACGAACGAGGTCTCAATTTGGGGCTCTTATCGGTCATCTACTGGGTTATATCTCCCAATGTGATTTGGCTACCAGGGCATCATCGATGTCCTTTTTCCACTTGCAACTCCTTTTTAGAGTTGTTCGACATTATGGGGGAATCAATATCATCCTCCATATCCCTCGCTGAAAACCAAATCCTCCGTGCCTCTACCAAATTTTGCCATATTCAAATCATTACAATTCGCCTCCATGGGGATAATTATCCACGATGGTCACGGCCTATTCATATATACATTATAGGGTGTGGAAAAATTATGTATATCACAAGAGATACAAGGAAGCGCGATGAGGAGGAATCTATGTTCTCCAATTGGAATGCTAATAGGATGGTCATGGACTAACTGGTAAATACTATGGTTGAAGACATCAGTTCCAAATTCATATATTATTCAATTTCATAGGACCTCCGGGACAATGTTACACCAGTGTACTCAGACCTTGGTAATCAATCTCAGTCTAATCAATTGCGGTTGAATCTAAGATGAGAATAATGCTACAAAATACTTTAAATAGCTTATATGGATTTGAAAGACATGATGTACATAGGCATTAGTGAGACTATGATTACAGATAGGGCGCAATGGCGACAAAGGATCCATATAGCCGACCCCACTATGGTGGGATAAAGGCTTGAGTGTTGTTGTTGTTGTTTTTCTTATAAGGATTTGGAAAGATCTTGATCTGTTTGACGATTATGAGTGGAAAGTTGCGGATGATTAACATTAATCATTCATTCAAGCATCTTGTCGACATTAAGATTGAATCTGATGTGTGTGGGCGTATCATTGATATATATATAAATATATATATAATTGGTGAAGTATTTACAAAATTTTGTGCAGGGAGAGTTGTAGACAAGTGATATTGGAGAAGAAGATATGTTACCAATGGATCTGTGGAGAACTGATGAGAATTAGCCAGTTCGAGTAGAGTACGAGTATCAGAGGCCTATCAAAGTATACTTTTGTCGTCGACGACATTAGAATAATCATCTGGATGATTGGAGCATGTCATATTTTCATATATGTTTATAATTTTTTGGAGTTGTAGGTTGGTAGTTAGGTGAAATCACTTGATTAGACGACTTGAGCCGTTGAGTGATTTAACCTAAATCCGCCTCCCTCCCCATTATTTATATCCCGAGTATTAGGTTAGAGGGCACATGAAGTTTTTGGTTTCATACACGAAATCGCCAGTCGTTAGTGTGGGTACCGAGCCCACACCTGGGCGCAAAGCCTGCCTGCGTCTGTAGCCAGTCATAACTGTCTCCAATCTGTTACCTCCATTTCCTTCCAACTAACTCCAACTTTTTGTTCTACCACACCCCCAACCAACTTACTCCCCTCACTTGTACCCACGTCCGAATTAGTTATTGTCCCCATGCAACCTTACCCTTCCCCAACCATGTATTCCTTCTTTTCCTGTACCAGACAATGCCCAACCAGCTGCCACATTCCAGCCACCCATCGCCTCCTTTCCTCTCTCCACCAAACAACCATCCTCCTCCCCTCTCCTCACCGAGCACTGTCAACCCTCAAAGAGAGCCTCCATCTATCCCCAAGCCTCCATTCTTCATTAAGCCCCTCCCACACCACATTGTCGTCGTCGATTTCAGATTGCTTCTTATTCCCACCCCGCCTAGTACCCGGTGAGTTTTTAGTTGTACTTGTCGTATTTCTCCACATTGTATGAACATGCTTGTATCCAATAGTAGTATTTAGTAATCAAAATTTGTTCATTGAGCATGCACTTCCTATTCGCATCACATTTATTTTTTATGATGCTCTCTTTATTTTCTCTTTATTTTGTAATCGTTGTCTGTGATCAGAAATTGAAATCGGTGTGATAGATTGTTATTTCTTTGTAAGTTTAAAGTTTATTTATTAATGTGATTCAATGTTGGGTGTCATTATCCGATGAATCATTTAGGCGCGCCTCATTAGTGTTTGGATAGTTGCCTCACTTGCATTTGTTACATGTAGGCATGCACTTCTGATAGGGACCACAATTCGAGCGCGGGTCATCGCACGCTGGGGCCTGCA
This sequence comes from Dactylorhiza incarnata, assembly GCA_033032865.1. Classification (NCBI taxonomy): domain Eukaryota; kingdom Viridiplantae; phylum Streptophyta; class Magnoliopsida; order Asparagales; family Orchidaceae; genus Dactylorhiza; species Dactylorhiza incarnata. Next base: position 2,914,787 of record JAWHQI010000129.1, on the reverse strand, counting down.
CGAGTTTAGCATGAGGTATTGATCAGACGATTTGAGCCTGTGGTCGTGTTCCTCAAGTATGAGCAGTATATGTGTTCCTCAAGTATGAGTAGTATATGTGTTCCTCAAGTTCGAAGCAGGTCACCTCACGACCTGATAGCTCGACCTTTAGGCGGCCTACCCAGACCGCAACGGGTACGCTCATTCGTGCCCATGTGGACATGAAGATCAAAGCAGTCATTCGTGGAGCCCCCAAGCCCAGAAGAATCTAGTGTTATAGATGTTCTGGCAGAGGCGACACAAGGCCCCACGAGGAATTTGTTTATAGAGGAGGAGGTCGAGCTTGGCACTGAGAGAGGAGACGCCTAAGGAGGGCGTTATAGTCGCCTTTGAGGACAATTGGGAAAGCAATGCTGAGAGATAATTAGAGATGAGAGTTATTATATGCCTTTTGTATACTCCGTGTACATATGAGGATTGATGACGTACCGATATCTTCTATACAGATTTTCCTAGTGTCGACAACCTCTGAAAGCTAGTAATAGATAGTGGGAGTTACGTGAATAGTGTTGCTCGAACGGTCTTTAAGAGGATGAAAGTGAAAGCGGAGCTGCACCAATGTCCTTACCGAGTCATCTGGGTCAACAGACTGTGATTCAAGTCATCCAACAGTGTCTTGTGCCAATCTGTTTTGCATATTTCGAGGCTTGTGTGTGGTGCAAAGACATTTCAATGAACGTAGCTCACATGTTAGTTAGGGAGACATTGGCTTTACGATTGCGATTTCACATTTTTTGGCCGGTGGTACACACGTGCGTATTCTATGATAAGGGTCGTAAGATCACCATCTTGCCAACCTAACCAAAGGATCAGTCCAAGAGTAGGGTTGAGCCTCTTCTCGAGATCCATGCATATCTTGAGAAGGAGCAAGTTTCTAAGAGAGCACCGATTCTGGTAATGTCTTTGTAATGGACGCCACACAGGCATTCGAGGGCCCTACGGCCAGATGTTCGACACGTTTTGGTTGATTACTTTGATATTATGTCTAATGAGCTCTTGAACAAGTTATCACTCATGAGAGATATTCAGTATGTGATGATCTCATACCGAGACATCTTTACCCAACCTCCCCCACAATCGTATATAGCCCACCGAGCATGCCGAGTTGATGTGGTAAGTGGATGATCTTATTAGGTAGAATTAAATTTGGGAGTCTTGAGTCACTGCACTGTTCCAACCCTTCTTACCCCAAAGAAGGACGGCAGCTGACGTATGTATATCGACAATCATGCCATCAGTGAGATCAATGTGAAATATCATTTCTCCATCCTCCGCCTGAATGACCTTTTAGATGGGAAGTTTAGTGAACAGATCTTTATGAAGATCGACCCGTGCAGTGGGCACCATCAGATCAAAGAGAGAGGGGGAAATGGGTGAGCACCATCAGATCAAAGTGAGGGGGAGATGAGTGAGCACCATCATATCAAAGTGAGAGGGGGAGATGAGTGAAAGACGCCGTTCAAGACCAAGGATGGTCTTTACTAATGGCTACTTATATCATTTGAGCTCTCGAATACCCCGAGCATTTTTATGAGAGTGATGACCAAAGTCATGCGCCCATACATAGGCATGTTCCTCGTTGTCTACCTTGACGACATTCTCAAATATAGTTGGACTCACGACGAGCACCTTCTTCACATTCAATTGTTATTTGACATCCTCCGAAAGGAGCACTTGTATGTCAATTTGAAGAACTGTGTCTTTCTTTCAACTCCTGTTCATTTCTTGGGGTATATTGTATCCGCCTTTGGAATTTCTATTGATCCTGACAAGGTCAAGTCCATCCATGATTGGCTCGTTCTGATGAACATCGATGAGGCCCACAGCTTCCAAGGACTTGTCACCTTCTATGATGGTTTCTCAATGGTTTTAGCACATTATGACCCCCATTACAAGTTGCTTTCGTAAAAAGAATTTCACGTGGATGAAGTTGGTCACTCGAGCATTTGAAGAGATTAAGAACAAACTGTCTTTAGCCCCTGTCCTGAGGTTATTTGACTTTAGTAAGGCCTTTAAGCTTGTGGGCGACATGTCTGGAGTAGACATATGTGGAGTACTTAATCAGGAGGGTCATCCAGTTGCTTACATTAGTGAGAAACTGAATGAAGACCACACAGAAGTATTTCAACTGCAACCGTAAGTTCTACGCCATAGTCCAAGCTTTATGTTATTGACGACATTACGTCCTTTCCAAGGAGTTCATTTTGTACTCGGACCACTGGTCCTACAATATCTTTATTTGCAAAGGAAGTTAGGTCATCGTCACGCGAAATGGGTCGAGCACATGCAAAAATTCATTATGCTCTCAAACACAAAGCTAGTGTTGAGAACAATCCCGGGGAATTGAATCGTCGGGTTAGCCTTAAGCATATGCCGAGCGGGAGAGTAACCATATTTGAGCGAGTGATTGCTGACTATCTGATGGCGCGCGCGTCTATTCCCGCATGAGGCGGTGAACCCTCGCTCGGACGTTCGATCCGAGCCCACGGTTGCGTCCGGATCGCCGTTGGGAGTCGAGTTACTATATTTATTTTTGTATTTTGGGTTTTATTTGGCGCCGATCGGACCGGATGTTATGAGCCGTCCGTTTCGGGATGCCCTAGTCATGTTATTATATATTAAGCGTATGGGGGCTGATTGAAGGATCGATGTTTTGGAGAAGAAGACCAAAACCGTCGGTCATCCCGTGCGGCGTGAAGCCCGACCGGTGCTACCGTTCCCTCCTCCTTGGTGCGACTCCAAGGTGACTCCCTTCCCCGTTCCCCCCTCCTTCCTCCGTAGCCTCCCTCCCTACGCCCGTCCCTACACCTCCCAGCCCCCGCCAACCTATTCCTTTGCCTTCCCCCTCGCCGAAAACTCTCCCCAAGCCCCATCCAGCCCGCCGCCAACCTATTCCTTCGCCTTCCCCCTCGCCGAAAACTCTCCCCAAGCCCCATCCAGCCCGCCGCCGACCCACTCTTCTCTTCCCCTCGACGGACGCCCTTCCCCTCCACTTTCTCCAACCCGCTGCCACCCCGTATCCCCTTCCCAGTCCTGCTACAGCAACAGCCCGCCGATTTCCTCACCGGAAACCCCTCTCCACCCTCTCCAGCCCGCTACCACCCCATATCCCCTTCCCATTCTTCCCACTACAGCAATCAGCCCGCTGATATCCCTATTTACCCCTTCCCGCACCCTCACCCCGCCTTTTGTCCGTCGATTCACCAGCCGTTGCCACTTCAGAAGCTTCAACCAGCCCCTACTCGCCTCTACTTGCACGTGTAAGTCGTTGTATTGGAGTTTTATTGTCTATTGTTGTTTATCTGGCACCATATTTGTGTGGTTGTTAATTTTATATGCTTAATACTGGAAGTCAAATCACTTGCGGGGTTTATTCTGCTTGCGCTTAATTATTTGCGACTCAGTTGTTTTGCAAAAAAAATATATGTTTTCTCTTTAATCAAAGTTTGTGAAAATTTGTGTTGCTGCTCACAATATAATAGTTAATTGTTGTTGCAACTTTGTGCGGACCGCCTCTTGCATTTTATCATATAGTCATCGCATTAGGACTGCATCTAGCGTGTCCATCATCCGTGGTCTACCACTGCATCAAATTGGTATCAAAGCATCAGGTTAGAACCCCGTGCATGTTACGTAGTGGTAGAGAGTTTCGCCAAGCTATGCCGCATCGTAATGCCAATGACGATAGGGCTGCTAGTACCCAATCTGACATGACATCCGCGGAATTTCAAAAACTTGTGCTCGATCGATTCGATCGAATGGGAGCCCAGTTTGAGACCCTTAGAGGCGACGTTGCTAGGGTGAGTACTAGAGTCGAGCAGTTAGAAACCCCAAGAGGTCGAGCGGCTCCACCCCCTGCTGACGAGCCACTCGAGGATCACCGAGACGCCACACCTCTCCCCGTAAGGCGTGATAGGGACATTCCCCGCAGAGACCCCCCTCCTGCGAGAGGAAATCCATATTGTGGTTACCAGTATCACCAAGGCCCGGAGAGGAATCCCCGGCCACCGCCCCCACCTGGCCGGAGGGGTCGAGCCCCTCCCGCGCGATACGATTTCGACGATGATGACCAATATGACGATTATCGCGAGCCACGTCGAGGGATGACTCCCGAGGAGGATGACATCACTCAACGCATCCGCATTGACGCGCCTTCCTTCGACGGTCACCTGGACCCGAAGGCATTTAGTGATTGGCTCATGGAGATGGACCATTACTTTGACTGGTTTGAGATGAGTGATGAGCGGCGCGTACGCTTTGCCAAAATGAAATTAGTAGGGCGGGCAAAGATCTATTGGTCGAGCGTGGAGAGATCACTTAAGCGTGAGGGATATTACCCCGTCACCCAATGGGACGAGATGAAGGGGCGCTTGAGAGATAAATACCTTCCCGCCTCCTATCGCGATCAGCTCATTGATCAGTTGAATGCCTTGCGACAGGGGACCCTCTCTGTTGCCGAGTACATGTCCCGTTTTAACGAGTTAGTGGTTCGTAGTGATATTTACGAGGAGCCCATTGCCACAGCCTCGCGCTTTCGGACCGAGCTTAGGGCCGATATCCAGAGGGAACTGATTCCCCACCGGATCGAAACGGTTGAGCAGGTTTTTCAGCTCGCGCTCGAGTATGAGCAATATCTTCGCACACCTGCCCCTAGGCAGTTCACATCACGGGCTGATGCCGCCCCAGCTAGGAGACCCACTGCCACCACAGACACTGCCCCTCCTCGCACCCCCGTCGATGGGACGGGGAAATCTGTTTTTCCTGGAGGCCCCAAACCTGGGGGCGCCCAATGTTGTAGGTGTTCGGGTAGAGGGCACTTTGCCGCGCAGTGCCCAAATAGGAATTTACTGATTGAAGAGTCAGGCGAGCCCAGCACTGAAGCTGAGGATACCGCCGTTGAGGAGATTACAGCTGTGGTGGAGGAGGGATGGGAGAGCGACGTCGAGCGATCGCTAGAGTTAGGGGTCCTCCGACGCCTTCTACACACCCCACGAGCCGAAGAGGATTGGCGACGCACCACTATTTTCTTCACGTATTTCCCGAGTGCAGGCAGCCCCTGCAAACTCGCCATCGATAGTGGCAGTTGCGTAAACATTATCGCTAAGAAAGGGTTGGAGAGGATGTAGCTTACCGCTGAGCCACACCCGCACCCTTACCGTGTCCTTTGGGTGGACAAGTCCACCATCCAGGTGACGCAGCGGTGCCTGGTGCCCATTAGTCTGGCATCCACTGAGGATCAGGTTTGGTGTGATGTCATTCATATGGACGTCGCACATGTATTACTCGGACGACCCTGGTTGTACGATCGCGATGTCACCTGTTATGGTCGGTCCAACAAGTGTGTCTTTTTCGACAAAGGTCGAAAGGTTACCCTTACCCCGACCCAGCCCAGGGATCCTTCGAAGGGCAAGGTTGAATCATCCGTTAGCGCGGGGTCATCTAGACCCCTCCACGTTTTGAGGAAGGGTGACTTTCTGAGAGATAGTTTGGAGACCGGGGTTATGTTTGTGGTGGCAGCCACTATGTCACCTGAAGCCCATAGCGAGACCGAGTTCACTGATCCAAATGTTTGTCGGTTGTTGGATGCTTACAGAGACATTATACCTGAAGAGCTCCCCGATGAGCTCCCTCCCTTGAGAGACATCCAGCATGCGATTGATCTGACTCCCGGGGAATCTTTGCCCAATCTGCCACACTATCGTCTGAATCCTACTGAGCATGCCGAACTGAAGCGGCAAGTTGATGAACTTCTTCGAAAGAAGTTCATTCGTGAGAGTTTGAGTCCATGTGCTGTACCGGCCCTTCTCACCCCGAAGAAGGACGGGAGCTGGCGCATGTGTATTTATAGTCGTGTCATTAACAAAATCACAGTGAAGTATCGTTTTCCCATCCCCCGCCTCGATGATCTTTTGGATTCGATGGCTGGTGCCCACATTTTCTCGAAGATTGATCTCCACAGTGGGTACCACCAGATCAGAGTTAGGGAAGGGGATGAGTGGAAGACGGCCTTCAAGACGAAGGACAGCTTGTATGAATGGCCTGTCATGTCATTCGGGTTATCGAACGCGCCCGATACATTTATGAAGGTGATGACACAGGTCTTGCGGCCCTACATGGGCAAGTTCCTTGTAGTATATTTTGATGATATATTAATTTACAGTCAGGGCCGCACCGATCACTTACACCACATCCGCCTCGTATTTGATCTTCTGCGGAAGGAGCACCTATATATCAATCTGAAGAAGTGCTCCTTTCTATCTGCGTCGGTGCACTTCCTAGGCTATATCATTTCTGCATCTGGCATATCTGTCGACCCGGACAAGGTCAAATCTATTCGTGATTAGCCTGTCCCGTCGAATACCCACGAGGCCCAAAGTTTTCATGGATTAGCCACCTTCTATAGGAGGTTCGTTCGAGGATTTAGTGTTATCATGGCCCCATTTACGAGTTGCCTCCGCAAGGGTGATTTTGTGTGGACGAAGGCCGCCACGCGGGCCTTCGAGGAGATCAAGGAGAGACTATCGTCCGCTCCTGTTCTCCGTTTACCAGATTTTTCCAAACCCTTCGAGGTGGCCTGCGACGCATCGGGTGTTGGCATTGGTGGAGTGCTTAGTCAGGAGGGTCATCCTGTCGCTTACTTCAGTGAGAAATTGAATGACGCCCGACAAAAGTACTCCAACTACGATCGGGAGTTTTACGCCATAGTACAGGCACTTCGCCATTGGCGCCACTATCTCCTACATAAGGAGTTCGTTCTGTATTCTGACCACCAGGCATTGCGATATCTTGACTCACAGAAGAAATTAGGTCACCGTCACGCAAAATGGGTGGAGTATATGCAGGAGTACCATTATGTTCTTAAGCACCGAGCGGGTGTTGAGAACAAGCCGGCTGACGCTCTGAGTCGCCGAGTCAGCCTCCTGCGCACCATGAGCTCCAGAGTAGTGAGATTTGAGCGCTTAGTCTTTGATTACCCAGATTGCCCAGACTTTGGTGAGATTCATGTTGCGCTATCTCGAGACCCGCCTGACCTTCGTGAGGGCTACGCGATCTCTGACGGGTACTTATTTGTTGGCTCACGCCTCTATATTCCTCAGACGTCCCTTCGTGATTTTCTCATCTGGGAGCTGCACGCAGGTGGAGCAGCGGGTCATTTCGGTCGTGATAAGACGATTGCATTAGTCGAGGATCGCTTCTTCTGGCCTAGCCTGAAGAAGGACGTCACTAGAGTTGTCCGACAATGTCGAGCCTGTCAGACTGCGAAGGGGTCCCGCCAGTCCACAGGATTGTACACTCCATTACCCGTCCCTTTGCGACCATGGACTGACATTAGCATGGACTTTGTACTCGGTCTCCCTCGCACGTTAAGGAAGCTAGACTCGATCTTTGTTGTGGTGGACCGTTTTTCTAAGATGGCCCATTTTATTCCGTGTCGAAAGACAGCTGACGCCTCGCATGTGGCGGTCTTGTTCTTTAGGGAGATTTTTAAGTACCACGGGTTACCCACGTCCATCGTCTCGGATCGCGACGTGCGATTCATGAGTTACTTTTGGAAGACATTATGGAAAAAGACGAGTACAACTTTGAAGTTCTCCTCCGCCTACCACCCCCAGACGGATGGGCAAACTGAGGTTGTCAACCGTAGCTTAGGGACCCTCTTGCGTTGTCTAGTTGGGGATAGCCCGTACACTTGGGATTTGGTGTTTCCTATAGCTGAGTTCGCATATAATAGTTCTGTCAATAGGTCCACAGGTTTGAGTCCATTCCATATCATATTAGGATATGAACCTAGGAAACCTATTGACTTGATCGATATTCCCCTTGAGTCTCGACCCAGTGAGTCTGCAGAGTCCTTCATCCAGCATGTGCATGCACTTCATGAGTCGGTCCGAAAAAAAATTGCAGCTAGTAATGACTATTATAAAGACCGAGCAGACCAACACAGACGTGAACAAATTTTTGAGGCGGGAGAGCAGGTGTTGATTCGCATTCGGCCAGAGAGGCTCCCACAAGGGCCCGCGAAGAAACTAAGCGATCGCCGAATGGGCCCCTACACAGTCGTGCGGCGGATTGGTACGAACGCATATGAGATCGACATTCCTCATGGTATGGGCATCAGCCGAGTATTCAACGTAGAAGATTTAACTCCATACTACGAGGAGCGCGTGTATGTGGATCCTTTCTCCACACCCCCACCTGAGCTTTTGCCACCTGTGATCCCTGCCAGCCCTTCCCCGTCCCCACCCGAGGAGTCACTCCAGGAGGTTCACCAGGCACCAGCGACGATTCCACCCATCCAGCAGTCAGACGGAGATACATTATAGTCAGAGACACCGATTCCTACCGGCGACATATTTCAAATCATGGGCCACGATTTCTACACCGTTGACGGGCGACCCATTGTCCGCTATCTTGTTCGCTGGAGCGGTCGTCCGATTTACGACGCTACTTGGATTTCTTCAGAGGAGCTCGAGAGACTCGCCCCGCACCTACGCCGAGAGTACGATCATCTTCACTCAACGGAGATGAGTTCTTTCAAGCCGGGGAGAGTTGATGGCGCGCGCGTCTATTCCCGCAGGAGGCGGTGAACCCTCACTCGGACGTTCGAACCGAGCCCACGGTTGCGTCCGGATCGTCGTTGCGAGTCGAGTTACTATATTTATTTTTGTATTTTGGGTTTTATTTGGCGCCGATCGGACCGGACGTTATGAGCCGTCCGTTTCGGGATGCCCTAGTCATGTTATTATATATTGAGCGTATAGGGGCTGATTGAAGGATCGATGTTTTGGAGAAGAAGACCAAAACCGTCGGTCATCCCGTGCGGCGTGAAGCTCGACCGGTGCTACCATTCCCTCCTCCTTGGTGCGACTCCAAGGTGACTCCCTTCCCCGATCCCCCCTCCTTCCTCCGTTGCCTCCCTCCCTACGCCTGTCCCTACACCTCCCAGCCCGCCGCCAACCTATTCCTTCGCCTTCCCCCTCGACGAAAACTCTCCCCAAGCCGCATCCAGCCCGCCGCCAACCTATTCCTTCGCCTTCCCCCTCGCCGAAAACTCTCCCCAAGCCCCATCCAGCCCGACGCCGACCCACTCTCCTCTTCCCCTTGACGGACGCCCTTCCCCTCCACTTTCTCCAACCCGCTGCCACCCCGTATCCCCTTCCCCAGTCCTGCTACAGCAACAACCCGCCGATTTCCTCACCGGAAACCCCTCTCCACCCTCTCCAGCCCGCTACCACCCCATATCCCCTTCCCATTCTTCCCACTACAGCAATCAGCCCGCCAATATCCCTATTTACCCCTTCCCGCACCCTCACCCCGCCCTTTGTCCGTCGATTCACCAGCCGCTGCCACTTCAGAAGCTTCAACAAACCCCTACTCGCCTCTACTTGCACATGTAAGTCGTTGTATTGGAGTTTTATTGTCTATTGTTGTTTATCTGGCACCCTATTTGTGTGGTTGTTAATTTTATATGCTTAATACTGGAAGTCAAACCACTTGCGGGGTTTATTCTGCTTACGCTTAATTATTTGCGACTCAGTTGTTTTGCAAAAAAAATATCTGTTTTCTCTTTAATCAAAGTTTGTGAAAATTTGTGTTGCTGCTCACAATATAATAGTTAATTGTTGTTGCAACTTTGTGCGGACCGCCTCTCGCATTTTATCATATAATCATCGCATTAGGACTGCATCTAGCGTGTCCATCTTCCGTGGTCTACCACTGCATCACTATCCCACTTGTCCAGATTTTGGCGAGATCTATTCTGCCTTTACGAGAGATCCTCATGAACCCACGGATGGGTTCATACAGACCCGGATTTGATTCCCAGCTGGTGCACTGATGGGTTCATGATCACTGAGAGTTATTTATATTGAGGTTCTCACATGTGCGCCCCTCAAACCTCTTATCAATATTTTTTTATTTGGTAGATGCACTCGGCTGGTGTTACAAGCATTTTGGTAGAGACAAAATGATACCGTTGGTTGACGACCGTTTTCATTGGCCTAGCCAAAATAAGAATGTGGCTCGCGTCATTCGAGGGGTTGCAGCGGAATAGTGAACTACACACCCTTGTCAACCCCTACCAACATGGGTTGACATCGGTATGGATTTCGTGTTTAGGCTTCCTCGCACTTTTAGGAAGTACGACTCCATATATGTTGTCATATACCGCTTCTCTAAGATGACTCACTTTGTTGTATATAGTAAGACTGCCGACGCATAACATGTTGTCTCTATGTTTGTGGGAGACACATTTAGGTTGCATGGTATACTTACGACCATAATGTCTGACCAAGACATGAGATTCATGAGCTACTTTTGGAAAATATTGTGGCGCAAGACAAGTACAACTTTGAAGTTTTCATCTACATACCACCATCAGACTGATGGAAATCTACTCAGGTGGTTCGTTGGGGGGCATAGTACTAATTAGGATTCAGTTCTTCGAATGCGGAGTTTGAATATATTAGTTCAATTAATAGATCTACTGGGTTGAGTCTATTTCATGTAGTGGGGTATGAACCTAGGAAGCCTACTGACCTTACTCCGATCCTTTGAGTCATGTTCTGGTGAGCCTATTGAATCCTTCATCTCGCCCATCATCCGCATGAGTTACACGAGTAGATCTGACGCAAAATTGCATCAAGTAATGAAATATATACAACTTAAGCAGATGGTCACAAACGGGAGAAGATTTTCCAAAAAAGTGAGCAGATGATGGTTAGCAACTGTGTGGAGAGGGTCCCTAAAGGGCCTGTTAAAAAGTTAAATGTCAAACGAATGAGTCCTCATACTATCATCAGAAGGATCGAAAAGAATGCCTACGAGCTCGGCATCCTTAAGAGTTTGGGTATCCACCCCATAATCAATGTTGAAGACTTAACGCCATATTTTGAACCTCACGAATACTTCCCAAGAGGTAAACCATCCTAGAACCACCAACTCGAGCATGCTTAACTATGAAGTTCATATTAAGTATCGTCACATGTCTCTGAAAAGGTATCTGATATTTTGGGTCTGAACCATTAACTATTATTTTGTCCCAACAACTTATCTTTCAATCCCGATATGAGATTTATCTCAGTCATGCGCCTCTTCACTCCCGGAAAAATGTCATTCTAAGAAGTTGTTTGGAGCTACTCCTTGTTTATGAGCCACCGCCAGGAGACACGGACTCATTAGATCGCTCACATTGGATTTGAGATATCACAACACAACAACTTCCGCTTGGTTTATCCCCGTATGCTCATCGTACTGCAGGAGGTATTGTTCTAATATTATTTATAACGACCGAGCCCATATGAGATATTGTACTTTTGGCTCAACTCAGACCATGCTGAGTTGAACCTTGTGTTTTAATCATTTTCCTGAGTGGCAAGTACTTCCCAAGAGATAAGCCATCTTGGAACTAGTCCCACCCTGGCGCAAGCAACTATGGAGTTCATAATTGAACTCCAGTCATCCCTACTTTCACAAGCAAGCATAATGACTTCAATTTATAAAGCTCTCTATAACTTCCAACTTTCAAACAGGGTAAAGCTTTACCAATATTGTGTACTAATAGCAGTCTTAAAAGAAATGAAATATCCTAACTGAATAGATCAAAATTTATAGACAGAGAGAAACGATCCAAACTTATATTTTCATTCATCAGAAAAGGTATATTAAATTACTACATAGACAGCATATAGAAAGGTAAAAGACTTAGGAGGGGAGAGTGCGACAGGAAGAGAAATACTTGATCAGTCCATCCAAATCATTTTCTGACAGATTGCACTCTCTACATAAACCATCAGTTATGAGGTCTTCTAGCGTTTCTGTGCCTCGTATAGCAATAACTACAGTTTGTATATCATGCAGAACAACAATGAAGTAGGCTACTCCTCGATTTTTCTGTCAAGAGGGAACAATTCCATAATTAAGTTGTTGTTTAAAAGCGAGAAGCTGAGCAGTCGTCCTGTTAACTCTAAAACCAAACAGGGCCTATCATCAGGCTTTTAAACTGTGATCCTGTTAAAAATATGACAAATTGAACATGCAAAGATAAACATATTATAACATGTGTACTACAGAATGAAGAACATAACAACAGAGACCAAAGTATACAAACTAGTTGATGGGGGACCATCGGGCGCAACTCGGCGCAAGGCGGGCCCCACCTTCGTTTATTCTCGCAGACGGACTTGACCGAACCGGCGATCCGCCGCCGTGGACGCGTCCGGCTCGCTGTTTTGATTTATTTTCATATAAGACATTTTGTATTTTGGTTATTATTTCATGTAGTTATGGCATCGGAACCGCCGGCCAATCATAGTCGTCGATTCCGGTTGCCCTAATGTTGTTTTGTTATAAATAGATATCCTAGGGCTGCAGGAAATCTCATTGCTTATTCTTGCTTATGAACGTTTGCATGTTATTTTATAATATTTTGTTGCTAAAATTAATCCCTTGCGCCAAGCCACGTGTGTCACATGCATATAGTTAAAGATCTATTTAAATCAGCCCCTGCACCTCACTAGATTGCATTCTAGGAGTTCACGGCACAGCCTACCCTACATCAGTTGGTATCAGAGCCCAAGGTTTGGGCCACGTCTATGCTCCGTAGTGGTAGGCCTTATAGATCCAACATGTCTGACCCAAATGTTACCGATGAGCGGACAAACAGTTCGAACTCCGGCGCATCTCTTGCCGAATTCCAACGGCTAGTCCTCGATCGCCTAGATACCATGGGGACCCAGTTTCAAGGCGTCCGTCGTGATCTTACTGAGATGAACACCCGACTAGGGCGCCTAGAAACTTTGAGTGACGCACCTTCCCAAGAAGAGGAACCCCGTGAGGAGGAGCCCGAAATCCCTATTCGTCCCGAGCCCCGTGCTCCACCACGTCAGAGAGGTGTTCGGCCTCCCGCTGAGCAGTATCACCGTGATCCTCCCCATCGGAGTCCCGCTCCAGCACGCCGACCTGATCTTGATGATGATAGGTACCCACCCCAGCGTGACAGACCCCGAGCCCATCCTCAGGATTATAGGGTTCGTACACCACCGCTCGGTCGCCGTGACCTCGATCGAGATGACTATCCCGGCCCTGGTCGACGAGAGCGAGGACCCCCTCCCACCCGATGTGAGTATGCCCGAGATGAATACTATGAAGACTACCAAGAACCCCACAGAGGTGGTCACCAGTACGAGTACGACGTCACCCGGCGTATACGCCTCGACGCACCCTCCTTCGATGGTCACCTGGACCCGAAGGCCTTCAGCGATTGGCTCCTTGATATGGACCATTATTTTGAGTGGTACGACATGAGTGACGAGCGCTGCGTTCGCTTCGCCAAGATGAAGCTAATTGGGCAAGCCAAGGTATTCTGGATTAGCGTTGAGAGGTCCCTTGAGAGAGACGGGTACTATCCTATCACCCGGTGGGACGACATGAAGCACAGGTTGAAGGAGAAATATCTCCCAGCCTCATATAGGGACCAGTTACTGGACCAGTTGCAGAGCCTTAGACAGGGTACGTTATCTGTCGCTGATTACATGGCCAGCTTTGATGAGCTTGTTGTCAGGAGCGACATTTCGGAGGAGCTCATTGCCACCGCAGCTAGATTTAAGGCCGGTCTGCGATCTGAGATTCGTAGAGAGCTGATCCCACACCGCCTCGAGACGGTAGATCAGATATTCCAGCTCGCCCTTGAGTACGAGCAGTACCTCCGATCGCCCAGCACGAAGCAGTATCCCTCCAGGACCGAGTCATCTACCTATAGGAAACCCGCTCCACCCCAGGCCACCACGGCCGCACCCCCACGTGCCCCACTCGACACGAGGGGCAAAGCCGTTACTACTGATGGCCCGCGCTCTGGGGGTATCCAGTGTTATAGATGTTCCGGCAGAGGACACGTGGCGGCACAGTGCCCCACGCGGAATCTGTTGGTGGAGGACGAGGAGCAGGGTTTAGAGGGAGCCGAGGAGGCTGTTGAGGAGATCGCAGCCGCCGTTGAGGAGGGTTGGGAGAGTGATGCCGAGCGTTCCTTAGAGTTGGGAGTGGTCAGGCGCCTCTTACACGCCCCACGTGCCGACGAGGATTGGCGCCGCACTACCATTTTCTACACGTACTTCCCTAGCGCAGGCGGCCCCTGCAAGCTTGCTATCGATAGTGGAAGTTGCGTGAATATCGTGGCCCAAAAGGGCTTAGATCGTATGCAGGTGAAGGTCGAGCCTCACCCAAATCCCTATCGTGTCATCTGGGTCGACAAAACGGCCATCCAGGTCACCCAGCGTTGCCTCGTCCCGATCAGCATAGCCTCCTTTGAGGATCGGGTCTGGTGTGATGTCATTCTCATGGATGTCGCCCACGTTCTGCTAGGCCGCCCCTGGCTTTTTGATCGTGACGTCACGTGTTTCGGTCGTTCGAACACGTGTATCTTTTATGACAAGGGGCGAAAGATCACTTTATCCCCAACCCAGCCCAAGGAGCGACCAAAGGGTCGGGTTGAGCCTTCTGTTAGTACGAGTACGTCGAGACCCCTGCACATTCTGCGACGCAGTGAGTTTTTGAGGGACAGCACTGATGCTGGGATTATGTACGTAGTGGCGGCCACCATGGCACCTGATTGCCCTACACCTAAACTTCACCCTACTGTCTGGCCGTTGTTGGACGAGTTCGTTGACCTTATGCCAGAGGAGCTCCCTGATGAGTTACCCCCTCTGCGGGACATCCAGCACGCTATTGACTTAGTCCCGGGGGCCTCGCTCCCAAATCTTCCACATTATCGAATGAATCCGGTTGAGCACGCCGAACTCAAGAGGCAGGTTGACGAGCTTCTTCGGAAGCAGTTTATTCGCGAGAGTTTGAGTCCATGTGCCGTTCCCGCCCTTCTTACCCCTAAGAAGGACGGCAGTTGGCGCATGTGCATTGATAGTAGAGCTATCAATAAGATCACTGTGAAGTACCGTTTCCCGATCCCTCGGTTGGATGACCTATTAGATACGATGTCTGGAGCCCAGATCTTCTCGAAGATTGATCTCCGCAGCGGGTATCACCAGATCAGAGTTCGTGAGGGAGACGAGTGGAAAACGGCGTTTAAGACCAAAGATGGTCTGTACGAGTGGTTGGTCATGCCATTTGGGCTCTCGAATGCCCCGAGCACGTTCATGCGAGTCATGACCCAGATTCTGCGGCCCTATATGGGCAAATTCTTAGTCGTTTACTTTGACGACATCCTGATCTACAGTCATACTGAGTCAGAGCACCTTGAGCACTTGAGACTCCTATTCGACATTCTCCGAAAGGAGAAACTATTTATCAATATGAAGAAGTGTTCTTTCTTATCCGAGTCAGTACACTTTCTGGGATTCATTATCTCCTCCTCAGGCGTGTCTGTTGACCCTGAGAAGGTCCAGTCCATCCGCGAGTGGCCCACGCCATCAAATATTCATGAGGCCCGTAGCTTTCACGAACTTGCGACCTTTTACAGGAGATTCGTGATGGGGTTTAGTTCGATCATGGCCCCGTTTACTAGCTGTTTACGTAAGGGAGATTTTCAGTGGACCGCCGAGGCCACTCGCGCATTTGAAGAGATTAAGGACAAACTGACGTCCGCTCCTGTTCTTCAACTCCCCAATTTTAGCAGAGCTTTCGAGGTCGCTTGTGATGCGTCAGGTGTGGGTATCGGGGGAGTTTTGAGTCAAGAGGGACACCCAGTTTCTTACTTTAGTGAGAAGCTGAATGAAGCCAAGCAAAAATACTCGAACTACGATCGAGAATTTTATGCTATCGTCCAGTCGTTACGGTATTGGAGACACTACCTCCTTCCCCGAGAGTTTGTGCTTTATTCCGACCACCAGGCCTTACGCTACCTCGACTCCCAGAGGAAGTTGAGTCACCGACATGCGAAGTGGGTAGAGTATCTGCAAGACTTCCACTACGTTCTCAAACACCGCGCCGGTGTTGAGAACAAACCCGCCGACGCACTCAGTCGTCGAGTCTCTCTACTACACACATTGAGGGCCAGGTGGATGGTTTCGAGAGACTGATCTTAGACTACCCCACTTGTCCTGATTTTGCTGACTTATACACTGCGCTGTCGAAGGACCCACCCGATCCCATTGAGGGATTCCAGATCATTGATAGGTACTTATTTCGGGGCTCCCGCTTGTGCGTGCCCAACACCTCGTACCGTGATTATTTAGTGTGGGAGTTACATGCCGGGGGTGCCGCCGGTCATTTTGGGCGGGATAAGTCGATTGCTTTAGTGGAGGACCGTTTCTATTGGCCGAGCCTGAAGAAGGATGTGGCTCGTATCGTCCGACATTGTCGTGTTTGCCAGACGGCCAAGGGAACGAAACAGAATACCGGCTTATACACCCCCTACCTGTTCCCCATCGCCCCTGGGAGGACATCAGCATGGATTTCGTACTCGGGCTTCCTCGCACTCAGAGGAAGCATGATTCTATATTCGTCGTAGTTGACCGGTTCTCTAAGATGACCCATTTCATTGCTTGCAGTAAGACTGCGGACGCACCCCATGTCGCGGCCTTATTTGTTAGTGGCGTCTTTAGACTACACGACCTGCCGAAATCCATTGTGTCCGATAGAGACGTGAGGTTCGTCAGTTATTTCTGGAAGACCCTGTGGCGAAAGACCGGGACGACCCTGAAATTTTCATCGGCATATCACCTCAGACGGACGGTCAGACTGAGGTAGTAAATAGGAGTCTAGGGAACTTACTGCGATGTATGGTGGGAGAGCATATAGCTAGCTGGGATTCGGTGCTTCCCGTGGCAGAGTTTGCATATAATAGTTTCATCAATAGGTCTACAGGTCTAAGCCCGTTTCATATAGTCTCAGGCTATGATCCTAAGAAACCTATTGACCTTATTCCTGTCCCGACTGAGTCTCGACCTAGTGAGTCCGCCGAGTCCTTCACGCGTCATTTGCATGAGTTGCATGAGTCGGTTAGGCGCAAAATTAATCTAAGCAACGAATATTATAAGGAACAAGCGGATAAACATAAACGGGGAAAACATTTTCAGGTAGGCGACCAGGTGATGGTGAGAATCCGCACCGAGAGGCTCCCCCGGGGGTCTACTAAGAAGCTAAGCGCCAGGCGATTCGGTCCCTACTCAGTTCTGAGACGGATCGGGCCGAATGCTTATGAGCTAGATATTCCTACGAGCATGGGTATCCACCCTGTGTTCAATGTTGAGGACCTGACGCCATACTTTGCACCTCACGAATATCCTGACCCCCACCTTGACCGTTTCCCTGAGCCTGTACCGCCACAGCCTGTTCCCACCACTCGGCCCATGCCACCCCTGCCTGCTCCCACCACCCAGTCCACCACTGATCCTAGCTTACCCGAGATTTCGTCCCCGCGGGCCCCGTCGTCTGCACCACCGATTCCACCGGGTCACCTTCCTCGAGCATTGTGCGACGAGCCCATCACTGAGATCATTGTGCACGAGTACGTCCCCTCTGTGGATGGCCTCGTGTGTCGCTACCTAGTTCGCTAGCTTGGACGCTCCTTCTCCGACGATACATGGATTGAAGCTACAGAGCTTGACCGACTCGCCCCCGGACTTCGACTACAGTATGATCGTCTCCATTCATCGGAGATGAAGGCTTTTCAGTCGGGGGGAGTTGATGGGGGACCATCGGGCGCAACTCGGCGCAAGGCGGACCCCACCTTCGTTTATTCTCGCATGCGGACTTGACCGAACCGGCGATCCGCCACCGTGGACGCGTCCGGCTCGCTGTTTTGATTTATTTTCATATAAGACATTTTGTATTTTGGTTATTATTTCATGTAGTTATGGCATCGGAACCGCCGGCCAATCATAGTCGTCGATTCTGGTTGCCCTAATGTTGTTTTGTTATAAATAGATATCCTAGGGCTGCAGGAAATCCCATTGCTGAAATTAGGAGAAGCCTCTTCCTTGTTTCCGGTGATCTCCTCCGCGGTGCCGACTCCGTGGAGCCCTTGGTGACGATTCCTTGGGTAAGTGTTTTGTTTTCTCATCCCCACATCCTTCTCCCTACCCTTGCCGCCAGCCCCTGTTACTCCATTGCCGCCAGCCCCCTCCAACAGTGCCGCCGCCAGCCACCCAACAGCAGCCTTGTTATCCGCCTCTTCCCCGTCCAAGGCTACAGCCGCCGGCTACCTCTATACATCCTGCCGCCCCCTTGCTCGCAGCCACCCCACGCCGTCAACCTCCCCATACCCGCCACCAGCCCCCCTCCCAGCAGCCGCCCACTTCAGCCCTCTCCTCCATCCCCCAACCCGTCGGATCTGTCCAGTCCCGGACAGATCTGTCCAGTCCAAGCCCCGACCTCCCGATCCAGCCCTAACTCACCCATACCCGCAGCCCACCCTTCCCCGCTCGTGGATCCACCTTCCCCCTTACCCGATCCAGTCTCCCATCACCCGGAAACCTCCGTTTTACCTCCATACTTTCAGTTTTGCCTGGTTTATTGCAGCCCTACGTTTATTTCAGATTTTTCGTTTGGTGTTTTGTACTGTTGAAGGTATTAGACTTTGTTCTGTGGTGGTTATCTGTTGTTTGTTTGGAATAAAAGGTTTATTATTGTTCGCCTCGTGATATTTCTAACTGCAGGACGGATTGAATCGCCGCGCGCTTTCTTTGGCCCTCCGTGCGGAGGAAAGCCACACCTCAAGCCTTACGAAATTGCTTATTCTTGCTTATGAACGTTTGCATGTTATTTTATAATATTTTGTTGCTAAAATTAATCCCTTGCGCCAAGCCACGTGTGTCACATGCATATAGTTAAAGATCTATTTAAATCAGCCCCTGCACCTCACTAGATTGCATTCTAGGAGTTCACGGCACAGCCTACCCTACATCACTAGTCATGTGGAGAATGTGTCATGCTATCATAAATCATGAAAGTTTGGCCGCGGCACTTGTAAAAAGTGAGATTTGTATATCTTTACCGCTTGAAGATTACATGTATGCACGACTATGGCCTGGTCTGGCCTTATTATTACACACTATATGGTATCCACTGGATTGGTGCATGTAATAAAAGTGGAATAGCGGACTGTTAAATGTTAATAGCTACCTTTATATGTGCTGATAGACTTTGAACATGGAGAATCTAATATGAAAAATAAAGAATGCCAAAGACAAACAAGATTTCATTGATCTCTAAATTCTAAGTCGTCAAAAAAGTTGTCTGCATTCAAACGATCATACAAAAATTGGCCATCTACAGATTTCAATTTGAATTAGAATGTATTTTGAATTGATGAGTCTGTACTCACATGCTAGGATGGCATCCTATTTCTAAGGATGTAAATGAAAAATTTAGTAGTTATATTTAACAATTTGTTTCTTTACAGAACTTCCTGTGTTCCTTTCCAGAAATACCTTTGTCAAGGTTGCAGCTTGTGAACCCTGAAAGTGCTTTCTACAGCTATTCTATTGGCGAGCCTAGCAGCACTATAGGAAGTGATTGTTCAAATAAGTGAGCTTGAAGTAATAAGCGGCCTCTGCACAACTTTTTTCATGGCACCACAATGTTGCGGAGTTGTCTGTGAATTCTTTAGACGAAGTTGTAGGGGGGTCATCCTCAGTAACTGTTTTCTAAATTGTTATATGATACAGAAATGAGACATAGGCACGTACATAAACTACTCCAAGCTAATTAAAATTTCGTCTGTATGTGCAAATCCTTAAAGGGGCTCAATTCCTCAATCAAGTGTAAGGTTTAAATTTTTGAGAGCTCCCTGTATAAACACAAGCCTAGTTGAAAGAAGATTTTGCTTAGCAAGGCTTGCTTCAATCAAGGCTTTCTCTTACTAGCCTGAAATTTTAATCTTGTGGCTTCAATGATCCTTAATTTTCTAATCATATTCTAGTAGAAGGGTAAAAGATCTTTACTCTGAAATGAATAATATCTTATTTTAGCTTTTTATGGATTAATAAGTTGTATCAGGTCTGTAAGTGTTTGCTACATTATTTTCATCACCGACCCTAAGGATTAAGAATGTCAATGCACAAAACACAATGTAAAGAGCAAAGGCGTGTTTATGCTTTTGATTTAGATACAATAGAAAAAAATGTCTGATCTTCTAGAAATACCAGATCTGCAGAAACCATAAGTTTCTAAGTAGTCAGAGAATAACACACATTCGTTTTGAGTTTGAGAATACTCAACAAACATAAACTTGTTTGCGCCAAGTGTAAGTTTTTCAACGGAAGGCCCACGTGGTGGAAATAATATACACACTGGAACACCCAAGATGAGAGAGGAAATAGGGTGCCATGGGGAAAAATGCAGGCACAAGAGAGGCAAATTTGAGGATCGCGGAAGTTGATGGGGATCGTGGTTAGAGAGTGGGTCGTCACTCGTTGGGCCCCCCACAGGTCTATGCACGCAAAAAGGCGTTGATCGGGTTGTCATGTGGACGATCCGAGTTCGTAGATGTGTCTGAAGCTACGGCGACATATTTCTATGTATTTTTATTTTTTATGAATGGAGATTTGACAATCATCATGATCGCACAATGTGGGTCATTCATGATGATTTCCATATAGGTTCTTGTCTATTTATATGAGCACACAGAGGCTGGTTTAAGACTCATCGCATATTTTGGAGAGATTATCCCAAGATTCGCCGGTCATCCGCGGTACCGTCTCCGCGAACCCTAGGTGTTGACTCCTAGGTTCATGTTTTTCCTTGTCTTCCCTCCGTTCACTTGTGTTGTATTACGGACCTAGCCGTAACATCGTCGGTAGAGCTGTCACGATTCTGGTTCGGTTCCGGTTCTACTAAAACCGTGAGCCGAACCTTTAAGGTGACAATTCTTCAAATTAGAACCAAAACCTTATTTGGTTTGACCGGTTCCGTTTATCAACATGATTTCTAGAATCGTCGTCATGCCTACGGTTCCGGTTCCGGTTCCAGTTCTAACATAATTTTGGAATCGTCATGCCTACGGTTCTGGTTCAACAAAAACTAAAACCAAATTATTCACTAGCGGTTTGGTCTGGTTCTATGCGATCCGATTCAATTCTGATTCACTCGCATTAGATGTCACTTAGGAACATTAAACTTTCATAACACTGATATTTTTAAGCATAGGCTATGCTTGTTTATTGATTAAAATCTAAATTCTAGTTGACATGTATCAATTCTATGATATCTTGCTTATTGTTTTGAAAATTATAGTTGAAATTATGTATGACCCTCAGCATGTCTGACGGACTCCTCTACAACATTGATTTTAATGACATTGTTGGCAATATAAGCTTGAGTCAAGGTAATATCAATTTGTGATTTGTAATATTTCCATGTTAAATATCATTGTTAGTCCATCAATTTGATGATCATATGAAATCTCTTTGCATATGTTTTAGATTTATTTCATGAATTTTTAACACGTTTTAAGAATGTATATTCGACCTAATATCAATCCTCAACATTCCTCAATCAGAAATGGATGAGGGTTGCTTAAGTTCCTACTACTAAAAAAATCTACTATAAAATTTCCACCAACATGACTCAAGACCGCACTGCAACATCTTGTTCGTTTCCACGATGTCGACCGCCTCCTCCGCTCTGAGTTCCCATTGTGCAAGCGCATAATCTGACTATGATACCACTTGACACAGATTTGGACACTTCCAATCATTGAGAACCAACAATCTTGCTGAATTCACACTCCAACCGTCGGAGAGCTCACTCTCCAGAACACAGAAACACACTTGGTTTTAAGATTTTGAAAACAAAAAAGAGACCTTTCATTAGTTTTGAGGGTATTTATATGCATGTGCCCAAAATGACGACAACAACCGACAATCATGTTGCCTCGAGAATCGCATGCCAAAACGAGTCTTAAAAGATCATGCATTAATTGCATGAGCAGTCGTTGACTTATGACATAAGCTCCCAGTGGATTGTTTATTTTGAGCAACTACTCCTTGGGGATGCTCGTGATTATCAGGAATCCGAGATGGGTTTTGAGAGACTTTTGATAGAACCGACAGGTTCACAGGCAAGCAGCAACCTCACAGGATGGCAGGATATGACACAAGAGTTTATTAAGGACTTATGGTATATTATAATACTAAATAATAAATAGCTAGCGTGCAGCGTGCTACTGACCTAATGTTAATCTGTTATTCACTTATTCATGTGAAAGTCTGAAGAGATTGACTTGAATAACAATAAAATTATATTATAATAAAAATTATATATATAATAAAAAAATATTATAATATGTTATGTAATAATAATATATTATAGTAAAATAATAATCAACGGGTTGCGGTTCGGTTCTGCTTCAGACCGGTTCGGATCATATCTAGAAAATTTGAAACTGCTCAAGTATGTATGTTGCGGTTCTGATTCGGATAATAAAATGAAGGAACCGCACCCGGACCATTGTTGTTCACGGTTCCAAAATTCAAACCAGAACCAAATAATTCACAAACGGTTCAGTTCGGTTCTCTGCGGTTCCGATTCAATTCTGGTTCGGTCCACAGTTTTCGGTTCTACGTGACAGCTCTACTCGTCGAAAGTGTCGGTGGAGACGGAGATACAAAAAGAGTCGAGCTCAACCAACAAAGAATGCGAGGGGAGAGGAAGAAGGGGAGACATGCTCAACCTCAACCATAGAAATTGAGGGAGGGGAAAAGAACTTAAGAGAGGAATAGAACTTTCATAATTTCATCGATGCCTCATACATTGACCCAAGGGAGTCTATTCAAGACATTAACCCTAAAACATGAAATAAAAGATAACATTAAAAACATTTAGAATTTAAAGACTTGACTTGACTCATACAACTCGAACTTGATACATAAAGACACATAATAAAAATATGTGTAAAAGAAGCACTAATAGATAATTGACAATGTGGGACCATAACATGTTTCCCCACCACCACCACCACACACACACGCACAACAACACAGCCCTCCCACATATCCATCGGCAACCGGTGAATCTGTACCAGCAGCAGTCGAACCATCCTCCAGGTCTTAAATGTCTTGGCTGACCCCCCCCCCCCCCCCCCCCCACAAGCTTCATCTAACTGTATCCACCCTTCCAATCCAGGCCGGCCCTTGCCAAGCCTCCCCCAGCCCTCACCAACCACGTTCATGCCACCCTCTACCCAAGTCGACATCCAAGCCCTCCCCAGCCCTAGACGGACATTTCTAGGTTCCCTCCTGCCCAGGCCGAGCCTCTCTCCCCATCCTATCTTCAGACTTAGCAAACCCCACTAACCCTCCTCAAACCCTTCCCGCACTCATTAAGCATGCCATCCACCTATAGAACCCCTCTGCAATCGCTAAGTGCTTCCCTGACAGCCCCAACAACTCCAAAGACACCAAAACTCCTTTTGTTACCACCTATGGACATCTATGCTCATGTGAATTTTCTATTTGATTTCTTTTCTTTGCATTTGTATGGACGAGGATTATTTGATTATGGATGTTTTTTTTCTTTCGTAGTTCATATTGCGTTCATTGATCCATTTGACTTGCAGGGCTATTCCACTGTGTATTAAAAATCTAACACTCAAGCGCGCGATTAAAACTTGCAAGGTATCTTTAATTGTTTTGTGATTACTGTGATATATGCGTTAGTTTTATTTTGAATTGTTAATAATTGCAATCCATTATCGGGCGTGTATTTGCATGCTCGCTTCATCCTAGGACATTAGCTAGGTTTTCCCTCGACACTGCACCATCATGGTTTGCATAGCCTAGAGCCGCACTCACCACCATACCCCATGTCAGAAGCTGAATGATGAGATATCCTGCGATCAGAAATGGTGAAGTTTTATTAGGGAATGGAAACATTCATTTGGAACACAAGCGACCGAGCGGCCTCAAGAAAATGACCATTCTTCTATTTGACCATATCATTTTATTGCAGTGTATAAGAACAAGATATTTAGTGGATTCCTAATGCAGTATAGGTCTCTTAAAAGTCACAAATCAAGTACTTGTGAGTATTATCGGTGTTAACGATTTTTACAGTGGCAAAGAACTAAGTGTTCATTTCAACGATGAAAGAACAAATTTGAAAGATATTCAGCACGATCATGCATAAAATAAACTCAAGTCAATCTAAAACGATCATCATAAAGTTAAAGAATTTATAACCAGATACGGTAGGAGTTATATAGAGATCTCAAATATCAGAATGTCGTAGCTCAAGAATCTACAATCCAAGATGCATTATGAGATAGGTGGGATATAAATACCATAAAGGTAAAGGATACATGAGCTTGAGTTGGCGGTGTCGGAAATAAAACATGGAGATTGTGAAGTATCTCCTCAAATTTAGGATTTATAGTATCAGCACTAGGTGAGGAGATGTGAGTTGGAGGTGACGGGCCTCGTTGATTTGTATACATATGTTTTTGAAAACACGTCTTCAGTATAGTTTGGTATACAATAAGAGTAAATACGCTTGTAAGGACCTTGACCATCTTAATTGTTGTGTCCCCCATTACATTAGGTAGATGAGGCCCACTTGGTGGATGTGCACCGACATAGCCAATAGTCATGCCAGGGGCAGGAGGAGCCAGTTGAATGAGAGCCTGATGTCACAGCCCGCCATATTTGGCCCACGGACCCACCTGTGACAATTTTTATGCTAGTCCCAAGAAGATTCTAGAGAAATTTAGAATCTAGGAGATCCTTGTACATAAGAGGATGCATAAAGATTATAGAGAATTCTAGGATGGCTAATGAGAACATTCTAGAGTAACTTAAAGGATTCACAAATATTGTAAATGTAACGCCCCAAATCTACTCTTAAAACCCAGTTGATAAAGTGTGTATGCATGAAACGTGTGTGGAGAGAGAGGCGAACACGGGTAGTAAACTTGTTTTCCCTTCATGCACGACCGTGCGCTCGGAACCGCATGACCGTGCGTTACTTAAGGAGTGAACCAAGTAGAATTCCAAGGAACAGTTTGGCATCGTGCACTGTCCCACGCGACCGTGCGAGGTGGATCAAACGGTCGTGTGTGGTGTATTGCACGACCGTGTTTTTCTATACAGGTTAGAAGGGGAGAAAACCATTGTCCTGTTTGACATTGTGTGCATTCACTCGTCCCTTGCGTGCTTTGGGTTGCAATTAACAAAAAGGTGCATGGCCGTGCGCATCGAGCGGAGATCGTGCGGCCGACGTAAACTAACATTTTAACTTATAATCCGACCCGTAGATCTCAATCCAACAGCCCAGACCTACTCCCCTGACCTAATATCACGATAGAGAGGATGAAGAGCTCATTTCAATCGTCCTAGGCGTTGGAGAGAGGAAAGGAAGAAAAGTTAGGGAAGAGATAGGGCTTGAAGCAACTTGTCCATTGGAGCTTGGAAGCTTCTATTGACAATCTGAAGCCGTGGAATCAAAGAGTTATTTGTATGGTGCATATTTTTGATTATTTGTATTTGGTGAGTACACCTCTCACTAATATGTGGAGGAAAGACCACCTTTGGTTGGTTAGAATCATGGGCGTGAGATTGCGACCTCGACATGATTTGCATTAGAAATCTGACGTTCGATTCCGGATTATGCATGATGTGTGAAGCTTATTCGTGGTCGTAGTCCTGAACCGGTGATGTTGAATGACGATTGCATTTAGGTGAAGTTCTAGTTTGCGTTGCTGGAGAATACTCCGGGTAATCATCATATTGTATGTGGGGACATAGTTATTTGGAAGATTTTGACATCCCTTGGGAAGCCACAAGATTGAGGCCATTAGAACGGCGAGATGGAATTATCGCGGTGCGGAGATAACTATAGTGTAGTTAACATCCATCACCCATGAGAAAATAGATGGATTATAATTGCATGATCTGGAAGCTGGATGGGCTTTATGCATGATATGAGAATTCGGCGTGGAGATGACATATACCTCCCGTCATGATGATTCGGTGTGGAGATAACCCTATACCTCCCGCTATGAGATTCGGAGTGAAAATGACCTTACACTTTCTGATATGATGATTTGACGTGAAGTGATCCCGTCTGAGCATTCCTACAGTCGTGACCTTACATAATAGGTAAAGAAAATCCTATAATTGGGCACGTCTTACGTGTTGTGTAGGGGTGTGTGTATTTGTGTGTGTGTCGTGAAGTCTTGGAATTGGGTGGTTATGAGTGCCCTTAGTTTATTTGATGACATGTGAATGTTATGCTAGATTCGTACGATGATGTGATAAGGTTTGTGGAGAGTCTTCGGGCGAACCCAATCGTCATACATAATGAATATTAGGCTCACTATTGCTTGATTAATCAACCTAGAAAGTACTTGATGTTTGAGTCATTGCATAAGTAGACAAGCTGATTTTACTTTAGCTGTTAATTAACATTATTGCATGTTATTCACTATGTGTACTTGCAGGGTGTGCGATGACACCCCGAAGTCCGCTAAGACGGTCGGGGGAAGGAGTCATTACGCAGTTTGTGATTAACACATATCTGACCCCCGTTTATTCCTCGCATTTATGTGATTGCAGGTAACATAGCACGCGACGGAGCTTAGCGGGCCAAACCCAAAGCTAAAAATAAAAAGGAAACGAAATTTCCGCACATCGTATTTACATTTCTATTGTTTTATGTATTAGGCATGCGTGTCCTATACTTTATTTTGAGATGTATTTTTAGTTTGTATGGATGAATGTAACAGCCATAAGACCTGGCAGTGAGATTTATATTGTATTAGATGTGGACATTCAGTTTGAGTAGAACTTTATTATGCTTCAGCTAGCTTTATTATAGACTTTGAGATGTGTATGTTGTATCTCTTGTTACCAATTCATAATAGTCTACTTGTGATGGATGGATGTTGTGGGGCCGTCTAGACCCATATTATATGGCAGTTACAGGTGGAGTGTTATAATCTGGTATCAGAGCCATAAGAGTTCGATAATCTTTAGGTTCGTGGATGAACCCTTTTTAACGGGAGGGGTGCACATGTAGTGTGAAAGTCTTAGAGCACCTAAAAGACTGTCTAGGAAGAATGTTCACTTAAGGATAAATGTGTTTGATTATTTAGAACTTGAGTGTTCCACGTTTGTGGTTTATTGATTCACTAAACTGTGTTTCACATTTATAGGTGACTAGGGGCGGTGTGGGTCCTTCTCAACCGTGAGAGACTGGAGATAGTAGTGCATATGCTTCGACAGCTGCAAGTCCACCATCTGCCGAGATGTGTAGGATGATTGTCGAGGCGGTGATTACCGCCTTCGGTGCACAACCGACGAGGTTGGCACCGATTGCTGCTTCTCCCACTCCTGATGAGGCCCTGGTACACGTTGTTGCCACAGTCCCACTAGTTGAACCCTGAGCATGTGATAAGCGGCTGAAGTATTTCTAGGGTTTCAATCCCCCATCATTCTCCAAGACTGACACTGCAACTGAAGAAAAAGAGTGGTTGGCAAGGATGAAAAGAATCATGGCAGCTACTGATACCGAGGAAGAGAAGATGGTGACCTTAGCCACCTTCCTACTGAATGGGGAGGCTAAGCTCTGGTAGGAAGAGGACGTTAAGGGTCATTTTGGTAGACATTGATTGACTCGTATTTCTATGGAAGATTTCTCTTAGTCCTTCGGAGATACATCCCTGCTGCAGCGTGTCTAGCGTTGAAAGGTCATTTCTTGCTCCTACTTCAGAGGGACATGAAGGTGGACGAATATTTGCATGAGTTTATCAGATTAAGACACTACGCTAGGAGATTGATTGAGGACGAGGAGACAAATATCCACAGGTTTTATGAAGGTTTCCGTGATCTCAGACTGAGATTGGTGGGATCCAAGTCATTTGGGTTCTGCACTTTAGTAGAGATGGCGAGAGCTTTGGAGATGAACTTGGAAAAAGTCCAGCGCCGGAAGGGCTATTCTACAAAGGGCGCAAAGTTTAAGGTGTCGATCTCTTAAGGAAAGACTGATGGTGGGAGGCACATGGAGAAGTTTCGTCATTTGGAGGTTGCCCCCTTCACTACTTCAAGTGCCACGACTCGTCGACTACTCGAGGCCCCCTGATTTGCTTCACCTGCGGGAAGGTGGGTCACATGGCACGATCATGTCAGAGCGTTCCGCCGAAGACTGACGGTCGAACTGTCGACGTTAAGCATGTGGCGGGCCCAGTTATGCATAGAAACAGAAGGTCATTCACCAGAATGACGTGGTGACAGGTATGAGTTAGTGTTTGGCTTTTATCACATTCATTAATTATACCTCACTTGTGTATATACGTTTTGCGTGTTTGTGATTAAGCTTTGTGCTAATAATTAATCATCCTGTGAGAGCATTATTCGATACTGGTGCTTCGTATTCCATTTTGTCGAAGAATTCATAATGAGAATCGGAGTGTCGTATTTTTTGGCGGGTGATAAACTGAAGGTGTTGCCACCCAACGATTATGTGATGAGACCGGGTAGAAAGAAACGAGTAAAAGTCCAGATTGAGAATAGAGACTTTGACTTATGTATTGGAGAAGTTGTACTAGTGTATTCCCTATGAAATAACTAACTAGGTCGCACATTTAGTTGCACTAGATTAGTCAAAGGCACAACTCTTTGATTTGGTAAGGTCAAACTTTGTTTCTTCTTCCATTTCCATGTTGAGCCTTAATCCTAATTTTGAGCCTTAACCTTATATTTTGATCCTACACATATTTCATCTTCATTAGCAGTTGTATGTGTTATTAACCAACAGGCTGTTAAAAAAAGAAAAGAGAACCTTGTTTTTAAAAAAAAGTTTAAAAAAACAAAACAGGGCAAAAAAATAAAATGCCAAATAAAAAATTTAAAACAGAGAAAACGTGAAACTACTTCTACCTGTTTCTCCCGTGAAAACTCACTCACGTGGACAAACCAACCATTTAGCAAAACCACCCACTTCAACCGCGTACTAGTGCTTATATACGGCTGAATTCATTTTGAAAAAGGCCGCTGAATTGAATTAGAAAAGGAAACCGTCGTGAGTCGTGACTCCCCCTCTCCTTATTGTAAGGGACCGTGAGTTCCCTCTCCTTTTTCTCTTCTCCTCTCATTTTCTTCTATGTGATTTCTTCCTCCTTTGTCTCTCCACAGATTTCAACGCCACCATACTTCTTCTACCCTGCAACCACTCCGTTCTCCTTGCAAGCCGCCTTTGCTCTGTTTGCGTGAGAAGTCTCTCATCTTCCACCAGACATTCCACCGACCACCACCACCATTCCTCTTCACTCCCGGTGAGATCTATCATAATTGTTGGGTTCGCCTATGCCTAGTTTGCAGTAACAAACCTAGTTTCTGAAGGAAGTTTGTGTTAATTTGTATTGTCCTTCTCTCAAAAAATATTTTGTTGCTTTGAATTTTATTGATTGCCACACAATTGTCATTCATCCGATGTTTTATGCCGCTAAATAAATTATATTGTTAATTTTGTGCAGGTTGCGCTCAAAATTTGCTTGTTAGATCTAATGTCGCTTTCTTGATTTAAAATTGCATTAAAAAAATTTGCATTGCATTCATTTCATCAGGTGCGACTACGAGTGCATCAGGTGGTATCAGAGGGAGGTTGTCTTAGAGGTTTTGGTTTAGCGTCATCTTTGAGTTTTATTTGAGTTATAAAAAAATCACAAAAAAACTTGCAATTTTTTGTATTTTCTGTGATATCATATTGCTGTCCAAAAATTTTAATTTGTCATTTCGGCATACCTCATAGCATCCAGTCATATTATAGTGCAACATAAGATCCATAAAGCATAGTAGTTGCATCACCTCTCAATTTTGATATTCTCATGGATAATAACGAATTAAATTATATAAATACAACCCCAACAAGCGATCTAAAGTGGAAAGATCTACTCGATAGAACACACGAATTATCACAACGCATCAAACATGACAATGATTTGCAAAACACCACCCGCACTATGGAAGAAAGATGGCAAAAAAAATTTAATAAGCAACAAGAACTCTTAAACAAAAGACAAATTACATTAGATGATATTAATCACCAATTAAGATTACTCACAACCACACTCACTGCCACACGTACGGGGACCATACCCGCAAATAATCAAGGTAGGCGGAATGAAAGTAGATAGTTTATAGACTTGAATGATCATAAGAGATACAATGATCAAAAGATTAAAAAAGATGATCAAAACATTGTTAAACAATTTCCTTTAAGTTGTCACCTACGAAGCACGGATACTTAAACATGCTCCGCGTATCAACTCGAACGCGTATCGATACGGGAAACACCCGGAAACGCGCGGAAAAGCGCTTCCGAAACGTAGGAAACACAATATTTAAATTAAATAAATAAATTAATTGGGAAACGAGTATCCCACTTGCGGGGTTTGCGTTTCCCTCTATTTTATTCACGGCGTTAGGCGCGCGATCACGCCTCATATTAATTTGATTGTTTAGGGTTCACACTCACACGCGTTTCACGACCCCAACCCCCGCAGCTTTGTGTTGTTCTCTCCCGACCCCTGCAACCGAAGCTGCTGCCTCCTCTTCTTCTTCCTCCTCCGCCTCCTCCACTTCTTCTTCTTCCTCATCTTCTTCTTCTTCTTCCTCTTTCGTCTTCTTCTTCTTCCTCTTTCGTCTTCTTTTTCTTCCTCTTCTTCTTCTTCCTCTTCCTCTTCTTCCTCTTCCTCTTCTTCTTCCTCTTCTTCTTCCTCTTCTTCTTCCTCTTCTTCTTCCTCTTCTTCTTCTACCTCCTCTTCTACTTCCTCTTCTTCCTTTTCATTAAGATTTACTGTTATGTTATGCTAATTCTCTTATTATTGTAAACCATATATTTCATGCAGTAGGGATACATGTTGTTGTCTCATAAAATTTCTCTTTAAATGGTGGCTAACTCTTATAAATAATTTCTTCTCCATCGTGTCATCGCTTACGGTTATTAATAACAACAACACCTATTCTCCATGATATTAGTTCTGAATGTGTACTTGTAGGCTCAATCTTAACTCTTGAGTAATTTGTATTCATAGTAAATAAATAAAACTAAAATGTGTGTGTTTGTAGGCACTATAAATAATTTTTGTGCTTTTGGACTTAATATACCTCAAGGAATAGATTGCATGAGTTATTCTTCATATTTTCTCTTCCTGTGATATCCAATACATTCTCCTAGCCTAATCTTTCTCATTGTACCTAAACAACATGATTGTGCGCCAATTATTCTTTATTGAATGTAGTGACTGAGATGGTACCTTAGTTAATTGTATTTTTTTATATCAATTAATACTTATATTAAAATAATTATAAAAAAAACTTTAAAACATTTCTCGTATCCGTATTTTTTAAAAATCATGTTTCCTGTATCTATTTTGTATCGTATCCCGTATCCCGTTTCCGTCCTCATGCTACTAGGTTGTCACCAAGTTCATCTAACCCACACTACTGAAAACTCGATCTATATCGATCATCATGATATTAAAATTCCTGATTGTAAGCTAAAATTTAATCTAGTGAATAAATTTACAGTTTTTCACAATCCTTTTTATGTTGGTGATGATCTTATTATACAAGAACATGATCATGTGGTAGAAGATAATGGGGAAGATAATATGAAGTTTTTTGACAATCCTATTTATGATGATAGTGTCAACAAATATGATATAGAATCTCATGACCATTTACTGCAAGACGACGACCTAAAAGAAGGTGATTCTTTTGAAGATAATGTAGCAAATGAGTTAAATAAATATTAAACCAGAATTATCTGAGAAAATATATGATCATGAGCCTAAATTAATGGTAGATGTTATTTTGGATTCCGAACCTTTGCATTCATTCGTGTGTAACCATATGCCTACTAATGAGCAAATCGGTTTTATATTTGACTCAAGATTATTTGAGATTTCCAATAATAAAATGAATTATTTAAAACATATGGTCTTAAAATTGTGTATACATGAAACTAAAACAAAATGTTACATTCGTGAATTTAGAAATATTAAATCTAATGATGTCAACTTATTTGAGCTTAACATAAATTATGAAATTGATCATGCACTTGTACTTATAATTGAGTTCAAACATAAGCATTATACCAAGGTTTTGAAAACCGGACCGGACGGTTCAACCGGTCGGACCGCCGACCGGGAACCCAGACGGTCCAGTCCAGCCCATAGAATCGCGCCAGCCACGGACCGGCTAATGACCGGAGAATCGGACGGGCGGACTGTAGAACCGGGCGGACCGGTCCCGGTTTGAGTCAACCGGGCGAGCCAGCAAACATTTCAAAATTTTAAAAATTTTAACTTAATTTGTCCTCTGACAGGTTTCGAACCCATCCCAATTATAGGAAATAGAAAGCACTAACCACCTGAGGCGCCAGACGATGATAAACTTTCTAAGATTTAAGTATATAAATATAAATAACGTATTACTAATTTAATAAATAATTATGTATACATTAATGTATATGAATAATTTACATTTAAAAGTTATTGATTTTCTAATGTTACTTGAAATAGAAAACATTAGATTTAAGATTAAATACTATAATATTTTTTAAATATTTATTTATTTATACATTTGAGCCAACATAAAAACATTTTTTTTAATTAGGGATATTTTATAATGTTTTAATGAATACCTAATTTTTATATTTAGTTAATGTTTTAATGAATACCTAATTTTTATATTTAGTTAAATTTGAATGATACATTTTATGCATTTTATGCATTTTATTTTATCTATGTGACGTTACAAAATATAATAATACTAAAATATGGTTTATATAATTAGATTATTATGGTTCAATTCCGGTCCGATCGGTTCAATTCCGGTCCGACCGATTCAACCGGTTCGACCTTGAACCTCTCCTAGTTCCGGTTCAATCTCCGGTCCGGTTCTAAAAACCTTACATTATACTGAACATAAACCAACATTCCTTCAATTAGAATTATTAGAAAATTTATCTTAGATTCTCTTGGACCCTCACATCTAATCGATAACGATAAATTACGTACTAATTAACAAATTGATTTTGTATTCAGAGCAGGAATGTCTGACATGTTAGATAATAAGAAGAGTTGTCGAGAAATTTTGTTTCAATGTGGCATATTTATGACCCTGACATCAAACATTCCCTTAAAAGAATAAGACACATTTATGTGTTCAATATTAAATATGTCTTTTTTGAGATCTTGGATTTAAAAATGTTTGAGGATGGAATTTTAACACAAAAAGTTGGGAGATTTCATCAATTATCAATTATCCACTTTGGATTATTATACTTCAAGGAAATTTTTCACTTGCACGGGTACACTTAGAATGAAAACTAATTTAAAAACAAATAAAAAAAGTTAAATTTATTATTTTTGTTTTTTTCATTACTTTGCATCTTTATGTCTTACATATGTTTTCATCATCTGACTTGTCTACATCTTATTTTTATATAAAGTATCATCTGCATGATATCCACATGAAAGTTACTTTTGATCGCGACACTAGGGGTCTGTTTGGGAGAGCGGTAGCGATTGTGAAAGGAATGACGGTAAATGGGGGGTCGCAAATGGAGTTGTAGAAATCTGGTTGTTGCAACTCGAGATCTGTTTGGATGATCTCCGATTGCAGAACTGTTCAGAAAAGGAAAAAAAATAGTTGTTTGGCAAAACAGCAGTGTGATGTTTATGTTAAAAAAAATTACACAATATACAATCAAACAAAAGATTCACATGTGCCTAAAGCTGTCACTTAAAACCAAAAATCCTTATCCGAACCGGAACCGAACCAGAACCGCAAAGAACCGGACCGAACCGTTCGCGAATTATTTGGGTTCTAGTTTGAATTTTGGAACCGTGAACAACAATGGTCCGGGTATGGTTCTTTCATTTTATTATCCGGACCGGAACCGCTATATATAAGTCTCAAGCGGTTTCAAGATTTTTAGAACCGAACCGAACCGAAGAAGAACCGAACCGCAACCCATTTATTATTATTATTATTATTATTATTATTATTATATTGTTATTTTTTATAATATATCTATAATATTTATACTTACTATTATGGGTGAAACTGGTGCAGTTTGAACCCAAACCGCATTCGCAACAAAAGGGGTCGATTTTGAACTGAAAACTGAACAAAATCGCACCACACCAAATCCGTGCCGTGTGGTTTGACATTGGTGCGATTTGGAATTTGTTTTTGCGGTGTACTTTCGATTTTCATACAGTCATATAATGTCTTTTCAATTTTACTCACATATTTTTCTGAAATATTTTGTTTTACAAATATAAAGAATATACAACTACGATTTAATAGTAATCATGAAAGACAAATCTAATTGTAGCTGATAAATTAGTCAAATTGAATTTACTAATATATTCTTCAAACAAAATTTTAATTGTAAAATAAGATTTCAAGAACAACAATTCAAAGTTCTTTACCCTATGTTGAGTCGCGATCTTCAGCAACATGAACATTGCATCAGCATTAAACGATCGTGATCTTTGAATTTTTAAAATCGGCACGGGGTGGTGCAATTTTGTGGTTTTGCGGTTTCAATTTTTAACTTTCAGCCCGACTTACTATATATTATACAAAAAGTACTCTCCCTTGGTGTAACACGAAATTCCAGCGCCCGGGCCTCGGACTTCGAAGTCCCTCTTGCAAAAAAACCAAACGGGTATACTTTTCCCCTCTGGTTTTTTATTTTTGACCTCCCCCATTCATTCCGTCAAGTTTGGTTTTGGTTCTAGTTGGAACCGATTGGAACCGGACCGAACCGCATAGAACCGGACCGAACCGTTAGTGGTCGGTTTGGTTTTGGTTCTTGTTGAACCGTAACCGAAACCGTTAACACGATGGTTCCAAAAATTATACTGGAACCGGAACCAGAACCGGAACCGGTCAAACCAAATACGGTTTTGGTTCTAATTTGAAAAACTGTTACCTTAGCGGTTCGGTTCACGGTTTTAGTAGAACCAGAACCGAACCGGAACCGTGACAGCTCTACATGTGCCTATATATTTTACATTCAATCCTTCTTTACCTTCTACTTCGCGATCGCACAACTTTCAGTTTTGTAACAATAGTCCGACCTGTCACTCTCCGCCCGCTGCCCATGCAGCCGTCGGGAACCAGTACCAAGCTCGAACTCATCCATGGCCTCCGGGCACTGAGTGAACTCAATGCCAAGCAACTGGCCACACTTGCGAGCATAAATGAGCAATCAGCTCTGACCCTTGCTGAGGAACCACAAGAGGATGCCCCTCCCTAACGGGCTCGGAATTGTACGCCACGAACCCCGTAGTCCAGCCTCTCCCAACTTCGACTCCAACACCGAACGACATGGGCCATCAGCCTCTCTCGTTCCCTTTGTCATCCGCGTCGCAGAAGAATGCCCCCACCATTGCGTCCACCCTGTCATTCGCTCCCAAGCAATCCACGCAACACCGACACTGAATAGTTCACGCTTGTCTCTATCTTCCGTTACCGCCGCATCATTTGTTGTCGCCATAACTCAGCTTCTCCCCATGCAAAAGCCATCACCGACGGAAAGGCACGATAAGCAGCAGGAGTGTCTGCTGTCGGGGAACTTCACACCTCCCCCTCCATTGACGACCACATCCATGTGCCGGCCGGCGGTTCTGCGGCCCCCGTTGTTGAGAACATACCCAAACCGGCCCAACGCAAACTCACAAGCTTTACAAGCCCCAGCTCCGCCCTCGCCGATTAGCTGCGCCCATTCCCCGAGTCTGAAACCCCACCAGCGGCCCTCGTGGACCAATCCAGCCGCCCATCAGCGCGTATGCGGGTCCTTCTGCATATCGTCACTGCCGAATGTGGAATCCTCCTGTTCAATTCATCTCCCCGCCTTGCTATGTTGCTTGCTTCCCTTGAGCCGCACACCCTCCGTTGTTTCTTCCCCTTGAAACCCTCAACGCCTCTCCCAACCTCTCCTTGCGCCATCTGCAACTTCACCCTGGGGTCACATTTATTTTTCCAAGCGGGCCCCACAAACCCCTTTGTCCCCTTGTCCTTTTCACAACTGCTACACGTCAACCCCTAACACCCCATTTTTCTTCTTTATTTCCACATTCTTTATTTCCACATTCTTTTACTTGCCGCCTCCAGAGTACCTAGGGAAATCAGACTTTTCTTGATATCGGGCACGTACCTTACATCTGTAAGGGTTCTGATTGTTCCGTCGAACATCTTGATTTGAATACTGCCGATCCCGAGCGTCTTGCACTCTGAGTCGTTCCCCATCAAAACGCGACTGCCGTCACATTGCCTGAAGCTGGAGAACCATTCTTTGTTCGGGCACATGTGATACGAATACCCAGTATCCATAATCCGCGCATCTGCGGTGTCAGAGTGGATTGTACATGAAGTACATCAATGCCACTCTCTGGTTCTGAGGACACAGCCGCCTGCTGTGGTTCCTGATTCTTCTCTTTCGCCTTTTTCTTTGGACAGTTGTTTTTCCAATGCCCTTCTTCCTTGCAGTAGTGGTCACCCCCTAGTTGTCAATTTTATGTTTTTTCTCTCTCAATCATGGCGTGGCCACCATCCTTTCTAACTATCCACTCACCCCTCTAGCTTTTCCCAAATTTTTATCACCAACAACAATTATTAAAGATCTGGATAAATATTGACAGCTCGACCTTGAGGGAAAGGTAGATTTTCAAGGATGATGGTATGTTACGTGCACGCTTTCGAACTTGCCCCCCCCCCCCCCCCCCCCCTCATTGGGACAACCAACGCTCGCATATGGAAGCCGCTCTGATACATTCATGGCGGAATATATTATTATTAATTAATTAGTATTAATTAATTAATAATAATAATATTTAAATAGCCAGTATTGATTAATTATTAGTTATTAATTGGTTAATATTGATTAATTGTTATTAACCAATTAATTAACATTATTATACTTTCTTATTATGTGTGTCCTCCCTCATCTATATAAGGGGGAGGGGGTATGGGTCATATTATATTGGAAATTACTTGCTTTTAGGCTCTGAGAACCAAGCCTCCGAGAGTGGTCGGAGTTTGTATCCGGATCATATTTTGTATGCTTGTTCTCAGTTAATGCAATCTTGTGTTTGTTCTCTCTACTTCGTGATCGTACAACTTTTAGTTTTGTAACAATCTTGTGTTTGTTATAAAGTTGAAGCTGTGTGATCGTGAAGTAGAGAGAACAAATAAAAGATTGCATTAGCTGAGAACAAGCATACAAAATATGATCTGAAGACAAGCTCCGGACATTCGCGGAGGTTGGGTCCTCTAAAGAGCCTAAAAGCAAGTAATTTCCAAGATAACTCACATACCACCCCCCCCCCCCCCCCCTATATAGATGATGGAGGGCACACATAATAAGAAAGTACAACTGATGCTAATTAATATAATTAATTGGTTAATATCAATTAACTAATACTAACTATTTAAATAATATTATTATTAATTAATAATAATATATTCCACAATGAATGTATCAGGGCGGCTTCCATATGTGAGCTCCGGTGATCCCAATGAGGGGGGGTGCAAGTTCGAAAGTGTATACGTAACAATGTTCCTATTCTACAATTTCACTCTTTACCAACATGAGATCGGTTGGTCCCATACGCACTAACTAGAGTGTCGTAAGGTAAGGAAAAAAGATTCAAACATTCGGCCATTGGAGGCAAGTTGAATTGTCATTCTCTATCTTGGTTCTACCGTCTCTGATTAAACTGATTGCATTAAAGTCAGTACATACACCTTTTTAAGGTCATAGTAGTCGTGATTTCTAAACCTTGCTTTCTTATCCCCGGGTAGGTAAGTGACCGAGGGAAAAAGTTTCACTCATTCCGCTGTTGTGAAAATATAGCAGGATAGACCGGGCACAACTGTAAGACGTTCAAACACTCGATCCCATTCTGACCTCGACTAGTGCAATCGCCCATCCCAAAACTCTGAGGTGAAAGGAGGGACCTGGGACAAATAAGCACAAGCGAGTGATGTGCGGTTGACAATGTAGACTAATCTTCAAACCACGTCACGACGGGAATACTCCGAATATAAATCGGTCTCACACGACACGCTGGAATTAGATCAACCAACAATATATATATATATATAATCCCATCTTTACAAAAGGAGGTAGGTTGCAGCTCAATTTTACTGTGAGAACATATAGATCAATGGGCGGTTAAAAATGTTTTAATTGCACCTTGCAGTCAGAGCGGTTAAGATTGTCTAACCACAAGTTGTGCAGATTGAGATATATATGTGGTCACTCGTATGTAACCGCACATTGTGGAGATCGTGGCTGATTGGTGGACCGCAAGCGTTGCTGATGAAGACCGGTGGTTATTTCTTGCTTCTTGTTGTTGTTGTTATGGGTGGTTACTCTTGTGTAACCGCACGGTCTGAGCTTGTCGTTCTCCTGTATATTCTTTGTACTTAGTCTCACATCGTCAAATTGTAAATTCTTCTTTTTCCTCCCTTCTATATAAAGGAGGGCGCCCCCTTGTAATACTCATATTTTCTGGAAATAAAAATTCAGTTATTTTCAATTTCCTACGTGTTATTGTTAATTTCTGTTAAGATATTTTCAAGTTCTCACAGTATCAGAGAGCTAACACCGATCCTTCGATTGTGAACTCTGCTCTCGCACCTTTTTTGGATCGCTGGTGTTGTGTGGACTTCGGTTGCTAACCACCCGCTCCTTGCCTCTTTGTATTCGCGGACTTCGGTTTTTTTAACCGCCCGCTCTCTCTCTCTCTCTCTACCTGTGTGCGGTCTTCAGTTCTCTAACCGCTTCGCCTGTTCGGCAGCCTTCAATCTTTTCTAACCGCTCGCGTGGTCGCTGCTTTTGTTCGGCAGTCTTTCGGTTTTTCTAACCGCCCGGTCTCCTTCCCTCCTTTTCTGCAATCTTGTCGTTGCGGTCTATTCGGTCTCCTGCTTCCCTATGGGTACACCAGCTCCTGCTTTTCTGACAGTACCGGCTACCTCTTCTAGTTCCAATCACTCTGGCAACCTTTGAACTATGTTTAAGTTAACCGGGATGAATTACCCAGATTGGAGTGTCTCCTTTACCTTCTTGAAGCGATCTCAATGCAAGCGCCATCATTTAACTAACGCCCCTCCCGCCAAAGGATCTACCGCTTATGATGACTGGGATGCTAGTGATGCTCTTGTTCGGACTTGGCTTGCAAACAATCTCTCTGATGAGTGTCTGCCTATCATCCGTCATGACGAGACCGTCAAATCTACTTGGGATCACCTTACCACTCTTTACTGCAACGGGGCTAAGACCTCTAGCATCTACACCTTATATGCGGATCTCATTACCCGCCCCACCATGAACCCCACTACAGCCTACCAGGAAGTGCAAGCTCTTGGTGCAGAACTTCTTCAACATCGACCCTTTTCCGCCGATCTTGCCGAACAAAACAAACACTTCCAGGAACTCCTGGTAGTGTGGTTCCTGCTTCGCCTCCCGAACTCCTACGATATGATCCATCATCCTGGGTGAAGCCGACTCTCCAACTCTTGATGCCACGAATGCTCGCATCTCGATTGTCACGACCCTTCTTCAACGGCCTATAATTTCCTCCCCATCTACTTCTGACAGTTTTGCTCACCCCGCTGACCGTGGACATTATGGTGGATGTGGTGTCTACCGTGGTGGAAGAGGACCTAGCTGGTACATCTGCTCCTATAGTGGCAAGTCGGGTCATTCCGTGGAACGTTGCTTCACAAAACATCCTCATCTTCGTCCACCAGCTGCTGAAGTTTCTCCTCACACATCCAAGCATACTGCCTCTCTCGTCACCTCTTCAGGTAGTGCACATGTCGTCACTCTAAGTTATTAAAGGCACAAGGCTCACGCCGAGCAACGAGGCGCAAAGGGGCCCTGGAGCCTAAGCGCACGCCTGGGGCACGTGAGGTGCAAAAATGGGGAAAAAATAAAATCAGTTAATTGGGCGCCCAATTCATGGAAAATTAATGAATTGGGCGCTCAATTCATGGAAAATCAACGAATTGGGCGCCCAATTCATGAAAAATCAGCGAATTGGGCGCCCAATTCGCAGAAATTCAGCGAATTGGGCGCTCAGTTCGCAGAATTCCTGCGAATTGGGCGCCCAGTTCGCAGAATTCCTGCGAATTGGGCGCCCAGTTCGCAGAATTCCTGCGAATTGGGCGCCCAGTTCGCAGAATTCCTGCGAATTGGGCGCCCAGTTCGCTGAATTCCTGCGAATTGTGCGCCCAGTTCGCTGAATTCCTGCGAATTGGGCGCCCAGTTCGCTGAATTCCTGCGAATTAGGCGCCCAATTCGCTGAATTTCAGTAATTGGGCGCCTAGGCGCGCCTCAGGCACATCGCCCGCCTAAGCTTTGTTGGGGCGCAATGGGGTGCGCCTAGGCGCGCGCCTTGATAACTTAGTCGTCACTCGAGTAAGTGGCTCATTGACTCCGGAGCAACCAATCATATGACAGACAATCCTCTTCTCTTTTTTTCTTTGGACAAACATGATCGGTCACCACCGGTATTGATAGCGGATGACTCTCCAGCACCTGTGTGTGGTACTGATATGGTTAAGGTCACTTTGTCTATCCGTCTTACAGACACTCTCTATGTGCCGACTTTTCCATGCAATTTACTATATGTTTCAGCTCTCTCGAGACAACTGCATTGTTCAGTCACGTTTACGTCTACTAATTGTAATTTTTAGGATCTTCGCTCCAAGGAGACGATTGTTACTGAGACTGAAAGCGGCGGCCTCTACGTCCCTGATAATGTGTCTGCTCACTCTACATCTACTACCTCCAACTCACTTCTTCAGTGGCATCTTCCTCTCGGTCATCCTCCTTCTCGCCTCCTCTACCAGCTCATACCAGATCTACCAAAGGACGACTCCTCCCTCAATTGTGAAGCCCGTCAGCTAGGCAAACATCGCCACTCCTCTTATCCAGCCAAAAATGGATGTAGCTACTCCGTCCCTTTGATCTTGTTCACTCGGACATCTGGGGTCCATCTCCTACCAAAATTATTGGTAGTAGTCTTTATTTTAAACTTTTATTGATGACTATTCGAGATGTACTTGGATGTATCTTTTAAAAGATCGCTCTGAACTATTTTATGTATTCCACAACTTTTATAATGAAATTCGCACTCAGTTTGGTGCTTCTCTCAAAATTCTTCGCACTGATAATGCCAAGAAATATGTTAGTAACCAATTTTATACTTTTTGTATGCATAATGGTATTATACATCAGACTAGCTATGTCTACACTGCTCAGCAAAATGGAGTTGCAGAACGTAGAATCGTCATCTTTTAGATGTCACTCGTACTCTTCTCACTCAGATGAATGTTCATCGCTCATATTGGGGACATGTCATACTCATCTCCTGCTATCTCATCAACTGTATTCCCTCTATTGTTCTTCAAAGACAAACTCCTTTCTCCGTCCTATGCCCAGGTGAAAACTCTTTTCCTCTAACCTGTAACGGCCTCCCAGCACACAGCTCGCAAGGACGACCGTCGACACCCTCAGCACACAGCTCGCAAGGGTTCAGACTCAACCGGTCTGCAGACCATGCACTTCAACCCCTCTCTGTCCCACCACAGGGCACAGTGGGTCGTTGGAGGTCACCCATCCCGTGACTACTCCAGCCCAAGCATGCTTAACTATGGAGTTCTTTCATTCCTCCATACAAATTGAGGAATGAAAGAACTTCATAGTTAAGCGTGCTTGGGTTGGAGTAGTCACGGGATGGGTGACCTCCTGGGAAGTCCCTGCGCCGCCGCTTAACTGAAGCATTCTTCGTGAAAAGGGGAGTTGCGGCCTCCAACAACCCATTGTGCCTTGTGGTGGGACAGAAAGGGGTTGGGGTGCACGGTCTACAGACCGGTTGAGGTTGAACCTTTGCGAGCTATGTGTTGGGAGTGTCCGCGGTCGTCCTTGCGAGATGTGTGCTAAAGAGGCCGTTACAAAAAAAAGTTTGACCATTTCTCAATTTGCGTGTCATCCTTGCGCATGAGTCATGTTAATCTCCTCTGTATCGTTCCAATTTTATCAGATGTCCCCGAAAGAACTTCATAGTTAAGCGTGCTCGGGCTGGAGTAGTCACGGGATGGGTGACCTCCTGGGAAGTCCCTGCGCTGCCTCTTAACTGAAGAATTCCTCATGAAAGGGAGGGATGCGGCCTCCAACAACTCGCTGTGCCCTGCGGTGGAACGTAGAGGGGTTGGGGTGTACGATCTGCAGACCAGTTGAGGCTGAACCCTTGCGAGTTGTGCTGGGGGTGCCGGCAATCGTCCTTGTGAGTTGTGTGTTGGGGAGGCCATTACAAATAAGTGCACTTTTTGTAACGGTCTCCCCAGCACACAGCTCGCAAGGGCCGTCAGCACCCCCAGCATCCAGCTCGAAAGGGTTCAGCCTCAACCGGTCTGCAAACCATGCACCCCAACCCCTCTCCATCCATGGACGGGTTGTTGGAGGTCGCAGCCTCCCTTTGATGAGGGAAACTCAAGTTAAGCGGGCAGCACGGGGACTTCCCAGGAGGTCACCCATCCCGTGACTGCTCAATTGGTGATGAGAAGTGAAAGTACTTCATAGTTAAGCGTGCTCGGGCTAGAGTAGTCACGGGATGGGTGACCTCCTGGGAAGTCCCCGTACTGCCCGCTTAACTTGAGTTTCCCTCATCAAAGGGAGGATGTGACCTCCAACAACCCGCCCATGGATGAAGAGGGGTTGGGGTGTATGGTCTGCAGACCGGTTGAGGCTGAACCCTTGGGAGCTGTGTGCTGGGGGTGCCGGCGGTCGTCCTTGCGAGTTGTGTGCTGGGGAGGGCGTTACATAACCTCACGCATCTTCGGTTGTACCGCATTTGTTCACTCTCCTTCACCTAGTCGGGATAAACTCTCTCCTCGGGCAATTAAGTGCATCTTTATTAGATACTCTCCCACTCAGAAGGGCTAGTGATGTTATGACCCTCTTCTCAGGAAACAATGTCTCGACTGAC
Source organism: Dactylorhiza incarnata (assembly GCA_033032865.1). Lineage (NCBI taxonomy): Eukaryota > Viridiplantae > Streptophyta > Magnoliopsida > Asparagales > Orchidaceae > Dactylorhiza > Dactylorhiza incarnata. Next base: position 2,871,784 of record JAWHQI010000129.1, on the reverse strand, counting down.
GTCACCTTCTTTGAATCTACGCCTTATTTCTCGAAAGATCTCACATCTTCAACCCCTACTGATACTCCTGGCTATATTCCTATAGTCCCCCCCCCCCCCCCCACACACACACACACCTGAGATTACTCCACCTTCCCTTCCAAATATATGGGATCTCCTAAATACTTCCTGGGTATTGAAATTTCACGAAAGCACAATTTTGTTGTCCTCTCTCAACGCAAGTATGTTATTGACATTCTAAAAGAGACTGGCCGACTCGGTACCAAACCTTCCCGGTGTCCAATGGTGGTTGGCGAGGATAAACTTTGGAATGAAGATTTATTTCTGCTATCTGATATCACTAGATATCGACGCCTAGTGGGCAAACTCATTTACCTAACGGTAACAAGACCTGATATTTGTTTTGTTGTGGGCAAGGTCAGTCAGTTTATGCAAAGCTCCCAGGGAGTGCCCTCTACAAGCAGCCATAAGAATCTTGGAATATGTTAAAGGATCTCCAAGCAAGGGACTACTATTTTAGAAAAATAACCATCTGAAGATAGAAGCCTACTCTGATGTCAGTTATACTGATGATAAAGAAAATAGAAAGTCCACGTATGGGTATTGTACTTTTGTGGGAGGAAATCTTGTTAGCTGGAAGAGCAAGAAACAAGTTGTTGTCACTAGATCAAGTGTTGAGGCTGAGTATAGAAGCATGGCTCAAACCACTTGTGAATTAAAGTGTTTACAGACACTTCTGCTTGACTTGGGAGAAGTCTATGACTACACTTTACGGATGTTCTGTGACAACAAATTCGTCATCTACATATCCAAGAATTCTGTCTTTCATGAGAGGACAAAGAATATTGAAGTTGACTGTCACTTCATCAGGGAAGAAATCTTGAAGAAACAAATTTGCACTCTGTTTGTCACCTCTGATAGAGAATTAGTTGATGTCTTCACCAAACCAGCATCTTCATCATTTTCTAACATATATGACAAGCTGGGCATGGCTGACATATATGCTCCAGCTTGAGGGGGAGTGTTAGAACATATAGATGAATGGGCGGTTAAAAATGTTTTAACTGCACCTTGCAGTCAGAGCGGTTAAGATTGTCTAACCGCAAGTTGTGCAGATTGAGATATGTGTGTAGTCACTCGTGTGTAACCGCATCTTATGGAGATCGTGGCTGATTGGTGGACCATAAGCATTGTTGATGAAGACCGACGGTTATTCCTTGCTTCCTGTTGTTGTTGTTATAAGTGGTTACTCTTGTGTAACCGCACATACTCGTACGGTTAACTCATATTTAACCGCGCGGTCTGAGCTTGTCGTTCACCTGTAGATTCTTGTATTTAGTCTCAAATCGTCAAATTATAAATTCTCCCACCTCTCCTCTATATAAAAGAGGGCGCACCCTTGTAATACTCCGATTTTTGGAAATAAAAATTATGTTATTTTCAATTTCCTACGTGTTACTGCTAATTTATGCTAAGATATTTCCAAGTTCTCACAAGTACAAAGATAGCGCACCTATCTTTGCAAGAAATTTAAAATGGCATTAGTGGCTGGAAATTAAAGGGGTAAAAGTGGAAAAGAAAATGTTGGTGATACCAAATGACTCTTATTATTAGTATATAGATATCAATTTTGCATCAACACCTTGCTCTTTATATATCAAGCCCGACAAAAAAAATTCTGATGTTAGTTATAATTCCATTAAGGAAATTTTTGTTGATCCTTAACACTTAACTTTAAGAATGAATATGCAGACTATGTGTAAGTATACGTTTTCCAGAAAACTAACAGCTCAGGCAAACAACATATTTTAACATGCCATCATTCAATTCATTGACTTCCAGAATAGCAAATGCAGAAATGATTTTAATAAAAGTCTTACTTGACAAACTCGACCATGCCGAAGAGATTCTGGGGGCAAATTTACATACTTCAAAAATGCCGCAGCATGTCCTCGCCACCAGTTATCACCATCAAGTATAGGACGCCTGAATTACATGTGTAGCATGCTTTATTAGCAGGAAGCAAAGAAAAATTTAGTTTTAAAATAGAGGAAATAATTCAAACAAGAACCTTAAGTTTCAATACATATTCTATACGTTAAAAACAAATTTAACCAAGCATATATTTCAACATAAAAGAATTTGAACTGGGACTTCCATCCAAAAAAAATGAGGGCAAGCTTTTTTTTATGGTCGCAAATTTATTGGAATCCAGTAATTGGTTTTGATTGCAAATATAGCAAATGATATGAGCAGGACCTTTTGCAAGTCCAAGGATTTAAAACCCCTTGTCTGTACAGCCACAAAAATGGAAACAGAACTGGATTTCTTCCAAAATCAAGCAATGGTCCCTACAAGAAAGACAATGATAATGTTGAACATCAGTTTTAGTGAAGAGGGATAAGCATCACATGAGCATACTGTGTATGCAGCTTCAGCAAATTGATGAAGAAAAGTGGCCTCCTGAAGACGAGTGTCGGGTGCTTCAATAAAATCATCACATGATTCTGGAGATTGTTTATGACTCTGCAAAAGAGCAAGCCCTGAACACAGCAATACATTCAAATTTACAAAGTTTCAAAACCCAATATCAAAAGAGATCCAGCCATCATGTCAAAAGAAATGTCAATAAATGTTCCTAGAAAGATGACGCATAAAGAAAACCAGTAAGAAAAGGTGTAAAGAAGGAAAATCAGCAAAAGAGTGATGAAAGTAGACATGTAATTGCATGGATAGTCTGCCAAAACGGCTTATACAAAGTTCATATGTGATATTATTGATTGATTTACCTAGATTTGTTTAGGCAAGCATGAACAACTATAATAAATGTAAAATCAACAGAAAAAGTACTCTCAGTAAGGATGGCTGAGCAATAAATCTAGCCGTTCAATCAACTTGGTCCTGGTAAATTATAAATTAACAAGATTCACAAGGGAAAAGCATGAAAAAACTATAATGATGTAAAATCAATATATGAGATGGTAATATATAGATAGATAAGGATACGATATATTATTAGTTTACATTATGTTATATAGGATATTATCAAGTCGCATTTTTATGTTGTATATGTGTAATACCTGATAACAATAATTTGGTCATATGGGATCTTTTCCTCCACTCATGTACGTATGAGTAAGAGCCTCTGCAATTGACATAAGCTAATAATATTCTGTGCTCTTTTCTGCTTAATATCGGAGCGAGCCATGTTGTTACGAACAAGAACGAAGAAGTTGCATTTGCATGAATGTATGGATACAAACTCGGGAGGCAAGCTCCCGCCAAGCACTCGGAGGTTGGGTCTTCCAAAGCACCCTCTCTCCAAAGAGAGACCAAAAGACAGATCTCAAAGATCCTCCTACCCACATACATCCACCCCTTATATAGATGAGGGAGGGAACGCATACTAAGAAAGTACAAAACATATTAATTAATGTGATTAATTAACTCAATATTAATTAAGAATGATTAATCAATATTAACTAATTAATTAAAACTGATTAATTACAAGATATTATGTTCCACCGTGAATTTATCAAGACGACTTCCATATATCCGCTTCAGTGGTTCCAACAAGGGGGGTCCACTCAGGAGAATGTGTGAGCGTAACACCATACCGCCCTTGAAAATCGACCTTGTTCTCAAGGTCGAGCCTCCAATATGCCGCGAGGTATGTAACAATGGAGGCGGCAGAGACAATATGGATGAAAGGCATGAAGACGAGAGAGGTGTCAGGCGGCCTCTAAAGAAAAAGTGACAAAAAGGTGGGTCATGTATGAAGGCAGGTGGGGCCCGAGGGGAAGGAGTAGGCAGATTGTTGAAAAAGGAAATGGTAGTAATAAATGTGGAGGGGAGTGTGGGGGCCAGCTGTCAGAATAAAAAATAAAAATAAAAAGTTTGGCACATGCAGATGGGTCATTGGGTGATATTTTGGGTGCATGAAAAAAGGCGCGGAAGAAAAAGTGGATGGCAATAAGGATAGCAGGCAGTAGGGGGGGGATGGTCGAATAGCATACCCCGGGAAAGTTGCAAGGCGATGAGCTCCCCGGAAAAAATCGGCGGCGGGACGAGGGTGTGGCGGATATTTGGTGCGTCGTGACTGGAAAGGGGGGAAAGTAAATTTGGCAGCTAGTGAGGTCGGTAAAATGGCAATTGTGGAGGGAAGAAGGGGCGGATGCATGTGGGAAGCAAAAATATTGATGGCAGGAAGCAATGTGGGGGGAAGGCCAATAGGAAATACTGTGTAAAGCTGCATAGAAAAAGTTTATTTGGGCTCACATGGAAAAGGCCGCTGGAGTGGGGCCCGAAGGGGAAAAATTGGATATAATTTTCTAAGCCAGTCGGGCTTGGGGTTCCCAAGGTGGGGAAATAAATATTTTGGGCAACTAATGCTAGGATGCGGCCTAACCAGGAAGTGCCAGTGTTTCGGCTTGTAGTGAACAGAACAGGGCTCGAAGCCTGGAGGCGTCAATGTCGCATGAAGGAGAGAGAAGTGTGGGGCTGCAATGGGTGGAAGTGATAGCATGCGGATATATGGAGGCACGACAGTAGGCGGAAACGGGAGCTTGTTCAGGGAAGTCGGCGTGAGCACAGGCGATGTGGACAAGGCGGAGGCGCGTTATGGTTGGCGGGGCATAGGGTTGTTGTGGGAGGCAATGTGGCATTCGGTTAGAGGCGGGAAGATAGCCAATCGTGGCTGGGGCGGTGGAGCCATGGTGCAGGAAGGGTTGTGCAATGTTGAGGACCGTTGGAGCTAGGGTTGCGACGAGGATAGCCAGGAGAGGGTTGTTCGGGACGTCTTATCGATAGCGGCCACTCGTCCATGCCATGTCGTCGTCGGAGGTTTCCCTTTTGTCTCGTTTCTTCCCTTTTGTCTCGTTTGGAGCTGGGTCGTGCCCCAGGCCGAGGGGGTTCTCGCCCCATGGGTTCGAGGCCTCATGATGTTTCTTATTCCACTGAGATTTATGAAGAGCCTCGTATGTATGCCCCGCCGCAGGGTCCTCTACTTGCTCCCCCTTCCGGGACCTTCCCAGCGGATGAATTTGATGCTCACATATAGATTGCTCCGCTCTCAGACTGACATGACTTCTGGCATCTCTACCTCCTTTGCCACTGTAGTTATTCCCAATGCGCATGTTGCGACCACACCGTCTGTAACAACCCTATTTTTTTTATTATTTATGTATAAACTTGATTTGTCTATCCGCACCCCCTTCCCCTTTAAGCCCTCTATCCGACTCCCCTTCTCTATTAAATCCCGAGCAGCAGCCCCCCCCCCCTCTTTAAAAATTTGATATCCGCAGCCCCCTCCTTTTTATTCCTTAGCCGCAGCCCAGCCCTGTTTAAACCTCGATCTAGGGCTCCCCTTTTTGTCGTTGTTCCCGTCTCCCGCACGCGCCGTTGTTCCCGTCTCCTGCAAGGCCGCGCGAAGCTCGCTCCCGCTCCCTGCCGCTCTCCCGTCTCTCGATCGCCACCTCCAGCGCCTCCTCCATTTCCAGCCATCGACTCCTCCCCCTCCCGATTCCGCCTCCTCCCGTCGCTGTTGACGCCTTCTGCCCCCTCCTCTGCGCTCGGGACCGACGACAGCCCGTCTCCAGCCTTCCCTCCTCCCTCCAGCAGCACTTTCGCTTCTCCCTCCTCTGCTAGGGCCGACAGCCACCCTCTCCTCGTTGGGCTCCGATTTCGCCCTAGTCCTTTGCTCGAATCCCCTCCTCCTTGGATTTTGGACTCGGATTTGGTTCCTATTGGTAAGATTCTCCCCCCCAATCCCTTGATTTCAGAATTTTCATAAACCCTAACGATTTATTCGTGCTCCGATTTACATTCAAGTTGTGATTTCAGATTTTTGCCCTCCTGTAATCGTCTAACTGTGTCTTGTCCTCGATTTCCGGTGCCGCTCCTCGATTCAATTGGCGGAATCTCTTGAAGACCCTTCCGATTTAGGGTTTCCCTAGACTAAAGCGCCGCCAAATCTCCGGTTCCTCCGTGTAATCCTCTCTCCCCTCGTCTTCGAGAAAGGTATGGTTTTCTTCGCTATCTCGCATCTGTCTAATTTGCAATTTAAAACGCGCATGCTCATGTGGTGTCACCTGTTTAATGCAATTTTCATTCATGTTTGTGCTTAATCAGGTCGAATTGAAATTGTTAATTTGGTTGCGCCCTTAGCCGCCACCGTCAATTTCAGCCTTAAGGCAAGTAGAGAAACTTCTCACTTGCAAACTCATGATTTAACTTATGACTTCACTGTCAGATACCTGAATCCTCGATTTGATTACTTGCCTCAGTGTGCTTGCACTCATGTAATTCTGCATCTAAGTCATTAATAACGTAAGTTAACATTGAAAGGTAGAGTTTAATTGATGCAACTCCTTGACTTGGGTTCCCTCTTGAATCCCTAATGGGAACAAAGGACCGGTCATAGCGAGTTTAAATTTCTGAATCTTCTGAATCCGTACTTGAATCTGTCTGAATCTATCTGAATCATGAATCATGTGCATCAAACAAAACACCTGCACTTTCAATTGTCTCAACTTATGTTATTATTACTTAGACTTTTATACTCCGGAGTAGATTAATGTTTCAGTTCTGTTTCTGCATTTCTTGTATTTACCTGTCTTGCTAGCTTTGTTATTTACCTTGCTTTAACTACATGTATCATAGTTCTGAGGCATTTTTCCTTGTTTTCTTTGGAATTTGTCTTAGCGTCCGTGACTGCGCCCCGTGGTACCTGAGCCTGCTCTGCACCCTGTTCCTGCTTCCCTGGAGGTTTCTTTTTGTTAGTTGCTGTGTCAGGTTCCATGTTGTATTTCCTTTACTGCCAGTTATTTCATATTATGTAATGATTATGGTTAGCCATTTTCTCCTGTATCAAGGACAACTGTTAGGCTATTATATGTACTATCATTTTGTATCAATGCATGTTCACCCTCCCGGAGGTCTATATTACTTGCATCTGTATTGCAAATTTCAAAATGGTGTTTTTCACATTATGCTTGCATATTTCTTTACTTTTTGTGTGTTTTAAAGCTTCCGCAATAAATCCATCCGTTTTACGTAAAAGTAACTATTTTTAAAACTATTTGTAGTACTTCTGCTTCCGCCTTTACAAGCATGGATTTCTTTTCGCCCATGCCTGTGGCATCACGATTCGCCCCGAAGCGCACTCTGACTCTTGTCGAGACGGGTCGTGACAGTTGGTATCAGAGCCAGGTTTAGCATCTCAGGATAAAGTATTTTACAATTATCACATATTTTAAATCTTATCTTATAAATATTTATGCATGCATCATTTCTTCACTCACCTTATCATTACTGTTGTTCTTGGCTGAAACACGCACACACTACACACATAATCATGCGTAGTATGCACACGAATGTTAAGGGGTTATGGGCAAACTTAACATTTATGTGCATATGAATTTCCACTAGGATATACACCGCTTGCAAATATTAAATGGTTATGGGCAATTTTAATATTTTCAAGTGCGATGACATTAGCTGCATAGTATGCATGACATGTTAAGTGATATGGGCACTTAACATGGTATGCATATCCATTCATGAGCATTATTAGAAATGCATTTAGGCGGAATTGCATTGCATGCATAACATAAATCATTTGCACAAGTGTCAAGATAGGAACGACAGATAATGATTGTACACACATGGATTTGCTAATTGTTACATACTGCACCTGATTTTTGTTGCATTTGCATGATCATTACTAGCAGTTGTCCAAAGAAAATGCTGTAATTATTACATGATTTACATACCTGACAGTATAAGAAGTGTTGAACCTCTAGTTTCCAGTTATCTTATTCTTGCTTGACTCTCGATCTAACCTGATGCTCTCGTATCTCCTTCTAGATGGCTCCCAAGCGTTCTCAGCGCAAGAAGTCAACCCCTCCCGCAGTGGAAACTTCTGGTGGTGCTACTGCTCAGATTCTGAAGCAGATCCTGGATCGCCTCACTCGTCTTGAGGGGGATCGCCAGACTCCTGACCCAGCCTCTGGTTCCGGCCCCTCAGGGACAGCAGGAGTGACTACCACTCCTGAAGCCGCCCCTCTTGCATCTGAACCTGTAATCAGCCCGCTCGCCGTCAATCTGGTGACCCCGCTTGCATCGATTCCGACTGCCCCTCCTGTGGCGATGGCAGACACTTTGGCGTTCAAAAGGCTAAAGCCGCCATCTTACGATGGCAATCGTGACTACTTCGTCATTTCCTAGTGGCTCTCTCAAATGGAAAAGCACTTCGAGTACGCTGGAATTCCAGATGTCCAGAAGGTTCCTCTTGCGGCCTATCAGCTGACCGAGGATGCGTACACTTGGTGGCTTCAGCGCCGCACTCTTCCCGACTCTGCCACCATGACTTGGGTTCAGTTTAAAGGAGCTCTTATGGAGAAGTTCCTTTCTTCCGTGGAGCGTGACCGGCTAGCCGAGAAGTTCTTGTCTCTTCAGCAGCCCGGCAGATCAGTGACCGAGTACGAAAGAGAGTTCTCCCGCCTGTCACTCCTTGCTGTGGAGTTGGTGCCAAGCGAGTCCAAGAAGATCAGCCGCTTCGTGAAAGGGCTTCGCCATGATTTCCGTCAGCATGTGGTAGCTCATGGCGCCACTACCTATGCCGAGACCGTGGAAGCCGCATTGCAGGTGGAAGCTATCGAGTTGGAGCGTTCTTCTAAAAAGGTCCAACATGGATCTAGCAATGCTGCATCGTCTGACCTCAAGCGCAAAGGTGCACCATTCCAGGAACAAGGCCCCAAGTCCAAGGAGGTGTGTGCGTTCTGCCACAAGGTGGGTCATGTCGTCCAAGTCTGCCGCACCCTCTTGAAGAAGCAGAAGATGGTTGTTCCTGCACAGCAACCCCAGTTGACGCTTGCCACTGTTACCTCTGACTGCTCCTACTGTAAGAGGCCAGGTCATCTGCTGAAGGACTGCCGCCGCAAGCAGAATTCGTACCGATGCGGTCAGGTTGGGCACCATATCCGGGACTGCCCGGTTCCCGCTCAGCCTCCGCAGTCTGTTCCGGGAACTCAGGAACAGGGTAGAGCCGTGCTGAATGTCATTACCCAGGGCGAGGCACTTGCATCCACTGACGTCATCTCTGGTATGTAATGCGCAATTGTTATTCCTGCAATTTTGTGTTAGCTTATTTGCTTTCGATCCGGACAAATCATGTTGTGCGTGCATGTTTTTCTTTCTTAGGGAGATTTAGGGTCAACAATAAATGGATGCAGATTCTTTTTGATTCTGGCGCATCCCATTCGTTCAGTGCTCGTCATGTTGTGGATCGTTATCGTTGGCCTACTTCGCCTCTTGAGGTCCCTTATGAGATCTCCGTGCCTGGTCATCTGCATCTTTCGCGTAGTGGCATTCCCAATTGTCCGATCATGCTTGGTGAATTGCAAGTCTCAGCCGATCTCATAGTCCTGGAGATGTCAGAGTTCGAGGTAATCTTGGGAATGAATTGGCTGGTTGCTTATAAAGCTAAATTGGACTGCGTGGCAAAGAGGGTCAACCTTAGCATTAATGGCAAGGATTTCAGCGTTCATGTTCAGACCCGCAGTCACATGAAGGTAATTTCCGCTGTACGCGCCACTCGCCTTCTTAGTCAAGGGTGTTCTGCGTGTTTTGTGTATGCTGCACATTCAGATTCTGTCTCTCCTTCTCTCGAATCCATACCTGTTGCTACTGAATTTCCTGATGTCTTTCCTGCCGAATTGCCTGGGATGCCTCCTGATCGAGATGTGGAGTTTTCTATTGACTTAGAGCCGGGAACTCGCCCCATATCTAAAGCTCCGTACCGTATGGCCCCGCGCGAACTAGAGGAGCTTAGATCGCAGTTGGATGAATTGCTTGAGCGTGGATACATTCGTCCCAGCTCGTCACCCTGGGGAGCCCCCGTTCTCTTCGTGAAAAAGAAGGACGGTTCTATGAGGCTCTGCATCGATTATCGGGAATTAAACAAGGTGACCGTCAAGAATAAGTATCCCCTTCCGCGTGTGGACGACCTTTTCGATCAGCTCAAAGGTAGTTCAGTTTTCTCCAAGATAGATCTTAGATCTGGTTACCATCAGCTGAAGATCAAAGAATCCGATATTCCCAGGACCGCCTTCCGAACTCGGTATGGTCATTTTGAATTCTTAGTGATGTCTTTTGGTCTGACTAACGCTCCTTCTGCTTTTATGGATATGATGAACCGTGTTTTTCGTGAATATTTGGATAAGTTCATCATCGTGTTCATCGACGACATTCTGGTTTATTCCAAGACTCATGAGGATCATGCAGCACATCTTAGGCTCACACTCTCCACTCTTCGTCAGCATCAGCTCTATGCCAAGCTGTCAAAATGTGAGTTCTGGCTGGATCGTGTTGCTTTTCTGGGTCATGTTGTTTCTGGTGATGGACTCTCTGTTGATCCTGCCAAGATTTCAGCCGTTATGGACTGGAAGCGACCTTCTACCCCTTCTGAGATTCGCAGTTTCCTTGGGCTTGCTGGTTATTACCGCCGTTTTGTCAAGGATTTCTCCTCTCTTGCTGCTCCGTTGACAAAGCTAACGCAAAAGCATGTTAGATTCGATTGGTCAGATCAGTGTGAGCAAGCCTTCTTGGAGCTGAAGCAACGTCTGTGTTCAGCGCCAGTTCTGGCCCTTCCTTCAGAGGGGGCAGATTTTTCAGTTTATACTGATGCTTCCGGAGTCGGCTTGGGATGTGTCTTGATGCAGGGCGATCGTGTCATTGCTTTTGGGTCGAGGCAGTTGAAGACTCACGAGCGTAATTACCCCACTCATGATCTGGAGTTCGCCGCTGTGGTATTTGCGTTGAAGCTTTGGCGTCATTATCTCTATGGCGTGAAGTGCCACTTCTTCACTGACCATCAGAGCTTGAGGTATATCTTTGATCAGAAGGATCTCAATCTTCGTCAAAGGAGGTGGGTCGAATTTGTAGCAGATTATGATTTGGAGCTTACCTATGTCCCCGGCAAGGCCAATGCGGTAGCTGATGCGTTGAGTCGTCAAGTTTCTGTTTCCTCTGGTACCCCCATGTCAGCTACTCTTGCAGCTCTGATTGGTGACCTCGAGCGAATGGACATATCCATCTTACCAAAGGGTCAGGGTCAGATCTTTGGTCCGTCGTGGGTGGAGCAAGTGAAAGATTTGCAGCCTTCCGACCCCATTCTCCAGCGCATTCGCCGGAGGGTTGAGCTTGAGTCTCTTCCGGATTTCTCAATCTCTGATGATGTTCTGCGTTTCCGAGGCCGTCTTTGCATCCCCGCTGTTCCTGAATTACTTGATGCTATATGCCGTGAAGCTCATGAGTCGCGCACATCGGGTCATCCAGGCAATAATAAGATGTATCATGACTTAAAGCAAATCGTTTGGTGGCCTGGTATGAAGAATCATATTGCTAGCTTCATCTCTCGATGTCTGACGTGTCAGAAGGTGAAAGCTCAGCGTCAGCGTCCTGGTGGTCTTTTGCAGCCTCTGCCCATCCCTGAATGGAAGTGGGAGGACATTTCTATGGATTTTATCACAGGTTTGCCTCGCACTCCGAGAGGACACGATGCGATTTGGGTGATAGTGGATCGGTTGACCAAGGTAGCCCACTTCATCCCTTATAAGGAAGGTCACTCTACTGAGAAGATGGCTCGAATCTATGTGTCGGAGATCGTTAGACTTCACGGGATTCCTTTACGTATTGTGTCGGATCGTGACTCGAGATTTGTCTCTCATTTTTGGAAAGGCTTTCAGCAAGCTTTGGGCACAGATCTCAACCTGAGCACCGCTTATCATCCGACAACCGATGGTCAGACCGAAAGAGTTAATCAGATTCTTGAAGACATGCTTCGATGTTACATTTTGGACTACAAGGGAGCTTGGGATGAGCACTTATCTTTGGTCGAGTTTGCCTATAATAACAGCTATCAGGAGAGCCTCCGGATGGCCCCCTTCGAAGCACTGTATGGGCGTCGTTGTAGGACCCCTCTCTTTTGGTCAGAAGTTGGTGAAAAGGTTGTGTTGGGACCTGAGTTGCTCCAGGAAATGGAAGAAGCCACAAAGAAGACTCGACTCCAGCTCAGTCGTGCTATTGAGAGACAGAGAAAGTATGCTAATTTGCGTCGCCGTCCGCTAATTTTTGCTGTGGGTGATCAAGTTTTTCTGAAGGTTTCCCCTTCTCCTGGGGTGAAACGGTTTGGTCGCCATCACAAGCCTAGCCCGAGGTTCATGGGACCTTTTTCTATCTCAGAGCGTGTTGGAGAATCTGCTTACCGTCTTGAGTTACCTGCTTCTTTTGCCGGAGTTCATAACGTCTTCCATGTCAGCCAGCTTCGGAAGTACATTCATGATCCCAACCGCATTGTTGAAGAGACTTCTGTAATTCCTGAAGCAAATCTCTCGTACTCGGTCGAACCTGCTAAGATCGTGGAGTATCAAGAACGCAAACTTCGAAAAAGGACCATTCCTATGGTGAAAGTACTTTGGATGCATGGCAAGTCTGAGGAGTTCACTTGGGAGCTCGAAGCTGACACGCGTAGCAAGTATCCGCACCTTTTCTCTTGATCCTGGTATGCCTCCGCTCTTGTTCCTCTCTCTAGTTAAGTACCTTTTCATTTAGTTCTCTTGACTTGAATTGCAAACCCTGTTGGAATGAATGACCTCGGAGTCGTCGCCATAAGGGACCACCATCCAGAGAATCCTCAAAAGTTTCGGGACGAAACTTCCTAAGTGGGGGAGAATGTAACAACCCTATTTTTTTTTTATTTATGTATAAACTTGATTTGTCTATCCTCACCCCCTTCCCCTTTAAGCCCTCTATCCGACTCCCCTTCTCTATTAAATCCCGAGCAGCAGCCCCCCCCCCCCCCTTTAAAAATTTGATATTCGCAGCCCCCTCCTTTTTATTCCTTAGCCGCAGCCCAGCCCTGTTTAAACCCCGATCTAGGGCTCCCCTTTTTGTCGTTGTTCCCGTCTCCCGCACGCGCCGCTGTTCCCGTCTCCTGCAAGGCCGCGCGAAGCTCGCTCCCGCTCCCTGCCGCTCTCCCGTCTCTCGATCGCCACCTCCAGCGCCTCCTCCATTTCCAGCCGTCGACTCCTCCCCCTCCCGATTCCACCTCCTGCGCCTCCTCCCGTCGCTGTTGACGCCTTCTGCCCCCTCCTCTGCGCTCGGGACCGACGACAGCCCGTCTCCAGCCTTCCCTCCTCCCTCCAGCAGCACTTTCGCTTCTCCCTCCTCTGCTAGGGCCGACAGCCTCCCTCTCCTCGTTGGGCTCCGATTTCGCCCTAGGCCTTTGCTCGAATCCCCTCCTCCTTGGATTTTGGACTCGGATTTGGTTCCTATTGGTAAGATTCTTCCCCCCCCCCCCCCCCAAACCCTTGATTTCAGAATTTTCATAAACCCTAACGATTTATTCGTGCTCCGATTTACATTCAAGTTGTGATTTCAGATTTTTGCCCTCCTGTAATCGTCTAACTGTGTCTTGTCCTCGATTTCCGGTGCCGCTCCTCGATTCAATTGGCGGAATCTCTTGAAGACCCTTCCGATTTAGGGTTTCCCTAGACTAAAGCGCCGCCAAATCTCCGGTTCCTCCGTGTGTAATCCTCTTTCCCCTCGTCTTCGAGAAAGGTATGGTTTTCTTCGCTATCTCGCATCTGTCTAATTTGCAATTTAAAACGCGCATGCTCATGTGGTGTCACCTGTTTAATGCAATTTTCATTCATGTTTGTGCTTAATCAGGTCGAATTGAAATTGTTAATTTGGTTGCGCCCTTAGCCGCCACCGTCAATTTCAGCCTTAAGGCAAGTAGAGAAACTTCTCACTTGCAAACTCATGATTTAACTTATGACTTCACTGTCAGATACCTGAATCCTCGATTTGATTACTTGCCTCAGTGTGCTTGCACTCATGTAATTCTGCATCTAAGTCATTAATAACGTAAGTTAACATTGAAAGGTAGAGTTTAATTGATGCAACTCCTTGACTTGGATTCCCTCTTGAATCCCTAATGGGAACAAAGGACCGGTCATAGCGAGTTTAAATTTCTGAATCTTCTGAATCCGTACTTGAATCTGTCTGAATCTGTCTGAATCATGAATCATGTGCATCAAACAAAACACCTGCACTTTCAATTGTCTCAACTTATGTTATTATTACTTAGACTTTTATACTCCGGAGTAGATTAATGTTTCAGTTCTGTTTCTGCATTTCTTGTATTTACCTGTCTTGCTAGCTTTGTTATTTACCTTGCTTTAACTACATGTATCATAGTTCTGAGGCTTTTTTCCTTGTTTTCTTTAGAATTTGCCTTAGCATCCGTGACTGCGCCCCGTGGTACCTGAGCCTGCTCTGCACCCTGTTCCTGCTTCCCTGGAGGTTTCTTTTTGTTAGTTGCTGTGTCAGGTTCCATGTTGTATTTCCTTTACTGCCAGTTATTTCATATTATGTAATGATTATGGTTAGCCATTTTCTCCTGTATCAAGGACAACTGTTAGGCTATTATATGTACTATCATTTTGTATCAATGCATGTTCACCCTCCCGGAGGTCTATATTACTTGCATCTGTATTGCAAATTTCAAAATGGTATTATATGTAATAGTCGGCAAATATCCTTGTTGAAGGAAATATGTGTAAAGGCCCAATATAAGGCTCATCATGAGCCCACCCTCTTTAGAATTTAGTCACACATCTTAGATTGGGATTTATAGTCCTCTCTCTCTCTTCCTATATAAGTGTGCAAATCCTGTATGTAGCACAATTGAGAAATTAATAAAATTATATTTTATTTCTCTATTTTCGTGTATTTCTACATGGTATCAGAGGCAAAACGATCCTAAGATTTTTTGGGGGGTCTTGCTCTCGCCCGCCAGTCTGGGCGGTTAGCTGTTTTTCTGACCGCAACTTTGCCTCTCCTTTCTCCCCCCCCCCCCCCCCTCCCAACTGCTTTTATAGCTTTTCCTCTCTGTTCTCTGGGCCCCACCTGATTGCCGCTTCGGCGATTTCTCGTGTATTGTCGTCTGGTCGCTAATCTGCCCACGTTCTGTCTTTTCTTGTCGC
Source organism: Dactylorhiza incarnata (assembly GCA_033032865.1). NCBI lineage: Eukaryota > Viridiplantae > Streptophyta > Magnoliopsida > Asparagales > Orchidaceae > Dactylorhiza > Dactylorhiza incarnata. The sequence goes on along the minus strand of JAWHQI010000129.1, from coordinate 2,856,734 downwards.
CTGCTCGCTCAGCCTCTCGCGTCTTCAGCACTACTCCTAGCATCCGCTGCTTGCTGCTCGCCCCGTTCCGGTTCGCCGATTCTGCTCCATGCGCTCCTTGTCGCGTATAGGTTGATTGCCCAGGGCGTCTGACCGCAAGTTCTCTTGCCCGACAGGCCTCTTGCTCGCCGCCTGAACACCTATCTAGCCGCCTTTCCGCGGTCTCTCGTGTCTAGCCCCACCTGATTGCCGCTTCTGCGGTCTCTCGTGTCTAGCCCCGCCTGATTGCCGCTTCCGCGGTCTCTCGTTTCTTGCCGCTTGATCGCCTGTCTAGCCGCCTTTCTCAGTTCCTCGTCTGCTTGCCCGCAAGGTTTCCTGCTTGCTTAATTGTTTGGCCGCAGGTGCTCTCTTGCCACAGAATTCTAACCGCGGGGTCCTTTGTCTGACCGCAGTGGCCGGCCCGCCGCAGCCTTCCTCTGGCTATTCGCAGCAGGGTGACTATAGAATTTTGACTGTCGTTCTCCTACTTTGTCGCAATGGACTTGAATGGTGCACTGTGCCTTCCCGCTCGTGCAGTAGCCCCTCGTCCTGAAGTTTGTGATGAGCTTTGGCTCACCACCATCTCTCTTAATAGGAAGACAAATTTTGTTGAATTGGTGCACTCTGTCCGTCTTGTTCTTCAGACAAAGGGTCTTTTGCATCATCTAACTAAGGTCACCCCTTCTGCGCTCACTGAGGACTGGCTCCGTCATGATGGTCGTGTCCAATCATGGATCCTCAACTCCATGGATAGTAAAACATTATCGTATGGCCATGTATCATGAAACGGCAAAGGCAATGTGGGATGAAGTGCATTCCCTCTATTCAGGCAAGGACGGCCTTCAACACCTGCTTGACATCATCACAGACCTTCAATCTCTCAACTCAGAGGTTGATGGCGACTTAACCTCCTTTGTGGCGCGGCCCAAAACTTTAGTCGAGGCCTGGATTCAGCATCAGCCTCCAACTGCAGATCTTGCTGCCCAACGTGCTCAAAAAGAGGTTGTTGGTATTGCCATGATGATGGCTCGTGTTCCGCCTCATCTCCACAGTGTCCGGGCTCAGATCCTCTCTTCTTCCAACATTCCCTCTCTCTCAGATGTTTGCTCCATGCTTTTGAAGGTGACACCACCCCAGATGCTCCTGGACCTCCATCTCCGGCTCTCCTTCAGCACTTCATCTCTATCTCACCCCACTCCTCCATCAGCTCGTGGAGGTCGCACCGGCTACCGAGGTAGAGGTCGCAGCGGCCGGCCTCATCTCAAGTGTACTCACTATGGCAGAGATGGACATCTTGAGCCCACCTGCTATCGTAAGTATGGTATGTCTCCTCCACCTCATGCCTCTGTTGTTGTTGATACGTCTTCTACCACTCGCACCGACATTGATGTCATGCGCATCCAGCTCCAGCATCTCCAGGGGTTACTCAATCGTCCGTCTGGCTCTGTTACTTCTATCTCCAAAGAAGGTATCTCCTGTCTCTCCCATAGTCCACATTGGATTGTGGACTCCGGTGCCACACACCATATCACTCCTCAGAAACCACCTCAGTACTTGGCCTCTCCGCATCCCAAGTTTATCACAGTGGCTAATGGTGACACCGCCCCTGTCTCCGGTCTTGTTAATATGCCTCTCAATTCTTCTATCTCTCTTCGCTCGGTCCTTCATGTCCCGGGCTCTCCTTTCAATCTTCTCTCTGTTAGCCGCCTTACTCAAGACCTTGACTGTTCTGTAACCTTCACGTTTTCTTCTTTTGTTGTGCAAGATCGACAGACGCAGAATATCATTGGTAGAGGACGACTGTCTAACAGGCTCTACATTCTGGATGTTTCTCTCACAGCTCTCTCATTTGTCACCTCTGTTGATTGGCACCGGCTTCTTGGGCATGCTCCTCTTACGGTTCCCAAGAAGGCTCTTCCTGATCTACATCTTCCTGACTTTACCTGCGAGTCATGTATCTTCGGCAAACAGCATCGTTCTTCTTTGCTCTCCCATTGTACTCAAAGTGATGCTCCTTTTGATTTAGTGCACTCTGATGTTTGGGGCCAGTATAAAATCGCTAGTTTTTATGTTTATCGTTATTTCCTTACTTTTTTTATGATTATTCTCGCATGACGTGTTTATACTTTGTTATGAGACATATTGTTATTGGACATATTAGTCTCACACCTTGTACCAACACATCATATTCCTTCATGACTCACTCAGTTTTTTCCTCCCAAATCCCGTAACATGGTATCAGAGCACGGTTAGGTTTTTTTCTCCCGTTCGTTTCTCTCGCCCGCTCCGTCCCCGCTTCGTCTTCCTCGCCCGCTCTCGACCGCTCTGTTGCGGAAAGCGGTGCTGTCGGGATCGACGACGCGTAAAGCCGCCTGCCGTCTGCCTCGACGATGTCGCCTGCCGTCTGCCTAGCGGTGCTTTACACCTCGACGATGCCGCTTGCCGCCTGCCTCGACGACGCGTAAAGCCGCCGCCATCGACTGCCACCTTCCTCCAGCGATACCTAATGTCCTGCTCCGACCGATCTTGATCCTGTGTTGTCCGCCTACATTCTTCCTCGACGCCTCCTGCCGACCGACGATGGGCTCCTCTGTTACCCCCACTACTCCTCCGACCGTTGCTCCCGCAGGGGACTCTACCAATACCTTTCCTCCCAACGCGAGGATTGCAACTACTATCCTTACCTCCTCCAATTTTCAATTATGGAAGAAGGGGGTTACTATGTCTCTTGCAGACATTCGACGTACTCACCACCTTACTCGTCTCCCAACTCATGACATGGGGAGTACCGAATATGATGACTGGTATAGTGATGATTGTCGTATCTTTGCTCTTCTCCTGAGTTCCATGGATCCATCTGTCCAGCAAATGTTCAAAAACTGCGACAGCACCAAAGAACTATGGGACACTCTTCACATGATGTTCTCTCAGGCGAACAACCTCTCTCGACTTGGTGAACTCTTCCCCAAGATAGCTGACCTGAGACAGGGAGCGCGTCCTGTTACCGAGTACTTTGCCGAATGGAAGGTTCTGGCTGATGAGATCTTAGACCTTTGGGAGATTCCCTCTACTAGGGAAGGCCATCGGACTCAACGTGAACACCTAGTGCTCCTTTGGCTTTTGAATGGATTGGATCCACACTTCTCCACAACGAAGACTGAAATGCTAGCGAGTCCTACTACCCTTCAGACTGCTAGTGTGTACCATCGGCTTACTAAGGCTGGTTCCATCGGTACTTCGTCATCCGCTCTACATACATCCTCCGGCGAGTCGATGGCTCTTGCTTCACGTGGAGGAGGAAGGGGCAGTAGTCGGGGGGGCCGCTCTGGCCGTGGTCGTGACACTGACACAAGCCATTGTGCCCATTGCGGGCGTCGGGGACATACAAAGGATACATGTTGGTTGATTCATGGGAAGCCAGACTGGCCTCCAAACCTCCTCCACCTAAGTCGGCACACCTGGCTGACTCTACTTCTGTACCTCCGGGATCGAGAAATGTTGAAATATCCGAGGATGAGTACCGACGCCTGCAGGCTCTCCAGATTGACTCACCACCTCATAGTACGACTGTGGCTCAAACCATTCAGCCTGTTTGTACCTCCCAGAGGCCGGTCCAGTGGCTGGCTGATTCTGGTGCTTCTGATCACCTGACTAGTTCCTCAGGTATCTTACACTCATACAAACCTCATAGCGGAGCTTCAATTAATGTGGTTGATGGCTCCACGGTTCCTATTGTTGGGTTTGGTAGCTGCAATGTGACACCTGACATGACACTCTCCTCAGTGGCGCATGTCCCTCAGTCTGCTTACAACCTATTGTCTATCAGTAAGCTTACAAATGATTTGAATTGTATTGTTATATTCACCTCTTCTGGTTGCATTTTTCAGGAACAATCGACGAGCCGTATTATTGGTAGAGGGAAGCTGCGTGGTGGCGTCTATGTCCTGGACGAAGTTTCCCACCTTGCCTGTACCACGACCTCCACCAAATTCCTGGATCTTCATTATCGTCATGGTCATCCATCTTGCAGGTCATGTGTCGTCTGTATCCGGAGCTTGGGAAAGTTTCCACTCTTAATTGTGAGTCGTGTCTGTTTGCTAAACTCCACAGAGTTAGCTATAGTCCTCGTCTTGATGCTCGTGCTTCTGCACCTTTTGATTTACTTCATTCAGATGTTTGGGGACCGTGTCCTGTTCCTACGTTGTTAGGGCACAAGTATTATGTCACTTTCATTGATGATTTTTCTCGTATGACTTGGGTCTATTTAATGAAAAATCGTTCTGAGCTACCTTCTATTTTTCAAAACTTATGGAATACAATATTTACTCAATTTTTTGTACGTGTTAAGTGTCTTCGTACTGATAATGGCCGAGAATACCTATCTCGGTCTATGTCTACCTTTCTTTCTGACAAAGGCATAATCCACCAAACCAGTTGCCCGGATACCCCTCAACAAAATGGTGTTGCCGAACGCAAAAATCGGCATCTCCTTGAAGTCACCCGGGCAATCCTCCACCACAAACACGTCCCCAAACACTTCTGGAGGGATGCCGTACTTACTGCTGCACACCTTATTAATCATCTTCCCACACACATCCTTCAGGGGGAAACACCCTACCACACTCTCTATCCTGACCATCACGGTCCCCTCCTCCCTTTGAAGGTCTTTGGGTGTGTCTGCTATGTTCGGGATGCTCGTCCCACCTGTCTCCAAGCTTGATCCTCGTGCCTTGAAATGTATCTTCCTCGGCTACTCTCGGACCACTAAAGGATATCGGTGTTACTCTCCTGATCTCCACCCATCCTTTCTTCGGATGTCGTCTTCCAGGAGTCCGACCCTTATCCCTCTCCTGGATCCCCTGATCCCTCTCTCGATGCTCTATTGGTCCCTAGGCATGAACCTGCGATCATTTCACCGATTGATCTGTTGTCCCCCCTGTGGGGGCAAGTTTACTCACGTCGCTCTTCTGATAGTACAGTGGTGCCACCACCTCAGCCTGCCTCTGTTACCGATGATGCGACGACTGTTCCTCCGGAAGAACCTGCTATTGTACCTACTACTATTCCGCCATCTAGCCCAGAGGTTCCTATTGCAGTCCGGAAAGGAGTTCGGACTTGTCGGGAGCAACCGCTCTATGTTCACTCTTACGAGGGCTTGTCTGCTTCTCATAGAGCGCTGACCTCGACTCTTGATCGATATCATCTACCATCGACCGTGGCAGAGGCCAAAGCTCATCCTGGCTGGGTGGCAGACATGCATGACGAATTGACTGCTCTCCAACAAAACAATACATGGGACCTGGTTCCCTTACCTCCCGGCAAGAAGGCAATTGGATGCAAATGGATATATTCTGTCAAAGTGAATGTTGATGGTTCTCTGGACCGTCTAAAAGCCCGCCTGGTTGCCAAAGGCAATGCTCAGACTTATGGCATGGATTATGATGAAACATTCGCTCCAGTTGCGAAGATGTCCTCACTTCGAATACTCCTTTCCCTTGCTGCCTTCCGCCAGTGGGCCTTACACCAGTTGGACATTAAGAATGTTTTTCTCCACGGGCTCCTGGATGAGGAAGTTTATATGAAACAACCTCCTGGGTTCGTTGCTGAGGGGGAGAGTAACAAGGTGTGCCGCCTCCTAGCGTCCTTATATGGATTGAAACAATCCCCTCGGGCTTGGTTTGCTCGGTTCCGAGTTGTTGTTACCCAGTTCGGGCTTACCAAGAGTACTAAAGACTCGTCTCTCTTTTATCAGAACTCCTTGGCTGGTACTATTCTGCTACTGGTATATGTTGATGATATTGTTATCACAGGCAGCAACTCAACAGGAATATCAAATCTCAAAGCATTCTTACACTCTAATTTCCAAACAAAAGATCTGGGCCCATTGTGGTATTTCCTTGGGATTGAGGTGATTCATGATGATCACTCTCTCTTTATTTGCCAACGAAAATATGCTCTGGATCTTTTATCTGACCTTGGGATGGCTAACTGTGGCCATATGGATTCTCCGCTGGAACCAAGGGAAAAGAGTCTTCATGCCGAAAGCAAACCTTTTGATTCACCAAAAAAGTACCGTAGAATTGTTGGAAAATTAAACTACCTCACCATGACTCGCCCAGACATTGCTTGTGCGGTTGGTAAGGTCAGTCAGTTCATGGCGGCTCCAACTATGTCTCAGTGGGAGTCCGTTCTCCGGATTATCAGATACGTGAAAAAGGATCCTGGTTTGGGAATATCATACAAGAGTCGAGGCCATTCCGATCTAGAGACATACAGTGACTCTGACTGGGCAGGATGCTTAGCCACCCGAAAATCAACCACGGAATTCACTGTCTTTATGGGCGGCAATCTTATGAAGAGCAAGAAACAAACCACAGTTGCCAGATCTAGTGCTGAGGCAGAATATCGGGCTATGTCCCACACTGTTGCTGAGATCATGTGGGTGAGGCAGATTCTCAGTGAAATTGGGTATCCCGTTCAAGATCCCACTCCTCTATGGTGTAACAATCAAGCTGCAATCCAGATAGCCATGAATCCCGTGTTTCATGAACGCACAAAGCACATAGAGGTTGACTGCCACTTTGTTAGAGATAAGTATGAAGGCCTTGTTTCACTAAAGCATGTGAAGACTGGGGATCAAGTTGCAGACATTCTTACGAAAGGGGTTACGGGGACTCGAATGAACTATATATGTAACAAGTTGGGTCTGGGAAGTTCCCATGATCCAACTTGAGGGGGAGTGTTATGAGACATATTGTTATTGGACATATTAGTCTCACACCTTGTACCAACACATCATATTCTTTCATGCTTAGTATAAATAAAGGGTGAGACCTCTATGTGACTCACTCAGTTTTTCCTCCCAAATCCCGTAACATACTTATTGCATGATCGATCAGATCTCACTCGTGTGTTTTGTGTCTTTATTAATGAGACTCGCACACAATTTTCCACATCAATTAAAATTATTCGAACAGACAATGCGCGTGAATGTACCAGTCATGCATTTGACAATCTCTGTACTGAGTTTGGGATAATCCACCACACCTCATATGCTTATAACCCTCAACAAAATGGTGTGGCTGAGCGTAAGAATCGCCACCTTCTTGATATCGCTCGCTCACTTATGTTTCAAATGCAGGTTCCCAAGTCTTATTGGCACTTTGCGTCTGCAACATGTTATCTCATCAATCGCCTGCCCTCCATTCTCCACTATGCAACTTCGTCTAGTCTTCTCTTTCCCTCCAAACCTCCATTTTCCTTCACTCCTCAGGTCTTTGGTTGTACCTGTTATGTCCATTATCTTGGTCCTTCCACTGACAAGTGCTCCTCGTGCTACAAAATATATGTTGATGGGTTAATCCGCACTCAAAAAGAGTATGTGTGTTACTCTTCCGACGATCGCAAGGTTGTCATTTCTGTAGATGTGACTTTCATAAAAGACCAACCTTTTTACTCTCTCCCTCCATCTCCTCTTGCACCTCCGGTATTACCACGTCCTACCATCCATGTTACATCTCATCTTCCACCACTCCTTCCAACTCTGATTCACGGACCATCCAAACCACCTCTTCTTCGTGTGTACACTCGTCGTCCTCTCGTTCTAATGCCCTACAATAGTCACCCTCTACTAGTGATACCTCGCGGCCTGAAGATCCGGAACCAGTCTCTACAGCTCATCCCTTGGCTACTTATGTATCCTACCATCGCCTCTCCCCGGCACTACTCAAATTCACAACTTCTTTATCTTCCTTTTCTCTACCTAACTCTTCGCAGGAGGCTCTCCAACATCCGGAGTGGGGTGCGGTCATGGATGAGGAAATGTCTGCCCTCTGGGCTAATCAGACTTGGGATCTTGTCACTCTTCCTCCGGGACAGACTTATGTGGGAAGTAAGTGGGTCTTTGCGATAAAACATGATACAGACAGAACAATTGAATGTCTCAAGGCTCGTCTTGTAGCTTGGGGGTTTACTCGGCAACAAAGCCTCGATTATGATGAGACCTTCTCACCAGTCGCCAAGTTGAATATTGTTCGTGTCCTGGTCTCCTTAGTTGTTCATCGAATGTAGCCCTTACATCAATTGGATGTCAGGAATGTCTTTCTCAATGGTGACCTTCTAAAAACTATCTACATGCACCAACCTCTCGGGTTTGAGACCACAGGGGAGTCTCTTGTTTGTCACCTCAAGAAATCTCTTTATGGTCACAAACAGTCTCCTCGCGCATGTTTTCACAAGTTCAGTAAGGTTGTCCGTGATGTTGGATTCACTCTATTTGCCCGGAAGTCCGCAACCTCTCCATTTCGGTCAGAATTGTCGTTCTCGGCGATCTCGATTTTCTGAGACTGTTCAGATCGCATGTCTTCTCTCCGGCAGAATTCCTAAGTCACAGGCGGCCAGGCTCCAGCGAGACCACGAGACCGCGCAGTCTGGTTTTTCTTTCCTTCTTGCTATCTGCACCCTCTGTATCTTCTCTTCACTGCCCCAGTTCTCTTTTACCCCGGGCAGCCCGTAATTTTTGGACCTACCCGTTTGGGCAGGCTCCCGCGTCTATAAATAGATGGGTAGGGGTACCAGAAAAAAGGGACTTTTGCTTCGAGCCTCCAGCTTGCAACCTATGCAAGCGGTCTCGAATTTTGTCACTTTTCTACCTCTCATCCTTACCTATTTTGGACCCCCTCTGTAATCCTTTTTTTAGATAAATCAAAGCAGTTTGTCTCCCAGAGATCTCTTCTCTGGCATCCTTCGTCCGGAGTAACATGCACTCCGCAGTTCCCCCCCCCCCCCCCCCCCCCATCTCTTTTAAGTGTGAGTCTTGGAGGAACAATTTTTGTGCCAACAGAACGAATACGCGACCTTCAAATCGGAGTGTCTAGGCAAAACCAGGGGACAGTCGAGATGTCAGACCGTGAGAATCAGCCTAGTCAGTTCGCCAACGGTCTCCCCCTTCAGGCAGCGCGAGCTCCCTGGAGCCCTTGAGCTTCGTTTTGAGCTCCGCCTCGAGCAGTGTCTCCGTGAGACCGCCCGGCATTTGAATTCCATGAATCAGCTCCTTTCTGCGATCTCCCAAAGGATTCTCCCTCAGAACGATCAGGTCGCCACCCATGATCCTCTGGCCGGCGGTCACGCCCCTGACCGCGCGACCCCTCAGCACACATCTCCCCTGTGGTCTCAGGGAGATGAGTTCACAGCCCGCCATGCCTTCTTCAGAGCAGCAGCTCAGGGACCTCCAGCCCGAGCCCTGAATTTTCAGGAGGATTATGTTTATCCTCCAGCTCATGTTGTTGCCCCTCCGGCTCCTTTCGATGATTTTGAAGCGGAGGAGCCTTCTCCCTTTACTGATGGAGTTCGTTGGGAGCCAATTCCCAGCGGTTCAGAGAGTCAAGATTGCATATTTTTACAGGAGAGAGTGACCCAAGCTCTCATCTCCAAGCTTTTGAATTTGCAAACGCTCTGAGGTCTCTCTCAAATGCGATGAGGTGTAAGCTCTTAATCACCTCTTTAGATGGGCAAGCACGGGAGTGGTTTTACAAACTACCTCCCCAGTCCATCCCTTGCTTTGCCATCCTGAGGCAAGAGCTTCTTGTGAGGTTCGCCACCTCAAAGAAGAGGAAGAATGGCCATGCAGCCCTCTCCAAGATTAAGCAGGGAGAAAGAGAGACTCTAGCTCGCTTCGTGGATCGTTTCCAAAGAGAGATCCTTGGAATAAGGGACGTCGATCCCTCGCTCTACATGGTGGCCTTGGTAAATGGCCTTCAGGAAGGTCCTCTCAAGTTTGAGGTCACCACCAGAGAGCTCAGCTCTTATCAAGAGCTGATAAGTATTGCGAATCGGTACATAGAAGGGGAGATCAGCAACCCCAACTATATTTCTAACTTGACGTGCAGAGCCGGCCAGAAGGGCTCTGCTGGCTTCTTTCCAGCCCAGCAATCAGCAAAGCCACCACGTCAAGAGTTCCAACCTCCTACTTAGAGGGGGAGGAACTTCCGTCACCATCGTCACCATCAGGGACATCAGCAGTTTCAGCTCAAGGGGCCTCTGCTGCCAATCATGGCTACTCCAGCTCCGCAACCGACAAATGTCCATCAGGTTCATTTTGTTCAGCTGCCTCTCCCAGCTTCTTCTCAGCCGTCTTTCAATGACTCTCAAGAGTCATTCACCGAGTTCAACATCTCTATGAGCGAGGTGGTTCAAGTGCTTCAAAAGCAGACCTTCTACAGGAGGTCTGCCCCTTTGCAATCAGATCCCAGGACCAGGAACCATTCCCTCTACTATGAGCATCACAGGGAGAGGGGTCATCTGACCGAGAACTGCAGAGCTCTCCGTTTGCTAGTGGAGAAGCTCCTGAAGGAAGGAAAGTTGCAAGAGCTGGTCCAGAAGGGAGATTCACCCAAGGCTTCGATCTCCAAAAGCAAGGAGGTAGCAGAAGTTCAATGGGAGTGCGAGGAGGTGGATGACGTTGGCCATCTCGGCAACATTGATTATCTGAGCGAGTGCGTGGATGCAAATGATGAGGGTGCTTTGGGCTACCTCTTCTGCATCCACGGAGGAGCAGAGCTGGAATCCTCCAAGAAGGCTAGTCTCGCAAGTGTCTACCGGTCAGAGGTCGTTGCTACCTCTTCTTCTGCTTCAGTCCGAGGAACGGTCACCTTTGGGCAGGATGACCTTCCTCCAACGGCCAATCCTTTCAATGACGCAGTTGTCATCAAGGCGGTGATAGAGAACAATACCGTGGAGAATATCTTGATCAACACAGGGAGCTCAGTAAACCTCCTCTTCAAACCAGCCTTTGAAGCCCTGAAGTTCGAAAAGACTCTTCTTTCCACCGAAGGGACGTTCTATGACTTTTCTGGGGAGAAGAAGGAGGTAGAAGGAAACGTCGCCATCTCGGTGACGCTTGGAGGGATTACAAAGCTAGTCAAGTTTATAGTCGTTGAAACTCCGAGCAGCTACAACGCTATCTTTGGGAGGTCAATCCTGAACGAGTATCAAGCGGTGGTTTCCACCTACCACCTGGCCGTGAAGTTTGCCTTGAATGGCAAACAGTGCCGGATCAGGAGCGATCCGAAGAAAGTCCGGGAGTGCTATGTAAAGACGGTTAATGTGACTGAATCTTCTCCTCCAAAGATAGTTGAGATCTCCCCAGCACCTCAAGTTTCCAGCCATGCAAAAGTTGTGGAAGAGATCGTGGAAGAGGAAGTCAGAGATGGAGTTCGCTTGGAACCTGCCGAAGCACCTCAAGCCGTCCCTATCAGCAAGGAAGATGAGAGCAAGAAGCTCTCAATCAATGCAGAGTTGCCTGAAGCTGACAAGAGCCAGCTCATCTCCTGTCTCCTACGGAATCTGGATGTCTTCGATTGGTCAGCGGATGACATGTCAGGAGTTGATCCAGATGTTGTCTGCCACCATCTTAACATCGATCCAAGCTTCGCTCCCATCAAGCAAAAGAAGAGGGCGGTGGCGGTGACCCTAGCTTAACCAATTCGGGAGGAGGTGGAAAAGCTTCTCAAGGCCAAATTTATTCAGGAGACTAAATACCCTGATTGGGTATCGAATGTTGTAATGGTTAAAAAGGCCGGTGGAAAGTGGCGTATGTGTGTGGACTTTACCAAACTCAATAAGTTTGCCCTAAATATTATTACCCCTTGCCTCGGATAATTTTTTTAGTTGATTCCGCGGTTGGGTATTCATGCATGAGTTTCTTAGATGCATTCTCCGGCTATCATCAAATAAGAATGCATAAGTCTGACATCCCTCATACCTCATTCATCACGAATGACGGATGCTTTTGCTACCTCGTAATGCCTTTCGGGCTAAAGAATGTCATTGCTACCTATCAGAAAATGATAGACACCGTTTTCAAAAACCAAAAAGGAAGAAATCTATAGGTCTATGTCGATGACTTCCTAATAAAAAGTAAATCATTCTCTACTCACCTTAACGACCTCATTGAAACGTTTGCAACTCTCCGGACCTTCAATATGAGGTTGAACCCGTTGAAATGCGTTTTCGGAGCAAGCAAGGAAAAGTTTCTCGGCATCTCCTAACTCCGGAGGGGTTGGAACCGAATCCTGATAAGGTGAAGTCAATCCTGGAAATGTCACCTCCAAAATCCTCCAAGGAAATTCAGCAGTTAGGTGGGAGGATGGCAGGCTTAAGTCATTTTATCTCTCACTTAGGAGATAAAAGTGCTCCCTCCTTTAAAACCCTTCGAGGAGGAGCCAAGTTTGAATGGACAAAAGAGTGTGATGATGCTTTCAATCAGCTCAAGAAGCAACTAACGTCAACACCTTTGCCCAAAGCCCGAGAGAGGGAGAAGATCTTTTCCTATATCTTGGAGTTGGTTCTGATGCTATCAGTTCTGTGCTAGTTAGAGAAGAGAAAAAGAGGCAATTCCTAGTTTACTACGTAAGCAAGATCTTGAAGGATGCGGAAACCAGGTATCCGATCCTTGAGAAGTTGGCCTTAATGCTTTGTTACTTCAGCGCGAAGACTAAGACCTTACTTTCAAGCTCATTCAATTCAAGTCGTTACCGAACTCCCATTTAAAAGTGTGTTGGAAAAGCCAGAACACTCAGGTAGATTGGCAAAGTGGGCGTTAGAGCTTAGTGAATTCGACATCTCAAATATTCCCAGAGCAGCGATCAAAGCCCAAGTGTTAGCAGATTTCCCGATTGATGCAAAGGAAACTAACTCGGAAAAAGAGGTTGGAACACCTCTAGCTTGGACGATCTTCGTCGATGGAGCTTCGGGGAGGAAGTCATTCGGAGCTGGAGTTATTTTGATTAACCCAAAATGGGGTTAGATTGGACCAAGCTTTGAAGTTCTACTTCCCAACAACGAACAATCAAGCAGAGTATGAAGCCTTGCTCGTCGGTCTCAGGTTTGCAAGAGAGTTGGGGATCGAAGATGTTAAAGCCAAAACGGATTCTCTGGTAATGGCGTCTCAAGTAAATGGAACTTTCGAGACCAGAGATCACGTTTTGAAACAATACCAAGCGCTAGTGAAGATTGAGATAGGCAAATTCAAGAGCTTCACTATTCAGCATATTCCAAGGGCAGAGAACGCATAAGCAGATGAGTTGGCAAAATTTGGTCTCCTTTCGGGAGGAACCACTTCAGAATTATTTCATTCAGCTAGAGAAGAAGAAGTTATGCAAGTAGATCAACGTTCATCTTGGATGGACCCCTTCATCTTCTACCTCTCAACTGGGAGTTCCACCCGACAGTAAAAGATAGGAAAAGCTTTAAATTGAAAGTAGTCTACTATTATCTTGATGCAGGAGTACTCTACAGGAAGACCTTTCTCTCACCATTGGCAAGGTGTGTCTCTGAGGAAGAGATTCCAGTTGTCCTTCGAGAGGATCATTCGGGAGAGTGTGTCAGTCATTCGGGACTTTGGAAAAAAGATCCTGAGACAAGGTTACTTCAGGCCGCAAATGAGAAAAAATATAGAGAAGTTTGCAAAGAGATGTGTTCAATGTCAGAAATTTGCTCCTCTTCAGCATCAACCAGCTCAGCTCTCAAGTCGATAGCAACTCCATGGCCATTTGCAGTTTGGGGGATGGATCTGGTCGAACATTTCCCTTTGGCTAGTGGACAACGCAGGTTTATTCTTATAATGATCGACTACTTCAGTAAGTGGATCGAGGCAAAGGCGTTGGATAAAACCACTACCCAAATTGTAAGAAACTTTATCATGGGAGAGATAGTATGCGGGCATGGAATTCCTATGGCAATTATCACAGATAATGGTCCTCAATTCAACAACTCCAACAACAACAACAACATTAAAGTCTTTATCCCACTATAGTGGGGACGGCTATATGGATCCTTTGTCGCCATTGCGCCCTATCTTTAATCATAGCCTCATTAATACCTAAGTACGTCATATCTTTCCTTATAGTTTCATTCCAAGTCTTTTTTGGTCAACCTCTCCCCCGTTTAACATGTCTAATGACTAAACTCTCACAACCCCTAACGGGTGCCTCTGATGGTCTCCTATGTACATGTTTGAAACATCTTAAACGAACTTCTCGCATCTTCTCTACAATTGACGCCACTCCTGTCTTATCCCTGATACATTCATTCCTAATTTTATCCAGTCTCGTGTGACCACGCATCCACCTATGCATTCTTACCTCCGCAACTCCCATTTATTGCTCATGTACACCATTCACTGCCCAACACTCAGAACCGTAAAGCATTGCTGGCCTAATTGCAGTACGGTAAAACTTGCCTTTAAGTTTTAATGGTACTTTACGATCACATAAGAACCCAGACGCGCCTCTCCACTTCAACCAACCTGCTTGGATTCTATGTATCACATCTTTATCTACACCTCCATCTTTTTGAATTATCGATCCCAGATATTTAAAGCACTCCCTACGGGAAATATCTTGATCACCTAATTTAATGACGGAGTCATCCGACCTTCTAGCACTACTAAATTTAAGCTCTATATACTTTGTCTTTGTCCTGCTCAACCTAAAACCCTTCTTTTCTAAAGTGTCTCGCCAAGATTCAAGTTTTGCGTTTACACCCTCGCGCGTCTCATCGACCAAAACAATATCATATGCAAATAATAAACACCAAGGTAGTGCTTGTTGGATATGTCCGGTGAACTTATCTAAGATAAGGGTAAAGAGATAAGGGCTTAAAGTTGACCCTTGATGTAAGCCAACGACAATAGGGAATTCCTGTGTTAATCCTTCAGATGTCCTCACCCTGGTCACTGAATTTGTATACAGATCTTTGATTATGTCAATGTATGATACATCTACACCTTTCTTTTCTAAGACTCTCCACAAGACCTCTCTTGGAACCCTATCATAAGCCTTCTCCAGATCGATAAATAACATAAGCAAATCTTTTTATCTTTCCCGATAGTTGTCAATGAGTCTCCTCAAGAGATGTATAGCTTCCATGATTGACCTCCCTGGCATGAATCCAAATTGATTCTCTGAGATGTTAGTCTCTCGTCTAACTCTTCTTTTTATTACGCGTTCTCATAGTTTCATAGTATGACTCATTAATTTAATTCCCTTGTAATTGACACAATTTTGTCTATCTCCTTTATGATAAATTTTTGTGATCAAATTGGCCCCGAGCTACGGTTCGCTTCTGTGCATCATCCGAGAAGTAACGGGAAAGTAGAAGCTGCTAACAAATTGTTAATAAATCTCTTGAAGAAGAAAGTAGAGAACCTCAAAGGTAATTAGGCAGAACAGTTACCTTCAGTGCTATGGGCTTTGAGGACAACTTCAACCTCAGCTACTGGAGAAACCCCTTTCAAATTATCTCATGGCTCAGAAGCTCTCATCCCAGTTGAGTTTAAAGTAAGAAGCCCAAGGGTGTTATTATCTCAACAAAATCAAGATAGCTGGATGGAAGGGAATGATTAAGAGTTGAGATACAGCCTCGGCCTCATTGAAGAGCTGAGAGATGCGGCAACAATCAGGTAGGAGGAAGTGAAGAGAAGGATGGATAGTACTTTGATAAAAATGTCAGAGTCAAAGAATTTGTTATTGGTGATCTAGTCCTCAAGAAGGCGGATGCAGCAGCAAGATCTGGCTCAATTGGAAAGCTCAATCCAAATTGGGCAGGACCATTCATTGTGAAAGAAGTACTCAAGAACGGTGTTTATCGTCTCCAGACTTATGAAGGGGAGGAACTGTCACATACTTGGAGCGGAGATGACCTGAAGCGCTTCTTTTCTTGAAAGCTTGTATTTTTCACTTCTTTCTTTTCTTCTTCTTGCAAGCATTCTGATGATGTTGTAACCTCTTACACTCCATATATTGAAAGGGAAACATCGAGATAGATTGTTATCAAGGGCTAAAATCCTACCAAACAAGACATCGACGGGTCCTACTTGATGTTCCCTCGATTTGAAGCTTGAGATGAAAATCTACCATGACCGCGGATAGTGGGGAGATTTCGCATATGTGCAGTAGTAGCTCGCCAAGCTCGTGCGGAGGAACTTTAGGATATCGGGTCCTTGTTTACATCTGATACACATCTGCATCAAGGGAGGTCTAGGTGAATGTTCAGCTCTGTTATGCATTACAGGACATCGTTACAGTCTTGGTGATCCCTAGAGGAAAGCAATGTTGGTGTAACTTCTCAGTATGATAGCACCTGCCCTACTGATCATCTTGCTCAGTAACCCTCGAAAACTCGTTGGTTAAAGGATAGCCAAGGGGCGGTCAGTAGCATCTATAACCGTCGCCTGAGCCCGCGTGTGGTTAGGGTATTACAATCTTAATGATCTCTTGAGGGAAGCAATGTCGGTATAGCTTTTACAGCATGATCGCACCTGCCCTTTTGATCATTTTGAGTTATACACCTCTCTTGTCCCCCCCCCCCCCCCCCCTCTCTCTTCTTAGGGTATTACAATCTTAATGATCTCCTGAGGAAAGCAATGTCGGTGTAGCTTTTCATCATGACCGCACCTGCCCTTTTGATCATTCTGATTTGTATATCTCTGACCGTCAAGGTCCCTTCTTCTTCTTAGGGTGCTACAACCTTAATGATCTCTTGAGGAAAACAATGTAGGTGTAGCTTCTACAGCATGACCGCATCTGCCCTTTTGATCATTTTGAGTTGTGCATCTCTCTTCTTCTTCTTCTTAGGGTGTTACAATCTTAATGATCTCTTGAGCAAAGCAATGTCGGTGTAGCTTTTCAGCATGACCGCACCTGCCCTTTTGATCATTTCGGATTGTACACCCTTCCTTCTCTATCTCAGGCCTTAACCTTCTATTTCTCTGTGATTGGGCGGTCTGGAGTTTTTGAGACCGCTAGTTTTCAGGATTTCTGGTTATATTATTAAGGGGGCGATCTGGAGCATTTGAGACCACCGTCTATAATTCTTGGTTATCTATTATGTTAAAAGGCGGTCTGGAACATTTAAGACCGCCGTTTATAGTTTTTGATTATTTGTTCTATAAAGGGGCAGTCTGAAGCATTTGAGACCGACGTCTGGGTCTTTCTCTATGCATTCTTCAGTTAAGAGTTGGTTTGAGATATCTGGGATCATCAACTGGAGACTTTTTTAATGTCTATTCTTATAATGAGCGGTCTGGATAAATTGAGACCGCATATTGAATGTTTCTTTCACTTATCTTTTTATCAAGCAATCTGGGGGATATAAGAGTAGAAACAGTGGAATCGTAATAATATCTTTATTAATTATCTCAAAGGACCCTTACTCATACATATACATGAGTGAGGGGAAACCCTAAAACAGAGAAAGACAAAAATACCCTCAACCGGGATAAATAAACATAAATGCGGAACGACTTGACATAATATGAATTACAACTCTCCCCCTCAAGTCGGACGGAAGATGTCAGTCATCCCTAGCTTCTGAATTCCATCAGTAAACGTATCACATCTCAAGCTTTTGGTGAACACATCGGTCAGTTGATCTTTGGAATGAACGAAGGGAGTTACCACGGTCTTTTTATCCAAGTGATCTTTAATAAAATGTCGATCAACTTCAACATGCTTTGTCCTGTCATGTTGGACTGGGTTGTGTGCTATGCTAATAGCGGTCTTATTGTCACAAAATAAGGAGAAGGGAGATGTCTCAATGAAACCTAGGTCTTGTAATACAGTACGCAGCCACAGACCCTCACATAGGCCCTGAGACATAGCATGGAATTCAGCATCGGCACTTGATCTGGCCACCACATTCTGCTTCTTGCTACGCCATGTCACAAGGTTTCCACCAATGAAAGAACAATAACAAGTTGTGGACTTTATGTCATCCTGACATCCGGCCCAATCAGCGTCGGTAAAGACTTCAATCTTCAAGTTATTGTTTTTGGAGAACAATAGACCGCGGCCAGGTGCTTTCTTCAAGTATCTTAGCACACGATACGCAGCATCTTGATGTATGATCCTAGGAGAATGCATATATCTGCTCAGAATCCATACGGCAAATGTAATGTCAGACCGAGTATGGGATAAGTATATAAGTTTCTCAACCAGTCTTTGATAACGTGATACATCAACATGGTCACCATCACTATCAATCTTATGGTTCTCCTCCAAGGGAGTGTTAGCAAGAGCACACCCAAGCATCATTGTCTCTTTAGGAGATCCAATACATACTTTCGATGGGATATGAATATATCCTGATCAGATCTAGCAACCTCGATACCCAGAAAGTACTGTAACCTTCATAAGTCTTTCGCCTCAAATTCAGCAGCTAAGAGGGCTTTAAGACTGACAATCTCTTCTGTGTCATTTCCTGTAATCACAATGTCATCCACGTAGACAATGAGAACCACTACCTTCTGTTCACGTCTCCGAATAAACATGGTATGATCGGAGTGAGCTTGCTTGTACCCAAACTTGAGCATAGCTGTGAGAAACCTTAAAAACCAGGCCCTAGGAGATTGCTTCAGGCTATATAAAGATTTCTTTAAGCGGCAGACAAGCCCTTCAGCCCCCTTCTTCACAAAACCAGGGGGAAACTTCATGTACACCTCTTCATCGAGATCACCGTGAAGGAACGCGTTATTCACATTCAATTGATGAAGGTCCCAGTCCAGGCAAGCCGCACAGGATAATAACACCCGAATAGAGTCCATCTTTGCAACAAGAGCAAAGGTCACTTGGTAATCAACTCCCTGTGTCTGAGTATATCATTGAGCAACCAGACAAGCTTTGTACCGTTCTACTTTACCGTCTTGGTTTTGCATAACAGTGAAGACCCATCGTGAGCCTATAGCTTTCTTCCCAAGAGGAAGAGAGGAGACTTCCCACGTATGATTCTTTTCCAGGGCAGACATCTCATCGTGCATCGCCTGTGTCCATACAGGCATCTGCAAGGCTTCATGTAACGATTTAGGAATAACAACCAAGGAAAGGGATGAAACAAAGGCCTGATGAGCCGAGGTGAGATGTTGATAAGTGACATGGTTAGAAATCGGGTGTTGTGTACTCGTGACTTTACCTTTCAGCAATGCAAGAGGAATATGCATATTAGCATCATCAAAATCTGAGTCCGAAGTAGACACAGACAGTGGAGGAACTCTAGTATCCTGTGTACCTGTACGACGGTGATATATGTGGGGAAGCGAAGAGATCAGGGTGGAGATCAAAGGTACCTGGATAGGAGAAGTAGCTACCGGAGTAAGTAGTTGTGGGAAAGTGGGGGTCATGGAAGGAAGGAAGGAGAGGAAGAGGGATAGGAGTAGTAGTTGTATCACAATCACTCTCCCCCTGACGAAGAGAATGAGTCGAAGGCAAAAAATAAGATTCCTGCTCCCGGAACGTAACGTCCATGGTACAGAATATACGTCGGGACGGAGGGTGATAACAACGGTACCCTTTGGTGGTAGAAGAGTAGCCAAGAAAGACACAACGGAGAGCCCGAGGGTAAAGTTTGTCCCGACTGGGTTGGTGGATATGCACAAAGCAAACACACCCAAAGATGTAAGGTTCCAAATGGGAAGTATGAACCACACAGGTAGTGGAAAGATGGGCTAGAGGAGTAGCATAGGAAAGGACACGAGAAGGAAGACGATTGATAAGATGAGCGGCAGCGAAAACCGCATCCCCCCAATAGGTTTTGGGAAGGTGCATGGTGGAAAGAAGACATCGAGCAACCTCAACGAAGTGCCGATTTTTACGTTCGGCCACACCATTTTGAGTAGATGTGTAGACACACGTTTTCTGGTGGATAATACCATGAGTGGTGAGATAAGAACCGAAGGCACCACGATCGTTGCACTCCCCGCCATTATCACTTCTAAGAACACGAATAGAAGCATCGAATTGGGTTTGCACCATTTTATGAAATATTTGAAAGCAAGAAAAAACTTCACTTTTTTTTTCTTCAAAAGATAAACCCATGTAATACGAGAAAAGCAGTCAATAAAGGTGACAAACCATCGAAAACCACTTAAAGATAAAATAGGGGATGGCCCCCACACATCAGAATGTATCACATCAAAAGGGACAGTACTGGGAAAAGAGAGATGTGAAGAAGAATGTCGCACATGTTTAGACTCATCACATACATCGCAATTAAAATTCTGAAGAAAAGGTAAAAATGCAGGAAACAATTTTTGTAGATAAGTGGAAGACGGATGTCCTAGGCGCAAATGCCAACGGCGAACATTATCAGCTGTGGCGACGGAATAGGAAAGAGCCTGAGAGGGTATCTGGGGTGCAGGTAGTACAAGCCGCCACGATTCCTACCACTGTCAATGTTCCGCTTCGTACCCAGTTCCTGAAAAAAACAAGAATCAAGAAAAAAAGGTTATAGAGCAGTTCAGAGATCTAGTAATGTTGCTGATGGAAAGCAAATTGCGAGAAAAAGAGAGAACATGAAAAACAGAAGGATGAGAAATAGACGGGGAACAGGAGATGTTATCTTTGCCCGCAATAGAGGATAAAGATCCATTTGCAGAAATGACCTTGTCCTTACCAGACAAGGGGGTGTAAGAGAGGAAACCTGAAGAGGACCCAGTCATATGATGTGTTGTGCCGGAGTCAAGCACCCATTCAGAGGAAGAGGTAGTGGCAGCATGAGCACTAGGCATCGCAATAGTCGCCAGGGAAGTAGAGCCACCTGTCCCAGGATCAGACTGAGAGGAGAGCAGACGACGGAAAGCATCCACTTCCTGAGCTGTAAGAGATCCAAGAGGGGAACAGTGGGACTCATCATAGACATCGGTAGTGTAGGCAGCATCATGAGAGCGATGACCACTCTGTCTCTGACCACCACGACCACGGCCACGACCCCGACCAGGAGGAGCAAGATGAGGATGAAGCTTGAAACACACCTCCCGAGAATGTCCCCTTCGACCACAGTAGTCACAGGTGGGCACAGAAGAGCCAGGAGAGGGAATAAGACCGCGACCAACACTCGTCAAGTCAGAACGATCTGGAGGCGCCATAACACTGAGGGACTTGCGTCGGTCTTCATCACCCAGAACCATACTGAAGGCCTCACGAAGGGAGGGAAGCGGAGAGAGATGAAGAATATGGGCCCGTACCATATCGGATTCCATGTTTAATCACATCAAGAAAACATGAAGACGAAAACGGACCTCATTTTGCTTTATCTGAACAGCATCAGCGGTACACGCAGGAGTGAAGTGAGCAAAGTAGTCCAACTCTTGGTGTAGACGCTCAAACTCAGAGAAAAAGGACGAAATGGTCATCGGACCTTGCCACAATTCCAAAATACGGCGAGTAAGCTCATACACCTGAGTGGAACTACCCATCTGTGAGTATGTTTCCCGAGTACGGGTCCAGATCACCGATGCAGAATCCATCAACATATAGCTCTGATAGACTTTGGGAGACATTGAATGTAGGAGTCAGGAGACCACAAGTGAGTTGTTAGAATCCCAACGCTTCCACGAGGATCGGTCTTCGGAGGCTCCTTGATCGTGCCATCGATATACCCAAACATTTATTGGCTGCGAATGACATGTTGAGTCGCGCGAGACCATTCCAGGTAATTCGTGTCATCCAAGGGAACCGTGGTAATCTTCAAAGAACCGGAGTGGCCATGAGGACGCTAAGAGTCACTCATCTGAGGCTGGATCACACCCGGAGAAGATACCGAGGAATCGGGGTCACCCATATTGACAAAGACGAGATCTGGAAAGAGATCAGCACATTTGCGGCATTAGGCAGACGGGATCTGGACAGGGATCAGCAGTAGTGAGATCAGCGGCAGCATCAGGCGGCGGCAGCGATCTGGATCTCTTACAGGCAGACGGGATCTGAACGGAATCTGGACATCAGCAGGCAGACGGGATCTTGACGCAGGGAGAACAGAGGCAGATGGAATCAGGGACAGCAGACAGCACAGATGGAACCAGCGGCAGTGGCAGCATATGGGATTTTGACGAGATCTTGACGCAGATGGAATCAGCGACAGCACCAGCAGGCAAAGCAGAGGCTTCATCAACCGACGTCTTCTTCAGCACTTGGCGCAGGAGAACAGCAGAAGAACAGAGGCTTCATCAGAAGGCGGCGGCGGCGGCGTCTTCTTTAGCAACTGTCCGACGGGAAATGCCTGTCTAGGGGCCGCACTGCGTCATACGGGAACGACAAAGGCAGCGACCGATGGTGGCGGAAGCAAACGAGCGGCGAAAGGAGCGATCGAATGGAAGAGGACGAGCGGCGGAAAGGGCAAGACGGGATCCCTCTGATACCAAGTATAAACAGTGGAATCGTAATAATATCTTTATTAATTATCTCAAAGGACCCTTACTCATACATATACATGAGTGAGGGGGAACCCTAAAACAAAGAAAGACAAAAATACCCTCAACCGGAATAAATACACATAAATGCAGAACGACTTGACATAATATGAATTACAACTATAAGATCATCCTTGAGACCTCTCTTCAATCTTTTTCTATTAAGGAGCGATCTCAGAAAGTTGAGACCACTGGTTGCCTATCTCTAATAAAAGTTCAATGTTTTTCAAGGTCTGGTTTATCAATCACAGAAGGAGCGGTCTGAATTATTCGAGACTGCCATTCATCACTTACCTAAAGATTATTCTAAGTGTTTTGCAATGTTCAGGAATCATCATTTATGAATTATTATGATTTGGTATCTCTGCAGAAGATTTCAAAAGGTAGAGATCGTCATTTAATAAGCAATTGACAAAGAGTTATTTCACAATGAAGCAATTTCATATGTTTAATACTTCTCATATTGTTATAGGCGGTCTGGCGAGCACGAGACCTCCATTATTGGTTATCGGATATTCTCTGAATATAAGTTGTTATATGGTATCTTCTCTTATACAGCTGCCTATTCAAACTCAGCAGCATCTGAAGCATTAAGATCGAATGCAGTTCTTATTCCTCTTAAAAAATGAGATTCGCGTATAATGAGGATGATCATTTCTCCTGCTACAAGTCCAGAGACTGATTGCTACCTATTGAGATCGATTTTCCTTCATTTGGAACTATGACGAGATCGCAAATTATAAGATCGACATAAGCATAATTAATATAAGGGATATGTTCATTCACAGAAGACAAACAAAGGTGTGCAAAAAAAATTATTTTCATTTCATTCTTTTCTGAGTATAGAGCTCGTGGTGTCTCAAAACCGGCGGTTACAATTCAAAGTGAACAAAAGAAAAGTTGTTATACAAAATTCTCAGTCTTTTAATCACTCTTCAGTCTCTTCGGAGACCGATCTTCTAAAGATGAATCGGTCTCTTCTCAAGAATTATCTAAGCTTCTTCGAGGAATCTTGGATCCAGAGCTTAAGGCCACAGCAAAGCTCATATCATCGCCAATGACATATTGGCTCCCGCTCATGTCAGCGTGATCACTTCTTCTATCTGCATCCTCATCGATCTCGACCTCCTCATCCTCTTCTCGGATATCGTGACTGATTCCTCTATCATTTTTGCCATCTCAGAAAAGAGATCGGCAAATTCTACTTTCTGGAACTCAGAGGAGAGACCGCCACACTCCCAAAGCTTATCGATCGTCGTGTCCGACGCATTTTTCATATGCTTTATCATGGCTTTTTGGAAGTCAGGATTTTCAATGTCATAAGCCTCCTCCTTTGACTTCTGCAAAAGAAAAGTGAATCAAACTGCGCGGTCACAGAAAAGAAAATAGGAGACCGCAGGTAAGGTATTCTTACATGTAATTCTTCTTGCAGGATATCAATATCTTTCAGGGCCATACGGAGAGACCGCCCCATATGGTGGTTTAAGACCTTGCTCCTGACGGTCGCTTGCGCGGCGAAGTCAGGAAGTATTTCGGACTCCATGATATAGACTTCCTTAGTGTTGCTCTCTCCATAGAGCACTGAGGTGATCGCGTGGGCGTGACGCGTCAACTTCCCGCTCCAGAGAGGAAGGGCGGTAGACACCCTCACGCCCTTGCCCTTTGCATTCCACATGAAAAAGGGATTCCCCTTGGTGTCCTTCAGCTTTCTGCCAAAACCGGTCAGAGGGAAAGGTTTGCCCGCGGACTCCGACGCTTCGGCGGGCTCGGTAGCTTCCCTCGCGCGGTCTCTTTTCAGCCGCATTTCTCGCTGAGTAAGAACCTCTTCATCTGGCGCCACGGGGTCAATTGTTGGGACCGCGAAGGTCGCTGAAAAGAACAAACAGTTAAACAAATCAAAGGAAAACAATACTAAGATCGCAGGAGACCGCGGGAAATCTTCTTACTCTACCGTCGAGATCTCCTTCAAAGACTGAGAATCTCTCCGTCCAGAACGGGCTTGTTGGGGAGGTTCAACACCTTTATGCCATTGCAGGAGAAGTACGAACTCCTCCTTTTTCTTCCCTTCCTTCAGCGACTTCACAGTGAAGGTCGCGCGGAACAGAGTCATGGTGAACTTTATTCTTGCTGATCTCAAGTAATTGATGAAGACTGTCATGAGACCGATGGAGTTGGATGGCAGCTGGGCGAACACAATCCCGTAGTATTCCATCACCTTAAGGATTTCCCAGGGGAGAGGAAACGTCAGACCGCAATTGAAGTGATCGATTGGGGTGACGTACTTGTTCTCCGCGCCAAAGTTCAAACCTTCATCTTCTGAAGGCAACCTGACGACGATCTGACTCGGGATCATGTGCTTCTCCAGAAAATTAACATATTCATCTCTTGAAAGCCTGCAGGTCTTGTGATCGGCGTCAAGGAAGATCTCAGCAGCGGTAGCTCGAGCGGACACCATTCTTTGAGATCCATGAGACCGGTACTTTGGGCGCATTCAAAAAGTATGAAATGAAGATTCTAAGGCCAGCTATTTATAGAAGTCAATGGATATTTTCGTAATGATGACTTTTTCTGAGACCGCCCAGCAAGCTGTGCAGACCGCTGAACCTGCATAAGTTAAGAGAAAATGGCAAGCAGTATAGTCGGTCTCAATAAAGTGAGACCGCAGTATCTTAAGCAGCAAGACAGAAATATGCTAAGGAAAAGTAGACAAACATCACAGAGATCGGCATCAACATCACAGAGATCGCGTATAACGAAAATCAGAATGTCAACACTTATATTACAACAAGTTCAAATTGCTCGAAATTATTGTCCTGAGACCGCTTATTTTGAAAGACAAAGAAAGAAATTCTATCTCCTTGGTTGGAGCTTTCTTCCAATGAAGGTCGCGACGTCCTACATTTCATTGACGGCGGACAGAGCGGTCGCCAAACTCTGATTTGTTGACATTGCATCTCGGTGAATCTTCGCTACATCTCTATCCACCTGCTCCAGGGGGACCACGATTTCTGAAGACGATCTCCCTTCTGGGGGACCGTCATTGTTGAAACCAGAAACTGGTCTCTTGTGGAGCTCGGGGCCCTCAACAGGTTGAGGGGCGACTAGCACTTACTTGTCTCTTGGGGAGAGCAAGTCGGGGTTCCTGAACTCAACACAGAACCTTAAACTCAGCAGGGAGGTCCCACCGCACACCCGGAAGATCTTTAGATTGCTTCCCCTCCTAAGACAAAGCTGAGGCCCGGGCACCTTGGAGAGCTCAGGGGAGTCTCGGCAAGGATAACCAGGGGAGAGAGAAGCTTCAAACCGGAACCCTCTCCAAAGGTGCCCTTTGGGTCTTATTTATAGTTTTTTCTGAACTGGTCTGTGAATAGCGGAACTCCGCCTTTTGAACTTACTATACGCACCCCAATTTGGCCTGCCAATAGCCAAATTCCGCTGTTTGAAGGGGCTATATGCAGACCTCCAGGGGCAAGAGGGTAATTCTAGCTTCTAACCCTCCCTAAAAGGGGGGGGGGGGGGGGGGGGGGTCCGCGGAACTACTCGAGTCTCTGGGTCTCGCTCGCTTTAAGCGAGAACTCCTGCCCTCTCTGCGACCTCGCGGGCGAGAACTCCTGCCCTCTCTGCGACCTCGCGGGTCTCGCAGAACCTGTGGAACGCGCCACGCTTCCCGTCAAGGATTCGGGCGAGACCGATGTTGGTACTCTGGTCTCGCCTCCTTATAGCTGCTGAGAACATATAGGTGGCGATCTCGCCTATGCTTCTTGGAAGACTGGCTTTGCGAGTTCTAATGGGAAGAGCCGGGCGAACCCCGGGTTGTACACAATCCCCGCTCTTTGCGAGTTTAACCTGAGCTCGCAAAGAATCATCCAACCCTAGGGTGTTCGCCTGGCGACAGCTGTCTTGTCAGGAATCTTTCTGTGGGTCCCATCGCCTGGCTATAAATACCACCCGAGTTGAAGTGTCTTCATTGTTCTTCTCCTCCCCAACCTTCTCTTTACTGTAGCTGTCCTCCGATGCCTCTCTCCAAGGAAATGGAAGCTCGCCTGAAGGCCTCCAAGGCACAGGAGATGGCGATGATGACGAAGCCACCGGCGTGGATGAATCGCTCGTCTCCCTCTCCTATGCCGAAACTGAAAAAGGCAAAAGCCGCTCGCCGATTGGGGGAAGATACTGTCGACCTCGAGTCCTCGGCCAGCGAGAAATCCATCGAGAAGGTAGGGATTATTACTCTTCATGCGAGATCCTTCGACTGCTACTTCTAAACTTCGTCTCTGCAGGTCAGCGAGACTGTCAAGGACATTGGCGGGCCCTCGAACGAACCGCCCACTACCCCTCGGGTAAATGCGAATACTACTGGCGAGAATCCTCCTGGTACATTATTTGGTCTCGTCTCTTTTATTGGAATTATATTATTCGATGGCGTCTCCTTTCTCATCTTATCTTTTACTTTTTGATTGCAGCCTCGCCCCCAGCGAGCCCGGGGGAACAGGGTCAGCGAACTCCTTCCCCCAGACGCCGGGATGTGACAATCCCGGCACCAACCTTTGACCTTCTCGCCAATCGAGACTCAGGCGGCTCGCACCCGCCGAATGTTCCTCTTGCTGATGCAGCGAGATCCCCTTGGAAAGGGAAAAACTCATCGGCCTTACTACGGTACTTCTTTCGATCCCCCACCCGGTTCTTCTCGCCGTCTCAGGGGTAAGCCTTCTCGCCCTTCCGCTTTTTACTCTAACTTATCTTTCATAACCTCGCGTACGACCTTTCTTTGTTAGACGGCGAGATTCAGCTTACCGACTTCGAATTTGGGGACGACGAGGTGTCCCTTTTTCCCGAGCGGGTGGAAGATTTCCTGGGCGATGCGCGAGAACCCGAGGTGATGAGACGGCGGACTGCGGAACTATTCCAAAAGCAAAACCAGATGTTGCAGGACCTCAACATCCAGGCGAGAGTGGATAGGTTGGCTGCGGAGGAAAGACACGCGTCCCTGATGGACGAATGCGACAAACTCCGTGCGGCGATACCCCCCAACCCTGATGAATGCGAGGCCTCTCAGGAGACACTCATAGCGAGGATCAGGGATCACGCCCAATTGATCGACCGCGACGCCCGCGCTGCTGCTGAATTCCACAATTCCCGAAGGCCGCCGAGGAGGGGGCCGCGAGGTGGTGGTAGATGGCAGTGGCTGCCCTACTGACCCCGCGATTTTAGGTTCCCTTTTTCATGAACAATTCGCTTCTGCTTTTATTGCAACAATCTCGCTAGGCTATGATTTTTATTGATTCTCGCTCGTCACGAGCATCGGACAACTTATTAACTATGTTATCGCTCGCGGCTTTTATAATGCCGCTTTTCCTTTACCTTGTTCCCGCATGCCTGCTTGCAAATCATTTTATTCCAGCTAATCCTGCAGATTGATCTCGCTCGCCAATGGTTGGCGAAGTAATTTTGTTTAGTGTCCCAGTGATGTGACGTTTTGTCGGACAGCATCCCGGCGCTTGGGCTTCTTCCCGCCATTTTCATTTTTCTATAAATAGCCTCCCCATTAATATCATTTACCTACCGCCTTCCTCTTCTCCTAGTTGCAGAGCTCTCGTCAGCTTTGTTCTCGCCTCCTTCTACACTTGTTCTCGCAGGTACGCGTGATGGTGAAGACCTCGAAAGAGCTTCCTGAGGCGGAAGGCCGGCTGAAGTGTGCTTGGGCTTACTGCGAGCACGACTTCTTCCACTGCAATATGAGCGAGGAAGAGTATCTCTCCTCCATCGCCGACTACATTCCCACTGGGTTCACCGCCCGCCGGCCTGAGAAGGGCGAGGTGATTAACACCCTTCGGCCCGATGAGATCGCCATCCCGATCTCGCACTTCGCCGTGGGCCTGCGACTCCCCCTCTGGCCCGAGGTTCGCCAGGTACACCTCCTTCTCTCCTTCATCACTCTTGCGAGATTGATCTCGCTTGCTTCAATTTTCTTTACGTGGGTTTTTAGGTGCTTCGGCACTACGGAGTTGTTCTCGGCCAGCTCACCCCTAACGCGATGGCGGTGATCACGGGGTTCGCCTGCTTCATGCGCGAGGAGCGAATCGAGTTCAGCCTTCCGGTTTTCCGGAAGCTGTTCTCGTTTCGCGCCTACTCCGAGGGCACGGTCTACTTTGTGGGGTCGGGGTGTAGGGTCATCGAGACCGTCAACAAGGCCCACTTCTGGGCCCAGAAGTTCCTCCTGGTAAAGGGGAATTTCGGCAACATCCCGATCTCGCCCATCCAGTATAACGACACCGTCTACCGTCCTCCCCCTCTGGGCGGCCACGATGCCGACCTCTTCCAATTCTTCCAGAAGAAGAACTTCGAGGTGGTCCATCTCCGCCGCAACGTCGACAAACTTTCACCGGTTCTTCCTGGGGAAGGTAATGATCTCGCCCCCTTCTTTGCTTTAATTCTGATTTCCGCCATTCTTTCTAACATAACTCTTAACAGGTGAGCGAGACATCCCCCTCCACCCACCTTATGCGAGCAACATTAAACCCTCCGCCGATCTTGCTCTCGCAACCATGGGAGCGGCGGCCTGCCGAGAAGGTACCCCCCCCCCCCCAACTGCTATCACCTCTAAGAAGAGGTCGGGGGCTTCAGGCAGCCAGCCTTCCCGCCAGCCTACTTCGAAGAGGTCCAAGACAAACGAGAGCCTGCGCGCCTCCGTAAAGGGAAAGCGTCCGGCCGAGCCCTCGGGTCCTGGGATCGACGATTCCTCACTCCCCGAGGATCTGGAGGTCGAGCAAGCCGAGGCCATCGCTAGGACCTCGGCACCGCCAATTCCGTCGAATCATCTGCATTTCGGCCTTGGCATGCGAGCCCGAGATGAAACCGGCGAGCGCCTGGTGCGCTGGAATGAAGAGGTCAACCGGATCGACGTCACCTCCCTCCTTCCCACTTGGGTAGAGGAGGGTGCAGCGACTTCCCACGCCTTCAATTTCTCCTTCGTCATGTATGGCCGCGAGGACGCCGCGGCCTACAAGGATGCAACCGCACGGGTTCTCGCCTACGAGAGCTCGAGATCTCAATTGCGGGCAATGGAACTTGCCCATATGACGAGCAGGAAATGTCTGGAGCTGGAGCGCGAATGCGCGGGACTGGCCGAGTCCCTCAAGGTTTCCAAGGTGAAGGTCGACGAGCTAAAGGAAAAGTTGGCCACCGCCGAGACCGGAGTGGTGAGTCGTTCGTTCTATAATGTTATCTCTGACTTCCTAACTTCTTCTCATACTAAGTTCGTCTGCAGGATGCCGAGATGGCTAGGCTCTCGGACGCTCGGGTCCTGAGCTTGGAGGGCGAGGTCGCCGCGTTGAAGGCACTCAACTGTGAGCTTGCTCGGGCTGCCGTTCCCCCTTCTCCTCGCCGGTTAAAGGAAGAGAAGCGAGATCGCGACGAAGCGCTCCGGATAGAGTCCACGAATGCGGCACGCTTCGTCTTCCAGGCCATGAAAGGTGCTGGGTTGCTGGTTGCCGAGGCCGAGAGCGTGACGGTCGAGGATATCGTCCTGGAGCTCTTCAGGCCGCTCCCGCCGGTGAAGGATGGCGACGACGACGGGGGGTTCTTTGGCGAGGCCTAGAAGGCGATCTTTATTTTATTTTTTGATATATAAACTTTTTTTTGGGGTTGGCGAGTTCGCCGCCCATTGTAACTAAAACTTCTTCTTTGGAAAGGAATTTTTGCGCAATGCTTTCTTACTTCGCTACGTATTCTCTCTGCTTTTATTTTTACATCAGTTGATGCATGTGTCGCGAAATCCGTTTATTTTATAAGCGCCGAGGACTTTCCTTCTCGTCCAGCGAGAAACCCCCCTTAAGTTTCAGTCTATACGTCTTGGGGATAAAAGTCCCCGTTCTCGCTCTAGTCTCGTGCCGAGGACTTTCCTTCTCGCTAGGACGAGAAGTCGCCCTCACTTTTGAAATATTTTAGTCCAAACACATTTTCCTCGTTATTTATGCCGAGGATCCCCCCTCTCGTCTAGCGAGAAGTCGTCCCCTTATTTTCGGAATATTTTAGAGACCCAACACTTTCTTTTGTTATTTCGCGCGAGGACCATCCTTCTCGCCCAGCGAGAGGTCGCCCTCTCCTTTTCAGAAATATTTTAGAGACTCAACACTTTCTTTTGATTATCTCGTGCGAGGACCATCCTTCTCGCCCAGCGAGAGGTCGCCCTCTCCTTTTCAGAAATATTTTAGAGACCCAACCCTTTCTTTTGATTATCTCGTGCGAGGACCATCCTTCTCGCCCAGCGAGAGGTCGCCCTCTCCTTTTCAGAAATATTTTAGAGACCCAACACTTTCTTTTGATTATCTCGTGCGAGGACCATCCTTCTCGCCCAGCGAGAGGTCGCCCTCTCCTTTTCAGAAATATTTTAGAGACCCAACACTTTCTTTTGATTATCTCGTGCGAGGACCATCCTTCTTAAGATCCAACATCTTCCATCCCATCAGCCTCTCCGCGAGATCAACCGGCCCTACCAACTAACGAGAGTCTGGCAGCGGGATCGTCCGGGGCAATCCAGCACAAAGAGTCTATCACCTCGCCAGCCTCTCCGCGAGATCAACCGGCCCTACCAGCTAACGAGAGCCTGGCAGCGGGATCATCCGGGGCAATCCAGCACAAAGAGTCTATCACCTCGCCAGCCTCTCCGCGAGATCAACCGGCCCTACCAGCTAACGAGAGCCTGGCAGCGGGATCGTCCGGGGCAATCCAGCACAAAGAGTCTATCACCTCGCCAGCCTCTCCGCGAGATCAACCGGCCCTACCAGCTAACGAGAGCCTGGCAGCGGGATCGTCCGGGGCAATCCAGCACAAAGAGTCTATCACCTCGCCAGCCTCTCCGCGAGATCAACCGGCCCTACCAGCTAACGAGAGCCTGGCAGCGGGATCGTCCGGGGCAATCCAGCATAAAGAGTTTATCACCTCGCCAGCCTCTCCGCGAGATCAACCGGCCCTACCAGCTAACGAGAGCCTGGCAGCGGGATCGTCCGGGGCAATCCAGCGTCATTACTTGTTGCTTGGAACTCATGATTAGTATAAAAACAATGCCAATACATAGGAATCAATATATTCAAGAACTTCATGGATAGAAACGTTTCAAGTCATCCCCACTCCTGGCTCGGCCGAGAGGCTCCCCTTCCACATCCCGGAGGTGGTAACCTCCCGACTTCAGCACTTCACTCACAATATATGGGCCCTCCCAGTTAGGATTGAGCTTACCCACCGCAGCTCCCCTTCCGGCCGCATCAACCTTTTTTAGTACCAAGTCCCCTTTCTGGAAATGCTTTACACGTATATGCTTGTCAAAGTATTTGGCCATCCGCCTTTTTACTTCCTCCTGCCTGATGGTGGCCAAGTCCCGGAGTTCCTCCACTAGGTCCAAGGACAACCGTTGGCCTTCCTCGTTGTTTGCCATCCATTCTTCATCCCCTCCTCCTGCGGTGGCCACCCTAGGCGACTTGACTTCAAACTCCACCGGGATGACAGCCTCGGATCCGTGGGATAGTTTGAATGGGGTCTCTCCGGTGGCCGTGTTCGGGGTGGTTCTCAGAGCCCAGAGGACCGAGGGTAGTTGCTCCACCCAACTCCCTCTGAGGTTTTCGATCTTTTTCTTGAGGAGGTTCACTACAATTTTGTTCGCCGCCTCCACTTGCCCGTTACTCCTTGGGTGGTGGACCGACGCGAACCTGAGATCTATGCCAAGCTGAGTACAGAAACTGACGAACTCCTCGCTGGCGAATTGCGGCCCGTTATCTGTGACAATGGCTAGAGGAAGCCCGTGCCTGCAAATTATTTCACCCCAAACAAAGTTCCTTATCACTTGAGAGGTTACCTTGGCTAGCGCCTTCGCTTCGATCCACTTGGAAAAGTAGTCGATCATCACTAGCAAAAATCTCCTTTGACCGCTCGCCTGGGGGAAAGGTCCCACCAGGTCTAATCCCCAGACTGCAAATGGCCAAGGGGCCGTGATCGTTCTTAGCCTTTGAGCTGGGAGGAGTTGGAGAGGAGCGTAGAGTTGGCACTTAGAGCACCTCTTGGAGAATTCGGCCGCATCCTTGCTGAGGGTGGGCCAGAAATAACCTTGCCTCAGAACCCTTCCTTCCAGGGTTCTGCTTCCCGAGTGGCTGCCACATTCTCCCGAATGGATCTCCTCCAAGACCCTTGGGGCCTCCTCCTCCGAGACACAACGGGCCAGGAGCCCCGAGAGGGTCTTTCTATACAACACCCCTGCATGTAAGGAGTAGTAGGCCGATTTATACCTGAATCGCTGCTTGTCGACTTCTCCCTCGGGGAATCTCCCCGATGCTAGGAAAGTAATGAAAGGGTCCATCCATGACGCCCGTTGATCCACCTCCATTACTTCTCCCTCCTCAATGGAGGGTCGGAAGAGTTCCGACATGGTCCCCCCAACCTGGGGACCAAACTTGGCCAGAAGATCGGCCTGGGTGCTTTCTTCCCTTGGGACATGCTTGATAGAGAAAGTTCGGAACTGTCCCACCACCTCCTTGACCTTCTCCAAGTACCGCTGAAGAGTTGGTTCCTTGACTTCGAACTCTCCCTTGACTTGGCAAGCAACAACCATGGAGTCCGTCGAGACCTCCACGTCTTGCACTCCCAGCTCCCGAGCCAAGCGGAGGCCTGCTATCACCGCCTCGTATTCTGCCTGGTTATTGGTGAGGGGGAAGTGGAAATGGATTGCTTGCTCTATCCTGGTCCCTTGGGGACTGACCAGGACTACCCCTCCCCCAAAAGAGTGTCTTCCGGACGCTCCATCTACCAACATCTTCCAAGACATCGGATAGGGTAGTTCCGATTCTTCTACCTCGGTAACGTAGTCAGCCAGGAAATCAGCCACTGCCTGCGCTTTTATGGACACCCTCGGTACATAAGAGATGTTGAATTCGCTTAACTCCACCGACCACTTGGCCAACCTTCCCGAGTGTTCTACACCCTCCATGATATTGCGGAGGGGGTGGTCGGTCACTACCCTTATGGAATGTGCCTGAAAATAGGGTCGAAGTCTTCGGGCCGACACCACTAGAGCGAAGGCCAGCTTCTCCAAGATAGGATATCTAAGCTCGGCCTTCCTCAGCACTCTACTTACGTAATAGATCGGTAGTTGTTTCTTCCCTTCCTCTCGGACAAGCACGGAACTCACAGCTTCCAACCCTACCCCCAGGTATAAAGACAAGTCTTCCCCTGACCTCGGCCCTTGCAGTAGCGGAGCCTTGGTCAGTTGTTCTTTTAACGCTTGAAAAGCCTTTTCGCACTCGGAGGTCCATTCGAACTTTTGATTACCCCGTAACACCTTGAAGAAAGAGGAGCATCTCTCCCCTGCCTTGGAGAGAAATCTACTTAGCCCAGCCAACTTTCCCGTCAAACGTTGGATCTCCTTAGCATTTCTTGGGGGTGCCAACTCGAGGATTGCCTTGACCTTATCCGGGTTGGGCTCCACTCCAGCCGGGGTGAGCATGTGACCCAAGAATTTTCCTCGACTGGCTCCGAAGACGCACTTCGACGGGTTGAGTCTCATCTTGAACTTCCGTAGGGTCCCGAAAGTTTCCTCGAGGTCGTGGAGGTGGGACTCGAGATCTCGGCTCTTGACCATGAGGTCATCGACGTAGACCTCCAGATTTCTCCCCTTTTGCTCACGGAAAACCCGGTCCATCATCCTTTGGTATGTAGCCCCCGCATTCTTGAGCCTGAAGGGCATCATCCTGTAACAGTAGCATCCATCCCTCGTGATGAAGGAGACGTCTTTGATGTCAGGGGGATGCATGCGAATCTGGTGGTAACCTGAAAAAGCATCTAAGAAAGACATCATATGAAAACCGACGGCTGAGTCAACCAGCGCGTCGATTCTAGGCAGAGGGTAGCAATCCTTCGGGCATGATTTATTAAGCAAAGAGAAATCGATACACATTCGCCATTTACCTCCTCCTTTCTTTACCATGACGACATTGGAGACCCAGCCTGGGTACTGGATCTCCTTTACAAAACCTGCTTTCAGAAGTTTTTCCACTTCCTCGCGGATGGGGCCTTCCAGCTTGTCTGCAGTGGGCCTCCTCCTTTGGCGGATGGGGCGGGTGCCGGGCTCGAGGTTGAGGCGGTGGCAAGCCACATCCGCATCTATCCCTGGCATCTCCGCGGCACTCCAGGCAAAGACGTCCACGTTCTTCTGGACGCAGGCGAGGATCTCCGCCCTCTCCTCAGGGTTGAGCTCCCTGCTGACCCGGACCTTCTCCATCATTCCTAGTCGAGTGACGACCTCCAGTTCGATGACCTCGTCTACGGCCTCCAGCCGCGACTGCTCCCCCCAAGGCCTCTCCTCCTCTCCTTCATTGGCGAGCTCTTGGGCTCCCCCTTCCTCCCCTTTCATCTCCGTCACCTCCTCCACCCTTCTCTCCTTAGGCTTCCCTCCCTTTTCTCCCTCTTCTTCTTCATCTACCACCATGTGCTCCCCTACCCCCCTTTCCGGGGTGATCTCTTCGTCCCCTTCTTTTCCTTCCTCCTCCTCGTCTCCCTTCTCTCCTCCGGCCTCGGCCACCTCCTCCATCCTCTTATCCCACTCCTCCGCTTCTCCCATCCAGGAGATGGTGTTGACAGCTGTCACGTAGCACTGTCTCGCCACCTTGGGATCTCCCCGGATCCGGACCTGGATTCCACCTGTGTTGAACTTTAGGCACTGGTGTAGAGTGGAAGGGACGCATCTAAATGCACTAATAAGAGGCCGACCAAAAATGGCGCTATAGCTGCTTGGGGCGTCCACAATCACGAAACGGCAGTTCCGCGATTGCCCCCCGAGAGTTACATGGAGTCCTACTCCTCCTTCCACCTCCTTTCTCTCTCCCGAAAAACCAAACAGGGGGCCATCCGAGGCCAACACCCTTCGGGCCTCTACCTTCATCTCGTCAAACGCTTTCTTGAAGATAACGTTGACCGAGCTGCCATTGTCTACCAGGATTCGTGAGACGGTAAAATTCTCGATGGCGGTTTGGATAACCAGCGCATCGCAGAACGGGTCTTCATGACCGGGCATATCCTTCTGGGAGAAGGTGATCCTCTCCACCGGGGGCGGGGCTTGAGATGTCGAAGCTACGCTCCGACGGTACATAGCATGGAGGCTCGCCTTCCGGGTTGCCTCGATCCCCACCCCTCCGTGGATCACCCCGATCCCCCCCCCCCCCCGGGCTCCCACGTCAACCCGATCTTCGCATCTTTCTTCTTCATCCTCCGGGGTGAGGACTTCCTCGATCCTCACCGGGCGCTGCTGCGGTTGTGGTGCTGGTCCTCTCACTCCCCTTACTTCTAGGAACTCCGGGCAAGTGGCGGTCGCGTGACCTTCCTCCTGGTGGAAGTCACAATACGGCAGCGCGGCCACCCTCCCTTCTCCTCCCACTCCTCTGTTCCTCTTCCTGGGACCGACTCCCCCGGCTCCCGCTCCTCTTCCTCTTCCTGCTCTTCCTCTTCCGATCTCCATCGCTTGATGAGGCGGGGGAGGGGGCGGCCTCGGGCCCTGCCTCCACCCCAGCTGGTGAGGTCTCCCCTGTCCTCCCTGGAAGTTACCTCCCCCATGG
This sequence comes from Dactylorhiza incarnata, assembly GCA_033032865.1. Lineage (NCBI taxonomy): Eukaryota > Viridiplantae > Streptophyta > Magnoliopsida > Asparagales > Orchidaceae > Dactylorhiza > Dactylorhiza incarnata. The sequence goes on along the minus strand of JAWHQI010000129.1, from coordinate 2,820,884 downwards.
TGGAACCCCCTTCCCGGGCCCTGCATCCCACCTCCTTGCTGCCTCCACCCCAACTCCGGGGCCCTGACTTCCTCCCTTCTCCTTCCTTCAGGATGCCTATTCTCCGGCTCGCTCAGCCGTGCCAATCTCTTTGTGAACTCGGGGTTAGCTGCCTCCCCGTCTACTTCCTCCGCCGCTCGCTCCATTAGTTCTTCATAGGAAAGAGGGACCCTTCTCTTGAGATCCATCTTGAAGAAACCCTCTCGCAGTCCCACCGTAAAAGCCAGCTGGAGTGTGTGCCCTGGTATCTCTTGAATGAGGAGGACCTCTTCCCTGAACCGCTCCAGATACTGGGCTAGGGACTCTCCTTGTTTCTGCTTGATATTGAAGAGAGACTCCGGGTCTTTCTTCCTCTTCTTCAAGGTGGAGAAACGCAGCAGAAACCCCCTACGCAAATCCTCAAAAGCATAGATCGAAACCGAGGGCAACTGGTAGAACCAGTCCCTCGCCTTCTCTTTCAGGGTGGTGGCGAAGAGTCGGCACTTGAAGGCGTCCGACATGGGTCTGATCGAGACCATATCTTCGAACCATTGCAGGTGGGGAACGGGGTCACTGTTTCCAACATACAAGGTCATGGCTGGCTCCCTGAACCCCTCGGGGAGTGGTGCCGAGAGTACCAACTCACAAAAGGGACTTCCCCCACTCACCCTCTGAACTGGCTCTACTCCTCCTGCAGAACCTCCTGCCGAGGCTCCTCCTGCCGAGACCACTCTGGCCGGGGTCTCGCTCGCTCCCACTGGACTGGGGAAGAGCTCGCGACCCGCGAGATCTCGGCCTGCCTCCTGGACCGCTGCTTCCTTGCCTACTCGCTGGCCTGGGGCGTTCTCGCAGCCCCCGGATGGGGGAGCCATCTGAGGGGCCGGGGTAGCGAAACCACCTAGCGCCGAGGCGATGGCGCTCTGAAAGGCCCCAATCATATCCCTCTTGAGCTCGGCCAGCATATCCATCGTCACTGGTGGCCCTGTGGGTGGCGAGCCTCCGAATCCTGCATCTCGCTCGTCCTCGCCCGCCATGCTTTCTCTTAAAGACTTTCCTGCACTAGTCACACTCCACGCTCACCGCACCAAGAATGTTGAAACCAGAAACTGGTCTCTTGTGGAGCTCGGGGCCCTCAACAGGTTGAGGGGCGACTAGCACTTACTTGTCTCTTGGGGAGAGCAAGTCGGGGTTCCTGAACTCAACACAGAACCTTAAACTCAGCAGGGAGGTCCCACCGCACACCCGGAAGATCTTTAGATTGCTTCCCCTCCTAAGCCAAAGCTGAGGCCCGGGCACCTTGGAGAGCTCAGGGGAGTCTCGGCAAGGATAACCAGAGGAGAGAGAAGCTTCAAACCGGAACCCTCTCCAAAGGTGCCCTTTGGGTCTTATTTATAGTTTTTTCTGAACTGGTCTGTGAATAGCGGAACTCCGCCTTTTGAACTTACTATACGCACCCCAATTTGGCCTGCCAATAGCCAAACTCCGCTGTTTGAAGGGGCTATATGCAGACCTCCAGGGGCAAGAGGGTAATTCTAGCTTCTAACCCTCCCTAAAAGGGGGGGGTCCGCGGAACTACTCGAGTCTCTGGGTCTCGCTCGCTTTAAGCGAGAACTTCTGCCCTCTCTGCGACCTCGCGGGCGAGAACTCCTGCCCTCTCTGCGACCTCGCGGGTCTCGCAGAACCTGTGGAACGCGCCACGCTTCCCGTCAAGGATTCGGGCGAGACCGATGTTGGTACTCTGGTCTCGCCTCCTTATAGCTGCTGAGAACATATAGGTGGCGATCTCGCCTATGCTTCTTGGAAGACTGGCTTTGCGAGTTCTAATGGGAAGAGCCGGGCGAACCCCGGGTTGTACAGTCATAGGTCCCCAGACGCGTAGTCATTTGACCAGGACCGGGCCTGAGTGACACGACCTCAGCAGTCAGAGCGGGGCCTTCCCCTTGTAGTATTCCACATCTTTCTCAGCTCTCCGGATTGTCCTGGTGAGCTCGTCATTCTTCAGATCGCACTCCTCACACACTCGTTTTTCGTTAGCGCGCAGCTTCTCTTCAAAATCAGCGGTCTGAATCCGGAGTTGATCATCTCGAGCCCGGAGTTGATCATCGTGTGCCCGCTCCCGAGCCTGCATAGTGCGGACATCCTCAAAGATGGGTATGAGAATGTCCGCGAGCTGTGGAGGAATTATCATTTTTTGCGGGATCTCCCCTTCTTCAGGGATCGACTCGACCTCATCAACATCTGCGATCAAGAGAGGAGGACTATTAGCTCAGTTATAACAACTCAAAAAATGAAAGAGATCGCGCAGAGAGTATACTTGAAAAGAAATCAAGACCGCAGTCATGTAAAGCATTTTCAACATCTTTTGTGACCGCAGGATCTGTGGTCAGCAAAAGGCGATTTGATCCTCTAAAGCGTTCTAGGTTCATTCTTTCCAACTCCCTTTTTTTGCGATCTCTCTCCTTCCTTTCTTCTTCTCTTTAATTTTGCATTGCTGAAAAGAATGTCATTGGTTTCGATGATGACGATCTCACACCGCTCTTTTGGAGATTTATGTCGAAAAACAGGCAGAGGAAGAAAGTCTGGCGGTCTCGCGATCATCTTCGCCTTACCAGTCCGCAGGGCAGAGACCGCTGACGCGCGGTCTGCCGCCGCTTTGTTCAGCTTAGCGTCTTGATCGGCAGAAAGCCTCATCAGACCGGCAGACAGCGCGGTCTTCTCCTTCTTAAGCTGTCGGGCCCCTTCTTCTTCCTCCTTCTCTTCTTCTTCTTTCTTCGACTTCTTCTCAGCGGCCTTCTTTTTCTTCTTATCCTTTTTCTTCTCCTCCTCTAGCTCCACCTCCTTCTATTTTCTCTTCTTCTCTTCAGCGATCAACGTTGCCTTCTCCTCCTCCGCCTTCTTTCTCTTCTCTTCTTCTTTCTTTTCCTTCCCCTCTCTTTCTTCTTTCTCTTTCCTTCTCCTCTCTTTCTTCTTTCTCTTTCCTCTCGGCCTCTGCTCTTCACCTTGACTCTTCCTCTGCAACCTCCTCAGCGATCTGACCTCGCTCTTCGGCGGCCTCCCGAAGTTGTTCAGATTCGAAAGGGGCAAGTACCTGAGAGACCGAACATACAAGATCGTTAGAAGAATCATCATCAAGATAAGCTATCTACTTCGAGTCCACTCCCCTTGAAGACATTGAGATCGCAAGAGGAAAAGAGAGATCGGCCCGATCACTTACCTTTTCAGATGCATCCACGGCAGGATGCCCAAGACCGCCTTCATTAGGAAGGTTGGCCGCCTTGACCAAAGCGGTCTTGGCGGTCACTTCTTTACTTTCATCATTCTTTTTTCTTTTGGCGATCAGAACAGGAGGATCTGTCTCTTTTCTCTTTACTCCTTTTGCAGCTCCCTGATGATCTGCGATCTTTTGCCTGAGCTTTTCAGCTGAGGACTTCTGCTTCTGCATCTGAGCTTTGATGGCCTCAGTGGAAGCAGTCTTACCAGACCGGACAGCGGTCTGGTTGAGAGCCTCAACCGACTTGTTGCAATCGAAAGTGATGGTGAGATCGGTGAAGTTCAGCTCAGGAGGCTCTGAAGAGTTGCTCGACACATCGACGGTGTTCGAGACCGCCAAGACCGCGCCATCCTTGGCCAGTTCCGGCTGTTTTCCTTCTGAGGGAGAGTCGACGATCTCCTTCGCTGCATCTGCCTTCGTCGGGGCCTTGGAGGTTTTGATCGCCAGTGACTTCTTGGAGCTTGCGGTTTCCTTTCCATCGACCTTCTTCTTCGAAGAGGCTGCCCGTGGCGAATTTATAGTCTTCGCCCGCTGAGCTAGCACCGACATCATGTCCATCTTCAAGAGCTCGTCGAGGTCTGAAAAAGGTGATCGTTGATAGTCCAAGCTCGTAATCTCTTCCAGAAAGTTCTGGACTCTGAAGCCTTAAAGCAATATTTATAGACTTTCCCGCATTTATGATGGGCGCGGTCTCAGCAGTCAAAGCGAAAATTTTCGAAGTTCCAGCGAAACTTGAAAATGTGCGGGGATCATGTTTGCCCGGAAGTCCACGGCCTCTCCTTTTCGGTCAGAATTGTCATTCCCGGTGGTCTCGATTTTTTGAGACTGCTCGGACCGCCTGTCTCCTCTCCGACAGAATTCCGAAGTCACAGGCGGCCAGGCTCCAGCGAGACCGCGAGACCGTACGGTCTGGTTTTTTTCTTTCTTTTTTTCTATTTGCACCTTTTGTATCTTCTCTTCACTGCCTCGGTTCTCCTGTACCCCGGGCAGCCCGTAATTTTTGGACCTGTCCGTTTGGGAGGGCCCCCGCGTCTATAAATAGAGGGGTAGGGGTACAAGAAATGAGATTTTTGCTTCGAGCCTCCAGCTTGCAACCTGTGCAAGCGGTCTCAAATTTTGTCACTTTTCTACCTCTCACCCTTACCTATTTTGGACCCCCTCTGTAATCCTTTTTTGAGATCAATCAAAGCAATTTGTCTCTCAGAGATCTCTTCTCTGGCATCCTTCGTCCCAAGTAACCTGCACTCTGCAGTTTCCCCCAATCTCTTTTAAGTGTGAGTCTTGAAGGTACAATTTTTGTGTCACCACACTCGAAGCTCGGCGGACTTCTCTCTCTTTACTCGTCATCGACCGACAGGCACAGTGATTCTCTTAGTTTATGTCAATGATATTTTGATTACAGATGATGACTCCAAAGGAATACAAATGATCAAGCAGCACTTGAACTCGGACTTTCAAACTAAAGATCTGGGAAATCTTTGGTACTTCCTTGGCCTTGAGGTAGCGAGACTTCTTGATGGTCTCGTCCTATCTCAACGAAAATACTGTTTTGATCTTTTTCATGATGCTGGCTATTCTGGATGCAAGCTTGTTGATACTCCTATGGATGTCAACCACAAACTCTACGCTCATGACTCCGACTCTGATCTACTTCTTCCAAACCCAGAGTATTATCGTCATCTTGTAGGAAAGCTGATTTATCTTTTACAGTTATAAGATCTAATATCTCATTTATTGTTGGAGTTGTCAGTCGATTCATGCATTCCCCACGGATCTCTCACCTACAAGCTGTCGAGCACATCCTCAGATATTTGAAGACTGCTCCTGGACAAGGGCTTGAATACAAACCTTCTTCTTCTTTATCTTTGATTGCCTACTCTGATGTTGATTATGATGGCTCCCTGGATGATCGACGCTCCACAAGTGGATTTTGTACTTACTTCGGGGGACACCTTATTACCTAGCGCAGCAAGAAGCAGTCTGTGGTTGCTCGCTCATCTGCTAAATTCGAGTATCGATCAATGGCAGCTATTGTGTCTGAGCTCACATGGCTAGAAAGTCTCCTAGGTGATTTGGGAGTCAAACTTTCTCATCGGTCACTCTATTTTGCGACAGTGAAGCTGCTATACACATTGTCAAGAATCCTGTATTTCATGAACGGACCAAACACATTGAAGTTGATTGTCATTTCATTCGGGAGAAGGTTCAATTGAAGAAGCTGGAATTAAAACATGTTCCTGTTGTTGGGCAAGCTGTTGATATTCTCACCAAGGCCTTACCACCTTAGTTATTAAAGGCGCAAGGCGCACCAAGGCGCAAAGGGGTCTTGGAGCCTAGGCGCGAGGCTCAAGGCGCAGGCGCGTGCCTGACGAAGGCAAGGCACAACCACATACATTTTATAAAATAAACATCAAACATCAGTTCTTCTTGATCAGATTTTTCATATATTCTACTCATTAATTATTCATTATTATCATTTATATCTCTTAAAAAATAGAATTAATGTAGTCACTTGCATCATATCTGAGTCTTAACACTCGATTATGTTTCACATACACTAAATCATGCAAAAATTATTGAGTTCTTATATTATTTTTCTTTCTTTGGAAAGAAAAAAAGATTGCAACAGAAATCGCACCCAGATATGGCTTTTATGCTCCAAAGGCGCAAAAAAGGCGCACGAAGGCGCAAGCCTCTGAGCTTGTTGAGCTTGGAGCCTTAGGCGCGCCTTTAACAACATAACTTACCACGCTCGTTATTCTACCAGTTTTTGTCCAAGCTGGGTGTTTACGATCTGTATACTCCAACTTGCGAGGGATTGTTGAAGGAAATATATGTAAAGGCCTAATATAAGGCCCATCTTGAGCTCACTTCCTCTTTAGAATTTAGTCTCACATCTTAGATTGGGATTTCTACTCCTCTCTCTCTCTTCCTATATAAAGTGTACAAATCCTGTATGTATGTATGTAAGACAATTGAGAAATTAATAAAATTATATTTTATTTCGCTCTATTTTCGTGTATTTCTACAATCCTAATGACATTAAGTAATTTTCCCCTCATTAATGCATCTCACACGATGTAGAAATTAAATGTGAATATATGGAATTTCATGTGGGAAATGTCTGATAATGATAAATCGTGTAGGAGATGGCATCACAAAGGAGAAAAGACAATGACCCAAGGAAGGACAAAGGAAAAGGGAAGGTCATTGTGAGTTCTTACTTCTTTACATGTATTTGCTTTCTATATTAAATGTGATATATCATGTTATATTATACATGTTTCCGATTAAGTCACCGAAAAGAATTGAAATCTCTATGATGTGATCCATTATGCCCGGACAACATAAGTAGTTTGTATGGAACTTGGATATATGAAAGGAGATTAATGAATCTAAAGAGAGTTATTAAGTAAACTGAACTCGAATGATTATTATAAGTATAAAAAGAAAAATATATGAATAATGCATCAATGCAAAGACTTTCTTCAGGGTTAACCCAAACAGAGGAGGTGGGTGTGAGTTTCCTCCCATTATGAATGTGATTAGGTTCAAGTGTCCCAATTGGACTCCAGGCTAGTTGATAGCCCTAAATTTGAAAAGAATGTGAACGTGATAAACAAAAAGCTGAATAAATAAATAAATGAATTCATGAAATTTATCTTTAACATTGCCCAATGAAGAAAGCTAAAGATACAATAAATGATAAGATGATATGAATATTAAGATAAAACGTGCGTAAGAAGATGATTCAATTGAACGCATAATACTTACAAGAAAAGAATTTCAATTTCAAAGTATATCTTTTCAAAATGATGACATCCTTTAATTATGCTTAGAAATTGTTGTTAATCCTTATTTCTATTGTAGGTAATTAAAAAGGTAAGAATTCTCTTAGTCTATTGACAAATTCTTTAGATAAATAAATAATATAGGTGAAGGACGAAGTGGCTCCTGATGTCAACAGTAAACAGATGGAAAAGAAGATACGGCTCCAGATAGAGAAGTATCATCTTTGGGTGGAGGTGGCTACAGCAGTGTGTGGAGTACTCGACGCTCACCGGGAGAGCTGCAGGGACCTGGACTGTCAGCATACTTTATGTAGATTAGTCTCGTATATGTGTGATATATACTCTCTAGATATTGGTTAGGTGACATAGATATATATACTAGATGTGGTTAGCGTGTTTGCATGTGATGCATCTTTTGTAAGCCTTGAATTGTGTGTATTATATGTAGGCTTTTTCCATGTAGCCTGTTACATATTTGATGAAATGGAGTGGTCTATTTTGTACTACGCTTTTCTTTTAGTACTCTGTCATAGAATGAATATTTATACTGCACGCTAAATATTCTTATCTGATGTCTCTGATGATACATGAAATAAAATAAAACTGTGAAATTGTGGTGGCTAGCGGAAAGGGGGCCGTTATAATTAAGTTGTATCAGAGCAGGTTATGAGGCTTTTTGTGATATGAGTACTTAAGACGAATAGGACGAAACCATGACATTTTGAAAGCGTCTTTCCGATCTCTGAAGTTAAGTTTTTCTGTTACGGTAATTTTCCCGGATCTATGTAAGTCGAAGACAACGGGGAGAACTTGAAGGGGAATAAGTATGGCAGGGAAAGTGGAAGTGAAGAAAGATCGAGCTTGCCAATAGCTGATATTGCTCATCTTTTTTTCATAGGCTATAAAGATGGTAAAGGAAAGTACCACCGAACCTCAAGGGCCGATTGATTTATACCTGAAGCACATCTTGGATATGAAGCCGCCGACTTATCGTGGTGGTTTAACACCATTGGAGACAGAAAACTAGATTAAGAAGATAGAAACAACCTTTCGAGCAATGAGGGGTCCAGAAGAACAAAAATTCGATCTTGTGATATTTCTTTTGGAGGGATAAGCCAAACGTTGGTGGGATAGTCTTATGCAAGGGAGATATGCTGGACGAGATCATGTTGATTGCATCGCCACTGGATTATAATGAAAGGGATAGTCTTATTTTTGGGGATGAATTCCTGGAAGAGTTTACAAGTTGGATTGCATCGCCACTGGAGAGATTACTTCAAGAAAAGTTTCTTTGTCTTATACAGGGAAGTCGCTCAGCAATGCAATATGAAACAGAATTTGTGCAGTTATCTTACTATGTCAGTGCTTTGATCACAAATGAAGAAGACCATTGTTTTCATTTCCAGCAAGGCTTATGAAATAATATTCGAGTGCATCTGATCTCTCAAAGGATCAAGAATTATAATGAACTTGTAGAGACTGCAAGATTGATTAAAATCGATATGGAATGTGCACAAAAACGGAAAAAAATTCAAAAAATAATCTCGGAAGGACGGAGTAAATATTACTCAGAAAAGAGTGGCAGTTCCAACTGGAAGAAAAGAAAGTGGGGTCATCCAATCGCACCCATGCAGAAAGTGACACAGGCAGTATCAGTAAGCTCATAGAGAAGAAATGTGAAAATGTGGGAAATCTCATCTTGGAGAATGTTTAATAGGAACCGGAATCTTTTTCAAGTGCCATCGTTGCAATGACTGTCCGCTATGGAAGTCAACCTCTGAAAAGAGCACGAAGGGAGGTCCTAGTCAAGCGTCAACTTTGCATTATATTGACGTTCACATCTCGTCTGATAAAGGAAAATGTGTGGAATCAGTGGCATTTAGATCAATGATGGAGCCACGGGAGGAAAGACGGATTCAACCTAAGGTTTTTGTTGGAAAGTAGAAAAGGAAATAGAAGGTCATTTTTATTCCACGTAGGGGTATATTTAAAGCATTACAAGGACTCTTAAAGACGGACAGACAATGAGGGACTAAACCCAACAACTCCTAGAGACTTTAATAGACCGACAAAATAATATCGAAGTAATAATTCCAACACTCCCCCTCAAGCTGGAGGGGAAACCTCCCGCTTGGAAACATCAAATAACAGAAATGGAGGTAGGCGGTGTGGGACAAAACATCAAACAAGCCACCGAGAAAAAATACCAAACATGGGAATCAAACCGAGGACATAGCCACACACGATGCAGGCCCACACGCAATGCAGGACCCACACGCAACGTGGACTCGCTGGAAACCGGTCAACCAACATCATCTACACACACAACATGCAGAAGGGAACCAACGATGTGGAGCAAATCATCAAACGAGCAACCGGGAATAATCCGTCGAGGATAATCTGTCGGGGATAATTCGCACAAGGGCGGTCCCACACGACACGGTCTCACACGACACAACCCGCTGAGATTAGGACACCAACATTAGTCGTGTCCCAACACACGACAAATCGAAAGAAATATGGGGAGACGCATAACAACATACGACATAAGTCTAGAGGCCGTGTGGAATGAATGTAAAAGGTCGGGAAAGATCATCTGAGTCGCGCTCATCTCAAACACTCCCCTCACGTGAAACTCACGTGCAAGAAGGTATAGAACGCCTGGAGACACAAACATAAGACGACACAACAATAAAAGGACTCATAACAAGACACAAGATACTAAAAATGGAAACACCATCATCCATCGAAAGAAACGAGCAGTGGATCCATAGCCCGGCAGGAATAAAAGCGGAGATCACCAACAGCTGTAAGAACAAGCTCGGGCAGAGGTGGCAGCAGGCACAAGCAAGAACAGCCGCAAGCCAGAAGCAGACGGCAGCGACAGGACATCGTGACGGGATCAATGGAGGCAGCATCGTTGAGATCGGAGGCAAAAGGAGCATCCAGCGTCGACAGGACATCGTGACGGGATTGATAGAGGCAGCATCATTGAGATCGAAGGCAGAAGGAGCATCCAGCGTCGACAGGAACAGGGACAAGAAGCTCGACTGGAGGAGAAGACGACAGTCGTTGATGGCAGGAAGAGACGGCGCGATCCTGTCGAAAGAGCATGGGCTCGATGGGATCAAAGGCGAGGAACATGCGGCATCGATGAACGAAAGTAGGACGTTGACGGGATCGACGAACGAGAGAAGGACGTCGACGGGATCGACGAACGAGAGCAGGACGTCAACGGGATCGAGCGCAGGCTGGAGCAGAGGAGTCCTCCTCGTCGAGGGGAATAGAGGCAACTCCCGTCGATGGAATCAAATGACGACTATATATTTAAAGCATTACAAGGACTGTCGATGGAGCTGGAGCGCAGGGGCGGGATCGAATCGTGAGGCGGAAGCTTGAGAATTGAGTGTCGGCCCACGGGAAAAAAAAATTTGGGTTTCAGAAGCTAGAAATTATTAACTAGTTCTGATACCATGTTGGAAAGTAGAAAAGGAAATAGAAGGGCACTTCTATTCTTCCACATAGGGGTATATTTAAAGCATTACAAGGACTCTTAAAGACGTACAGACAATGTGGGACTTAACTCAACTACTCCTAAAGACTCTAATAGATCGACAAAATAATATCGAACTAATAATTCCAACAGTTTTCAACCTGAGTCAACAAGAAGCAAAGTCAGATGACACCATAATTACATGTATGACCTATGCTCATAATCATCTGATGAAGGTATTACTTGATATAGGAGTCAATCACTCTTTTCTATCGGCGACTGTTGTGCAATGCTTAATGATGAAACCTTATCAATTTCCTAATGAGCTAAAGGTGTTGATGTCAAATAATAAGAAAATGAATACACGACTTAGATGCAAGATCTGATTAATGTGGGTGATCAATCAGTAAAAACGGATTTGGCAATTCTCCATCATTTTGAGAATGGATTGGATGCGAAGTATGAAGGTGTTATAAATTATAAAATAAAGAAATTACACAAAAATTAACGGATCATACGCGGTGCATATTCAAAGAAACAATTGAAGTATCGAAAATTTTGATATCATTGATGAAAGCAATAAAGAAAATAAGGAAAGGATGTGAGGAATGTTAGTCATGATCAAAGTGAACAATATGGTGAAGCATGAACCAAATATGATCCATGTGGTGTGAGACTTTCTAAAAGTATTTCCAGAAGAGTTACCAGGAGTACCCCCCCCCCCCCAAGAGAAATTGAGTTCACAATCAACCTTGGTGAGATCTTCGAGAGGAGTGCATGTATCTGCTGATCATACCCACGGCAAATGATATATCAAGTCTTGTGACCGTTAGATAGATTAATTTCCCAACAAGACGACGATAGTCTTCTGGGTTCTGAAGTAGCAGATCTGAGTCGGAGGCCTGAGCACACAGTTTGTGATTGACATTCATTGGAGTGTTAGTTGGTTTGCAGCATGAGTATCCCGCATCATGAAGAAGATCGAGACAATACTTTCGCTGAGAGAGGACAAGGTCATCTGGTCTTCTGGCGACCTCCAGACCCAGGAAGTAGTGAAGGTGACCCAGATATTTTGTCTGAAAGACAGAGCTAAGATGTTGTTTGACCGCCTGTATTTCTTTTGCGTCGTCTCCAGTAATTATGATGTCATCCACATAAACCAAAAGAATAACTGTTCATGTTGCTTGTTGGCGAGTGAACAAGGAGAAGTCTGTCGAGCTCCGAGTAAAGCCAATCTCCCGAAGAGCCTTGAATGAACTTGTCGAACAAGTTTCGAGGTGATAGTTTGAGACCATAAAGAGACTGCAATAGACGACAGACCAGAGACTCCCCCGTGGTCTCAAACCCGGGAGGTTGCTCCATGTAAACAGTTTCATGGAGATCGCCGTTAAGAAAAGCATTCTTAACATCCAGCTGAAATAAGGGTCACTGACGATGTACAGCTACGGAGATAAGCACACGAACAGTGTTGAGTTTAGCCACCGGAGAGAAGGTCTCTTCATAGTCGATACCATGTTGCTGAGTGTAGCCACGAGCAACCAAGCGAGCTTTCAGACGGTCAATTGTGCCATTAGGAGCATGCTTGATAACAAAAACCCATTTACACCCAACGGGTTTCTGTCCGGGAGGACGGGGTACCGGAGTCCATGTCTTGTTAGCCCAAAGAGCAGTCATTTCTTCCTCCATGACGGCGCGCCAGCCAGGATGTTGCAGAGCCTCCTGCACAGAGTTAGGAATAGCAATTGTGGACAAAGAGGTAGCAAGTGTCTGGAGTTGGGGAGAGAGACGATGTAGGGAAACATAGTTCGCCATAGGATGAGCAGTTGATTCTGTTACCGGATCAGCCAGACGCTAAGTACCCAAGGTCGAGGCCGACTATGTAGGGGCAACGGGAGTAGGAGTGCGTCGAGAGTAGACACGGATAAGGGGTGGCTTGTAGGGGACAGGAGCAAGAATTGGGGAAGGAAGAACTGGTGTGTGAACGGGAATGATAGGTCATAGGACAGGCTGCGGGAGAGGTATTGGTGTAAGTGTGGGTACTGGAGCAGAGAAGAATGGTTGATCCTCCCGAAAGGTAACATCAGGCGACACAGAGACTTTTCGGATGGTAGGAGAGTAGCAAACGTAGCCCTTCTGTGTCCGTGAATAGCCAACGAAAATTTGCTTGGCCTCCCTGGGATCCAGTTTGTCCGTAGACGGTCCCAGGATATGAACGTAGCACGTGCACCCGAAGATTCGAGGTGTGAGGGGAAAGGCCGGAGTAGAAGGAAAGAGGAGGCTAAAGGGAGTGCCATTGTTGAGGACAGAGGATGGAAGACGGTTAATAAGAAAGCAGGTTGTAGAGACCGCGGGGACGTTCATGTGAAGCATGAGAGAGCGGGCGACATCAAGCAAGTGCCGGTTCTTCCGTTCAGCAACACCATTTTGTTGTGGGGTGTAGGGACATGAAGTCTGGTGAATAATCCCGAACTCAGAACATAAATTGGAAAACTCGTTGCTTGTGTATTCGCGAGCATTATCGGTACATAGCGTTTTAATGGTAGTGGAGAATTATGTGCGGGTTTCGAGGACAAACGCCCGAAAGATACGAGGGAGCTCAGAGCGATCGCGTAGTAACTATAATCAAGTGACCCGAGAATAGTCATCAATAAACGTGATAAAATATCGAAATCCAGAAATACTAGTCAGAATGTGCGGGAAAGGATGACCGCGGCAGTTTGCCTAAAATACAAGAATCACATTTGAAAGCAGGAAAAGATACATCGGGAAGTGACTTCTGGAGGACTGGGAGGGGAGCATGTCCAAGATGCTGATGCCACTCAGTAGAGGAGACCGATGAGAGGATAGTGGGAGAGTCGTCGAGAAGGTAGAGCCCATTACGCAGTTGTCCCTTACCAATGGTAGTCTGCGTCCGCTGATCCTGTATCAGAAAAGAAGAGGATGTAAATGTTAAAGAGCAATCCAGGTCAGTAGTAAGACGGCTAACAGAAAGCAAGTTGAACGGGGATCCCGGAACATGAAGAGTCGAGCGGAGAGAGATGGAGGGGCTAAGAGAGAGGTCAGCCGAGCCAGAGACCGGAACAGTCTCCCCATTGGCCACGGTGATACACTTCGGATGAGGAGCATTCAAATACTTTGGTGGCTGTAGCGAGGTGATATGATGAGTAGCACCATAGTCCACTATCCAGCGTGGACTCGTTGAGAGGCAGGTTATACCTGGATTGGAGACGGAGGCGACAGAGGCAGGTGGGGACATCATCCCTTGAAGTTGTTGGAGCTGTAGGCGGAGTGCGTCAAGATCGGCGCGGGAGGCCGAGGGGCTGTCATCAGCAACAGCGGCAGTCGGACGAGGAGGATTACCAGGCTTCCGATAGCAGGTCGCCTCAAAGTGGACATCTCGCCCACAGAATGAACATTTTGGTCGAGAACGACCACCACGCCCCCTTCTCCGAGAGGTCGAACGTCCACCACGAGACGGTGGAGGCAAAGGAAGTAAGGGAGCAGGAGTGTTCTGAAGAAGGGCCGGTGAGGAAAGAGACGGAGCCGCCAGAGGTGCTGAGGTTTTGAGGAGCATGAAGCACACATCTGAGAGGGAAGGAGTAATGCCCGGGGCCAGAACCTGATTTCGGATGCTTTGCTGGTGTGGAGAAACATGAGCCATGATCATAGCAATGATGACAGCTTCCTTCTAAGCTCGTTGAGCAGCATGATCATTGGTGGAAGGTTGATGCTGGATCCATGCTTCGGCCAGAGTCTTGGTGCGAGCAACGAAGGAGATCATGTTATCAGCCCCGGCCGTATCTAATGCCTGGAGATCTGTGATGATGTCGTAGAGATGTTGAAGGCTGTCCTTACGCGAGTATAGAGAGTGAAGCTCATCCCACATAGTTTTAGCAGTCTCATGATACATCACCATTTGGTATGACTCTCCATCCATAGAGTTGAGAATCCATGTCTGAACGCGTCCGTCATTCCTGAGCCAGTCGTCCGTAGGAGTGGATGGAGGTGCTTGGGTGAGATGACCCAGAAGTCCCTTAGACTGAAGAACTCGCCGGACCGAGTGTACCCATTGTATGAAGTTTACTTTTTCGGAGAGGTAGATTGTGGTGATCCGCAACTCATCACGAAGTTCTGGAGGCTGACCCAGGCGGTCTGGCTGAGGAGGAGCAGGCACTGTGGTGGAGTCCACAGAAGATCCCATTGACGGAAAAAAATGGGAAGGGAAAGAAGACCAGGGCAGACCACACGGTCTGCTGTAGGGAGACTGCAGCGAGCGGGAGGAGACCGGCAGGGAGAGACCGCAGGGAGCAAGAGGAGACCGGCAGGGAGAGACCGCGGGGAGCAAGAGGAGACCGGTAGGGAGAGGCCGTTGGGATAGGCCGCAGTTTGTTGGGATGAGCCGCAAGATCTGTCGGCTAGGTGCAGACCACTGGAGGAGGCCGCACACTTGAGGAGGTCGCACGGCTAGGTGCAGACCACTGGAGGAGGCCGCACACTTGAGGAGGCCGCACACTTGAGCAGGGAAGAAGCAGGCCGCACGGGAGAGCGTATCAGTCCGCGAAGAGGCCGCAACGAGTAGGAACCTTTGTTGTCCTGGAGGCCGCACGACCAGAGCTTGTTAGTCTGCGATGAGGTCGCCGGGAGGAGGCCGCACGCGCTTAGATTTCTCAGTGCGATCTCAGGAGGAGCAGCAGACTGCTGAGGAGGTCGCAGGACCGCAGAGCTTGGCAGAGGGCGAGACCGCTGAGGAGATCGGCAGAGGGCAACAAGGTCGCACGAGCGCAGGCGGGCCCCACTGATCAGACTGGAGACGCCTAAGAAGGCGGAGGAGAATGAAGAGAGGTGGAATCCACGAGCAGGACGCGGGTAGGGAGGGAAGACCGCAGAGGGCGCAGTCTGTAATGGCGGTTTGAGGGAGCTGCGGTTAGAGTTTTGAGATGGCGGTCTGATCAGACTGGAATCCACGAGCAGTTGCAGCTAGCCATGTAGAACGAAGCCTTTTCTGATCGGAACCTGGCTCTGATACCATGTAGGACGAAGCTTAAGCTTGTATGTATTTCTTGAGTAAATAAATACAAAGAGAGAGTACATATATATAGGAGTGAGAAAGAGAGAAGAATTCATATACAAGATGTGGGACTAAAGAAGAGAAGCATAAATGGGCCCAAATACGGGCCTTCTACATGGGGTTTTCCAGTAGTGGCAAAGACACCATATCATATGGATCCTAAAGAATTGGCGGAATTGAAAAGTCAACTGCAATAATTATTAGATAAAAATTTAGCCGGCCAAGTACATCACTGTTTGGAGCCTCTGTGTTGCTTGCCAAAAAGAAAGATAGTTGGTTACAATTATATCTGAATTGTCGGGAATTGAATAAGCTCGCAATAAGAAATAAATATCATCTACCCCCTATTGATGACATGTTTGACCAATTACGGTATTTTCGGTGGTCAGAGGCTATCACCAATTGAAAACCAAAGAAGAAGATATCTACAAAACGACCTTCAGCACTAGATATGAGCACTTTGAATTTGTGGTGATGTCATTTGGACTTACGAATGCTTCAGCTGTCTTTATGGATTTAATGAATTGGGTGTTTAAAGATTTTCTAGACAAATTTGTTATTTTATTTATCAATGACATTCTGGTATATTCAAAAGATAAAGGTGAAAATGCAGAACACTTGAAAATTGTGTTGCAGACACTGAAAGATCATGCATTATATGTGAAGTTATCGAAATGTGAATTTTGGTTGAATGAAGTTTTCTTTTTAGGGTATGTTATTATTGGGCATGGGTTATCAGTGGACTTAATAAAGGTGGAAGAAATTATGCATTGGCCCAGACCGACTACTATAACAAAAATATGGAGTTTTCTCGATTTGGCTATTATACGAAATTTGCAAAAAAAAATCCAAATTGGCTTCACCACTGAAAAAGTTGACGCGGAAGAATGTTGTTTTTCTTGGAATAATGAATGCCAGACTGCATTTGAAGAATTAAAAGAAAGGTTGACAACAACGCCAGTATTGGTACTGTTACACGGTACTGAAGGGTTCCAAATTAGTTTTTAATGGCCGGAATCTTTCATGATTTTCATTTTAGAAGAGAAATAGGAAAATATTGGAGAAATAACAAACTCTTTTTTCGTCAATCATGAAGAGAAATAGGAAAATATTGGAGAAAGAGTTAGTCAAATTTACCAAAGAAAAGACTAAGTACCCAATCAAGAAGAGAAATAGGAAAATATTGGAGAAAGACTCAATTTTAGTTAAACTTCTTGAGAAAGTAAGACAAGTTTAAACAATTGCTTTTATAGAAGATGATGGATTGTTGTATATTAATGGCCGATTATGTGTTCCAGATGTTAATAATCTTCAAATAGAGATACTCTATGAAGCTCATAATACAGTTTATTCAATCCATCCGGGAAAACAGTATTTGTTATACATGCAAAGTCATAAAAGTGGAACATCAAAAATCTACTGGATGCCTACAACCATTGCCCATTCTTGAATGGAAGCGGGATCACATAACCATGGATTTTGTCATGGGACTACCAAGGAGTAAAGCGGGTAATGATGGCATATGGGTTATTATTGATAGATTGACAAAAGTTGCACATTTTAGTTCCATGAGAAAAGGTAATCCAGTAGAAAGATTGGTTGATTAATATATATATATATTATTGTGAAACTGCATAGCATTCCTCGAATGATAATTTTTTATAGAGAGATCATTTACGTCTGATACATGGAAGCTAGTACATAAACGGCTGGGGTCAAAATTGTTATACAAATACTGTTTTCCACTCGCAAACTGATGGCCAAATAGAACGAACAATCCAAAATCCGAGAAGACTTATTAAGGATGGTAGTGTTTGATCTTAAAGGATCATGGGAAAAGTATTTGTCCTTAGTGCAGTTTTCTAATAATAATATTTATCAATCAAGTATATATATGGCATCTTTCAAGGCATTATAGGGACGAAAATGTCGAACTCCTCTGTGTTGGGCTGAGGATGGTAAGCAAAAATTATTTCAAAAGAAGAAAGTGGATAAAATGCATGAGAAGATCTCAATCATGCGAAAAAGATTAAAGATTAAACAGGATGGACAACAAAAATATTATAATGTGAAGCATCACAAAGTGGAGTTTAATGTTGGAGATCAGGTTTGTCTAAAGATAAAACCTTTTTATATGGATTTGTGGCTTGATTTGTGATGTCCGAAAACCCTAGTTGTGCTAAATAGCTTAAATATCCTCATTTTTCTTCTTTTCCTTCATTTATATGAAGAAGAATAGCAAGTGTGAGGTTTTAATTGTTCATTTCATACAAAAGCCCTTTCTTTTTTATTACAAAAATTAGAAAGGCAGCAAGTGTTCTTATCAAGAGGGCGTTTGTTACGATCTAAATATTTTCTCAGGAGGAATCCGACAAGAGAAGGGGCCGGCAGTGGTGAGCGAGAAGAAGAGAGGGAGAATAAGAGAAGAACTTAGGAAGCAACCCTAAAATCTTTCATACATCCATCATAAGATCACAAAAACCCCTCCCCCTTATATAGACGAGGGAGGGCAACCAAACAAGGAAATACAAAAAGCAATCAAACAAGGAAATACAAAATACTTAATTAATATTAATTAATATTCATATGCGCGCTCCTGGTGGCTTCCATATGCGCGCTCCATAAATTACGATGAGTGGGGTCCACTTGAGTAAATGTGCCCACGACCATGGCGGCTTCCATATGCGCGCTCCTTATATTATGACGAGGGGGGTCCACTTGAGTGAATGCGCCCACGACTATGGCGACTTCCATATGCGCTCTCCATAAATTATGACGAGGGGGGTCCACTTGAGTGAATGTGACCGCGACACGTGGACCCGTAACACTCCATCCGTCCTTCAAAACGAGCTTGCCCTCAAGCTCGTGTACCAAGCGGGTGGCCGGATCATCTGGTACCTTGACCTCCCTCCAGAACAGGGCCAGGTAGCGCGTAGCAGATGTGGCGGTGTTGGCGAGAAACGGCTGCGCCATCGGAAAGACGGGCGGCAAAGCAGTGGCTTCCACAAAGTCGGTGGAGCGGTGGTGAGCAGCAGTCATAAAGGATGTCGGAGACGCGACGGTCGACCGCATGAACGGGTCCGCCGGGGTTAGCGGGGCACGGGCCAACAGAAGAGGTGGCGATGTGGCCGGTGGAAGCGGCCAGGCAGGGGCTGGCTGAGCAAGAGCCGGGAGAGGCGGCAGTGATATAGCCGGAGGGGGCGGCAAGACCGGGACCGGCGGAGTAAAAGTCAGTAAAGGAGGCGGCGAGTGTAACGGAAGCGGCGGGGCTGGTGACCGGAGAGGTGGCGGAAGCGGTGGGGGGACGACCACTGTGGACAGAGGTAGTACATTAGCGGTCGGTGTACTTTCGGCGGGAGGATTAACTGTGGGGCGGAGAGGCAGGTTGGTGTTGCAGAGGAATATTGGGGGTGACATGGCCGGATAACTCTCGCATGGTACAGGAGGCAGCCATGGTGGAGGCGTCCTAGGGAAGGGAGCCTCGAGGGAGGTTGCGAAGGCCCGTCCGTCGAGAGCGATGAGACGATCGACTTTGGCGTGGAGAGAGGCGCATGTGGCCAGGATTTGTGCAGCGAGGTCAGAAAAATCCAACCGAGGGTTGGTGTCCGCCGATGGCAAGAACAGCGGCCCGGGCGCGGCCGATGGGGCTGTGATCATGCTGCCAAGGAGGTAGACTGGAGATGATGTCGACCGATTGGTGTGTAGAAAGGGCAGAGCTGGCGGGGAGAGGCCGGTAGGGGCTGATTTGATGACAACGACGGCGGGAGTTGGGCGAAATCCGGAGTAACGGCGCGGGAACGACAGAGAGCGGCGGTTCTGGGTGGGAATGAGCGGAATCTGGGCGAAATCGAGCAGATCGGCGTGATAGTGGGCGGAGGCCGGCGGATCTGGGCGGAATCAAGCGATTCCGGGCGGAGGCCGGCGGATCTGGGCACGGAAACCAGCGGAGAGCGGCAGATCGGGGCAGAAGCGGCGGGGTTTCGGCGGAGAGGGGTCGCGGAAGGCGCGCAGCAGCGGCTGCAGCGATCGGGGCTTGCTGCTGGGTCGACCGGAAAACAACAGCAGCGGTCAATCGAGACTCGCGGAAAATGCGCACGGGTGACTCGCGGTAGACGCGCGCGGGGTGGGGAAGTAGCAGCGCGGCAGTGGTTCTCCGGCGGCCGGCGGAGGGCGGAAACGGCAGGTCTGACCAATTGTTACGATCTAAATATTTTCTCAGGAGGAATCCGACAAGAGAAGGGGGTCGGCGGTGGTGAGCGAGAAGAAGAGAGGGAGAATAAGAGAAGAACTTAGGAAGCAACCCTAAAATCTTTCATACATCCATCATAAGATCACAAATAAACTCATCCCCCTTATATATACGAGGGAGGGCAACCAAACAAGGAAATACAAAAAGCAATCAAACAAGGAAATACAAAATACTTAATTAATATTAATTAATATTCATATGCGCGCTCCATGGTGGCTTCCATATGCGCGCTCCATAAATTATGACGAGTGGGGTCCACTTGAGTAAATGTGCCCACGACCATGGCGGCTTCCATATGCGCGCTCCTTATATTATGACGAGGGGGGTCCACTTGAGTGAATGTGCCCACGACTACGGCAACTTCCATATGCGCTCTCCATAAATATGACGAGGGGGGTCAACTTGAGTGAATGTGACCGCGACACGTGGACCCGTAACACTCCATCCATCCTTCAAAAAGAGCTTGCCCTCAAGCTCGTGTACCAAGCGGGTGGCCGGATCATCTGGTACCTTGACCTCCCTCCAGAACAGGGTCAGGTAGCGCGTAGCAGAGGTGGCGGTGTTGGCGAGAAACGGTTGCGCCATCGGAAAGACGGGCGGCGAAAGCAGTGGCTTCCGCAAAGTCGGTGGAGCGGTGGTGAGCAGCAGCCATAAGGATGTCGGAGACGCGACGGTCGACCGCATGAACGGGTCCGCCGGGGTTAGCGGGGCACGGGCCAGCAGAAGAGGTGGTGATGTGGCCGGTGGAAGCGGCCAGACAGGGGCTGGCTGAGCAAGAGCCGGGAGAGGCGGCAGTGATATAGCCGGAGGGGGCGGCAAGACCGGGACCGGCGGAGTAAAAGTCGGTAGAGGAGGCGGCGAGTGTACCGGAAGCGGCGAGGCTGGTGACCGGAGAGGTGGCGGAAGCGGGGGGGACAACCACTGTGCACAGAGGTAGTACATTAGCGGTCGGTGTGCTTTCGGCGGGAGGATTGATTGCGTGGCGGAGAGGCAGGTTGGTGTTGCAGAGGAATATTGGGGGTGACATGGCCGGATAACTCTCGCATGGTACAGGAGGCAGCCATGGTGGAGGCGTCCTAGGGAAGGGAGCCTCGAGGGAGGTTGCGAAGGCCCGTCCGTCGAGAGCGATGAGACGATCGACTTTGGCGTGGAGAGAGGCGCATGTGGCCAGGATTTGTGCAGCGAGGTCAGAAAAATCCAACCGAGGGTTGGTGTCCGCCGATGGCAAGAACAGCGGCCCGGGCGCGGCCGATGGGGCTGTGATCATGCTGCCAAGGAGGTAGACTGGAGATGATGTCGACCGATTGGTGTGTAGAAAGGGCAGAGCTGGCGGGGAGAGGCCGGTAGGGGCTGATTTGATGACAACGACGGCGGGAGTTGGGCGAAATCCGGAGTAACGGCGCGGGAACGACAGAGAGCGGCGGTTCTGGGTGGGAATGAGCGGAATCTGGGCGAAATCGAGCAGATCGGCGTGATAGTGGGCGGAGGCCGGCGGATCTGGGCGGAATCAAGCGATTCCGGGCGGAGGCCGGCGGATCTGGGCACGGAAACCAGCGGAGAGCGGCAGATCGGGGCAGAAGCGGCGGGGTTTCGGCGGAGAGGGGTCGCGGAAGGCGCGCAGCAGCGGCTGCAGCGATCGGGGCTTGCTGCTGGGTCGACCGGAAAACAACAGCAGCGGTCAATCGAGACTCGCGGAAAATGCGCACGGGTGACTCGCGGTAGACGCGCGCGGGGTGGGGAAGTAGCAGCGCGGCAGTGGTTCTCCGGCGGCCGGCGGAGGGCGGAAACGGCAGGTCTGACCAATTGTTACGATCTAAATATTTTCTCAGGAGGAATCCGACAAGAGAAGGGGGTCGGCGGTGGTGAGCGAGAAGAAGAGAGGGAGAATAAGAGAAGAACTTAGGAAGCAACCCTAAAATCTTTCATACATACATCATAAGATCACAAATAAACTCATCCCCCTTATATATACGAGGGAGGGCAACCAAACAAGGAAATACAAAAAGCAATCAAACAAGGAAATACAAAATACTTAATTAATATTAATTAATATTCATATGCGCGCTCCATGGTGGCTTCCATATGCGCGCTCCATAAATTATGACGAGTGGGGTCCACTTGAGTAAATGTGCCCACGACCATGGCGGCTTCCATATGCGCGCTCCTTATATTATGACGAGGGGGGTCCACTTGAGTGAATGTGCCCACGACTACGGCAACTTCCATATGCGCTCTCCATAAATATGACGAGGGGGGTCAACTTGAGTGAATGTGACCGCGACACGTGGACCCGTAACACTCCATCCATCCTTCAAAAAGAGCTTGCCCTCAAGCTCGTGTACCAAGCGGGTGGCCGGATCATCTGGTACCTTGACCTCCCTCCAGAACAGGGCCAGGTAGCGCGTAGCAGAGGTGGCGGTGTTGGCGAGAAACGGTTGCGCCATCGGAAAGACGGGCGGCGAAAGCAGTGGCTTCCGCAAAGTCGGTGGAGCGGTGGTGAGCAGCAGCCATAAGGATGTCGGAGACGCGACGGTCGACCGCATGAACGGGTCCGCCGGGGTTAGCGGGGCACGGGCCAGCAGAAGAGGTGGTGATGTGGCCGGTGGAAGCGGCCAGACAGGGGCTGGCTGAGCAAGAGCCGGGAGAGGCGGCAGTGATATAGCCGGAGGGGGCGGCAAGACCGGGACCGGCGGAGTAAAAGTCGGTAGAGGAGGCGGCGAGTGTACCGGAAGCGGCGAGGCTGGTGACCGGAGAGGTGGCGGAAGCGGGGGGGACAACCACTGTGCACAGAGGTAGTACATTAGCGGTCGGTGTGCTTTCGGCGGGAGGATTGATTGCGTGGCGGAGAGGCAGGTTGGTGTTGCAGAGGAATATTGGGGGTGACATGGCCGGATAACTCTCGCATGGTACAGGAGGCAGCCATGGTGGAGGCGACCTAGGGAAGGGAGCCTCGAGGGAGGTTGCGAAGGCCCGTCCGTCGAGAGCGATGAGACAATCGACTTTGGCGTGGAGAGAGGCGCATGTGGCCAGGATTTGTGCAGCGAGGTCAGAAAAATCCAACCGAGGGCTGGTGTCCGCCGATGGCAAGAACAGCGGCCAGGGCGCGGCCGATGGGGCTGCGATCATGCTGTCAAGGAGGTAGACTGGAGATGATGTCGACCGATTGGTGTGTAGAAAGGGCAGATCTGGCAGGGAGAGGCCGGTAGGGGCTGATTTGATGACAACGACGGCGGGAGTTGGGCGAAATCCGGAATAACGGCGCGGGAACAACAGAGAGCGGCGATTCTGGGTGGGAATGAGCGGAATCTGAGCGAAATCGAGCAGATCGGCGTGATAGTGGGCGGAGGCCGGCAGATCTGGGCGGAATCAAGGGATTCCGGGCGGAGACCGGCGGATCTGGGCACGGAAACCAGCGGAGAGCGGCAGATCCGGGCAGAAGCGGCGGGGTTTCGGCGGAGCGAGGTCGCAGAAGGCACGCAGCAGCGGCAGCGATCGGGGCTTGCGGCTGGGTTGACCGGAAAACAACAGCAGCGGTCAATCGAGACTCGCGGAAAATGCGCACTGGTGACTTGCGGTAGATGCGCGCGGGGTGGGGAAGTAGCAGCGCGGCAGTGGTTCTCCGGCGGCCGTCGGCGGGCGGAAACGGCAGGTCTGACCAATTGTTACAATCTAAATATTTTCTCAGGAGGAATCCGAGAAGAGAAGGGGGCCGGCGGTGGTGAGCGAGAAGAAGAGGGAGAATAAGAGAAGAACTTAGGAAGCAACTCTAAAATCTTTCATACATCCATCATAAGATCACAAATAAACCCCTCCCCCTTATATAGACGAGGGAGGGCAACCAAACAAGGAAATACAAAATACTTAATTAATATTAATTAATATTCATATGCGCGCTCCATGGTGGCTTCCATATGCGCGCTCCATAAATTATGACGAGTGGGGTCCACTTGAGTAAATGTGTCCACGACCATGGCGGCTTCCATATGCGCGCTCCTTATATTATGACGAGGGGGGTCCACTTAAGTGAATGCGCCCACGACCACGGCGACTTCCATATGCGCTCTCCATAAATTATGACGAGGGGGGTCCACTTGTGTGAATGTGACCGCGACACGTGGACCCGTAACAGCGTTCCTTCAACTATTTTAAGGGATTCCTCTCCTCAGCTGCTCTATTTCTACTCTCTTTTGGGAAGTAATCAATGAGATAGTAATGTGGGGTTTATGGTGTTTTTTTAATGTTGCTATCATGTGTCTTTCGCAAGACATTAGAGTGCTATTCTTTAATGTGGCTCTCATGGGGATGACACTAGAATAAGCGGGTTGTTTGATTTCAATTTTTTATGAGCTGACTACATGCTTCTGAAACTGAAATTTTGGGGATTTAATTTTGGTGATTTTTATGGGCTGGCTGATTGGATATGATAAATCTTAAGGTGGGCTAGCTGGTTAATCAATCAAATTAGGGCTATTTATGTTGACGTTTGGTTATTTTGATTTCACAAGGCAGTTTATGTGAAGATGTATTATGCATATATTGATCCATTTTTTTAGTTTTATATATAATGGTTGGCAAACCGTAAATGTCCTAATGACATTAGGGTAATTTTTCCCTCGTTAATAAAACCCACACAATGTAGGAATTAATGTGAATAGATGGAATTTCATGTGGGAAATTTCTGATAATGATAAATCGCGTAGGAGATGGCATCACATGGGATAAAAGACAATGACACGAGGAAGGACAAAGGAAAATAGAATGTCGTTGTGAATTCTTAATTCTTTACATGTATTTGTTTTTTATATTAAATAAGATATATCATGTTATATTATACATGTTTCCGACTAAGTCACTGAAAAGAATTGAAATCTCTATAATGCAATCCATTATGCCCAGACAATGTAAGTAGTCCGTAGGGAAATTGGACATATGAAAGAATATTAATGAATCTGAAGTTAGTAATTAAAAAAACTGAACTCGAATGATTATTATTATTATAAAAAGAAAAAGATATGAATGATGCATCGATGCAAGGTCTCTGTTAAGGGTTAACCCAAACAGAGGAGGTGAGTGTGAGTTTCTGTTATGGGTCTTATTATTATTATTATTTATTTCCATATATGCATTTATTATGTCATAAGAGAGGCGTCCTTATATGACGCATGATTGGTGTCGTGTCCTTTTTAGTCGTGTGTCCAAGTTTGTCGTTATTTCCTTTAGTGTTATTTCCTTTTTGATGTCGATTGTAAGTCATATTTAAAGGACCTAGTGGGTCTTGTATCGGTATGTAAGAAATAAAGTCTATTTCCCAACCCTAAAGAGATCTTGGAAGTTCTCTCTCTCGAGCACGCCCCGCTTAGGCAGCCGCGGTCAAGGCTCCGTAGTATCTTCGCCTCCGTCATCTCCACCACCGGCTACTCTTCCAGCGACCTCCGAGTCGGTCCATAACAACTTGGTATCAGAGGGACTCCTCCACTCCAGTTTTCGATCCGACGATCTCGGCTCCTCCGCCTTCGACACTCAACACCAAGCCGCCGTCCGGGATCTTGGCCTCGTCGCCTTCCAGCAATCGCGCATCCACCTCGAGCCACCGTCCGGATTGCTCGTCCTGCATCGACGATCCCTGTACCAAAAGCACGTCGCAACAGCAGTCGGTCGATCAATCCTTCTCCCCGCACATCTCCTTCTTTCCGCACATCTCCGTCTCCCTGCGCATCTCCACAGCCTCGTGGCACTCGCCGCTGCGCCTCCAGCGACAGCATCTTCATCGACCCCGACAGCAGCCGGCGCTCCTTCCAGCACCAGCGCCCAGCCGGTCGACGCAAGTCCTCCAGTCGACGCCCTTCCAGCGACTTCCGCCCCCCCCCCCCCCCCCCCCGTGGCCCTCATTCCGCACGTTCCGCCCTCTGCTTCGCTCATAAGGAAATACGCACGACGAATCCTCGGCTGCTCACGATTCCAGCCAGACCTACGCTCGATTCCAGCCTGCACGCGTAAGTTACTTCCAGATTTGGGCCGGCACCCACGCCAGGGGATAAATAGGAATTGATTTCTAAAATTATTCTGCATTTATTTCTTATTAATTCTGAATTGAATTAATTAAGTAATCAAATTTGTAACGCCATCATTGGGAAACGACGTAGATCTCGCGGCACCGCTCAAACAGCCGACTCCGAGAAATCTAGCCGTCCCGTCACCCGCTCCTTATCCCGTGCTAACTCCATCCACAATATGGGAGACTCGCAAGAGTTTACGGCGGCTCTCCAGGACGTGCTGCAGAAGATTATGACCGCCATGGAAGCACGCTTTCGGGACACCGAAACACGGCATCGGGACGACATGGCTACTATCACTGCCAAACTTAATGAGCTGACTGCCTCCCTTCCCGTTATTACTACTCCACCCACGGATCACGCCAGCAGCAGTCAGGTTCCACCACCGCCGCTCATTCGCCATGAGCCACCACAGACACTTTTACGCCCTGAAGCGGCTATTCTGTCACGTTATACCCGTTTGGAATTCCCCACATACGATGGGAAAACTGATCCTTTGGGCTGGCTCACCAGGTGCGAACAATTATTTGGCCATCAACAAACTCCGGCAGCTGAACGGCTCCCTTTGGCCTCCTTCCACCTTCTCGACTCGGCCTTGCTTTGGGCCACTCGTCTCCTCACTGATCAGCCAGGCCTAACATGGGACGACTTCAAGCGATTTTGCAACCTGCGCTTCGGCCCTCCCATCCACGGCAACCCCCTGGGTGCCCTCACAACACTACGCCAGACAGGATCCGTGGACGACTATCTGGACCAGTATCAACTTCTTCTGGCACACGTCATGCTTTCCCCGGAGACGCAGGTGGGCATCTTCACCGCCGAACTTCGTGATCGCCTGCGGCTTGATGTTGACTTTAAGGCTCCTCCAGACTTAGTGACTGCAATGAGTCTGGCCAGGCTATGTGACCGCCGCCTCCAACTGGCACAGGAGGGATATCCACCCCCACCAGTTCGTCGACAATCTCAAGCCGATATGATGAAACGACGCGCACAAGGCTTATGTTACAACTGCGACGAACAGTACACTCGCGGCCACAGGTGCAAAGGACTTTTCTATCTGGAAGTCGAGGACTATGATGATGAGGGTGTCGGTTGACGCAAACACCATTGATCTCCCTCGAGCTTGAGGACAAGGTCAATTTGAAGGCCGGGAGAGATGTTATGGGTCTTATTATTATTATTATTTATTTCCATATATACATTTATTATGTCATAAGAGAGGCGTCCTTATATGACGCATGATTGGTGTCGTGTCCTTTTTAGTCGTGTGTCCAAGTTTGTCGTTATTTCCTTTAGTGTTATTTCCTTTTTGATGTCGATTGTAAGTCCTATTTAAAGGACCTAGTGGGTCTTGTATCGGTATGCAAGAAATAAAGTCTATTTCCCAACCCTAAAGAGATCTTGGAAGCTCTCTCTCTCTCGAGCACGCCCCGCTTAGGCAGCCGCGGTCAAGGCTCCGTGGTATCTTCGCCTCCGTCATCTCCACCTCCGGCTACTCTTCCGGCGACCTCCGAGTCGGTCCATAACAGTTTCCTCACATCATGAATGTGATTAGGTTCAGGCGTCCTGATTGGACTCCAGACTAGTTGATAGACCTGAATTTGAAAAAAATGCGAACGTGAAAGTGAGGTATTAGATCTTAGAATTACTCTAGAGGGGGGTGAATAGAGTATTAAAAAGTTTTAACTTATTTTATAGCGGAATTAAAATAATGATATATGTATGTGTAATTGAGTGAGTATAAAAGCAAAACAATAAACACGGCACAGTACAGAAAGAAAACACAAACACAGCAAAGACACAAGGATCTATAGTGGCTCCCCAATCAACCTGGGTAATCCACTCTTCTATCACCCTTGGTAGGAATCAACTTAGGTTTTTGATCAGGTGTCCTATCACCACTGAGCTTTTGATCAGGTGCTCAAACCAAACCACAAGTTTTTGACCAAGTGCCCTGCCACCAAAGATTAACTTTTGAAGGGAGTTAAAACCATGTACAAGATGGGGTAAAAGGATAAACAAAAAGAGTTTATGAAGTTCTTCTCTCTCAATAAGAACTGAGAGAAGACTAGTGGATTGTTGTTGTTGTAAAGCTCCCCCTGTCTGATAGAATTTGTTGACAGTTGTTGAAGCTTTCACTTGGGTGTAGAAGACTAAGAATCAACAGATGACACTGAGAGAAGAGTTCTCAGAAAATGAAGATGTTGCTGTAGATGAAGATTTCTGTATACCTCTAGTCTGTCTGAGTATTTCACAAGTATATCTTTTATATGTGTTGTATCTGTATATACTCTTGTATATATCTTATCTTCTCTTATCTCTACTGATTCTTCCTTTTTCCTTAGATATATATTCTGATTTGAAAATTCAAATCTTCAGATAAGGAATAGAATAAACTGAATTAAATCTTTCTTGGGACTGCAATAGCAACTCTGCAAAAACTTGACTTCCTTTTTTATGAAAGTTTCCTTTTCCAATATATGTCAACGGCTAGATTCTCGAAAGAAGAGAATAAAATGAATATATAAAAGGGAAGAAGAAATCTTGACTTATCTGATAATGAATAAATCCAAATATATGAATAGATCCGTTGCTGGATAGTCGATCTGAGTTCAGAGAAAAGAGAACTGATTCTTCAGAATTTGTCAAGCTCAAAAGAAATTTCGTCTAACACAAAGTTGAGTTCGTCGAGTAGAGAGCTGAGTTCGTCGAACTGGACACTAAGTTACTCATTCGTCGAACAGAACACTGAGTTCGTCGATCTCAATCAGGAGTTCGTCGAACTGAAAGATAGAATCTGTAGAACTGTTTGAAAGACTGATTTCGTCGAGCTGAGGATCAAGTTCGTCGAACTGATAAACGACGTTCGTCGAACTCAGGAAGGAGTTCGTCGAACTCAGGAAGGAGTTCGTCGAACACAGAAAACTTGTAATTTCCTAAGTTCTAGCTAACTCAGACAAGCTTAAACATTGACCCTAAGACTATACATTGGGGTCAACTTGAGTCCTAACCACAGATAGTGATCCTAGCCCAAATTAATAATAGGGTTGTTCCAACAATCTCCCCCTATATGGGTTAGGATCCTATTTGACAAAAGAAAAATAGATAAAGCAAACAACAATAAACACAGAGCATATATATCTGACAGAATTTAAAATTTATTTCAGCAGATAAAAGATATAGTACTCTGGGTTTAGAAAGTTTTACACTGTAAGCAGAATTTAGCAAAACCAAACAATCAGGAGCTTTTCTCTTTCTTTGAAGAAGGTTTGAAAATGATTTCTCTGTTGGGATTTTCAGATTCTCTCTTGCTCATATAAAGGTCATTAGCTCCCAGCAGGGTTTGAGATGAAGCATGAGGAACCACTGCAGCTGGGTGCAACTTTAGGTATTCTTCAGCATTGAAGAGATGTCTTAAACTGTATCTTTCAAACTCTTGTCTTCTGAATTCTGACATAGTTGTAAACTGAGAGTAATCTTTTCCTTCAGCTTTGGCTTTATTAATTTGAGTAGTAGCAATTGTTTCTTTATATCTGGCCATGTAAGCATTCTTTTATGAATCTGGATTAATAGGAGATGGAGGTCTTTCATCATGATCACTAGACTGATATGAAGATTGATGATCTTGAGAATTTCTTTTCCTGTGCAAAGAACCATCAGAGACATGATATTTGTAAACTGAGGATGGAGGTCTAGCAGATCCTGAGGGAGGAGCTCTGGCTGATCTTGAACTGTAAGAGCCACTAGAGCTTCTATGACTCTCCCCTGATCTTCTTGAGTGCTGAGGGGAAGATTTCTGAGATGAAGAGGACAAGCCTGCAGATCCAGCTGCTGGAGGAGGAGGAGGAGGATTAAACTTTGCTGGCTTATCAGAATAGAATCTTGTTTTCTTCATTTTCTTTCTCCTATTATTCTCATTCCTTGAGAATCTCATCCAGGCTGGAGAATCTTTGGTGAGAGTGATGTTTTTCAAAATGTAGTAGGGGATGTCATTAGTAGAAGATTGAGGTTTGGGGGCAGCCTTAGCTTTGCTTCTGGATTTCCTTTTCTTTGAGGATGAATCATCAGAATCATCATCATCAGAAGAAGAAGAAGAAGTTTGTGCGGGATCATTATACAATTCATCAAGTTCTTGAAGAACATTATCAACATCTTGCTCAATATCCTCTGGTAGAGGGGAATCATCATAAACAAATGTTGGAGGTGAATTCACCAAGCCAACTTCTTCTATAACTGCAACTGTAACTGCAACTGGAACTGCAACTGGAATACTTTTGATGATTTTCTTCAGCAAAACTGAATCTATTGGAGCTGAATAGGGAACTATAGCCTTTGAACTAACTTGAGGCTTAAGCAGACAATTGAAAACAAAACTGAATTTTGATAATAAAGAGATAATATCTATCGAAGGATTAATAGAGATATTATTCACTGAATCTATAACTGGAATAGTTAATTTTGAAGCTGCAACTGAATTTATATTAACTGAATCAATAATCATATCTGAATCTGCATCAACTGGAGCTTCTTCATTGAGCATCTCCCCCTGCCTAGGTTCAGGGAGACTTGAATCTAGGCCCCTAGAAGAAGGGACAAATGATGAGGAGGAAGGAAGGGAAGCAAGCTTGGAAGAGAGTTCTGAGATGGCTTTGAGAACTGGAGCTAGCTTCTCATCTAGAAGAGCTGTCAGCCTAGGAGAGATATGGTTGAAAATCTGATCAGCAATGGAAGAGAAATTAACATACACAAAGTCAGATGTATGTTGAGAGGATGAGGATGCTAGAATAGAAAAAGAGGGAATAGAGGTGTGAGCCTGATTGGTGTGCACAGAGAAGGGAAGGAAGATGTTTGTAGCATCTGAGATGGGTGGAAGATTATCCACATGGATGGGTGATTGAGGTGGCGTATGTTGAGGAGACAAAGGAGGGGGAATGAAGGGGGGAAGAGAATCAACATCTGGAATAGATGATGATGGAAGCTCTGCAGACTGGTTTGTCTGTAGAGGAGGAGAAGAAGGCAATGAGGAAGGAGTGTCTATGGGAGAACCGGAAGGAAGAACCTCTTCAGTAGTAGTGTTCTGAAGAGGTTGAGAAGGGATAGGAGTTGAAGATTGAGAGAGAGGAACTTCTTGTAGGGTTAAGGGAGTGACTGTGTCAGTTCTTGTGCTCTCAGAAGCATGCTTGGAAGTTTCTGCCCTTGAAGTCCTTTTGGGAATCACTCTCTCCCATTTCCCAAAGAGTGTTGAAGTCAGCCTCTTGCTTGCATTGATAAAAACTGTTTGTGATACCAACAGCTCTGGGCATTTTGCTTGAAGAACAATGCCTAAGACCCTGTCATAGCAAACCCTCATTTTGCTTTGCTTCTTCTTGATAGATTCAAAAAGAATCAATCCTCAATTGACCTGCTTCTTTTCCACTAAGGTCACCATCAACAGAAATTGGTGTCTTGTAATATAATCATGAGCAGAGGTTTTTCCCAGTAAAACCTTGCCAACAATATCAGCTAAGAATTTGTATTCAATAGACAAATTCTTCTTCAGAAGATGGTTAGGGTTTCCACTGGAGTGACCCATTTTATCCAATTCAATATTAAATTCATCGGAAGTGATGTCCAAATCATCATCACCATTTATCAAACCAAAAACTTCTGTTAAAATTTCTGGAGAAAAAGGAACCTGATTTCCTGAGATAGTTCCTGATATAGATGTGGCATTCAGTGTCTGGACAGTGTGTACCCATTCATTGATCTCAGTAACTGGAAGCTTTATCCTTGTAGTCATAAACTTCTTTAACCGGTGTTCTTCAAATAGTTGAAGAATGTCCTGGAAAATCTGGTCAAAATGAGCGAAAGATTCCATATCTATATCAAAACCTGCATCGAACTTCATTGACGAGATCACTGACTGAGAGATTGTCATGAGCACCTGCAAGAGAAAAAGATCAAGTGCAAAGGAACTGGAGGGAGGCAAGAGCAAGTTCTGTAAGCGCAAAGACGAAATGGAATCAAAATTTGATTATAAAGAAAGAGTTCGGAGAAGGCGCAAGCTTTCGTTGAACTGGGTTCGGCTTAAACCTAATAAAAATAGAAGTCGAAGAGCCTGGGGCTTCGTCAGACTGCGTTCGACGAAAAATAAATTTTCGCTGATCTCTGTTCGACTAAAGAGCTGGCTTCGTCGATCACTGAATCTATTAGATTTCGTCGATCACCGTTCGACGAATGACTAATTTTCGTCGATCTCCGTTCAACGAAAAGAGGGGATAAGTAAAAATTGAATTTTTTAATTTATTGAATCTCCATCTATCATTCCTAGCTAATTTATAAAGAAGATGTGCTTCTTTTCATCCAAAGGTTTGGTGAAAATATCAGCCCTTTGTAAGTCAGTAGGAATAAATTGTAGACAAATTTTATTTTTATCCACATTATCTCTAATAAAGTGGGCCGACCCCACTATGGTGGGATAAAGGCTTGAGTGTTGTTGTTGTATCTCTGATAAAGTGGTGCATAATTTCTGTGTTTAGTCCTACTATGGAGTACTGAATTTTGTGTTATAGATATTGCACTAGTATTGTCACAAAATATAATTGATTTATTTAAGTTGATACCATAATCTAAGAGTTGATTTTGTATCCACAGAATCTGTGAGAAGCAACTGCCAGCAGCAATATATTCTGCTTCAGCTGTTGATGTAGACACAGATGTCTGTTTCTTACAAAACCAAGACACAAGCTTATCACCAAGGAACTAGCAAGTTCCTGATGTGCTTTTCCTGTCCACTCTGCATCCAGCATAATCAGAATCTGAGAATCCAGTTAATTCAAATTCTGATGCAGTTGGATACCAAAGTCCTAGACTTAGACAACCCTTTATATATCTCAAAATTCTTTTTAATAAAATAAGGTGAGATTCTTTGGGGTTAACTTGGAACCTAGCACAAATGCATGTAGCAAACATTATGTCTGGTCTACTAGCTGTTAAGTAAAGTAAAGAGCCAACAATTGCTCTATACACTTTTTGATCAACAGGTTTCTCTGATTCATCATTGTCTACAACAGCATTGGAGGGCATGGGTGTTTTCATAGAAGAGACATCAAACATACCAAATCTTTTCACTAATTCCTTAGCATACTTGGATTGTGATATGAATATCCCATTAAGAGTTTGCTTCACTTGAAGGCCAAGGAAGTAAGATAACTCACTCATACTACTCATTTCAAATTTAGATTGCATTAGGTCAGAAAATTTTTTGCATAAATTTGAATTAGTAGAGCCAAATATAATATTATCTACATAAATTTGAACTAGTAAAGTTTGATTTTTATGTATCCTGAAAAATAAAGTTTTATCAGCATTGTCTCTACAGAATTTGTTCTCTAAAAAAAAATTAGTTAGGGTCTCACATCATGCTCTGGGAACTTGCTTGAGACCATAGAGAGCTTTATTAAGCTTAAAAACATAGGAAGAGTGAGTTGGAGAGATAAAACCTGGTGGTTGTTCCACATATACTTCTTCTTTGATATCTCCATTTAGAAAAGCATTCTTCACATCCATCTGATAGACTTTAAACTTCTTGAAAGCAGCAAATGCAAGAAATATCCTGATAGCTTCAAGTCTTGCAACAGGAGCAAAGGTTTGATCATAATCAATTCCTTCTTCCTGAGAGTATCTTTGAGCTACCAATCTGGCTTTATTTCTGATTATCAAGCCTTGATCATCTAGCTTGTTCCTAAAGACCCATTTGGTGCCAATAACTGGATGGCCCTTTGGTCTTGGAACCAAATCCCAGACTTTGTTCTTTTCAAATTGATTGAGTTCCTCTTGCATTGCAAGAATCCAGTTTGGATCTTGTTCTACATCTTTTATGGATTGAGGTTCAATTTGTGATAGGAAACAAGTGTGCATCTGATTTTGGTTGAGTTGATGTCTTGTTTGAACACCTGCTGAAATGCCTCCAATAACTTGAGATATTGGATGATCTCTAACTGTGATGTGATCAACAGTTGGAATGGGTTCAGCAAGAGTTTCCTCTTGAGGGATTTGATCAGCTGTCACATGATTAGAATTATCAGCAAGATCTTCTGGATTATCTTCTTCTTCACTGTCTTCAATAATTTGAGTTGATGGGAGTAGAGAGTCTTTATTATGTAGATCCAATCCATTAAGCTATTCACATAGAGTTTGTGCCTGCAAAATATCTTTGGTATAGGTGGTATTCCTCTCTTCATTCAATATGTTAGTTTCATCAAAAGAAACATGCATGGACTCTTCTATCTTAAGAGTTGATTTGTTATAAACTCTATATGATTTACTAGAAAGAGAGTATCCAAGGAATATACCTTCAGCAGCTTTTGCTTCAAATTTCCTTAGATATTTCTTATCATTGTTATGCACATAGCATTTACAACCAAAAATCTTAAAATAGTTAACCTTAGGCTTTTTATTCTTAAGCAATTCATAGGGTGTTTTACCCTTAAGTTTGTGTATCAGACTCCTGTTTAACACATAATTTGTTGTGTTCACTGCCTCTGCTCAAAAAAAGAGTGGCAAGTGAGCATCTGCAAGCAATGTAGTTGCTGATTCAAGTAATGTTCTATTTTTTCTTTCAGCTACCCCATTTTGTTGAGGAGATCTAGGAGCAGAGAAACATTGTTTGATCCCTTCTTTTCCACAAAATTCTCTCATCAGAAGAGATTCAAACTCAGTGTCATGATCACTTCTGATCAATGCAGCTAGAGTAGAGTACTCAATCTTGATGGACCTGAGAAAGTCTGTCAGAACACTAAAGGTGTTAGACTTGTTCCTAAGAAAGAACACTCAAGTGAATCTAGAGAAGTCATCTACAATAACTAAAGTGTAATATTTCCCTCCTAAACTCTGTATTGCAGTGGGTCCAAAGAGATCCAAATGCAGTAAATACAGAATCCTAGGTGAATCACTTTTGGATAAAGATTTGAAACTACTCTTGGTCTAGTTGACAAGTCTTGCAGAGTCCTTCCTTCTTGTATGAACCAGAAGGCAGTCCTCTTACTAGATTGTCCTTGGAAAGCTTAGAGATAGTTCTAAGGTTAATATGTCCTAGCCTTTTATGTCATAACTCATTTGTTTTATTTATTGAATAAATAAACAAATGTCTGAATTGGCAGAATCAAAATTGACTAAATATATATTTCCTTGTCTAATACCAGATAACACATTGATGTTCTTATTATTGGTAATAAGACATAAGGAATGATCAAAAGTTACCTGATAATCTGCATCACATAGCTGGCTTATGTTGATAAGGTTATGCTTGAGACCTTTGACATATGCTACCTCTTTGAAGGTAACTGCTCCAACTCTGATTTTTCCGTATCCCTTAGTCTGTCCATAGTTGGAGTCTCCAAAAATTACTTTGGGTCCAATTTTTGCCTTGTAATTGCTTAGATTGGCCTTATTTCCTGTCATGTGCTTAGAGCAGCCACTATCCAAATACCAATGTTCCTTTATGTTTGGATAGCTTTGTACATGCAAAACAGAAAATGGATTAGTTGTTCTTGACCCAGACTATCCTGGGTCATTTTGTCTTACCACAAAATTTTGAAATGTAAGAGATCTCAGGCTGATCCTTATAGCCTTGTGGATGGTATCTCCTTGGAGGAATAGTTCACTCAGTAAATGGATTCTTAGTATGTTGAGAATGAGAATTCTTTAGAAATGCAGTACATTTTTTGTTCGACGAACTTGGCTGAGTTCGTCGATCGTCGATCGACGAATTGAGGTTATTTTGTCGAGCGCCGCTCGAATGATAGCTATACTGAAAATCTGTATTCAGCGTTCGTCGACCACCGTTCGACGAATTCATGTGATTTCGACGAATGCTTTTGAATTCATTTGTTCTTAACAGCTTTGCTTGAGATGTTCTTACCTACTTCTACTGCCTCTTTGCCTTTGGCATAAATGAATTTTACTGGAGTAGATAGAGTGTCTTTCTTAAGAAGGTATGGCTGACTTGATGATGCACCCAAGCCCAGTTTGTCATTGAGTCTGGCATTTACAGTGCTTGTAATGTCTATCAGTTTGATGTTTTTCCCATTGAGGGATTCTTCAAACTTTTTGGCCTCAGTTATTTGTTCTCAATGAGAAAAATATGTTCTTTGGAGGCAGACAGTTCTTCCTTAAGATTGGCATTATCTACAGTCAGTTGGTTCATTTCAACCAACTTACTTCTTAGGGAAATTATCTCCTTCCCAGATTTAATCAAATCTAAACAAAGAGTCTTAAATTCATTTTTAAAATCATTTGAAGTAAAATCAAAAGTAGAAATTACCTGATCACTATCAGTGTCAGATTCTGATTCATCAGAATTATTTGTTGATGCATTGATAGCCATCATGCAAAAAACTTCTTTCATCTGCATCATCTTCATCATCACTTGAGCTGGATGATGATGCATGCTCTGAATCATTGTTTGAGTCATGGATAGCCATCATGCATAAATCCTTTTCATTTGAATCATCTTCATCATCAGAGGAGCTGGATGATGACTCTGATTCAGTCTCACTCCATGTCTCAGCCACAAAGCCCGTTCCCTTATGTTTATGTTTGTGGGAGGATGGCCTGCTGGAGTATTTCTTTTCTTCCTTTTCTTTTCTTCTGTCCTTCTTTTAATTTTCTGGACACTCAGGTAGGATGTGTCCAGGCTTCCTGCAGCCAAAACAAATAATTTCTTTAGAGTGTGTTTTGTCATACCTTGGTTTCTCCTTGGATCTGAAGTCATTCTTTCTGAGGTCCTTTCTAGCCATTTTATAGAATCTTTTGGCTAGGAGGCTCATGAACTCCATTTCTCCTGGAGCTTTGTCTTCCTCTTCTGCTGCCTGAAAAGCAATGTTTCTTTCCTTTTTGGTGGCTGGTGAGGAGGTAGACTGTTCAGCTTCTCTTGACTTGATAAGCTGCTCATAGGATTTTAGTTTGCCTAATAAGGTCTCAGTAGAGATCTCATTTAGGCTTCTGGCTTCCTTGATTGACCAGATCCTTGAGTCTCATGTGCTGGGGAAGCACATTAGGATCTTATCATTTACTTCAGTGATTGTGATCACTTTATCCAAAGACTTCAGCTCATTGATTATGAGACTGAGTCTGTTATACATATCTGCAACCATTTCAGTATCTCCCTTCTTGAAGTTCTCATATTGGGAGATGAGATGGGATCTCCTGTCCTTTCTCTCATCTGCAGATCCATCAACCATGTTGAAAGAGTTTCAGATGTCCCTGGCTGAGGTGCAGTCCACAACCTTCTGGAATATGTCATCAGACATGGTCTGTGCCAAGATGTTCATAGCTTTGGCATCAGCATTCCTTTGTTTCTTCTGAGCATCTGTCCACTCAGGAGGTGGAACAGCATTAGTGTTGCTTGTTGTTTCATTGTTTGTTGTTGTTGATGGAGTAGGAGGTCCTGTCAAAATAGAATTAAAAATATCTTCATCAATAGAGTTCATATAAAGTTTGATCTTTGCTTTCCATAATGCAAACTTGTTAAGATTGCGCATAGGAGGTCTTGTGCTTGAGTAATCTTTGTTCTGTGTCATGAGCTTTTAGAAAAAGAAAGCTCTAGAAGAAGTTAAGATCTAATTGATCTTTGGATTCAGGTGTTAGTCTGTGTAATCAATCAACCAACCTCTGATACCAATTGAAATTGAGGTATTAAATCTTAGATTTACTCTAGGGGGGTGAATAGAGTATTAAAAAGTTTTAACTTATTTTATAGCGGAATTAAAATAATGATATATGTATGTGTAATTGAGTGAGTATAAAAGCAAAACAATAAACACAGCACAGTACAGAAAGAAAACACAAACACAGCAAATACACAAGGATCTATAGTGGTTCCCCAATCAACCTGGGTAATCCACTCTTCTACCACCATTGGTAGGAATCCACTTAGGTTTTTGATCAGGTGTCTTATCACCAATGAGCTTTTGATCAGGTGCTCAAACCAAACCACAGGGTTTTTGACCAGGTGCCCTGCCACCAAAGGTTAACTTTTGAAGGGAGTTAAAACCCTGTACAAGATGGGGTAAAAGGATAAACAAAAAGAGTTTATGAAGTTCTTCTCTCTCAATAAGAACTGAGAGAAGACTAGTGGATTGTTGTTGTTGTAAAGCTCCCCTTGTCTGATAGAATATGTTGACAGTTGGTGAAGCTTTCTCTTGGGTGTAGAAGACTAAGAATCAACAGATGACACTGAGAGAAGAGTTCTCAGAAAATGAAGATGTTGTAGATGAAGATTTTTGTATGCCTCTAGTCTGTCTGAGTATTTCACAAGTATATCTTCTATATGTGTTGTATTTGTATATACTCTTGTATATATCTTATCTTCTCTTATCTCTACTGATTCTTCCTTTTTCCTTAGATATATATTCTGATTTAAAAATTCAAATCTTCTGATAAGGAATAGAATAAACTGAATTAAATCTTTCTTGGGACTGCAATAGCAACTCTGCAAAAACTTTATTTCCTTTTTTATGAAAGTTTCTTTTTCCAATATATGTCAACGGCTAGATTCTCGAAAGAAGAGAATAGAATGAATATATAAAAGGGAAGAAGAAATCTTGACTTATCTGATAATGAATAAATCCAAATATATGAATATATCCGTTGCTGGATAGTCGATCTGAGTTCAGAGAAAATAGATAACTGATTCTTCAGAATATGTCAAGCTCAAAAGAAATTTCGTCTAACATAAAGTTGAGTTTGTCGAGCGGAGAGCTAAGTTCGTCGAACTGAACACTAAGCTACTCATTCGTCGAACAGAGCACTGAGTTCGTCGATCTCAATCAGGAGTTCGTCGAACTGAAAGATAGAATCTGTAGAACTGCTTGAAAGACTGATTTCGTCGAGCTGAGGATCAAGTTCGTCGAACTGATAAACGACGTTCGTCGAACTCAGGAAGGAGTTCGTCGAACACAGAAAACTTATAATTTCCTAAGTTCTAGCTAACTCAGACAAGCTTAAACATTGACCCTAAGACTATACATTGGGGTCAACTTGAGTCCTAACCAGAGATAGTGATCATAGCCCAAATTAGTAATAGGGTTGTTCCAACAGAACTTGCTAAATAAAAGGCACGTAATGAATGAATGAATGAATAAATAAATGAAAAATGAAATTTATCCTCAACATTATCTAATGAAGAAAGCTAAAGATACAAGATACAATCAATGATATTGAATGTCAAAATAAAACATACGTAGTAAGATGACTCAATTGAACGCCTAATACTTACAAGGAAATAATTTCAATTTCAAATAATATCTTTGCAAAATAACGATGATGATAATGTCTTTTAATTATGATTATAAATTGTTGTTAATCCCTATTTCTATTGTAGGTAATTAAAGAAAGTAAGAATTCGCTTAGCCTGTTAGTGAATTATTTAGATAAATAAATTAATATAGGTGAAGGACTAAGCGAATCCCGATGCCAACGGTAAGCGAAGAGCG
Organism: Dactylorhiza incarnata; assembly: GCA_033032865.1. NCBI lineage: Eukaryota > Viridiplantae > Streptophyta > Magnoliopsida > Asparagales > Orchidaceae > Dactylorhiza > Dactylorhiza incarnata. The sequence continues at coordinate 2,781,466 of JAWHQI010000129.1, read as the reverse complement.
GAGAAAATGAGGCTCCAGATAGAGGTGTGTCGTATTTGGGTTAGGAGGTGGCTACAACAGTGTGTGGAGTACTCGACGCTCACTGGGAGAGCCGCAGGGACCCGGACTGCCAGCATGAGAACTTTCAGTTTTACTTTATGTAGATTAGTCTCATCTATGCGTGATGTGTATACTTTATATGTTGGTTAGGTGACAAATATATATATTAGATGTGGGTTAGCGTGTTTGCATGTGATGCATCTTTTGTAAACTCTGACTTTTGTGTATTATATGTAGGCCTTTTTTCCATGTATCTTGTTACATGTTTAATGAAACGAAATGGCATATTTTGTGTTACACTTTTAATTTAGTATTCTGTCATAGAATGAATATTTATACTACACGTTAAAAATTCTTACTTTGTGCCTCTGATGATACATGAAATGAAATAAAAATATTAAATTATAGCGGTTACCGAAAAGGGGGCCGTTACAACTGCTATTACATACATACCGAATTTGTTGATTCCATCTTTACACAAGCAACGACCTCTCGACAACATCACCATTCGTGTCATCATTAAGCACGACAGAGGCTCATTGATCAAGGAAGCCTTAGCTCAGGAAACATGCTACGAGGAGAGATTTTGAGAAGAATTAAGGAACCAGATAATCACACCGTCAGAGTCCGAAGAACAAGTGGGGATGTTATGGGCATTCACGCCAAGTTATCACGTTATGAGTCTTCATGCCTAGTTTAATTAATATGAGTCATTAATGCCTTATTGATAGTTGAGTCAATTAATGTATGTCATTAAGATATTAGTTGTTAGAGTCAATTAATGTGTTGTAAGTAGTTGAGTCAATTAATATGTGTCATTAATATGTTAGTTGAGTCATTTAATGTACATCATTAATATGTTAGTTGATGGTTGAGTCTTGTAATTTTATTTAAGTATTCATGAATGAAGTATTCATGAATTGAATTTATTCTCGTCCCAAGTTATGAGATCATGGTAGTTAATGTATTCTAAATTGAATCAGTAGTTCTCTCTCTCTCTCTTCATAGCACACCCGCTTAGGCAGTCGCGGTTTCGGCTCCAAAGTATCCTTACATCACCACCGTCATCTACACGTCCAATCACCTCTCCGGTGACGTCGTCAACGTTCTACAGCAAGCCCGTAGCACATTCTAATCACTATTTCAACCTTTTTTCAAACATCTAAAGATCCTCTCATTCACAAGTCAAAGTAGGGAAAGCCGGGGAGCGGTAAGAAGCAAGAGAAAAGAACCCGTATCCATTTATCATTTAACAAAGTGCCAAACTAAATGGATTAACATGGATTATTCATATTGCTAATAAATAGGCATCAGCATTAAAACCTAAGATATTTACGAATTAGATGATAATATATATTTGAAGGGGAGCCTTGGCGCACCGGTTAAGGTGTTGTCGTGTGACCTTGAGGTCACGGGTTCGAGTCCTGGAAGCAGCCTCTTGCAGAAATGCAGGGTAAGGTTTGCCTACATTTCACCCTTGTGGTGAGACCCTTCCCCGGACCCTCGCTGCGCAGGGATGCTTTGTGCACCGTGCTGCCCTTTTTTTAGATGATAATATATATTTAGATTTACATAATGCTAATTGAAACTGGACAGAACCAGATCGGATCATATTCATCAAGAAACATTTACAGTAAAAAAAGAGTTTAACCTGCCTGCCAAGAGCTCTAGATGTCCAGTGCCAGTTGCCCTGTATGCGAGAAGATCACCTAATAGCCTCGCCACAGAGTAAACCTCATCTTCTTCCAAGACACCCCTGCATTTCACCAGAAGTAAAGAGTCAAGCTATTGATTATTTGATAGGAATTCTACCATCATTCAAATTCCAATGAGATTCATACAAGTACTTTACACGTCCCAGACAGCATAAAGCTTCGCGAATGCCATGATCAAACACTTCCCTGTAGTGAGCTCTCCAGGCCGTATCATGAGTTGCATAGAATGATCTCCATCTCAAAACATCAGTTCCAGTAAAACATTGGATGATGGCCACAAGCCACATAAGGACAAGGAAAGAAAGCATTACGAACTTTTTCCATTCTATATCTTTCATTTCATGCTCTGTAATTAATTTGCAGTTGTTTGGTTATCAATTATTAAGGCTATTAAGCTAAAGCTTTTGTTAAAAGAAGCAAAAAAAGTCATGATGCAATCAAAGCACAAGTCTTGTCTGAATTAGCGGGAATTAAGCCTAAGATCAGATCTCATTACACATAATAGCTTGAAGAAAAGAGAAACCTGAAGCTTCGCCCAGAATTCTAATCAGAAATATTCCTTACACCAGCAAGTATCTTCTGCCCTACAACAAGGCCTGTGTGGGATCAATTTCTTTTATTTAAAATAGATTAAGAGGTTAATAAATTATTTCTTATGCTGTTTTTTAATTGATTCATTTTTTAAATATTGAAAACACATTTTATGGTGTTTATAATTTCCAGAAAAAAAAAGGTTCTGACTCCATGCTTCCGCAGGGATTTTAGATTGGGCTTCTAGAGAACTACATAAGGTAAGTAACCACAATGCAAGCTATCAAAATTTAAGAACTAAAAGATATACATATATATAAGAAATCAAACAAAAAGAAAGCAAATTATTTTGGGATGCAATCATTATTTGTAGATTCATTCAAAAACCTAAATTAGTATATTCATTCACTTGTGTGATTAAATTAAGGGTGTTTAAATTAGCGCAACTTCTCTCGCTCTATATGCAGCGCTTTGATATACGCAGCACACTGAATCTTATTTGTACACCAATTTGATATTCACAGACCAAAAGCAAAAAAAATCAAATTAGCAGAGGAAGAAACATAAGTATAATTCATGCACATCTCATGGGATAACCTAAGCAAGAAAACTATAATATCTTCATATTACTAAACCTCTTTCGCATATATATAAGGGAAAAACACCCTTTGGTAAATTCATCTTTCGGATTTTACGCTTCTTTATTACAAATGTTCTAACTTTTCATAGGTGGATTTAATTTGTATGTTTTTTTATTTAATTTTATAAAATGCATATTCATCCCCTCAATTTCGATTGATTTATTTATTTGGATGACAATATTTTTTACAAAAATGACAAACGAAGGATTTCCTATCGCGTCAGGGCACGGCCGCACAGGGGAACATGTGCACGGCTATTTGTATATATATAAATTACTATCATTTTAAACATAAAACTCCAGTTAATCTAAAAATACATCCGCGCCACGGATTAATTAATAGACTTCATCGCTTCTTCCTGAAATGAATTTTATATACATAGCATTATTAGAAATCAGGAAATAAAATTCATAGAAATAAACTGTAAAAACTGATAGATCTTTTTGAACAGATTATCACTAATTTTTAAAACTCTAACTAATTAAAGCTGATATAGAGGAAATAATTTAAGGTAGTCGATCCAAATTGAACTCTTTATAAGAATTTGAGGATTAACTAATGGGAAATGTAGAAGATTAATACTCGGGGCGTTAACCAGCGAAAATAAAAAAGAAGGTTTGCATGTGGCAATCGACTACGTCGAGTAGATAGCTCGATGGAAGCCCCTTCGTCGGCGAAGGGGAATAATCCTCTTCAGCTTCTTGTTGGAGCACGGCGGCGAAATTGTCGGAGAAAGAGCAGGCGGGTTGTTACAAAGACGGAAAAGAGCAAGGGACGAAGTGACGAGAACACGGCGCATAAGTCAACGTCGGGGCCAAGGTGACGTGGACACAGATCCTGACTCTACGACAAACGTTCGCTAGTAGGGCGCATGGGTGTAGCAAAATTGTCAACCTTATCTTTTATTATCGCACGTGTATTTCGGGTTGTAGGTTATTTATCGTTTGTCCTTGCATACTTTGGAATGAGACACTATATAAGCCTATATCTATCTTTCATTTGAAGTATCTTGGATGTATGAAAAAAAGGAGCCCTATGGGCTGAAATTTGTCTACCTTCTTCTTCCTCCTCGACTCCTCTGTAATGCAGTGGTAGGTCGACTGACTCGGGGTGAATGCTCTAAATGCAGCCCTAAATGTGATGAGGTGTAATACAAGTGCAAAAGTGGTCCGCTCAAAAATTACAGCAAATAATTAATTATTATAAGATTAACAGCAGGGGCACATGCAATCACAATTACTTGATAAAAGGAGAACAAAATATTAATTTTGCACACAAAAAAGGCGCAAATAATTTCTAAGCGTGCACGGAATAGGACTCGCAAATTGTACGACAAATGAAATACTAGCACAATAAAATTAGACTCCACCACGGTACAAGTTGCCAAAATAAACAACAAAAAGAAATGACTTTTACCACAATTTACGTGTGCAGGCGGCGGTAATAGCGAGTGGAGGGCCATCTAAGGTCGTAGCAAACGGACAAGGTGTTGGGAGTGTGGATTGGGGCTGATCGGTACTTGGATGGGCTTAGAGGTGGCTGTCGGTGGGAGGTTTTGGGCTGGGTGGAGGCCAACGAGAGGGGGGGAGAGGTAAGGAAGAGGGAGGCGGAGGGGAAGGAGACTGGTGGTGGGGGTGTAGGGTTGGGTGGAGGCTGACGGGAAGAGTAAGGGTTAGGGAAGAGGGGGGAGGAGGGGAAGGGGGCTGCTGGTGATGTTTCGGGTTGGATGGAGGCCGACGGGAAAGGTGGAGGAGGGGTTTTGTGAAGGGTTCAGGCAGGGAGGACTTGCCGGAGAGGGAGGCGGGGCTGGCGTCGCACCAGCGGGAGGGGAAGGAGGGGTCGAGGCTGGAGCAGGTTCAGGCGGGAAGGAGCCGGAGAGGGAGGCGGGGCTGGCGTCGCACCAGCGGGAGAGGTAGGAGGTGTCGCACCTGTGACCGACGGTTAGAGAGATGCTAACTCACGATCCCTTGAACCGCTTGCCTGCAGCCTTAAATAAACTCAAACTAATAACCGCACAGTAACTGGACCGTAATAAAACCCCTAAATCGAACGACTCACATTGTTCGGTTCGATCGGTGATAAAATACAACTTGAAATAAAAAGTATAAAGCATGAAACTGACTAGAAACACGCATCCGGATGCGACCATGGACTCTGATCGCCCGTCCGGAGAGCGGATCACCGCCTCCTGCGGGTATACACGCGCGTCGGACGTGGTGCGCCGTCAACTCCCCCCCCCCCCCCCCCCGGCTTAAAGGCACTCAACTCCGATGAGTGTAGGTGGTTGTACTCGCTGAGCAACCGTGGGGCGAGTCTCTGAAGCTCCTCCGAGGAAATCCAAGTAGCATCATGCAAGGGGCGGCCGCTCCAACGAACAAGATAGCGTAGGGTATCTAGTCCGCCCGCGGTATAGAAGTCGTGTCTGACTATCTGACGCACGTCGTCGGTAGAAGCAGATGGCATCAATGTATCTCCGTCTGATGTTGATGTATCTCCGTCTTGTAAAGATGTATCTCCGTCTGGCGATGTGTCGGTGGAACCGTCGATGGTGCAACTCGATCTGCATGACGCGACGCCGCAGGTGGCAACACAGTGGGACTAGCAGAGGCAATAGGAGAAGAAGGCTCAGGTGGTGGGGCTATGGGAGATGAAGGCTCGGGTAGAGGTGTGGTGAGTGGGTCCACGTACACATGCTCCTCGTAGTAAGGGGTCAAATCTTCTATGGTGAATACCCGGTTGATGCCCATACCATGAGGGATGTCTATCTCATATGCATTCGTACCAATCCGTCGTACAACTATATAGGGGCCCATTCTGCGTGCGCTTAATTTTTTTGCTGGTCGTTGTGGGACCCTCTCAGATCGAATGTGAATTAATACTTGTTCTCCCGCCTCAAAGATTTGTTCCCGACTGTGTTGATCTGCTTGATTCTTATAATAATCATTACTAGTTGCAATCTTCTTACGGACCGACTCGTGTAGAGCATGCACGTGTTGAATGAAAGGCTCGGCGGACTCACTTGCTCTGGACCCTAGGGGAATATCCACCAAGTCAACTGGTTTCCTAGGCTCATACCCAAATATGATATGAAATGGACTCAAGCATGTGGTCATATTGACTGAGCTATTGTATGCAAATTCAGCTACGGGGAGGACAGAATCCCAGGTCGTTGGGCTATCCCCAACTAGGCAACGAAGAAGAGTCCCAAGACTACGGTTAACCACTTCAGTTAGTTCGTCCGTCTGCGGGTGGTAGGCGGAGGAAAACCTCAGAGTCGTACCCATCTTCCTCCATAAAGTCTTCCAGAAATAGCTCATAAATCGTACGTCACGATCAGAGACTATGGAGGTGGGGAGACCATGATACTTTAAATACTTCTCTAAAGAATAATGTTGCCATGTGGGAGGCGTCGGCGATTTTTCAGCAAGGAATGAAATGTGTCATCTTGGAAAAACGATCCACAACAACAAATATAGAATCGAGCTTCCTCAGAGTGCAAGGGAGCCCGAGAACGAAATCCATACTAATATCAGACCAGGGTCGCTCAGGGACCGGTGGTGGAGTGTATAATCCCGTGGGCTGGCGAGACCCCTTTTGCCGTCTGGCAAACCCTGCAATGCCTAGCTATTCTGGTGACGTCTTTCTTTAGGCCGGGCCAGGAGAAACGATCTTCAACCAATGTGATCGTCTTATCTCGACCAAAGTGCCCCGCAACTCCGCCTGCGTGTAACTCCTAGATAAGGAAATCTCTGAGGGATGACTGAGGAATGCAGAGGCGAGAGCCCATAAATAAATACCCATCTGATATCGAATAACCCTCCTGAAGATCGGGCGAGGCCTTCGAAAGCGTTGTACAAACATCCCCAAAATCAGGGCACTATGGGTAAGCGTGAACTAGCTGCTGAAATCCCACTACTCGGGTGCTAATGGTGTGAAGGATGCTAACTCGGCGACTCAAGGCGTCTGCCGGCTTGTTCTCAACACCTGCTCAGTGCTTAAGAACATAGTGAAACTCCTGCATATACTCCACCCATTTGGCGTGACGGTGAACCAATTTCTTCTGGGAATCGAGATATCTCAGGGCCTGATGGTCTGAATATAAAATGAACTCCTTGTGCAGGAGATAATATCGCCAGTATCGCAGTGCATGCACAATGACATAGAACTCCCGATCATAATTCGAATATTTCTGTCGGGCCTCGTTCAACTTCTCACTAAAGTAGGTCACCGGGTGGCCTTCCTGGCTAAGTACTGCGTCGATACCGACCACTGACGCATCACAAGCTACCTCAAAGGCTTTGGAGAAATCTGGTAGGCGTAAGACAGGAGCGGTAGACAGTCTCTCCTTGACCTCCTCGAAGGCTCGAGTAGCAGCCTTCGTCCAAACGAAGTCACCCTTACGGAGGCAGCTCGTAATGGGCGCCATGATCGAACTGAAGGCTCGGACAAACCTCCTATAGAAGGTGGCGAGCTCATGAATGCTCGTAGGGATAGGCCACTCTCGAATCGCCCTGACCTTGTCAGGGTCAACAGAAATACCAGATGTCGATACAACATATCCCAAGAAATGAACGGATGTGGACAGGAATAAGCATTTCTTCAAGTTGATGTACAGATGCTCCTTTCGGAGGAGCTCAAACACCAAGCGGATGTGACGTAAGTGCTCAGTGCGGCCCTGGCTGTAGATCAATATATCATCAAAGTATACGACCAAGAATTTGTCCATGTAGGGCCGCAAGACCTGTGTCAACACCTTCATAAATGTACTGGGCGCGTTCGATAATCCAAATGGCATCACCATCCACTCATATAAGCAGTCCTTCGTCTTGAAGGCCGTCTTCCACTCATCCTCCTCTCTAACTCTAATCTGGTGGTACCCACTGCGAAGATCGATCTTCGAAAAGATCTGGGCACCAGTCATCGAATCCAAGAGATCATCGAGGCGGGGAATCGGAAAACGATACTTCACCGTGATCTTATTGATGGCACGGCTATCAATGCACATGTGCCAGCTCCCGTCCTTCTTCGGGGTAAGAAGGGTCGGTACGGCACATGGACTCAAAGTCAAACTCTCTCGTATAAAATTCTTCCGCAGAAGATCATCAACTTGCCTCTTTAGTTCAGCATGCTCAGTCGGATTTAAGAGATAATGCGGAAGATTGGGCAAAGATGCCCCCGGAATCAAATCAATCGCATGCTGGATGTCCCGTAGTGGGGGAAGCTCATCGGGGAGCTCCTCGGGCATAATGTCTACAAAGTCATCCATCAACTGTCGAACATCCGGATCAGTAAACTCAGCCACTAGGGATCTCGACTGCCATCATGGCTGCAACAATAAACATGACCCCAGTCTCTAGGCTCTCCCTCAAGAAATCACTCCTCAAGACATGTCGGGGTCTCGTCAACCCCGCACTAGCTGACGAGTCAACCTTGCCCTTAGGAGGATCCCTGGGCTGAGTCGAGGTAAGGGTAATCTTTCGACCCTTGTCGAAGAATACACACGTGTTGGACCGCCCATAGCACGTGGCATCACGATCATAAAGCCTGGGTCTCCCAAGAAAAACGTGAGCGGCGTCCATAGGGACAACATTGCACCAAACCTGGTCATCAGTGGACGCTAGACGTATCGGAACCAGGCACCGCTGCGTGACATGTATGGTGGATTTATCCACCCACCAGACTCGGTAGGGATGGGAATGGGGCTCAGGTGTCAACTGCATCCTCTCAAGTCCTTTCCTAGCAATAATGTTGACGCAACTCTCACTATCAATAGCGAGCTTGCAGGGGCCTCCTGCGCTCAGGAAATATGTAAAGAAAATAGTGGTGCGGCGCCAATCCTCCTCAGCACGAGGGGTGTGGAGGATACGTCGGAGAACTCCCACCTCTAGCGCTCTCTCTGCATCGCTCTCCCATCCATCCTCTACAACGGCAGTAACCTCCTCAATGGCGACGTCCTCAGCCTCAGTGTTGGGCTCGCCTGAATCCTCAATCAGCAAATTTCTAGTAGGGCATTGTGCTGCGAAATGCACCTGCCAGAACAACGATAACATTGGACTCCCCCAGGCTTGGGGCCTCCAGGAACAATAGCTTTTCCCGTCGCGTCTGCGGGAGCGCGAGGGGTGGCAGTGGATATGGCAGGAGGGGGTCTCCTAGCTGTGGTGGCATCCGGTCGTGTAGTGACCTGCCTCTGGCCGGCGGTACTTAAATACTGCTCGTACTCTAGTGCGAGCTGAAAAACCTGCTCTACCGACTCCATCCTATGGGGAATCAATTCCCTTCGGATATCTGCTCTAAGGCCCGCACGAAAGCGTGAAGCAGTGGCGAAGGGCTCCTCCCAAATGTCGCTACGAACTACGAGTTCGTCAAATCGTGACATATAATCAGCAACAGAGAGAGTCCCCTGACGTAGCGTATGCAACTGATCCAAGAGCTGATTTCGATATGAAGCGGGGAGGTATTTATCCTATAAGCGTTGCTTCATCTCGTCCCATCGGGTGATGGGATAGTAACCATCCCGCTCAAAAGACCTCTCTAAACTTGACCAATAAATTATCGCTTGGCCAATCAATTTCATTTTCGCGAACCGTGCGTGTCTCTCATCATTCATGTCAAACCAGTCAAAATAGTGATCCATATCAATTAGTCAATCGCTAAACGCCCTCGGGTCCAGGTGACCATCTGATGCACCCCTCGTCGCATCCTAAGTCACGCATTTTATTTTTCCAGCTTTTATTTACTATCATGTATTTATTTTCACGCACCTGCTTTTATTTAAGAAATGTTCGGCTCGTCGGGTTGACCATCTGATGAGACCCTGAATAAATGGTCCGGTAATTTTAGTCGTTGGGACGTAACGGGCAAGCTTAAAATTATTTAAGCGTATAAATTTTAAAAAAAAATTGAATCCAAGACAGGATATTTAAAAGTTTGGAGAAGAATAGGAAATATTAAGTTTAGGAAATAATTTCAAAATCTACAAACATTTGGAAATAATTATTTGGGAAATAATTAATGGGTTAAAGCTATTTGGGAAAGAAGACAGCCAATATTTTATTATATATATCAAGTCCCACTTGAAGAGGAGGAAGAACCGGACATGTAGAGAAACGAATTATTTTTTTGTTTCTCTGCTTTGCCGGGTACCGCCTACAGTACTTTGATTCCCTCTGTCGTTGCCCACACCTCCTCGACGACAACAATACAGTTGCTCCCAGCCGCTGCTCAAGCCTCCTCGACGATAACAGTACAGTTGCTCCCAGCCGCTGCTCAAGCCTCCTCGACGACGACGCAATACTTCCATGTCGCTGCCCTAACGCTCCAACGACGACCTTGCGGTTCTCGCCACCCCTGGTTCCTGTCTCAGTCGCCAGAGGTCCCGACATTCCAGCGGGCCTTCGCCATACCAGACGAAACGTCGGTCTCCTTCAGTCAGCGCCAGTCGAAGCCTCGTCTCCTTCCTCCGACGGCCACCTCGAATCCTCACCGTGGTCGATTGTTGTCGACTCCAGCAAATATTTTACAGCAAAAGGCCAGCAAAAGTTGATTCGACCCTGCCTGCGAATTTGGATCGACTGCTCCTCTTGTGGTATCGTCGCCCCTTCCTTGCTCGTTATTTAGTTTTTAATTTTATGCACCTACTTAAATAATTAAGAGCTTGCCCTGAACGTTCAATCACTTTAATTACCGTTATTCTATAAATTGCTATTTGTGGTTTATGCTTGTGATCGTACAAATCTCGCTACGGCTCAATTCGTTAAGCGCCACAGAATATTTTACTAATAACAATTAACGATCTTGTGAAGCTCAAACGGTTGAGTAAGTTTGCATGAAAACTCGATTTGGCTCGCTCGGTCTCTTTTAAAAATTAAATTAAAACTAACCTATTCTTCAAAATCCTAATTTTATTTTATAATAAATAAAATATTTCGTCAAATAAACACTTAATTTTGAAAACCTAATTCCAGATTACATCACCATCGAAGGTGGGAGCATCAATACGGATCCGTCGAGATGTCATCCTCCTCTGGGGTCATCCCACGACGTGGCTCACGAAAATCACCGTACTCAACATCAACGTCATAATCATATCGTGGTCGATCTCTACGACGAAGTGGGGGAGGACGAGGTTCATCCGGAGGACGATGATCCCTGCCTGGATCTCGCCGAAACTCGTAACCACGACGATAATTTGCTCTTGGTGGGGTGGGGGATCTCGGCGAGGGCCATCTCTACCACGTCTCTAGGGAGGTGGTGTGGCATCTCGAGGATCCTCGTGAGGCTCCTCGTCAGGGAGAGGAAGCGCTCGTTCTCTAGGTGTCTCTAACTGATCAACCCTGGTATTAACCCTCGCAATATCACCCTTAAGAGTTTCGAATTGGGTTCCCATCCGATCAAATCGGTCGAGAACCAAACGTTGAAACTCAGCGGGCGTCATGTCCGTCTGAGAACTAGCGTTCCTATCGTCGGTGTGATTGTGACTTGACATGGAATGACGATACTCCCTACCACTACGTAACATGCAAATGATCATAACCTAGCTCTGATACCAATTTGATGCAGTGGTAGGTCGGCTGACTCGGGGTGAATGCTCTAAATGCAACCCTAAATGTGATGAGGTGTAATGCAAGTGCAAAAGTGGTCGGCTCAAAAATTACAGCAAATAATTAATTATTATAAGATTAACAGCAGGGGCACATGCAATCACAATTACTTGATTAAAGAAGAACAAAATATTAATTTTGCACACAAAAAAGACGCAAATAATTTCTAAGCGTGCACGGAATAGGTCCCGCAAATTGTACGTCAAATGAAATACTAGCACAATAAAATTAGACTCCACCACGGTACAAGTTGCCAAAATAAACAACAAAAAGAAATGACTTTTACCACAATTTACGTGTGCAGGCGGCGGTAATAGCGAGTGGAGGGCATCTAAGGTCGTAGCAAACGGACAAGGAGCGGGAGTGTGGATCGGGGCTGATTGGGACTTGGATGGGCTTAGAGGTGGCTGTCGGTGGGAGGCTTTGGGCTGGGCGGAGGCCAACGAGGGGGGAGAGGTAAGGAAGAGGGAAGCGGAGGGGAAGGAGACTGGTGGTGGGGGTGTAGGGTTGGGTGGAGGCTGACGGGAAGAGTAAGGGTTAGGGAAGAGGGAGGTGGAGGGGAAGGGGGCTGCTGGTGATGTTTCAGGTTGGATGGAGGCCGACGGGAAAGGTGGGGGAGGGGTTCTGTGAAGGGTTCAGGCAGGGAGAACTTGTCGGAGAGGGAGGCGGGGCTGGCGTCGCACCAGCGGGAGGGGAAGGAGGGGTCGAGGCTGGAGCGGGTTCAGGCGGGGAGGACTAGCCGGAGAGGGAGGCGGGGCTGGCGTCGCACCAGCGGGAGAGGAAGGAGGCGTCGCACCTGTGACCAACGGTTAAAGAGATGTTAACTCACGATCCCTTGAACCGCTTGCCTGCAGCCGTAAATAAACTCAAAATCGAACAGTAACTAGCCGGAGATGTTAACCGCACAGTAACTGCACCGTAATAAAACCTCTAAATCGAACGGCTCACATTGTTCGGTTCGATCGGGGATAAAATACAACTCGAAATAAAAATTATAAAATATGAAACTGACTAGAAACACGCATCCGAATGCGACCATGGACTCTGATCGCCCGTCCGGAGAGCGGATCACCGCCTCCTGTGGGTATACACGCGCGTCGGTCGTGGCGCGCCGTCACTCTGTCTCCTCCTTTGCAACCCTAGCAACTACCATTTGGTCCGACCTGTCTCGCTTCCGCTGCGGTTTTCGTCGCCCTAAACCCTCATTCCAACCGCACATGTCTCGCGTCCATAGCGCCTCCCGCGTATGTTCCCGCATCGCGCTCTGTCTGCCCACCTCCCGCAAACACCCCAGCATCGCGCTCTGTCCATCATCGCCTCTCGGACTCTCCGATCGGACCCTCCAAGCAGCGCCGCTTCTTCCAGGCATCTCTTCTCCGACACCCCAGCAACGCCTCTCCGACTCTCCGTCTGACACCATCTCCATACGACCGTCTGCATCGCGCTCTATCCCGCATACGTTCCAGCATCGCGCTCTATCCCGCATACGTTCCAGCATCGCACTATGTCCCGCGACCGCGCGGCGTCCGCAAACCCGGATTTCCGCCCTTTGTCGCGTCCTCCCAGCGGCTCCCAGCGAACGTTCGACCTCTCTCGCGCATTGAAGTGGCTCCCAGCGACCGATCGGGCCCTCCCAGCTGTGTCGTTTCTGCCAGACAGTTTATGTCTGATCTCGCACACCTGACAGCGCCTCCATTGCTCGTCTGATCGCGCACCACCTTTACTCTCGCGTGCATGCCCCCCAAGACTTCGCTCTATGGCGGACTCCAACACACCCGCGCCTCAACCTCCGGTGGATCCGGTCATCTCCCGCCGCTTGAATGCTCATGAGGCGCCCATTGCCTCGCTTCAGACCCTAATGCTACGGATGGAAGCTAAGTTCGACGCCTCTTGGCTAGCAGACCGAGTGCTTCGTCGTCCTCCAACACGGAGTCTCTATCGCTTCTCGGGGCACACTCGGACCCTCCCTAGGACCCTATCCCGACGCCGACGGGATTCCCACCTCCACTCCGCTCGCTCGACGTCTCTTCTTTCAACATCACCGACCACGTGGGATGGTTTGCTCGTGCGGAACAATTTTTCGTCATCTGACTCCGGAGCCACAAAAAGGTTGTTACGGCTCTCATCGGCATGGAGGGATCAGCCCTCCATTGAGTCCACTGGCTACGACAGAACAACACTTCGCTCTCCTGGGCAAAACTTCGACAGGTCCTCATCCTCAGCTATGATGTTCGTTATTCAGAGACAGTGGTTGAACGTTTGTGTAGTGTCCACCGGTGTCCACCAATCAGGCTCCTTTAACGACTACATCGATGAGTTCATCACCTTGGCGATGCACGTTTCGGGCTTACCGCAAGATCACTACTTGAGCTTTTTTATGCAAGGGATCCTCCCCCGCATCTGATCCCGCCTTCGCACCCACCACCCCAGGATGATTACTGATGTTATGGACCTAGACCGCTTGGTGGAAGAGGACTTTAAGGTCACCTCCATCGATACTGGATAGCCACCGGGGAGTTCTACGCCGCCACTGCTTGTCTACCCTACCCTACATACCGCGGCTCCTCGGCATCTCGGGCCACCTCCCAGATCGCCCCGGCCACCGAACGACTCCCGGATGACGAACCAGAGTACCACGATCTTCGCACCATGGGACTTTGTTTTCATTGTAAACAACCCTACTCTCCGACTCATGACTGCCCTCTGAAGGGGCTCCACATCACCATTGGCGAGGAGGACCCGAAAATCACCCTTGGGGATTTCGAAGCCCTCGAGGGTGATGGCTCACTTGCTGTCGTGGGTCCCCCTGCACGTCTGCATCATCTCGAATATTTGTGCTCCGCGGTGAGCGACACCTCTGGCCCCCTCACTATGACGCTCCATGGTTCCCTGGCTGGCACTCCCCCGACGATGCTGATTTATAGTGGGGCCAGACACAATTTCATCTCCCTGCGCCTAACGATATAGTTCGACATTCGTCCATCTTCTTCCCCTCCTCTCGTCGCAGCCGCTGCACTACCATTGGGGGTCTCTGTACGGACCTACACATGACTGTGGACTGCCCTCTCCGTGGATATTTCTACTCTTTTGAGCTCGGTGGTCTCGCCATACTCGGCATCGCGTGACTTCGTACACTCAGGGATGTGCATATCAACTGGGCCCGCATGATGATGCATTTTTCTCAAGCATGAGTCTTTTTCCTCTTGGCAGGGGAAGCGTCCTTCTCCCATCTATCGGTGACACCCCATCCCCCTCGGCAGCATGCGGCAGTAGATTATGCCGCATACCTGTGGCGCGACGTCCACCATCCCATTTGCATTGCATCTCGATAGTTGCTTCTGCCTTGAGGGCAAGGCGAATTTTTTAGAAGAAGGAAAAGGGCAAGGGATGAAGAGAAGAGGACACGACACATAAGTCGACGTCGGATCCAATGCGACGTGGACACAGATCCCAACTCGATGACAGATGTTTGCTAGTAGGGTGGGGTGCACGGGTGCAGCGCAACCGTCAGCCTTGTCTTTTATTATCACACGTGTATTTCGGGATGTGGGTTATTTATCGTTAGCCATTGCGTACTTTGGAATGAGGTACTATATAAGCCTATATGTATCTTTCATTTGAGGTAGCTTGGATGTATGAAAAAAAGAGCACTATAGGATGAAATTTGTGTCCCTTCTTCTTCCTCCTTCGACTCCTTTCTCTCCTCCTCTTTAACCCTAGCACCTAACACGGGCGGAGTCAGGAGGGCGAACGTGCGGTTGGGTGGGATGTATGTCGTGGGATGGAGTAGCGCGGATGGGTAGGGGGCTGCGTTTAGTAAGTCTAAAATGTTATATAAAATAGGATTTTGGTGTTTAATTAGAGAGTGTGAATAGCCATAGAAGATGTGCTATAAACACAATTTAGCGATCAAATCTTAAAGGTAGATGACATTTTTTACAAAAAAAAAATTATTTTGAAAGAGCATAATAAATAGAATAATGAGGTATATTATGGATTGATCCAAAGAAGTAAAGTAGATTTAGCTTTGAAAAATATGAATAAAGATAAAGATACAGGTTTCAATGAAATGCACTTTCAAATTTGAAGTGTGATGGGGTATATTTAAGTGTTGTGATTGACAAGTCTTTCGATGCAATTTTGAAGACTTTGAGTATCAATATTTAAAAACAAATGAGAAGCTCAAGATTGTAAATTATAAATCAATCAAACTTGCAAGTCAAACAATGAAGTTCCCAAAAAACATTTATGGACCATGGACTTACAAAAGCTATGTCAATTTTAAATAACCAAAGCAAAATTAGTAATTCTTTGATTGACTTCTTTTCTGCAACCAAATAGTAAAATTTACTAATTCCATTTCAACATATTGAATTCAACAACCTGGCTGAGCATTAGAATTTGAATTTATACCGGTTCCAATTCTGGCAATTCCAATTTTTGTCTAACCGAACAGAACCTTATAGAAATCTTTTTTTTTAAGAGAATCAATGGAAAAGTATATTAAAAAAGATCAAGCGTGCAATCAGCCTGCCATGAGAGGTGGGTCCTTCGGGAAGATGGACCGTTCTAGAAAAATGGAATGAGTCATTCACTCAAATAAAAAGCCCTATGGAGACAAGGAGAAGGAAAGAACTTCAAAATCACTTACTCAGCTTTGACTTATAATTGTCAACTAAATTTATGACGCCCAGATAATATTGGATGTCAAGTTGTTCAATGCTCAAAAAAATGCATTCACCGCAGCCTCATTATGAACAACATTGGGTATCAAGAATGCCTAAGCGGATCGACGAGGAGGCGACTTCAGGAACTCCAAAATTGGCCATCGCACATAGAAAAAAATTGTTTGTCCAGACCGTCGATTGAAGAAGCGGTTTCACAATAAAAAAAACTGGAAATTTTAAATACAACGCCTCCAGAACAACTCTTTAGTTCCAAGGTAAAAAAAATTTGAGGAAGTCATTCAGGTTCAATTGGGCCCTCTCCATCCACATATTAGACATAAAATGATCACATCTGCAAGAGAGTGCGGCTCCACCTATGCGGAAATGATCTTATAATGACTTAGGACCTTTTCAAGCCATAATTAGAAATGTTCAGCAAAGACAATAATGGAGTCATCCCAAACAGAGTTGGCACATTCAGAATAGTTAGGAACCACAAAGTGGTATCCTATAGTTAACTTGTATTAAGAACCCAGATCCTGCACCTCTTGGGATAGTAGCTTTGAAGATCCCCATTGTCGTCATAAAAAAAAGGTGAATTGTGAAGAAGAGAAGCTCTAGCAAACTAGGAAGTCGAAGCAAGCATTGAAGTAGAAGCAACGACACTTAAAGAAGAGTGTCCTTTTGTCGGCATTTTGACAAGATAATACAGCTTTTCAGGAGTGCTTCGTGAATAGTAACATCCTAAAAAGGGTAGATACTTGTACCCCAAAATTGCGTCATGGACACAGTGTTGTAGATATCGGTTGATATGTCGGCCAACATAATGGTTTTGGATCCAAAACGACATGTTTCCATTTTTTTCCATGGGCATATCATTTTGAACAAAACGGGTGATATATCGACCCGTTTCGGATATATCGGGCTCGAAAACGGGCGATATCCGGGCTCGAAAACGGGCGATATATCGCCCGTTGTATTATTATATTTTTTTTTACAATTGAAACAACTCGCGGTCGCGGTTAATACTCGCCGGCCGAGCCTTTCTAATTCTTCTACCCTAGCATCTCCCTCGACACTCTGGCGCTCTCCGCTGGTTCTTCTCCCTGGTTGCTGCGACCTCTCTGGTTCTTCTTTATGGTTGCTATGAATCTCTTGATGGTTCTTTTCCCTGGTATCTACGACTCTCTCGCTGCTTTCTACATCTTCTTCTGATTCTTCTTGTTGACTCTCCATTTCAGTATCACCACTGTAAGTCGAAATTTTTTTAGGGCTTCAATTTTGTATGGTTGGTGGTTTTTTAGTTATTTGTCTAAGCTCTTCTTTTAGTTCTCTCCTCTCTACCTCTCTCAATCTTTGCTTCTCTCTGAGCTCTGAGCTCTCAATCTCTCCTCTCTACATTCTGATGTGATGAGTGATGGTTCTGTAGTGCAAACTTTTTTAAGGGCTTAGGATTTTGATGCTTGGCGGTTTTTCAGTTACTTGTCTAAGATCTTCTTTTGATTCCCTCTTCTCTCTGCCTCTCTCAATCTCTGTCTCTCTCTCTCTTTTCTATGAGATCTCAATTTCTTCACTCCACATACTGATAAGTGATGGTTTTGTTGTTGCACTGCAAATTTTTTTTAGGGCTTCGATATTTGATGCTTGGTTTTTCAGTTATTTGTCTGACCTCTTTTTCTGGTTCTATCTTCTCTCTGCCTCTCTCAATGCCTGATTCTCTCTTCTCTCTAAGCTCTCAATCTCTTCTCTCTACATTTTGATGAGTGATGGTTCTGATGCTGCATTGCAAATTTTTTTAGGGTTGTCGGATAATGGATGGATTGGTGCTTAGTGATTAAAATTAATGATTTAGTGTTTTATTGTGCATTGCATCCAGATCGGTTCCTGATTAAGTTTACAACGACACTCAAGCCTTTATCCCACCCTAGTGGGGTCAGCTATATGGATCCTTTGTCGTCATTGCGCCCTATCTTTAAACATAGTCTCAATAATGCCTAAATACATCATGTCTATCCTTATAGTTTCATTCCAAGTCTTTTTTGGTCTACCCCTCCCCCGTTTAACATGTCTAGTGACTAAACTCACACAACGCCTAACAGGTGCCTCTAATGGTCTCCTATGTACATGTCTGAACCATCTTAAACGAGCTTCTCGCATCTTCTCTACAATTGGTGTCACTCTTGTCTTATCACTGATACATTCATTCCTAATTTTATCCAGTCTCGTGTGACCACACATCCACCTAAGCATTCTCATATCCGCAACTCCCATTTTTTGCTCATGTACAACATTCACCGCCCAACACTCAGAACCGTAGAGCATTGCTGGCCTAATTGCAGTACGGTAAAATTTGCCTTCAAGTTTTAATGGTACTTTACGATCACATAAGATCCCAGACGCACATCTCCACTTCAACAAACCTGCTTGGATTCTACGCATCACATCTTTATCTACGCCTCCATCTTTTTGAATTATCAATCTCAGATATTTAAAGCACTAACTGCAGGAAATATCTTGGTCACCCAATTTAATGATGGAGTCATCCGACCTTCTTGCACTACTAAATTTAAGTTCTATATACTCCATCTTTGTCATGCTTAACCTAAAACCCTTCTTTTCTAAAGTGTCTCGTCAAGATTCAAGTTTCGCGTTTACACCCTCGCGCGTCTTATCGACCAAAACAATATCATCTGCAAATAATAAACACAAGGTATTGGTTGTTGGATATGTTCGATAAGCTCATCTAAAATAAGGGTAAAGAGATAAGGGCTTAAAGCTGACCCATGATGTAAGCCAACAACAATAGGGAATTCTTGTGTTAATCCTCCAGATGTCCTCACCCTGGTCACTGACTTTGTATACATATCTTTGAATACGTCAATGTATGATACATTTACACATTTCTTTTCTAAGACTCTCCACAAGACCTCTCTTGGAACCCTATCATAAGCCTTCTCCAGATCGATAAACAACATATGCAAATCTTTTTGTCTTTCCCAATAGTTGTCAATGAGTCTCCTCATGAGATGCATAGCTTTCATGGTTGACCTCCCTGACATGAATCCAAATTGATTCTCTGAGATGTTAGTCTCTCGTCTAACTCTTCTCTCTATTACTCGTTCTCATAGTTTCATAGTATGACTCATTAATTTAATTTCCCTGTAATTGACACAATTTTGTATATCTCATTTGTTCATATACAAAGGTATCAAAATACTTTCTCTCCATTGGTCTGGCATCATCTGTCTTCAGTATCTTATTGAATAAACTTGTAAGCCATAAAATTTCGTCCCTCCCTAAGCATTTTCATACTTCAATGGGTATATCG
The DNA here is from genome assembly GCA_033032865.1 of Dactylorhiza incarnata. Lineage (NCBI taxonomy): Eukaryota > Viridiplantae > Streptophyta > Magnoliopsida > Asparagales > Orchidaceae > Dactylorhiza > Dactylorhiza incarnata. The sequence goes on along the minus strand of JAWHQI010000129.1, from coordinate 2,761,945 downwards.
TCAGGCCCAACCGTCTTTGCATTTTTCATCTTCTTCAGAGCGTCACTTATCTCTGATGCTTGAATTTCACGATAAAAGTTATGTTTCTATACTCATTTGATTTACTTAACTTCTCTAAGTTTAGTTCATTGCATTTTCTTTCATTGTATAATTGATAAAAGTATATTTTTCATCGCTCCTTAATAGTCACATCATCCGTCAAACCGTATCTGTTTCTTCTTTTATGCATTTAACTTGTCTTAAATCTCTTGTCTTCCTCTCTCTAGCCCGGGCAATTTTATATATATCATGCTCTCCATCTTTGATATCTAGTCGTTTGTAAAAAAAATCATAAGCTTGACTTATTGCTTTACTTACTGCATTTTTAGCTTCTTTCTTGGCGACTTTATACTTTGTCAAGTTTTCATCATTCCTACAAGCATATAATGTTTTGCAGTTGACCATCTTTGCCCTCACTTTGTCTTGCACTTCCTCTTTCCACAACCAAGATTTTTTATGTGGGGATGCACGACCTTTTGACTCTCCAAGTACGTTCTTTCTACTTATCTTTAAATATGAAGACATAACTTCTCATGTGACACTAGAATCATCAACTAGTTGTTTATAACCGCTGCCTTGAAAGCAACATGTTTTTCCTTCTTCAAGTTTCACCACCGAATTTTTGGCAACACTTTTATCTTTTCCTTAAGGTTAGTATATTTAATTTGCATATCCAACACCACTAGCCTATGATGATTTAAGATGCCCTACAAGTAATCTAGTTATTCAACTTCATTTTGCAATCTATGATGTATAGCCATGGTGAATGATGATATTGAGTTGTTCCGTTAGATAAATAAAGCGTTGGATGTTCGGTACTTAAATATAAATTGAATGTTGATTTGCTAACATAATATTTATTCAGAAACATTAACATCTTAAAGTTGTTGTTTTTATTGTTTGTTTAATATTTTACTAATCATATTTTACTGTTCTTATTTGTGTAACATAAATTTTCATAGTAGTTTGTGAGATTTAACAGTTATAGTTGTTAAATTGTTAATATAGCAGCATCTATAAAATAAAAAAAGAGATTATTTACATATAATTCTATATATAATTAATTAATTATTAAAACCTGATATATGAAATATCTCTGATATTTCATATAACAACATGAAAAACTCAAACTGACGTGTCTCCGACATCTGATATTTGCAACCTTGCATAGACCACATCAGCACCAAGTGCCAATTCAGTTCACCTGAGAGTGACACATGACTCAACAAGCCAGATAAGCTTAACAAGGCAAATTCAACAAGGCAAAGTACTCGAGAACTCAAAAATTTGGTAAAAGATGTAATCATTATTTGTGGAGATACTTGTACACCCCGGTCCGCAAATATCTAATTCGAATAACCTATACGGCTATTCGCAATATATTAGTTAAGAAAGTACATAAAATCACGATGGGAATCTTATCGTCTTGCCTGAGGTAATGCGCATACTTTTATGCATTTGGCAGAACTTTCTTAATGGAAGTAAACCTCACTTAATGTATTTTAATCATCTTTACCATAATGTGAACCCCACGTAGAATGCCTCTTTAGATATTTGTAAATTGGGCGAGTAAGGATCCCCCCATCAAGCTTTTAAACTTTGGCTTCCTAATCCCTCCTCGTCGAGCCCATTGTAATTTCTTGTTGTGTTGGAAGACAAATTATTCACATCACATTGGTAATCAGGGGGACCTCTCGAGGATCAACTACTCGTTCTTTCTTATTCAGTGTTGGTGTGTTATTGTTCCATTCATTTTCTCTTGTTCCTTTTTTGGTTTGCAAACTATGATGACTAGTGATATCACATAAGTCATCTCTACGGATAAATTGAATTTCAACAATAAAACTTATATTAATTACTCTCTGAGTGAGCCAAATCCTTGCAAGATTGGCTAACACTTTCACTGGCCCTTGTTCATAGCTCGTGTCTCTCTTGTACATCTCAAGTTAATATTTTTTCTTTTCATTGTGTTTTTTTAATTAATGGTAAAGTATTGTTAGAAAAAGATATTCTAACATTTATTTATTGTTCAAGCTAACAACATTAGGTCACACAATTAAGAATAATTGATGTTTCAATATTAAAAAATCCAGGTAGTGATGGTTATTTATCTGTACTTAATTACATTAGTTCCAAGAGTTGAAGAGAATAATGATAATATATGATTAAACCAACCTCATACTCATATATATAGAGTAAGGGATAAAAACAATGTGCACGGACAGAAATACCCTTACGCTGGTAAAAAACAATAAGACAAAAAAGACTTGAATTCAACTTTCCCCCTCAAGTTGAACGATAGATGTCTGTCATTCCAAGTTTATAGATATCATCAGTAAAGACATCGCTCTCCAAGCTCTTGGTGAAGACATCGGCGAACTGATCTCTGGAGTGAACAAAGGGGGTGACTAAATTTCCTTTTTCGAGGTGGTTTTTGATGAAATGGCGGTCAACCTCGACATGCTTTGTTCTATCATGTTGGACCGGATTATGAGCAATACTGATGGCGGCCTTGTTGTCACAGAACAGAGAGATAGGAGTATCAATCTGAAGGTCCAGGTCTTTCAATAAGGTGCGCAGTCATAATCCTTCGTAGAGGCCTTGAGACATTGACGGATACTCGGCTTCAGCACTAGATCTGACTACCACATTTTGTTTCTTGCTATGCCATGCGACTAAATTTCCACCAATGAAAGTGCAATAGTCTGTTGTAGATTTTCTGTCATCGCGGATTCCAGCCCAATCCGCATCGGTAAAGACATCAATCTTTAAATGATTGTTCTTTGAAAACATCTGACCCCGACCCGGAGCCTTCTTTAAGTAACGAAGGACACGGTATGCAGCATCCTGATGTCTGATTCTGGGGGCATGCATATACCTGCTCAGGATTTCAACTGCATATGTGATGTCAGGACGAGTGTGTGAAAGGTATAACAGCATGCCCACCAATCTCTGGTAACTTGCGATCTTCATCGGTATCTTCATCGATCCTATGGTTCTCCTCCATAGGTGTGTTAGCGGGAGCACACCCAAGCATCTCAGTCTCAGTTAACAAGTCTAACACATATTTGCGTTGCGAGATGAAGATGCCCTGATCAGAGCGAGTCACTTCAATTCCCAGGAAGTAGCGGAGTCTTCCCAGGTCCTTTACTTCAAACTCTACAGACAGAAGGGCTTTCAGCTTTGAGATTTCATCTGAGTCATCCCCGGTGATCACGATGTCGTTCACATAAGCAATAAGAACGACAATCTTCCACTCATTCTTCCTGACGAACAGGGTATGATCAGAATGTCCCTGTTGGTATCCAAACTTGACCATGGTCTTGTGGAACCTGTCAAACCAAGCCCTGGGGGATTGCTTCAACCCGTATAAGGACTTCCTTAGGCGACAGACAAGGCTTTCTTGACCCTTCTTCACAAATCCTGGGGGAAAGGTTATGTAAACCTCTTCATCGAGGTCACCATGCAGGAAGGCATTTTTGACGTCCAGTTGATGTAGATCCCATCCCAAGCATGCCGCACAAGATAGAATAACACGAACAGTGTCCATCTTCGCAACAAGAGCAAAGGTCTCATGGTAGTCGACTCCCTGAGTCTGAGTGTAACCGCGAGCCACCGGGCGGGCTTTGTGCCGCTCAACTTTGTCATCCTGATTTTGTTTAACAGAGAACACACACCTAGAACCAATGGCTTTCTTTTCAGGAGGAAGAGAGGAGACGTCTCATGTGTGATTTTTATCCAAGGCGGACATTTCCTCCTCCATTGCATGAGCCCATGCAGGAATGCCAACTGCCTCCTGCCACGTCTTAGGGATAGTGATCATGGACAAGGAGGATATAAAACCCTGATGAAGCTGGGAAAAATGACCATAAGCAACATGATTTGAGATAGGGTGATCGGTACACACAGCCTTACCTCTTAGCAGAGCAAGAGGAACATGCAGGTCAGCATCAGAATTTGAGTCCAAAGACGGCACCGGCAGCGATGGAACCACGGAGGACTGTTCACCTGTGCCCCGACGACGATATATAAGAGGAAGAGGAGAGATGAGAGACAGATGTTGGTATGTCGGGGAAAATGACGTAGGTATAGGTGACGTGGGGGAGGTAGGTGAAGGTGGTGGAGGAGAGGTAGCTGAAGGAGGAGAGGTAGCTGAAGGAGGAGAGGTAGCTAAAGGAGGAATCATAGGGAGAGGCACTGAGTCGATGACCTCATTCTCCCCCTGACGAGCGGAGTGAGGCGAATCCACATAGTAAGATTCCTCCTCACGGAACGTCACGTCCATGGTACAGAAGACACGTTTGGAAGGGGGTGGTAGCACCGATACCCCTTAGTGGTGGCAGAATAACCAAAGAAGACACAACGTAGAGCCGGAGGGTCAAGCTCGTCACGCTGAGGCTGATGGACGTGAACAAAACAAAGACACATGAACACGCGAGGTGGAAGATGAGCAGTATGAAGAACGGAGGTCGTAGAGAGACGAGTGAGAGGGGTAGAAAAGTCTAGAACCCGTGAGGGAAAACGATTGATAAGATGAGTAGCAGTTAGGATAGCATCACCCCAAAATGATTTTGGGAGATGCATGGTGTGGAGAAGGCACCGGGCAACATCAAGGAGATGCCGGTTTTTCCGTTCAGCCACACCATTTTGGGTGGAGGTGTAGACACGGGTAGTTTGGTGGATAATTCCATGACTCGTGAGATACGATCCAAACGCTCCATGATCATCGTATTCCCCCCCCCCCCCCCCCCCCCCCCCCCTTATCACTACAAAGAACACGAATAGTAGCATCGAACTGGGTTTGAACCATTTTATGGATTGAAAGACAGGAAACACTTCATTTTTTTCTTTAAAAGGTAAACTCAAGCAGTGCGAGAAAAATAATCTATAAAGGTAACAAACCAACGATGGTCATTTAAGGAAACAACAGGGGAAGGTCCCCAAACATCGGAATGTATAATAGCAAAAGGGGTAGTATTAGGAGAAGAAACATGAGACAATGAATGTCGAACATGTTTGGACATATCACAAACATCACATTCTAAGGTTTTAAAAAGATGCGATAAAGCAGGAAACATTTTTGAGAGATAAACAGGAGAGGGATGCCCAAGACGCAAGTGTCAGCGTCGAGCATTAGCAGCAGCAGCAGTAGAAGAGGAGAGAGCCAGAGACAGCAGGGAAGCATCCAGATAGTACAAGCCGTCGTGGTTCCTACCACTGCCAATGGTCCGCTTCGTACCCAGTTCCTGAAAAACACAAAAATCAGGAAAGAATGTTACCGAGCAGTTAAGTGACCGAGTAAGATTGCTAATAGACAGAAGATTTCGAGGAAAAGAATGGATATGTAAGACAGACGGAAGAGACAAAGAGGAGGAACAAGAAATGGATCATTTCCTTGCAATGGGAGACAAAGTGACATTAGCAGAAATAACCTTGTCCTTACCTGACAAGGGGTTGTAAGAAGAAAAACCTGAGGAGGAGACGGTCATGTGATCGGTGGCTCCGGAGTCAATAATCCACTCAGACAGAGGAGTGGCAGCGGCATTGGCACTGGGCATAGCAGCAGTAGCAAAGGAAGTAAAGGTATAGCTCTGTGAAGTGACAGACTGAGAGTGCAGAAGACGGCGGAGAGCGTCCAATTCCGACGTGGTGAAATGTCCTGGGAACTGACCCTGATGGTCGTCATGCACCTCAGTGGAGTAAGCAGCATCGTGAAGACGAGAACCAGTCTGGCGGTATCCCCCCCCCCCACGACCTGGACCCCAACCACGACCACGGTCGTATCCATGTGGAATAAGATGAGGATGGAGTTTGAAGCAACCGTCCCGAGTATGTCCCCTGCGACCACAGTGATCACAAGTCGGAACCCCACTAGAATTGTTGGAGCTGCCACGACCAACACTAGTCAAGGCAGAACGATCTGGAGGAGGAGCCGTGCTGAAGGACCTTCGACGGTCTTCGTCGCCAAGAACCATGTTAAACGCTTCCCGAAGGGATGGAAGGGGAGAGCGGTGAAGAATATTTGTGCGAACCATGTCCATGTCCATGCTCAACCCCATCAGAAACAAATGTAGACGAAATCGTTCGTCTCTTTTCTGCAACTGGACTGCATCGGCAGTACATGCGGGGGTAAACTGATCAAAGTAATTCAATCCTTGTACGATACGCTCGAACTCCGAGAAGTAGGAGGACACCGTCATGGTTCCCTGACGAAGCACCAGCATACGCCATGTCAGCTCATAAGTCTGAGTGGAACTGTCAATCTGTGAGTACGTCTTACGTGCCCGAGTCCAGATCTCGTAAGCAGAGTCCATCAACATATAACTCATGTACACCTTTGGATAAATAGAGTGAAGAAGTCAGGGGACAACCAGGGAATTTTCTGAGTCCCATCGTTGCCAGGTAGGATCATCCATAGAAGGTGCCACCTTCGTCCCATCGATGTATCCAAACAGCTGATGATTGTGAATGGTATGCTGAGCAGCACAAGACCATTCCAAATAATTTGTCTCATCCAAGGGAACCGTGGTGATCTTTAGGGACCTTGAATGGCCAGAAGGGCGTTGAGGGTCGCTCATCCGGGGTGTCACCAAACTTGGTGATGGAGAATCAACGGCGGCAGACAGATCATCCATGAGGCACGACAGAAGGGAAGCTCTCGACGAACACTAGAAAAATCAGCAGGAGAGAAGCACTCGACGAATCTGCTCTGGAGGCATTCGACGAGACAGGCAGGCGTAGCGGTGAATCTGCTGGAGCACTCGACGAATCTGCTGGAGCACTCGACGAATCTGCTGGAGAACTCGACAAATCTGCTGGAGCACTCGACGAATTGCTGCTGGAGGCATTCGACGAGACAAGCGGGTGTAGCGGCTGCGGAAGCAGGCGGGATCTGGAAGTGGCTGTCTGATCTCATCGAGGAAGGGAAGACAGGAGGACTGGCCCGGAGCAAACGACGACGACAGACAGGGAAGTCGTTGACGGGATCGAGCGCTGCAGCAACCGCACCTCCAGGAAACAGGATCCATGAAAGGAAGAACGGGGATAGAAGCCGGATCCGACGACGGGAGATGCGATCTAGAGCAGTCGTCGACTGGGAAAGCAGCCACGAAGAACACAGGAACGCGGCACTGGAACTGTGGGAGCGGAGAAGAAGACGATGGCACTGGATCAGCCGGCACTGGATCTGCGGGATCGGAGAAGAAGAAGAGGACGGCGGAGAGAGGCGCGCATCATGAGGAGGGGCGGCCGGCTCCTTCAGCGTGCACCTCCATCGTCAAGGGAATCGCGGCTCACCATCGTCGGAGAAGACAAAATGCAGAGGGAAGAGGATCAACGGGTGACAAAGGAACGGAGGCGCCAAGCGAAGGAGAGAGGAATGGGATTAGGACTTCTTTGCCCTGATACCAAGTTGAAGAGAATAATCATAATATATGATTAAACCAACCCCATACTCATATATATAGAGTAAGGGATAAAAACAATGTGTGCGGGCAGAAATACTATTACGCGGGTAAAAAACAATAAGACATAAAAAGACTTGAATTCAACTCCAAGGTTTATCTTAAACCACCTTTGTTTAAAATGAAAAACAATTAGGCGTCGTATTATGCCAAATTTTTATAACCATGTTGTTGGTTAGCCACCAGTGGAGATAAGGCAATGGTCTCCTGCTCCACTCCGTAGGTAAAAGCCTTTTACCTTACCACATTCAAAAGAAAAGAGGCACAGAACTCTGCACATTCGAGAAATTGAAGTGATAATAGTTGGGGATTCTTTGAGGAAGCTCAACGGGAATGAGAGAGGCCGGTCGCTTGCTTTTTCACGCACAATAAAATATTCAATGTTGAGTACTATAGGCTCAATAACTTCATATACAACAAATAGAAGAAAAACAAGAGGACCCTCACCTCACTTGACAAACCAAAAAAGAGGCGCGGAAACTATATATGTTGACGATCCTAGAGCTTCGGAGAGCGCACAGAAAGGGTGTTATGGCCACGGGGAACTATGGCGGAAACTTCCTTAGGGCATTTGAAGGAGTCATTTTTGACGAGGAAAGAAATTGAGGACCTTGAGCAATAACAGGGAAGAAGATATGTGATTTGAAATATGCATCATGATTTTTTCAATATTGATCTCTATCATAAATTCATAACATTCTATCCATTATATTAGTTTGAGAATCCACGCTTGTGAAAGGTCCCAAAAATCTACTAACAAACAAATGAGTTCCAAATCCATATTACCTCAGATGAGGGTCGTTTAGTCATTATATGGGGGTACTAGATATTCTAAAACGTACATACGGTGAAAATTGATTACTCAACTATTTACACTATGTGAGAATTTTCCCTATCGAGTGGACCAGACCAATCAAGTCACCCGATTGAGTTCTTATTGATATGAGTCTATTTGGATCTCCCACGAATGTGAGTCGTTGTAGGTTAGCGCGAATAGTCGAAACCCGTGATAGGTGGGCTAGACAAATTTGAATCCTCATTGCGAGAGCTTGGTCTTACCCTTGGCACGTTTGGATCGATCGGTTATAATTTGCAAGCCCTATTGAATTTTACGGGTGAGCGAATTTGAAGTTAAGAGAGAGATTGAAGGGCATTTTGGTCTCTTCCCTTTAGTACTTTTGGACCCTATCCTATTAAAGGGCTATAAACGGTCATTGCAAAGCATGGCAAATTCCATTCAGTTTTTTCGAGCGTGAATGAGATGTAACCGTTGCTCCTTTGCATTCTCGATACCACCCTTTTCTCCCTCCCGATCTTCAGTCCATGAATAGGAATTCCATCGGTGGCAAACATTGCAGAACTGGCAATCTTCAGTCAACTTCTAGTGCAGGCCGTCATCTCTTTTTGTTTTCTTCCCTAGATCGCACAGGAAGCTTCCTTGTGTGTGTCGATCTACTCTGTTTCTCCGAATCGCAACCCCTATCGCGATTTTTTCTTCATCGTCGATCGATTGACATAAGGAGAAGAACCTGTGGAGTTATCGTAAATTAGAGGTTATTGGGTTTCCGATCTTCAGGTGTCTTCACACTCAGCCTTACATTTGCCATTCAGCATCTGCTTCATCTCCAACTTCACAAACCCTACAATTTTCGGCAAGCCAAAAACTTGTTCTTCTCCATTCTGACAAGAACCTACTCTTTGTGGGTTGAAGGGATTTCTTTTCATCATGTTTGCTCGTTGATTAAGTTTGAACGAGTGATCAAAGATCAGGAAAAGCGTTGTCAATGCTACACTTTTTGTCATACTCAACCCAATTTATTCGCAAGAATACAAGTGCATTGTTGAGGATGACAGCTACTATGTGGCATGAAGCTGAATCCAAAAATGGTACACATTTTAGTTTTTCGCACTTTATTAATTGTGTACTTCATTTCAATTACCTACATTTCATTTTATACGTTCGCATGAATTAACAAGTGATTAAATTTAAATTTGATAACAATGTACTATAGAGATTAATTTGTTTGTTCATGACAGTCTTGATAGCATAGATCACCAATGTCTTGTTTGCATCGAGATGGCTTGATAAAATTCGATGTAGATGATCTTGAGTCAACTATTTACACTGCTATTGAAAGAAATTTGGAATCCCATTGCTCAAGTATTGCCATGTAATCTACAAAATCAAGATGAAAGGGTAGAGTACGGCAAGGACTAAGCAAATTCACAACCATCATTTATCTAAATTTTATCTATTTGCCCCAATCTCTCCGTCAAACATGATTACAAAATATCAGGTTTTCTACATGTTGCTAATTCCATACATTCAATCATTTCTAGTATAAACTTAATCAGGAGACATGATAGTAACCAAGAGCTTACCTAGAAAGCACACCATGGAACCTGCCTCCTGCCTATAAAACCCCTTCACTATGATGAGCATTATATAAAGCGCCATCAAAAACTGCATAACATTGACAATCGTTCCAAACCTTGTCCACCATAGCCATCGCCTGTATCGCCTCTGCTTACCATTATAAGAAAAAGTGGCAATTTCGTTAAAGCTATTTTGACACTTCCATTAGGATGATACAGTGAGCAACAAAGACATAGAGGAGCACCTGCCGCTCCAATCGGCTATCTGAGGTAATGGCAGCAGTGCCGCCTTCCATAGAATGGCCGACGATGGTAATGGCAGTGGAGTGCTGCGCCTTGGCCACCGAAACCATGCAGCCAATCCGTATGCAAGCGATAACCGAAACAAGCCCGAACGAGTAATTGTCGCCGCCGGGACAGCTTGGAGAAGCGGAGAGCATCAGGAACCCGCCGATCAAGACGAGCCCCACGTTCGACAGCCCTAGCAACATTGACACGCATCGCATATTCCTCATCTTCGAGGAAAGTGGGGAACATTCCGTGGCAGAGTCCCCCATGAGCCCCCAAGCCCTCAGAAGACCCAGTGGTCGATCTCTCAATCTCGAAGCATCAGAAAGGAAGAGCGAGTAGAGATGGAGGATGAGGAAGCGAAGTAGCAGGGAATTCTCCGATTCGATCGGCGTCGTGCACTCGGGATTCCTCCATAGAGATCAGGTAGGAACCGCGATCCGAGGACAACGACGAAGCCGGTGAACTCGGAAATCCTCAATGGACCACGGACGCAAAACCTCAGCTGCGGCGCTGGGGAAGACGGTTTGCATTTCCTTAAAAAGCAGTGTTTTCTTAATTTAATATTATCAATATTTTTTATTTATTTCAAAATAATTTAAATTATAATTTTCATCGTAATTAATGCATTTGAAAAAAAAATTGTCGAAAACATGTAAAATCATGTTTTCAAGTTATCGTAGCTATTATATTTTTATAGTAATGACTCTCAAATCAAATAAATAAATGTGACATTGAAAGGAAAAAAAAAAAGGAGAGAAGAGACTCATGTATTCACCTCGACGGGTCTCTTGTGCTCACCTTGGAGGGTCTCCTGTATTTAGCTCGGCAGCCTCATGTATTCACCTCGGCGGGCCTCCTATATTCACCTCGATAGCTTACAGAATTCACCTTGTCAAATATTCAACTCGAAGCCTCCTGTATTCACCTCGACAACCTCATGTATTCAGCTCGACGAGCCTCCAGTATTCAGCTTGGCAGCCTCCTGTATTCACCTCGACGGGCATATGTATTCAACTCGACGGTCCTCCTGTATTCAGCTCGACGGTCTCTAGAATTCACCTCGTCAAACACTCAGATCAGCATAGTTCACCTCGTCCGGGGGTTCACACCCTGCGAAGAGTCGTTCGTTTGAAGATTTGGCGACCTCGTCTGTCTTCCCCCGAACTCGCACTTGGTTCAGGAGGGGAAGTTCATATACACTCCTGAATATTTAGCAGGACCTCCACAATGTAACACTACCACCTGGTCAAATAGTGAAATAAAGACGACTTCTCTCTTGTTCGCTTCAAGTTTATATCTGCTAATTCGGGGGCAAAGTAACCTCCGACCATTCTTTCGGTCTGAACTTTTGTTAACCGAATTTCTCGGTTCCAATATTTTGGTGTGGTGAATATGAGCCTTGATCAGAGAAAGAAACACTTCAAAAGAAGCGACATGGTGCTTGACAGTAAGAAGAAGTTAGATCGCGACCTCAAAGCAGGATGTCATGGTGAGCTCAGGAGAGCTCAAGGGGAGCTCATGAGAGCTCAGAAGAGCTCAAGGAGAGCTTAGGCAAGCTCAGGCGGGCTCAAGGAGAGCTCAATGCGAGCTAAGGGAGAGTTCAGGCGAGCACTGAATAGCTCAAGGCGAGCTCAGGCGAACTAAGGCGAGCTTAGGCCAGCTCAGGAAAGCTAAGGCGAGCTCAAGGCCAGGAGAGCTCAAGGCGGGCTCAGGCGAGTTCAAGTTGAGCTCAAGCGAGGTTAAGGCAAGTTCAAGGCGAACTCAAGCAAGTTTAAGGCGAGTTCAGGGTAGGTGGTGTAACGCCTCCCCTGTAATGACCATATAACATGGGTCCGGCCGGGACCCCACAGCATATAACCGCCACAGTTTCAGCATTAAAAGATGATATAAACTACCCAGCTCAAAACTCAGACAACACAGCGGAAACAAAACTAAAAGCCACAGAAATTGTCCACGGCATAAAACATAGGAAAGAAATCGGCCTTAAGGCCTTACACAACCAATAGTTCAAGGAAAATCAAACATACATCACCAACATAAACTCCCAAAAGAGGGGGGAACTAGCTTCCCTAAGCTACCTCGGCATGCAAGCCGGAACATCAAAAGATGAGTACAAAATGCAGGAAAAACAGAGTAAACACTTCATGAGGCTTTAGACCTTTTTGGTCTGCGAGCTCGTTCCAGCCTGCGATCCTTGGCCTGCATCCAAATAACAAAGAGCGGTAAACGAGGGTCAGCTATGGCTGACCACAAACGGTGTAACAACACCCCTCTTCCCGGCCGCCCTAGCGGACCCCGGGGAACTACATCACCCTGCAAGTCAGCACTTCGTATGCACATGTATATAAGGAAAGAAGCAACATAAAACAACAGGTATGAGTGTCACAAACAACATCCACATTTCTATGTTGAGCAAGTAATAAAGGGGCCTACAAATGCAATATGAATGCAAATCCGGGTTTCACCGAAGGCGCCCTAAAGCGTATGGATCTAACACATCATCATACATTATCAACACAACCACGAGGTACTCAACATTTCCCCCCAAAGGGCATCGTAGCCCAAGGCCAAGAACTCACGCCGTGACCCACCTCGCCTGGCTCTCCATGCCATCGGGCTTGTCAACAGCTCACACGTTCTTGCCACAAAGCACACAACCGATGTTAAGAACCTTGGCTTAAACTCCGAGCAAACGTCCCAAGGCCCTGGTCTTACCGTCGGGACAACGTCCACCGACTGCCTCGCATGGCAACCGTTCCGGGCTCGTCCGTTAGCACAAACGTTCTCGTCAGTTAACACCGAAGGGACTAATCTTGTCGGGGCACTCTCCACATGTGAATATCAGTCTTCACTGGATAGCCAGCCGACCACAAAGACCAATCGCACATTCGCACAACACTGGGCATCACAAGCCCCATAATCCGCACAATATTCCCCCGCCCAAAACCCAACATTCGTTACCACACGAAGATACAAGGGCATCACGACGACGAATTCGCCGTTTTCGGATTTCTAACAAAACCCTTAAAATGCGCGTCAATCAACATCACCGAATCAGACCAACGGTCGCGAAACCGGCTTCACCCACTATGCCTAATCCACTAACGAAGCGGATTTCTAGTGCAAATCATGTCGGGGATGGACACAATCAACCCGATGGTTCCTCTTGGACCAAGGCGACCCGGATCCCTCTCACTCGACGGATCCGGTGCCAAAATGCAGAAAATAAAGGGATTCCAAGCACGCATCCTAAAGACCGGGAGGAGAAATGTCATTACATTTTGAGATCTCCTCCTAGCCATGGGAAACTTGCAAAGAATGGAGGAGAAGAAGCGCCTCGACGTCCCCTACGCGCTGCCGGTCTCGGATCGGCGAGCCGAGCTCCGAAGCTCCGTCAATGGCGGGAACTAGATCTCTTCCTCCTCCAACCCTTCCTCTCTCTCAAACCCTCAAGAACCCAACTCAAGAGAAAAATGAGGAGGGAGAGCGTCTCAGCCCTACTTAGGGTTCTCCCACGAACCCCTCACAGCCGTCCGATCGAAAAATAAACCAAACGGACACCCAAATTTCGCCACTTGCGGATCTGGTGCCGATCGCATGGTCGAACGCACGACCATGCGTAAAAACGCACGATTAAACTCAGGACGCCAAAATTGCCAGCCGAAGAGAACGCACGGGCGGATCGATCGTGCGTCAAGTAAAACGCACGATCGTGTGTTTTAAGAAAACTGCCAAAATGGGGTGATACAGGTGGCATAAGTAGTCATATTTATAATCTTAGCATGCGAGCTCAACTCATAGGAAGCTAGGCGAGCTCAACTCGCTAAAAATTAGGGGAACTCGATTATCAAATCGCCAAGACCAATTCAGGGCGATCTCATGCAGGCGTTTGCAGAACCCCTGAAAACTCCACGTTTGGTGTTCTAATGTCAAAGTTCGTCAGGATGAGAAAGCATATACTCTACAAATTCATGTTTATGAGTCCTATGAAGTTGAGATTCCCGAGAGAGTGTTGATCTCAACTAGCTTGTTAGTATGTACTAAAAACCCCTCAGAAATACTTGGAGCGGAGATCACTTGAAGTGGAAATCACTTGAAGTGATTCTACCTTGAACTCCTAAAGTCCAAAGGAGCAGTAGATGCTCATCAGGTTATGTTATTTGCAAATGTTTACCAATTCATCGATTAATACTAACCTGTGTTTTTTGAAAGATTGGGCTTGATGTCATGTCTATGTAAGACCCATCTCCGTGAGTGGTTTTAGAACATGAACATCGGTCTCACTCGTTGAAACCCTCAATTGAGTGATGTGACAGTGCCCCAGGTACATAATGCTTCCTCCTAAGTCCAAACTTCTACATTGTCGACCGAGATCAGCTCCTCTTAGCATGTTGGTCAACGAACCTTTGAGTACTCTTCTCACCCACATGTTGGGTTACTAGGAAAGAGTCTGGAGTCATAGTCTAAAATATCTTATAAGAGACGAATAGTTTATTAACTTCAAGTAACCTAGCCTTCGTGGCTAGATCGACTTCAGAGAGATCAAGCCTAATGAAGTTTCTAAATGTTTGGTCCAAATTCCGCAAGTGTTCTAGAAGTTGAATCTCCACCTCACCTCTTGAAACTCTTAGTCGAGTGACGAGATGATGCCTCAGGCTCAGAGAGTCTCCATAAGTCCATGCCTATGCAGTGGCAGTCGAGATCATCTCCCCCTTACATACTGGCCAACTCCCCCCCCCCCCCCTCCGAGAGCTCATCCTCCTTACCTGTCTATTGGTTATCATAAGTGAGACCAGAAGAATACCCCATAGGGGCATACTGCTTACAATCAATAACTCATCTAATTATCTGCAGATCGGTAGATGTTAGAGGAAGTCAATTTGACAAAGCTCACGTCAAAACCAACTAAAAATGTTGTCAATATTACTTGCTTATGAAACTTCTTTTTGCATATTCGCCTAAGTCTCAATAATGTGCTTGCGAAGGTGGCCTCAGAAAGAAGGGGTATGTCAGGATTAATCTCCTCCTCGTGAAAGGTTTTCGCTAACAAATGAGATGATACATTGGGTTCAGTGTGTAACGCCCAGGGCCGGTCTACCCCGATTCAACATTTATTCTAACAAACAATAAGGGCAGTACAACATTTCTGTTGGGCTACCAATGATGGCGGCCCAGCAGAAATGTTGGGCTACGAGCATTTGGGGCCTGATCTAAAGGGCTCAATCAGACCCCCCCCCCCCCCCCTTCTTTTATTGATTCTCAGGCCCATTGGGCGCGCGCCCAGCACACCGTGCACAAGCGTCCGGCAGCGCGTACCCGACGCCCACGCTCGCTTCCGCCCTCCGGCGCGCCACCTCCACTTCCTCCGACGGCGGGCCACCCCCAACCGCCGCCTCGCCGGAAAATCCGCCGCCTCGCTCGGGCCACCCAGGGGGCACGCTCATCATTTTTTGAAAATTGGTGATCCAGGTGATCAGAACCATGCAACTTAATTCGTCAACTCAAATTTCAGCTTGACGCAATTACCAGCTCCCCCCAGAAAAGCTATAAAAGGCCACAAGTCTTCATTTGAAGACAAACAACCAAAGAGAGAAGAGAGAGCTCTGAAGTTTTCGGACAAAGACTTAGCACTCTGCTCTCGCTCCTTCGCTATGCTCTCTCCAAAGACCGCTCCAAACAAGACTCTAGACGAAGCTCCTGCGAGCACTAGAGAAGGCTCCAAAGAGCGTTTCCGTGAGCGTTGTTGAAGACTTGTTATTTTCTCCTTTTTCTTTCTCCAAGGCTTGTAAACGGAGATGTGGTATGTCATCCTCCTAGAATCTCAAACTCTTGTAACCGCTAATGAAATAGTGGAATTTGTCTGACACCGATCCGGCCCTGTAGTTTTTCCCTTTATGGGATTTTCCACGTAAAACGTCTCCCTACCATCGTTGTTAGTTCTCTTTTGACTGTTTGCGTGTTTAACTCACTCTCGAGATAAGACGGTTTGATTCTCCGGACCGGGAGAGCGCTAAGTGACCCGCAATAGTTTGACATCGTCTGTGGAAAGGTGTTCTCAACTCTCCAACAGATCTCCGAAAGCGGCGCTTGATCTGCACAAGCGCCCCCAACCAACTGCAATGGCCGGAGGGAATGAACACACCGTGGATTGGAAGACCTCCGAGGAACCGGACAACCGAGCTTCCAACAGCGCAATCCCCCGTCGATGACATGTCGTGCCTCGAGGAGGTCATCTCCGCGCTTGCATCATCGGTGGAGGAGCGAATGCGTCAGATGGAGGAGTGTCAGTCTCGGGCACTCACCTGCTGAAGGACTTTGGGGTCTCTCAAACCCCCGGAGCATTGACCACGCCCCTGCCAACCAACCATCGTTCTCTTCCAGTCGTGTAACGACCCAGACCCTCCCCCAATCGGGACAACGCCCAACGAGAGCCTCGCCTGGCATCGCACTGGACTGCAGCCCAAGCACCCAACCTCTCTGCATGAACTGCCTCATTCGACGCCTCTGCCCAGCAGGTTGTTGGAGGTCACAACTCCCTTTGATGAGAAAACTCAAGTTATTAGCGGGAGCGCAGAGACTTCTCAGGAGGTCACCCATCCCAATACTACTCTCATCCAAACATGCTTAACTGTAGAGTTTTTCCACACCTCATTATCAATTGAGCAGTGGTGGTCCACTCGCAACCCCCAAGAATGTCGCAAGAATGGACAAAGGGCCTGCTGGGCTTTATGGGCAGGTCAATATGTATATAGTAAGTATAAATGTACTATCAACCATGATTTAAATTTTTTTCCTAGATGCTATATTATTTTTTAACTTCAACTAAATTAGAAAAGGCATCTAATTGTCAATAAATTTTCTGTAATTTTGATTTAAAAAATAAAACTTCAACTATATTATTTTTTTATACTCATTAAAAAAAATTGTTTCTTCGAGGTTCCAATACAAACAAATTATATATCAATAATTTTGAGGGTAAAGTAGGTGTGAAGCTCCTAAAATTTATAGAAAAGAAAAGTGTAATTTTTGCAAATTTTAAATGAGAGAAACTTAGGTGCGTTTCTCTCACCTAGAACTAGGTGGGAGAGAAATATAGCCGTATGATCTCAGATAGGATCGTATATAAAATACTGACATTATTATTATTTATAAATACATGAGTATTTAGGAAAAATACAACCGTATGATCTGTGATCAGCGGCTTAGATGAGCTCCTCTCACCATGATCTTAGGTGAGAGTAACTCACCTACAAATTTTTCATTTTAAATGGACATTTGAAATCGAATTTTTCAATTTTCACTTAAATGCGGGCAATTTTAATTCGAAAAATTAAGTAAAATTTACTTTCAAGTCATTTTAATTGAAAATTTAATTTTTATCACTCATTAAATATATAAATTATAAAACTTAATTAAATTACTTGTTTAATTTGCTTCAACCTAAAATAATCGCGAAAGATATGCATTTTGAAGTTGTTTTTATGATTAAAAATAATGTTTTATATTAAAACAAACACTTATGCATGAGGTTCGCTTGTGCGTGCTATCAGGCTCAGTTCGTGCGACTAATTTGAAAATTATAAAAAAACATTTACAATATTATTTTAGAGATAAAGTAAGGTAGATAATAAAATAGACGCACTAAGTTGATGTTTTGATGAGTACATCCATAGGTCGCAACCATTTGCAAGCATTCCTATCTCGCCAGCCCATGCGGGTGTTTCTTCAGAGGTCGTTGCAATAAAGGACTCGTCATATAAGACTGAATATCTCTAGCGAGAAGGTGATAGTGGATGAGAGTTATCCGAAAGACTTTCTAGGGAAGATGCTAATAACTGGAGAGCAAAGGGATATCATCCACTCCCGTGTGAACTCCGTGCGTGCCGAGCACGTAAAGATATGAAAATCCTGCCTCTTTGTAGATTATATGATTATGTTATAGTTTATATAATGTAGCTTTGTACTAAATCACAATAGTTCCAAATAATTCAGAAACCATGTTGCATTCAAGGGATGGAACATTGTGAGTTTCTGGGATTCCATGGAAGATCGATCTACTTGGAGTCGGCTGCGTGGCCGATTGTCATGTCGATGCGTTTCCCAAAATCTTGAAACTTCATATAGAAGCGGACGACAAATTGTGAAAACCATTTCTCTACGTTAGTCCAAACTTTTGAGTGTGTTCTCTGTCACGACATCCATTTTTTGACACTTCTAGAATAATTATATCAAATCAAGCTGACAATTAATCTTTTTTTTTGTAGCTCTACAACCAAAATCCATGTGGCGATGTTGACTCAACTTTCGTCAAGTCACATGTCTCCCATGTGACTAAAGTCAGTCTTGATCAAACACCCTTCATATTTTGTCAGTTTGCAGACATGACCATTGGTTTCTATTTGTGGATTTTGTCGAGAAAACGTCATGGGTTATTCATGACTCCCTTCCGAAAAAATCTTATTGAATGTTGTGGTCCATTTTCTCTTAATTTTGTAAAGATTTTGTAAAAATCTTATTAAATCTTATCCATTTTCTCTTTTTATGTTATTCATTAAAAAAGCTGACGATTAATCTTTTTTTGTAGCTCTACAATCAAAATTCATGTGGCGACGCTGACTCAACTTTCGTCAAGTCATATGTCTCCTATGTGACTAAAGTTAGTCTTGATCAAACACCCTTCATATTTTTGTCAGTTTGCCGACATGACCATTGGTTTCTATTGGTGGGTTTCGTCGAGAAAATGTCATGGGTTATTCATGACCCACTTCCGAAAAAATCTTATTGAATGTTGTGACCCATTTTCTCTTAATTTTGTAAAGATCATTTAACCACATGTTATCTTGTAGGTTATCAAGAACAATCATTTGACGCCAACACTCTTCAAATTATTCGGCATTATCACATTGCTTAGACAAGTGTAGAATATAGCTCTTATACTACATGCATTGAATGAATGCACTTTTGAAGGTGCCTTTTTAGCAATATGTCATTGACATAAACAATGTCGACTTTTAGTCAATACTTTCTCAATAGTCATTGTCATTGCTTGATCTGCGTATATTGTAATTGGGTGCTTGCCGAAAATAAATTTCAAATAGCCACGTAAATTACTCTATTATCTCTTCTGTTATGAATGCAATTGTAATTACTGCATTCTGGCAATGGTGATTTACGGTGGCAAAATGAGCACAAATAAGATTATATTTATTCATTCTATAAGTAGCTTCAAACATAATTATATCACTAAAACACTCATAATCTATTTTACATTGACATCGATCCATAAAAAAATTGTCAACATGTTGAGATCATCAACTTCAACATCGAAGAACATGATATTCATTACTTGACGTTGCTTGAGTAATTTCAAAAGACTAGCAGTGTCCCCGCCATCTATTTTTGATCTTCTTCCCTTGTCAATAATATTATATGCATCTCGTTTATTGAAACCCAAATTTTGAGAAAATCCTACTTCATCGGCTAGGTAAGAGTACACATATGATGTTATGGTTCCAACTTCGGTCATTGACTTTAAAATATCGTCACTCTCTTTAGTGACACTCTGATGTGACCGTAGTAGGTGTTTCTCATTTTTACTAGCAAGAGGATGGTTATGCTCTTCAACGAATTTGTCAATAGTCGATCTATTGTTTCCTTCTTTGTCTATATTAAAAATAATAACAATCGTGTAATTTGATCCTAATTTCTAGCCGACGAAATTTGAAATATGAATCTGAAACCTTTGCCACTCTTTTTAATTCAAACTTCGCACAATAATATTCACGCGACTTTAGAATTCTAGTACCATACTAAAATAATCTGTGCTCTTTGTGAATGCTAAATTCAATCATACTAGCATATTGACAGTACATTTCATAGACCTCCTCTTCACTTTTGACCAATGGAAAAACTTGAGTTGTTGTAGGATTAGAATCTTATAAACATGATAACACAGTGAAATTAAAAATACTATCAAGTTAAACCTACATGAATATATCACCTTTGCTCTTCATGGAGCTTTGCAATTTATCACCATGAAAATCACACGATAGATACCCGACCATGAATTATTGGAAATGATCTCAAAGGAGACCACATTTGATTGCCGGAGAGATCACTTTTCATCGCCGAGGAGATCATTTTTCATCGTCGGGGAGATAACTTTTGATCTCTGCAGAGATTACTTGTAAAAATCAAAAGTCATATAATGAAAATCAGATCTTTTTCGGTGGAGATTAAAAGTAGAGATTGATAATTTTAATAAAAAGAATTATCTTTTTGTTGGATTGTGAGACACCCTTAGAGGGGAGGGGTTGAATAAGGGATTATTGATTTTCAATTAATTTTTTATAATTATTTAATACATTTTAAAATATTTAAACTTTGAATATTAGAACTTTAAATTCAAAACTAAAACATTTATGAAGATAAAGAGAAAAACATGATTTTATTATATTAAAAATAACTACAAAACTGGATCTTCATAACTCTGAAGATTGAGGTGGTAAAAAAATCTCATTTTGTTTTCTATACTGACTCGCACTTCGAACTGGTTGGTCTTAGCCTATCTCTCCCTAGATATGCCTCAAGACTCCCATAGACCTAAACCTCAGTCTAGTAGCCTAACTTACAAGGTGAATTCCCCCTAAGCTGTACAAAGATTTAGTTGCCAACACAAGGTGAATTCTCTCCCTAAGCCCTACAAAGACCTAGTCGCCAAACACAAGGGCGAATTCCTTAACATACAACAAAGAGGTAGTAAAAAAAAGATAAAAATACAAGGATAGAGAATATAAAATAATTCTAGAATGAAGACTCCCTAAAGAACTTCTAAAGGCGAGCACGAATGAACGCTTGAGAGTGTCGTCATAGATGCGTTCGCTCTTCGTCTGGAATTTGCGTTGATGTTCACCGCCTTCGAAGCCTCTTCCGATTGTTGTAGGGGAGTCTTAGTTTTCCTCCAGACTTCTGGGATGAAGGCTCTTTACAGAATAGTCGTGTTCGTGTCCGAGAGACAGAGCGAAATGTCCTTTAAATAGAACATTGTCTACCATCGCTTGCGGTAGTACCTATCGCCGGCGGTAGCACTTTGATTGATTTATCGCGCTCCCGCCGTCGTCATTTGGAAGTAAGGTTTGTATTTTAGGCGATTCTTACATGGCAAGACCTATCGCCCAACGACAGTACAATATTGCAGCGCTTCAAAATGAGATCTCCTGCTTCATTGGGCTCTCCAATCATTTTGTGATTGTAGACAACTCACATGTTGAATCAACTAGCCCCGAAAATGGATGACGCTTAAGCACGCGACCTACACCTGGCCATCGAGGCAAAGACCATACCTTGATGAGCAGGAGAGCGCGACGGATGCTGTGAAACTCAGGGCGCAAGCTCGTAGGGAGCGATCGTCGGTGCGGATCTTGGTGGTAGTAGCAAATATTCAAATGAGAGTTTTGAAAGCCGAAGGGGGGAAAGGTTCTATGTGAACGACACTTGCACATGGGTTAGCCGATCCTAAGAGGCGGGGGAAGCCCGTCAGAGAGCTTCACTTCACACGAGCTTCGAAAGGGAGTCAGGTTAAAATTCTCGAGCCGGGATGTGGCGGTTGATGGCAACATTCGATAGTCTTAAGATTATCGCGGCGCAGTAATTCTTTACATAATAAGATTTCAACTCTCGCCAAGTACTTTTGAAATGCTCCTTGTCAGCTTCCCTTCTGGAATGAGAGTTACCATTAGCGGTAGTACCTATCGTAGCGCGGTTGTGGCCAATTCAGTCCATGTCTCCAATGGATCATCCCAATCAAATTCCAATGTACTTCTCGCTATTTTATTACCTATATATAGAACATGCAAAAATACAAGCAAAGTAGATCAAATGCATATTAAGATTTGTTATTCTCAAACTAAGAGATGTCAAACCCGTGTTCCAACAATCTTTTTTTATATAATAACAAATCTCATGAATGAGAAATCAATCATTAATATAAGTGCGTTGTTTGTAGGAGTGTGTGGTAAATGATAATTGTGAAAAAATAGGTATTAGATTGATCATATGAATGTATGTAAGTACACTAGTACTAAATTCTTCATAAGTGTGTGCTCCCCCTAAACTTAGTGGTTCTATAATTCATCTCTCCATAGATTCTAGATTTCTCAATTTATTATCCCTCTTTTAGTATTATCAAAAGAGGGTGGAGGTGAAATATTTCATAAAATAGCAAACCACTTAGTAAAAAGATAATCTTGATCGAGCAAATAGTGTATTCAGCGGGAAAGCAATCGTGAAATATTGCATTCTAGGGGAAATGCACATGCAGATAATCAGTCAAGCATAAGAGCACAACTTTATAAAGAGATCATCGTTATAGACTGCAGATCATAAAAAATTAGCGTTATAAATCACAAAACATTACCGTTATAAAAATGATCATGAATGAGCGGCAAGTAGAGTGCAAACAGATAAGCATGAAAGAGAAACGTACACATAGTCAATACATACGAGATACGCGTGATAAATCAAAGATCAAGCATAAGATAATCATTGGAAATCATAAAGTAAATGATAAGCATAAGAAGCATAATATGATAATCAAATATTCATAATGAAAAATGTGATTAGTAATGTAAAGATAGTCATACGTGCATATGAGTAAGCATGCACTACTATAGAGATGAAGATAGACCCAAACCAACAAAAATTCAATTGTAGCAATACAAGGTACATCATAAAATTAAAGCGAAAAATAAAAGATTGTTAATGCCTGTAGTATCGACTATCGCCCGACGGTATCATAACAAAAGGTGAAATTTGCATTTTAAATATTTATATTCCTCTTCTAACATGTAATAACTCATTAGTGGTCACAAGATCAATTAAAATGTTTATAAAATCAGCAGAATAAGCATATACACTTTGAAAAATATGATATCAAGTGATTTTTAAAAAATAAAATAAGGCTTGGAGTTTATTTGAAGATTGAGAGGATCATCTTTGAGACATCAACTTGCATAAGAATGATAAATAGCATAAAAGATATAAAATCAAAAATTAAGCCTTTACCGTGTTAAGAGATTTGCAAGGTAATCAAAGAAACATTGCAGAGATCATACAAAGCAATCTAGTACTTTATTTTTCATGTAAGGGTTATTTAATGACGCTTAGAGTCCAATTCTTATGTGTGAAAGTGTTAAATGAAACAATGAAGTGTACAAGAGTGTAACAACAATAGTTTATACCATATGTAATAAGCAAGAAACATGTCAATACATAATGAATTGTACACTAACATCATCACAATACATAGTAAAATTACTTACACAACTTCTAAGCACAAGCAAGTACAACTACCAAAGTGCTTCGTTTACACAATGCTCATTAAGACTTATCAGAGATATGAAGTATTGTTTGATGGATCACAAAATATTATTTTTTTATTATAGATGATCTAGTGCACCACAGAGAAGTATAGAGCGGTGTTTTGATAGTTTTAAGTCTGCACAAGACACTTTGCAATTCTTCCCAAGGTGCTTAAACTTACAATGCTTATTAAGACTTATCAAGAGGAGAAATAGTGTTTGGGGGAGTTATGCTTGTCTTTATTTTTATTTTATTTTATTTTGAATGAACAAGAGATCATAATTCACTTGTTTAGCAAACACACATACGTAAATCTCACTTCTCTTGATGTAGTGCATGAATATTTATGGATCGCATGAAGGCAATCCGATGAAGTGTAGATAATTTATCCATGCATAATAATTAGTTGTGACATAGGCACTACACATGCATGTAAACAAGATTATAAACATAAATACTTATCATTATGAGCGGAATTGTGTAAACATTATTTCAAATAAATCCTCACACATACATAAGCATCATGTCACAATCACCTACACTATATTTTCAAGATATATAAATAGATTTTGCTTAACACGAAAGTATACTATAATGTAAAGAAGAATTAAAGCATAACAAATCAGAGATTGTAGGAAAACTTAAGGGTTTATGCATATCATGTTATTCATAGCGTATTAGTTTAGCAGTTTTTATATGATTTTATTTTTTTTGTTTAAAACACAAATGAATAGAAATATCAAAACATATTTTTTGCACTTTAAACTTGTTTTAGTTCTCTATTTTGTTTTGTTTTTTATAATGAAAGAAATAGCGATGAAAAACATAATAATTTTGTTCTGCATTGGGAGCATTAATGTGAAAATCAGTAATATAAATATATAATACCTCATGACAACAAAAATATGAAGAAAAACAAGAAAAACAAAATCAGCAGCTATCGCAGTCTATAAGGGTTATTGCGAGGCGATAACAAACAAAGATTTCTAAATTCGCTAAAAACCATGTTTTTGTAAACTTTTTCTTTTTCAAATTTTTTTGGATTTTGTATGTAAGCTATAAGGACAGCTAATTCAGACAAGAAAATAGGAAAATAGCAAAAATGTGCGAATTTTAAAATTTTAGTCTAAGAGAGTCTAGAACACTAAACTCCAAAGTAGATTGAATAGTGAATCTGAGAGTTAAAGTAAGAAACCGCATATATTTTGATTTTGATAATATTATGAAAAACATATAATTAACTATATAAGTAAATAAAATCTTTTATGTGTTTTTCATGGGCGTGAAAACTCAAAATGAAAATAGTCAAACCAAAAAAATAATGAACATAATACAATATTCCTAACTCCAAAGAGACATAATAAGATATCAAATATATACCTAAAGAAAACTGTTCCAACTAATGCACATGTAAATATGTTAATCTCTTAAACATGTCAAAATACATGAATAAATAATCATGAAGCGTAAAAAAATGTGCATGCAACAAATATGATTTAAGTATGATTAAACTAGACTAAAATACCATAAATGTACGTCAACAGAACAACCATGTACTAAGTGGCGGATGGACATGAGGAGTTGCACATATGTCATAGGTTGGTTTGTGAGTCTCATATGCATACATAAGAGATCGGTCAACCTAACACTCTCTCCCCTCAGTGCCTCACAAAGCCCACTGGAACCCTCCCCAATTAAGGATAGGGCATGATTACATGTGACCATCTCAAATAGACACAACTCTATGCCCCTGTTATTGTGACACACATATCATGTGGAAATGATCGTAAGTATACAAATCATCACTCAAGATAATGACACTGACACAATGTCATGATGCATGGTAGATTTAAAAATAGTGGCATAGTAGAGATAGTAATTTTAAAGTCATTTACAAGATTACTCATACATAATTTCAGAACATATATATGGTTATTTAAAATATGATAACACTCAAATAATGATGTAGCGTATCATGACATTATGAATGAAAACTACCATAGACAATGAAATTCATAGATATTGCATGGTAATACTAGAACAATGAGACGAGATGACAACATGCACTGGTCATTTTATAATCAAATTCAGTTTCAATACATATTATTAAATAGAGTTTATATTGCATGTAATCAAGATATAGTTCCAACATAGTTTTCATAAAACTAAGAGTGATAGAAATAATGTCTTTTAGTTTATTACGATAAATACATGATAATCCTAGAATCATGATACATGATGAGTGGCATGCAAAAATAAGGCATCAGACATTCATAAAAATGTGATTGATAACCTATATGATATATGTGGTGTAACACATGATCAATCATATTTTCTATATTCAATTAGTTATGATGCAAGATTGTGCAAGGTGAATGTGTCATAAGACAACATGCATCAGAAGTGAAGATAAACATATTTGCTCAACAATAGTTTCTTTAACAATAAGGAGACACATAAAAGTAGTGTAGCTGTTTCAGAGGGCTATCGTCGGCATATTAGGGAAAAATGGAACTCCAATCACAACAATATGCAGTAGAAATATATAAGTTAAAATACATATAATATGTGTCACCACATGCAAATGTGAGCATAAAAGAGTATGCAAGGAGGCTTAATAAAGGGAATATTAAACACACAAAATAAACAAACATAAAGAAAATACCTATTTTTACTATTATTTTTAACTAAGGAGCATAGTGGGTTTAATAAATTTGTAATCATTTTGATGCAATCAAATCATAGCATGATAAAAATATTCATAGTCATTCACTAAGTTCAAGGTACATGAAGGCGGGAGTTGGAACCCATATGAACCTAAATGTTTTGGATAATGAGATTTTGGGAACCCAAATTTGGTGAGATGTGCAAGGTTAGATTTACCCTTACAATAAGATATGCATGTCCAAATTTGGAATATACGGAACACTTGATGTAAGATGTGCTTACATGACCAAATGTTTTACTAGGTGTGTGTTATTTTACGAGTTTTGTAATACTAGTAGATACTTTACAAAAATCACTCGATAAGCAAGATATACAAGATTTTTATCATTTTAAAAAATATAACAAATAATTTTAATGAATTTAGTTTATTTGGAATAACATTATTTTCATTTATCAATTGTTCACTATGATCTTTTGCAATAGAAAGTTCTTTTCAAAAACCTATATTTTTTCTTTAAGTTCATTACAATCAATACAAGGTATGAATTTTTCAACTAAAGAGCAAGAATGAGAATCAACAATAGGCATGTCACTATTTGATTTTACATCAAGCTTTGCTTTAATTTTTGTAAGCGCAATATAGAATTAATATTTTTCAATTTTGCGTTTAGTAATATCAAGCGCACAAGATGTAGACAATGACTTAGATTCAAGACGGGAGAATTTCTGTGTTTACAGTGCTATCCGATGAAACATCATTTGAATAATAAGATGCACTCTTATTTTCCCTTCCACTTGATGTGTGCACCATAGAGCCGTCTGAACAAGAAACATCTTGAGTACTTGTGCAAGCATGTGGACTCTCCAATTCTTGTAATTGTTCGGTACCTGTAGATGGAGAATCATAAGGTTCTTCAAGAAATCTCCAAATCTCATAAATAATAGAAAACATATAAAGAAGTTTGAAAAAGTTTTTATCACGAGCACAAAATAAGTTATTCATAGCCTTAGTGTTTACAACACATTTCTTTTTTCAAACTCATTTAAATCACATGTAGGTTTAGGAATATAACTATTATTCATAAAAGTGGAGGGTCTAACATATTCATTAATAGTTATATTCCAAACATCTATGTTTATGGAGATAAGAAAAATTTTCGATAATATTTTTCATGCTAGGTAATT
Source organism: Dactylorhiza incarnata (assembly GCA_033032865.1). NCBI lineage: Eukaryota > Viridiplantae > Streptophyta > Magnoliopsida > Asparagales > Orchidaceae > Dactylorhiza > Dactylorhiza incarnata. The sequence continues at coordinate 2,734,565 of JAWHQI010000129.1, read as the reverse complement.
TTATCCCAGTGAACAATTGAGGTGCTAACATAGACTTATCTTTAAGATTTAATTCCTTTCTAAGAGTAGCCATAATATACTCTATGTTGTAAAGCTTAAACAATCATGAGTAACCTGCCTCTTATACCACTTGTTGGATCGTGAGACGCCCTTAGAGGGGGTGAATAAGGGATTATTGATTTTCAAATAAATATTTATAATTATTAAAGACCATTTTGAAATATTTAAACTTTGAATACTAGAACTTTAAATTCAGCAATAAAACATTTATGAAGATAAAGAGAAAGACATGATTTCATTATATTAAAAATGATTACAAAACCGAAACAACATAACACTAAAGATTGAATTACAAGTATCATCCCGCCCTATCATCCATTGGGAGGGCATGAAGCATCGATTAAAGGACAATCATCATCCCGCCTCTTATCGAGACCAGTTATTGGTTCAGCTTCATGGGTTGTGCAAAGCACACTATCTGTGGCAGAGTGCATGTCTCAATTTGATGAGTTGTCAGTGAGGAGTGATCTACGAGAGGATACTGCACCACCATCTCTTGATTTTGTTCTCGAGTTGCAGAGCTCTAGATCAACTTGCCATCGACAGATCGAGTTCTTCCAGAGTTGGATATAGTTTTTTTTGTGCACATGTAATACTTTCCACTTCCCTTAATCTCTCCATATACCTATTTTTGATCCCGATCAGAGTTGTGTCCTTGTTGTCCCGTGTTGAATCTTGGTTGTTTTTTTGGTGGAGACAGCTTCCCAGCTGAATCGTCACTTCCACAAGTTGCCGACATTCTCAAGCTCATAGATCGCTAAACTAGAGCTTCATAACTGCTTGCATACACATTCGGAGTTCCAAATTTCCTCCTCTTGAGCTTCCAAATTTGAGGTCCCTTTGGTATGCATCCCATTGAATTCTTTTGAATCAAATCTTATAGTTCCCTTTGATTTTTGGTATGCTTGATTTTTTATTCAATGCAACAAAATTTAGACTTGAAAAATATCCTCTTTTTGGAATGTATATAATCATTTAGTGTTCATGATATTCATCTAGTGTTCATATGTGTGTATGTGAGTTTGTGTTTTATGTGTTGTTTGAGTGTGTGTGTGTGTGTGTGTGTGTGTGTGTGCGCGCGGGCGTGTGTGCGCGTGTGTGCGTTGTGAGTGTGTTTGTGGTGTGTGTATGTGTGTTGTGTTTGTGTGTGTATGTGTCGTGTGTTGAGTGTGTGTTATGTGTTGTTGTTGTGTGTGTATGTGTTATTGTGTGTTGAGTTTGTGTATGTGCTTTTGTATTGTGTATATTTTGTATGTGTTTTTGGTGTGTATGTTTTTGTTGTGTGTGTTGTGTTGTGTGTGTATGAGTATGTGCATGTGTGTGTGTGTTGTGTTTGTGTGTGGATGTGTTGTGTGTTGAGTGTGTATGTGTTGTTGTGTGTGTGTGTTGTGTGTTGAGTTTGTGTATGTGTGTTATGTGTTTTTGTGTTGTGTATGTGTTTTTGTGTATGTATGTGTGTGTGTGTTGTGTGTGTATGGATATGTTCATGTGTGTTGTGTTTGTATGTGTGTATGTCTTGTGTGTTGAGTTTGTGTGTGTGTGCTGTGTTTTTGTGTTGTGTATGTGTTTTGTGTTGTGTATGTGTTTTGTGTTGTGTATATGTTGTGTATGTGTTTTGTGTTATGTATGTTTGTGTTGTGTTATGTGTGTGTTGTGTGTATGGGTATGTGTATGTGTGTGTGTTGTGTGTGCATGGGTATGAGTATGTGTGTGTATGTTGTGTAGGGGTGTTCACGTACTGAATCAAATCAAATAACACATCAATTAAATTTAAAATTGGGATAAAATGCAGAGATTCAGATTCAGATTCATTTGAATGTTTGAATTCAGATTCAGATTCGTCCCGAAATCTTGGATTCGAATTGAGATTCAAGCTTGGAGAAGTTTAATTTGTGTATAAAACTTATATTATGGCTTATGAGAAGTTTAATTTGTGTATAAAATTTATATTCTGCTATTAACGAATCCTTTTAACATAAATAAAACTATTCGAATTCGGATACCACTTGAATCCGAATTTGAATTTGAAAAGTACAAATTTTAATCGAATCTTCACGAATCGATTCCTGAATTGTTCATGAACTATTTGGTTTGTGAACAACCCTATGTTTATGTGTATTTGTTGTTTGTGGAGTTTATGTATGTGTGTTGTGTGTGTGCTTATGTGTATGCATGTGTTGTTGTTGTGTGTGTATGAGTATATATATATATATATATATGTGTGTGTGTGTGTGTGTGTGTGTGTGTGTCTTGTATGCGTGTATATGAGTATAAGATACATATTTCGTCTTTTGATTTTGTTTAGGAAGCACGATTATTAAAACTAGAGAAGGAGCAATTGTGGCAACTTGAGAGTCAAGTAAAGTATTATTATTCTGTGATTTTGTATATCAGAGATTGAACTTGGTAATAGACCGACGACACACTTGTCTAAGGAGAGTTGAAACAATGTAACCGTTAAATTCCAGAAATGTACAAGAAAAATGTATGTGCGCACACAATTAAAAAATAAATGAGACCAATTGAAAAATATTGGAAGTTATGGAAAGAACTCAAGCATGGGGAGATGAGATTAGGTTGTGATTCACTAAGGAGAACAATTGATGCATTAGATGATTGGTGGAAAGAGAGACTTGAGGTGAGTATATTTTCTTTAGCTATTTTTTAGTTATAAATCAATGCTAATATGTTATCATTTATTTTAGGTTGTTCCTGCCGCGAAGAAATTTCATTATGCAGGAATTTCACCAGAGTTGGAAGAGAAAATGCATGCAATGTTTAGTGAGGTTGTTGCATCTGGTGATCATGCATGAGCTCCTAACTCAAGGACATACTCATCTAGTCCTAAAATTTTCATGTTTGATCATGACGATGAAATAGTAGAGGATTTGAGTACGCCTATTAACATGGGTGATGATCAAAGGGATAATGTGAGGAGATTTGAAAGAGGGGGAGGGAATCCTCATAGAGAACAAAAAGGAGATTTGAAAGAGGCAAACAAAGTGGAATTACAAAAAAGTCATGGGAGATATAAAATTGATCAGCTAGTGGAATCAACTATCTGAGTTGGAGAAAGTATATCACAACCCCCTAAAAATGTATGTTTCTTCATTTACTATCCATGAAGTAATTGAAGAGTTGGGGAAACACCAAGAGACTTATTCCGATCCAATGCTCTACGACTTTGCCACCATTTTTTAATGGACAATAAGAATTTGTAGTTATTTTTGAGTATACCAAGCTCTAAAAAGGTTTGGTGGTTCAGAAAGCACCAATACACAAGCATGCATGTTTAAACCCAGAAACAGGTTCAACGGAGTTCAGAGCAAGAGGGAGTAGCTTGAGTTACTTAACTCACAGTCGGACATCTAAGACTGAGTATTCTAAGCCTAGAGCTGACCCTCACCGATTGAAGATTGAAATGCCTACTCACAGACCCGCGAGCTGCAACGAGGAGGTCCCGCCACACACCCAGAAATTCTCTTTTTAACTTCCCCTCCTTAAACCAAGAACTGGGCTGGGCACCTCGGACAACATGTAGAAAAAGCTCAAAAGGAGCGAGCTATGGGGGTTGGGTCTGCCCTCTCTGAGGTGTTATAGGGTCTTATTTATAGGCAAAACATCTTGTGGGTTTATCGGTCTTATTGGTCTGCGGGTAGTGGTCTCCTCCTTAGCCAAAATGCTATTCCCCAACCCAGATGGTCTGCGGATAGCCCTCCCCGCCTTAAAGAGAATACTATTCCCAGACCCAACAGTCTGCAGATAACCATTCTAGCCTTCGAGAGATCATTGCTCAGAACCTAGTCGAGTCCGAAGGTTGGACCGGCTTGGGCTCGCCTCGCCTACTCGGTGGCAAGTCCGACTGCCTTGCTGAACTCGCGCCCACCGAATCAATGAGGCTAGACCCGCTCCCTCCATGGATTACTGGGACATAACTTCCTTCTGCTCGTTGAATATGGGTTGTACAATGTAGTTGGGTGGTCTTTAAAGCAATGTTTCAGTTATGCTATGTTTTGTACGATTGTGGTTATGTAATGTTTTGTCTGGTGTATGGTTAGACGATATTTAGTATGGGTTTGCATGTGTGTGTGGTGTACACATGCATTATATTGTATGGCGTATGGTTATGCGATGTAAGATATGTTGTATGGTTAGACAATGTTTAGTATGATTTTGTACGATTTTGTATGGTATTATAGTTGAAACCCAAAGTTTCAAAACAGTGCTACTATATGCAGTAAAATATTAAAAAGCATGATGAATGCGTATCATTATTCAAGAAGGCTATTTGTAGAAATTTATGATTATTTGAATTATATATGGAAATTCCAACTTTCTTTTTTTTGCATTTTACTAGCTATGAAAATGTCAAATTCTATGATTATTTGATTGGCCATGCTATATTTTTGTTCTAACATCATTGTAATGTGCACAATTGTCTTCTGAAAATGATGTTGAGCTTAATGATAGACGTTAGAAAGTTGCGTATTATCTTTGATGGTTACCGTGAGTGTATGTATTACGCTTGATTACGACTCCCGTTATCAAGATAGGATACCTTGCATGACGTCTTCTAATACATGAGATAAGTGGGTTGGAGAACTATTGGATGGTCATCTGGTCCGATTTCATAGTAACTTTTGAATGTCAAAGCAAATTTTCATAGATTTACTTGGATAATTTGTTTTATCTCATATGCTAGAAGGATCCAGGAGTACCACTGCAAGAGAGGTACTTGCGATTACAATATGTATTATGGCGCACAATCGATCAATGAGGGAATGCATGGAGTATTTTCAACATTCGACAAAAACAATAAGCCGATTTTTTCACGAGCTCTAGCTGCTTTAATAAAGCTTTTGCAGGATGTTATTGTACCTGTTATGATCAATTTACACATATCCCACCAAAGATTTTAAATGACAATCGATACATGACCTACATTAAGGAATGCATAGGAGCAATCAACGAGATACATGTTGATGCCCGCATCCTAGTGGATGAGCAGGTTCCATACATTGAATGTCATGGCTCTTCAACTCAAAATATTATGGTTGTATGTGACTTTGATATGACCTTTACTTTTGTCATGGCTGGTTGGGAGGGTTCATCACATGATAGCTGTATTTCCCAGAGTGTAATTATGGATCGACGATGGAACTTCCCTCATCCACTGGCAGGTAACTTGTAAAAAAGATTTTCTATTGCAAAAATCACTTTTTATATGTTGTTAACACTATTTTCAACGTGCAGTAAAATACTACTCGGTTGATATTGGATATCCTTTACAAGTAGGATATATTAAACCTTATGCAGAAACAAGGTATCACTTACCAGACTTTGCAGGTGGTCAGCGTCCAATATAATTAAGGATGAAAAGAAATATTCAATCAAGAGCACTCATCGTTGCGTACGTAGTGTTATAGAACGAACGTTTAGTGTGTGGAAGAAGAAATGACGTTTCCTTTGTGATATATCGTCGTATAGTTTCAAAAAATAGCGAAAATATTGTGGCCTTTACGATGACATTTCATAATTTTATATGCATGCATCATTCACGTGCAGACAAGGATTTCTACCGATGTGATCATGATGAGACTTTTGTCTATCCTCAGACATGTCTGATTAGAGGAGTACATATGACAAGAAACTCAAGGAGGGAGGACAATGAAATTGTTAGGGGTGCAAGGAGTGGGTTGAGTCAAATGGTTGTACCGCGTGACTCTATTGTCGAACTGTTGAGGTATATTTACATAACGGGTTAACGGATACTTCGATGTTGGTTATGATTCAATAGGAATACCCTGCTAGGGGCAACGAGTAGACTGTTCCAAACTAGACAGTCACGCGTATGCTTCAAGCACATTCTAACATGAACAACTATATGAGACCGGGTGCTAAATATGTTACATTTTTTGTGCTAATTAGTCTGCATTTCATTTTTCTAAAAAAATGGTTGCATTTTCTTTAAGATGTCTATATGTTTTGTTTTTAACCGCCATAGGAACAATAATTTCTTAAAAAGATACATTGTTTTACAGTTTTGAAACTGTTTGCAAACGAAGGTTGGGTAATTGACACTTAGCACCCATGAATTTCAGGGTTTTGACACTTTGCACCCCAAAAGTTCAAAATTGGCACTTTACACCTACTTTGCATCTTAGGCTTAATAGTTCGACCCATATCAGTCAATAAAATTAAGCATAGGGTAAATAAATATTTCTATTTCACCGTATAATCAAAATACATAGTTTTACAAATTAATTTTTTGATGGAAATCGAACAACTTTTTATGCAGATAAGCGGGTAGATATATGCTAAATCTTGAGACTTTCATCTATAAAATGAAGGAGGGTTGAAGAGATTCGGTTGATAACAGATGTACTTTAACATTTTTGTTACTCTTTTTAGTATAAGTTCTAGAAAAATGCAGCAATGACAGGACAGGAATGACTAAACATGTATATGCGATCAGAAAATGTACGAATTTACTTTCATTTTTTCAAAAAAAAGGAAATAAGTGCATGTCGAAATCACCGGAAGGAGTTGAAATCGCCGATGACTGGAGGGGAAATGGCTCTCGCCGGAGACCTTCTTCCTCGCCTGCTGTAGGGGACTGGAGTCGAGAGTCGAGACCAAATTTGCGGAAAGAAAACGACGAGGAGACGATAGAGAAAGGGTGTATACCTAAATTCTGCTATTATGTGTTTTCGGACCAAAATAGCCTAATCAATTCATCCCTACGGTGTAAAGTGCCAACTTATAAAGTTGGGGGGAGGTATAGGGGTGGGGGGGGGGGGGGGGGCAAAGTGCCCGTTTTAAATTTTTAGGGTGTAAAGTGCCAAAACTCTGCAATTTGGTGGTGCAAAATATCAATTACTCAACGAAGGTTACCCAAACAATTCTCAATTTTAAAAATACAGTTTAATAATCTCCCTTTTTGTGCGCTCAACGTATATAGAGGAGCCTGCGAGACAGTATTTTCTTGCAAAATTACAATTGTAACGTCATATACAACTGTATATAGACTGTATTTTCAGGTGTAAATACATTTGTACAATAGTTAAAAAAATACATTTTTTTACAAGTATATTTTCACCCAAAAATATATACATACAAGTACTTAAAAACTACCATGAAAATACATTGATTAATATTCCGTTAATTATTTTGTGAAAAAATAAAAGTTATAACAGATAAATGCTTTTCCCCCACACTCCTCTGTATGCGCTCAACGCACAGAAAATTTGTTCCATTTTAAAACAACACTTGTATTACAAACAAAAACTTAGATTTCAAAACTTAATCCGGAACCCAAAATTTCGCCTCCCTCCTCAATAACAGAGATAATTGGAGGCCGAAAATTTTTCATACGTATAACTCACAGAATTTTCATATGTGAATAAATAGACTGGGGCCCACCATTTTTGTTTCCTTCCATTTTTCGCTCTTCCGTCTTCTGTTTGCGCCAGCTGAAAACGAAAACCCTCGCCATTGCCAAGCTGCAGTTGTTCTCCCTCGCCATTGCCAAGCTGGGAAGCTCCACACCCTCTGCTTCTACTTGTCCATCCCTCGGCTCTATCCCTCGGGCTCGAACCGAAAAGCTCGAGCTCTGGAACCAGCAAGAACAACTCCCGCCGAAGCTCCACCCTCTCCGACCTCTGAAATCTCTTCTGCGTGGATGTTCGCTGCCTAAAACTTCGGTGGAAACAAGGGAAAAAATTGAAATCAGACTACATAAAAATCGGCAGAAATTGGATTGTAAAGCAACACCAAAAAAGAACTGTATAAGAATTAGCAAAAATCTGAATGTAAAACTGCTCAAAAAAAGAACTGTATAAGAACCAGCAAAAATCTAACTGTAAACTACTCAAAAAAGATGTTGTATAAGAACGAAGATATATCCGACTGTAAAACAGCTCAAAATAATAATTATAAAGAAACCAGCAGATATCAGACTATAAAACAGCTCAAAAACATAACTGTATAGCAACGACCACAGATTTTCGACGGTATTTGTTCCAAAAATACAAAGTGAAGTACTAATCCACCAGTGAGTACCAAATGGGGAAGGTAAACTACTATAAGAGAGCTCTACACACAAAAATGGCAGGAAACTCATACCCTTGGAAGGATCCGAGGAGGTGGTCGCCTATCGTCCTGCTTTGGCAGCGAAAGGGGAGGGGGCAGAGCCTTCAACAGTGGAGTAGGAGAAGGCCCTTGGCGATGGTAGGCGGAGGTCTGGCGACCTTACCTATTGTAGGTTGGCAGGGACTAAACGCCAAAGGGGGCAGGCCCTTTGCGATGGTAGGCGAAGGTCTGGGGACCGGCCTTACCTATTGTAACTTGGCAGGGACCGACCATCAAGTGGGGCATGCCCTTGGCGATGATAGGCGGAGGTCTGACGACCTTACCTATTGTAACTTGGCAGGGACCGACCGCCAAAGGGGGTTGGCCCTTGGCGATGGTAGACTCAGTCTGACGACCTTACCAATTGTAACTTGGCAGGGACCGACCGCCAAAGGGGGCAGGCCCTTGGCGATGGTAGGCGGAGGTTTGACGACCTTACCTATTATAACTTGACAGGGACCGACCGTCAAAGGGGGTAGGCCCTTGGCGATGGTAGGTGGATATCTGCCGACCTTACCTATTGTAACTTGGCAGAGACCAACCGCCAAGGGGGGCAGGCCCTTGGCGATGACAGACGGAGGTCTGGCGACCTTACCTATTGTAACTTTGTTATCTGAAACATATGAAGTAAATGAAGTCAGAAAATTATTAATTCACAGAAATAATGTGCGGAAGTTCAATCGCACGTTTTTATGGAGCGCTGATAAAGTTGACATGGCAGAGAGGATGTGTAAGTACAACTCGTTGAATGGGGAGGGAGCTTTCTCCTGGTACGATTACTTTTCGTGGTTGCCAACCAGTCTTTCCTGGCAAGCGAGCGACCGATCTCTCGCCGGACCGGGTGGCGTCAACCAATTTAATGTTTTGTTTCGCAAGAACCTTCTCAGAATCCCTTGTCGAATAAGTCGCTAAATTTCCTTCTTCAGTTTGGTACAATATTCTGTGTCGTGCCCGGGTTCGTGGTGAAACTCACAGTGCTGTGATTGGTCTCCTTTGTTTAGAGCGATCGACTTGGGACTATGAAGCGTCACCTTATCTTGGATTGCATAAAGTATGTTGACCCTAAAAGTGTTGAGGGGAGTGTGGTTCTTATGTTGCTGAGTGTGAGGTTCACCATAACAGTCATTGCTCTTCTTTAGGGGGGGGGGGGGCAACAGTTCTCGCTCCTTTCGCTTCGAACTTCCTTTGAACTGTTGTCGGTGTGCTTCGATCGCCTCATCTATCGAAATCTGAGTTTCGACTCAGTGTACGAGGTCGGGGTAGCTGGAGACCATCTCCCTCATTAATGTTGAGTAAAAACCGCTGGGCCGGAGCCCTCCCAGGAGGAAGCTACACAGGAGTTGAGGGTCGATTCCTGGAATTTGTCGCGCTTCAAACGTGAAGCGACGAAAAAAATCCTTGAGGGTTTCACCCTCGCTTTGATGAATCCCCGAAAGGTGAGAGGGGTCTCGTGCAATCCTTCGGTTTGCAATGAACTGGTTGACAAAGAGTTGAGATAAATTGGCAAAGTTGTCGATCCCTCCTTCCTTCAGAGAGTAGAACCAGGTACGAGTTTGTCCCTTTAGTGTTGCCGAGAACACTTGACATTGCAGTTGATCGGGGGCATTGTCGATCCTCATGATGGTGACGAAGTGTTGGATGTGCTCCGATGGTTCGTCCGTTCCGTCGAACGTCTCGATGTTCGAAAGTTCAAATCGTGCGAGACAAGATGTGTCAGAACCTCAGGCGCTAATGGAGAGTGATGGCGGAGAGGGTGACGGGTCAAAGAGGTACGCTGCCTAGCTTGTTAATGTTCTTCGACAATCATGTTGCGAATTTCTTCGCGAGTAGACCCTTCAATTGCATGCCCGATGGTTGTTGCTTCAGGTTCTCCAGCCGGATGGAGTAGGTGCGTTGAGTTGGCCGTGTTGGAGAACTCTTCTTCGGGGAAGAGGTGCTCGCGAGCGAAGTCCTCCGCTGGAGTACGGTCCAGGTCTGGCGGAGGCGAGCTGCCTTGTTTGGGGGCAGGATTATGAGCTCGTGATGCTTCTCTGTTTACGAGGTACTCGTCAATCTGGCGTACACGTTCCTCCAATGTCACACGGGGTGCATGTATGGCCTCTTCTGCGAGAGGTGTGTTGACGTGTGAGTGGGAGGGAACTGGATTGACGTACCCCTCAGGGGCTAATCCTTAAGTAGCGCGGGTAACTCTTCTTTCCATTGACGTCAGTCTTCGAGTATCGCTGTGAAGGGGATACTGTCTTCTGAATCTTCTGGGAATACTGGAAATACTTTCCCACAAACGACGCCAAACTGTTGCGGCCAACTCAAGGCTCATGCAGACAGGTCTTGATTGCACTGTCTTAGCCTCGGAGCGGTCGAGTGCGCAAACAGTCAATGAAAAGGAGACGACTGGCAAGAGAGTTTTTTAAACATGGAAAACCTCGAAAAGAGATAAAAACCATGTGGTCGGGGTTGTGCCGACCAAAATTCACTATTTGATGTTGTTGTACAGAGCTTTGTAGAGAAAGAGAGGGTGACAAGCCACTCCTCGTTACAATTGTCGATGGAGAGAGAGAAATGAGCTCAGAGGGTGACAGGCCACTGCTTACAGAGCTAAGTCGTTTTCTTTGTTGTAGTGGGGAGCGCTGTGCTCTGGATGCTTTGAGGTCTTCTGCTGGTTCTCGAAAGCTGGAGGGGCGCACTCTGCGCGTCTCGTCGTCTGCGGCTTGTCTCCTATAGCGTGCAGAAGGGTCTGGAGCGGTGGACCTGTTGTCGACTGGAGGGCTTCTAACGGAGTTGAGGGCGCTATGAACGCAGAGCGCGTTGCGCGCATAATAATTTGTTGTAGTGCGCGCGGAGCGTGCTTTTCTTGTGGCGGAGTGCATGCTGAGTGCATAGCAAAATGCACGCAAAGTGAAATGTGCGCAGGGTAGAACGTGCTCTGGGCGTAACGTGCACTGGGCATAACGTGTGTAGGGGCGTAACGTGTGTAGGGCGTAACATACATAAGGCGTGCATAAGGCGCAATGTGTGCAAAGTGTGCAAAGTGTGCGCGGGGTGAATTGTGCACGAGGCGCAATATGCGCAAGGTGCAATGTGTGCAATGTGCGCAAGGTGCAATGTGCACCCTGCAATGTGCACGGGGTGCAATGTGCCAAAGGTGCAATGTGCACGAGGTGCAATGTGCGCAAGGTGCAATGTGCGCAAGGTGCAATGGGCGCAAGGTGCAATGGGCGCAAGGTGCAATGGGCGCAAGGTGCAATGGGCGCAAGGTGCAATGGGCGCAAGGTGCAATGTGCGCAAGGTGCAATGTGCGCAAGGTGCAATGGGCGCAAGGTGCAATATGCACGCGGTGCAATGTTCCCAAGGGGTAATGCGCGCTAGGTCCAATGTGCCCAAGGGGAAATGTGCGCAAGGTCTAATGTGCATGGGGTGCAATGTGTGTAAGGTGCAATGTGCACGGGGTGCAATGTGCAATGTGCGCAAGGTGGAACGTGCGCAAGTGGAACGTGCGCAATGTGGAACATGCGCAAGGTGGAACGTGCGCAAGGTGGAACGTGCACAAGGTGGAATATGCACAAGGGCGCCCGAAGGAGATCAAAGATCTTCGAGTGATCATCGAATACGCTCGAAGATCTTCGAAGGATTTTTCGAAGACACAAGGAGACCTTTGAAGGAGCTCTCTCGTGCGTAGGAGGAGAAGTGGGCAAGCTTCACGATTCAGACACCGCCATCAAATCCCGAAGTGATCCAAAAGTCCAAAATGCACCTCTTGTCTTCCCAAGTGCAAGCGGAAGGTCGGACGAGCCCCATAGCGCGGTGCTCCCCACCGCGGCTAAGAAGAAGACTTAGCTTTGAGAGCGGTGGTCTGCCACCCTCCGAACGCTTCTCTCTCTCTCTCTCCCGCAAATTGTAACGAGGAGCGGCCTGTCACCCTTGATTTCTCACCAAAGCTCTGCAAAGAAGCAACTAATAGTGAAGTTAGGTCGGCACCGAACCCACCACATTGTTTTCACCTCTTTCTTGGGTTTTTCCATGGTAAAAAAAATTCTTGCTAGCCGTCTCAATTTTTTGTGGTTGATTGCGGTTTACTCAAGGCGTGTCCTCGGGTAGAAGAATCTCTAAACGGCGATGTCAGACTGAAATTTGGGTGGCCCAGGACTATAACGGGAGGGAACGGGGCGGAGTCGGGAGTCGGCGGCGAAACAGCGAAAAAATCGAATGAAAGGAAGCAAAAGTGTGAGCCACAAGCTATTTAGGCTCTGTTTGGCGCGGCTGCAACGACTTGAGAAGCAGTGATGGGATAATTAGCTGTTTTGCAGAGTGGTGGTAGAATCTGTGAATCTGTTTGGAAGAACAGCTGTTGCAGTGCTGTTTCGAACGGATAATCTGTTTAGCTGTTTGGCAAAACAGCTGTGCGTTTTGAATTTCTTTTTATTTAAAATTAGAGATAAACAACAATTAATTAAAACAAATTAACTTAGTGTACATATTAAACACTCTGATATTCTATTATAAAATAAAATACAATAATTGATAGGTTTTTCCCAAACAAAACTCGTAAGTGTGACCCGCCTTGAACATGCACCAACGCTTTTGATCATCGAACGTCAACTGCACAGTAAGAGTTATGCATGTAATTATTCAATTTTATAATTTTTTAGTAATATTGCTTCCAATATTAAACACCTCAAAGTATTTTACCTGTGATATTACATTAGTTGATCCGCTATAAAGTCTCTGATGTTTGACATTTCAGTAGCTCCCGTTCCTTCAAATGTACTAGGTGCGATATTCAGATTTGGATCGATTGTTATTGGACGATTGTTTGGTCGCAGCTCGTAGGCCTCTGCATGAACATAACTTTCGTTTCCATCACATACATCAAACTCGGGGTCTGAACGTGATGGATGTCTTCTAATGAAGTTATGCAGCATCATCGTAGCGACCCCAACGACACACTGTTTTGAAAAATCAAACGGAGACATTTTGCTAAGTATGCCACATTTTTTCTTCCATACATCAAAGCTCCTTTCTATTACACTACGGAGCGAGGAGTGTGCTTTATTAAATATCTCCCTACATCCTTTTATTAGCCGATTACCCCGAGCAAAGTCCGGTAAGTGATATCTTGTTTCCGGAAAAGGTTTCAGGGGTCCTTTTTCTAATGGATAACCAACATCCACAAGATAATATTTACCTTCAATATTAGAATTATTAGATAGTAGTCACATAGAACAAATAAAACAAGATATGTGAAACAGAGAATCCATACCTTCAGGTGGAAATGGAAATTTACTCATCGGATCCCTTACTGCATGATAATATATACGTGTGTCATGTGCAGAACCCTCCCAACCAGGAACAAAGTAAGTAAAACACATATTAAAGTTGCATACCGCCATCACATTTTGAGTTGGGCTTCCGTGTCGACCAATGTACTGTAACATCCCCCAAAAAACTAGACCCCTAGAGTGGTTTTGTCATGACTAGGTCATGACAAACCCCTAGGAAGCTTGAAGAGACCACTTGGCCTTAGCCAGGAAGAAGGAAACCACAGTGGTCTGCAAATAGCAATTTCCAGTTAACAAGCATAAGGTTGGACTTAGGGGTCTCACCTTGACCCTTTGACCCCAACATAGCATACTTAACCCTTTAGGGGTCCCCTTAGAGCACCAAGGACCCATTGGGGTCAACCAAAGAGGCCAAATTGACCAAAGTCAACCTTAACCCCAAATTGGTCAAAGTAGCCTAATTAGGGTCAATTGACCTCCACTAAGCCCAATTGACCTTTACCCTACCCTTATAAGGTTATTATTGACCCAATGGACCAAAAAGCCCCATCATAGGGCCACCAATTTGGCCAATTTGACCCAAGTCAACACTAGCCCTGTTTTGGTCAAACCAACACCTTTTGGATAAATTGGCCCAATTGGGGCACTACCATGACTCGACCAACTTTGGGTGATGTCAAGGGACTCAAGACACACCACTTGTACCAGTCAACCCATTAGTTGACTAAGTCAACACCTCAAGTCAACACTTGGTCAACCTTGCCCAAAAAGAGGGGAAAAGGCTAGCTCAATCCACTTGGGCTAGGCCCAATTGAAGTGACACTCTAGTCTCATGAGGCTGAAATTACATGGAATGCCATCCAATTTCTGGAGGGGGTGACTAGGAGAGAGAAATTGGGAGTTTCCCCCAATTTGAAGAGAGAGAGAAAAGGAGGATTAATGGCCATTCATGGCTTGGGAGGCCAAAGGCCTCCCCTCTTCACCTCCCATGGCTTGGTACTCCTCCCCTCAGTAATTTGGAGAAGTTTAATAGTCATGGCCGGCCACATAGGTGGCTGTCAAGAGGAATTCAGTTGGCCGAAATTCACCATTAATGGTGATAATTGTGACTGATGATTTGGCTCTTCCCCTCCCCCAATTGGACCTTATAACACCTTCAGTGGATGAAGAGGAGGAGTTTCCCCACTTTCCCCAAAGAAATCGAGCACCAGAAGCTAGGATCGACATGGCGCCGAAAGCTCCACCTCCGGCCATGGCGACTCGCCGGAATTCGCGTCACCAAGCCCCCACACAGGTTCGATCCGCCTCCTCTCCCTTAGTGCTAGATCTTATGATAATTTGGGGCTTGATCCGAGCTCAATTGGGCTCAGATCGTGCTTCTGAAAGGGCTCGGTTCGAGCTCTCTTTCCCCTCCTCTAAACCCCGATTCCGACCACCTCCGGACGGCCAACCACCCTCTATCGCCGGCAACCACCTCAACGGAGGTGGTGGTGGCATTGGCTGGCCGGGAAGAGGCACAGGTGGCTGGGAAATCGTCCCGCAAAGAAGCCCAGGACGGGCTGTTGCTCGTCGTCCATCCCTCGGGGACGATGAATAAGAGCCGTCAGATTTACCGTGATCAGTTATCACATTTAATTGATTATGTTATGTAGTTATTTCATTAATTCGTCGAATGGAATTAATTCACCGAAATAATAGTTGAGTTCATCGAACTAAACCCGGAGTTCGTCGAACGGAATTCGTTTGTCGAACACACTCTGGAGTTCGTCGAACTGATAGTTGAGTTCGTCGAACTGAACCCGGAGTTCGTCGAACGGAATTCGTTTGTCGAACACACTCTGGAGTTCATCGAACTGATAGTTGAGTTCGTCGAACGGAATTAATTCACCGATCTGATAGTTGAGTTCGTCGAACTGAACCCGGAGTTCGTCGAACGGAATTAATTCGCCGAACTGAATTAATTCGTCGACCTGAATTAATTCGTCAAACGGAGAGATGATCTGCTGAACTGGCTGGAGAACTGATTTCGTCAAACTGGAGCACGACGTTCGTCGAACGCAAGTCATATTTCGTCGAACGCAGATCATATTTCGTCGAACGCAGACTTGTATTTTATTTTAATTATTAGAAATACTAGAACCCCCCAAATGAAAAAGTGGTCAACACCAAAGTTGTAGCATTTGGAGTCTACTTTATTTTAAAATTGATTTCACCCTAAAAGGAGTTCTGTAGCTCCCTGTAGGTCCATTTTGTTGGGACTGGTCCCTATTGTAGGACAGCCACCATTTCTTGAATAACTTTTGATTGAGTTATGAGATTGACTTGAAAATTGAAACCTAGGCTATTTACACCTACCCACACATCATACCCAAAGATGGGAATTTTAGGAGAACCTTTTTCTAAGGTTTTTGAAATAATTTCATAAATCAAATATTAATTATTTAGTGGGTCAATGACCTCTAATGCCCTCCAAATTTTGGTGGGTACTTCTTAGGGTTATCACCTGACTCTAGTAAAAATCTCAACCCAATTGGGACTGATTTAGTTTGGAAATTGGTTAACCCAAGTTGGGTCTTATTAGGTCAAAATTATGGCATGGTGTTTATCTTGGGATATTGTGGTCAAATCTCCTCACCATGAGTTGAAAACTTGGCCACTGATTTAGGATCACCTAAAATACCTTCATGAGTAAGATGGGGTGGTGTAGAGGTGAATATGCCCTAGGACCCTAGTTTTACCCCTTGGGCTGCATATAGAACCCTGTGAAGGTCATGTGGTCAAAAGCCCTAGAATGGCCATGTAATTTAGGAGATATGTTCATGGGGTGTGATTATGCTCTAGAAAAATTTGAGAGAATTTTAGGAGTACATATTTCCCCTAAACTAGGTCATAAACTCTTTAGGGAAGTTTCTTATAAGAGATAATTACATGCACAAATGGTCTTGGATGATGATGAAACCTTGGTTGTGCCTTTATAGTCATATTTTAGACCTATGGTAATTTTTGTGTAATTTATTAAATGATTTAATTAGTACTTCATTCTCAAGGCACCTATTTTGTCTTAATCTTAAGAAAAATAATTGAGGCTCCAATACTCTCTGGAACATGTTGCAACTTAGTGATTGGACTTTTCAGGGCATTAAGAGGCCCTGTGAATTTTTATAGAATTTTTGGAAATTATTATCAGTAGGCTACTTCACAACATGTGCAAATTAGGAATTATTTGGATTAATTATTTCAGTGAGAAAATGATTCCCATAAATTATGAAACTCTGTAATTAAGCTTTTCTGGACACAATAAATGTCTGGTAATATTCTCATAATTTTTGGACTA
The DNA here is from genome assembly GCA_033032865.1 of Dactylorhiza incarnata. Lineage (NCBI taxonomy): Eukaryota > Viridiplantae > Streptophyta > Magnoliopsida > Asparagales > Orchidaceae > Dactylorhiza > Dactylorhiza incarnata. The sequence goes on along the minus strand of JAWHQI010000129.1, from coordinate 2,717,765 downwards.
GTATTGTTGGTGGCTGTTTCTTTAATTTTTAATTTTGGTTAAATATTCAATATTATAATTAGAGGACAATTCCTGATTGTAAAATTGTGACACTATGAATTTACTGTTATTTTAGATTTATCATAATTTTATGAGAGTCATATCATAAGAATCCCTTACACTTCATGCTCATATTCATACTTGGCAAATATTGGAGAAATTTAAATAAATGCTAAAATGTTGAGGAAAAATATGAATCTCTGGATTTAGTCTTAAAATATCATGATAGACCTCCAGTAAATATCTTGTGTCATGAGGATGAATATTTGGAGTACTTCTACTTATTAGCTTCATATAGTTAGTTTGGTCTGCGTATAGTAAAAATGTGAAACTTGGGTATTTATGGGTCTACCAAGTGGAAGTGGCATGTAGTTGGTGTGCATGGTCAGGAAGAAGAGGTTGAGGTCATCAGAAAGGAGTTTAGGTGATAAGAGTGCTTGGTGAGCTAAGGGTTAAGGTCGTGCTTGGGGTTGACGAAAGATCGTCTTTCCCTTAGTGTGTCATAAAATGCTTAGGGTTAATTCAAGAGAAATGACAAGAAGGGTATTCTTACGGGTAGTTGCTACCAATGACATTAAGTACCTTGGAAAGGGTGCTTTGGGGTGTCATCCCATTATAGTTCCTAGTTCCGTAGCGAGCCCCTTACAGGGTAATCCTCGGGAAGTCCAAGATTAACCATAAATTATAGGGTTAAGTTGTATACAAATGTATTTGGTGTGCATGGTCAGGAAGAAGAGGTTGAGGTCATCAGAAAGGAGTTTAGGTGATAAGAGTGCTTGGTGAGCTAAGGGTTAAGGTCGTGCTTGGGGTTGACGAAAGATCGTCTTTCCCTTAGTGTGTCACAAAATGCTTAGGGTTAATTCAAGAGAAATGACAAGAAGGGTATTCTTACGGGTAGCTGCTACCAATGACATTAAGTACCTTGGAAAGGGTGCTTTGGGGTGTCATCCCATTATAGTTCCTAGTTCCGTAGCGAGCCCCTTACAGGGTAATCCTCGGGAAGTCCAAGATTAACCATAAATTATAGGGTTAAGTTGTATACAAGATTAATTTAGTAATATACTCACTCACACTCCGTTGTCACGGGTATGTTAGTTGGTTTGGTTTTCGAGCGGTAGGCTCGGTGGTTGAAGCAGCAGACTAGTTAGTCCGGTGAGCTTGTGACTCAGTAATGCTTGTTGGTACGGACAGGTTGGCCCAGGGAATTTATGGCTCGGGATATAGTAGAACATATTTGCATGTCCATGAAGGTGGTAGGTTTTCAGTATTGGACGGTCGTTCACACCGACGTCGATACGTTGACTCGGCAAGTGTGGAATTTGCACTTAGCCATGAAAGTCTGGTGGTCCAGCCAGTAAGAGTACGCAGATGCTCCGCGGTTTTGCATTGAGGCGTACGATAGGTCTAGGTTAGGTAGTGTGAATACCAACCAAGATGTGGGCGAGGCCCAACCCACCGCTTCCGTTTGCCACTACGGGAGTATCCTGAGAGTCTTGCTAGCTCCAAAAAGGGGGAACTAAAGGTCTGTGCGCATAGAGTCGAAGTGTGTGAGTTGCACTTGTATGAACATAGCATAAACTGCATAACTCTGCATGTCATGGCATAAACATTGTATTTCAACCTCTACCCCTTCGTATAAGTCGGTTATGGACTTATACGATAGGTCTTGCTAAACGACCCCTTGGTCTATAGGTTTGTATGGGCATTCATATAAATCAATGGTTACTTTTCTATTATATACATGTCTTTACTTACTGCACCTTACTTGTTCTTTACCCTGTTTTACTTACTGCTTCAATTATCTATATACATATGTGTAGTTGTAGAAACATTCCCTGTAGATTATGCCAGGTCACCTGCTATTGTTTATACCCCTTGATGTCCTCCGCTTCATCCTTCCCGCACGGTGCCTAGGAGTCACCGGGGGAGGGGTGGGGGATTGACTTAGTCTTTTGACTAACGGTCGGTGGACCTTATCATTTTAGGGGACCGAGGAGATGTTGCAGCACCAGAGGCCGGTGCAGACGGAGGCGGGCCAGTCTAGTACAAGAGCACCAGTTTCGAGATTAGTGAGTGATTAGAAGTTTGCTTCCACGAGTGACCTTGTAGTGAGGATATGATGTACATGGCATTAGCCCTCTTTATTATTGTAACCTTTTGTTATTTCAGTTATACCATGTGGACATTTATATATTTATATAGCATGTGATTTGTGGACTTGAGCTTCTATTGTTTGTTTATACTTTTCTTCTTCTATGATCGATATGGCTGGCAGGATCGGCGTTTTGTAGTGCTGACCTTCCCGAGTGATGGTGTCACCGCAAAGTGGCGGTTCTGGGCATAAGACCCGGGTTTTCAAAAGAAAAAAAAGGGGTCTTACATGTACGACACTTGATTTTCAACAGGTATGTGTCATCAACATGCCATCAATAGCTCTGACACAATCTTTAAAAAATGGCATATATCTTTCATCATTTTTAATGTGTGAAGGAATAACACGAAACTGAGGATCAATAGGAGTTATGATGTTCATGGACAGATTAGTCAGAGCATGAAGTCCTATCATGAATAACTGACTTATAGTCTCCATAGAATGTTGGAATCGTTTACTTGCTTTCCTGAATGTTTCATTGTGACCCAAAATATATACTGTGATTGCTAATATATCACTAGCTTGAGTTTTTTGCGTTCCCTTTAAACCGCGAGTTTGTTCTAACAATGCTAGTAAATAAAAAATAACCTTTGTCATTCGAAACATGTTGTGAAACCTCCCAGTATGTCCGACAAATAATTCACGTATCCATTTATGCCCGATCTGAGATGATGCAATGCAAGGTGTTTTATCACAAAATAAAAATGCATGCTCAATGATCACACATACACTAGATGCCATGAGCTTGACAAAGTGAGCATCTTCCTGTTAACGAGTTGCACAATAATTTAATACTAGTTCTTCATCATCACTCATGTTAATATCATCATCATGATTCTCTGTTGCCATTATAGTAGCCTAAAAATATGAAACAATAATCATTACCAATATTTAATAAATTTCATAACCAATAAGATCTAAACATAGAAATAATCATTAACAATTACATGAAGTAACATAGAACAAAAAAAGAAGTAGCATAGAAGTTTCAAAATAGAAGTAACATCGAACAAATACATCAGTTAAGTGAATCCATGTAGTGGGTCTTGAGTCATTCTACCCTTCTATCCTGGTATACTCAGGAAGATGACTCGATTCACAAAAGTTTGGAAATGTACTGTAGCAAAATGATACAACCGTCTGTCCTCAAAGATCTCTGGATATTTCTCTAGTTCATGAATAGCCTCTCGCAGTAGGTATATGCTTAGTGGAACAAATCTGGAGAAAAAATCAAGCAAATTTGTCCAAAAACAAGTTGAGAGGAAGAAGAAGATCTGGAGTAGAGGGAAAGAAAAAAAAATCTGTAAAAATAAGAAGAAAGGAAGAACACATGTTGAAAGGAAGAACAGACCTTGTGAAAAAGAAGAAAGGAGATCGATATGGAGTCATACACCGACATGCAAGCGAAAGAAGAGGAGGCCAATCAGAGTCAGAAACCTTTCTTTCGTCGTTGAGGTAGGCGAGAGCACTGGAGATGCGACAGAGGGGGCCAATCGGGAATAGCTCGTGAATGGCGAATGAGCGGCAGAGAGAAAGGGCACGGTGATGGCGATATGGCAGTAGCGCATTTTTTGGAGTCACGATAAAGTTTCGCGACTCCAAAATCACCTAAAATCGCGACTGGAGGGCGGCAACGACTCCCACCGCTTGCCCAAAAAAAATGTTTGGCGGGGCGGTGCAAAAAACAACGGCACTCCACTCCCAAAACGCCCCGCCAAACAAAGCCTAATTCTAAGTATGGAATTTCCGTGCGTTATACACAAGGAGATACGGTGGCGGGAATTCTAAGCGACGACGACCGTGGACGGACAGTGAGATGAGAACGACGACGAGAGCAAGATGCCCTGATACACTCTTCTTCTTCCTGCAGGTAAAGTTAGTACAGAAAACAAGAGCGGCGGCACACCGTCGACTCAGATGGAGAGATGGGAGGAGGGAAATTCAGGGAAATACATTACTTCATACAACATACATGCCTCTGCCTGTTCGGCAGTCCAATACATAAGGAAGGTGGGCAGTTACGGCGGTTGTGGCGTCAAACTTAACCACTCCCGCCTGGTTTAACGTCTCCCGCTTAATCCCAAATACACACATTCAAATTCAAACGACACATAACGGTAAGTTAAATTAACATACGTATCAATACGCCCTCCTTAGAAGGATCCTTGACCTCAAGGATCAAAATCGGGAAAGATTGATTTAATGTGGAGGTAGTCCTCCCATGTGGCCTCCTCCGCTGGGGTATTGGCCCACTGAATCAAGACCTGTGCCATTGGTACTCCGTTCCGGGGGACGAGCCTCCTCTCAATGATCTTCTCTGGAATCTTCAGCTTGTAACCCTCTGTGGTGAGGAATTCTGGAAGTGTGCTGGTGGTAGGGGCTGCTCCAATGTGCTGCTTTAGCTGGGAGATGTGGAAGGATGAATGAATTTTTGATGTAGGTGGCAGTGCCAATCGGTAGGCCACTGGGCTAAGCTTTTTGATGATTTGAAAAGGACCAAAAAAGCATGGGGATAACTTGGTATAGCTGCTTTGCCGCATGCTTGCCTGTTTATAGGGTAATAGGCGTATATAGACCCATTCTCCTTCTTCAAACTCCTCCTTCCTCTTTCTGTCAGCTAGCTGCTTCATGCGGTTTTGAGCTTTGTACAGTTTGCTTTTAGTATGTTGATGATCTTTTCCCTGTCCTGGAGAGTAGTATCGACTGCTTCATTCCTTGCTGTGGTGGGTATGTAGGGTATATGTAAGGGGGGAGGTGTGCCATATACCACTTCAAATGGGGTCATTTGGGTTGAAGTATGGTATGAAGTGTTATACCAGTATTCAGCTAGAGGTAGGCAATGATACCATGACTTTGGTTTAGTGAAGCAGACACATCTGAGGTAGTTTTCTAAGCACCTGTTTACCACTTTCGTTTGCCCATCGGATTGAGGGTGGTAGGCCGTGGAGGTTTGGATGTTTACTCCTAGAAGCTTGAACAGCTCTGTCCAGAAATCGCTTATGAACACCACATCTCGGTCTGAAATTATAGAGTTTGGCATGCCATGGAGTTTGAGCACTTCATTCACGAATGTTTGGGCCACCGTGCTAGCTGTATAGGGGTGCTTGAGAGCAATAAAATGAGCATATTTGCTTAACCTATCCACCAGAACCCAGATTACCTCATATCCTTTGGATGATGGCAGCCCTTCGATAAAGTCCATGGATAAGTCCCTCAAAATTTGATCTGGAATAGGTAAGGGCTGTAACAGTCCCAATGGCTTCTCATTGGGGGTTTTGCATCGTTGGCAAATGGTACAATGCTTGATATACTGGTACACATATTCCTTCATCTTTTTCCAGTAACAGTTCTGTCTGAGCTTTTGTAATGTGACAAAGACCCCTGAGTGACCCCCAATGCTTGAATCATGAAAAATGTGGCATAAGAGCTTTCTGACTTCTTCCTCCTTCCCAAACCACAATTTTCCCCTTTCTCCTTAACCACCCCTCCACCACTTGGAAGTGGGGTTTAATGTCAGGATTGGCTTCTTTTTCCTTAATTAGCTGATGTATCCTGTCATCATTTAGTTGAGCAGCTTTCAACCTCTGCTCTAGATCAGTGCTTCCTTTGAGCAATGTATGCAGAGACCCTTCCTCTTTTTCCTCTTTTCTGGATAGAGCATCTGTTGTTACATTCTCTGCTCCCTTTTTGTACTTGATGGAGTAATCATACACCAAAAGCTTGACCATGAATTTCTGTTGTAGGGGGGTGGTTAATTGTTGCTTCATCAGGTATTTCAAACTTTGATGGTCAGTGTGTATTTCGAAGTGGGTACCAATTAAGTAGTGGCGCCATTTCTGAACAGTCAATACTATGGCTAGTAATTCTTTCTCATAAACTGACAGGGCTGAGTGCTTCTTGCCTAAGCACTTACTAAAGAAACATATGGGGTGACCCTCCTGAAGTAACACTGCTCCAATGCCCTGGTTAGATGCATCTGTTTATAGAACAAATTTATTTTGGAAGTTAGGCAATGCTAGCACAGGGGGAGAGGTAATGGCTGACTTGAGAGCTTCAAACGCCACTGCTGCTTCATCACTCCACTGATATGGTTTCTTTTGCAACAAGTTAGTGAGGGGTCTTGCTATGCATCCATATCCCTTGATGAATCTTCTGTAATAGCCGGTAAGCCCCAGAAATCCTCTTAACTGCCTTTGGGAAGTTGGTGTGGCCAATTCTTCATATCTTCCAATTTCGTTGGGTCAACAGCCACTCCCTGAGCTGAGATTATATGCCCTAGATATTCTATTTGGGCAACACCAAATTGACATTTGCTTCTTTTGACATACAACTTTTCTTTGGTTAGAATTTGAAAAGTTTGTTCCAAATGTTTGAGATGTTCTTCCCAGTTCATGCTATACACTAAGATGTCATCAAAAAACACTAGTATAAATTTTCTTAGATGATGTTGGAATACCTGGTTCATTAGGCTTTGGAAGGTTGAGGGGGCATTGGTAAGCCCAAAGGCCATAACCAAGAATTCATAATGTCCTTCATGAGATCTGAATGTTGTTTTCTCAATGTCTTGAGGAGCCATCCTTACTTGAAGATATCCAGTCCTTAGATCCAGTTTGGAATAAACTGTGAACCCCTGCAGTTCATCTAGTAGTTCTTCAATGACAGGTATAGGAAAATTATCTTTGATGGTGTTGTCGTTCAGGCGCCTATAATCAATACACATCCTCCATGAACCATCCCTCTTCTTCACTAGCACGATTGGTGATGAAAAAAAAAAACTTTTACTATGTCTGATGGTTCCTTCCTCTAACATCTCCTTTATGAGCCTCTCGATTTCTGTCTTTTGCACATAAGGATAACGATAAGGTCTGGAGTTGGAGTATACGGCTGGATCTTTCAAAATAATACGATGATCATGGGCCCTGGGGGGAGGAAGGCCATGGGGTGCTTCAAAAATATGATGATATTTGTTTAGCAAGGTGGCCAATCCTACATTGGTTTGCCCCTTGTCATTGAGCAGTACTTGGTTTGTCCCTTCCTGTGCTTGTGGCTGAATCCAGCACACACTTAACATAGTGCATTGGGCTGGTTTATGTATTAACTTGGACATCCTCTTCTTGTTAATGAGTGTAGTACCCACATTCTTACTCCCTTGAAGTGACACTTTCTTACCCCCCCATTGGAAATCCATATGTAGATTCAAGAAGTCCCAGTTAATCGTCCCCAATGTGATTAGCCATTGCGCCCCTAATACTATATCACAGCTCCCTAGAGGCAACATCAACATATCTGCTTCAAAGGTGAGACCATGCATGGTCCATTGAAATTTGGGCCATAATTTAGTGCTGGCAATATGATTACCATCAGCTACTGCTACCTTGAAGTTTGGTATGGTTATGGTGGTGCATTGTAAGGAATTGGCTACCTCTTCATCAATGAAATTATGTGTACTGCCTGTGTCAATGAGGATTAAGATTTGGTGTCCTTTGTATGAGCCAGTGACCCTCATAGTATGGAAATCTATGATGCCTGTAAGAGCATGCATAGACACTTGGGGAGTAATGAGGGGTTCCTGGCTAGGCATATTCTCTTCTGGTTGTTCCACTTCTTCTGTCTCCCCTGCTTCTTCTTCTTCTTCTGGTGCTGCCACCTCCAATACATAAAGTTGCGTTGTATTTCCGCATTTATGCCCCTTAAAATATTTCTGGTCACACCAGAAACAGAGTCCCTTTTGTCGTTTCTCATCCATCTCCTTGGGTGTGAGACGTTTGGTGGTTTTGGATGAAATTGGCTTGCTGGGATTGGCGGCAGGCATCCGAAAGGGTGTTCTATTGCCTTCCAGAAATGAGCCAGTATGTTGTTCCCCCTGATGATGAGAGCTCTTAGGCAGATCCATTGTGACTTGTTGCTCTTGGATACGCGCTAGCGCATAAGTTTTCTGAAGGGAGGACGGATAGAACATCCTCACAGGCAGCGAGATGTTCCTGCGTAATCCCGCAAGAAATAAACTTATGACATATTCTTCTGTGAGGATTAATTTGTTACGCAGAGCTTCGAACTCTTTCAAATAGTGTTGCACTGATGTCGTCTGCTTCAGTTCCTTGATTTCATTCATGGGATCGTCAAAGATTGTAGGGGCGAACCTTTGATGAATGGCTACTGAGAATTTCTCCCAATGCAAATTAGACCCGGCCAACCTGGATTTGGCAAATATCTGATACCAAGCCATGACCTTATCTTCTAGATTCATGACAGCCACCTTCACTTTCATACTCTCTGGTGTGCCATCCACTTCAAAGAATTGTTCGCTGCGGAAAATCCAATCTCTGACAGCGTCGCCGGCAAACCGAGGGAACTCCAGGCAGGTACTGCGAGTTGGTAAAGCATAATTGGCGGTGGACTGCGCCTCCTGAACCCTGGCAGAAGGCTCAGCGGTTGCCTAAGCCCTGAAATGGTCGGCTGTCAACGTTAAAAACATTTGTTTCAGTTCATCCATGGCCGTCGACTATCGATTTTCCATTTCTTGCAGTGCCAGTTTCCAATTTCCCTCGCAAAGTTGTTGTAGTTTGTCTTTCAAGGCGTCCACCTCCTTGCGGAGATCATTCTGCCGCGTGTGATGGTCCCCCATGATAAATTGCCACGGCCCGGAAAGTGCTCTGATACCACTGATACACTCTTCTTCTTCCTGCAGGTAAAGTTAGTACAGAAAATAAGAGCGGCGGCCCACCGTCAGACTCAGATGGAGAGATGGGAGGAGGGAAATTCAGAAAAATACATTACTTCATACAACATACATGCCTCTGCCTATTAGTTGTGGCGTCAAGTTTAACCACTCCCGCCTGATTTAACGCTTAATCCCAAATACACACATTCAAATTACACACATTCAAATTCAAACGACACATAATTAAATTAACATACGTATCATGCCCCAAAGGTATTTCAACGCCACAGACGGCGGAAGCATGCACCCGCATTACTCTCGAGTTGCGGAAACAAGCCGGGCGTCGGAGAGACAACGTATTGATGAAGTTCACCCTTGATTCTTTTGTAGGGAAACGCCGGCCACTCGACCCTAGTGCTCCAGCGGCGGCGAATGGATGCCCTAGATACTTTCTCCGCCTCTAGCTGCAGTGCAGTGTTCCGCTGGAAGCGTTTAAGATGCCACGTGGCGATGTCTACCATAAGGATCTTTCAGCAATTCAGTAGATAAGCCCACACGAGAGGACCCAAACATTTCAGTACTCACTAGCACTTCTTCAGGCCCCTCGCAAAATTGGGATTGAAGAATGCCATCGTCGTTGACAGCGTCTCCGGCCTTCCCGAAATTCCCTTTCGGTACACAGGTTCCAAATTTGACTTTTGTTCTCTCGATTTTTCTGATGAATTTGAAAAAATTAGGGCTGCCTGCAATGATTTGAGGCTTCTAATGCGCCCTTTTGTCGAACTAATAATGGATTGAACTGTTTATTATGTTTTTTTACTGTTATTTCCGTTGTCAGCTTGCGTTATTTCATTTTTCCTGTTTTTCTGTAACCGTCAAACTAGTACCTTTAATTGTGATGAGTCATTTGTAAACCGCCGTCTGTTGTCAGGCGTGGGTGTAGTGTCAAAGGTGGGCATGATGGGGCTCAACCTGCATGTTTGTAAGGTTATATAACCTCAACAAGTATCAATAGAAAGTAATGAAAAAATATTAAGTAACTTCCCTGTCTCTCTTCTTCACGGAAGCTCCCTTGGGGATTTTCTTTACAACCTATGTTCAGGCGTGGCCTTAGGAGGATTTTACCATTTAACCTCTGGTTCTACGGTTAACAGTGGTATCAGAGCCAACAACGGGCCGCCGTTTTGCCTCCATGGGTGAACACAATATCAGGACCTACGAAAAGAGATGGAGAATATGAAGCAAGCAATCCAGAACATGGAGACGAAGCAGAACACAACAATGGAGGAATTACGCAACATGATTGCCATGATGGCAGTTGAACGACACGACGCAACATCATCATCCACAAAAACTCTTAAGTAACCGCATTCTCCTTTGGAATCATACTCCTTGCCTACACGTTGCGCCCGACTAGAAGTCCCCAGATTGGTAGGAGGAATCCGAAGGGTGTTAAGGGGAGTTTTATACCTTAGAACACATGAGAGCATACGATTAATAAGATAGGCTGCAGTGAGAACTACATCCCCCCAATAATATTTGGGAAGGTGCATTTGGAGAAAAAGACACCGGACAACTTCTAAAAGGTGTCGATTCTTGCGTTCGGCCACCCCATTTTGAGCAGGTGAGTAAACACAAGATGTCTGGTGGATAATGCCATGATTATCAAGATAATGTTCGAAGTGGAAGTCAATGTACTAATGACCATTGTCAGTACGAAGGATTTTGATAATGATGTTGAATTGCATAGAAATCATGTTGTGAAACCGTTGAAATAATTAAAAAACTGCATCTTTAGCTTTCATTAGGTATACCCATGTTGTTAGGGAAAAACAATCAATGAAAGTTACAAGCCAGAAATACACAGAAATAGAAGCAACGGGGCAAGACACACAAGCATGACTGTATATTATTAAATGGTGCAGAACTATGAGAGGAAACATGATTAAAACAAGCACGATGGTGTTTGCCAAGTTCACAAGCATCACGATGAAAATTATCTACTAATACAGATGACATAGTAGTAAATAAATGTTTCATAGACAAGATAGATGGATGTCCAAGGCGACAATATCAGGACTCTAATGTGGTCGACTGATCAACATGAAGAGCCTGGGGAGGAGAAGTAGGGTTGGAGGAGTCAAACACATAGAGCCCATCCAATAGACTACCAGAGCCAATCACTATTCCCGTCTTGAGGTCCTGAAAAACACAAGACGAAGGAAAGAAGGTCATAGAACAGTTCATAAAAATTGGTCAGATGACTAATGAAGAGAAGATTGCGAGTAAACTTGGGTACGTGAAGAACAGAAGAAAGGGTGAGAGAGGAGCAGAAGATGGATAATTTCCCAGCAATCGGAGAGAAGGAACCATCTGCAATGCTCATCTTGTCCTTACCAGGCAAGGGAAGGTGAGACACAACCTGTAGCAGAGCCGCTCATGTGATCCGTTGCTCCAGAACCAATAATCCAGTGGGTAGATGGACGAGAAGACGCATCATGAGCACCTGAGGATCCCTGATGGGCATATGAGGATGAAAAAGCGGATGTCTCAGTAGATTGTCCCTGCATCATGCGGCAAAATGCATGGATCTCATTGGCAGATAGAGCCAGAGATGGAACAGTTGTAGTAGAGAAAGGCAGGATCTCCTCCGAGACATCAGAAAGATGAGCAGACCGGGATTGAGTTTAGCGGCCTTGAGAGCGACCATAACCACGACCTCCTCTCGGTGCAAAACCACCTAGTGGTGTAGTAAAGCCATGAAGATGAAAGCAAGTGTCCCTGTTATGACGGGACTTCCCGCAGTAATCACATATCAAATGATCATTGTCAATGGACTTTGTGTCAGGAGGAGCTATACTACCAAACTGAGCAGCCAGGACAAGACCTTCAGGAGCAGCATCAGGAGTGCAAGTCTGCCGCCGATCATGAAGAAACTCAAAAAACTGTTCTTTTGTTCCCGACCCCTGGCAAGAATCTCATCTTCAGGGGATACAAGAGTGAGGGAGTCAAAATGATCGTACTCTTGATAAAGGTGTGTGAACTCCAGGTAGTAGACTGAAGGAGGACGATTATTCTGAAGTAGGAGAAAAATCTCCGTCGCAGCTGAAAAATCTGGGCCGCATTCTCCCTGCATGAGTAAGTGGGCTCAACCCTCTTCCAAATATCTGCAGCAGTATCTAAGAATAGGTAATTCTGAGCAATGGAGTCCACCATGGAGTTAGTCAACCAATACATAACTTAAGAATTCTCAGACTCCCACTGCAACCAATCAGGGGAACCTTGGGCAGGCGCCGACGTAGTACCCAAAACATAGCCGAACATACGTCTGCTCTTAAAGGCAAGGGTGATAGCCCAAGACCACAAGAGAAAATTGGAGCTATCCATACGTATAGTTGTGATTTGAGGAGTATTATGGTTATGACATGACCGAATAGATCCACCGGACATCAAAGGAGCGGAGGAAACTTCGGCACCGGAAGAGATTGTAGGAGCACCGGAAGAGATTGTAGGAGATTCACTATTCCCCGACATGATAATCCAAGAATGCAAGGAGTCAGGGAAAGGACACCACACCCACCTAGAGAGAAACTATGGTTTTCTCATAGAAAGGTGAACAAAACCAAATCCATATAGGATCTTCCAATAGATACTGACACCAAAAATGCCTTCAAATTAGGGCATCATGCCCGGTGCCAAGCAAGAAGTGGCAACAAACCGCAGGAGAAGGCCTCCCCTCCTGTTGCTGGAAGGAGAAACCGAAGGAACTGTTGCGGCGGGAAGAGGGAGGCGGAACTGAAGGGACTGCTGCAACGGGAACTGCGGAAGGGACTACTGTGACAGGTTGCGGAAGCGAGCGGGACGGCGGAAGCGAGCGATGTGGAGAGGGACGCGCACAAAACGAGAGAGATTACGCCCTAGGATTTGATACCATGAGGAAACAATTGATATTATTGATTAATAATGAGAACAAGGAGTTACATCCCAATATATATGGGTATGGAGGATTAAGGAAAAGAGCACTATAATAAAACAAAATACAAAATATGCAACACTTGAAGGTTCAACCCAAAAAACAGAGATTGAAAAACATCATTTCTGAATTACTAAAAGCAGGAGTCATTAGACATAGCAAAAGCCCTTTTTCATCCCCTATAGTTTTGGTAAAAAAGAAAGATGGTTCATGGAAAATGTGCATTGACTATAAGCATCTCAATAAAAACACTATTAGAAACAATTTCCCAATCTCATCATTGAAGAGCTATTGGATGAATTAGGAGCAAAATTCTTTTCCAAACTAGATTTACGATTCGGATATCACCAAGTGCGTATGAACCCATATGATATTGAAAAAACAGCTTTTAGATCTCATGAGGGACACTATAAATTCCTAGTAATGCCTTTTGGATTAACCAATGACCTTTCCACTTTCCAAAGCCTGATGAACCAAGTTTTCCATGCTTACTTAAGGAAGTTTATTTGTGTTTTTTGATGACATTCTAATCTATAGCCCCTCTCTGGAAGAGCATTTGGTACAATTAGAAACAACTTTCCAACTTCTACATAAGGAGCAGCTTTACGTGAAGAAATCCAAGTGCCTATTCGGAGTTCAACAAATCGAGTATCTAGGCCATGTAATCTCAGCAGAAGGGGCAGCAACTTATCCCAAAAAAATTCAAGACATGCTAAATTGGCCAACTCCAACTACGTTGAATCATCTCAGAGTATTCCTAAGCTTGACTGGATACTATAGAAGGTTCATCAAACACTATGGGAGTATTGCTAAACCATTAACAAAAAGCTACGAAAGAAGGACAACTTCCTATGGAATGAAGCTACAGAGCAAGCTTTCTCCAACCTCAAGGCTGCTGTAAGTTCTCCCGCCGTCTTAGCACTTCCAAATTTTGATAAAAAATTTGTAGTGGAGACAGATGCATCAAAGAATGGAGGAGCAGTTTTGTTATAAGAAGGGCACCCTATTGCATTCTACAGTAAACTTTGGGACCAAGACATGCGGCATTATCTGTTTATGAAGAAGAGTTGTTGGCCATAGTCATGGCCATTACCAAATGGAGACACTACTTGATTGGGAACCACTTTGCCATTCATACACACCATCAAAGTCTCAAATTCCTCCTGGAACAGAACATTTCCACTCCCCAGCAGCAAAAATATGTGGCCAAATTAATGGGTTTTGACTATACCATTTATTACACGAAGGGCACTGAAAATGTAACGACAGATGCTTTATCCCGCAAGATGGAAGGAGGGCTATCCACTATCATCACTCTACAAACTGACCCTTAGAAAAGGTCAACGAGTCATGGCAAGCAGATCCAGCTATGCAAAAGATTATTCAGCTTGGAGGAGGATGCAACTCAGTTACCAATGGTCCCAAGGGATTTTGAAGAAGAGAGGAAAATTGATGGCGGGGAATAAAGAAGAGGTAAAGAAGCTTATTTTACATTTATACCATGATGCCGCTTCCAGGGGACATTCAGGGGTCCATGCCACTTATAAAAGAATCAAGCATATGTTCTATTGGAGAAGGATGAAAGAATTCATTCACAAGTATATTCAAAGCTGTGTGATTTACCAACAACGTAAAGCTGATACAAGCAAACCCATGGGACTTTTGCAACCTCTACCTATACCTGATCGGGTATGGAAGGACTTATCAATGGTATGGTCTTATATTTGTAGTAGTGGATAGATTAAGGCTTCATTTGGCACAGCGGGGGCGGGCGGAGACGGCGGCTGGAGATGCTCCGTCGGACTGGAGGGGGCGAGCCAAGGCTGGAAACGCCGCTTATCCGCGGCTTTTCCTCTTCCTGCGGGGCGAAACGCGGCAAACGCCGCCGGAGGGGCATTTGTTTTGCCGCCTTCCGGCGGCGTTTGCCCCAAACGGGGCGGCGAAACGCCGCCCCAAACAAAGCCTAAGTATGCCCACTTTTTTTCCATGAAACACCCATGCATAGCCATCACAGTGACACAAGAGTTCATGAATGGGGTGTTTAAACTCCATGGAATGCCCAATTCAATAGTAATTTTTGGCATGAATTCTTCAAACTTGAAGGAGTAAAATTCAACGGATCGACAACCTATCACCCACAATCAGATGGCCAAACGGAGGTAGTTAACCAATGTTTAGAAAATTACCTGAGATGCATGACCAATGACAAGCCCAGGAAATGGAGTCAATGGTTGCCTCTAGCGGAGTGGTGGTATAATACCAACTCCACAGTGCCATCCAATCAACTCCATACAAGGTTGTTTATGGCCAACCCCCTCGAAGTCTACAGGCAAGAGAAGAAGCCCTCAGATTGTTGAAGCATCATCTAAATCAAGCTCAAAATAAAATGAAGGTGATGGCAAATAAGAAGAGAAGAGAAAGAGAATTAGAAGTGGGAAATTTAGTGTACGTTAAGCTTTAGTCGTATCGGCAACTCAGCATCAGGGGAACTAATTATACCAAGCTCTCGCCCAAATTTTTTTGGGCCTTTTAGCATCATTCAAAGAGTGGGGAAAGTGGCTTATCGAGTGCAACTTCCAACTTCAGCCAAGATTCATAACACCTTCCACATATCTCAGCGCAAATCACATATTGGAGAAGCCCCGACACCCTCCATTCCAGAATTTATCACTCAAGAGGGCCATGTGTTGACTGCACCAGAAGAAATTCTCGAACCGAGGATGATCAATCGACAAGGGAGAGCTGTACCCCAAGTTTTGATCATATGGCTCAACTCAAGCCCAGAAGATGCAACGTGGGAAGATTACTATGAAGTCAAGAAGGCTTACCCCACATTTGATCCTTGAGGTCAAGGATCTCGAAGGAGCAATTGTTATGTTTTTTACCGTTATTTCCTGTTGTCAGCTTGCGTTATTTCATTTTTCCTATTTTCTGTAACCGTCAAACTAGTACCGTTAATTGTGATGAGTCATTTATAAACCATCGGCAGTTGTTAGGCGTGGTTGTAGTGTCAAAGGTTGGCATGATGGAGCTCAATCTGCATGTTTGTAAGGTTATATAACCTCAACAAGTATCAATAGAAAGTAATGAAAAATATTAAGTAACTTCCCTGTCTCTCTTCTTCACGGAAGCTCCCTTGGGGATTTTCCTTACAACCTCTGTTCAGGCGTGGCCTTGGGATGATTTTACTGTTGAACCTCTGGTTCTAGGGTTAACATGAACATATTGATATTCATAATGTGAGAGCGAATTGCTGATTTAAATTGTTTGAGGCATTGGTTAAGTTATTAATTTTTTAAATGCAAATATGATATCTGCCAAATAATTTTTAATATGAAGGCACTGACAATATATAAGTTTGTTTCTAGGGCATGATTCTGAGGCCTGTGAAGTTCAGTGTTTCAGTGGGTAAATTTACAAGTGGCCTGCGCATCCCTGCAGTATGGGAATGTACATATAGAAGGTGATTTCCATTTTTGTGATGTTTATTATAAATCAATATATTCTTTTTATGATTTTCTCTACGAGGGAGAAAGATTAACTTAATAGAAAGAGACTACGGCTCCGTTTGGCACGGCGGTAGCGGTCGTGACTGCGGTGTTTATGAACTGTCGTTCGTGAACGTCCGACCTCACCTAAATAACTTCATTCGCTTTTATGTTCAAAACTAGTTTTCTTTTCTTTGTAGCGGCCATAATCGTTGTCATGCCAAACATGTATTTTATGATGGTGATGTTTTTGTCTAAACTCATCGGAGCAAAAACGCCCCGGCAAACGGAGCCTACAAAAGAGGAATGATCAAGAGGAGAGCTTAGGGAGGGAGGGAGGGGAGAGAGAGAGAACATTCATTTCATAACCTCTCTATTACATCCAAGGGGGTATTTATAATTCCCTCCATTACTACTAATGGTTATTATCAGGGCTAACCCGCTACAGTTTCGCCTCACTGAAATTATTAAGTTGGTAAGATGTGCCGGTATTAGAGTTTGCATATGAAGGAGGTTTGCCTTGGTAGATATTTGTTTTCATTTCAGCCAGTGAATTTTTATCTTGTTCCTTCTAGTGAAAAAATGGTGAAGTCCAGGAGCTCTTAGTACTAGTATACTAAATAATGACTAATCTAGTGCATTAAATTATTATTTTTCTCTGGCTTATATATTTCCACTGGTTTTGTAAGGGCTCTCCTCTACAAACCTAGACTTTAGCAAGTTTTGTATCTTTCCTTTTTGTGGAAAATTATCTGCAGCAGAAACTAATGTTTCCCGAAAGAGTATGTTTTCAACTACATTAAAGGAAAACAAATTTGTTTTTACAAAATTTATGATGTATATTCTCTACTACATCAATACCCTCAAACGCGGCATTGAGGGAGCTTCATGCCTAAAGTTATACCTTTTTATTTTAAGTCAAACGGGCAGCCTGGTGCACAAAGCATCCCCGCGCAGTGAGGGTCTGCGGAAGGGTCCCACCACAAGGGTGAAATGTAGGCAAGCCTTGCCATGCTTTTTTGCAGGAGGCTGCTTCGAGGACTCGAACCCGTGAAATGTTGTTTAGTACATAAGGAAAATTGCTTTTATGAAAGTTATGAACTTAAAAGTATTATCTTTTCCCATTTAAATTTGTTGATTTGAAATTCATTATTCTTTCATTGAAGTGTTCTATTTTGAAAATTGCTTTTATGAAAGCTATAAATTTTGAATTTAACCGTCTATTTTCACTTTTTATTGTATATATATAATCATTTTGTTACCTGCATCTTTATTAGACCCCATCATACTTATCAGGCTATCATCCTTTCCTGTGATTGAACCTGGCAATTTATGCTCTCCTATGTTGGCTTTGGGTTCAGGTATTCTCTTTTCTTGCATAAAAAATTTGAGGTTGCACAGTTTTTTTTAGTTTTGCTCCAAGGCATTGGCTTTCAGCATTTCTCTATCTGTAATTTTTTTACCATTAACTCCCCACTACTTTGTGGTTTAGGTGTTGAGGGTTTAACTACAGATCGAAAGAAGAATGACTTATCATTGGACAATGTTAATATAGTCGTTGAGTCACGTGATGATGATAAGATTCATGTGAGAACATTTCATGAACTCTGTCGTTCTTGCATTCCCTTGTTATCATTGTTTCGAAACCTCGAAGGCTCTGTTTGTCTAGACAGAATTGAGCACTTAGAATTGGAATTGAAGGGATCAATTCTTGTTCCATTGGTTCGGGGACAAAGTAGAGGAAGGAACTGGAATCATACCAAATTTCGTGGAGTTTATTTATAGTAATCTCAATTCCTTCCTAACAACGTCTCAATTCCAATATTCAATTCTAATTCCGCCCAAATGAAGTGAATGAACGAAGCCTAAGTGAAAAATGCATATTGGACCTCATTTATGTTCCACTTTTCAACCATGGAGAATATGTCCAACATAATTGTCTTTTTTTTTTTGCTTTTACAGACAAATTCCATGATTGGTTTTGAAACCTCTAAAAGTGAAAAATGCATATTAGACCTCGTTTATGGTTCACTTTCTCGCTTATAGAAAACATGTCCAACATAATCATCTTTTTGTCTGCTTTTAGCTACAATCTCCATGTTTGAGATTCCTCAAGGTCAAATTTGTGCATCAGCCTTTAGGTTTAAATTACTTGAATATCTATATTGACATACCTTAGTTTCCATTCTCAAGTCAAATTCAACATTTTCATGATCTTACAAAACTAAGTATTACTTCAAAAAGTTGTTATGGGCTTGTCGGAGTAGTGGCCGAAGGCGGAGGGATACGGTGGAGCCGGAATTGCGACTGCCTAGGCGGGGCGTTCTCGGGAGGAGAGAGCTACCAAAATCTCATAAATAAGACAAGAGAAAATAGAATACTTCTTGGATGACATTCCATTAGCCCAAGGGGCCCTTAAATAAGATTACAATATTTGGACTGAAGTACCAAAATACCCTTACATGAAATAAAGCAACATACGCTAAACTTGATGCATAGATGATTAAGGACACAATGTGACATTAATAAAAACATGACAAGATCTTAATAAAATACATAATTTATTCCCGTAATATATCTAGGGCGACTGGTCTATGCTCATAACATACCACCCCTCCTTGAAATCGAGCTTGGCCCGATCGGGGCAATCCTCAGGTTCCTTAACTTCGCGCCAAGGCAGGCCACTATTAACTTCGCGCCAAGGCAGGCCACTATTAACTTCGCGCCAAGGCAGGCCACTATTAACTTCGCGCCAAGGAAGGACACTATTAACTTCGCGCCAAGGCAGCACACTATCATTGGAAGGTCACAGATGTCACGACAGGGGCCGGTCACCGACAGGAATGACGTCTGAGGGACCGGCAGGACAGGAGTCTGCGACGTCTAAGTCGACAGCTGGGGCTGGAGGAGGCCCACATGAGTCGGTGACGATATGGGTGGAGGCGGAGCAATCAATGAGTTCGATGGAGGCACAGAGATTGGAAGAAGAGAGAGCAGTTGCTTATGTTTGTGTGTGTTAGAAAAGCCCATGTAAATGCCCATATTGGAGCCCTTTTATTTGTTTCTCTCTCTTCTCTTTAGTCCCACATAATGTATAAGGATTTTCTCTCTCTTTCTCCCTCCTATATATTTGTATTCATACATTGTATTTTATACATAGACAAATATATACAAGGTTTGGCTCTCGTCTACATGGTATCAGAGCTTTCGGTCCAAATCCGCGGTCTCCAAAATTTCTGACCGCCAGCCCTCTGCGAGCTCCTTCCCTGCGGTCTCCAAAATTTCTGACCGCAGCTCCCTTGCGGGCTCCCTCTCCTTCCCGCAACTTCTTCTCCTCGTCTCTCTTATAGCCTCCTCCCTTCTGACAAGTGGGCCCCGCTCCTCCTGCTCGCTGTTGCTGCTCGCGCGATCTCCCTGCCGCTGCTCACACAATCTTTGTTGTGCTCGCGCGATTTCTCTCTGCCAGCGGCCTTCCCCCTGCTCGCGCGATCTCCGTCTAACCGCAACTCTTCCAGCGATCTCCCAGCTGCCGCTGCTCGCGCAATCCCGCGCCGTCTCCCAGCTGTCGCTGCTCGCGCGATCCCGCGCCGTCTTCCAGCTGTCACTGCTCGCGCTATCCCGCGCCGTCTCCCAGTTGCCGCTGCTCGCGCGATCTCACGCCGTCTCCCTCTGCTCGCGTGGTCACTGCTCGCTGCGAGCTCTGTTCGCTGCCTTTGCTCAACGGTCTCCACCTCTCAGCAATCTCTCTGCTCGCGCGGTCTCCCTTGCTCGTTGCGGTCTCTGCTCGCTTCTGCGACCGTGCCTGTTGTCTATGGGATCCTCGACGGGGTCTTCAGAGCTGCCTGCATCTACTCCTACTGTCTGCTTGGTTCCTGCTCCTGAGGTGCGTGATGAGTTGAGGATCACCACCATCTCTCTTACTGGGAAGAAGAACTTTGTAGAATGGGTGCATTCTGCTCGAATGGTACTTCAATCTAAGGGACTTCTGCATCATCTCACTAAGGATCCTCCTTCTGCTCTTACGGATGACTGGCTATGGGACGATGGCCGTGTTCAGACTTGGCTTCTCAACTCCCTTGATGGCGAACCTTACCGCATGGCCATGTATCACGAGACGGCCAAGACAATGTGGGATGAGCTCCATTCTCTCTACACCGGCAAGGACAGTCTCCAACACCTATATGACATCATCACAGATCTTCAGACTCTTGACACTGGCGGTGCTGCTGACTTGACCTCATTTGTTGCTTAGGCTAAGACTCTGGCTGAAGCCTGGATCCGATATCAACCCTCTACTACGGATCTTGCAGCTCAACGTGCTCAGAAGGAAGCAGTTTGTATTGCCATGATGATGGCTCGTGTCCCGCCTCATCTTCAGAGCATTCGAGCTCAAATCCTCTCGCCTGCTGCTATTCCTTCACTCTCCGATGTGTGCTCCATGCTGATAAAAGTATCACCACCTCCTGATACTACTGGACCTCCCTCACCGGCCCTCCTTCAGCAATCTTCTGTGCCATTACTATCTCTCCCTTCTCCTGCTCGTGGAGGACGTTCAGGGTCTCGGGGAAGGGGTCGCGGTGGCCGACCACGTCCTAAGTGTTCCTTCTGTGGTAGGGATGGACACCTTGAGGCGACTTGCTACCGCAAACATGGTCTTCCTCCTCATCTGATTGCTTCTATTGCTGCCGACAGTCCTTCTGCCACTCGTGCTGATCTTGAAGAAGTCCGCCTCCAGCTACAACAACTTCATGGCATGGTCAGCTGCCCGCCTGCCTCCGTCGTCTCCGCTAGCTCCATCTCCAATGAAGGTATCGCTTGTCTCTCCACTAGTCAACGTTGGATAGTGGATTCAGGTGCTACTCGCCATATCACCTCGATGAAGCCACATCAAAACTTGAATTCTCCGCATCCTGAGTATATCATAGTGGCCAATGACGAAACCGTTCCTGTCTCCGACTCTACTGATATCCTCCTTAATGCCTCTCTCTCTTCGCTTGACCCTTCATGTCCCGGGCTCCCCGTTTAATTTACTTTCCGCCAGTCGCCTCACTGCCGATTTGGATTGCTCAGTAACATTCACACCTTTTCTGATGTAGGATCGACGGACGCAGAGTATCATTGGTAAGGGACGAATGCAAAACGGGCTCTGCCTTCTTGATGTTTCTCTTACCATCCTCTCCCCAGTCTCCTCTGTAGATTGGCATCGGCGTCTTGGGCATGCCTCTCTTCCAGTCCTTCATAAGGCTCTTCCAGATATCTCTCTTTCTGCTTTTAAGTGTGAATCATGTATTTTGGGCAAACAACATCGTTCCTCTTTTCCCCCTTATTGTACTCGGAGCTCTGCTCCTTTTGTTTTAGTGCATTCCGATGTTTGAGGTTCCTACAAACTTACTAGTATCTCTGGTTATCGCTATTTCTTCACCTTTATTGATGATTATTCTCGCACAACTTGGTTATATTTACTTCGTGACCGCTCCGAGCTTCCCCGTGTGTTTCGGGCTTTCGTCCTTGAGATTCGCACACAATTTTCCGAAAATATAAAAACTCTCCGGACAGATAATGCTCGCGAATATACGAGTCACGAATTTGCTAATCTCAGCTCTGAATTTGGGATCATTCACCAGACGTCGTGTGCCTATACTCCCCAACAAAACGGCCTTGCTGATCAGAAAAATAGACATCTCCTCGATGTTGCTCGATCTCTCATGATCCGCATGCAGGTACCCAAAGACTATTGGAACTTCGCGATGTCCACAACATGTTATCTCATTAACCGTCTCCCTTCCTCCGTCCTCCAAAATGCAACTCTGTTTAGCCTCCTTTTTCCTTCCACTCCGACATTCTCTCACACACCCCGGATATTTGGTTGTACCTGCTACGTCCACCTACTTGGCCCGTCCAAGGACAAGTTGGATCCCCGAGCAGCCAAACACGTATTCGTCGACTATTCTCGTACTCAGAAAGGCTACGTCTGCTACTCTCCTGCTACCCGAAAAGTGACTGTTTCTGCAGATGTTACCTTTCAGGAGGACCAACCTTTCTTCTCCGCACCAACCACACCTCTTCCACCACCATCCTTCCCAAGACCTGTCGTTCCAGTCACCTCTCCTCTACCACTACTCCTTCCTGACCCTGCTCCCGCTCTCCACAAACCACCTCTTCTTCGTATCTACACCCGTCGCCCTTCTCGCTCCGTTGCCCAATGCAGTCGGCTTCGACCTCTAACACTCTGCGCTCTGCTGATCCGACACCGACCTCCACCGCTCATCCCTTGGCGAATTATGTATCCTTACATCGCCTCTCCCCACAACTTCAAACCTTTGCTACTTCATTATCCTCTACTTCTATACCTAACTATGTGCAGGAGGCTCTCCAACATCCAGGCTGGCGCGCAGCCATGGAAGAAGAAATGACAGCCCTCTGGGCTAACCAGACATGGAACCTGGTCCCTC